>OU753572.1:18290000-20690000 GCA_916701695.1 Agrochola macilenta | reverse complement strand
TTGTCTATGCCTTTAGTATCTATGGTACTCTATGGCATCGTTGTGACAAGTAAGGAGACGCAGCGCAGATGCCGACAAATGCCGACTATTGTTTTTCGCATTTGGCTTTTTGGCGCCCCATGCCATCTGGCGCCTAGAGTGACCGATCCACTTGCTCTACCTAGGTTAGAGCGAGTGAAAAATGAGCTAGAAATTTCCTTTTTTTTCACAACGTTTCTTTCTTTGTCTTCAAAACTAACTTCCTAATAGCCCCATAACAACTTTTCCCCTATTTCAACTAGACAAGCCTCCCTAATCAATCCCCCGTCGACTACACGTCACCACCATCGACTGACAACAATTAAAACTTGTTTTGTTCAGCGAAGCAATCCGCCGGTAATTGCCGCGGTTACCACTGGTTGTTAGTAGCTTATTGGAAAGAAGGCTCCAGGGAAATTGAAATTGTTTCGAGAAACTGGCCGTTGTTGGTGAAGCGAAGATATTTAAATTGTGGTTCCTGGTCTTACAAAGATCGGTTGGAGTTTAATTACGGTTAAAGATATTAATTTCTCAAAAGATTTACTAATTCTCAAATATAGAAAACATAAATAGGTTCTAACAATAATAAGTGCCGTTATGAGCGTTTATTCTGAATGTGGTTGCCCACTTTCAGAATAAACGCTCCTTAATAGATGTCAAATGTTTCGGCTGTTTTGATTAACTTGGCATTATTACTGTATGGAAATAAGAAATGTGGCTAACTAGAATATTTATAATGAATTGCAATTATAACACAAAATTTGATGTTGTAACCGTTATAAGTGTACAAAAAGGAATTGGAAATTTTCCAAATACTTTTCTTACATCTAAAACTAAATATTCGGTGTATTTAATTATTGCATTTTGATAATATTTTTTGCTTTGTAATCTTTTTAGCAATAAAGCTTTTATTATTATTTCCTTTATTTATTTATTTTCCATATAAAAATATTTTTTTAGTATTTCTTAAAAAAGGTATAAAAAAATTCAAAATAAACTCAACTGCTCTGCCAAAAAACGAACTAAAAAGTAAAAAACAAGTTGTATTCGTTAATCTGTATAATTACACAAAACGAAAGGTTAATTTACTCGTTTACTAAAAAGATACATAAAATTGTCATTGCTGTCGAGGGACCGTGGTGTCGTTGTGTGGAACACTTTTTAATCTAAGAGGTCCCCCGACTACAGGTTCCAAGCTACCGGTGGTTAGGGCTGCAGAGACAGGAACCTCCTCACAATGCGAGCCGTATCGAGGAGTACTGCCTTCTGGATCAGGCCCTTGATCCAACCGCCTAACGAGAGCCTCGAGAGATTTTGGTCGAGGCTTCTGGCCATTATTATTTATTATTATAAAAGTTATGTAGTATAATTTAAGTAAGATCGTTACTTATTTTTAACAGCTTTAATTATGAAATTATTGCAGTTATTGGTATCTGTTCATTAATTGGTCAATATCCTGAAGAAAATTAAGTTTTATAACTTCTTCTTTTCGTGTGGTTAGTGACTAACCTGGTGTCAGAGTTTTAAACCCGCCCATGGGCTTCTGACTTGGTTTCAGATGCCGAGTTTTCTTACTTAAATTCAATAATTAGAATTAACTTCGAAATACAACCCCCTTTCTAGGTTATGAATCAACCAAGGCAGAAACTGTCGGTACATTCCGACGAGAATTGAGTCTTTCCCTCTGAAAACTAACCAAAACAAACCATATGTTCCCAAACGCAAGAAAATATTATTTATTACATAATGTACAAAAGAATTATCATCCTATTCATTGAACTTTTAATCTTCTGTTGTATTCGATAAAATTCCTGTTGAAAAAAAGTAAGATTAATTACCCGCAATTTATAATAGGTACGTATCCTAAAACAATAAAGGATTAAATGTGTACACGATAAATAGCTAAGCGGTATACATCTCATAATCCTCTTATGAAAAATAAAACCACAAATTAAATGGAAATAGAAGGCCTACTTTAAACAATGTTCTTTTTAATGGAACATGATATGTAACACGTTGAAACGCACATGCCATCCTAAATATGCAATGCACCATGGAATTTAACAAACGTTTTTTTTTTTTTTTGGTTTGGAAATTATCAAATAACTTCTCTCGCTCTGGGCGGATCGGGAGGGCCTGTCAGACTTTTAATGACTAAAACCCACCCATGCTCCTTCCGTTGCCTGTGTGCCGGGGCCACGATATCCGAGATTTCGGACAAACTTGCAACCCCGGCAGGCATTGGCCCTAACGGACCCCGTCAGTTGGTGCTGACATCTCTTTGAGGCGCGCGTGGAACACAACGCGCCGCCCGCGCCGCGCCGTGCCGTCGACCCGGGCCTGGTCCTTATCGGACGGCGAGCTATGAATGTAACACACCTACCAACGAATTTGTTTATACGTGTATTGCGTGTGACGTTTCACATAATTATGTGTACTTACTATAAAACATCATTAGAGCACTTTATAATAATTATAAAGTTGAACTCTGTCTGTCAAGATGAGTGTTACTCATGTGTAAACTTGATGGATTTGGATTAAAAAACACAAGGGATACTTAAAAAACTCCTTATAAATTTATTATTTGCTATGTATTTTCTGGTGTACAATAAAGTATATATAAATAAATACTTTTAAATCTGGATACATGAAGAAGTTGCGCTAGAATTACAGTAAAACCATGAACAATGTTAAAAAAAAAAAACACAAAAGCAAAAATTTTTTTTTTTGTAACAACCCAATTTTTTACACTTTATCAACATAGGTTGAACGCGTTGTCGCAACGTTGAAGCTAAACAAACAATAACACAATTCGTTTTGTAAAAGAATCGAGATGAGTAGTTTGTAGTAGATCTTCGTTACATTGTCTGCTGTGTGTCATCACAATAGGTGCTTACGGGCGGACATTATTGATGGCTCTGATGACGGACAAATGGACACGAGTTAATCTTTGGCCGAGGATTAAACGTTGTAAACCGAAATTGGACAGTGACCGATCGGTATGTGTGCTATTTTTTTCACTTGTGTGCCGGAAGTTAAATTCTACCATACTATCTGGCAGTTTGAGTACTATGCTTTATGGTCATTATGGTATTATTTGTCGAGTCGTTGAGCTCCTTAAGTTCTGAGTTGAGCTACATAATTACTGCACTGACTCAACAGGTCCAATCAAATCTGTGCTGTTCTGTCCTCAAAAGAGCATTTCAGACTCAAATCTACATGGTCCTCACATAATCTGACCAAGATTATGTCTGGAATTTAAAAGAGACTAGGCCCCGAGTTTGTTTCGCCATTTCTCCTCAGGGGTAGTCAGATAGGACATGTCGACTCCATCTAGTTTTTTTTTTTTAAATATGTGATGTGTAAAACTGATTCCGATATCCTATTTACAGAATAAACAATTTCATTTCATTACAATTTCATTTCTGGATGAGGAAACAGTTAATGGAAAAAACAAATGGCAGAATCTATTTCCCCTTAAATTTTCTTTCTTTCCTTATCCTACTTAACTTCACTACAATAATTAATTAACTAAATTAGCTACAAAGCTTACAAATGGTCAAGTGTAGGTAATCACACGCCATTCATTGTTAGTGATAGAACTACGTGAAATTTATGATATTGCTCTTTACTTGTAAGTTGATTGTTATAACTGACGGCCACGCATAGTGATAAGGGATTATTGTAAAGTGTGACATACATATAGTATTCGTTATCCCAATAGTCACCATTTTGTATTTTATTTATTTTGTGTTTTGTCGAAACGCCCCTGGTCGCACACCTAATATTAAGCAGTAACCTGTCTCTAATACTTCTAAATTGTGACAAAAACAGAATATATTTACCACCCTTTCAGGTTAGTTACATCAATGTACATCATCGAGGCTTCTGACTCCCAACGATTACAACCGCTATAACTCTTGGGTTGACACCATGGATGAACTGTTCAAATTCTTGGGTTACTCGACTAGTAGTGACTCTTTCCACTCTTCATCAGCTGACTACGAGGCGAGGTCGCGAATCCGTCTTAAATACATGTTCATCCTATAATATTTCTAAACCTCTCTTAAGAGAAAGTGGGCTCAATATCACCATGTGGGCCCAGTGTGGCTTGGTGTAAAGACCTGTAGCTGATAAACCTGGAGGTCATAGATTTGTTAACCAAAAAATGTTTATTAAAGACGGTTATTCAATAAATGCTCTTTATCTACAGGTACGGCAGTCCCCACCACTCAAGATCGCAGTCCGTGAAGGCTGGTCGCTCCAGAACTGGCGAGAGACAACTCCTGGGTCTACCACAGCAAAGAGCCCGTGTGGCTTCCATGCCCAACACAGGGGTCGAGGAGGAGTACTACAGACTGAGGCATTTTAGTATTACCGGTAATGTTTCTTGATTTATGTTAGTAGTGTTTTTCTAATTAGTTGGAACATACCTACTGAGACAGAATAAATCTTGATATGTTTGACTTGACATCGTCGGAATCCTCAGTAATACCTAAGTCTAAATGATCCTAGCTATCAAAAAGAGTAGCTTAGGTTTCATATATTGAAACACGAAGGACAAACAAGAAAGATATATTAAAATCGCAACTCATTCTATTTTTATGTACTTTAAGGCGGTAATATTATTATACTGGTTCACAGATTACTTGAACAGACACAGACCACAGACATAACTCACCCAGTCGTCACACTTAACGCTGGGCACTTTGTGTTTTGGAGAAATTCTATAGTAACTTAATAAGATTTCCTGAATTACAAATTTCCTTCTTTGTAAACAAATCATAATACATTAACAAGATGCGGTAACCTTGCACAGACGATTAACTGTGCTACGAATTAATTGAAAAGAGGGAGTAAATGATCGCCATTATTTTCATGGTAAAGCTAGGGCGGGTAATGAGGCCCTCGCTCTGTAAGATATGGGAAGGGAAAGTAATTCCTGGTTCTAAAGTAACTTTTATGTTTGGAGTGAATTGTAATAGTCTGTTGCTTTAAATAGGTATTAGGTAAGTATTTAGTCATTAGGAAGGTGAGGTTTTTTATAGTTGTTGAATGGCGAACAAGTCGACGGAACAGGTAGGCACCGCCCGCCTATGGCACAGATGCGGGGCCATCCCAGAGACAAAGTGTCCACACCCTTAGCAACAATATGGCATTGTTACAAAAATAAACGTATTGTTTATGAGAACACTCATCTGAATTAGATTCGCTGCCGCTCAGTGCGCTGTGGAGCGGGCTATGCTTGGAGTTTCTTTGAAGGATAAAATCAGAAATGAAGTTATCCGGAAAACAACCGGAGTTACCGACATAGCTTGCAGAGCAAGCAAGCTGAAATGGCAGTGAGCTGGCCATGTTTGTCGAAGGACCATTGGCCGGTGGCAGACGAGTCCTAGAGTGGAGACCGCGTATCGACAAGCGTAGTGTGGGACGTCCCGGCTAGATGGACCGACCACCTCATACAGGTGGCTGGGACAGACTGGATACGAAAAGGCGGAAGACAGGATGTTGTGGCGCAGCCTGGAAGATACCTAATTCCAGTAGTGAACTGCGGTAAGCTGACTTGAGATTCGCTATCATCCTAGGATAGACAGGTGCATACTTCGTGAACAACAAGTTAGCAAATTGCTGAGTTTGTACTCATAAAACACGTTCAACATGTTTTTTTTTCAAAAAGCTCATTTCTGTACTTAAATTCAGCATATTCTCGAATTTATTATTGCTAGAAAGCTTTTCTTTATAGATGTTATAGGTAGGTGTCACCTTTTATCAACCTCAAGCAATTCAAGAACGTGTCTACATTTCAAGTTCAATTATCTCTAAGACTACGCTAAAACTGTAAGGATTTAATTTAGTCTCCAGATAAATCAGGCTTAGTGTAAACTAAATATACTCGTATTTTAGAATTTCTAGTGTTGGCTTAGGTCTAAGCTGGATCTAAGACTGTTTTGATAGAATTCGGCTCAGGCTAGGGTTTGTCTAACAATGGGAATAATTATGAATCCTTTCGGGTATGGCTTGTAGGTGTATGCGAAGTGACTGAGTCTCTCTGATACGGTTGTGTTTGTAGAGGGTCTAGACAAGCGAGAAACGCTTTCAAATGGTTTCGTATTTCTACAACAACTTTTAAAAGATTGACATAAACTTTTCGGTAGCTTATGTCAGTCACATTGTAGGATATATCGCAATCATCTGGTTAAATTAGCCAGCGAATTGGACGCGTAGGTCGTCCATTAAACGCAATTAAATCCAATTGAATAGCTGAAGGACAACTACCCAAGTCATTGAGCGCAACGTTTAACCAGATGGCTGAATTTCGTCATTTAGTTTAACTGCGTGAAATAGGTTAGGTTAGAACTGTGCCAACCAACCGCACGCGAGCTGAACGAGCGAAGCGGGCGGTGCCGCGGCAGCCGGCGAGCGCTATTTCCAAGTTGCTCGCAGATTTCTTTTCACCATTTGAATCATTTGGCTGTCTTGGTCAGTCATCTTCAAAAGGCTGACTTTCAATACGCCAAATTGTTAAACGTTGAATGATTCTAGTCTAATTAACTATGGGCCTCGGCATCCAATTGGATGCCGGCGTATAATGAACGGCCTAGGCATCCAATTTGCTACCTATGGCTGCGACGTACACATTTTTGTCTTTTCCACCATAATATCGCTGATGGAATCCTTCGCCTATGCTCTCAGTACTTTGGTCGATTGACTAGCCATGTAATCTATTACTGGAATAATAATAAGTTAGTTTAAACCATGATTCACATTACAAAGGAGCCTTGCATGAAACAATTGTAAAGACAAAATAACAGGCTAAGTAGTAGGAAAGCCAAAAGCACGAATTAATCCTGCACTCTTGGCTTTAAAAGGTGGATGATCACTCAGAAATCGATATAACAATAAAGTTGAACTAAGAAGTAAATAAAATATAAGCCGTTTGATAACTATCTGACACTAGTAATAATATTTTTTGAGGTAGGAGCTAGCAAATTCGTGTTTGTGACTCGATCCTCTCCGACAAAAATAAAGCGTCTATATAAAAGGCTTATAACATATACTATGTACAACCTACAAATATACAATTTATGTGCCTTTAAGAGGCAGCCTTTGACACGAATTGCCGAAGTAAATTGATTACATCGAGACTCGAATGTCAAGTTATCAGCACTTTGATTGAAACAAGATTAGAACATTTCGCGGAGAAATGTAAGTAAATGTTTTCGTTGAAGGTTTTTCATTGATATAATATAAAGAGATTGAAAGAAACACATTGAATACTATGTGGTCTGATATTTCTCCCTCGATTTTGCATAGGTATACAGAGTGACTTGTAATTTGACGTATTCCGAACGTGATTTGCAAAAATTAATCAGAAGTGTTGGACAGATTTTAAGGCGACGGACGATAACCGACTTTTAATGATTTTATACTGAAGATCACGTCTAAACGAATAGTGTTAATGATTTGAAAAAAAAAATTCGAAAATAAGAGCATTTTCTTAATAACTTATTATATGAATATTTTAGATTATTTATATTACATAGTGAAATTAATTTGTAAAGTTAAGCCGCGGATAATAAACTGAGCATCACGCAAAATCTATCAAGCGTATTTTTCTGAAACTTTCACCATTTTGAAGATAATTTACTTATTGATGTTTTAGTATACGTGTTTTGTTAAAATACCTTTTGTTTTATGTATAATAAATTAATAATGCATCTAATTTGGGACAGCGCTCCTTGATGGGCGAGTCCTATTACTGGCTGGACGTACGACGCGTTGCGTGAGCTCAGTACAGAACACGCAAGCTATTCACTCAAGGTCACTGGCATATATCTGCGTCTTAAAGGGCCCGGGCAGATTGAGCTAATCACTATCGTTGCTGATCTACCAAACTGTCAATTTATAGTCTTATATATTATAAAAAACAACGATCTGAAGAAAGTCCAAGTAATTACTACTAATGGCGAGAGATCGCCGACTCATACATCCAAATACGACACCAAACGAAATGGGACAAGGCAGAGAAACAGTTAAATCAGAGAGTAAAAGTCAGTTAATACCAAAGAAAGATAAATGTAGTTTTTCTCTATCACGCTTAGTGGTCCCCAGTCCACATTCAAGCAACCTGACTGACTACCGACTAAAGTTATACGTTCGACTACTCTTCCCTCATCTAACCAGCTTTCTTCCCGTTCAGGTAAAGGCGTGGTGAATCGCGGCGACTCGCTGCGATCTCGTCGCTCTCGCTCCAACACCTCAGTGGCCTCCAGCGCATCTAGCACGGAAGCCGTTACTAGAGCCTCAGCTCCTTGTTCCCTGGCGTCTTCCAGGTAAAGAATTATCTCTTGAAATAGCAATACTACATTGGACTGAATTGTTCGCTCAACCGTCAGTAGTAGTAGGTAATATGGCCGTTCACGGCGACTTGCGTCAAACGATACGCGTGCGCTTTTTCCGTCGCTCCACAAGTCGGGTCGCGGTGGCATGTGGCATGCTCTAAACAACTTCTTTGATTTGTTTTCCCCGCAGACGCGTGTCGCTTGAGCGCCTAGCAGCTAGGCCCTAGCTCATTACCGAGGTTTAACACTTAACTACGAAAACAGCCCATAATGTCACGAAATAATGGCTCTGCCAAAGTAAAATTATTACGATGTACGTCGCTTTGCCGGATAAAGACAGATCCTTAGGCTGCGTTTCCACCAGAGATGAGCGAGGATGCGTTGCGAGGAATGTCCAGAAAACTAACCAATAACAACGCTAGCTAATGACAGTGAAGCGATGTTATTGGTTAGTTTCACACACATCCCTCGCTACGCATCCTCGCTCATCTCTGGTGGAAACGCAGCCTTACAGAAATAGCCGTAGTAACCATTAGGTATAGATTGCGGTCGCTGACCGTCAATCAACCACGGCTCTGCTCGTCTTGCGGTTAGCAAGTTAAACATACAGTTGCATACAAAGTGTATCGTATTCGTAGATTGCAGAACTCCAGGAAGACGTTTGACCAATAATTAGTACTAAATTGGTAATTTTCCTTCTGCAATGCAACGCTCAGTGACTTATTTATAATAAGCTACAAGTCAAGTGCAGAAAAAATAATTATAGTTTTTATAATTTAAAACAGCGATTTTTAGTACAACTGAAATGTTATTAAAATGATTCAATTAATGAATAAATGAATGAATGATGAATATTTTGTAGACTCCCTAGAATAGACTTCCTGGACTCCCACTGTCTGTTTTACTATTCTTCTCTTTATCTTTCATTAAATTACTTACTTACATAGTTTCGTTTTCTTTTATACATGTTAGAATATTCTGTTTATTTATTTTCTCATTATTTTACACCCTTAGGGTATGTTGTAGAGATACATTTTTTTAATGATGACCAACTTTATCTGTTACCACTTGTAGCAACATAATGTGCTATGCTATTATATTCTTTCATCCGTTCTCATAATCAGCCATATCTTATCTTATTATAAAGATCCTCCTTCCAACCATCTAAAACATCGTCCATACGTCCTCCTTTTGTCCAGGGACTCGTCAGCCGGCCTCAGTTCATACCGGGTGCTGGTGCTGGGCGCGCCGGGTGTTGGCAAGTCCAGTCTGGTGGGGCAGTTCATGACGTCGGAGTATCTACACGCGTATGATACTAGTATCGGTGAGTTGGACATGATTGTGCGATAGAGATACTTGTATATACTTTTCGTGTTTCCCTGATCAATATTGATTTAGGAAGCTGCAGGTATTTGCGAAGCGTCATTTCTAAATAACTAAACTACGTTGGAGATAGTCTTTCTATTCAAATAAATGACCACAGATTTGTAGAACCGAAAAAGAAAAGTTTGGTAGTCAGTCGTTTAAAAACAATTACGGTAAAATTGTTGATTGATGTGGCAGACTTTACTATCAACTCCTAGATGATCACTGCTAAACATAAAGATCTCTTCATAGTCTTAACAATCCAGTACCGCTACAAACGTAAGGGGTATTGCTATTGGTCATCGCCGATAACTGTTAACACTTCTCTAGAGAGAATGAAGCTTCAGTGGTTGAAGACGATCTGAAGCCTACTCATGTCTTGTGTGATAAACCCTCACCTCTTCCTGCGAGCTAGCTGAGCTGACTGCCAGAGACAGACCTCCTCACCCAAACATAGAGCATGACGTTACAGATGACGAGTCGGGCGAGCGCTCCGTGTGCGTGCTGCTGGCAGGCGAGGAGTCCGAGATCACCTTCCTGGATGCGCCGCCGGACAGTATTATTGTGAGTTATTTAGCTTTTACCCAATGTTCGTGTAGTTTCAAGCAGGCCATTTTGGATTTTCATATAAAGCTAAGTAAAGCTATAAAAACCTATTTATTGAAAACCACATTGAAAAACAAAATTCAATAGACGACGTATATTTAGTAACCTAATCCGCTCTCAAGAGCACTCTTTCACTCTGCTCTCGACGCTTGACATGTCAATACGTCGGGTCTGGGTTCGCAACAAGTCAATCGTCATCCTGAGGATGCCTCGTTGAGAGGTGAAAGATGTTTCGATTTCTTACAGGGTCTTTTATGACTCTTTAAGAATAGTTACGCGGATTAGGTTACTAAATATATATAATAGGTCGTCTATTATATTTTATAATGGATTTCCGCAAAGTCACGCCTGAGTCAATAAACCACATTGAAAATAAAACCTCCAACGCTGTTATCATCCACTACTGCACAAAGGCATTTAATTGCCAGAATCTCAACACTCCATGGAATTGCCAGAATGTTCACGCTTGACACACGACTTAGGGTCAGCGCAGACAGAGAGGAATAATCCCCGCGCGGTCTCGGGCATTTTCTTTTCGGATCGCGTATACTGTGGTACGCGTATGCGACGCCGCGCGGGGATTCCTGCGTATCTTCGAGGACGCGCGAGCATTTTTTGTCAGGTTCAAGCATTTATAAACTTTATTTTAATCATTTTAAAGTTTATTTTCAAGTGCGTTAATAAAATCCGCTTCGCTGCGCTCCGTTCTGTCTGCGCTGACCCTTAGGGAACGCTATTTAGTTGACATTAGCAGATACAAGGACTAGCATCCTCCTCGCTAAGCTTATCCTATCGACTTTTTCCCTGAATCACTAATTATTTCTGGTCGTGAGGATCATGATTCTGTTTTGCGTAGATACATAATATGCTTATTTTGTTTATATTTTCTTAATAATGGCTGGCCACACCACTAACAGCAACAAAACAAGTTCCTCATCCTTACCACCTTCCAGACCGAAGGCTGTGCACACGGCTACTGCGTGGTCTACTCGACAGCAGACCGAGGCAGCTTCATGGATGCCGAGAGGAGACTGCAGATCCTGTGGGCTGCTGGTCACACCTCGCGGAGAGCTGTCATTCTGGTGGGGAATAAGGCTGACCTAGCCAGGTCTAGAGCTGTTCCTACTGATGGTTAGTAGTACTAGCATAAGTAGATACTAAATAGGTAACCTGATGTGGCCATTCGCAATACAAATCATATATATGAATTCGTTTGCATGGCCCTTTTTACAACCGTACTAGTTACTCTAGCTAGCGAATTATGTTTATTAACTTCCTTAATTTATTCTATGATCAACAGCCACTGAATGTACCAACATCCCTTCATATCCGTACAGTGCATCTTTAAAACAACCGTTCATTGCAGCCTTAAGCCTACTTAAAGAGACCCATGCTCAGTATTAACTATCATCTAAATGACGGACGTCTTATATGTGCACTGTACCGCCAGGTCATGGTCTATCCATGTGCCAAAATTCATCCCAATCCGTTCAGCCGTTTTAGCGTGAAAAACAGCGAGAGAAACAGAGCGTCACAAATAAACAAAAGTCACTTTCGCATTGAATTATTACGAACGGCCACAACAGGCTGCCTATTAAGTATGCTTTCGTATTTGTTTGTAAAATATCAAAGGTTCATAAACATTTTGAAATTTTATTTAACTTTTTACCCAAACATTAGGTAGGTACTTAACAGAATAATTAACGAAGCAGTTACAACGCTGCTCAAACAGTTCAAACCGTAACATTTTTGCAAAATGACCGAAACAAACTCATGATAAAAGACAGATCTCGCCAATTATGTTCGTTAGCACAAATTTTACGAATTTAATTAAATTCTCGACGATTTGTGTACACACAAATTAGCAGCGACAGACGGCGTTAACAACGATTCGCCACATTTTGCCAACAATAATTTATCAGGCGCTTGTGATGTTAGCTCGATATTTTTCATGTGTGATGTGAAGTAATTAAAATAACTTGTTTCATAAATTGTTACTGCCTTTCCAAAGCTCATGTTCCCCAAAAGATAAATACGTCATCGTAAAATTAATATACTGTTTAATTTTATTTGAGCGCCTGCGGAATAAACTTTGAAAAATACGTTTACGTTTTAATTGCTATTAGGATTTTGACAGGCGTTCAAAGTAAATTAATTTGTCAATTCCTTTTTATTAGGGAACTGTTTAATGGGAAAGTTGTTTCGGAACACAAAAGTTATAGATTTGGTAGATAGGACTCATTTAAACGAAGTTCTTTCATCAAATTGTCAATTTTGTTTTTTAATCTTTTGACAGCTGTCTTTATTAGATACCTACCAATTTAGGTACATTATTTAGGTATTTCCCTAATTTTGATTTGTTCTTACAAACACGGTTTATTTATATAAATTACTTACTTACGTATTTGTGTAGGAATAGGCAACTGTAAATATATTAATAAGTTATGTAGTAACGTAATAGCTTATCAATAGCTTCTGAGGTTCTATTTTTTTTTTTGTGACTGCTTTTTGAAATAATTATTATTAATTCCGCCACTGCGCCAATGCTGCGGTACGGTGACTGACGCAAGAAAAGAAGAAAACAGCTAAAATCAAAAAGAATATATTAATGAAGCAATTCTAACACTTTCTCAATATCTCGGCTGATTTCACATTCAAAAGGGGAGACCTCACTTCCTTCCATCAACTACAATCCACCATTTGGTTCATTGACGCACACTGTTTAATTTCCCTTTGAACTCGTCTTTATTCGCCGCTTGACTGGACACAAACGCCAATTTAGATTCAGATTCAAAGTCTAATTATTGAGACCCGCATTATTCTGTGTATCACCGGAATACCCGGAATTACGGCGGCACCAAAACCCGGGATTTCGGCGGACCGAAATACCGAATAGATGAATTTAGTGCAAACACATGGAATTGAAGCTTTGAAGTACTTTGAACGTTTGTGAGCTAGTAATTGCAAACGGAATAATACTAAAATTAGGTTTAGTGGACTGCATAACACACTTCTCTTGAAATTAGTAACATAGTGCACACCATGAACAGTGATATTATGTTCTATTGGTTTCTGCGATACAGAACATTTTATTATCTACGAGTATCTATACATTTATTAAAATCGTAGCGAAGTCAAAACTGTACATTGAATATTTTTGAAAAAAAGTAATTGCTTCGAGGTCCTGGATCGATTCCAATGCCGAAAATATAGTTTTTAGAATTTTTGTCTGTTTGTCTGTTTGTCCGTATGTATGTTCCAGCATCACGCAAATTCTACTGGGTAGATTCTGCTAAAATTTGGCTTAAATATTCCCTATAAGTCTGGTCGAGCTGTAGGGTATAAACTATCACGCTATTTGCTATGGGGGATGAGTAATGTTAGATTATGTTCGTAATCTTCTCCGAAAATCTTAAAAGGACGCACCAAAATGTTAGGATATGTTTCGATAGTTACCGATTTAACATTTTAAATGATTATCATCACGCTATACCTTTATGGAGCTAAGCAGGCAATCTTGAAATATAAGAACGGCTATTTCAGCTAACTTTCAGCAACATATTTTATTTTTATTTTATTTTTACAATTTTAAGAAAGCTTACAGACGAATACACGTAAATGGTAAAAAAGTAGTAAACTGACAATTGCTAATTACAAGCTTCCACATTTAGATCACAAAAAAGTAGAAAAAAGGAAAAGGTATGCAAAATAGGTAGGTATGCCTTGATAAACCACAAACGTTCACTCATTGAAATATTCCTTGCTCAAAATTGTCCTGATTCTTAACGCACTCGTGCAGAATAAATCAATTTCTAAACAAGATGGCAGGCTGTTGAATGATATTGCACTGCGTATACAAAAAGCGTTACGCCTATAATTTATCATTGTAAACGGTACTTGTAATAATGGTCGTAATCTTAAGTTATTTTGATTGGTGCGAAGATAGATTTTACGAAGTAAATCGGGACAATCGATTGTTCCATTTGCAATGTTAACAAGAAAACAAATATAATTAATAAAAAAAAAAAAACATTAATAAATATTGGTAAAAAGTGATAACGCTTACACCGGTGTGCATAGCCGTCTGAAAACTTCCGCGCCTTGAAATCTAGGTATCTCATAAATTTCCTCTGAACTAACTCAATACGAGATTTATACGTCTCATACTGGGGGTTCCATACTTGGGAAGCATACTCAAGGGTACTGCGCACGTAAGAACAATAAAGTACCTTTACTGGTTTTAGAGAATGAAAGTCGGAACAAGTTCGCATTATGAATCCCATAGCTTTGGAGGCTTTCTTTATGATGGATTCTATATGTTCGTCAAAAATAATTTTACTGTCGTGTATCACGCCAAGATCTCTAACACTATGCAGTTTATTTATGTAGTGACCATCTAATTTATACGCGGAATCAATTAAACGTCTTTGCCGTGTAAACGGTACATGAAAACATTTAGACACATTAAGCTGCAGGTTATTATCCCTGCAATATACCACGAACCTGTCCAGATCGAACTGGAGTTGCTCCGCATCAGACAATGTACGCACCGATTTAAGGATCTTCATATCGTCCGCGTATAAAAGGATGTGTGTGTTTCTAAAACAGGTTTTAATGTCTGAAATAAATATAATAAATAATAACGGACCCAAGATCGAACCTTGAGGGACTCCTGAAGGGATAGAATTCCATCGAGACGTATATCCCCGTAACACGACAGCCTGTGATCTATTTTCTATATACGACGAAAACCATCGAAACAAATCACCGTGTATTCCTACAGACAATAACTTCTATTGAAGCACACGATGATCTATCCTGTCAAAACATTTACAGTAGTCGGTGTAAATCACGTCCACCTGATGACCTCCCTCCATTCCGTCTGTTATGATCGCGTTGGACAATACTAAGTTGGTGGTAGAAGACCGTTTTCTGAGAAATCCATGCTGTTCATCACTAAAGTGATTTTTCATAGCCGAGTAAATTTCTGTATACACTAGTCTCTCTAAAACTTTTGAAAAAAGACATAATTTGGATATAGGCCGATAGTTTTGTACGTCGGATTTATCTCCTTTTTTGAAGATAGGTGTGACAAAGGCAGACTTCCATATATTAGGTACGACACCGCATTTCAACGACCAATCAAACAAAAAACAGATAGGTGCCACTAGGCTCCCTGCACAGTTTATTATGAAAATAGGAGGGATCATGTCTGGTCCATCCGATTTTGAAGGGTCTAGATTTTTAAGTAGTTTTAATACTCGATCCGGACAAACTGTGACCGAGCTCAGACATACTGACGTAGTAGAATGGGTATCAAAATTCAAATTCAAATCACTTGAAGGAGTGTCCTGAAAAGTTGACTGAAAGTAAGAGGCAAAAAGTTCAGTGACACTCTCACCTGTGTCCGCGGTCCCATCCATATAGTGAAATACTTTAGGCAAGGTGTTATTACGCCTTTTACCCTTCACGTACGACCAGAATAATTTAGGGTTATTGACGATTGAGGCTTCTATTTATGTCATATAAGCAGAAAAACATTCTTTCTCTAGCTGCTTGGCGCGGCTTCGCAAGAGAACAAAGGAGTGATAATCCGATATGTTACCGTATATTTTATATTTTTTATGATGTTTGTATTTTTCATTTAAAACTTTAATCAATGCACGAGTGAACCAGGGGGGATGAGCCGCTTTTTTTGTTGTTTTAACCGGAATGTGTAAGTCCCTGAGTTCGTAAAGTTTATTATAAAAGAGGCAAACAGCTTGGTCCAGAGACTCAGCAGATAAAAACTCGCTCCAGTCTACCCGATCCAATGCAGTAATTATAGCAGGATAATCGGCTTGGAAGTATAGGTACTTTGCGCTGTGTTTTTCAAAACATTTGTGTATCTCAATAAAGTCAGCGTGTATAAGTAATGGTTTGTGGTGCAAATCCACAGGAGTGGCTAGTGGGTCACAACATTCCTCTACTTTTAGTAATCCATTTGAAAAAACAAGATCTAATAATCTTCCATTAATGTTACACACGCTATTATATTGAGACAAGTTACAAGTGTTTATAGTATCGAATAAATGTATAATGTGTTGGAAAGTCATACCTGTGGGGTGCAGTTCAGCACTGTCACTCCGGCCAAGCCATTCTACATCCTTACCGAAGTTAAAATCAATCCGAAGTTAAACATCAAGTAACTAAGGGGGTAGCACAACTCTTTCCAAAGCAGTGGTTGTAAGATCGATCCCAACTAATGGTATTTTTTGTGATTCTTTTTTTTACATTAAATATTAGTTTTTTTTTTTTTTATATATATTTTTTTTACATTTTGATATACTAATATGTTTATAATAGTCAGTAATTAATTAATACTAAATTAATTAAAAAAGGTTAACTTGGTAAGCAATAAGAAATTGCTACAGATTTGTTGCCTAGATTTTAAAAACCTGTGTGTAGACGTGAAATTATGAAGTCGCTACGAGTGTTAGTAGTTAGCATTATTTACCAGATATTACGCTCTGAAAAAATGTACTAAGAGAAATAAACGATCACTATTTTAAATATTATTTGCGGTTATTACTTAACACAGTACAGGACCCATTGTCATTTGCGTTCGTGAGGACAGTTGATGATGCAGAGTATCCCAAATTCCATGCAGCCTGCGTAGCACGTCACCTTTTCGACAGTGACCAACACCGAGACAAGGCCAGCTACAGCGACAATCCCAGTAGTCTGCGGCATTTGTTTTCCATAATTTTAGTGTTTTGTGGAATCGCAAACCCAGTTATGAGAGAAATATCGGCATCATCTATCCGAAGACTTTTTACGAACTTTGCGGCGTATTACTGAAGGTGACATTAAACAAAATGATGAACGCGTTATTAACAGCTGTCTTAATTCACATAACAAGACGTGTTAATTTCAATCGGTCACAAACTGATCGAGTATGGGTTACCGGCTCCGCAATCCTGGGCACATCAAGACCGCGGAAAATTTGGAATACGCCGCCGAAATTAATTATGATCCAGGCGCCATGAGTACCATCTTCTATGATAACAACGTATCTATGTTCACCTCAGAGTAAAGGAACCTTTTTAACACTGTTTTCCAAAATGTTGGGCTCAGTCAGGGTAAAATGTTTTTCTTGGATGCTCCTGGTGGAACAGGAAAAACATTTAATACCACTGGCATCCTGTAGAGGTCAGGAAGCAAGGCAAAATTGCAATCGCGGTAGCGTCTTACAGAATCGTTGCCAAACTGCTTCCTGGTGGCAAAACAGCGTGCACACCATGTTTAAAATTCCCATCGATTTAGAGTGCAACGACACGCCTGTTTGTGAGGTGTTGCGCTTTCATCTTATGGGATGGATTGATTATGGCAAGTAGGAAAGCAGTGGTAGCTGTAAACGAAACCTTGCAGGACTTCCGCAGGAACCAAGACATGATGGGTGGTGTCACAGCTCTGTTTAGTAGCGATTTCCGGCAAACACTACCTGTAGCGACGCGAGGTTAGGATATTGCAAATAGTTACCGATCTAACTTTTTTAAGTAAATGATTATCATCACGCTATATTTTTATTGAGCTAAGCAGTCAATCATGAATAAGAACGACTATTTTAGCTTACTTTCAACAACAGTAAAAAAGTAAGTTCCATTCCCAACTACTGGTGCTTTTTTTTTTTTTTTTACATTTTGTAATACTAATATGTATATAAAAGTTTGTAGAACGTATTAATTCAATAAAAAAGGAAAACTTCGTAAGCAATGGGAAATTGCTACGACACGTCACAAGCCCTTTACAGTCACAAAACATACAAGCTTCTGCACTGATCATTTTAGAGCTAAAGACTAGAAGAATAAAATATATTTTTACAGGTCATACAATAGACCTAATGAAAAAACAGTATTATTAGTGCTATTTACTTTAAAAAGCATATTGTAAGGTAGTTCAATATCATAAAAACAAATATATGCATAAAATACTTAATTTAATCTTTTGGTATTATTTTAACATTATTAACAAGAATGAAACTAAATATATAGGTGATGCGTGGAACTAGGTCTGACGAGGTGAATGCTTCGTCGAAAAGGTCTATGGTTGCGAGTTCATAGACTGCGCTTGACCATAAACATGCGAGCTCGGGTTGACTTAAAAAATATCCGATGTTCTTCTAAAAGTTGGTGAAGGCACTCTACCAGAGGAGAGTGGCCAGGTGGCTCTACCAGAGACTCTTGGTAGAGTAGTTTATAAAATCTGATTCGTCTGGTGTACGGGTATATCAGTCGCATACTGTAGGTACCAAGAGAATTCATGAGTGTGTGTGTGGACGGGCCATTTTAACGCCCAATAATGATGAAGCTGCAGCGATCAACCACAGTGTTCTCTTGCAAATTGAAGGGAGCGAAGTGATATACACCTCCATCGGTTAACACTGTTGTGGAGCAAGATGATGCTACACATTACCCCGTAGAATTTCTGAATTCGCTAACGGCAAGTGGATTTCCGGCGTACATCATTCAGCTGAAGGTCGGTGTCCCGATTATGTTTTCGGATCTGAACTCCACCAAAGCTGTGTAATGGAACCCGGCTCAAAGTCGTGTCTTTGCAAAGAAACGTCATCGGCGAAAATTCTAACAGGTTGTAGCGTTGGCGAGACAGTGTTTATACCGCATATACCACTAATTCGCCACAGTTACGTCTTCCAGTTTGTGCTGTTCCCTGTCAGTATTGCTTTGCGATGATCATCAACAAGTGGCAGGGGCAGCCACTGAAGGCTGCGGGTGTTGACCTCATGCAAGCTGTTTCTCCCACGGACAACTGTACGTCGCTTGCTCCCGCCTCACCAGTCCTGACTCTCTGTATATGTTGGCTGTTGAATACAAAACTACAAACATACATAGTATACAGGGAAGTTTTATACAAATGTGGCTGTTATTGTAATATATTGTGGTGTGTTACGACTTCCACGTGAACGAAGTCACGGGCAGAAGCTAGTTAATAATAAATTACTTAAATCTTTATTTTTCTAAAAATGTACGCCCGAAAGTAAGAATTATAATGGCAAAGTTCAAACTCTATTATTCGTAGAACACGACGCCACAAGTGACTTATCAGACACCACTGTTATTAATATTTTTTCAAAATTAATCTTTTAATTCATTAATCTTCCAGAGGGCAAGAACCTAGCAACATCCTACGAGTGCAAGTTCATAGAGACATCAGTGGGCATCAACCACAACGTGGACGAGCTGCTCGTGGGACTGCTCACTCAGATCAGACTGAAGCAACAGCACGCAGAGAGAGTGAGGTGAGACATGTTACACAAGTGAGCATTCAAAGACACGTTGACAATAGTATGACACTCTCGTCGCCACGTGTGACACTCATCGACACGCTCGTCGCCACGTTTGACACTCGTCGATACTCTCGTCGACACTCGTGACACTCTCGTTGACTCTCAATTTGAGACTCGTGACACTCGTCGGCACTGGAGACACACCGCACACGAGACGACACTCTCGAAATTCTCGTTGACACTTGTGACACTCGTCCTCACTTTTGACACTTATCGACACTTGCGACAATGCAATGACATCAAAATATGACGTGTTCCAGAAAGCGCAGCGCGTCTCGCAAGAACCGCGCCCGCGCGCGCTCCCCGCTGGAGAGCTCGCCGCCCGCGCCGCCCGCGCCGCCCCCCTCCGTGTCCGCCAACAGCACGCCGCGCAAGCGGACTAGACTCTCTGCTAGCGTCAAGGTACAGTCAGTGTTGCCGTTAGCGTACATTTTACACATTTGACGTACTTGTTTGCAAAGAGGATAAGTTTTGATAGGTACATTTAATTTTGTATTTTTAATCGCGCGAGATATTGGTCTCTGCATTATGGGAAAGTGATTTTCTTTCTTGTTTATATAGTGTACAATAAATATATAGAATATAGCCCATTTCCACTAATCGAATTAACCACATGAAACAATTCAATGAGTTCCAATCATAAAACTGCGGGGTTTTTTATATATAATATAGGTAAGTTTTCTCACGCCTTGAATCCAAAAAATAGAACTTCTGCTGGCGAGCAGGCTGTCTCTCCCTGTCTCGCATTCATTGCGAGAGAGCGAGAGAAGCAGTAGGTAGTGAATGATTTTAGTGAAATGAAATTGTTTATTCTGTAAATATGATATGGGAACCACTTATACACGTCATATTAAAGAAAAACAATAAATTGCTAGATGAGTTCGGCGTTCCTATCCGACTACTCTGAAAAGAAAGGCCGAAACAAACTCAGAGGTCACAGTCTCTTTTAAAGTCCAGACATAATCTTGGTCAAACCATATAAGGACCATGTAGATTAGTGTCTGAAATGGTCTTTTGAGAAAAAAACCACACAGATTTGAGTGGACCTGTTGAGTCAGTGCAAGCATTTGTCAGTAATCGTGGAGCTCAACTCAGAACATAACGAAAGGAGCTCAACTCGACGAACAATACCAAAGAAAGGACATTTGGGTAGGCCGCATTAACTACTCAAACTGCCAGACCATCATTAAAACTAACTGAGAAAGGAAAAAAAAAGAGGACTGAAAAAAAATATATATACAGGGTGGCAGGGACATCGAAACGAAGCCGGCTACCATGGATTCAGTACATGATTCTGAACCCCACTGCGTTGAAATTTTTCGTCGGTTATTTAAACAAAAAACAGCTGTTTCATAGAAAAGTGCAATACCTACGCGGTCAAAATGTATGGAGCAGCTGTTTTTTTTTTTAATAACCGACGAATAATTTCAGCACAGGGGGGTTCAGATTCATGTACTGAATCCATGGTAACCGGCTTCGCGTCGATGTCCCTGACACCCCGTATATCCACATAGTCCTCACATTCACAATAGGTAAAAGCGTTGCTTATGTACCTTTTCAACCCAAAATGTACCTTTTCAGCGCTGGATATGTACCTTTTGGGAACTCAGTTGCGGCAACACTGGGTACAGTACAAGAAAAGTATGCGCTTCGTAAACTTCGTCTTTCCGAATCAGCACGAACGTCGCTCCACTCAGAGGCAAAGTTTCTAAATTTTGTACTTCCGTGTTTTGTAGTGCACCTATTTCCAATACCATTACGCGTTTGTTAGTTTTCTCTCTGTCACTCAGAAGTATTTTTTTTTTTTTTTGGAGTTGCACATTTTTTTTAATACAAATCAAGCAAGTACTTCCATGGTGTAAATTTGTAATAGCTCTATACTAGATCTTATCGTCACGATTTCATATTTGCAAAGATAGGCGATTCGCGAAGCGCTAATCGAAGGTTAACGAGGAATAAAAGTTGGAAATGTGGCATTATAAAGCCTGGGTTACACCACCTATGGACAATTTCTGCTTTATGCATCGCAGATGCATTGCCATCCCAAACACTAAGCTGAAATATGTCATGTTAAATTATACACGACTCCACCGACTGCAAAAATCTTAAGGCACGAAAAAATTACCATTTTTTTACCAACAGTTATTTTTACTGTTGAGGTTAACATTACGAATATTTAATTTTCATTACCACAGTACCGAAGAGAACGTCGGAAAATATTTAATTAGTACCTAACAGGATGTTGAGCAATGTTGAGCCGCTAACCGGTAACCATTCAACTTCCTAAATATGTATTAAATAAGGAAGTGAATTGTGAAGTGAAATAATGTAATAAGTATAAATTTAAAATTAATATTTGTCATAGCAGATTAAAACAATTTAATAGATGCGTACGCAGTTTATTAGAATAGGTATCAATTATTGGAAATGAAATGAAATTGTTTATTCTGTAAATAGGATATCGGAATCACTTTTCCAAGTTATATTAAAAAAAAAAAAAAATAAGCTAGCATTTCCTATCTCTCTATCCCTGAAGAAATGGCTAAACAAACTCAGGGAAATCAGATTAATAAATTTTGCGAAATGTTAATTTTGGGCACGCGCCATTAAAACCTTGTAGTGCTATACTATACAATAAGTGTAGTGCAGTAAATAATAACCAAAACGCGCATAGAAGGAGCTCTTTGCGATAGAGCTAGGCCAGAACATCACTACTACAAACATAAAAAATATCGATAATTTTAATACTATTTTGTTTTCTTTTTTCTTCACCTTAGGTACGAGGTCTCTTAGGTCGCGTATGGGCGCGGGACTCCAAGTCCAAGTCCTGCGAGAACCTGCACGTCCTCTAGCACTCGGCCGCCGAGTCCGTCGCCTGCTTCCCGTTCTTCGACTGTGCTGCCACGTACACGTAAACTCGTGGTAGTTTGTGGAAGTGAAGTAGACTGTGTGGGGTGATAGTGTAAACTGTTGGCTTGTTTTTGAAGTTTTAGTGTTGCAAAGGTTTAAGTTGTTATTATGTTGATTGGAGTTAAACTATTTATTTTAAGATGTAGAATCTTTGAACGTAAAGAATTTTATTTTCTTTTTATTATCTGTTTTTGAGAGAAATAAAAACATGAATATTTTTTTAAATCTACATTTTACTAAGCAATTGATTAAAATGTGAGTTCACACTAACATCTTGTGCAGTCTAGTTCACAACTCGTCTATGTCTGTAAAACTATTGTCTACCCCATAGCACCCTTTGTAGCGAGAATCCCAACACCATAATATTCTGTGAATCCTTTAGAATATTTGTATTTAATCTTTTCATCGATAGATGGCGTTATATTACAGCGCCATCTGTTGAAGTTTAGTTGAAATAATATTTAAATTAGAATAATGAAACCAATATAAATATTTATATCCTAATTGGTTTAATTGTTCTATAAATAAAAGGGTATTTGTATCAGTCTCCTTACTTCTAGAGGTTCTGACTTTACTAAATTTAACTAAACTGGCTATGCTATACAGAAAAACGGGTAAAAATAGATGAACTTTCGGGAAGTTGACGGATCGGCGGTAAACAAATAAATATTAAATGGATTAATGAATTTGTAACCAAAATATAAATGTTGGAGGACTGAATTTAAATATGGTAGTAAACATAAACGATAAATGTTTTTGAATGTATGACGGGCGCTTTTCGCATTGCGAAGCTAGATGGCGTTAACTTCATTTTCGCGCCACAATTCCTAATGTTGGAATATTACAGTTAATTAAAATGGTTATGGAAACTGGTATTTATTAATATGACAAGTTCTTTTATACGCCTCACCATCTTAACTAAACGCCCGTCACTCCGTAGAACGGTTTTAGATTTTCAGTCAATAATATAATTGGGAAAGAATTTTAAAAATATCGTATAGATATTTGTAAACGATGGTATTATTCAAAGTAGGTTAGAGTGGCTTATTGAGTATTAGCTAACGAATGATTAGAAATAAAATATATAATTGTGATCCCAGTGTGTCTCCTAAAATTAATGTTTGTACTCCGTAAAGATGTATGTCATTTTATATCTAAATAAAATGTGTGATTTTGGCAAACAAAAAAATTATTAATATGCTATGTGTGACGGAAAAAATGTCGACAAACATTTTAATGTTTTTTTAATGCAAACTTATGTAGCATAAATATTTAAATTACAATTTATATGTAATTAATTAGTTACGGTATCATTTAAATTTATAATAATTTATGGTTTATGTGATATTGTATAACTAGTCATAAATATAAGAATGAATATTCGCTGTACATTTATTCAAAAAATCAGACATTATAGTGATCGTAATTAAATGTAAAAATTATGTAAATTCCGATATTCATTGTGTAATCTTCCACTAAGTGTAACCCATTCCATTATAAAAATATGTAACTTATTATGTAACCATAAAACAGTAATTTATTATTATTAGTCAAACTACATATTTAACATTTTATACTATTCTCAGGTAAAATAATCTATGTCTACTGTCCAATTATCGGAATGTGAACGATATGTTGTCTTTTTTAAATATGTTTTTACTAATATTTTTTTCTAATGTCATAAATTTTGTACGAGCAAAAAAAACGTAAGTACACTTACGAATTTTTACCGCTTCATATTTTCATAAGTATCGTAACTTTTCTACCTTAATCGTACACCTAAAAGTCAGATATCGTATTCACTTTCATAATTCACTTACTGCATAAAATATATCAACAAATATTTGGGTCCACCGCTGCAAAATTTGGCGTAACGAATTAATTAAGGTTATCGTTTGTTTATATCGTGGAGAGTACATAGCTAGGTAAAAGTAGAGTGACGTCATTGATTTAGTCATCGGCTGACAAACAGGGCTAGTACGTATCGCTTAGCGTAGCTTATACATAGATGCTGTGAAGCTGGGACGATGGAAGATGGTTATTTTGCTCCGCACACATCTCGGGGAATGATATTGTCTTTAGACGATAGATTTAGAAGGGATTCTTGAGCTGCGGTCAGATCTGTGTATATAATTCAGATCGAAACATCTAATTTCTCAGTAGCAGCCCGGAGTCTGGATTTGTGCCCAGTTGATGGCAATAGGCTCGCCCCCTATTACATGGGACTTAAACATACCTGGCGAAATGTGGGTGTACTTACTATAGGGACACCTCTGCCTAATCCTTCGGTGAACACAGGCGTGATGTTACGTTATGTTAAACACCTAATTTACTTGTGCTTAGTAATATTCGTGAAACAACCATTAAAATATGATAAAACCTTGTAAACATCTGACCGCAGATAAAGAATAAGACATTGAAAATAATGGCTGAAACTTACACCAAAAAAAATTAAGCAATTAAATAAAATAACATTCGAAAAGAATGTGAACCCAGAAACATGAAACCAGAAACAAAGAAATAACAAAAAATACGAGTCCATCCAAAAATATAGATTGCCAAAAGAATTTTATGAAGAAAATTAACAAACAAAATGTATGTTCCTCAAAAATTTTAGGGTGGTAGTTTACCAGTTATTAGCAAACCCGCAATGTTTTTGTTTTCCCTTAGAATCGACGCCTTAGAACTTAGAGCATGTAGACTGGAGACCACACAACGTAAGCAAATAAGCCCAATTGAAATAGAAAACATGACAACATAACTCAACATCAATCAACAAAAACAAATGAAATATTTAGCGCTCACAATCAAGCATGTGCAAAGAAACGACATATGCGCAATGTAAGCACACATACACAATTAAAGGACACATGCGCAAAGTAGGTTCACATGCTCAAATATAGGACACATGCGCAAAGTAAGTACACATGCACAAATGAAGAGCATGAGTAAAGTCAGCACACTTGCACAAATAACTGACCACGCATGCACAAATAATGAACACATGCGCAATGTGAGCACACATGCACAAAATAAAGATCACATGCTCAAATTACACACAAATGCGCAGAGTTTACACAAACTAAGACACTCATCGTCATCATTTCCCAAATGATATCGTCTCCAGTTCAATTGCCTTAGATTTAGCGATGTTATGTTGAAGGAAATGATTTCAATTTGAGTGCCTGATGTTCGGAATAACAAAATTATTTGATCCCTCCGTCAAACCTGTTTGCCTTATTTTATTAGTATCGTATTAATTTCATAGGTGGCGCGTACTAGGTACACATAATATTATATTATATTAGTATTATGGAATTATTAGTCGTTAAAGTAATTTAGATGTATTTTTAACTTCTCTACTTGATGTTAAATTGTAATTCAGTATTGTAATTATTAGTATTTTTTGGATTTTGGTACTCTGATCGACTGGTGGTAACCATATCTAGCTTTGTTGTTATTACATTTCATGTAAAATAATATTTATCTACGTTTTATCACAAGCCCGCAAGATTATAAACCATATTATAAACATTGTTAGGCTCGTGCTACATCAAATTCAGATTATTAAAATAATCTTGAAAACTTCAGTCGATCAGCTTAACAAAACTAACCAAATAAAAATTATCGTGGAAGTTTTTAACGCTTCTAATCGTTTACCTTTTTAACCCCAGGGTCCAAAAAAAACACCAATTTCGCCTCACTCTTGGACTATCCTGGCCCATCCTAGACCATCAGCAGTAGAGTTTAGTCGTTCTTAGGAGCTAGGTTAAAATATGAACTATAACTGTCGTATCTACATGTATAAAAACTTCATCAATTGTAAATTAAACCACCAACATGCGAAAAAAAATAGATTTTGTACGACAATTAACTGAACCAGTAATGTTTGTAAGGTTTTTCTCGCGTATCTTATTACATAATTTTTTCGGATTTTGTAGAAAAACGTTTAACGCAAGGTATACAGGGTGTAAAACGACCCTTCTCGAAGCCGTCATCTACACATTCGGTACATGAAACTAAGTAACTGTGCAAAAATTATTGCTGGGAAACAACTTTTATTTTTAATTGTTGTGAAAATTAGCTATTTGCGGTAGTACGCAGTGTAACAATCGTGGTTATGGGGGTATGCACCCGTTCAAGGAACTTGGAGGTATTTGAAGTTAAGTAATAAAACGTAAAAAAAAAAAACTTTGCTTTCAATAGCTCTGTAACCAGAAGGTTTACAGGTAAGGTCCAGTATAAAAAAAAAAAACATCATAGCAGGAAGAACAAGTGAGTCTCGGCTTAGTTAAGGGTAGTTTTACACCCGATAAATAAAAGGGCACTTACATAAAAAAAAACTACTTTTCATCCATTGCCAGGGCAGAAAAACTGCTGTGCTCATAAAATGTCGCCTTAAAACCAAAATCAAACGCGAATCAATTTGTATTGAGCAATGTATTCCGTTTTAATTTAACATTCAAGTATTTTGTTCTCACTATAAACTAAAATAAATAATAATAAGCTATCATGGGATTAGAATCGGAGCTACAAACAACTGCGAGTAACTCACATATAATAAGACAAAGTTGTATCCAGGGAAACGACAATAGGGTATCGCGAATTAAAAGAATCGTACCGTTTGACGTTTCTATAAAAATATTTATTAAAGCATTTATTAGAAGATAAGCTTCTTTATTTAGCTTAGCTTCAACGACTGGGAAGAAAAAAAATTCATTAGCAGTTTGTCTTAAGTGTTATGTCACGATACAACCTTTTACAGAGCTAAACAATCAATCTGCTTAGCCTTTTCCAACCATGTTGGGGTAGGCAATTGACTGCCTATCTGACCTCCACAACCCACTAAGTGGGTAACACGATACCCTTATTGGTAAGACTGGTTGTCAGACTTCTGGGCTTCTGACACCGTAATTACTGCCAAAGATCTACGAATGACAGCCGGGACCAAAAGCTTAACTTTACACAGCTAAACGACAGCGTATGAAATTGTTAGGTACTCAATCACTTTCAAGCACATGATTGAAAAACGACGTTAATTAAACATTAATTTGAGTATTAATGGAGTTTGGATCTAATTCTACTGCTGTTTCCTTTCTCTCTCCCTCGCTTGCTTTGCGAAATTGTTCACTCTTGTGCGGGAATGACACTTTAGTGACGTTCTTGGCCCAAGTCGTGGGATGAATGAATGTGGAACATGGAATTTCAGTTAGACAACAGTTTAAGACACACAACAATACATTTATGCATTTTGAAATTATTACAGTTATTTTCTGAAAAAACGGATGATCTTGATTTTGACATCCGTCGTTTTTATCCCAATCTTCCGTTTTCATGAAAGCGAGATTTAATGACGAAATTTCACCAAATGTCAGATACCTACTCAATATTTATTTTTGTGCTTAAACAGATTACCAAAGCATATTTGCCAAAAAAATCCGAAGTTAAAGAACGCAGAAAAGTGTTGCAATATCTACCTACAGGTTTGATCGAAATTCCATGATCTTTATAATTCGTTGTAGATCGTATTAACCTTAAATAGGTTCACGCCTAATTATAATAATCCCATCGGACCACGTTAAGCAATATATCTATATATTTGATAGGCCCATAGATATTTCATAGATTTTTAGTAGGCGTAGCTTACTTTAGAATTTTATATTTAAATAGTAAAATATATTAATAAAGTATCGATGTCTCCATGTGAATACATCATTTTATGTGTGTTTAAATATTATTCTCGATTTTATATATGTTATTAACTAATACATTAGATGTCATGTTCTGATATTGTAAAAAACATATTAGGAAAAAAATACTTTAATGGCAAAAAAGCCAGAAATAAGAACGTTTATGTAATTAACTAAAGATTAAAGACTTTTTGATGGAACACCAAAACTTTTTTTGTAAAAATTATAAGTTATAAAATATTTTTTTTATAATATCAGATACCTAATAATAAGAATTATCAGTGTATTATTAAACAACATTTATCAATACAGAAATTTAAATCGTTTACTGGTAGTAAAAAAAAAACTGTCATTTTGTAAGATATTACCTTTTTGGAAAAAATGTACACATTGTAAAAATCTTGCGGATTTTGTCTATTTGCACGTAAAAAAATACCTACGTTCTTCAACAATATGAATCTACCTAGCCTTCTCCCAACTATGGTGGGGTCGGCTTCCAGACTGACCGGATGTAGCAAGATACCAATATTTTACATGTAGCGACTGCCTATCTGAAATCCACAACTTTCTGGGTTACCTACCTTCAGCAACATAATATTGAAAGTGTAATACATAACAATGTAATTACTCATTTTCCAATAATTATTTGCAAATAGACATAAATAATGCTTAAAAAAATCGTGTACCGCGCATTCTATAGCAAAACTTTAAAATAATATACATTACTGTAATAATCATATAAATCGCCAATTGACTGTCTCATCGGAATATCATTTTGAACTATAATATTATTAATTATTACATATCCGATTTACACAATTTTCTGAAAACGTTTTACGCACAAAATAATATCAATTTAACAGCTTAGAATGGCTCAAGAAAGGAGCAAAAATTTTACTTGTTTTTTTTAACTTTTTTTTAGAATGATTGCGCATTAATTAATTGTTTATCCGTTGTTAAATGTAATTTCGAAATATATTCTGATGTTTTATTATATAAAAATAAATTGTTGTTTTATTTACAATCCTAAGAAAATCCTTCCTACGAGTATTTGTCTTGCATTGGAAAGTAAAAATAAAAAAACAAATCATCATCTGCCTAGCGTTTACCCAGCTATGTTGTGGTTGGCTTCCAGTCTAACCAGATGCAGCTGCATACCAGTGTTTTATGTGAAGCGACGGCCTATCTGACCTCCGCAACCTAGTTACTGGGTAACACGATACGTTACCCCTTGGTAAGACTGTTGTGTGTGTGGGACTGTGGGGTTGTGGGACTTTTGGAAATAAAATACGAAACTATATTTCCAAAATTATTATTATCTATTTAATAATAATAAAAAATTAAACTAGCTTATTGAGTATAAATCTTCCTCTTCACGGATGGGATATTGTCTCTTAGGCAATAAATATGTATTAAAACTTAATTCTACGTATATATTTATTTACAGTAACTGCACACGTTGCCTACTTACTTACATAAATCTTTTTTTTTTTATAATTCGGGCAAAACCAAAATTTTGCATAGAAATGGAAATTCCTAAAAACATAGGTGAATTTGCACTCTTCATTTGTATTTAGTTAAAGGCAAGACAAAGGGCAGGGCAAAATTACCCCGTAGTCAGAAAATCTCCGGAATGCTTTGGTACTGTTTCTACGGGGAAAATTCCCAAACCCCACTTTTTCTTATGTTTGTTAAAGTAAAGTGAGCCATTCATACAAATATGACCCTTATTTTCATGTATTTAATTTTCATATTTGTATAGTTGATTATGAGCAAGCAGTTTATACGAATATGAACATGACCACCATGCAAATAAAGTTCATATTTGTATGTACGAATCTTCGAGCCTATGTCTACTTATTTTGACTTCGGTCACTATTTTACGTTTAGTAAACCAATGTAGTTGATTTTCGCCGTATAAGTTTGGTTTGACCCATGGGTCAACTACAATCAATTTTATTTTCTTGTAAATTTTGACGTTTAAATTATTTGTGCCTATTGAGTAAATGTAAAAAATGTACTTGAAATAAATGTTTTTTGTTTTGACTTTAACTTTGTACCTAATAATTCCAACTTCTACATGGCTGTCTAGGCCAGCGGCTGTCTCAGACTACATAATTATCACAAATGTTTCTCTTATCATGGCGGTCTCCAGATATGTTCCTGTCAGCTTCCTTTATTACTGAATCTTCAGAAGGTCTCGTTGTCAAACCACTGCCACATCCTAGATTTTGTATAGTCCAGCTCGTATTCCTCGCATTTCTGGCCAGTTATCCTGCGAGAACAAAAAAATATATATTAATAGGTAATTTATAGTTCTGTACTAACACAATCATCGTATTTTTCTAGCAGAATAACGTCACCCAGCGTAAAAGTTGCGTGATCAACCGCAATTACAGTAGTCACTTTCTAAAAATAATAATTAATCAAATAAACAACTTTTGATTCGTGTTTTTGCCACAGCTCTAAAATTATAATTTAACATGCGTCACATCATAAAATGCACAAATAGAAAAAAAAAAACACTTCGCAAAGAAACAAAACTCAGTATGCGTAAAAAATCGTACGTAGAGTGCGCGCCACGAAAGAAGACCGGCGGAAAATTATGGAATTACATTTTTTTTTAATCCAATGTGATGCAATGACATAGACACTAGCGCCGCCTCAAAAGGACTTCAGTGGTGGCGCGGACTCTAGTCAAAGATTCGTCTTGAAACGAAGTTTTCTTTTTTTAGGAAACAACGTCTAATTACAATAAATAAGTACATACTTTTTCAAGAGACACTTAATTAAACCAATAGTGATAGGTAGAAACTGGTAGAAAGATATAAATATACCTTAAGCTGTTGCCAAACTGAAGTGAATCCTGTGTGGTATATATATATATGGGTATGCGGGACGAAATTCGCTTGCGCCGATTGTATCAACTAAATGTATTGCTTTATTTAAACAGTCATATTATTATACAAATAATATGAATAAATAAAAAAAAAACAACTATAATCAACTATATAAATCAACTAAATTGTATGGAGGTATTCCGACTGACGCGAATAGTCGCATGGCTTACGTGCGCAGAGGGTTCACCTCGGGATGGCCAGAGCTGCATTGAATGCCCACCAAAATTGTAACAGGGCTTAAGAGCGACCTTATTCTATATATATCTGGTTGTTTATATAAAGGTGATCACAAACCTGGTCTTCCTGACGCACTTGACGATGGGATGGGTGTTCCGGAAGCACTGCGGCCCGAGTATGTTGAAGTAGGTGACGCCGATCTGCGCCGACACCAAGGAGTTTGTCTTGCGGAGACACTCGCGGAACTTGGTGTCGCAGCTGCAGTGGGACCTGGTGAGAAGAGAGGAATTGATAAATACATATTTAATGAACAACTGATTTGGTTGAATGGATTTGTGATTAACTTCACAAAGGAAGCTGTTAGGATAGTGACCCCAAAGTATTAGTTTTATTCCCCTCGTGGATTATTCATTGAGGGGGAATCTTACTTTACCATTTACATAACCATATTCGGCATTCTTCGTGATCAAGTTTAGTGCAGTAACTTTTGTACTAGCGCCAGAAGAACAGATACAGTATTGTATAATTATCACTTGCTTCAAAAACGGTGAAGGACAACAACGTGAGGAAACCGGCCTGAGAGATATTTCTCGACGATATGTGAAGCCAAGTCCCATAGGGGGCTTTAAAACTCTGACAGCAGGTGTGTCAGTAACCACACAAAAAGAAGAAGAAGAACAGATATCGTTGTATCTACTTAGATATTGGAAAAACAAGTAGGCATATCTGTATAATAAAGTAACTCTATGGCATTAAGTCCGACTCAGTACCTACCTACAATCGTTTACCTGAAGAATTTAATAAATAAAATACTTAACGATTGGCAATACTCAACAATTATCATCGCTTACCACTTCAAATTAATTACACTTTAAACTTTAAGTCAGCGTGCATAATCAGTTACTGAATGTTTCAACATAGTGTGTCATCGTGATGATGTAGCTTTCTAAAACCTACAGAAGTTTGGTCTTAATCTAGACGATTATATAATTATCAACCTTCATTTATCGCGAATTATTTTCAGTCTATTCTAGTGGCTAGCAGGCCAGTGAATCATATCCGATACCTACATAAGTACCTAATTATATAATATGTAAGTAGATATATCAATGTCATATCCTAGGTATACTTATTTACGATACCTAACCATTACAGGAAAACATTGTGAGGAAATCCTCACTTGAATGGCGAAAATTCGTCAACATGCGGTAAGAGGTGATTAATTTAATTAAAATCATAGCAGAACTGGCTATGGTTTCAAGGAAATAGTTCTGGACGATCATCAGGAATAGCACGAGCATTCATTGAATCTTGCCATACCTATACTAATCTGCGGTAGAGGTTTTCTGAAAAATTTACTTCGAACTTATTCACTCAAACGAATGTCCGTTGATTCATAACTCGTATTAAGTCATCTTATATCACCTTGTCCGTGTGGTACCGGACGTAAAGAATAGTACCATCCCATTTCTTCCCGTGGGTGTCGTAAAAGGTGACTAAGGGACTTACTAGAGAATGGGCAGCAGCGTTCTCTACGCATTTTTAACACCATACTGGGATTGCCAACCCGCCTGCCAAGCGTGGTGATTATGGCAAACCCAATTATTCGGGGGAGGCCTATCTCCAGCAGTGGACGTCTTTCGGCTGAAATGATGATGATGATGATATCACCTCAAAATTTAAATAAGTCATTTATCAGTTGCCTGTACTTCTGCCTACCTCAATCCGTCAAGCAGCTCACAGATACCTTTCGCTAGTACTAACAAGCGTGCAGTAGGCACTTAGCTAACTTTCTCCGCGCGCCGATCACTTGCGCAATCTCTTATCTAATGATGCAGATGTTTAGTGCCGTTTACTGCTCCACGGGCTTAGCTAAGATGTAATTACTAATTAGTTACGTAGATAATCATATTAATTAGATTAGAACTACACTTTTTTCAATTTAACCAATTACTGGCACCTTTGAATTTGTCAAGCAGTCGAGCAGTCAGAAAGATGAAGCTGCCCATTTTTAGGCTGGCTGTCCATTGAAGCGGAGCGAGGCAGCGGAGAGGAGAATGGCAGCGGAGTGGAGCGGAGTTGCGGACAGTGTCTGTCCATTGATGCGGAGCGAGGTAGCGGAGCGGAGTTACGGACTGTGCGGAGTGAGGTAGCGGAGCGGTGTTGCGGACTGTGCGGAGCTAGACCGAGTTCACGTATTTTTCCGCATCGCCTCTCCGCTTCCCGCTCCGGTTCCCCGCTCCACTTCTCTGCTCCGTTTCCCCGCTCCGCTTCCCCTCTCCGCTTCTCCGCTCCGTTTCCTCGCTCCGCTTCCCGGTTTTGTATGAATTTTTAAACTAGTTCGCAAATCCCTGTCCACTGAAGCGGAGCGGAGGTTTTATGCAATTCCATTGGTTAATATTGGCACACCGCTACTCTGCTCCTCTCCGCTCCAGTGGACAGGCAGCCTAAAGCGTCAAGTTCCCATGGAGAAGAACGGGCAAGAAACTTCATGGACAGGACACTCCTTTAAATCAAAATATTGTAACATTTCCAAGTAGGCAGAGATAAATTGAAAGCCATTTCAATGACGAATAGAACGAAGGCACCTACCCCGCATGATTTGGCTGGCTTTGGAATTTAGCATAAATTGAGCGAATTTCAAAAAAATGCAAGGAAAACGGTTTTCATCAATGGGTAGTATAGGTAATGGTGTAAGTACCTAGTTGACTATTCCTAATTATAAACAAGAAACAGTCCGCCATTAATTAATGTTTCCGAACTATGATCTACTCTGCATGCAGTGTTTTCTCTGTGTGAACCTCGCCGTCTTTGCCATTATCATCGAACGAATCAAATTCGCATCACTACGGATTTTAAAAAGATGAATATTCAAAAATATCGTCAAGGTAACCCATTAATTGTTAGACAATCCGAAAGCAATGAAAACCTTTTCCAATTGAATTTCTTACAAACGTAACCCATTAAAATCACCAAAACAAACTCTCAAATTAATGCCATTCTTCTCCAGTTCAAAAGCCACAATAGCGGTAACAATTGACAATTATCTGTTATTTAACTTCCGTCAGACGTTACACAAGATTGCGCAAGCGCAGGCTCGTTACGAACTAACTTAATCATACGACACGATGCGACGCCTCATGAAGTGTCATTGTATAAGCGTGTACTTAAGTGTATAATAGTTTAAATTCTTTTAAGAAAAATGGTTGAGAACTAGGTGTTGATCGCGACCGTCTGCGTGTATTTTTACCGACTTCAAAAAAAGGAAGGTTATCAATTCGACATGTATGTATGTAATATTATTGGAACTGCAAGATATTCACATATGGATAATCTGTTAGGGCTTCCAAACAAATATACAAAATTTTATAGGTGTATGTATGTTTTTTTGTATGTTTGTCCTCGTATATCTCCGAAACTATTCATCGGATTGTGACCATTGTTAATTTAATAATAATGTCAGTCAGTGAGTTTTTTCTTATATAGATAAGTAGATGCTTTTCTTAAGTGCTGGCACCGACCTCAAAAAAAAGTTTAAGGCCCCTATTTGTTTCGTACCTACTTTTGATTTCGTTTTGTTGGTTAATTTCGTGTAAATATAAAAATATTATTTCATAATTGTGAGTTATTTTCTTTCGAAGTCGGTTTAATTTTTTTTAATTACTTTTTATGTATTTCATCATTTAATATAAAATAAATATCCTGGATGAAAAGTATCCGGTCTTTCTTCAGGTCCCAGACTCAGGATCGGTTCAGTGGTTTAAATGTGAAAAGACAGACAGACAGATCAAATAAACGGCTATTTGCTTTGTTTTGCGGCGTGACCGTTCTGTTCAGGATTTAATTGTTGACTATAACATTATACATTGGTGCACACATTGATACGGGATGTCGACTAAACAAGAGCTTCACATAAGTAGTCAAAAAATATCAGAACATTCATCGGTTTCAATAGAATGTAGTTTTTTTAAAACAAAAGTCGCAAGCATTATTTGATTGACGAGCAATAAAAATAAAATTGGGAAAATTCTGACCAAGCTGGATATTTGCGGAAACCTTTATTTTGGTTATTCAAGCAAGAAAAATAACTCCCATTTACTTAAAAGCTCCTCTTCTATTAAACCTGTGTCTGTGTAATATTGCACATTAGTATCAAAAACATTTCTGCATCTACAATTGAGCAATGCTGATAATGAAAACGCACAGTCGCAACAATCAATTAGCAACCAGTTGCTAACCCGACCGGTTAGCGAGAATAGCAACTGCTAAGCAACCACTCGTGTCTTGTTACTACATAATTCAATGCTGTTTAGGCTTTAGGTCAAATTCTTCCTACATGATTGGCTAGCCTAGGAATATCACAATACTGAAATTACCTAAGCCTCTTCTAACCATACGTATTTAGGAAGTACTAGTTAGTAGAGTTAGAATATTATCCCACGAGATCGTATTAGGATAAAAGTATGCTATGTCTTAACCCAGGTCTTGTATATGTGTCTACCTGTGTGACAAATTTCATTGAAATCCGTTAAAGGTAACAGACAGACACAGATATCTAGATAGTCAGTTTCGCATTTATACATATCAGGGTGGCAGGGACATCGACGCGAAAACTGATACTATGGATTCAGTACATGATTCTGAACGACCTTGTGTCGAAATTTTTCGTCGGTTATTGAAAAAAATATCAGCTGTTTAATAGAAAAGTGCAATAGGTACCTACGTGGTCAAAATGTATGGAATGTTAACAGTTTTTGCGTCGGTGTACCAGCCATCCTGTATAGTACGAATTAGCAATGTGGGTTCCACATTAACTCCACTTTCTATGCTAAATGCTCTTGGTGAACCCTCCAGTAAGGTTTCCTGCACTGAATAAAGCATCTTCCTGCTGAGAAGTGTGTAGGTAAGCTTACACCTTGTATGTCGCATTCTACTGCCAATGTTCTAGATCCTTAGTACGGACCTAACCAATCATCGATCAATTCAATATAATCAACTTTGTCGACACCACTGTTAGGCAATATTGTATACTCAACCGTAACGTTGCAAACAAAGTTAAACACAACCATCCCACGCTAATACAACCCCTATGTTACACAACATAACGTTCAAGACAGGTGTATGTATAACTTGGTAAGTAGTTAATGTAGGAAGCTTATATTATCTGTGTCCGCCCCATTGGTTCATATTTAATAGGCATTAGGAAGTGTCTAGTGTTGTTTTGATTTGTGTCGTAATTAGCTAGATAGAGCATTTCCCAGGTCAATAACAATTACAGGGCAGAAGCCGTTAGCCGACATGACGTAATGTTACGCTGGTGAAGCCGGGAAATGGCTGAAGTGTTGGCCGTTGCTACCAATCTACGAAGGAAGAGCTACAAAATAGATGTTTATCCCAAAGCCACAGTTTAAAATTCTTCACATGTAATCATCTCTAATACTTTAAATTGCGGTTTGGCTCGCAGCCTTTCTCGGCTGCTATCTACATGGACACCTGGGTCCTGGGTTCGATTCCCAGGTCGGGCAACGTGTTATTGGGTTTTCCCATTAGGAATTTATCAGTACTTAAGACGCAGATATATGCCAGTGAACTTGAGTAGTTAGCTTGCCTATTGTGTACTGAGCTCACGCAACGCGTCGTACGTCCAGCCAGTAATAGGACTCGCCCGTCAAGGAGCCCCCAATTTGACGCATTATTAATTCATTATACTTAAAACAAAAGGTATTTTAAGAATTCCATGTTAGACATAACTTTACAAATTAATTTCACTATTTAATATAAACATAAACTAAAATATTCACATATTAAGTTATTAAAAACATGCTTTAATTTAACATATTATATTTTTTCCAAATCATTAACACTACTCGTTTAGACGTGATCTTCAGTATACAATCATTAAAAGTCGGTTATCGTCGCCTTAACAGCTCAGAGTTTGGAAGTTGCCGGCGTGATACGTACCTCAGTGCCCATGTTAAAAGCCCTTGGTGCTGCGCCTGATCTCTCTCAGCGGGTGACGGATTGCCGTTCCATCGGACTATGAGAGTGAGAGAATTGAGAGTGCTCCTGTGTCTGCGCACACACGATGCACTATAATAATATCTCCCGCGCCGAAGGGTAGTCTCTGCTGAGATTGCGCGCCAAGGCCTAAGTTCTGTCTGGGGAACTATTATGACATAGGCACCGATGAACTATACCTATATATTTTTATTACCATGTCACGTTGCATTTGTAAGGTGCCGATGTTGGTAATATTTGCAGGCACATAATTTTATTCATAACTACCTGTCTTAGGTTCGGAACACATCAGCAAAATCTTTAGACGAAAGTCAGATAACATCAAATGGGCCAGTTTGGTCAGTCTTCAAACCTATACCTGATATGTCACCAAATGCCAACATCTAATTAGATTTCTTCTGTGAGGTTTTGAAAAAATTGTTGATATCGCATATTTTTTATGGACTCGGCGAATTTCTCACCAAAAAATCTTGTCAGTCCTACCACTTCGGAATGCATTGTAGTAATTTTTAGGGTTCCGTAGTAAACAAGGAACCCTTATAGTTTCGCCATGTCCGTCTGTCTGTCTGTCTGTCCGTCTGTCTGTCCGCGGCTTAACTCAGAGACGGTTAGTACTAGAAAGCTGTTATTTGGCTTGATATTTATTTTACCACTTTGTCGACGTGATTAATATGTATATATTAATCACGTCGACAAAGTGGTAAAATAAAAATCAAGCCAAATATATTTTTAAGGTACCTCCCCTACATGTGTAAAGTGGGGGTGTTTTTTTTTTCTCATCTATCCCATGGTGGGGGTATCGTTAGAAAGGTCGTTCAAAAATATTGTGAGTTTGCGAAAACCGTTTTTGGATTCTGGGATCCGAAATATTAAGCTTTCAACTGCAAATTTTTGTTAGAGTCAAGTGTAACCAATCCAAGTACAACCATTTAGCTGGCAGGGGGGGGGGGCCTGCCAGCTAAATGGTTGTACTTGGATTTGTGAAAAAAATCACAGCAGTAATCCCTCCGTATCAAAACGTCCTAAAAGCAAATGGTCCTAAAAACAAAAGAACAAAAATGGTGCAGTCATACCATACATAAATATGAAATTTTTAAAGGAATAATATTATATGTATCGTCTTCTCGAGACAACAATCTTTGAAATGAACTTTAAAAACTAAAAATTAATTCACTATTAATTAGCGACCAAGACAACAAGGTATCTAGCTTACCAAACTAACTTAAATAACAAATAAACCGGCCAAGAGCATGTCAGACCACGCACAATGAAGGGTTCCGTAGTTGGGATGCTTTTATCCCAAGAACAAACTTAACATAGCAGTTTGAAAAACATGTTCTCCCATACATTCCGTATGAGAGAACATGTTTTTCAAACTGCAATGTTAAGTTGGTCGATTATTACTAGTTATTCTGTACAGCCTACTTAGCTGTGATAGTTTTCCTGTGCGTGGTCCGACACGCACTTGGCCGGTTTATTTGTTATTTAAGTTAGTTTGGTAAGCTAGATACCTTGTTGCTACTTACCTTACTATTTAAATATGTAGGTATTGTTATGATGTGTGTTTAACATTTTAATTCAAATTGGTATTGACTTGAATAAATTGTTCTTTTCGTTCATAGAATTCGTAATAACGCTAAAACTCGAATTGAATACCTTAAAATTGGTATCAATTATTCTATAATTTAATTGCATGTTACTGTTTATGTGACTAAATCCATTAACTATGTGTATGCCATCACTGCATGGCGAAATGTGTCATGCACTGCCACTTTTTATGCAAATATACGATTTTCATTGATTCTAACTTTACAAACGAACACTAGAAAATCAGACGTCGAGCAAATCTAATCATCGCCCACAGTTCATTGACCACCAGTTCTGCATACCTTCCTGGTAGCTAACACGCGAGCACGTAACACACGCAACTGTTAAACATACGAGTTCTCTTCAATAGTGCCCTTGAACATGCGCAAGCGCCAGCGGAGCGTAAGCGCGTTCAATGTGACCCACTAACCAACGTGTGTGGCTTCCTTCAAAAGAATTACTGCACACTCACTGAGAATTTTAGAACACTTACAGAAGGCAATAAAGAGAGAGAGAGATAGAAATGGAAGGAGTCCTTCACCCTGGGACGCTATAATAGGATAAAATTTAAACTTTCAACTACTATCAGAATGGATATCCATTATGGCACGTATATTCTCAGAACGCCTTATTAACTATCATTCGCTACAACTCCTGTGCCTAAGCCAGAATCAACACATAGGAGAACTCGAAAAGCGCCGAGACAATGAAACTTGGCGAGTCCTAACAAATGTTTCAACCGTCTTAAAACCCGTAATTAATATACATACATAAACTCACGCTCCTTCCCATGGAGGTAGGTAGGCTTCCATCGTTAACGTTCAAACATCAATGAATATAACCAATAAATAGGTTAATGAAAAATAATGTTTCAGGGAAACGAAGGCATCAGGTCGACCCGTAACTATATTACAATACTTATCGGCTATTGGGAGGCTCTTGATACCAGCACTGAACTATTAGATACCGACTGATAGTGAGGTAATAATTTAAAGAGATAGAAGGTTGGCAAACATAAAAGAATCTAATAGGAACAATGTTTATCGTGTATCGATGGATTTGCATAAAATATTAGTTTTGACGGCCAGCTTTTGATGTTTAGTTTAGCAAACATTTAGTAATCCCGATAAGGTCACATGTTTCTAAATCTGTGTTTACTGAATTTCAACATTTCTTAATAATAATGATGATGTTGATTTTGAATCATTATTTACGAAACATCTAAGGGACTTGCTGCGTAAGAGGGATTAAAATTTTATACGTAAGGTTTGCAATGCAGTGGGTGTTGGATGTTTTTTTTCGAAAGTTTTAATTCAAAAAGACTAAAACTACCAGACTGAAACTACTAAAACTACCAGTGGTGGTAGAAAACCGGTAGCCCATTTCTACCGGGAACTTAACGGTAACCAACTTTCTATCATTGTGAATTACATACGGTCTGATAACTGTGTTTTTGATCGACTATAATTTGATCTTTAGTTTCGCGGCAATTACTCGATTGTTCTAACTCGAATGCGCCTGAGTGGTGTAATGGTGATTTCTATGCTTTTATTCATGTATAGCTACAAGGTTTATCAGTCAAGTTATTGGCAGTTAGTTACAGAATTTTTAATTTCTTCAACAGTATTTTGCAAAGGTATTTTGATATTTCTTTCACCTTTTTATTTATTGCCAATTTATTGCCGTGTGATGTTGAAATAAATGCTTTGATGGTTGACTTTATACTTAACAGTTAAAACGAATATTTTTATGATTGAATCAAAGCATAATCTTCTATTTATTGCATTTGCCTAGCAAACATTGACGACTTTTAGAAGCAATTACTGCTGCTTCTTCTTTTCGTTTCGGTACATCAGTGTTACTTTTACTATTTGGGCCCAGTAGGCAGCCACGTTTATTGCGACGTCAGAGGCGTTGTTCAGATCGTGAAGCATGCAGATGAACGGACTTTTGGGACTCTCTAGCCGATGGGAAATAGTCTATTCAGGAGCACCGCATTTGTACTGGATGTTGGATGAATCGGTAATGCCCCATTTCGCCAGATTATGTTTGCAACGGCCTACGCAATCGATTCAGTGCTTTCCAAATGCAATTCGTGAGTCACGACCCCCGAGAGAGGAGTAATCTCTAGACTATTTTCAAATAACTAGTTAGGTTGATATTACCAAATATTACGATTGGTAAACTAAACAGTTCGTTTTTTGGCAATAGAACGGGTCGTAGATAATCAAGCAATAGCAGGTAGATTGTTTATACAGGTCGTTACACTTTGCACTTCTTCAAAAAAAGTTTGGCAATGCACACTTTGTTTTTCTAAATCATCGCATTATGGTCATCAGACCATTATGGAGCCTAATGCCATGGGTTCCGTAACTCTATTATATCTTGTGGCTAAAATGATGGTTACACAATCAATGGGACAGTTGACACAATGGGTCATTAACGAGGTGCTATGTGACAATATACAAATCAGTTAGGTATTTATGTATACATTGTGTGGAAGTTTGTTTAAATAAGCATAAAGAAAGAAAGAAAATACATTTATTTAGCACAGACTAAAAACACACACAATATAATTTACACAGCAGATAAAAATGAAAAAGCAAATAAAAAGTGTAAAGTGCGATGTAAGCAGAAATTTGATGGGGAGTGTGCCTCAGGGCTGCACCAAAAAGGCCCAGTTCAGCAAAAATGCCAGACAACTTTATAACAAATTAGAATTATGCGAGCACATAAAAAACTGATACCAATAGAATAGATAACATAACACCCGGGTACAAGCTGGGTCCGTGGAAAAGAATTACCACATTTGTCACATTTTTAACCACATTTTCAAAACAATTAGGTATTGTTCTTAATTACTTGTTTCTATCAAAAAGTACATTCTAATAGCCTCTTACATTCATTGGCGAATATGGTGATAGTTAAATATTACGTGCATGCATATTTACCTACGCAGCTTGTTAACAAGCAGATTTTACCAGAGAGATTTAAACGATGATGGAAAAGTTTAAAATGTAAATGACTGACATAAGCTACCGGAAAGCTTATGTCAATCCTAAGAAAGTCGTTGTAGAAGACAAAACGCTTTGAAAGCGACTGCCACTTATCTAGGCCCTCACGTCATGATACTTATACGAGGATTTCATAGTAGTTCTCATAAATAGAGTTCTCTATTCTCATATAGTTTTGTGAGAAGCAAAACAAAAAGGTTTCCAATCTCACCTGGTAAACAATCCAGTGTTAGTGAGTCCGTACTTGGTCTCCCCGGCCCTGATGTACAGCTTGCAAGCGTCGTGCTGCCGACAGCAGGTGTCCGTGAAGAAGAACAGGCCCAAGTCGCTGGAGCGCGCCGTGGCCGAGCGCCCGTCGCCGCACCAGACCGTGCCTTAGGACGAGTAGATGAATATAATTACGTGCCTACACGTCATAATTTAAACTGATCTAACCGGATCCAGCTGAATACCAATATTTTACATGGAGCAACTGCCTATCTGACCACCACAGCCCAGTTACTGGGTAAAACGATACTCCTTGGTAAAACTGGTTGTCAGACTTTCAGGCTTCTGATAACCGTAACGATTGTCAAAGTACAATCTATAAAGTTTCGCTGCCGCCGGCGCCGGGACCAACCAGCCGGGACCGGGGGAGGAGTATGGATAAGCCATAGATAGTCACCCAGTCGCGGGTGACAACAGCCACAGCCACAGCTTACCCAGACTCCCCCCCGTCTCAAAAACCGTTGCGTTGGGTTGACCTCACTAAGCATAGATGCACAGAAACAGTGTTATCAGAAAACATGTGGTCACAAGATGGCCATTCCCAACAACAATTTTGGCATAGATAGATGATGGCTAGTTTGAATGGGAACAAGGCGAACTTGTCTTTCGACTTTGGTATGGCCCCTGACCAGCAATAAGTATTCTTAAAAATTATGTAAATTGAACTAACCTGGATAAATAGCCTGCACCCTGTCCTTAAACGAGTCCACGACCGAGTTAGCCACGTTAGCCACGCTGGTGACTCCGGAGGCGAGGCTGGACACGAACCCCCTGTCGGTGTCCAGCGAGCCGATGTCGCGGGCGCCGGCCATCAGCTGGCTGAAGGGAATGCTGATGCCAGAAGAGATAGTTTTGAGGATGCCGCGGCCGAATTGACCTGGGAAGGAGGCGAATGAAGAAATTAACTTTTAAATGTCATGTTTTCCTATTGTTGTCCTTTGTCTGGAGTGGCTATGCCATCTGTTTTTTATAAGTTACTTTGAAAAGTTGCTCAACCAACAGCTTAAGCAGTTTTTCAAAGAAGGTATCGTAAGTAAGTAGTAGAAAATATAAGTAGTACCTAGTATAAAACAGTTACAGTACAGTTCATTCTATATCTTAGTTAAACTTGCAATACAATCTTTTACCGAGGTTCTTTGACAACCAAAGTATTAAACTATGGTGTAAAATGGATATGGAACACCATTGTGTCTATCACTCAAAAGTTGCACGGGGGGAACTACGTTTTAATAATAGGTAAGTACCTATAACTATACCAATACCCTATAACTGAAAAGCAGGTGTGCCTGGTTTGACAAGAATCCCACACAGCTAATGAGATTGAGCTCCTTTTAGATATAGTTATACTGGCCTGGTCTTTAAGTAGGTTTTACAAGCTTTTACAAGCCAATAATATTTAAAAACCTAGATGAGATTGGTGATCCCTATCCGACTACCTACTCTAGACCGAAACAAACTCAGAAGTCACAGTATGGGGCTGGATACATATAGGTTTACTTTGAAAACTAAATCCAGGGTCAAAGCTAACGAATTCCTCTGTTGAGCCCTTGATCTTAGTTAATCTGTTGCATGTTTAACAGATATCATCGGAAACACAAAACACGAATTTTATTACAATATATTTCCCTTACCTCCATCAAAATGTTACGAAAGCATAACTAAATCAGCTGTACTTTTCAAGGAGCAAGGCTTTCGTCATTTTGGTTCTTTAACAAAACACGATGCTGATGCAATAACTGTTTCACGTTCATTTTTGTTATAAAAAGCATGTTTTTGTAACCACATCGACTGTTTATTTTATGATGCCAGGATGCCCTTGTCTTGGTTGGACGAGTTTAAAAATTCAATCTCCTATCGAATTATACAAATTGGGGACGACAATACGAACTGCGTATCTAATGACGTTCCCAGTCTGCATACGAAAATTCTATCTAATTATAATATATCCAACAGATTTAGTCACTATAGTTAGTCCAAGATTGGCAAAAATCATAGTCGGCCCATGACTACTATTTATTTAGTTTGAAAAAATCTCTTTGATAGTTCCTAAATACTCATAAGCATCAGTATTGTCGGTGCTCATTTATTATCGAATTCTTGTCTCTACTTGGTAGAAATCTTGTTCCAGATTGAGAAGATGTTTGTTGCTATGCAGCACCGATTGTCGTTCCGTTTGCATCTAGTACGTAGGTACAGTCTGGGAGAGAGCTGCGATTACTGGTTGACTCGACTGACTTGACTTACCTACACGATTGTGTTAGGTTGTGGTTTTGAAACTCCGATTACGAATATTGTTGTTATTTATTTAGGTTAGTATCACTAGGTACAATTCTTATCTTCATCGTCATTTTGACTGTACATCTGGTCACGTTCTTGAAAGTGTAGTCAATCTTTTATAACTATGGTCGATACTCTTATTTATTAGTAATTGATATAAAATTATACTAACAATCAACATTTATGACGCTAATAGCACTTTCCTACAAAATATTAAATTCTATTAATAACACACACACGGTTATCATGGCCTCAATGGGGGGGTTATCTGTGCCTCATGGCCACTGTGACATTACTTCTAAAATGTGCCACTAGATGGCGCGGTGCTGATGACGCGTTATTCTACATCGCGGTGTTAAGATTCTCCGCGGCTGAATGACCCTCCTCGATTTTTCCGATACGAATTAAGACCTTACTTCATAGGATCATTTCTATAGTAAGCTCTTCTCGAGACTTTCACACTATGTGAGTCCTCACAAGTCACGTTGATGAGACGTGGCGCGGTGCCCTGAGCGTGAGGCGGGCAGTGGTAGACCTACCACTAGCCCTCGATGATCGTTCACTCCCCTTCACCGGGGAGCGTGGGGTGCTGTCGCTGTCTGAGTGGCTATTTTTAAACCTTATAATTCTCTAAACTTACTAAACGTTATAATTGAGTTGCGTTATTATGAATCTTATTATTATTGAGTGGACGCCGTGGACGGTGTTGTATATTTATAAATGACCAATGTGTTACTTTTGTTTGAAATAATTGAACATGAATAAAATTTAATTGTTGTGTAATATCGACGGAGTTGACTGACTCACATAATTTGCATTTTCTGGATAAAATTACCACATTCAGTCACTACTTCAGGAATCGCCGGGCTAATTGCGTACACATAAAATGACAAGCATTTTCTTTTTCATATGACGTTTCAGCCACGTTCATTATTAGAACCTATGAAGTAATGGATTAGAAATATCCCTTAAAACTCGGATTGTTTGAAACTTTGTTACGGAATAATGGTACGGGCTGCTTGCTACTCAGAATTTCATAATCGGAAACCTAGTCACTGCCCGATACAGGGTTTGAACCCAGGATCCACACTCAGCAGTCGCATTTGCGATTACTAAAACAAGGAGACGATGAAAACAAGTATTTTACAAATTACGCGAGATGGCTGTTGTGACCCCATCAAATGTCTGTTTTTCGTGAGCTTCAAGATCAGATATAACCGATGTTATTACAGTTTTGTGTGATGGTGATGCAACTGTCTTTTGTATCTCGCTCCGTCATCAAATGACCCCGTATGGGAAAACATAAAAACCTCGTAACGTGCAACAAATTACGAGCGTGCCATAAACGCCATAAGTAAATGTTTCTCCCAAACGTTAAGTGGAAATGACATTGCTGCTCGCCGAAAAGCCATTCACTATTTACGAAACAACACATACAATCACAAATATCAACCCCTTCCATTCCATAGGTAGTTCAAATTTACCTATTAGTGGTTATAACCGTACGTAAAATACGCGCTTGGACGTGGAGTTGCGGACACCAGTCCATTATACTGTACTACTATACTCAACTGCCAAGCCTCTTCCCGGCTGCGTTTGGGGTCGGCTTCTAGTCTAACCGGATGCAGCTGAATACCAGTATTTTACGTGGAGCGATTGCCTATCTGACCGCCACAACCCAGTTACTGGGGAAGGATACCCCTTGGCAAGACTGTTATACTACTTACTATACTAGTGTTTATATTATAACCACTTAGTCCTGGATTATCACCAAACCAAGTCGTATCAGTAAAGAGACCTATGATTGCTCATTCCTCTTACTAATAATCACTGTTATTCGTATTATAATTAATGTCGTCGTTTTTGTTATGTAAATCTTGTCATCACTTTACAAAGCATTCATTGTAAGGGGACTAGTCTATTTAAAAGTATATTGATGTAAGTATCTTATGTTTAACTATTTCCATTAATTACTTAATTCAGCTTACCAATCCCGCCATTCTCCTCTCGACTCCTAAGCCGCTCAGCCTCCAACATTTCACTCTGTCTTTGCATCCTTCTGAACAAGTCCACAATTCCCTTGGGCACCACTCGTTCAGCCACAGTTTCCACCACACTCCCCACCACACTGCCTGCCAGTCCGAAGATCACTGACAGAGCATCTGTCTTGGGAGCTGTGGTTGGCACCACATCTTTAGAATCGTAGTAATCTTCTGGCACCTCTTCTTGATCTTCTGTATCTAACTCTGTGAAGATTGGTACGTCGGAATCCGAGTCTTCTCCATCTGTACCTAAAAATACTTTGCTGATATTCTCCCGGCTTGTGGTATTTAATGGTACTATTGTAGTAGATTTCTCAAAGTCTACTTCAGTTGCGTTCGTCAAAGGCAACAAAGTGCTTTGGTTCTCGAATGAAATCTCAGTTGTAGTATCGTATGTTGTAGATGTGTCTACTTCGGTGGTTTCTGTATATTGGCTTGTATATTTTTCTGTAATTGGTGCTTCTGTTGTACTTTCATCGTCTGCATAATAAGTTGTAGTATCAATTTCTTGTGTAGAAGTCGGTAATGTTACGGTTTGTTTAATTTCTATTTTCGGCGTTTTTCTTGTAGGTGACAGTGGTATCACCGTCAAATCAGGTTCCTCAGTACTTTCTAATATACTTATAAGAGTATTTTCAGTTGTACTTAACAGTTCTAAAGGTATGACACTATAATCTATGGTTGATGTTGCTTCTAATTTGGCTTCAGTTTGATTTTTATCGCTATCTAGTTTCTTATCAAAATCCTTAATTATGCTATATCTATGTGATTCTTTGTTGAAGAATTCATTTGAGTTCCATGGGATCATCCCGTATTTCTTGTTGTATTTGAGTGTGTACTCCTCATCAAAGTCAATGATGCTATTATCAAGGTTGTCTTCTCCATATTTGTTGGGTTTCTGGGTGGAGACAATAGACTTGGTGTAGGAGTATGCTGGACAACTCAGCAGGAGCACAGCACTTATAATAAAGTGCCTCATTTTCTTCCTCCCATGGTGAAACATTCTTGTTTAGCCATCTGTAACAAAGAAAGAAAAGTATTTTGAATATAAGGTCGATAATATTCTTAGTTTCTACAGCATCATTAGTTAGTTTCTTATTTGTATTATATCAATAAGTTGATGATTTAGTTTATAAGTTTTAGACAAATCATCCAAAGTAAGAGACATACCCGTACTGGGCCCACCTGGTGAATTACGCAATACGCACTCTCACAGAGAGGCCTGTCCTACCAGTGGGAACGTTATAGGCTGAGATAGGATACGATAAAAGGGACATTATGATTGAATCTAGAGACATTCAATCATAAATATCCCTCCATAGGTCTTAATTGTCAATTTGACATACGAAGGATGACAAACCGTAACAGACAGTAATCCCTCACACCTCATTATAATGTTGCAATTAACCGTACAATAAGTATATTGTAAGAATGCATAACATAACGACGTCTATTGTGTGACGTTACATAACGTTCACAGCAGATGCGCAAGCGTCTGACGTACGCCCACACACAGACGCTACTTAGAGGTTTTGGAAATATAAGAAAACAAGATGTTGTCTGCAAATTCTTTGATAATATATTATTTTTTTAACTCACGAGTCAATTTCAATTATATTTTCAGCCTTGTTTATGGTTTCAGAGTGTTCATGATTAAGATTATAGAGTGACATTAGTTGGAAAATTATTAGAAAACGCTTAGAATAAAATAATCCTTTTTTGAAAGTTCTTTCCGGACTTCAGCTCATTTCTAACGAAAACGGCTTGAATAGCGTAATAACCGGAAATTTCGAAGAAAAATGTAGTGAACTGCATTCACAAAATCATTGATACTTCGGAGCCTTAACGTTGTAGGAAGTAATAATGATTGAATTAATGTCAATAGTCATTGTGTGCGGAAAAAACCAAGCAATTATTAAAGAATTTTATATTGTTCCGCATGTCGCTATATATCCGCATGACTTTCAATAAAATGTTTTTAATACAAATTAAAACGACTGCATCAATGTTCTATAAGTACCACTTTATATTGTTTACTTATTTACAAATTGAATCTGAAAACATACTTGCAAGATAATGGAAAATTAACTGAAAAGTGGTCAACGTGGGTATTGGATGGGTCTTCTAGAAGGTGTTACTGAAAAAACTGCACTCATCATTATGAACTTTTACTACAAGAAAACCAAAAATCGCGAAAAAAAATCTGTTGCTCCATACATTTATGTTCGCTTCAAGTCATTTTCATTAGTCAATAAGGCTCGTATACGGGGTACAGGAGAGTTCTGTAAAGGCTCGTACAGACCAGCGCGACACGACGGCGCGACGCGACTTGAGCAATACAATTTCTAAGAAAACTTCACGGTATAACAATAACCGGTGTCGCGTCGCGCGACAAGTCGCGCTGGTCTGCACAAGCCTTAACGCAAGCTATTTAGGGCCCGCATGCAGGGTACACTTTTCATTAGTCGAAAGGGCCCGCATGTGGGGTGCTGGAAATTTCTGTAAAGCATACCATAGGGAGCCGTATTCGGGGAACCGTTTTCATTAGTCGATAGGGAACGATTGCGGCATACTGAGAACCTGCACCGCAAGTTTAGTAGTTGCTTTGAAGGCTCATTTTCACGAGGATTTCCCGCACACGGTGTACCCACTGCGTTGTCGACTTATGACTTTCATTAGTCACCCGCCTGGAGTCACCGCATGCTGTATATCGACCGAGTTATCGATAAATGAAAATTTGCCTTTAGCGCAACAAAATGATTTCTGGTTAGGTCCCGTGGTAAAAATTGTTCATAATGATGAATACTTTGACGCCTTAACAGGTTTTCATTTATTTCAATTACACCCGAGGCACGCACCTCTGTCGTTTCGGATTCATGTGCGTATTGTATAATTATCACTTTCTTCAAAAACGGTGAAGGAATACATCGTGAGGAAACCAGCATGCCTGAGCAATATTTCTCGACGGTATGTGAAGCCAAGTCAGAGGCCCATGAGCGGCTTTAAAACTCGGACACCAGGCTAGTCACTAACCAGACGAAAAGAAGAAGATTACACCTTGTACCTATATGACGTTTCGTTGGTCTAATGGTTGCAAGCGCTACTGCTGAGCATGAGGTCCTGGGTTCGATTCCCAGGTCGGGCAAAGTGTTATTAGGTTTTTCTGTCAGGGATTTCGCAATAGCAACCCAGAGTCTGGATTTGTGCCCGGTTGATGGCAATATAGGCTCGCCCTCTGTTACATAGGACTAAAACATAAGAGTAAATACAACTCTGCCTAACCCTTCGGAGCATACTGGCGTGATGTTATGTAATGGTACGTTATAAGACGTTTATTTTTGAAAATGGTACCGACGCAACGTTTATTAAAAAAAAACGGACGACAACGGTCAATTAGTCGCGGGAATTTAGCATTAATATAATAATTTCAAAATGTTTTATGATAATGACTTTTATTGTAATGTTTGGAATTGGTGTCAGTTAGTCAAACTAATTTCAAAATGAGCGACTTCTCGAATATACTTACAGTCTTTTTCATGAATGATTTATTTTTAAATCTAGGTTAAAATTATTGTACTGGCAATTCGATGTGTTTATTCTGATGCTAGTATTATTCATGAATAATAATTCTTCCGGGAAAATTATTATACAGATATGAACGATACTCTCTTTCTTCTCCGAAAATGGTTTGTCCGAAAATCATTATCCATAACACATTTGCTATAAACTTCAGTAACCATAATGTTCAAAAATTCGAAATTTTGTTTTACATAATTATCTTTACTTCTAAAACTATTCTGTCCTAATATCGAGTACTATAATAATTGAATCTCCTAATTTTGCATGTAATAAAGTCATATGTCCTAAGTATTGTATTATATAATGTGATGTGTATAATGTGTATCCGAATCTTCATTTATAATAAAATTGTTAGTCCTAAAAAAAAATTTTTTTTAGTGACAGAAACGAATCGCTGTAAATCCGACTCCACGCAGTCTTGTCTGCCCTACCCCTAGAGTGTAATTTAAAATCGCGTAGGCGCGGAGGGGCTAGGCGGCCCGCGAGTTGAGGAGCAGGTGGTTGTAACGCTCGCCGCCGCGGCTAAGGCGAAGACGAGACGAAGCTGCGGTGGTGAGCGTTAAACCATCTGCGACGATAAGCTCGCGTGGGACCGCCGGAGCCGTGACAGAAACCATGCCTGCTGCATGTTGCATGCTTGCTTGGATGCTCGCTTGCATGCTCTATTGCATGCGGCATGCTTGCTTGCTCGTTGCATGCTGCATGCTTGCTGCTTGCATGGTGTATGCTTGTGTGCATGCTTACAGGGAAATAAAAAATATTAATGTTAATATTGTTTAATGTACTACAAATTTGTTTAAAAAATATTATTAGGATATATAAACATTCAATAATTTGAATTCAGAACTTTAAACTTTTATTGTAAACCGTTTTATGTCTTTTGTACGAGTAAATTATTGATTGTAATATTTATGACAAACAAATTTAGGGCATATTGTATTTAGGGATTTCAATTTTATGGCATGTGATATTATGTGACATTAAGTTCGGGCAAGTTATCATTCGGACAAATGATGATTAGGAGAAAAAAAAATACGGCAGTTTAGATTGTGAATAAAAAAGTTAGGGAACACAATAGAGAACCATATGAACGACTCCGTTATTTATACAAAAGGTGTAGTTATGTCACGATCGTAGCATGTGGCGTACTGTAGTTCCTGCCTGCCCCCGTGAGAAAAAGGGATGAGTATATGTAATTAATGCAATAATTTCTTAAAGTGTACATAGATGAAACTCTAGGTACGTACCTACTCTGTGCGTTAGCTCGTGAATAGCACTATATGTTTATATTACACAACCCAATCACAAATATATTCCTACTTACAATAATAATTTAATAGTTACACGGACACCCGTGATATCAATACCAGCACCCTTCACTTTCCGTCCGCAGGTGCAGCCAAAGAGCAACAAACAGAATCGATCTACAATAATATTCTAAAGAATGGAATTCTTTTGTTATTATTATTTTTGTTGTCTTGAGGAATAGGTCAAATACGTGATAGAGCCTCCAGTTCAAACGTGAACTGGTGTATTTTTTCAAGATCTTTGAATTGTGACAGTTTTAATGTAACTCCTTCATAATGGTACATAGGTCAATTAATCTGCCTAGCCTTTTCCCAACTATCTTGTGGTCAGCACTAACCAGATTTAGCTGAACAGGAATACCAGTATTTTACATGGAGCGACTGCCTATCTGACCTCCACAACCCAGTTACTGGGTATCCCTTGGTAAGACTGGTTGTCAGACTTTTGGGCTCCTGACTACCCGTAACGACTGTCAAAGATCTATTAATGACAGCCGGGACCATCGGCATGGAGGGATCTCGATATCTCACGAACCGACCGCGGCAAGCATCAGCAGCGATCGGCCCGTCCGGCTGTTATTATTTAGCCACTTACTTATACTCCATAGGTTTAGGTAGTTTAATAAAGGTAAACAAATTGTAAAAAGGGTTTTTATATATGACACGTTTCTTGTTTAGAAATACGATAAAACCAAATTATATTTTTTACTAATTTATTATTAACTAGCTTTTGCCCGCGGCTTGGCCCGCGTGGATCTCGGAAAGTATCCCACGGGTACGTACTACCGGGATTAGTTAGATACTTAATATCCGAGGAAAAGTCATTGATTCTTAACGCTGCGCCCGCGTTGTCGGCAACCATAATTATTTTGTCACGCGTAAGTGATATCTTTTAAAGTATTAATTTTAATGATATGATGTCAAGGCTTATTTCAATCTCAATTAAATGCCCAATTTAAATAACATATTTGATTGGATAAGGATAAATAAAACACCGGTCAAAATAGCTTCGGGAAGAACAATGAAATTTTTATCAAATTCTGAAAGATAAAAATGGTTACTGTAGGTCATCCTTAGAAGATAGACAGATGCTATTGCGGACTTTATTTTTGAACTTTTTAAGATATACAATTCTGTAAAACATGACTTTGATGTATCTCTTACGGGTTACGCGGCGCACGCCAGTTATGCTCCCAGACGGCATGATTTTTTCCGACATCTTCGACAATAATCGTCATATTTCAGCCAATTTATGCAAAAACTTTCCTCTTGAATCTTTCTATCTATTAAAAAAAACCGCATCAAAATCCGTTGCGAAGTTTTAAAGATCTAAGCATACATAGGGACAGACAGCGCGAAGCGACTTTGTTTTGTACTATGTCAAGATAAAGAAGATAAAGATAAAGAAGAAGATGTATGTTAAACTTTATCATTTATTCTTAAACTACTCTTCGTAGATGTAACTATATGAGCACAATTTTTTAGTTAGATTTATAATATTATTATAATATTTTATTAGATATAAACAATTCTGGAGATCTTCAGTCTAGATAGGTTCATAGCAGATCCATACAATCTATATCTATAATTTATATATCTCTCTATATCTATTTATATAAAAATCAATTGTCGTGCGTTAGTCTCGCAAAAACTCGAAAATGGCTCGACCGATTGTGTTAAAACTTTAATGAGTCAGTGTGTGCGCCGCACAAAGTTCCTACCCAAAAACGAAAAGGCAGCAACGCATGAAGCGCATTAGCATAAAATGATTTCCATCGATTTAGGAGACACTAATGTTATCCAAAATTGCCTGCAAGCAAGGCGATCTGTTAGCTCCCATATTTCTAGATCTATTTGTACCTATACCTACCTATATACCTAATGTAAATAATTTAAATGAACCAGTTTCACACGATCCGTAAGGACATCGGTTGTTAAACACCCATTCTTTGAACACCGCTCACTTGCGAGGCAACCCGCTCTATAACGTACAGAAACTGATTGTTGCATATATTTGCAGTGGGTAATTGAAATATTTGCATATTTAGAGATACCTACATCCATATGCAGGGACGATTATATGGATTCTTGAGAGGGCAAAGCGATCACAAGGAAATTGTGCTTTTAAAGAACAATTTGCTACCACCTTGGGCTGTTAATGATCCACATTGAATGCAAAAGAGCGTCTTTTTAGAAGGGCTTATTATTGTCATCTTTGAATAATTGTGAATCGTGTTTCCCAGTAACTGGGCTTTGGAGGTCGAATAAGCAACGTCACTCCATGTAATATATTGGTATTCAGCTGCACCTGGTTAGACTGGAAGCCGACCCCGACACAGTTGGGAAAACGCTAGACAGATTAATTGATTTTATTTCAATTGTGAATCGAATCAAATTAGATTAGAATGAGTGAATAATAGTACGGATTAGTGTCAATTGCGTGTCGGACCACGCTCAATGAAGGGTTCCGCAGTTGGGATGAATTTATCCCCAGAACAAACTTAACAATGTAGTTGAAAAACATATTTCCGATACATTCCAACTGCTAAAGTAAGTTTGTACGCACAATATTGGGAGATTTACCATATAATTTTAAGACCATAGACTTCTTAAAGGCTTTCCTGTAATCTATAATTAGAACTATTTTCTGTATTGTTTTAAAAAAAAAAATATGCTCACGAGTTTCGGAGATAAGGGGAAGGAATGGTCAATTTCAAGTTCAAGTTTGATAGGTTTTTGAGGCTAGATTACAAGATAAGCAACGATGAGCTTTCCTGAGACAATCAAATTGTAGGTAAGAGCCAAAGTTAGTGCCATCTACAGAAATTATATTTCTGACACATAATTTGTGACAGAAGACCACTAAGCATAAGTATTAATTAAAATATAATTAATATTATTAATTACATATTACAAATAAAAGTCACTTTTCGAGTCTGTCCGACTGTCTGTGTGACCGCGTTGTTTTTTCTAAACTACGCAACGGATTTTGATGCGGTTTTAACAATCATTTAGATAATTTATTTCAGATGGTTTATGTGTATTCATTCTTTATAAACTTAAATATTATAATAAATTTATCTCGATGTTTTGTCAAGTCGTAAAAACCGTGCGAAACTGTGGCGGGTCGCTAGTAATAGTTTTAAAACAATGCAGTTACTTTTAATGTTACAGTTAACTTATAATGCGTGAACTGGACTAGAAATATTTTTGAATATGTAATACCAAAAATGTTATAATTATATTATCTTGAGTCTAGATAATAGGTACAATTAGGTGTAATATTTTAAATCACGTAGTCTAGATTCTAGACTACCTGATTTAGATAGTTACGCAAGATAAATTGAGCAATTTTTAAATCAAAAATAGTTTCTAGAACAAGGTAGACAAATATGGCGTGTGATGCGACTTAATATTTGACACAATTTCTAAACACTTCTAAATTAACACATACAAAGACAGAGTACCAGGTCGACCGAGTTCTGCTCGGGTGAAAACGTTGAATCACATTCCCGAGGCTCTGAAAATAGAGAATACTAGCTAGACCTACCTATATCGATTTTTCGCCCCGTAAACCCCTATATTGCAATTTTCATCGAAATCATTAGAGCCGTTTTCGAGAACGTAATTACAATATATATACAAATATTGCTATAACTGTAATGGTTTTTATTTTTATGGTCCAACACCATGTTTCTCTTACCGTTAAAACTAAAGATTTTTACTAAAGAGTATGACTCTGCTAGAGTCATACTATTTAATTTTAATACGAGTATCTAAGATCTGACGACTATCGCAAATCTTGCTGCTGTATTTGGCCATATAATCAGTGACCATTTATTTATTCAACAGTCAATTGAATGCCCAATTTCACCTGTGTACGTTATAAAAGCCAAAAACCTGTATACACACCTTACACACATTTAAAACCTCTACGCCTCATTATGAATTTATATTTGAATAATAGCCCTATTTATCAAGCTAACACAGCTACTTCTATTTCCAAAAGTCAGCAAGTCATTGGCAGTTTCTACGCAAAAATTAATAATAAATAACAACATAACAGCTTGCCAACAATGACGCCTGTGATCCCCGAAGCGCTAGGCAGAGGTGTCCCTATAGTTCCCCCACATTTCGCCAGTTATGTTTAAGTCCCATGTAATCAAGGGCAATAGGATCGCTATTGCCATTAACCGGGCACAAATCTAGATCCCGCAGTACTTTGCCCGACCTGGGAATCAAACCCAGGACCACATGCTCAGTAGACGACCTTGCAACCACTAGATCAACGAGACAGTATACTTAGACATATATAATTATTTAAATTTCTTCATTATTTTCGAATTCATGGTCACTATGATTGAATATCTCAAATAATTGCTGTCAAAATAATGAAAGATGTATATTTGTATATTGGAACTTCAATATTAGAGAGGACCTTGAATTTGTTTGTTGACTGACCGAGGAATTTGTTAAATAAATTGTTGTTGTTATCGAAACCAGTTTGGAGCTCTTGACCTGTATGAAATAATTGGTTTAATTAACAACAGTACATGATTTTGTTTACTTTTTACTTTCAAAGTTCCTACCAAACAATCAAATTGGAAGATTATTTCTAGTGCTGCTCTCTCTTATCCTCTCTTGTTGTGTCTCTGCAGGGCAAAGGCCTCTTCTTATACAAAGAAGGCACGAGCATTGATCAGCACGCTTGCTCAAGACGGGTTGGTGATTTCAGACTTATATTAACTATAAGTCCAGGTTTCCTCACGGTGTTTTCCTTCACCGATGTCTGTAATGTCCAAAATAAACTCAGAAAGTACATTTGAAAAAGTCACATTGGTACTTGCTCGGATTTGAACCCACAACCTCGTGCATGAAACGCGAGGCCTTAACCACTAGGCCATCACGACATCATCATCCTATTGTCGGACGCAAATTCTTTGATTAAAGCAAGTCAGCAAGTTTGTTAGTTGATCGCACAAAATTCAAGAATTCTTAAAGAAATCTTATTTGAACCTAAAAAGAATATGAATCTGCTCTTTTATAACCACAACGGGGAACCTCTTAACCTGCACCCCGAAGTGTTGACCAGGCTGAAGGTGGAAGCGACCTTCACCCAGAATCCTTACCCCAGAGGAACTGACTATCTTACCTCTTACTGCCGAGACACTATAATGCTATTAACATTGTTGTTATGGTGACAGACTTAGATAAGATGGTGATAGCTAGGACTTAGAGCAAGCAAGCATTTCTTCCAACTGAACAGACAGCTGTGCTGCTGGGGAGTTTTTTGCGCCACTTCTTCTTCCCAGCTAACGCACTAGGAAGTGGTGAAGGGTGGGCGTTTTGGGGGACTATCTTATGTAATTTTGACGTTCGAAAAGTGCTGATTCTCAGCCTACTTTGAATAAATGACTTTTGATTTTTTTTGAATTTTCATGCTCTACCACCAACCAAAACGAGCAGCAAATGTTGCCTCTATTGGGAATCGAACCCGGGATGTCTAGGTCTGACACAGGTGGTTTAACCACTAGGCCACAGAGGCGTTTGAAACCTCATCCTTCAAACGCTTTATACATTGAAAAAAAAAAACCCAACATTAGTACCAAGAAACTAGCCACGGTTGCTTCATCTGAACTCACAAATAAATGGCATGCAAATTAAAAAAAATGCTCAGTATAATGCCTACTGCATGCAGATTCAATAAACATTATCACCTGCATGCTCGCCCACTGTTGTTTCACAAAGACCAACATTTCGACAGGCTGCCTTGACCTTTGCTATCGACTCTCGAATCGCGACCACATGGTCATGAGACAACAATATTATTGTGGTACAACTGACCGCAGTGCTGGCTGATTTAACTGATGATTGATAGCTCCATTACGGTGGGCATCTGGTTGGTTCATTGTTTAAATGTTGATACCTGACGGAATTTGGTAACTGCTGCTACTGGAGAGTTTGTTGCGCCACTTCTTCTTCCTACCTAAAGCACTAGGAAGCGGTGAAGGGCGGGCATTTTGGGGGACTTTAAAATGTTTTTTTTTATTTATTTGTATGAATTTTGACGTTCAAAAAGTACTGATGCTCAGCATAATTTGAATGACCTTTGATTTTGATTTTACTTGCTTTCTCTACTTCTCTTCTTTTCTCAAGAATTGGCATATAAACTGCCGTGGTAAAAGTATTAATTGCACGTCAGCAAGGTTGACTACCCGGGTCGGCCAGCCAGCAGCTCACTGCTGAAAACAGGCATCCGCACATTTATGTATAGCAACTATTTGAATGCACTACAAAGTGGTGACTGTGACCAATAGTCCACAATATCAAGCGATTTGCAGAGTTACATTGAAAACTTTAGAGATAAAGCCGATGTCTTATGTGTTTCCAATTTTGCCGGCATCCTTTATATCGGAATAGAGCATTGCTGTTCTCTGCAGAAATAGATACTTGAAATCCCAGAAACGATAAATTGCAATTGTAGCCTAATATTGTCAATCGCTTCAATTGTATTTAGTAGGCGATCAATTTGCGCATCAATGTGCATCAATCACGTAAAAATTTCCAATTACAATTGATTGTTTTGGGGACCCTTTAGGAATGTCGCGGTTGACCACTTTCAACTTTATTAGCTACTTAAGGGTGCAAAGCGTGTTACCGTTCACTTTGTCGATTGTACACTAACGTCACCGGACGAGCTCGTTCAAAAAAAACTCTACAATGATATCAGCCTATTATTGTCCCACTGCAGGGCAAAAAGCCTCTTATAATACAGAGAAGCCAGGAGCATTGATCACAACGCTTGATCAAGACGGGTTGGCGAATTCAGACTCATATCAATTATAATTAGGTAATAATTAGGATTATCTAGGTATTTGGCTAGACGAAAACATGACATGGAAAACAAACATGGAGACTATGGTAAAAAAAAATCATCAATTTTGCTATGCATTACACAATTTGAATAAGGTTGCAAATCGTAATACTGTCCTTACTGCATATCATGCATATGTCTCCACAACTCTTCGTTATGGCATAATATTTTGGGGCAACTCTACCAATAAAGAAATTGCATTTAAGGCCCAAAAACAATGTCTTTGAGCCATATGTTTGTTAAAAACCACCGAAAGTTGCAAACCATTTTTCGTAAGTTTAAAAATACTTACGCTTCCATCCCTCTATATTTATGAAATTTCAATATTTGTTAAGGAGAATCTGTCTAAATTTGAAAAACTTAATACTAGACGTCACCAAAGCACACTAAAATCAAAAAAACACAATACTGCACTTTTCTCAAAGAGTTGTCTCGGCATGGGTCCAAAGATTTTCAATAAACTACCAAAAACTTTAAAAAGTATGAACAACATAAACCATTTTAAATCGCAACTTAAAAAACTCTTATTTGAAAAGGCTTACTACTCTATCAATGAGTTTTTAGATGATAGAAGCATAAAATAAAAAATGTTCGATCCACTTATTATTCTGTCTTGTTTACGACGTTACTTGTTTTGAATAGTTTTATTTAGTTTGTAGTTTTTTTTTTACGCCTAATTTGTACGCCTTGCAAGGCAAAACATAGTGATACAACGCAATTTTTTTTATACCATGTACCATATTACCTATGTTCAACAAATAAAATACTATGACTTTGAAAAAAAAAAAAAAAAAAATTCCTTATATAAGTCTGAATTCGCCAATTAGTTCCCGGTTGACCGAGCTCTGCTCGGGTGAAAATAGAGAATGATCTAATAGTATAGGATAGTTCATACTAATTCCATGTATAGTACATACTAATTCCATGTATAGTACATACTAATTCCATGCTGCCATGATAGTAGGTACTTACAAATTCCATACTGACATGTCATTATTCTAAGGTAGCCATCTTGTTCTAAACTTTGGGCGACCGAGCTCTGCTCGGGTGAAAATACGGAGAAAACTAATTTTCTTATATGAGACCTACCTAGATCGATTTTTCGTCCTCCTAAACCCCTGTATTGTAACTTTCATCGAAATCGCTAGAACCGTTTTCGAGAACATGATAACAAATATTGCTGATTTAATAGTAAGGCCATGTTCCTCACGATGTTTTCCTTCACCGATGTCAGTATTTTCCAAGATAAATTACTCTGAAAGTACATATGAATTGATAAAGTTACATTGGTAGGTACTTACTAATAACATACAAACACAACATACGTAAGCATACTTAAATTCAATCCAAGGATTTACCACGCTTAAATAATAAATTCAACTCGGTGGGTGCAGTAGCTTGTCTATTAGCCTTTGCTCAACAACCATAGCTCATAGTATTTGTATGGTGTTTAGTATCTGAACGGCCGTGATCCCAATATTGGCCAATCATTACTGTTCGGTGAGCGGAGCTGATCGCATTATGTTGTTATTAGTTTTACGCAGAGGATGTCAATTGAACGAAAATAATGATGATTACCCAATACATATTAGTGATATTTCTGTAAAATAATATAAATAAATATAATATTTTCTGTGTATCTAAATTTTTATGATAGGTAATTGTAATTATTTCTAACTAAGTACCTCAATAACACCTATCAAATCACAAAATAATTATATACTGCATCACCAATCATCGCTAGAATCTGGCAACTCAAAAATGCATAAAAATCTGAAAACCGCCTTCTTGAGATATATTTTGTAAAAGCTCACCTGAATTAGGTACTCAACATTTTCCTTTGAATTAAACATTTTTAATTTGAAAGATTAGCTTCAAGAGCTTCAAAATAAACAGCACACAATCAATAAAGTTAAATTGACAAATAATTGTAAAATTAAAGGGTAATAATGTATTGCTATTATTTAGTCCTTATTGTATCGCTTTATTAGGTACAATATTGTGTTTGAATTTTTTTTGTAGGTGCACACCGCCACTTCATTTTTAAATATTTATATTTTCCTAGTGCCGGGTACAGATTGGTGAATAGTAACATGAAAAATGTTACACACGATGAAATAAATTGGCTTGAGCGGTCATTGCCCTTTCACTAATATCTCTACGTAGGAACCAAAACAATAATTAACGATGTATGATTTTTCGTAATTGGAACATGTTGAAGGTCACGATAGATATTGTTTCAGGACGTTAACGGACTTAATATGAATTTTCGAAATAAGAAAATGTAGGTGAGTCAATGACATTGCCACGCTAAAGCTATTCGGGTATAGTTATGTTGTGGTACATTGCATTAATAAGGACGACAAAGTGTTAAATTTCACGTTTCACCAATATACACCCGGCGTTAAGGATCCTTACAGTAGCGTACGAAACAACAATTTATGACTGAATCTGACATAAGCACATTCTCTACTACATGATAAACTGCGACAAAACAACAGTAGTACAAACATTTAATCATGAAACAGTCGTATACCGTGCGATTCGCCAATAAAATGCAAATATTTCACTATACCTGCAGACAGGCACAAGAAACTCCACAATGAGATAGAAATCGTTGGAACTGCACCGCTTGCGACATAGAAATCTTTAGTGGGCTGATTGTAAGAATAATGGCAGTTAGAAACACGTTCCATATTTTGTTAGAAATAGCGGTCAAGTGCGTATATGCAGTATAAGAAATCAGGGTTTCGCCCTACGTGAGGTATGGAAACAATTTAGGGCCAGTGGTCAAGGGTCTTTGATTGGTCTATCTATATGAGTACAAATGCAAGTGACACCGATCACGAGAAACTGACTTTTAGGTCCACTTAAGAACGTCTACTCTACTTACAATACCGAACCAAATTTATATTTGCAAGAGAATTTTTTTGTTGTAAGCTTGTATATTTATACAGAAATAGCTAATGCGATAACGAAAAAATTAATCGAATAAATAATTATAATTATGACGGCGCAGCAAGTGGCGCCGTCTAGTTTTGTTACGAAGTTACTGGAATCACCGAAAAGGTCGGATAACAGGGACACTGGCTGGTGATAGTCACTCTGGCAGAGCGTCGCATCGATGGTCGCGTGGCGGCTGTTTTCTGATGACAGAGATGAAGTCAGGGCTCAGGGGCGTAGATAATGCCTGCCAGGGTTGCGAGTTTGTCCGAAAGGGATATCGCGGCCCCGGCACTCAGGGAACGGAAGGAACACGGGTGGGTTTTAGTCAGTAAAAGTCTGACACGCCCTCCCGCTCCACCCAGAGCGGGAGAAGTTATTTGATAATTTCCCACCCTAAAAAAAAAAAAACAAAAAAAAAATGGGCGTAGATAATACTCTATATAAACAAGTCAGGGGAGCTACTATCGCACCACGCCCACGACGAACTGCTATATTCCGGAACAATCCTGATGATATTGAAGCTGCTGAACCACTGATACGATAATCACTTCTGGTAAAGGCTGCTAATAAGCACTTTTTGATCGTTTAAACATTCAAAAGCCAGTTGCCAAACCCTTCACTTTGAATAATGTTCTGATGTTATACCTTGTAGGTACAGGTTTGTATATAATATATGAAGCCGTGAAACAACTTCTCCTCAAGTAAAGTATCAATAACAGATCCCTGGACATGTTATTCTTGTGAAACAGCTTTTATTTCCCACATTCAAGTGACAGCAATGAAACGTACAGAGGCAATTGACCCAGAATCAGCGCAGTTAGTGTAATCTTGATCAAAATAATTTAACATGACTGTTTTACGACAACAGCCACACTTCTTGGTACCGTATCTTTTTTTATTTATTTTTTGTGTGGGAAATTATCAAATAACTTCTCCCGCTCAGATCGTCCGACCGTCAGACTTACTGACTAAAACCAACCCGTGTTCCTTCCGTTGACTGTGTGCCTGGGCCACGATGTCCCTATCAGACAAACTCGCAACCCTGGCATTGGCCCTAACGGACCCCGTCTGTTGGTGCTGATATCTCTTTGAGGCGCGCGTGGAACTCAACGCGCCGTCGACCCGGGCCTGGTCCTTATCGGACGGCGAGCTACCCATCGCTCACCGTCCGCAAGCCCGCGCCTACGCTGGCCGAAAGTCGACTTGCGACTCCCGACGCCCAGGGCGTCTCCTGCGGCGACTAGGGGCGCGAGGGCGCGAATCTTGCCTCTCCCGCACGCGCGAACTTTCTTACAGGAAGGTCTATGTGTACTGATCAATATTATTGACTGCCTCGTTGGTGTAGTGGTCGCAAGCGCTACTGCTGAGCATGAGGTCCTGGGTTCGATTCCCAGGTCGGGCAAAGTGTTATTGGGTTTTTCTATCTAAAATTACTCAGTACTAGAGCGGAGTCTGGATTTGTGCCCGGGTGATGGCAATAGGCTCGCCCCTTATTACATGGGACTTAAACATAACTGGCGAAATGTGGGTGTACTATGTTATAAAACATTATTATTAGGCTTACATATATTAAGCGTTTTTCTTAAGCTCGCAATAGCAACGCACCGTGTAGATCACACCTTACATCCTTAAATCTCATCCTCATAAAACAAGCTACTATTGCTATTCCTTCTCTGTCCATGCAGTAAGACTGTGGAACTCACTTCGGCCTGCATTCGTGATTTAAAAACTGTTTCTCAATTTAAATATCGAGTAACATAAGCATTACCTTTCCTCTCAACTGTGAGTATTTATATACCTGTAGTATGTATGTTTATATATTTAAGCTTTATGTATTTATTTATGCATCTGTTAATTTATTACGTTATACGTGTAGGTTTATTTCAATATTTTAGCATATTTATATTTTTCTCTTCTTGTTCTCACACACTATTGTCTACATTTCTTTCTCATTTCTCCTTTCGCAGGTCTGCTGGAAGAAATTTCTTAAGAAATAAGCAAGCAAGTTTTTCAAGTCGAAAAACCGTGCAAAGCAGGAGCGGTCGCTAGTAACTTATATCTAAATGTAAACTAATATTATAAAGAGAAAAGATTTGATTGTTTTGTTTGTTTGTTTTTTACGCTTTCATGCTAAAACGGCTGAACAGATTTAGATGAAATTTGGCACATGGATAGGTCATGACCTAGGTTACGACATAGAATACTTTTTATCTTGATATTGTCACGGGATCGAGACTTATGCGAATGAAACCGCGGGGCGCAGCTAGTACAAAAAAGAGATCATTAATTTATTCAGGAGTACTGGCCACTACGAGCTGCCTCACAATGAAATCGAGATCTGTTACTACACCTATCTCTTTTCTTTAGAACTCTTCATCCATCTTCAAAAGTGCAATAAGTTAAGTAGTACCTAAACAAATTGAGCGACCACTTGTTGATAATGTCGCAACATTTAAAGGCAATACGGCATTGCTGCATGTACTTGTGCTGCTTGTTAGAATGTACGAAATATTTTAGTACTCTGGACTTGAGAGTCGTTGACAAAGAACTTATCATAAGTTGTTGTCCTTAAGTTAAATCTTGCTGGAATAGAGGATACGGTGGATGAGGCCAACCTCCAACATGTACAACAGTGAGATGGTAGATATGGTATATTTTGGTGATGAAGGAAGGAACGGGAGTTCCCTCCTTCATCACCAAAATATAGGAAATATTCGAAGGATTAGAAGTGTAAGACCCTCCGCTTTTTGTAATATACCTACACTTTCAGAGCTGCATCAGCCAAATCGAAATTTAAATACAATCTTTAATAAGTTAACTCCTTGGTTGTCATAATTATGTAGAAGTAAAAAGTTCGTTCCATCATAAGTAATTGAAACGATTATTTACCACAGACAGAATATCTTACCTAGAGTTTACCTCTAATAGATCTTTTTCGTTATATTTCAACTTCTCTAATTTAATTTTAATGACATAATACTGAATTTAATTGAGTCCAGGTTAGGACTTAATAAGATTTTGCATAATGTGAGCATATTACATTAACCGTATTAAGGTTAAAACATGCTGTTACGCAAAAAATATCAAAACATTCTGGAAATATCTGTGAAATTTAAAATCATAAGGTCAAATACTTGCAACCATTTAAAAAAATACTTTCAATTCAACTCACCTGAGTGCAACCGGCGAAAATACTTTAAAAAAACACGACACTGTTAAAAAGTCTCACAAGTAAGTTTATTAAAACTCATCTGATACAATCACAAAATAAAAAGCAAATCGATTTATTTTCAAATAAAGAAGTCACAATCGATTCACATCACAGTCATCAATAAATAAAAATAAACTTTTAAAAACAATCTAGGCAGAAAGTAAAGCCGCGCGCGGTTGGCGCCAAAACGCGGTGAAATGTCAGTTGCAGCGCGCGAAAGGTCGGTCGCAATATGGCGGGGAGCGAAATATTGTTCATGTAATTTGTTAAACCGGAAAATATTATGAGACTACGTCATGTAATGTGACGTAGCTTAATTTATGTAATTTGAAAGACTGGTAGGTAAAATTATGCTGATGTAACAACTTCTTAATACATCAACATTTTTGATAGGTGTTTTATCAATACTGAGTACCATACTATTACCAATATACTAATATAATATTAGGTATATCATAATTTTCATGAAATTAACTCTGTCTGTCTGAAACCTTTTCACGCATTAACGGCTGAACGGATTTGGGTGAAAATTGGCACACGGATATACCGTTACTAGTTTTATTTTTATCCCGGTAGTACGATCCCTAGGAATAATTTCGCGAAGCCAAGCGAAGCAAAAGCTAGAATGGAATATTTCCCGTAGAAACGGTAACCCAGAGGAGTTTAGAAAAAAAAAAGATAAATGGAAAGAAAATTTTGGTAACGGTACACGTTCCGTGCCGGGTGCCCTCCTGGAGGGTTCACTCAAGTCGCATATGGGATGCCGGGAGCCCTGGCGGAGGGCTCACTTTAAATGTAGGTTTTTCTTTGCGAAGTCGGCATTATAAACTGTGAAAATAAAATCAGTTGTATATTTTAACAAGATTTCAAACCTAATAGTGACATTCTTCGAGGGTCAAATTTAGCGGCAACGTAATGCCGGTGACCCTCCTGGAGTCAACTTGTAATATACAATGGCGGCATGGCGTTTGAGCTCTATGAAAAATGGGTGAAGTACAAAGTGTGGGTTTTTCCTAAACATTGCGCACTGCTCTTCTCGATGATTGACAAGGTGACACAAGCTGAGTATGTTCTAACACTACTCGCCATACTTACTGTCGAAGGCTAGTCACTAGACTGTGCCGCCTATTGTTCACAGGAAGAACATTCGTTGATGTAACGCATTTAGAACAGGGTTTAAGCTTCGTTAACAGTGAATATAAACTTTTTACAAAAAAGTCGGTTGTTTTTTTTGTAAAAAGTTTTATATATTATTCACTTTTTAGCTGTTGTACCTACCCCACGCCAATTCGTATACCACTGCTTGCTATGTAAACAACGCGACGAAGTTTTAAACATCATTAACATACACCAAGTTAATTAAATACGTATTATTGAAGCTAACTTAAAAAATACCCAAGCAAATACTAGGTTAGTTAAATTCCAGTTCTCTAAAATAGAGCACAATACTCTATATTACAACAAATTAAGAGTCACCAGTTCCTTATAGCTTTTTGAACTTTTAAGCTGCTAACTTTTTAATTATTTGGAAACTGCACAAGTCCTTTCTTGTGCGGTGCCATCGCTGCTAACTCTTATCGTAATCTCTTCAGTCATCTTCAATGTATTGGACAGGTAAAATAAAGTCATCAAAAGCTACACAGCCATAGCAAGCCTTGTGTTTTCAACACAGGACAAAGGATGATGGGCGTTTTGGTAGGGTCCCTCAACAACAATAATTGTAGTGTCTTTGAAAAAGTCTTTCCATTATGAACAATATTGATTATGACGACTTTTACCAATTCGTTGTCCGATCGATGTTAGATATCCCGTATGAAAATGACATATGTTGCAGAAATTTTTACTTTTTTATTTTATTATTTTGTATTTATTCAGTCTATTTTTATTAGGTCAATTAAGGAAACGCTCACCACACGATATGCTTAGACCGAACGGCTGTCAAGAGTCCCTCATCTACTCACCGACAAGCGAGCGCGCCGTGCGAGACGCAGTCGTTCGGTAATGTTGTTGTGTTGCGTGAAGATAGAGAGAAGAGATACTGAAGAGCAGATTATTGTACTGTCCCTGGGCACGTACCAAACCAATTAAAGCTAGCAAAGTCATACCACAGCAAGCATTTGCAAAATGGGCTCTATACTATTGAAGTATACCGAGAAAGGGCACTCGAAGACTTGTCAGACGGCATAAATAAAGAAAGAAAGAAAGAAAAAATATTTATTGAGACTCGCACAGGAAATCACAAAACTAAAAACACATTAAACATAAATAAAAAACAATCAAAAACAAAGTTACATGAAAAGAATGAGAGTTAAATGAAGATACGTAGCTTTTACGTGGACGTATCCAATCAAGTTGCCGAACGTAAAGAATTGTACCATCCCATTTCTTCCCTTGGGTGTCGTAAAAGGCGACTAAGGGACTTACTAGAGAATGGGCAGCAGCGATCTCTATGCATTTTGCGATCTCTTCGCCAACCCGCCTGCCAAGCGTGGCGATTATGGCAAACACCCCCATTTGGGGGAGGCCTATGTCCAGCAGTGGACGTCTTTCGGCTGAAATGATGATGATGATGATCCAATCACGTCACGTGAGGCTAAGCACTGCTATTTTTGGTATTATTGCTTTAATGCTATTGTTAATATGTATTATATATTGGTTAAAAATCACCACGAGACAGAAGACGATATCGTCCAACACTACTGCACGTCTTTGACAAGACGACGCACTGTGCCTACAGTGCGTCGACTTTTGCACACATAATGTCAATAATATGGTATTTAGGATACGCTAGACACGAGGGTTTTACCGCTTCCGCATTGTTTTTGAACGATGTTGGAGTGCATATTGCTGTTGGAGTGGGTACCAGGTTCCATACATTTATGCCCATCATCATCAGCAAAGAGAATTCCATAGAGCTCGATTAGGCTGATCACGATTTTGCAACGTTGTAATAAAGACAAGGCAGGGTTGTGCGCAGTTAAGTTTATTATCTAGTGTGAAGGAGATGTGTGGCAACGTGTAGTGGATCCAGTGATGATAGTATAGCCAACTGGTAGGTGCGTTGCGTTGTACGTGCGAATTAACTGGCGGTCATAGATAATCTCCTGCCGGCAGTACAATATTGTTTACGGGAAATGTAATTTTAAAGACATTGCGATATTAACCAAAGGGCACACCGCTCTCTGCCCAACCCTTCGGGGAAAAGAGGCGTGTGGTTTTGTTATGTTATATATAGGATCTTAAACTTTGAAATACATCTCATTTTATGAGTATCTATGATTTTTTTGTAGATACAAAGACTGTACCTTTAGATGGACAGACAAGGAAATGATTGGCGATGATGGTACCGGCCATTCGGTATAACAAATTCTATATAATATACATGGTCTATTTCAATTATAAGGGAGTGAACTACGTCTTTACTGAGCATTTACTTACACCCAATTACTTCACCTGCACCTATACTGTAGATTTTTTATTACATAAAACAAAAACTAAGGATATTTTGGTAGACCCATTCAAAAATCTTAAAAACAATAATCAAATCTGCCCTCTGAATAATATTAATATAATTATATTCAAACCAACCAACCATTAAAACCAACTAAGCCTCCGCACCATGTCACGAGCACCAGCTAAGTGAACCAGTTATTACATAAACCTGCGACAAGGCCGCCTTAGATGCACGGACTGATAACAAGTTGCATTAATGGCTACTTTTTGTGCTCAAATAAATGGTCTGTGACCTACATGGTCTGACCATGTCAGGAGATACAGAAATAATTCTATACATCTTACTTAGTAGGTTAGGTTAGCAGTGATAGCAGTGATAGCCTAGTGGTGTGACCGTCGGACTGCCAAGTCATAGGTCTCGAGTTCCAACCCAAGGCAAGCACCTCTGACTTTTCGGTTTTATGTGCGTATTGTATAATTATCACTTGCATCAAAAACGGTGAAGGAAAACATCGTGAGGAAACCGGCATGCCTAAGAGATATTTCTTGACGGCATATGAAGCCAAAGAAGAGTAGGTTAGGTAAAGACCTGATAATTTTTGCTTGGATTCCTATAAATTATCACTCGTTGGTAGTGACAAATAACGACTCGTCGATTGTAACTGAGAGCGACTCGTTATTCGTAAAAGCAACAACTCATCAATGTGACTTAATCGTCTTTATATGAGCAATTAGTTTCTTAGGTGACTATCGTGGGTCCTGATTTCCTCCCGTGAAGTATGTCTGAACAGCCTTCAGCGAAAAGATTTGCAATAAATACCATACATATGAGATGACTTTCAGGCTATCTAAGATTCGTTTAAACATTTATAATGTTAACAACTAGCACAAATAAATAATTATCATACACATATAATTTACAAAGCTCAGTTTCTCACAAAATATGAACATAGTGTCACGTTCCGCGGTAACCGAATATTTGACCGCGTTGTAGATATAATGACAACCACAGACCGCCAATGAGACGATTATTTGTGTAATATCTTACAGATCTTTAGACCAGCACGTCGGTATACGTGGGTTAAGAATTATCTTTAACGCATCTTGTTTCACAACTTCTATTTTTGGTCGGTGAGTAGAGGTCCCAATATGTTGCCCTCTGGAACCTCTATAAAAGAAGGATTTAATTAAGCATTTTACTAGATTTCTAGCTTCTTTTTTTGGCAAATTGTGCTCGGCCAAAGGAGCTCGTGGCTAAGTAACAACAGTCGCACTGGTTGATCCATCAGGTTAAGCTACGCTTGCCGGGGTTGGTCAGTGGATGGGTGACCATCTTTACATACCGAGAATCCTCCGTGCCTTGGAGAGCACGTTAAGCCGTTGGTCCCGGCTGTCATTCGTGGATCTTTGATAGTCGTTACGAGTCGTCAGAAGCCCGAAAGTCTGACACCAGTCTTATCAAGGGGTATCGTATTACCCAGTTACTGGGTTGTGGAGGTCAGATAGGCAGTCGCTCCATGTAAAATGCATCTAGAATCATTTGTTTTGGTTCATACAATAAATAACTGCAAGTTAAATGAAGATGTGTAAAAAAGCGGTAATTTTTATATTAGAAAGAATCTGTTTTAATTTAGAAAGAAAAAAAGACAGCAGTCATTGCAGCAGTCATTGCAGCAGTCATTGCAGCAGTCATTGCAGCAGTCATTGCAGCAGTCATTGCAGCAGTCATTGGAGCAGTCATTTTAGCAGTCATTGCCGCAGTCATTGCAGCAGTCATTTCAGCGGTCATTTTAGCAGTAATTGCAGCAGTCATGGCAGCAGTCATTGCAGCACTCGTTGCAGCAGGCCTGCCCATTTTCACTTCAGACGATGGGTATGTTCGAGGGCGTCTAGAGCATTGGTTCTTTTACGTGTGTCTTCATTTCTTCCATTGCTCGTTGGCTCGTTTGTATTTTGTCCTTTGTCGATTTGTTTATTATCCAAGTCTGACAACCGTAGGATCGGTAAGGTAGTAAGCAGGAGTCCATTACCTTTCCTTTAAATTTATGGGGAGTTTTGGTTTTAATATTTCTTTTAAACTTAAAAGCTTATTAGCAGGCACTTTGTGTAATTTATTTAATCACCAGTACTCTTAAAACGGTAAAGGAAAACATCTTGAGAAAAAACCGATATTTCCAGTAACGAAAAATTCGAAGACATGACATCTACCAATCCGCACTGGGCCTGCGTGGTGGATTGCGGCCTGCTTTGTGTCAAAGAGAGGAGACCTGTATCCCAGCTGCGGAAATATTATCGGCTGATTATGTCGCTGCTCCAATTTGTCTTCTACATTTACGAAACACCGCAGAAACAGTATCACTATCTACTAACGGATGTTTCAGAACTGGAGATAAGCCGTCGGACAATTAGACGCGGCGAAAACGGAAGGTCGTGCCGTCGGCGGGCCGGCAGCAGACCGGAACGGTTGCGACACGAGAAGTCGGCCCCGTGAACGCCAGCGGATTAGGTGAGTTTAAATGAGCTAATGCTCTTCTTAACTAAGCGAAGTTCTTAATCTGAGGTATTTATGTGTGTCATTAAGTTAAAAGTGGTGATATAAGATGTATTTACTGTAACATAGTAAGGTGATTTAAAATCATGCCAGTTTCTCCGAAGGGTTAGGTTAGCTACCTAGTATTTAATAGTACACCTAGTACACCTATATTTCACCGGATATGTTTATTTTCCATGTTAAATAGGGAGCGAACCTGTTGATAATGAAAGCCTTGGGACTGGGGATTTAGAATCTGAAACAGTATTGCGGAATGCGGGACGTAACCTTTTGATAGGGTGGCACGGATATTTACATGGTAGGTTGAAATTAAACTTACTTAACAACTGGGGTAGTATATTTTACTGTGAAGAATTTTGAACAAAAAGATTAAATCACTATTATCTCAACGTATTTCAAGTGAGTTCATGGCAAATTTTTTAAGACGTTTTGCGTAGTTTGGAACTTTTTAGCTATTCTCGCAGAGTAAGCAAGATGGTTTAAAAATATCTTTTGAATGCGCTCTAGCCTTAGCCTATGTGATGCATAGAGGGGACGCGATACAACCGTGCAGTACTCCAATACGGTACGAACGAGGCAATCAAATAAATATTTTTACAATGCATTTGCTCGAAAAGAGCATTATTATTATCTAAAAAGTGCTCCAAAATTGAATGTTGCACAGGGGGAGGCAAGTAAAGAGCACAAATAGCTATATTAAAGCCTGGTGCAACACTCACAGTCACCCACAAGTCCTCGCACTCACTCTCCCAAGAACATTGCCTGTTAGCAGCGTACCTCCTAGATATGTCTGCTTCCTTTGCATAGAAGTGCATGGAGTACAATAGGATCCATGACGCTCTTCTAGAACTTCTATGAGTAGAGGGTTTAATATACAAAGTCAGTTACTAGTGCCACTTTTCCCTTCAGTAGCCATTATTGGAACTATTTATTTCCCATCTTCGAATGTCATACACTGTTTACTCGTCGTTGGTTTACTGCTTAATAACTCTTTGGTTTACTGTCATGGGGTCTGTTTATACGGGGCCACTTGCTTTTTAAACAACGTTTTCTGGGGAAACCCAATATTAAAAAAATATGCTGTGATAACCTTTTATGTTAATTTGACCGAGATCTATCTTTTGAGAGTATTTTTACGAATGTACGCGATGTCTAAGTGCGACACCCAGATTACATGGTTTGCTGCCATTCTTCTATAACTGGCCATTTCATGAAACACAACGATTTCATGATATGGTCGAACACTTCATGAAATGATCAATTTTAAGATCTGGCCACGACACAATACCTACCTATAACTACCACCTTATACCCAGGCAAGTAATGCTCCAATAAATAAAAAACCAGCGTCTGTCGGCGCTTCGTTACTTAAAGGGTTAAAATAAAAACGTTCCAAAACAATGTTAATAATTTATTGAACTAGAGTAAAGTCGAGTAATCGAGTGTATGTACAATTAAAACAAATTGCTATTTATATTGCGTAAATATAAGTTATTATCACTTAAACTTGACCGCTGTTTAACCGTAGAACGTGAATGATGAATGAAATACATAATTATGTTTTGTAATATAACTATGTATTTATATATAATTATATTACAAATATCGAACAGAAAAAAACCAGCAATTTTATGCATTATTATGACCATAAGATTTAAAACATAAAAAAAATAAAGTGAAAACCATTTTAAATTCACAAATACACGTCTTCACTTGGAAAAGACTAAAAGGTAAATCATAATATACTGGGTTACGCAGTGCTAAATGCTTGAAAAGATGGAGTCTTAAAAGCTATAGGAAAAGAGTTATATAGTTCCTAAAACTTTCACCATACAGTCAGCTAACCAAAAGGTTTATACAGAGATGTGTGCATTATAAAAAAAACAATTTCTATGCCAGAACATAGTCGATACAAATTTGCCATGTATTCACACATCACAAACCAAGACACAAAGAGTTTGAATAGAAGATGTGTCAATATAAAGCTAGCTATATATTTATCTAGTATTGTAAAACAACGATTTAAAAGAAAACAATAATAAATTTGTAGCATGTCATGTTTGTTATTATGCACAAACTGACATGTTTTCTTAAAATAATGAAAATATGGCTGATTTAAACATATTTTGTACCTTGGATAAAATATGTCAATCAGCTCAGCAATAACATCAAACAAGTAATACTAATCTTAGATCGAAATTACAAAACTGGTAGCTGAAGAATTAGGAAGTGTAGGTGGGCACATTCATACCTATTAAAATAATGCAGGTAACATATCAGTCAAAATATTATACCTACTTGGGTTCCAACATATTCTACAGTTAAACAACTAATCGAAACAGTTTCAGTTCATAATGATGAACTAAACGAAATACGCCGGAAAGCTGTCCCCTGTGTATCTTTCCTCAACGTTACTATCCTTCGAATCAGACTCAAATACTTCTGCTCGCTCAGTACCATAATCGAGTGAATTTAAAAGTTCCATTTGCTTCCGAAACATTATTTCTTCAGCACTTAATTTGGCTGTAGTTTTCTTTTCTGTTTCATCTTTTTCACCATCTCTTTCACTTATTTCACTTTTTTCTCTAAAACTATTAACATCTATTTTATCTAAAGTTTTCGCTGTTATAGATACAGCTGTTACAGGTGTTATACTAAACGTAGAGTTATTTTCTTCAAATTCCGTGAACCCTTTTTCAGTTTCCTTCCCAAAGTTTTCTTCTATCCATTTTAGTTTAGATCTCTTGTCACCGCTGTCATTATCATACGATTCGAGGTTGTGGTATTTTATTTTTGCTTTATTCGTCTGAGTTTTAACAGCCTGAGATAGAAATTCTGTGGTAGTAGGTACATCTAATTCTGTTGCGACTGTACTTTGTAAAATGGTTTCTTCGTCCATGTCTCCTGTGAACACTTCAATCTTTTTGCCGCCAGCTTCACTATAGTCTATTGGCTTACCCAAATTATTACTTTCTATAGCAAGTGTCTTTTCCAGATTAAGATCATCGCTACTATCTAATTTATCACTTGTTTCCATTTCTATAGGTATAATAGTATTTCTATCAGTCGTAGTTTCAAATAAATTTACCGGTTCCACCATTATATTATCCTCTTCTCCAAGTTTACTAAAGAAAGCCAATTGAGTAATTTCATCCATCTTGTCAGGTTCAGCTCTGCGATCGAATTGCAATTTATCTTCGAATTCTTTCTCATCGTCCGCTACTATTTCCACAAAATCTTTATTTTCCTTCAATTTATTTTCATTTTCTTCTAGCTTAGTTTTGCTACCATCTTCTTCTATGGAAGACGTCTTGTCACTTTCAGAAGGACTATCGTCTTCACTTTTGGTATCTTCAGAAGTAGCAGTAGAAATGCTAGGAGAAGTGGTGGTAGTGGTAGTGTCCGAATAAATTACCGGTGTGTATTCTAGTACTTTTTTCTTAATAGTTTTAATATCTGGTGCATTTTTGATAGCTTCTATTAGTAAATCTATTCCATCGTTGACTGAAAAATAATACAATTCTTATTTTTTTTTAAATCGCTAATTGATGACATGATAAACATAAAAGTGTATTATAATTAATGTTTCCGTTTTTTACGCATTGCGTTCCGTGTGGAGCCGGAAGTAAAGAACCGAAACATTTTCCGTGGGTGTCGTTAAAGGCAATAAGGTGGAAGGGACTCATTAGAGAATGGGCAGCAGCGTTCTCTATGCATTTTAACATTATAGTACTAGTCAAGGCTACGGTGAGGCAAGGGGTGCTAAGAATCCCCGGAAGAGATCCGGCTACCACAATCACCGAAAACTGGACCTGGCACTGAACATTTAACACGCGTACACTGGACCGACGAGAAGATCACTGAACTCGAGGAAGAATTCAGCAGGTTAAGATGGTATAGTAGGGTTATCTGAAGTCGAAAACGGGGGGACGACTTGATAATTCTCAAATCCGGGAACTTACTCTATTTCCGGGAGGACCAACGTGGTGAAGATCGAGGGTGTGTCGACCAGGGTACCTTATACTCAGAATATCCGTAAAATATTCGTTGAAGGTCATACAGGTTTACACCCCGAACTCGTCACAGCCTCCGATGATGAGGAGGAGGCCATGTTTGAGGATATTTTCAGAGTCTTGCATGGCTCTAAACCTCACTTCGCCGTTGTCATGTGGGACTTCAACGCGGAACTAGGCAAACGAGACGATGATGAGCTGCGATTGGGGCAATTTGCTCTACTGGCCAGTTTTATGGAGAAGGAAGGCCTCTTTATTTAAAACTCCTTCTTCAGAAAGCGTAAACACTTTGATTGAAATTGACTTCATTATGTCGACGAAAACGCAATAAACAATTTTTAACGCGGTAAAAACCGGAAGTGATGAGAGGCATTATCAATCTGTCTAGCCTTTTCCCAACTATATTGGGGTCGGCTTCCAGTATAACCGGATGCTGCTGAATACCAGTATTTTACATGGAGCGACTGCCTATCTGACCTCCAGAACCCAATAACTGGGTAATACGATACCCTTTTATTTATTTTTTAGGATGGGAAATCATCAAATGACTTCTCCCGCTCTGGGCGGAGCGAGAGGGCGTGTCAGGCTTTTACTGACTAAAACCCACCCGTGTTCCTTCGGTTGCCTGTGTGCCGGGGCCGCGATATCTCTTTCGGACAAACTCGCAACCCTGGCAGGCATTGGCCCTTACAGACGCCGTCAGTTGGTGCTGACATCTCTTTGAGGCGCGCGTGGAACACAACGCGCCGTTGACACAGGCCTGGTTCTAATCGGACGGCGAGCTACCCGTTGCTCACCGTCCGCAAGCCCACGCCTACGGTGGCCGGAAGTCAGCTCGCGACTCCCGACGCCCGGGGCGTCTCCTGCGGCGACTAGGGGCACGAGGGCGCGAATCTTGCCTCTCCCTCGCGCGATCCGCCTCCTCCTTCGCGAGCATTACTGCTTCGCAGAAGGAAGTGACGGTCTCCCATGCACTCTCGCTCCGGACTGAACCAGGGCCGGACGCGAGAGATCGCCGCCGCCGATCGCCTCCATGAGGACACGGTGGTGCTCCGCCCAAGCAGGGCAGACCTCCACCGTATGCTCCACCGTGTCCTCCGGGCGATCCACACAGTGGTGACACCCGGCGTTTCCTCCCGCTTTATTCGGAACAGGAACCTCCCGAAACAGCCGTGTCCGGTGAGGACCTGCGTCAGGCGGAAGGTGAGGACGCCGTGGCGCTTCTCTAGCCACTCCTCAAAGAGGGTACTTATCACAATTGTGGCGTGCCCACCGCCGGGTTGCGACAATCGCACTTTCCATGCCGCCATGATATCCCGCCGGAGCTCTGTCCGCTGTGCCATGATTTCTCGCGGCAGCGGAGTTACGCCCCGGCATTTCACTTTTGCCTCCAGATCCTATGGCGGTAGTCCGGCAAGAAGGCTCGCCGCCTCACGGGATACCGTGCGGTATCCTCTGACCAGCCTAATGGCCATGACCCTTTGGGACGCATTCAATCGCTGGGCTGGTCGCAGCCTTAATACGATACCCCTTGGTAAGACTGGTTGTCAGACTTTCAGGCTTCTGACGACCCGAAAGGACTGTCAAAGATCCATCCATAGACCAACCCCGGCAAGCGTAGATTAACCTGATGGATCGACCCGTGCGGCAGTTATTACTTAGCCACGAGCTCCTCCACCGTATGGTAAGAGGCACATTGAATCTAAATATTAAGCTGGAAAGATCTCGACTGATGCACTCCGTCCAACACCGATTGAAATCCAATACCCCGAAAGCTTTCAGCTCAAACTTCAGAATCGTTTCGAGTGGCGAAGGAGTTCCGTGACGATTATAACGATGCGGGGTTGGTGAAAAAATTACATACGGTCGGGTCTAAGATCTTCAAGATCCATCGTACAAGAAGCTCTCTGGTGCTACTTTACAGCTCATGGAGGAGAGGCGTGATATGATCCTGCAGTCTTTAGACGATGAAGAGACGCTAATATACTGGCAGCTCTGTAGACGGATCTCTAAGACCTTGAAAAGCGACTTTCACCACTACAATACAGACCGTATTAAAGTAAAGACGCGATAAAGCAGAACAAGAACTCCAAGTTGTTTGCAAGAGATCTGTCTATTGGGCAGAGCCAGCTCGCAAAACTGAAGACCGATGATGGCAAAATTGTATCCGCCAAAACTGAACTATTTAGAGAGATCGAGAGGTTCTTTGGACAGTTATACACGTCAACCAGTAACCCCGTTACTAATCTGGCAAGCGCCCCAAGAGCTAGATTGACCCAACACTAAACTAAAGACATCCCGGAGGTCAGCTTGTACGAGATTAGGATGGCTCTGAAGCAACTTAAAAACACCAAGGGTGATGACGAAATTACGGCGGAACTCCTGAAGGTCAGTGGAAAATCCGTTCATAAGGGCCTTCAGAAGCTGTTTGATTCCGTCATACTCGAGGTTAAAAAGTCACAGGCATGGAACAGAGGTGTGGTGGTACTCTTGTTTAAAAAGGGTGACAATGCCCTACTTAAGGATTATAGGCCCATCTCACTTCTGAGCCATATCTACAAGCTGTTTTCATGAGTAATCAGGAACCGCCTTGCACGCAGGTTTGACCACTTTCAGCCTCCCAAACAAGCCAGATTCCGTAAGGATATATATATATAAAACCGCTGGCGGAAGCTAGTGTTTAATAAAACAAAATTCCCGTAAAATTCAATGTTGTCTTTCATTTTTGCAAATCACCGCGCCTCAAAATACGAATGTGTTCGATCTTGAATTCGTGTAGCGCGGCAAACATCTAGCCACAAACTGCACCCTCTACAAATGTGTCCTTGGTGTGCGTGCTTGCGCAGATACACGGGGGCGTTAAATGTATCGCATTGCAAATGTCGTGCCAGATGTCGTACCTAATACTAGTGTATGTCCAATGTGCTTAAACCTGTGCTCGCAATATTGTTATCACAATATGGTGTGACATACATATGTATTTTACGTAAAGTTCATTTCTCACCAAATTGCTGTTTTAGTATAAAGTCAAAGATGTTACCTGGTTCAGCGTCCAGAGGATGATTCTGTTTTATTAAATACTCCATCAACAACAGCAGATACTCTACAGCATCGTCATCTCTGCCGGTATTCCTTTTGATCCTCACCCTCTCCGTCCCACTATAGCTCCCGGTTTGAGCCAGGTGCTTCAGTTTCCTGAGATTGTGAATGATATTCCTTGAGATATTCTCTATTGTTACACTATTATTCAAATCCTTACTTTCACTCACCTTCGATTTCTCTTTAATCTTATACTCAAAATTGTGCAATTGCTCGTACATTTGTTTCATAAATGTATTTTGAACTAGATTGTATCTTAAAAGTAGATTTTTCAAGCTTTGAAAAGGATCATCTTTTGAGAGATGCTTGTCCATGAAATCGTTCATTATCTTGTTTCTAAAGCGGTTTGTATCTTGTTTTGTAAGTATAGCAATTATTTCATTTAGCAGCAATGCGAATCTACTAACTGATTGTATGAAATCCTGTGTGCTTCTCTTTATATAATCTATTTGAGTAAGCTGGGTCGCTGTCAACTTCACCTGATCATTTTCAGAATAAATACCTTTCAGAATGTTGTTTAATTTTTGCATATCATTTCGGAAATGTTCCTGTTTCGAGAAATTACTATCAACACTTTCGGGTAATACTAGCAATTTTAATAAACCCTTGATAATTTTGACAGTTTTCAGAATTCTTATATTTTCTCTATCTAAATCGGAAAGTTTCGAGTTCAAGAGAACTCTGCCTTTTCTGTTTACTTTTAAACACGGCCCGAAGTTTTCACACAAAGTCTTTATTAGTTGGTGTTTGCTCATTTTATCGGGCGTTCTCCTTCCTTTAAATATTTTGTTAAAAATCCTCTTCAAATATTTTAAAACCCCGTATTTCCTTTTTCTCTTCGGAGGGTAAGTAGTGCTATTTTTGCGGTGATTGATTAATATGTTTGGTATATAACCATGCACATCATCATTGTTTTTATTTGGCATGTGAATATGGATACTGTTGTTCATCTTACAGTTATCGAACTTACATTTCGAATGATTAAGTAGCTTCACCATGTTTTTTTTCCGGTAATTGAGTTTTCTTTCAACCTTCTTCCCATGGTTCCTATTTTTATCATCAAGATGAATAGTTTTATTTGAATGAGGCATTAGTTTCATGAGCCTTTTATCTTTAATATCAGACTCTGAGGAAATTTTTTTCTCCTTCAAAATTTTAAGATTAATCCATTTTGAAAATTTCAATCCGTTTTCTTCGGGATTAATTTCTTTAGAGTAAATACTTTTATTTGGTTCATTGTTTTTAACGTGCCTTTTCTCTGTCGATTCAATGGAAGTGAGCTGTGCTCCAAGAAGGTTAAAGACTGTTTCTGTTATATTAAATTGTGTGGTTGTTGTATCCCCGATTGATACATCCAGCTTAGTTCTAGGTTCTTCACTGCCGACAGTATATTTGTAATATTTATTGTCTTGAAGTGTGGTGCTTCCGATAAGAGCCTGTGAGAAGTTACCATCATCGGGTACAGGTGAGCTGCTGGTAACTGGTATGCTGATCAATGGTATGCTGGTCACTGGTATAACAGTCAATGCCACTGTAGTATTTGTTGACTCTGCAGAATTTCCTGAGAATAAATAACCAACATCAAACATACATATGCTCAATAATAACATTGTACATTGCTATTATCAGGAAAGTGTCAAAAAATACATGGGTGGATGGATGAGTGGCAATTAACAGAATGGTTGTTAATTGTTTTCACTAAATCGTTTGATCCTCTACCCCTACAAAATGAGAACGTTTTAAAGGCCTTCCTTTAAAACGTTTTAATTTTGTAGGGGTAGATGATCAAACGATTTAGTGAAAACAATTAACATCCATCCATTCAATTAACATCAAGAATTTTACCTCACTGATTTATGAACATATTTTACATGTGAGTATAACATACCATGGGTAGCACTGGCAGGTATTCCAATATTTCCAGACATTGTGACGTCTCGTTTGTGCCTGTTAAATGTCTTTGCGCCAGTTTTCCTTGGCGGCTTCCCTGTCACTTTGTATATAGGCTTCTTCATGGGTTCCTTTTTTTTTTTGTAAGCTGACTTTTTACTAGGTTTTTTAATCTGTCTCTTATTCACGTTTTTTGGTTTTTTTTTCGCTTGTCTGAGTTTTGCTTTGGCTTTCATATTTCTGACATCTTTAGCATTTTGTTTGGCCATTTCCGCCACGGTTTTCATACTAGCTGACACTGTCTTTTTCAGGGACTGCATAACTTTCCTCATCAATGTATGTGCCAACTCCATTTCTAAACTGACTTTATTAGATTTTTTAATTTCAATTGGCTTACGTGTTGCTATGTCCTTCTTGATGATCATTGCTTTTGTTGGGTTCTTTTTGTTGGGCGTTACTTTTCCATATTTTATTGGAGTTTTCCTCTTCCCAGAGCCGGGTTTCTTGTCCTGCTTTAGTGGTACTCTTTTCTGGACGATGCGCCTATGTGGTGGTGGTGGCGGCTTCTTCTTGCCTCCACGTTTTATTTGAGGTTTTGCTTTATTATCAGACTTTTTAGGAAATATATAATTTGCGTTCGACTTGGGCCGTGTCTTAGGCGCGCTGATAGGAGAGGAATTGTTTATTTTTTCTTTATTTTTTTCCATAAATGGTTTCCAGGACTGTGGGATACCCGGTGGCATCCCTTTGCGTTTGGATGATTTCTTTTTGTCTGAAAATGTTTTTATTTTGTAGTGCGTGTACTTTAACATGCGGAACATCTAATAAAGTGTCTTATTAACTAAACTATCAAATCCATTATAAATATCAGATAGTTTAACTGCAACAGTTTAATGCTTTTCTTCATCATTGTGCTTTTATAATTTCTAACGAAACTATATTATCGTGCATGTCCACGTCCACGGCCATAAAATGGATGGAAATACGTGCACGTTATAACATTATCGTTGAAGAAAATTTAAAAGTGGCTTCATTTATTTCCATACATTTAACTTTAAAATAATTAAATCAAAATCAAAAATCTTTTTTTTTTTCTAATAACGTCACGGTGGCATTATAAAGGTGTGTATAACGTCATAAACCCATGATATTTAAAAAAAAAGTCAGAATAATCAGAAATGGGTTAGAAAACACCAAAGGTCGCTAGATCGCCTTACCGTCAGGACAGAAGCTCAGGAGGTGACAGTCCCAGCGACCATTGGCGTCGCAGTCACACACCGTACAACCGGTGCACCAGTCCACTGGAAAACAACAATGTATGCACATACAGTCACGAGCATAAATAGGTTCCTCCTCATCATCATTCTCCTACCTTTATCCCGATTATCCCGATCCCGATCCCGCAACATGTCTTTTTCTTCCACACTTCTCTATCAGTCGTCATCTCGGTAGTCCCCCCCCTTTCTAGCCATATCACCTTCCATACAGTCCATCCATCCTTAATCTATTTACGCAAAATTCAAAAGCAAATATCTCGTGAAATTACGATCGTGATTTTGAGAAAAGACCTATTTCATAATAGTCAACATGCCCAGCCTTTTGCCAACTATGTTGGGGTCGACTTCCAGTCTAACCAGATGCAGCTGAATATTTTACATGAAGCGATTGCCTGTCTGATCTCTACAACCGTTACTGGGTAACGATACCATTTTAAAAGAGGTGATAGACACAATTATAGCACTAGAAATAGGGACCAATTAGTTCAACCGGGTTTCAGACTGGCTAAAGTAGACTCAACCTTCATGGGGTACTGTTTAAAATGTTACAATAAAATACCTCCCCACATACTCCAATTGAATGAAAGGAATTTTAAATCTTGTATAAAACGCACACTATGCTGCCAAGCATATTATAAGTTGGGGGATTACATCGTTGACAAAAATGCTTGGCTCAACGCTGGTCCAGCTCCACAAGGCGCATAAACTAATTTCGAAAATATTGTTGGAGCTGCTGAAGATTGTAGGACTATCTTTAGAGTGTATAAATTCAATTTCATAGTATTATACATATAATTGCATAGCACATGTGTGAGCACTATGTACCTACTTTAAAGCTACCATTTACTGGGTACGTCTTTCATTGACCTAAGTGTGCCCTTGCGGCTGAGAGTATGTCATGCTCACTCAAATGTCTCGCTGGTGGTGGCGTGTGTGTTGGATCATAAAGTTCCCTTCAAAATGGTTGAGCTAAATGGTGCTGATCCATGCGTCATGTTCGTGAACGGGCGCCGTCAGTGGGGACTGGTCATCTCTTAGCTGCCAAGGCTTATTTTGAATTTATTTTAATTTTTGAATTGTTTTTTTTTCTTTATTACGGACGCTTTTAACGTGCACGTCTCTCTACATTGTTCTCACATGTATAATTACAACATGAATGATGTAACCAATATTTTGTAACAATATTCTGATTTAAAAGAGTGTCCGTGGAGTTTCTTGCCTGTTCTTCTCCATAGGAACCTACTACGCGTTGGAATAGGCAACTAGCTTCATATTTCTGACTGACCGACCTCTTGACAATTCAAAACTGCCTGTAATTGGTTTATTTGAAATAAATGCTTTGAGTTTGAGTTTGATTTGATAAGACTGATTGTCAGACTGAGTTGCTGTCTACCGGTAATGAATGTCAAAGATCAACGAATGACAGCCGGCACCAACGGTTTAACGTGCTTTCCGAGGCACGGAGGGGTATGTAATGGATGGTCACCCATCCACGAAACGATCGCGGCAAGCGTAGCTTAACCTTCAATCGACCCGTATGGCTTTTACTATTTAGCCACGAGTCCCTCAACCTTATACCTATTTTATAATAATATAGTTTCGAAAAGACTATGTTCGTAACACTATAAAATATCTATGAATACTTTCGGAAAAAACCGCTTTTGAATCTTCCGTAATTGTGAGGTAAATATTATTGTGTTGACGCTAAGGGCAAATTCAAAGTCAAACAGTTTATTTCAATTAGGCACTTATGAACGCCAATTTTACAAAAAATAGAATTGATTCTAGTCGCCCCTTCCAAAATGTAGTTTTCGTATAGAGAAGAATGGGCAAGAAACTCCACCTTTACTCTTTTAAAATGTCTTTACAATATTTTCTATACATTAATTATGTAATTATATGTGAAGACGATGCATCTAGAATAAGATTACTATACCACGGGTAGGTTGAAAAGAATTAAAAATGAAGCAATTACAGATAAATTAATTATGTGATAGATACATGTGCTCACATATTTACATTGCAAGTAACACATTTTGAGGCGGTGCCCATCCAACAATATTTTTTTTTATAGCGTAACATGGTAACGGATGATGTTGATGGATCTTCGCTTAAAGTGTTTGGAGCCGCCTCAAAATTTGTTACTTAAATAAGTTTAGGAGCTTAGTTACACTAAAAGGTTATTTTTTATTTATCAGTTTTTTTTTTGTTGGTTTAATTTTTTGTAAAAATGTTTTTTATTTTTCGCTTTTGAGTTACCATTTAATTTAATTGTTTTCCTCAAATCGGTTCGGAGTTGAAAATTCAGCAGGTGAAAAATCAATCAACCCCAATTTTTTTACCCTTAGGGGTGAATTTTAGTTTTCAATTTTACATGGGACCAACTTCGAGGTATAACCTCCCCAATAAAATAAGAATCGTTCAACTACGAAATAAAAAGTTACGCGGGGCAATACAAAAAAAAAAAAAAAAAACGTGTCGACTTGAGAACCTCCTCCTTTTTTTTTTCGTCGGTCAAAAAAGAGAAATCTGCGAGTCACCGAGCAAGCTCGTTACTTCCTTGTCTACGCGCTGAGTTACGGCGTAGCAATGCGCTACGATCGCGTACCCAACCAAGAAACATATATCTATGCTACTATGATTATTCTTTCATTTCAGACAAAATAGATGTTTTGAGTAAAAAAACAAGGCTCATTGTAAGATTGTTACTATGGTTACACTTTCAACAGTTACTTTTGTGACCGACTATGTATACTCGAACATAATATACAACACAGTACAGAACTAACCTGGTGGACAGTCATCACTGAAACTCGACTCGTATGGCTTGCACTGTGTCTTCAAGTTTTTGTTGAAAACTATAAGTAAATTAACAGTTATGTATATCAAAACCATGTTTAATTAAAAACAAAAATTCAAATAATATATCAATGAATAACTTTGCTAAGTACTTACAGTCTCTTGAAGCATCACGAAAGAAGATGTCTGAAAACCCGGGACTGCGCTTGTCCCTGTAGGAAAAAATACAATGAAAATAAGCTTATGCTTTTAATATTGTTTTAAATCCAGTATTTCTAGAACCAGATTATAACAACACACATGTGAATGTCTGAAAACTTATAATTTCTCAGTAGCAGCCCCGGAGTCTGGATTTATGCCCGATTAATAGCAATAGAGGGTCTTAGACGTTAAGCTATGATAGATAGGTCTCGAGTTTGAACGCACCTCTGACTTTTCGGATTGATGTGCGTATTGTAACACTTGCTTACAGTGAAGGAAAACATCGTGAGGAAACCGGCATGCCTGAGAGATATTTCTCGACGGCATATGAAGCCAAGTCAGAGGCCCAAGGGCGGCAAAGAACTCTGACACCAGGTTAGTCACTAACCACACCAAAAGAAGAAGAAGTTGTTAAGAAAGGAAAAAGAGAAATGGATCAAATAAGTAACAGAGTGGTGCCCAAGGGATGGGAAAAGGAGTATAGGATGACAAGCGAAACGTTGCGAAGACGACGTCAAAAGAGTAGCTGGTCTAGAGTATATTCAGAAGGCGAAATAAATATGTAAATCTTTGGAAAAGGCCTTTGTCTAAGGGCAAGATGTTTACAAAGAGTGCTAGTACTATTTTTAAACAGCTTGTGGACGTTGATATTTAGAGAAATATATAACTATCTAACTATTATAACTATCTGAATAATTAAAATGTTGCTCCCCTAAGATAAAGATATTCTATATTGTATTTTTTTTATTTCAACTATTATTGTATACAAAATTGTGACTAAATACCATTTGTTTACGTGCCGTCTCAATTGATTGACATATTATTATTAAATTTATATTTTTTGTACACAAAATGAACAAATTAATTTGAATTTGAATGAATTTGAAAATATTTTTGAGTATATATAATTTAAAAAAATCTTTTAAAGAACATTATAGACCCAGCAATAAATAGGCTGGGGAAATTAGGTTTGAACCCTGCACTAAATCCTAACAGATTTTTTTTCTTGAATCGTGTTTTTGAACTTAGCTCTTCAAATAATATAAAAAAAATAAACATTTACCAGAACCGCATCAAGTTAAAAAAAGCAAAGACAAAAAATTGGTAAAACTATTATATTATTTCAGAATTTAATATTTCGCTCCACGGAAATTATAATAAAAATAAAATTACGAAATTTTTAAATTGTACTGTAAATATTAATTATAAAATATGTAATTGTATTGTAATTACTTCAAGCAAAAATATTAACAGCAGATTTTTTGCATTATTTTATTTGAACTTTTAAATACGCTATTCAACAAAATTAAACATATTGTACTAGAGTAAGACATTAATCAAAGTTTTTTTGCAATAACGGTTCAGGTAAAAATGTAACAGAGTCAAATTTAGGTAATTTTTTATTATTAATATACTCTCTTGTCCATACTCTACACGTTATATGAAAAAATCACTGTTCTAAATTAATGCAAAATTAGCCTAAAATTCGGCGTAACTTCCCCGGGCTAAAAAGCTTATAAAAGGCAATAGACTCACCCCCTATATCATAGGACTTAAACGTAACTGGCGAAATCTAGATGTACTATAATATTATACTAGTATAGTTAAAGTAATTCTAACAAAGTTATGGGTAGTTAATTGGCTCAGGCGTGACTTTGCGGAAATCCATTATAAAATACAATACACGAGGTATATTTAGTAATCTAATCCGCTTAACTGTTCTTAAAGAGTCGTAAAGAACCCTGTAAGAAATCGACACGTGTTTCACCTCTCAACGAGGCATCCTCAGGATGACGATTGACTTTTTGTTAACCCGGATACGACGTTTTGCCACGTCAAGCGCCGAACGCAGTGACACTGCGTCGAAACAGGGGTCGATTCTTCAGGAAATAAAAGGATGATGTTAAGTAAATACGAACCTCTTCCCAACCCCATGGTAATGGAAACTCTCAGTATTACATCTCCTGTTGTCCCTTTTCCAGCAGAGAGCTGTGTGGTCACCTTGGCAGAAGCAGAGGAAGCAGGCATCTGGTGTCAAGGAGTTTGCACTCGCCTCTCTCTGGAAGAAGAAGCCGACATCGGGGCACGTGTCTATGTGCGTGACCCTGTACTCTGAGTCCTTGATGTGCTTGGTCTTATTCTGTGTGTCCTTGCGGTCGCGGGGAGGGGCATCTGTAACAGTTTTATCTGGTTTGGATTAATAGGCAATAAATGGACTGGCTTTCCCAGTTTGGCTGTTGTAAAGGTTTAGAATGTTTCAGGTGAGATTGCCATAAAAAAAGCATCACCCTCCTGGGGAAGTCGAGTTCCAATATGGCTCCTGACTAAATGGCAACAGAATATATCGAATGAGAACCTTGGTTCATAGTATACACAAGTATTTATTAGGACTAACGCCCTTTATGCCTGGAGGCTTTTTTATTTAGATATTAAATTCTGTTTACGTTTAGTTTTTTTTATTTCGGCCTGAGTATCGATGATTGATTGGTTGAGTTCTCGATGATTTTGTTTGGTATATTCGCGTGTGCTAGCTAACAATATGGCTAATAATTTGAATTATGTTTTGTGTTGCGTAATGTAAATTATTTTGAATTATTAAAAAAGATTCTATATAATAGTTTATATAGAATCTTTTTTTTTGTTCTTCTAACTGAACAGACAGCTGTGCTGCTGGGGAGTTTGTTGCGCCACTTCTTCTTTCCAGCTAACGCACTAGGAAGTGGTGAAGGGTGGGCGTTTTGGGGGACTGTCTTATGTAATTTTGACGTTCGAAAAGTGCTGATTCTCAGCCTAGTTTGAATAAATGACTTTTGAATTTGAATTTGAATAACCTCCAAGTTTTCGAAAGTGGAAGGATACATATTATTCGGGTCTACGTTCTTTCTTGATGACCGACCGATGACCACAAGGTCATCGGTCAGTCATTATCACTTCCAGCCGATTCCTGCGGCCTTCACAAGAAGGCCGCAGGAATCGGCTGGAAGTGAAAAACACAGTACCAGTCGATGTGGCGACTCTTGGAGGACTATGTCCATCAGTTGACGCGTTTCGGCTAAAATGATGATGATGTTTCTTCTGAGTTTAAAGCAGCTACTGCGTGATGTTCTCACTAAGGTTAGTGTTTATTGCGCTTAATTATATCACTGGACGGCAGAACTCCAGTCATATAATATTATGTTTTAAGAGAAGAACTTGAAATATTGCCAGTTAACACCTCAATATCCTTTTCAGTTTGGTTGAATGATCAAGTAAATACAAATATGTGCATGCTACACAATTACTCAGTTTCAGTATTGTATCCGCTATGTGTCATGTTGCGTGTGCGACTGTCGCCTCCAGCAAAATATTCAACAATTGTGACTGTTGCAAACATAACACTTGTATTATGACTGAAATGCGTGTATTTCGCATGAATCATTAATCATGAAGTTTTGAGCCACCCCGTCGTCCATGACGCTATTCTAAAGTAACGAGTTACAGACTAGAGGACTATGTGCGTCATTTTTGTTTTTTTCATTTAGTACGAGTATTAATGAAAATTTGGCCGTTTGAGTACTTTATGCGGTCTACCTAAAGGCCTTTCTTTGGTGTTGTTAGACGAGTTGATGAGCTCCTTAAGTTCTGAGTTGAGCTAATTGGAAACTGACAAATGCGTGCACTGACTGGACAGGTCAACTCAAATCTGTATTACTCTTTCCTCAAAAGATCATCTCAGACATTAATCTGCATGGTCCTCATATGGTCTGACCATGATTATGAAAGAGGCTGTGAGCTCTGAGTTTGTTTCGGTATTTCTTCTGAGAGTACTCAGATAGGAAACCGAAATCATCTAGTTTTAAAACATACGTTATTTTGACATGTAAAAGTGTTTTTATAAATCAATTTACAGAAATAAATATGATTTACTAGCTTTACCCGCCCCGACTTCGCACGGGTAGCACTAAACCCTACCTACCCTACCCTACCCTAATTTTCTCACCGTTGAAACCTTCCCTGGACTATGACAAACATTTCAAAACCAAAATCAGCTAAATCGGCCCAGCCGTTCTTGAGTTATAAAATTACAACGACAAGTGGCATTGATTTTTATAGATATAGATCACTAGTATTTCAATGGAGGTCTGTACATAACGCGTCGCGTCGTGTATGGATCGCCATTGAAGTACTAGTGATGTGACATTCTGTCTACTCATTGGTGATTTAAGTTTGACACGCGTTACTTTTGAGTAGAGTCGTGGTCGATGGAATCATCTATCTACTCGTATGTTGTCTGTATCGGCCCACTTTAGAGAAAGATTGTATCTCATTTCCATAAGCAAACTACAAAACGCCACCTCCTTTCAAGTTAGTTGCTAATAAAAAATGGTTTTTTTATTTTGAAATTTTCAGCTGAAGAAGATAGGGCTCCCGGAGATTCTGGAGAGTCCAGACCGCTTGATCAATACTTCCATAATATAAATATTATTTTTGTTTTATTTAATGTTTTTCTTTAATTATGCTTACTTATTTTTTGCTTCTAAATGGCAACTATAAGCGCTAATTGTATATTATTTACCTAGATATTAGTCTGTAAGATTTCTGAAGAATAAAAATAAAGTAAAACTGTCGGTCTGTCTATCTATTAAGTAAGTACCTTTACACGCCTTGACGGCTGTACGAGTCGAACGTTTCCTTAAGATAATTTCCAAACTCTACAAAAGCTAGTATTTCATTAGTATTTTTTTAGATAGACTACAGCTGACCTTCCGTTTTTCATTGCAATCTTCTCAATTTGTTCGTCTGTTGCTCCAGTATTTTTTCTCATAGGTGGTCTTCTTCCGTGCCTCGGAAAACGTTGGTCTCGGCTGTCATTCGTAGATCTTTGACAGTCGTTACGGGTAGTCAGAAGCCGAAAAGTCAGACAACCAGTCTTACCAAGGGGTATCGTGCTACCCAGTAACTGGGATGTGGAGTTCAAATAGTCAGTCGCTCCATGCAAAATACTGGTATTCACCTGCATACGGTTATTCTGGAAGCCGATCCCAACATAGTTGGGAATAGGCTATGCAGATTAATTGATTGTTTGACTTAATTTTCTCAGCCGTGAGTTATTTCTGTTTTATTTAAAGTTACAATATTTCAGTTCCCTGTTAGGCCTAGACTTACGAAGCATTTGACTTTCTTTATCTTCATATCATATACCCGGTTCATATATCCGGTTCCGTGTGGTGCCAGACGTAAAGAATAGTACCATCCCATTTCTTCCCGTGGGTGTCGTAAAAGGCGACTAAGGGACTCACTGGAGAATGGACAGCAGCGTTTTCTATGCATTTTAACACCATACTGCGAACGCCAACCCACCTGCCAACCGTGGCGATGGGTACATATTTGAACGTCGAAGATTAAAATACCTACGGGTAAAATGTCAATGTTCAAAACATCGAAAACTTAAATATCGAATGACCATGTAACCAAAAATTAAAATAACGTAAGTTTATAATGTCGAATAGTTAGATAACCTATGTCCAATATATCAAAAATCTAATTATCTACAAAAGTGACATCGAAATACCTAAATATCGAAAGTACAGAGTATCGAATGTCCTAAATATCGATATTTATTTATTATGTATGTCAGAGGGTAATTTGATAATTCGGATATTGCGAACACCCGGATAATTAGAAAATGGTGAAATAAAATCTGCGAGCAACTTGAACGTAGCGTTCGCCGGCCGCTGCCGCGGCACCGCTCGCTACGCTCGCTCGGCTCACGCGCGGTTGGTCACAGTTCTAACCTAACCTAACCTATTTTCAAAATGATGAATGAAGCATCATGTGTCATGTGCTACATAATTTAGTGACGGAAACGAATCGCTACAAAACCGACTTCACGTAGTCTTGTCTGCCCTACCCCTAGAGTGTAATTTAAGCCCGCGTAGGCGCGAAGGGGTGGGGCGGCCCGCGAGCTGAGGAACAGGTGGTGAGAAGGCCCGCCGCCGCGGCTGAGGCTGGCCGGCGGAGCCGGTCTGCAAGCCGAAGCTGCGGTGGTGAGCATTAAAACCATAAGCGACGATAAGGTCGCGTGGGGCCGCCCAAACCCCGCAGCGCCGGAGCTGTGACCAAAATTTAATTTGTTCGATATTTTAACGAGTAGGGATTTTTAACGTAAATATAATGAACTTAGATGTATTAAATGTTAAAATTTTGAACTTAGGTATAATGACTATCGACATTTTTAATCAGTTGATATATTAATCACTCGGCATTTTAATCTTAGACATTTTAAGCTTAGGTATAACAATTTTCGATATTTCGATACAATCGATATTTAAATTTTCGATGTTTTGAACAGTGACATTTTACCCGTAGGTATTTAAATTTTCGACGTTCAAATATGTACCCGTGGCGATTATGGCAAACCCCCCCATTTGCGGGAGGCCTATGTCCAGCAGTGGACGTCTTTCGGCTGAAATGATGATGATCTTCATATCATAAGATATTACATAACTCACGCCTGAATTCCCCAAAAGTTAGGCAGAGGTGTACCTACGGTACACCCAGTAATGTTTAAGTCCCATGTAACGGAGCGAGCCTGTGGCCACCAACCGGGCACAAATCCAGACTCCAGGTTGCTACTGAGAAATTTCAGATGGAAAAACCCAAAAACACTTTCCCCGACCCAGGAGTTGACTGCTGATGCGACCACTAGATCAACGCTGTAATAACTTCAATTATGATACATATTGGTATAATGGAATGTTTACAATCTCACACTATTATTGAGACAGATGTTATTGTTATAACATGTGGAAACATAAACCGTAACTGTCTCATGCATTGTCATGGTCATATTGTATATTTGCTCATAATGATTAACGGTGGATAGGTCTGAGGGCCTTGACAAGTGACAATCGCTATCAAAAACAGGATTAACATGAAGTTTTTCGTTAGCTTATACATTTTTGACTTCTCCATTATCGTTCTCGCTGATAGAATGTCACTGATAGCCGCCATATGGTCATTGATATACATTTCAATGTTATTATAATACTCAACAACTATATTAAATTATTTTTGTTTTGAGACCGTGGCAAAAGTGGTGTGACGATCTGATCATGTTTACGGGGCCAACATGGCCAGAGATCGCACAACATAGACAGGTTTGGGAAGAAAAACGGGAGGCCTCTGGCCAGTAGTGGGACACAGTGGAGGCTAATTAACAAAATTAAATCTTCGCAGAACTACAAAATCGATAATCTGGGACTCTTTCTATTCAGCTGCATCCGGTTAGACTGAAAGCTGACCCCAATATACATAGTTGTAAAAAGCTGAAACTGTAAATTTCGCCATGTTTCTTACTAACTCATACAGCAAGTATTGCACAGATGGATAATATCATCATTAGAGTGTTAGTATTATCAGTTGAGTAGTAGTTTTATCATTTGTATTTTTTATTAATAACTTAATATTTTATTTTGTTTTTATTTTGGATTTCTGCAATAAAGTTTTTTTTATTTTTATCGCTATTATTTATCTTCTAGTCTTGACAGGAAACGGTTCTAAACTTTACAACAACACAAAGCTCCTTATAAGTTAAACTTAGATCCACACAAGTGTTATCAAACACGTTTGTAAGAGCGGATATGTCCACACTAATATTTATTTGACGGCTGAAAACACAGACCATTCATATCGCGTTTTTCAAAATACTTGTTTATTTTAAAACATAAACACCAAAAAAAAACAGTTAAAAAGTACTTAAAAATTGAAAAAAAACATTAGCAAATGCAAAATTGTAAGCAGAACTGCTTAAAACACACTGTATATAGAAAGCCACTAATTATAAAGCACATATACGAGTACATCGCTACCACTTTTAAGTACCCAAAAGACGAGTCCAACATTTTACTCCAACACCCCGAAAAAAAGGATTCCTAAAATGGGACCCCCAATAATTTTGCAACATTTTTTATCCTTTCTATACGTATCTGGTTCAAATGCTCACCACTGGCAGTCAGCAGGTGGAAGATGAGGAGGTGCAACAGAATCGCCAGCAGCATTGTTGGCGCCGCAAGCCTGAATATGCGCAGGAGTCGATACAGCGGCAACGTAACGTGCATGAACCATATTTGTAAATAGTGGAGAGCATTTCACGTTTTTCATGCAGTGACGGATTTGGGGAAGCGGAAGCTTTTTTTTTGTTGGTTTGAGTTTATTAGATACTGTTTTTAAAATTTCAGAAAGGGCAATTGTTCAAGATTCATAGAAGCTTATTTGCGTGTAAACTTATGCATCAGACGATAATAGACTTTCTTAATTTTTCTCTTGAAGTACAATTGCGTTTCTCCTGTTGTCTTCATTTATATCAGTATTCCTTTTCGGTTAAGTTCAATCTAATCTTCGCTCGAGTGACCGCACACAATTCGACGGCGAACTCATTTATTTCTAACGTAAATCGCGAGTTGGTCCGAAATCTAACGAAATTCTTAGATAAGTTTCTAGATTACAAAGTAAAACTATTTGTCAGACAAGATGCTCAGTTTTATTTGACTTATTCAACCACCCGAATTTTCTATAACTAGGCTATAAACCGACCACAACATTTTGATTTTCGGGCAGCAGTGAAAGCTTGTAAAAACTTCTCCGTCCCAAGTCCGTCCCCCGACCTGAGAACAATAGCAGCAGTAAACAGCGGTAACATTACGACACGTCCAGCAATCATTGTTGACGGCGATGCTGGCCTGGGCGTGCGTGATCGGAATCCTCGGCCTGTCCGGTAAGACTTCCGTTTACTGACGTCACTTGTTTGTTTACGTCATTATTATCTCATACGTCACGTTATTCGGAATCTTTGCGTGTGTCCCGTCTCGCTAGGATCCACCGGGAAGACATGTACGTATGGCGTTACGAGCCGCGCCGCGTACACATTTCAATAATTCTCCTACCAGCCTCCTACATTACTTTCGCTTTATGAATTCATTTAATTTTGGCGGGCTGCACCGTGCTTTTTACGTTGTTTTGCAATGCGATGCAACCCGATGGGGGTGTAATATGCGCTAACGCGGACTGAGCAATTTTGATCCTCGAGTTTCGGCCATTGGCTCAGAACTACCAGACTAGCGAGCACGGCATACTGTGACTCGAGCCATGTCACATGGCCGTGCTCGCTATTCTGTTTAAGACGTTGTTCACATAATTTTAAGAAAATGCGCAGACTGTGATGTTGCTGCAACTGTCAAACGTTAGTGGACACCTCTTAACAAGTTGACATTTGCGTCAACAAATGTACGGCGTTACTCATAGATATGACGGCGCGTCTAAAGGTTTTACGACGCCAGATTTACAGAGTTGATTTTAGAACGATTATGATAGCTGTCAACTTGACGTAACCCCGAGTACTGAGGAGGCAGCCCGCCAAAAGGAGACATAAAAAGATCGCGGAGATCCATCGAACCCGACATTGATTAATGGCGACTGTGATATTGGTAGTCATTCACTACCCTTTGCAATGCAGTGAGTTGATTGATTTGCGCTCGCGCCTCACGTAGTCGGTTGAACGTCGTTTACATTATTGTTAATTCCTTGATTATTCAGAACATTATTGAGTTTAATTTACTTACATCTCCTTGCCCGCATACCAACGCATAAGAGACAATAAGACCTCTTCTGATCCGGGTCGACGGCGCGTTGTTTTCCACGCGCACCTCAAAGAGATGTCAGCACAACTGACGGGGTCCGCTAGGGCCGATGCCTGCCGGGGTCGCGGGAAAGTCCGAAAGGGATACCGTGGGCCGTGGCAGCATACAGGCAAATGAAGGAACACAGGTGGGTTTTAGTCAGTAAGAGTCTGACACGCCCTCCCACTCCGCCCAGAGCTGGAAAAGTTATTTGATAATATCCCACCAAAAAAAAAAAGACCTCTTCTGATAAAGACGACGTATTTCCTTTAGATTATTATAAATAAGACATCTATGGCTGTACTAGTATCTTTTGGTGGAACTAACGCTACCATGTTTTTTCTGTACATTTCACAAAACAATATTGCACAAATGTTTTCCAATAGCGTCCCCAAGCGATACCCAAATTTAGACTAACTAAAATTAGTAAGTCATTTCTTATAAACAGTATTCGCTTTTACAACAAGTCCCCAAAGTCGGTTACAGAACCTAGCGATGAAAAGTTCAAAACCCACATCAAACGTGTCCTTATCAAAAAAGCATATTATAAGATTAAAGATTACGTTGAAGACAAGGAAGTTTGGCAATAATTCCTTCTGCACATGTGGCTTCCCTGGAACCTCATTAACGGCACTACTATGTTAATGTCTATTAACTGCTCCCAAATTTCGATTATTATTTTTATTTACCTTTTTTTTTACATACTTCCTTGACATAATCTTTTCATTATTTGACATTATATACCTACAATATTCTATGTATATTTTTTATTAAATTGGATTTGTTACAGCTGTAGTGGCAATCATGTCATTTGGTTTAATAGGTCTTTATTTTTATTACTTTATTTATCTTATACTAGCTTTTGCCCGCGGCTTCGCCCGCGTGGATGTAAGAAAATATCCCACGGGTAAGCACTACCGGGATTAGTTAGATCATACCTAATATCCGAGGAAAAGTCATTGATTCCTACCGCTGTGCCCGCGTTGTCGGCGACCATAATTATTTTGTCACGCGTAATTTTGAATCTGTGATATCTTTTAAAGTATTCATTTTAATGATATGATGTCAAGGTCTATTTTAATCTAAATTAAATGCCCAATTTAAATAATATATTTTATTGGATAAGGATAAATAAAATACCGGTCAAAATAGCTTCGGAAATAACAATGAAATTTTTATCAAATTCTGAAAGGTAAAATTGGTTACTGTAGGTCATCCTTAGAAGATAGGCATATGCTATCCCGGACTTTATTTTTGTACTTTTTAAGATATACAATTCTGCAAAACATAAATTTGATGTATCTCTTACGGCTTACGCGGCACACGCCAGTAAAGCTCCCAGTTGGCATGATTTTTTCCGACATCTTCGACAATAATCGTCATACTTCAGCCAATTTACACAAAACCTTAATGTATTATATACAAAAACCTTTCGCATGAATCACTCTATCTATTAAAAAAACCGCATCAAAATCCGTTGCGTAGTTTTAAAGATCTAAGCATACATAGGGACAGACAGCGCGAAGCGACTTTGTTTTATAATATGTAATAATAATAAAATAAATATAGTAAAAGAAAAGATATGGATTCTTTCCTTTTAGATTTTGTGAATGTGAGAACGTTGTAAGCTTAACAGACTGTAGATCTGTGGACTATTTTTGCTAAGTACCTGGGTACTTGTTGATAAGCCTACAATGTCCTCTCATACCTTTTGACATTGTAAAAACCATTTACTTTTAAAAGAGTAACCGTGGAGTTTGTTGCCGGCTCTTCTCCATAAGAAACGACCAATTGGAACCGTGCACCTAGCTTCTGACGTTTCATGAGTGCTCTTGTAAGTTTATGTGAAATAAAATACTTTGAATTGAATTAAACTGATGAATTGAAATGAATTGTCAACGTCATTCGAACGCCAACGCCAACGAAATGTGGGTGCACTATAGGTACACCACCTAATAGTGCACCCACATTTCGCCAGTTATTTTTAACTTTATAAATCTTAATTTTAAAACCAAATTTTTCAGCCACTTGTTGTGTGCCATCCTACGTATTTCTAATATTTACCATGTATACTCGTATGTATTTACCGAAATCTCCGTTTTTAAACACGTATAATTTCTAGAAAGTTTGCACTATTATCGCCCACAACACAATGTTGATTATTTTTACCTTTTTTCATTACCTCAGCATTGAATCTTATCCGTGTTCGGCCTAATACTTCAAATTTCACTAGGTGGTAATTTGCAAACACCTTACCGTTTAGCAGCAAAACATTTCATAACTGGATTCTTATGTTATTGTTGATTCTATTTTCAAGGTAACTTTGCACTTTGTATCGTTGCACTGCATGCGTAACTGTAACTACAACCTTTAACACAAGCCGAGTTCTTACATAATAATAATAACCCCATCGCCGTATTTCTACGTGGACGTCGTGGTGGGGCTTGCGCGCTCCAAACTCTGGGTCTGTGCCGGTAGAGTTTACTTTGCCGGAACACGTCTAGGATGAGGGGCCAGACCAAGAGAGATACAGAAACCCGCAGGGCAGCATGTGGCGAGCTGTTGGGCAGTAGCGACCCCACGGACCCTATCTCCCGGGAGAAATCTTGTTCCTCATCTCTGGCTTGCCTTTATTGGCCGACTGGAGTAAATACTGACGAGGAACAGAGCTCCCACCTCATTCTTGCCTTAATTGGCCGGCTTGAGTGGAGATTCGCAAGAGCAAACGTGCTCGGAGGAAGGAATTATTCCAGTAAGTACTCGTAGGGATCTTGACTATCTTCCGGGCTCTGGGATTGTTCTGAAAGCCGTGGAATACCCCTCCACTCCTCAAGCATCTCAGGACATGTTGCCCCCTTGCCGCTATGTCACTATGTGCTAGCGACAGTTTTCGGGGGCCCATTATTGAGTGTGCAAGTCACCCCCTGCCACTTTTTCCGCAGGGCTCTCTGTGAAAGGGGGCGGCCCGTAATCCACCACGCAGGCCAAGTCTATGACATTGTGGAAATTGTTGATTTAGGACATGGTTCAAATTCAAATCTTTATTGCATAGGTAATACATGTGTTTACAAGATCTTAATGATAGAGTTCACATGGTTCACATGTCGCACACGATAATTACAGAAAATATGAGTAGTAGCATGATTCAAATAAATTAAGTAAATAGTTATCAGTCAAAAATCTAATAAAATTACAATAAATAATATCACATTTAAATTGTGATATAGGTACGTCTTTACAAATTATACCTCTAGAAATCATTAGAAAGAATCAATTCATTTAAAATAAATAAGATCACACACAAATTAAATGTAACAATCCATAACTCAAATAGAAAAAAATATTAGTACGAGTAATCATTCAAAATTCAATTCATTTCAAATAAATAATGTCACAGAATAAAGTCATAAAAAAGTCAAATACAATATCATAAATCTTATCTAATCTAATCAATAACACTTAAAATAGATACTGTCACAGATTAAAATAGTATTATAAATGCAAATAAAGTATAATAAAAATAAATGTCTAAAATTGAATAAATGGTTTCAAGTCATGCTATTTTGATGTTATCATTAAAAAAATCATTTAGTGAATAATAGCATTTATCCACCAGTAGTTTTCTGAGCCGTTAAATAAATATTTATTCATTTTGTTAAATTTTATAAACAGGGAGACTTGTAATTCGACGTATTCCTTCCAGCACGCGTAGCATGACAGCCATAGAAACGGCTTTTCTACGGGTTTTGTCGACGGAAGAATAGACAAAATGACAGATTGTGATTGTTTATCTCACATTGTGTCAATTCTTCCGTCGACAAAACCCGTTTCTATTGTGGTCATGCTAAGCGTGCAGGCATCAAGTTAATAGTAGAATTATATTTAGTAACGAATTCTGGATTTTTGAAAACAGCATAAGGATTGGGTTTTCTCGAATCCCATGAATTTTCACCTAGGCTCTATGGGGTGCTTAATTGTTACAAATGGGTTACACTATTACGTCGTGGAAGGAATACGTCAAATTACAAGTCAACCCGTATATATTTTAATTGGGTTTCCTCACGATTGTTTCTTGCAACATTTGTATCCTCGCCATTGTTTCTTTCAACGTTTTGTATTAACTCCATCCATTTGTACGAGTAATTTTTAAGACCATCTTCCTGCCTTTATACTAATTGATCAATATCATTGCCTCGAACAGTATCATTAACGTTAATGTAATTTTCTCTTCCAGCACAAATATCATGCAACTCAGAATTTTTTTACTCCCAAAATATCCGAAGATCTGACGGATGTAACCTCTGCTTTGAAAAAGACTGCTTGACCCTCGACAAGGCAAGGTGTGATTATTATGCAGAAGCTGATTCTATACTACCAAAAGATGAAAAGGATCCGGATGGAATTGAGGATGCTGCCAAGAAGAAAGAAGTTGATAATTTGATATTCGACTTGGTTGACAAAGGTAAGCTGATATTGACATTTTAATTATATGACTCAGAAGTGTGAGCGGTACAATCAAAGAAAGTCTAAAGCAGTGGTTGAAGACTTTTTTTTTGCTTATGCACATGTTTAATTTATAAAATTATGTATATATGCTTACCCAACTAAGTACAAACATAGCATTAACCCACACTTTTTGACATAATAATAGATCTCGTACAGCCGCACAGGTCAGATCATATTAAGCTACGCTTACCGTAGTCAGTCCGTGGATGGGTGACCATCTACGGAACTATAATATATTTAACATACCGAGACCCCGTCCCGGTTGTCATTCTTGGATTTTTGACAATCGTTACGGGTCGTCAGAAGCCAGAAAGTCTGCCAGTCAACCTATCTCACCAAAGGGTATCGTGTTACCCAGTAACTGGGTTTTGAAGGTCAGGTAAGACTGGAAGCCGACCCCAACATAGTTGGGAAAAGACTCGGCAGATTTTTGACTCATAGCGTTGGCAATGCTACTTTCAAGTTGTGTCTGTTACAGGGTTATCTAATAACATGGAGTGCATACCTTACGTCTCCCGGTATACGAACTGCAATAAAGGTAAGCTTTTAAACTATTTAGTTTTTCTTTAACGAAAAAGTCTTGAAATCGCCAATCTATTGAATTGCCTTCAAAGATGATCTTTAAACGCAATTCAATAGTTGTTGCGTTCAATAGTAGTTGTGTATTTATACCAAAGCAAATCTCAGTTAATGGGTCTGCAACTAACATTGTTTTTTTTTTCTGTTCTCACTTAATTTTACTCATGGTCTGGTAGTTTGAGTATTTTATGTGTCCTACCCAAATGTCCTTTCTTAGGTATTGTTCGTCGAATCGTTGAGTTCTGATTTGAGCTGCACGATTACTGACAAATGCGTGCACTAACCGGACAGGTGCACGCAATCTGTGTAGTTCTTTCCTCAAAAGACCATTTCAGACACCAATCCACATGGTCTTCACATGATCTGACCAAGATTATGTCTCGACTTTAAAAGAGACTGTGATAGGAAACGCCGACCTCATCTAGTTTTTAAAATATTATAAAATATTATTGTCGTGTAAAAGTGTTTGTACAAACCTATTTACAGAAAATAAAATCATTTCTCCTAACCCCCCCCCCGCCGTCCTAACCCAGGTCATGAAATGACCGGGTGTCACCACTATGTAGATCGCCTGGAGGACACGGTGGAGCATACGGTGGAGGTCTGCCCGACTTTGGTGGGGCACCGCCGTGTCCTTGTGGAGGCGATCGGCGGAAGTGATCTCTCGCGTCCGGCCTTGGTCCAGGCCATGGTACGGAGCGAGAGGGCGTGGCAAGCCTCCTCCACCTCCACCTCCTCCTGCGAAGCAGTAATGCTCGTGAAGGAGGAGATGGAGCGCGTGAGGGAGAGGCAAATGTCGCGCCCTCACGCCCCTAGCCGCCGCAGGAGACGCCCTGGGCGTCGGGAATCGCAGGCCGATTCCCGGCCACTGTAGGCGCGGGCTTACGGACGGTGAGCAATGAGTAGCTCGCCCCCTATAAGGACCAGGCCCCTGTCGACGGCGCGTTGTGTTCCACGCGTGCCTCAAAGATATGTCAGCACAACGGAAGGGGTCCGCTAGGACCGATGCCTGCCGGGGTCGCGGGAAAGTTCGAAAGGGATACCGTGGCCCCTGGCAACGTACGGGCAACTGAAGGAACACGGGTGGGTTTTATTCAGTAAGAGTCTGACACGCCCTCCCGCTCCGCCCTGAGCGGGAAAAGTTATTTGATAATTTCCCACCCTCAAAAATAAAAATAAAAACGGTCATGAAATGAAATGGTAAATGGTTTGTGTTTGGAAGTATCCTATGTCCTGACATAGGATACTTTTTATCCCGATATTCCCACGGGATCGAGAATTATGCTGGTGAAACCGCGGGACGCAGCTAGTTTCAAATAAACCAATTACAGCCACTTTTGAATTGTCAAGAGGACGGTCAGTCAGAAAGATGATGCTAGTTGTCCATGCCAAAACGTAGTAGGTACCTATGGAGAAGAACGGGCAAGAAACTTCACGGACACTTTTTAAAATTAAAATAATAAGATTTTTTGTGAGTGTAACAATGCAGGGCCATGGCTGGAAGTCATAAATGTCATGTATTATTATTACATACTTGCATGTTTATGTTCCGTACGCGATTTCCTGTGGATGTTATATTTTACTTGGCCTAGTCACAATTTGTACACATTTAGTTTTTTTTAAACAAGCGTCGAGTACGCACGGATGTTTCCAACGCTTCGGCTGAGAACACACATCTGCAGTTTTCACATACCACGCAATTGATAACAAATTGAGGAATTAGCAACAAAATGATCGGTGCACAACAAAGATGTCAACACAACTACTAAATAACCAATATGTTTACAAATATTTGATTACTTCTTTTATCATACAGATGCATCGTATTTGTAACATGTGACTAAGTACATAACATAACATCACGCCTGGTTTCCCCAGAGGGACAGACAGAGGTGTACTTATAGTAGGCACACCCACATTTCGGCAGTTAGGTTTAAATCCCATGTAGTAGGGGGCGAGCCTATTGCCATGAACCGGGCACAAATCCAGACTCTGAACTGCTACTGAAAAATTCCTGATAAACTAAAAACCTAATAACACTTTGCCCGACCTGGGAATCGAACAGAAATGATGGAAATCGAATCGAATCGAAAAATCGAAGTTAATGTTTTTAACACACTCAAGTCTAAAAACACTGGTGATTACTGGGGCATCTCCATTAAACTTTTAAGTAATATAATAGACATCGTAGCCCCCTATCTAGCTGTTACTTTTAATAAATGTGTTGATTTAGGAACTTTTCCTGACCTCATGAAGAATAGTAAAGTCATACCATTATTTAAATCAGGTAATAAAAGTGACGTTGGCAATTTCAGGCCTATTTCTATCTTACCAGCATTTAGTAAAATATTTGAAAAGTTAATACTCAAGCAGTTGCTTAGACATTTTAATTTAAATAGCCTCCTTCATAATGAACAATTTGGCTTTACAAAAGGTCGTTCGACTACAGATGCGGGTGTTGCTTTGCTGAAACACATATTTAACGCATGGGAGAACTCGCAAAATGCTATTGGGGTTTTCTGTGATCTCTCCAAAGCCTTTGATTGTGTGCACCATGACACGCTTTTGCGTAAACTGCGTCATTACGGTGTGCAAAACGAAGCTCTCAACGTTTTAAATTCGTATTTACATAATAGGTCCCAATGTGTAGATGTTGATGGTGTGAAATCTTCTGGGCTACCAGTTCAGTTAGGTGTACCTCAAGGCTCAGTACTGGATCCATTCTTGTTCTTAGTGTATATCAATGACTTACCATTCTATTTAAAGGGTATCTGTGAAGTTGTACTGTTCGCAGATGATACCTCTCTTATTTTTAAAGTAGACAGGAATAGACAAGATTTTGACGATGTAAACAGTGCACTCTCAATGGTTACGGATTGGTTTGCGACAAATAACCTAGTTCTAAATACTAAGAAAACGAAATGTGTAAAGTTTGCCCTACCAAATGTTAGAAATCTAGGTCCCAACATCGTCTTAGATAAAGAGGTGCTTGAATCTGTAAACTCGGCGGTTTTTCTGGGCATAACAGTAGATGCCAAACTTCAGTGGGGCCCACATATATCGAGCCTAGCGGGAAGGCTCAGTTTAGCCGCCTACGCCGTCAGGAAAGTAAGACAATACACTGACGTCGATACAGCTCGGTTAGTCTATTTTAGTTATTTTCATAGCGTTATGTCCTACGGTCTTCTGCTGTGGGGCAAAGCTGCTGATATTCAAAATATATTTGTTCTTCAAAAACGAGCTGTTCGCGCTATTTACCAGCTTGGTGCCAGAGTTTCTCTGAGAGATTTTTTCAAAGATATTGGTATCCTCACAGTGGCATCTCAATTCATCTTCGCCAATATCTTATATATTAGGTAAAATATACACATATACACTAAAAACAGTGATTTTCACAATGTTAACACGAGAAATAAGGACAAACTACGAGCTCCCTTTCACCGGCTTCATAAGGTTCATAACTCATTTGTTGGGCTTGGTATAACCTTTTATAACAAGCTACCCTCTTCTTTGTTAGATTTGCCTTTTAATGCGTTTAAAACGAAAGTAAAATCCAATCTTTGTTCAAAGGCATACTATTCTATCAACGACTACTTAAATGATAAGAATAGTTGGTCGCTGTGATTAACTCAAGACAATGTTTATGTTCTTTCTCCAGCTTACGTACTGACAAGTTATATGAGTTTATATAATTGTTTATTTTATTTGACTTTTTAAGTCAAGTTATTTTAATTTAACTTTAATTAATTTTTGACAAAATCTACTCATCACACTGTTTTTTTAATGAGTTGTATTGCAATATGTGGTTAGCTAGTGACCTCGACAATCGATCATATTATTTACTGTTATTAGTAATATTAACTCTTTGTTTATTTATTTTACATCGATGGTCCTAGTTTATCATTTATAACTTCCAGTTACAACTATATGTAAGCGGGCACGCCCTTTATGCCTGGAGGCTTTTTTATTTAGATATTAAATTCTGTTTACGTTTAGTTTTTTTATTTCGGCCTGAGTATCGATGATTGATTGGTTGAGTTCTCGATGATTTTGTTTGGTATATTGGCGTGTGCTAGCTAACATATGGCTAATAATTTGAATTATGTTTTGTGTTGCGTAATGTAAATTATTTTGAATACTATTTATTATATAGAATCTTTTTTTTTGTTCTTCTAACTGAACAGACAGCTGTGCTGCTGGGGAGTTTGTTGCGCCACTTCTTCTTCCCAGCTAATGCACTAGGAAGTGGTGAAGGGTGGGCGTTTTGGGGGACTGTCTTATGTAATTTTTGACGTTCGAAAAGTGCTGATTCTCAGCCTAGTTTGAATAAATGACTTTTGAATTTTGAATTTTTTTGAACTCAGGACCTCATGCTCAGCAGTAGCGACCACTATACCAACAAGGCAGGGTGACTAACTACAAGCCATTTAAAATAAAAAACCGGCCAAGTGCGTGTCGGACCACGCACAATGAAGGGTTCCGTAGTTGGGATGAATTTATCCCAAGAACAAACATATAATTTTAGTTGAAAAACATTTCCACATATCCAAAACCAACCATTTCGTTGGTAGGGGGGGGGACACTTGACTCTAACAAAAATTTGCACTTTAAAGCTTTATATTTCGCAAATGGATCCCTGAATCCAAAAATAATTTTCACAAACGCAATATTTTTGAACGACCTTTCCAACGATACCCCACACTATGGAATAGATGTGGAAAAAAACATCCCCACTTTCGTGATTTTATTTTACTACTTTGTCAGGGTGATTAATATACCCATGCCAAATTACAGCTTTCTAGTACTAAGAGTCTCTGAGCTAAGCCGCGGATAGATAGAAGGACAGACAGACAGACATGGCGAAACTATAAGGGTTTTTGTTTATTACGGAACCCTACAAAGGAATGAAGGAATTTTTCAGTAGCAGCCCGGAGTCTGGATTTGTGCCCAGTCGGCGGCAATAGGCTCGTCCTCATTACATGGGAATTAAACATAAGTGATGAATCATGGGTGTACTATAGGTACACCTCTGTCAAACCGTACGGGGATACAAGCGTGATGTTATGTTTAAAAAAGGAATTGTTTTTACAAACTTATTATTACAATCTTAAATGTCACTTTCTGTAACTTGTCCGTGTTGACCTACTCAGACAACGTGTGCCTCGACTGCAAGACCTGTGCCTGCAACCCTGAAGGCAAGTGGAACTGCACCACCATGCAACCGTGCAACACCCAGATTCCTCCTCTCCACATTGATCACCGGGTCCTCGTTATGATCATCGAGGCTTTAACAGACAGTAAGTGTCATCATCATCATACAGCTAAAAGACTTCCACTGCTGGATATAAGTTATCCCCAAGTGTCAGCACCTCGACCGGTCCTGAGGGCCTAGACCAATTGACAATCTATCATCAATAACGATGACAGAAAAGTCAAAAATGTATGTGTAGTAACTGACATAATATGAAAATAAATACGGGACGAGGCTCTCGTTAGAAGGTTCCTCTCTCAGGAGCCCTGACCACCGGTAGCTTGGACCATGTTCCCGATACCGGTGGGCAAATTTAGATAGTTTTCCTTTTTTATAAAAATATTTAAAAATGTAAGTGATATGTATACAGATGAAATGTAGGAAATAAATAAAAAAAACATATGTTTCTCTAATTTTTTAACCGCCTTTAATTTGATTTCATTTTAGAACCCCTGAGGTGAACACCTCCTCCAGAGAATGCCAGCTTTCTCTGTCTTTAGCTACGTCCATCCAGCGTTATCCAGCTATACGCACGATCTCGTCCTCCCAGCGAGTGTGTGGTCTTACTCGATTACGTTTGCCAACCGGTCCCTTCCAAGTCAGTGACTGACATAAGCTACTGAAAAGCTTATGTCCATCCTGTTGAAAGTGGTTGTAGAAATACGAAACGCTTTGAAAACGATTGCCAATAGTCTAAGCCTTCTGTGCTTCTCACATCCAGTGGATTCCGGCAACCTTCACCAAGTCCTTAGTCCTCACACAGAACACTATAACACATATCTCCACTGTTATTTTCGGTAACCATCATTCTGTAGATCATCATCTTCATAACCTTTTCCTAACTATCTTGGAATCGACTTCACAACCAGATGCAACTCACGACAGTCCATATTTTATTTTATTCTTATACTAATTGCAGATACGCATCTAAGGAAGACAAAACGTTCAGTAATCGATAATCCTAAAGATGCTGCCACTACTATAACCTTAGAGCAGCTATCTGAATGGTTATATGGAGCCAAACCTTTGAACATGAAGAGGACCAATCCAAGGGACATTACATCAACAACAGATTTCGCCATAATTGTAGCAGACGATCAACCAGCTTCCGAGATTGTTAACACAGTAACTGGTAATGATCACACGGTTTTTCTAATGGCTAAATTAAGCCTGTCGTATTCCTTCGTTAATCTAGTGGCCGCAAGCACGGCTGCTTAGTTTCCTGCGTTCGATGCCCGGATCAGAGAAACTGTTTTTGGATTTTCCCAGTTCATAAACATAACACCTCTTCGATGATTACTGGCGTGGCGTATTAGAGTTTAATCTTAGAGAATAAAGAGTCAAATTGATACTACTTGTGTTTAAAATACGTGTAAGTCAACCTTCATTTGATCAACCTAATTTTTCAGACCCAACCGTGACAGGACTTACAACGATGAAAGGGACAGAGACAGCAATCAGTGAAGACACCGACTATGTAGCATTCGATGAAGTACTGCGTAGCATTGCTGTTGACCCCCAAACTTATAACCAAAGCAAGCTATTGGACGATGAACCATTAGACAATATAATCAATAATCAAACTTTCAGCGTTGATTACATGATTATGGATGAAGAAAATGAAACTAACGGTACCTCAGACGATCACTTTGGGGACGTAATTAACTTCATGCTCGATTACAAAGATGTTGTGACTGCCACGGAATCTACTGTCGCAGGTGCTACAGAAGTATTGATTGATTTGCTTAAAACAGCTGAAAAACTAGCAAATGTGAATGTTAGTGAAGGTACGAATTCAATGAATATATTTATCAATAAAATTGGTAGTGCTAATATATAATAGTAAATTATTATACAACTATTTACACTAGGTACTAAATTAAATAAGTAACTAACTAACTACACTTAAATAGATTAATAATAAAATATACAGATACATCTGCTTGTGACAGGTCTTAAGTAAATCTACTCTAAACGTCGAAAATATGTAAAGGTCTGAAATATAATCTTCTTTACATATAAGTAACAGTTCTGAGAATTATTGACTGAGTAATAGACAGGGTAACAACACGCACGTTAATCCTTATTAGAGAATCATCAAAAAGTAGTAAAACGCAAGAAGAAAAGAGAAGTATGTGTTAAATTATAACCGATTTTTTGTTACAATTTTTACTAACGACTATAGTAGGAACTTTCGCAAAAATAATAACTTAATTTCATTAAGTTAGAAAAAATTAAAAAATTTGACCGCGTATTAATCAAGGTACGTATTTTTTCAGATTATACAAATTACAACAAAGATCAAGTACCAAACATCTTTGAAGATTCAAACGACATAATACAGTACAATGCTCTTCACATCATGAAAAGAGATGTAACAGGGCAGGAGCAAAACATAACGACCAATGTGGTGCCAACTTATACAATCATAGTAAACACTACGAATACTACCAGTACTAATAATACTGAAGAACCTACAGATTTACAGGAAAATGTCCTCATACCTTTAAGTAAAATCATTTCTGACAAGGTAAAAGAATTAGAAAATTTGCAAAAAGTCAAAGCAGACCTGCTAAAATATGTCAAAAGTATATATTATATATATATATATATATATATATATTATATATATTGGTATATCGTCATCCTGACGATATACCAATAGAAGATAATGCTACACGTAATACATACTTTTCTATTTACAACGTTGCAATGGCGACTGGTTTAGATGTAGATCTAAGGAGAGCGAACCCAAACAGGTATGAAAAATATATGTTTAAACTAAAAAGTGATATTTTCGAAGTTATTAGAGACATATCTGGAATTCAAAAATATAAAAGCTCGGAGTTACCTGAAGATTTAAAACGTCTCATGCATGCGATGAAGAGATATGTTTACAGAAATCAACTTATCGAAAAACCAAAAACAAACAAGTTAAGAAGACAAAAAGGTTTTAGACGGAACATGGAGCAGACTAGTCGGTGTGATCGTCAGTCATACAAGGATTGTTTGGTGCAAGTCATCGAAGTAATTGACAAAGATATGCCAAAGTCTAACGCTTTATCTCCATTATCACCAGCCTCAGGGAAAATCATGAAACACGTCATTAAATCTTACTACGTTGATCAGCTTGTCATGCCAGGGTTAAGAACAAATGAGCCATATAATAATTTGACAAATTATTTAAATAGTATCGGTAGTAAGTGGCAGGAAGTGACGGCTAATCTCATAAGTAGCACTCCTTTTGCAAGCCTTCACAGGATGAAACTATTGCATTGTATTTTAACTTTGGATATAAGTAAAATTCAGGCTGCTATCGGAATAATAGGTTTCGCTCACAGCCGAAGAATGTTTTCTATATTAGATAAAGTGAATGATGACACGTTAGATAGACTAGACGCTGGACTCATTGCGATTCACAACAAAATACTAATGTTAATCAAATACTACAAGAAAATACCTAAACCAGCAGAGACTAAACAACCCCGAGTAAATATAAAGCAAACTACGACCAGACCGCGATCATTTACGACCACAAAAGATCCAGCAGAGGTACGTAAAACGAAAAAGCGTTCATTTATAAAACACATACGCACCTTACTAAGGACTTCTAAGAACGATATTGCAGAACTTTTGCACAGAAAGGTTCCAAAATCAGAAATAGTGAGACAACTTGCTAAAAAGAGGTTGGATGAAATATCAGAGAAAAGATACGGCGAATATGAGGAGACCATGAGGAAATGGCAAAAGAACTTGGAACTTGGATCGAGAATAAAAAGATCCATTTCAGATCAGTTCCAGAATCGTATTAAGAATATAATACCACGATATCTCAGACATAAGGTAAATCCACGAATAAAAGAGAATCAGAAGAACGCTACTGCAGACGCATCACGTAAAGCCGACGACAGGAAAAAGAAAAGGAAGGATAGGGAAGCTTCAAGACGAGGTAAGATAGATACATATATTAAAGTTTTTTAATTTATGACGGCACGCATTGTCAAGGCAAAAATATCTATGGATATACAATGTCACCCATGGGCATGTGCCCGCCCGTATTTTTCTGACTATTCATGAAAATTTATCGAAAATTTCCTAAAAAAGGGGGGTCTATCTTTAATACTTTTCATGTTATTCAATTATTTATTTTGTTAGTAGCGTTTGCCATATCTCCTAAGTTATTGGCTCGATTTGGATTCTGTTTATTATTTCTAAAAGCTTATGAGTTATTCTATCGGATTACCAATATATTTTTATACAATTTGTAGACTATGAAAAAAAAATGGAGGTGAAGACATTTTTCTCTAAAAAAAAAAACAGAATGAATTAAAAAAAACTTAGTGTAAGTCCATAAAATCATAGTGGGATACTGAAAACAAAAAAAGATACACCCCCTTTTTTCATGAATATTCTGAAATATACGGGCGGGTATATTCCCATGGGCGACATTGTATATAAAGCTTGGTTGGTAGTTGCAGCAACAAGTCAGTACCAGTACGACAATATACTACTTTTACACTATATATACGAATTTCGTACCACGTGAGATCGATATTTTTTCGGCTGTTCCTATGGGTTTTCCTTTTTTCCTAAATCACCCCATCATACGACAAAAAAAGTTTTTTCGTTCGAGTTTTTGCGTTACTAATGCAAGGCAATTTATTTTTATATAGAAAGATAGATATATAGATTTGCGTCTAATGTCTGTTGATGACCTGAACATTTATGACAAATCGTCTACATTGATTTGAGCCGATCCGGGTTTTGCGTGACACCAAAGTTTTACTTAATGATTCGATGCTCACGGTCAATTAATGTAGCTTTACGTCTTTCAAAATGTATCATGCATGTTGTGCTAAGAAACAAGAATTAAAATGACATAACATAACACCAGGCCCCGAAGGGTCAGACAGAGGTGTACCTATATTAGGTACACCCACATTTCGGCAGTTATGTTTAAGTCCCATGTAATAGGCGGCGAGCCTATTGCCATCAACCGGGCACAAATCCAGACTCCGGGCTGCTACTGAGAAATTTCTGAGAGAAAAACCCAATAACACTTTGCTCGACCTGGGAATTGAACCCAGGACCTCATGCTCAGCAGTAGCGCTTACGACCACTAGACCAAAGAGGCAGTCACTAGACCAACAAAGAAAAATAGGTATTCCTAAAATCTATAATAATTGTTCTCAGAAAGTAAAACCAGGAAGACAACAACACCAAGGTGGAGGAAACCAGCTACGCCAAGGACCAGAAGAGTCACCACACGCCCCACGACCACGGCCAGGAAATCAACTGCTTTAACTATTATAACAACTAAAACACATTAATTCGAATTAGAAAGTAATCCGGCTCTGCTGTGATGCATGCAATCTAAAGTGCAAATAATAAAGTACACATTTTAAAGAGTAGCTTTTTTCTTCTATATTTAGCCCAAGAATCGGCGAATAAAATTGTACTGAAGATTTCTTACCGGTCCTTCCCCGTAGTCAAACTATTTTGTCCAACTGATTTGACCACAAGGAATAATTTTCCCCGTGGTCAAACTTTATTGATATTAGAACTTTTTAGCACGCTGTATGCATGCAGATTAAGTATGTACAGTCAAAGATAAAATTAATGTCAAATGTCAAGCGAAATTGTTTTTTTGAATTTCAAATTATTCATAATCTAAAATGGAAATGAAATATGTGAAACGTAAACGTGGTATAGTTTTACTCCACGATGGGCGACAGTATTACAGATGGCGTACCTACAAAAATGGGAACGTTTTTTGGGCTTGTAGTCATCTGAGAAATTTCGACAAATTAACGACACAGGCTATATCGCCTTAAATAAGTCCAAAACAATTTCATACAAAACATTTATTGAAAATTACAAAAGTATCTAAAATTCTGTTTTCTACAATCCCATGTTCTTAATGTTCAACAGCTGTTTGATCAGATGGTCTTGTGAGACCCAGTTCATATGCTTTGCTTTCAATTTGTTTGGATCATCTAGCAGCACTGGGGCTTCCTTTTGGTGTTGTGCCATCCGACGCAATGGTTTTGAAGTAGACGATACTGGAAAACAAACAAAATATTTGTAGTTTGATTTTTTACTACGAGTTAATTCGCATCTTGATTGTGTTGCGAAGGTGTATGGATCTACAGCGTCGAGTAATATATGTATACCAGAAATATGCCTCACGTTTCAGTCTCAAGAAATACGAATCATCATTATCTTCAACAGTCTGAGGTAAATAGGTATTTTTAGAATATGAGGCATTTTCCGTAAAACTATAAAAGTTTGACACGTTCTTTGATAAAACTTAACCATTTACTGCAGTCCTATAACGAGCAGGCGCTATGAAATAAACTCCGTGCCTTGTTGACAGACCCTACCTAATAAATAAAACCTAATTATGCAAATTCAGATAATAAAAAATGCAATTAGTCTTACCAACATATTTATCGTTTGCAGGTTCATTTTGTTTCTGTAATACAAAAATCCTGAACAATTCATTAGCAAGTTTATAATTGCCAGTATCCATATAATATAGAATCTTTTGAGCTATATTATAAGTCATATCGTGCTTGACATCAGTTTCACTATCCTCTTTCAGCTTAAGGAACATCATCACTCGATTTCTGATTAGCTGGTTCACGATCTGTATCCTTGTTATTTTCATCTCATCTGTTTCTTCACGAGGGTCATCGGCTTTAAGAATAGGTTTATTTTTTAGTTTAGATTTAAGTACTTTGTCACCTAAATTCATTTCAGTGACGAATAACTTTTTAGGGTCCAGTTTAACTTTTTCATTTACTTTTTCACTCAATTTTAGTCCTGTCTCCATATTTCCGACAAATTCTTCCAGTTCAGCAAATTGTTCTGTAGGCAGTTTCGTTAGATTGCCGAAGGATAGTGTTATTTCACCTATTATATTTATTGTGGCTTGAACGTCTTGCTCTAGCGCTTTAAGTAATATGAGTTTACCTGCGGCGGGAACGGGGACTAGTAAAGCATGGGGTTTATACGTAGAACTCCCATTTTCAATTTTTTCGATCATTTTCTTTATTGCGTCATATGATTTAGGAATTTTACTTATTGACGATCTACGAGTCTTTAAATGTGATTTATCATTTAAGTTTTTAACTAACCGTTCCCATACAACAGCGGATTTGGGCCTCTCAGTCATTATGTCACCAGTACTTCTTCGTGACATGGCCACTTTCATTTCCTTTTTTAATCCTTGAAATATGTTTGCAATTTTTTTTACTGGGTCATTATCTTCTTCTTTTTTAACAATTTCCGTTCGATCAGCTTTCAAAAGGTTATAAATACAAGGTAAGGCATCTGCTACTTTCATATTACCTTTAAAGGTTACTCCTCTGGCACTCTGTATCTCTATTATATCTTCCATTATTGTTTTCAAATGCGCTTTAAGTTTCTCCTTTGTTGAATTAAACTTATAAGAATCAATGGCCTTGATACTAGATGGCATATCCTTTTCTTCAATTTCTTTCGTGGTGGTTTCAACCGTTTGTTTTTGTATTTCATTTGGAGATTCTCGGATATTAGCCTTTTCAGGTTCTAGCAATTTTATCAAATCACTAAATGATTTTAATTTGAAAAATTCTGACAAGTTGAGTAAAATATTGCCTTCAACGCTTGGCCTCGCTTCAACTTCGTAGTTTTTATTGTTCAGTAAGCAATCTGGGTTTCTGTCAACATGCGTTAAGTAGTCCAGAATAATTTTATCTTTAGCTGACACAGTCATATTAGTTATATCAACATTGTACATTTTCTTAAACTTTTTCTTTAGGTTATCATTACCTTTTAGGAAGTTTTGACTCTTGATGCCGTTTGCTATTTTCTTATTATTTCTTTTTGGCAAAATTAGCTTTGTTATTTTTTCTAAAAGATTGCCAAACATATTGAAAGAGTTTTCTTCATCTTTAGTTAATTCAGGATCAATACCATACTTTTTATTATTTGAGAGTGTGTGATTAAAAACTAATTTGGGTCCATGTTGCAATTCACTTAGATTGCCTTGAATATTTTCAAACTTTTTAATTATATCTAGCACATTGTTTATTTTGGCTATTGCTTTTATGGTGGCCTCTTTTTGGTTAATTTTCCTCTCTACTTTAGCCTTTTTTTGTTTAATATTCATCTCTTCTTTTCTCTTTTGCAGTCTTACGTCCTCATCCTTTGCATTCTTTCTACAAAGTAATTTAGCTGAACTTTGTTCATCACTAGTATCACTCGCATTGTATAACAACTTCTCAGATTCACTAATAGTCTCACAGATAGAAATGTTTTTAGCGTCCTTATTCTTATCTACTGCAATTGACAGCTGTTCCAAAGCATTTTTCAGGAACGTTTCTTGCCTCATATTTAGTGGCTCTTTGAAAAGTTCCAGTAAGTCAGCAATCTTTTCATGTTTTAATCCATCTGTTTCTGTTGAGGATACAGCAGCATCTTTTTCCATGTTCCATAATTTATTTAATAGGTTGCCAGCAATGAACGCCATTGCAGTCAAAGTGTCATTTTCGGGAGTGAAAGTGATATTTGACACTGGAGAGGCGCTGGCATCTCCAATAGTTTCACTGCCTTTTTTCAATTCGTTGACTACGATCTTTGAAAGATCGTTGTTCTTCGTATTTTGTGTGTAATTACCGAGCACTGTTTTCAAATTTTCATGGCTTGAATCAAATTTGTTTTCTTGTTCTATTTTATTATCAGTTATTTGGCTGTATGCCTTGGGTTGGTTATATTCAATCTGCAGTGCGTTGCTGGTAGTATCTGCCAATCCCGATCGTCTCGAACCAGTGAGTGGCGGCGTCATGTCGATTTTCTTAGCAACCAATGTTCCCGTTAGGTTAGAGTCCTTTAAAGTCTCTAAATGTAAAAAAATAAACGTATAAAATTAAAAACTTAAATAAATATTTACAAACTAGGTGTTAGTAAGTTTTTTTTTCATTGCTCCGTGTAGTATTTATTATCTGCAGAAAAATATTCAACGTACCTTCGTTTATTTCATCAACTGCAGCATAGTATTGTACTGTATTATTGTGACTAGAATGTTTGCTTGTATTACTTGACTTGACAACAGACCTTTTACCATGTTTATTATTATTGCTATTAGCAGATCTTCTCGGCCGAGATAAGCCTGCCAGAAATTCATCAAGATTCTGATTCAGATGGAACGGAGCTGTAAAAATTTTACAGAGATTAAAATGTATTACTGTTTTGTAGTATACTAAATATGACACTTACCTCGATGACCGCATCATGGATTGTATTAAAAAATTAAACTAAATAATATGTATGTGCAATAGTGCTGTATTAAAAAAGTGCGATTCAGTGCTCTTGTCGAGGTATTGCTACCAAATAACCTGGAAAAAGATGTCAGAAGTTAACACTTTAGTCCGGATAGATGTGCAAAGAGACGAAAACATTGCATGTTTACACCGAAGATTAAATGACATTTGAATACTATGCAAATGAAAATCAGGAAAGCATTGTAAATAGAACGAATAAAGTAAATGAAACAGTAAAAGATGTAAAGCGTAAAGAATAGAAGAGTTTATATAAAGGAACTGATAAACAAGCGGTACCTAGTAGTTCGTCTTGCTGTGATCTGACATGTGGAGCAGGCACGTGCGGGTGCTGCGACACCTTGGTATTGACACGCTTCTTATTCACGTCTATTGAACAAAATTAAAACATTTAAAAGGACTCAATCTCATAGTAATTGTAAGAACGAAATATTACAGAAACAATTTCACCTGAATGTACTCTTCGATACCACTCCTTTTGTGTGAAAGCAGAAGCTTTTTATATCGGACCAGTGGGGTGTGGGGTACTTGCACAACACACTAACAATTGCAATGCCTTGCAATTTGACAATTTGAGACCATTCAATGCGTTATTTATATTGTCGAGCATACGAATTTTTCAAACAAGTGAAGCAATAAATTAGGACTTTTCTTCAAAATTCTTTGGATTGTGAACGAAAGTGTGTTACGCAATTGGGGTGTAGTTTAGCCTCAAATTATGCTATGGGGTCAAATTCCTTACCCCAGCGTCCTACCCCACTAAGGCCTTTTGTACACGGCACGGATTCTTTACGGTACGGCGCAGTTCATACGCCAAAGCGCACCATAGAAAAAATGTTGTGAAAAAATGTAATATTTGGTATGGATCACTATGGAAGCTTGTTGACAGACGTCAACAAGCTTCCATACTGAGAAGAGTGAGCTCACACAATAATAATGGCGTTTCCATGAAAATCAAGACATTTGTGTCAGAGGTGTCAAAACGAAACAGAAACGCGTCCATCTTTTGACGCGGCAGAGTCAATCTACTATTGAAATCTTTAATCCTGAAGAATAAACCGTAGTTTTTCACGGCAATAAAAACGTGTGTGTACAAAGGGCCTTGCTGATTGACTTATTTCACTATATTCCTCTCTCGGATCGCGTTACAGACTCCTTTGGGGTCATTCATTAATTACGTGAGACGTTTAGGGGGAGGGGGTCGAGCCGAATCGCACCCAATCTCACGTGGGCGAGAGGGGGGCTCGGCAAATACCACGTATTTTTTTCCGCTATAAACAGTGTATTGCGAGAAAACTAAACTGCGAAAAACTTTTACGAATTTTAGTAATTTTCGTAGTTGGTCGATTTTCTCGCTGTGATTATAATTAATCAAATTATTCTTTTTTAAACAAATCCAACGCAATCAACCAATGATTAAAGTATTTACACAAAAAAGACGCATTTTGAAAAATGTCGCATGATATATAATTCATGGCATCTCACCAAGGGGGGAGGGGGGGGGGTCGAAAAATTGCCAAAATCGCCTCACGTAACTAATGAACGCCCCTTTCGTATCAAATCTTAGGCAGAGGCAGAGATAAATAGATGTTAATTAGCACATGCTAGGGGCTAAGCAGTATACTTGTCACTATCGCACATCTGTGAAATGACAAGTGCAAGATAGAGACGGAAATATGTCTAAGCCAAAGCACATGCTAAATAATGTTTTATTTATCTCGGCGATGCGACTTGCGTCTAACGACAAGCGCGCTTGCCGCCTGTTTCCTTCCTTCGTCGCTCCGCAAGTCGCGTCGCGGCACAACTTCTTTCATTTGTTTTCTCCGCAGGCGCTGTCGGAAGACCCATGTCGCTTGACCGTGTAGCTCGTGGCCACGGGATTATAGTTAACTCCAAAGTAACACTCACCAGATTCCAACATTTGGAGAGCATTGTCAAAGATATCATCACCCTCTTTCATATTGTTATCCGGAGAATTATCATCGTCATGACATTCCTTGACATTCTCGCAAGCCCACTCCCCGTCACTCTCGCATAAGCACCGCTTACAGCCAGTACATAAGTTATCTAGAAAAATACAAGAAAATCTATGTCAAAATACCTACGCTTTGCTCTCTGTTTGTTCGCTTAGTTCATCTAAAACAGACATTGGATTAAAGATGGTATTCTAATCATCATTTTGAAAATTTATACCGGAAGGTTTATGTGTAAAATGATATAACTTAGATATACTCGTAGCACAGAAATGTCAATGTTTTGATATGTCGCCACGTCGTAACTGCGGTAAGTTTTAATTACTATCCTTCGCTAACTTTTAATCAATAACCATTTCAGTACTGGAAATTCACAAAAGGGGCTAATAATAAAAGTAAGTTTTTCTTACCTTCATTGCAGTTGGTGTATTCTGAGATGAATGGCACGCATTTCTTCTTAGTTTGCACATTACCAACGTGATTTACTGAAAATTCAATTTCGTTTTATACTAGAGATATTACCTGTTCTATATGTATTTTGGCCTATATGAAATATTAATTTCTTTTTTATTTAGTTCTTGTTTAAGTCTTGTATAATATCGAACAATTACAACCTAAGATTACAACACTCCAATTTTTATTTTTGTTGCAACATTTTTCTACACTAGCTACTTCACATTTAACGCATCCAGTATTTTTTTTACTTCTGAAAATAGGAATGGCTGCGTTCTCCATGACAGCGAAAATGAGCGGTTAAAGGCAGTGGCTTTAATCACCTTTGCAGTTGAATTATTGACTATGGTTGGATGTTTTTAAACTTTATGATTGTAAGAGTACCAGTAAACATAGAACCATGAAGGAATAAAACCTATAGCTGTTGCGTCATTAGAATGTCGCATAAGTAACGTAATAAAAACAAAAAGATAACAGACTATCTTTACCAATGATTTAAGCAATTAAGCAATGACTTGCCCAATTTTATGATGTAATTAGCTTTCTTAAGTCTCAGAAGATCTTCTCAACCTCCACTGTCTCTTTTAACAAGATTTAAGTATAGGTACTAGGAAACATAATATGATCTACTTATCTTTTCTGATATTTTTATAGTGGTGACTAAGTGAGGTGGAAAAGTGGCAATTTCCTATCTATGAATTAACTAAGTGGCAAAAAAAATAAGAAATATAAATCAATCATAAAGGTGCTCTCAGTGCAGGTGCAAATAAAACGTAGTGTGCAAAAAGTCCGTGAAACAGCTTGTGACTTTAAAATAGCAAAATAGCTCGAACATAAACTAATTGTTAAACAATATGCAGTATGAAAACGATATTAAAATGTGCAAAACAGGGCAAAATGAAATTATTGAAATCTTAAAACTTGATATAAATATTTAATAAAATTGTACACAAAATTATAAAAGTGAAAATGTACACTATCACTCAACACACAATACCAATCACAGTCACTAGTTTCGGCTTTACTGATTTCTTTCGTTTCCAAATCATATTTAGGGAATAGTAGCAAGTTTATATTATTCGAGTATTCAAATCCATAATAATTATTATTCTTATTTCTGTATTTTAGATTCATTACAATCAGAATGTTTATTTTCATTGCGTTGAATTTACTCGACGTTCTTATTCGTTTTGTTTAATTTTGTTAAACACTTCATTCTGGTTTTTTCTAGAATAGTTGTATTGGAAACCCACATTCATAACTTTAAATTAACAATTATTTCCCTTTTAACATGTATCGCTGCAGACGATAATTTCAAGATCCTTAATGTTTCTTGTTAATCGTTGTTCACGATAAAGTCCACGTAATCTCCCTTTATCGACCTCTCCTTCTGTTGTCCCAACAGATTTTCCTTCGGAACCCGCCTCATCATGGATCGCAGCTTATTTCGTACTTTGTTGTGAATCTGCCTCCGGTGACCATCAGGATGGTTGCAGCACAATGAGTCGCCTCCTGCAAGCACCAATCTTTATTTCATTATACGGAATTAAACAGACAAATCGTTATTTGTGAAAAAAAATGGTAAAATAAGAATCAATTTAGCAAAATTGGCTTGCAAAAGGCGACGCTTAGATGTACGAACTATTCCATCCGACCGCTCTATATTCTCATTTCTGTCGGGTTCAATTCAAATTTATTTCAGGTCTACTTTTATAACAAAATTTTCACATCAATACAATATTATCGTCGTCTTTTTCATTGTTCTTCAAATTCATCTCAAATAATCAACAACAGTAATCATACATCATTTAACACAATTCACTTTTAACAAAACACAGAACAAAAGATAAATACACTTAATCAAATATACCACAATCACAAGAACCTATAAAAAACATCACAATTAATGACAAGAACCAATAAGAACAAAACCCAAAAACGTGCCAATAATAACGGTGAAGCATACCAGCTTCCAACATGTCAAAGATGCCATTATCCATGGTCCTCCTCAAACGATAGGACAGCTGTCTGAAGTAGGCCGGTCTGTCTTGTCCCATATACGACGTATATCGGTCTCTCACATGCTTGTCTGATCTGATGACTCTGAAGAAGTTGCAGAACGCAACGTCCCTGTTGATGCACCCGACAGATTCGCCAGACACAGAACAGACACAGTAGTAGCAAATTTTCTCGTTCTCGTAGTCGAGAAGAGACTCCACGTCACTCCCGACGTCCACGTCGGTGTCGTTGGCAGTGACGCTGTTGGTGTAGTAGGAATGGCCGCGGAAGCACTTCGCTTTGGCACTGTAGGGTATCTCGTCGTTGTGCCATATGTAATCTGCGATGAAGGTTATATTTATTTTATTTGGAGACCTTTGCTTGATGTTGTATATGGTTTTACCTTACTTGCAACTAATATTTTACATGTTAATAACTTTAAAAGAATGTACATTATACGAGTACATTAGCCCTTCAAAAATTACAGGAGCAAAATTTGCAACATAAATTTTGCGAATGACTATTATATTACTTTTGCTATAGTGCCTAAGATCATAATAATTAATAAATAAATAAAAACAAGGCTATAATAATTTCTAAATTCGATAAGGTGAATTTTAATTTAAGTATGAATAACTTAATAATATAACATAATTTGAGTGATGGTATCTATGAATCTATTCAAACAATGTATCCTATTATATCAATATATACAGCTTTTTTTTCAACCAACCTAACAACTCTGAGAAAAATTTCACGGTATGCTGTTTTAATTGCATTAAAGTCAATCAAAAGTACCTATCAAAGTTTTGTTTTATTGCCACCTGCACCGTCGCCACACCACAAACCTCGTCGAATCCTATTGGCCAGGTTCTTCGTATGTTCATAAGGCAGACCCATATTGAATTTGTCCGTAATATCTTTCAACACCAGACATTCATTGACATTTGCCGCGGGTCTATTGCTACAGTATTCGTCTTTCCCTTCGGCTGAGCACACGCATATCTTGCACTGTTCATTTTGCGATGGTACGGTCATATGTTTTTTTCTTGTTGGTCCAGTTCTTAGTCGATATTCCTCGGAGTCGGAGTTTTCTTTGGATATAATTTGGATCTTCCCCTCGGTGACCTTAATGATGGTGCGACCAGGGACACATTTGTAGTCAGACTCAACAATGTCTTCGGCCATCGGTGACGGGTGGTTGTAAAAGAAGTCTAAAAGTTGCTAGTGTGTTAGATTTATATTTGGTATGGTTAACATCCTAACCCTTCGCCAAAAATTTTACTTCTATCAGTATCTTTTGAACATAGATTACTTCAGTGTGGCCTTCCTTGCGCTGAACTTGCGGGTTTTTCATTATTTTGTCAATGAGGTAAATGTTCTACTTATGAATTTCGATTAATATTTATACGCCTCAAATACTTTTTAATTTAATACATTTAGCGCACTATCGAATTATAGTCTCGTATTGCAAAGTATTTTATTTTTATATTTTATATGTTTTATATCAAAATATCCAAAAACTTCAAATTAGACATTGTGCTTAGCACCGCTTTTAGATCCGCCATCTTGGTTCGTCCTCATCACAAAACCCTACGTGATGTCATCACTACCAGTCATCAAACTCCACTGCTAATCATAGGCCTCCCTACCCATCATGAGATTATCACATTCACCACTTTTGTCAAAATATTTAGTGGTGTCACAACCTCTGTCTTCTTACACTAGAGTAACTTACCAGCGACGACCTCGTTGACCATCAGGGTCATAGCGATGAGCACAACTATCGTGAGCTTAACTTCCATGGTGCACAAACTGAAGGTACAACAATCAATGGGGTTTTATACGACGTTACACATCAATGGAGTCTTTGATTCTTTGTTTAGGTGCACAGGGACGGATTGAGTTGTCAGTTTTGTAATTGTATTTTGAAGCTTCGTTCCCCGTAGGGTCAGGCAGAGTTGAAAAGAATACACATTACATTACACTACATTTTATTACATTTCGCCCGTTATGTTTAAGTCCCAAATAATAGAGGGCAAGCCCTTTGCCGCTAACCGGGTATTAACCCAGACTCCGAACTGCCACTATAAAATTCCTCAAGAAAAAAGAATGTTGAAACAAAGCTGGCTCTTTCTCTAATACTTGTTTCTGGTAATTAGAAATCACTGATTGCGATATGAAGCCTTTTTTGTAGGCTTATATTTATTTTTCCCTTTATTTGGTGCGCAAAAAAGAGTAGGTCAACGTTTTTAAATACGAGAATTAGTCTTCCGAATTTAAATCAATTCAAAATCAAAAAATCTAAGTCAGAATATTTTATTTCACATAAACCTACATGGGCACTTATGAAACGTCAGAAGCTAGGTGCACGGTTCCAATTGGTCGTTTCCTATGGAGAAGAGCCAGTAAGAAACTCCACGGTTACTCTTGGCTTATATAATGTTTTCAAATTACAGTGTTAATAGGTATGGGAGGACAGTGTGGATAATTCACCGCACAAATCCGTCTCTGTATCGCATGAATGCCATAAAAAACGACTCCGCTAACAAGCGTCGGCACAATCAATCCTTATCAGACACCTTACCACACCTGCATCGATGACAAGCCCACGCGTTCATCTGGCCGCCGCCGCCGCCCGCTCACAAACACCATCTTGTTAGCATTGCAGTGGCGCGCAGGTTTGCAAACTTAAACAAACTAGCAGGTTGGAGGTTCTTAACCTGCCGTTTAGCGATGTGGTGTTTTTACCACCACCAGTTTCTATGGCACTTTTATATGGAACAACCGCTTTTTTTTTTTAATCTACAAAAAATGTCAAAGCTGGAGTGTTCTGGAATCTTGTATTGATTCCATGGCAAAAGTTTTCGTTACTATGTTCCTTCCTACGTGTATTATGTCATCTTAATATCTACGTACAGTCGACGGCACGTCGCGTCGGTGGTATCACTTAGACCTTGAGCCGGCATAGCGTAGTACGAAGTGTTAATGGAATGAGAGGACTGCTGATGCTGGTTTTGGTACCACTGACGTGAGGTACAGTATCTGAACGTTAGCCCATAATACACATGCCTGTAACTTGCACAGAAGTATGCGACTAGCTTGCATGCCATTAAGCCATAACAACTTCTGACTGGTGAATGTCACGATGGCATCCAACCTACTTGCTTATTTTTGTGCCAGTTACAGGCATGTGTATTACCGGTTTTAGTATGGCACATTGAGTTTAAAAAAGAGCCTGTCCCACTCTTCTTCTTGATTTCGCTCTTGACAGAGCGGTCGTGTCCCTGTGAGCGGGATGAATATTGTCCAATCGCAGGTGTAGTAGTAACTCGCCTCACGATCTCTCTCCATCTGGTTTTGTTAGATGAAAGTCTGGCGCATTCATTAACAGGGCCCCCAGATCGGTCCACCTCGTCGGTGACCTGACTGTCCCAGAGTTAGGTATAAATGATGAGAAACAGCTTCTTGGAAAATTCGATGCATCATTTTAACGATCGCGAACTGAACAGTAGGGTAGATGCAGTCACCTCACCTGTCATTCCATTTTCTTTGCAACATTCATACCGATAGCGATAACATTTATAGTACTTCTTCAAACTTAACACATCAGACCGTATGTCTGATGTGTTGCTGGACAGTTTGTAGCGCCACTTCTTATTCCTAGCTTAAACATAGAAGAGGTGAAGGGGGGGGGGGGGGTTTTGGGGGACTGTCGTATGTCATTTTGAATTTCAAAAAGTCAATGCTCCTGATTCTCAGCCTAATTTGAATAAATGATTTTTGATTCTGATTTTGAGTATGGTATTCCTTTGGATAAACATTAACTTAGGACGAAAATATGTATTAGGTTCTTCTTGGTAAACAATATTAGTTCAATCGATATACAAACTTACTTACTTTTCCTTAGTAAAAATCAATTCCAGAATCAAATTCGTGCAACTCTAAAATATCGTCAGTCGACTATGTAAACTTGTATTATATGCACGGTGTATGTGCAAAAGTATGGTGCGTCATACTGTACCTAAACTTCATTTTGTTTGCATGATTTCTTTACTCAATATTAGCTGTTTTTTTTTTACTTAACATTATTTGTCTAGTTAGATATAAATACTTGGAGTAATATGTGGAGAACGTAGAGGGTAGCCGACATAGCTTGCAGAGTAAGCAAACTGCAAACTGAAGGGGCAGTGAGCTGGCCATGTTTGTCGAAGGACCGATGGCTGGTGGAGCAGACGAGTCCTAGAGTGGAGACCGCGTATTGACAAGCGTAGTATGGGACGCTAGATGAACGGGTGATCTTAAGAAGGTGGCTGGGTCAGACAGGATGCGGAAGGCGGAGGACTGGGTGTTGTAGCGCAGCCTGGGAGAGGCCTATGTCTAGCAGTGGATTGCGATAGGCCGAGTTGATTGATTGTTGTGTGTAACATATTTGTTACGTTTGTTTAAGAGGTCGTGCACGAAATCGCCTGATTTTGATCAATTGTGTTCATTAGTTGTGAGAAAGGGAAAAAGAATTTTAAACAAAACTATTTTTGATTTGAAAAGTTGAGTTTTTTGTTTTGCATGTGGCTGAAAGGGATTTTTCAAATAAGTTAAGTATTTATGCAAAATCACAAATATTCGCAACAAGTTTTCCGAAAAATTACGCGAGACTGGCCTTTGATCACTTTTTTACAAGATTTTTTTTTTTTTAAAACGTTGCCCCACACTCAGAATTTCTTCCTCTATCTTGGGTGGGTTTACAAACATAGAAACTCACATACACTAACAACCAGACCCGGAACAACTACTTGCAGATCATACAAATATTTGTTCCGTGCGGGGATCGAACCCGCGACACGTTGCGCAGTCGATCGCTCAGCCGCTGCGCCAACCGTGTCGTCCAACCGATACGTATATAGTTAATTTTGATTTTGAACATTTAAAGGATCATCAACATTACGATATGGTCTACTTGCATGTGGCTGAACCACTTTTTTCAACTCCGTTACAAAATATAACAGAAAAATAATGTTGAAAAAAACATTATTTTTTTAAACCCTGTCAGTTATGTATTTTTTCCTATTATTTAGCAAACCATGTCAAGGAATTAAAAAATCACACATTAGTCTTAAGCTATCCTTGAAATAAATTCAAAATTTTATTTTATGATTATACAATATCTTCATTAAGTAAATCAAAGGCGATATAAACCATATTTTTGAGAGCGCTACTGTGACCGACACGAATGGATTAGCACCACGAAAACTATACTTTTATACTTACATAGACTTAATGTTTCAAATTGATGGGAAAAAAAATATGGCATTGAGTTACAGTGTTACTAATCGGTATTTTTTTTCCCAATAGGTAACAGTGTAACACAAAATGGTGTAACTCAACGGGAACAGAGGGTTCCTTATATGCTACTGTTAGTTTTTTTCCTTAAGAAAACAAATAAAAACATAATTGCCGCTTAATTCACTATATTTACAAATTATCAGGTAAACAGACCAGTAAAATATTACATCTATAAGGCCACACTTCAAGAAACGCATTATCTAGTATACATTGTAACAGTGAATCAATGTTCACGTCCCCTTAAGATCTAGGCCAAATATTATTTGATATCCGGATAGCTTATGACCTAAAGAAGTGCCATAAAGAATATGGATTAATATTCACGACTAATTAGTTATGCAACAAAGCGAAATTTCGCGGGTGTTCTGGTTTCATACATAAAGTTTTTATTACGTAAATACTCGTACATCATCAGTAAATTAAGCATGATATGTGATCAAGTACTTGAGTATTTGATAAAATCTCACTTAATTATATTATTTTATTTGTCCTCTTGTCTCTGTATTTATTACCTATGGTTAGTATTATTAAGTACCTAATGTAAATACTCGTATAATAATTTACTATTGGTTCAATAAATAGACGAGACTTCTTTTACCTATTTACATTTCAATATTTTCTTCTAACTTGGTCCCAAGTCCTTGGTCCTTGGTATTGGTCTCTTTTTTATTCATCACTAACTGCGTCCCGCGGTTTTCACCCTCATAAGTCTCGATCCCGTGACAATATCGGGATAAAAAGTATCCTATGTCCTAACCCAGGTCATGGTCTACCCATGTGTCAAATTTCATCTAAATCTGTTCAGCCGTTTAGCATGAAATCGTAACAAAGAAACAAACAACCTCACTTTCGCATTTGTAATATTAGTTAGGATTATCTGCTTACTGCAGTCCACTGCCACACAAAGTCTTTTGAAACTATACATCCCTGAGCAAAATTAATATCTCCCTATTATGAATTTATGACACAAAACAGCAGAAGTCCGATATTAACAGCGAAAAGGGCTTTATGCGTAACATCACGCTCACATTTCGCCAGTTATGTTTAAGTCCCATGTAATAGAGGGCGAGCCTATTGCCATCAACTGGGCACAAATACAGGCTCCGGGGGACTCTGCTACTGAGAAGTTCCTGATCCAATAGCACGGCCCACTTTATGACTATTTGGCAATCATTAAATTTTCTATCTCTCATTTCGGTAAGATCACCTATTTACACAGAGTGACTATATTCTTAGATTCGGAACCCTTCAAGGATTCCCTCCATCATCAAAACAACGCCAATTCACTATACTCCTTCAAATACGAGTCGTAAAACCAACAACTATCATAATTTTTTTCTAAACCCTCTATCTTGGCCCACGCTGTCAGCATTTCATCTGGAGAAAAGCTGTGAATGGATGCCAGGTCCCGGTAGATGCAGGGTATCTTCAGCCAGGGCTTGTAGGGGCTCAGACGTCTGTCGTGGGTGAGGGTCAGCCCCAACTCCTTGTGGGCCACCAGGTACGTAAAGTACACGTCCTCTAGGTTCACCATTGGCACTCGTTCTGCTGTCTTGAAAATTTGGTCCAGGTAGTCTCCTGAAATCAAAGATATTTATTGATCATTTGACCCGTAGATAACTGTTTGTAAATAATCTAAATTATATTTTCGTGACGATTAAGCGATTCTGTAACTAACTCAAATTCAATATCATTTATTTAACCGAGCGCGGCCGAACAATTAACGTGAACTTTTACCAAACGTTGAAGCGAAAAGAAACTATCGTATTATTCATACTAATTACCTAACCACTTATCGACAGTCAATCCAATAAGCCGCTTAGCAAATACTGTAATAACCATCTTCATAATAGTTTCAGGAACCTTATTCCACGTTGCAAGTCATGATTTATATTTAAAACTATTAAATAAATGACTCACCACTTATAAGGTACCCGGTACCGCTGAGGTACTTGGAGACCAAATCTTGTGAGAGCAGCCACCGCGGTATGAACCACTTCGTGTACTCATTCCTGTGCAAGTGCGTGCCGTTCTTACTGTACCCTGGAATGAAGTAAAGTCAGTTTAAGTTACAGGACAAATGAGATTATCGGAGAAGGCCAGATTCAGGCGAGTTTGAGGTAGTACTTTTGGTATTCAAAAGTATTTAGCCCAATGAAGCATCGTTGCAATGGCAAGCGATTATCAAAAGTAGATAAATAAGTTGAAAATGGAGGAGGTTGGTATGGGAGTAGGTAGATAATATGTAAGGATCGTAGCTGGTGCAGTTCTGTAGGTTCTGCTAACCCCCATGGGATAAAAGCATTAGTATATGTATTCTATACTATTAAACGAGCAATATTTGTATTTACATATATAATATACATACTAGCTGACCCGGCGAACTTTGTTCTGCAATCAATCAAATATAAAAAACCCTACCTACCCTACAAACCTACCTACCTACCCTACCTATCTACCTACCTACCCTACCCTACCTACCCTACCTACCCTACCTACCCTACCTACCATACCCTATGTCTGCTACCTACCCTACTCCTGGTTCTAAGCTACCTCTCCACGAATTTTCAGCTAAATCGGTTCAGCCGTTCTTGAGTTATAAATAGTGTAACTAACACGACTTTCTTTTAAAGAGTAAATAGATATCACGTTCATCGAAAACGGATCTAACGATTTTGGTGAAAGTTGCAAAATAGGGGGTTTACGGGGGCGAAAAATCGATCTAGCTAGGTCTCACATCTGGAAAAAATCGTTTTCTCCGTATTTTCACCTGAGCAGAGCTCGGTCGCCTAAAGTTTAGAACAAGATGGCTACCTTAGAATAATGACATGGCAGCATGGAATTAGTATGTACTATACATGGAATTAGTATGAACTATCCCGTACAATTAAATGTGAATTGTCTATTTTGACCCGAGCGGAGCTCGTTTAAAAACGCTCGCATCTTCGAAAGCAAGAATCGCCTCACCTTCCAATATTCTCAGCGTCCGTGTAAACAAAACATCGAGCCTCGTATGACATAACATTATCGCATTCGAGTTCTTGTTTTAGGCCGTGTATAAACCTCGTGTAAACACACTTTCTGAAGAAAACCAAACCAAAACTACTTCGAAAAACGTACTAGAATAGCCTTCAGTTTCATCATCATCTGCCAAGGCTTTCCCCGAATGTGTTGGGGTCAGCTGCCAATCTAACAGGATACAGCTGAATACATGGAGCGACTGCCTATCTGACCTCCACCAACCAGTTACTGGGTAATACGATACCCCTTGGTAAGACTGATTGTCAGACATTCGGGATTCTGACTACCCGTAACGACTGTCAAAAAACTATGAATGCCAGCCGGGATCAACGACTTTACGTGCTTTCTTTCAGTTTCATCACTCTCTAAATAAAAAATCCTCCACTTACCAAGTAATTGAGCGTCTTCATTCTCCTTGAGAACCTTCCGCAGCGTCCAGGGGTTGACCAGCACGTCATCATCAGTCTTGAACAGGAACTGCGCCTGTGGACAGTGGCGCAGGCTCCACTTCATCATCAGCGCCGTCTTCAGGGTCAGATTCTGGTAGTGGTCGCGGAAGTCGAAGACTATCATGTCGCTGTACTGCTTCGCTTCTATGTAGGTGTCTACCTGGAGTTAAAGTGATATCCCATTAGTGTTAAAGTAATTTGGATTAGTTAGACTTAAAAAATATTGATCACTAGCTTTTGCCCTCAGCTTCGCCCGCGTGGATGTCGGAAAATATCCCACGGGATCGTGCTACACGGGATTACATACCTAATAGCCGAGGAAAAGGTCATTGACTCCTACAGCTGCGCCCGCGTTGCGTCATAATAATTATTTTGTTACGCGTAATTTTGAATGTGTGATATCTTTTAAACTTTTCATTTAAACGATATGATGGAAAGGCATATTTTAATCTAAATTAAATGCCCAATTTAAATAATATATTTTATTGGATAAGGATTATTAAAATACCGGTCAAAATAGCTTCGGAAAAACAATGAAATTTTTATCAATTTCTGAAAGACAAAAATGGTTACTGTGGATCATCCTTAGAAGATAGACATAAAATATGCCATCGCGGACTTTTTTGTTGAACTTTTTAAGATGAACCATTCTGTAATTTACAAATGGATAGAACATATATTTTATGTATTATTTACGGTTTATGCGGGGTACGCCAGTAAAGCTCCCAGTCGGCATGGTGTTTTCCGACATCTTCAACAATAATCGTAATATTTCAGCCAATTTACACAAAACCTTAATGAATTATATACGAAAACCTTCCGCATGAATCACTCCGTTCTTTGGTGAAAAGTTCCAGCCGAAAACACCGTTTGAAAATCCGTTCGGTAGTTTTTGAGTTTATCGCGTTCAGACAGACAGACAGACGCGGCGGCGGACTTTGTTTTATAATAATATGTAAGGATAAGAAGGCTATAGAGATCGCTTGGTTCTACTCTGAACGACTAAATATCCAATTAAATAGCCAATTCAAAATATCATAAATGCGAAAGCATTTGTTTGTTACGCTTTCACGCTAAAACTGCTGAATGGATTTGAATGAAATTTGGCACATGAGTAGGATACTTTTAATCCGGATATTTTCGCAGGACTTATGCGGGTGAAAGCGCGGGACGCTGCTAGTATTCAAATAACGATTTCAAACGAATGCATAAAAGATTGTTACACACATTGGCGTAATGCCAAGATAATCAAGCTGGATTGGACGCATGCCAAACTATCTTTAAATATAACTTCTTTTTAACGAATATTTGACTGAGTAATAAAGAATATCGGTGTCAACAACCCTCGATATCAAACATACGACAGGATAGAGCGAGAGTCAACAGAAATTATAGAAAGGATACCTGTGAAATTAAACATGGCCTCACCAATTCCTCATCCACATTATCTCCATACAGCCCCAGCACGAAGTAGGTGGGCTGGTGCTTCGCCCAGGTCTGACGCACCGCCTGTCGGTGCTCGAACCTGGGCGGCGCGCTGGACACCAAGATGATGACCGGCACATCATCCAGGCTCCCACATGGTGTTGACGATGGCTCTATTAGCACCTGGCTGGTATTAGAAAAAAAAATTGTAAGCTTTTATTTTAATTGCCCTTCATCCTCGTAATTCTCCTGCCCGCAATGTATTAGGCGACTACTGAGTTAAATGGAATTCTGGGTTAAAAGAGAGAAAATACATTTTTTATTATTTGCACTAAACACGATGCATGAAACAAGTTGGGTGAAATGTGCGTCACATCCACGCAAAACATTAAACTAAGTAGGTATATATTTACCATTATTTCGCGGACATTTGTGTAAATTGTAATGTGTAACTGTTTTACGTCCAAATAAAGTTAAATTAAATTAAAATAAAACGGCCCTCACTCAGCATAATTCTGTGATACTATGCGAGAAAGATCCAAAACGCTGCCGCTGGTGTCCCGCGGCGCGGCGCGCGGTTCCATGCCCGGTCGGGCAGTGTTATTTTATGAGGTTTCTTCAATTGAGAAATCTCAGTAACAGCCTGGAGTCTAAATTTGTGAAATTAGCTCGCCCCCAATACATGGTTTTCACCAGTTATGTTTAAGTCCCATGTTATAGGGGGCAGCCTATTCTCGTCAACCGGGTGCAGATGCAAACTACTGCTGGGAAATTCCTGATCGACAAACTCAATAAAACTTGGTCTGTATGAATCTAACCTAGGACTTCAAGCACAGTAGTAGTGCGTGCGATAAGAGCAACGAGGCAGTCAGTCCAGGTTTGACTTACATGTGTGTCAAATAGTGATGCAGGCTCCTGTTTTTCCTGTAGTGGTTCAGCAGCTGGTCTGGTGGGGGTGGGGGCAGCAAGGCCCTGCTGGTCTCCTCCGCGAACCACCAGATCGTAGGCCACAGCATCAACACTGCCAGAGCCAAGGGCAGTAACAAACAAAGGCATTTCGGACGAGCTGGAAAATATTTAAAGACAATTTTAGAGGACGCTATTAGCCGCGATTTCGCTCTAGTGGACTACTAAATTACACTACATTTAATAGATCTACATATCATACAGTACCCGTGCATTTTCGGGATGAAAAGTAACCTATGCCGCTCACCGGCTCATAAACTATCTGTGTGCAAGAAATCATTTCGTAGCGTTGCTCTGTTGTCTCGTGAAAGAATCTTTGGCTGTAGGACGTGCCGCTTTCCTTACTATAATATATTTTCCTTCGCTATTGTGTGAGCAATGGTGAATTTAATTGCACAAAGTAAAATGCTTGCCTTCCTAAGTTTGAACCCACGACCTTGAATTCGATAGTCGGCTACCAACGGACGACCATTTTATCGCCATTCAAAACATTGTTTTATTGCCTCGTTGGTCTAGTGGTCGCAAGCGCTATTGCTGAACATGAATCCTGGGTTCGATTCCCGGGCCGAGCAAAGTGCTTTTGGGATTTTCCATCAGGAATTCTCAGTACCAGTCCGGAGTCTGGACTTGTCCCCGGTTGATGGCAATAGGGTCGCCGCTACTACAAGGCACTAAAACATAACTAGCGAAATATGGATGTAGATATACATATGGTAACATCGCGGTCAGACAAATCTAACCTCTTTGAAAACAAAATCCCGTGCACTCGATCACCACATCTGTTTACCTCACCGTTTTTTTGTATGTGAGCATTACTATATCGGCCTAGCGCTGCAAGCAGGAATAGTCCTTACGGTGTTCAGATATGCGATTTAGAAAGAAAGAAAGAAAAATTGTTTATTCTGCATAAACAAAACGCACATCAAAAGACATAAAATACACACATACAAAAGTAGCCAAAGGCCTCGTGTTCAACCAATAAATAAAAAAATAAAAATAAACCAATGTTGTTCATTGGTTGATGTCAAGGCCACGGTCCAAAGAACATATTGTGTAATTAGAATTAGGTACTCTTGCGACCTTCCATCAATTCTTTTGTTTAACCGACGTTATTGATCGAAGCTTGCGACATTGGCAAATGACAAGAACAAACATAACAAAACTCAATTTTTATTCGCGATAGTACCTACACCTGTGCTTAACCCTTCAGTTGTTCAATTCCAGGCGTTATGTTAAGTTATAGGACCTAAGTATCAAAAAAAATTGAACTGTTTCTAAATGGAAGCTATTACAATGACGAGTGTGTCACAAAATTCGGTGGTTTCTTACTGAATAAACAAAGACGTAAGTATGTTGCATCACTTCACAGTAACAACACAACAGCTAGGTACTGTAGTAAACAACAATTACGTCAGACTATGGCGTCAGGAATCATGACTGACGATGTAACGGCTCCTATCAGTGATAGGAGACGTTACATCGTCATTGGTGCCGATTCTCTTGTCACAAATGCCTCTAAACTAGACAACAAATCACCAAAATTTCGTTTATTCCTGTCAAACGACGATTTCCCATTCTGATAGAGACTAAAGTGACACAACTTAACTATATTTTAGTTTGACAGCACTAAGATGACACTGAGTTATTATTTTAGTGAAAATGGCAATTTTGCTATTCTGAATTTGACGTATTTTACCTAAAGTTTTGAGTGTCTAACTAAATCTGACTATTGTAATCGCGATTACAAATGGTGTGGAATACAATTAGTTGTCATGAACTTTAGTTCAGAGTGAGATGAGTTTTACTCACACAAACACCTCGACTTCAAGTGCAAAAACAGTAGGTACTACCTACTGTATCTTTTGTTTCCTTTTCTTTTGCTTTTATCTCGAAAATGATGTGTCCTATCGCAAAAATAATGAAAATTTCGAATATGAAACATGAAACCCCAAAAACTCAACATGTAGGTAATCATAAAAAGTGAAAAATTCCATATATGTTTAACACGTCGAGGATGGGGCCCCGTCGAGGTAGGGCAAACAAGTAGGTACCACGTGGAGTCGCGATTGTCAAATGCGATTTTTATTGTCAAAAAAAAAAAAAAAAAAAAAATTTAGAGTTTTTTTTTTTTGCAGAATAACTTTAAGATTCTCATAGCCAAAAGTAAGGAATTTTAGTGATAGTTTAGTTCGGTGTACAAGAGAATCGGCACCAATGACGTGGGTCCTTGTCTAAATAAATTAGCTATCACCTGTCTACCCGCGGGCATAGGAACAACTATACCTAGGCACAGTATAATTAATGAAGCAGTATTACGTCTTCACAAACGGACGAAACGACGCGCTTCGAAATCTCGGATTACATCAAGACATCCTTTTAAAAAACAATTGTTAGCTGCAAAGTATCTGCAACAATTTACGAACAAAAAAAAGAAATTCCTTTTTTGCCTCCATGTTTATGTTTTCCAATTCTTTTTTTTTTTTTTATGAATTTGTTTAACATCCCAAGCGAGCCGCAAATATTTGTCTATAGATTAAAAAAAATCTATTATCATTTTGCTCCTAGAATTTAAAAATGTTTATAATTTATTAAAGTAAGCAAAAAACAATATGCATTTTTATTAAAAAAAATAGGTTAGTTCCCTTGATACTAACTCACAATCACTTTTGAAAAAAAAAAAAAATACAACCCAAGTAGAAATAATTAAAATTTAAACTAATATTTCAAGTAAACTATATACGTACATACAACAAACTACGTATATAATAATAAAATATATATAATGTCGGAGGAGGGTATGTGTATATTTCGTTATCAGGCATATTTTAACTACTGTGGGCGTACTAAAGGTAGTGTTTGTTATTGCGCAATAGAAAAACCGTCGCAGTTCAGATCAAATTATAATTTACGATCACATTACTCACACTAGCATTTCACACACTGTAGGTACACGACACAACTATTCGAAACGCGCGACAGTTTCTAAACGTCTTCACAGCTTGACCGCCACCCATGAAGTCTGCTCTGCTGAGCCCCGGCCGGCGCGGCGGCGGCCGACCGAGCATCATGTTGCAGACTCCGTCGAGCGCCGCCGCTAGGCAGCGCTGGCGTCCCGATTACTCAACTCAGTAACGTACTTCCGACATAGATATTATGTACAAATATGTAAAGGAAAAAAAATAAATAAAGGGAAGAGCTCATTGGGCATCAAAAAATTCGTCCACATCGGTGTCAGCGGGAAAAGTTCCCAAAAGGCTGGTAGCGTTGCCACGTTGGATGGCAATGCTGATTCTTTGGCCTAAAAATTGGCCAGCCCTCTGGTCACGTGAACAGTCGACCAACCGCTTGGCAATGTCCCGAAATACTCGGTGAGCACTCAGACCCCACGGCCCTAGTGTGTCAACCCCAAATGGCTCAAAAATATAGCTACCAGTAAGATTGTTATATTATTTGTTTGAGTTTTCTGCACCTGCAGCAGCCGCCCCGGCACAAGCCGTTGTGCTAGGAAGATGGGATGGCACAAGGGTATCGACACAGGTTGCATCCTACACCGAAGGCCTACCCAATTTCCAAGGAATTATGGTTATTCTATCTTGCCTCTTTCGCTTCACTTTCTCTTTCTATCTTCCGTCGCGTGCCAAGCCATTGGGTTCTAAAACAGCTGGCACCCCGGCGATGACAAGAGACCGACGGATGATGTCGTAAATGCTTGCATGCCGTGCCAGCCGACCAGCGCTCTTGCTGCAGGAAAGGCCATTGTGTGCGCGGCGGTCGACTGATCCACCGCACTAACAGCGATGTGGAGGACCACCCAGACGTAGTAGCAGTATTAGCAATAATATTTTCACAAAAAAATAATTAAAAAGAAAATAATTAAAAGATAATATGACAATTTAATATTAGCATTATCAACTACGTAATAGACCCAAGAGACACAGTCAGTGGGCAGCCCTAGTGCGTGTATCTACCGAGCGGCCGTAATTAATTATTTCAAGGACACTGTACTGCTTACTTTATTATACTGTGACCTATGTAAAGGTGCGGTTAAACAGCGCGTAAATAGCGCGAACTCACGCGAGCCGCGCCGTCCGTGTAGGAGCGGCTCGCGCCTAGCCGCTCGTGACAAGCCTAATACTTATCCACACACCGGCGCGGCGCCGCCGCCGCGCCCCTCACTCCGTCAACTAGTCAGATGCACAGATACGTTCTGCTGCCGCAGCAGCAGTTGTTATTTTGCTCAGTACTGACTACTTAAATAAAAAGAAAAGACGAAGAAGAAGAAAAGCGCGGCGCTAGCTCGCAAAGAAGGTGGTGGTGAACGTAAATGGGCAACTAGATCCGTGGGGCGATCTGCACAGTCTGATGAATAGATCAATAGACGGCGCATGTCATTGAGCCGCGCCGACCGACGGACGCGTGATAGCTCGTGCGAACTTTGCCGAGCTGCGCTGATTCAGAATGTGTGCACGCCGCGTGGCGCGACGTAGTGCGCGCGTAGCCAGGCGCCGCTCACGACACGCGCCGTTTACCCGCAAAGGCGCTACCCAGACCGTTTTTCTTTGTTTTTCAGAGGCTCATCCATTAAGAGAAATATTTAGATAAACTACATCTAAAAGCGCATTATTAATGTTCGACATCCTATCATCATCACATTGCACGTTCTTATTTGTTTTTGTCCTAACTTATAGGCCGGAGAAATTAGGTTTGAACCCTGCACTAAATCCTAACAGCGAGTTTTTTCCTGAATCGTGTTTTTGAACTTAGCTCTTCAAATAATATAAAAAAATTAAACGTTTTCCAGGACCGCATCAAGGTAAAAAAAACAAAAACAAATTTTTGTGAATACATTGACGCAAACTAATTAACAGGAAAGTTTTGGTTATATTAGGTATGTAAACAATTCGTAAAAACTAATACATTATTTCAGAATTAAACATTTACCTCCACGGAAATTTAAATAAAAATAAAATTACGTTTTTTTTTTAATTGTACTTCAAGCAAAAATATTAACAGCAGTTTTTTTGCATTAAATTACTTAATTAAATATTTTACTACTCTATTCAACAAAATTAAGCATATTGTGCTAGCGCAAGATATTAATAAAAGTTTTTTTGCAATAACGGTTCAGGCAAAAATGTAACAGAGTAAAATTTTGTTTAATTTTTATTTATAGGCTCCATCTCACTTAATTACAAGAAAATTAAACAAATTAGAGCATTGTTTTTTTATGGATACTTATTATACATAACATTTTGAATAATGTGTTTAACTATTTTTTGAATAAATATGTTAAATATATATTAAATTAATCTGTTAAATATTATACATCCGAAAGTGTGTTTGTTTGTTTGTTACGCTTTCACGCTAAAATGGCTGAACGGATTTGGACTTTTATCTAGATATTCCCACGGGATCGACAATAAGTGGCGATCCCGCGGGTGAAACCGCGGGACGCAGCTAGTATGTTTTAAAAATAAAAATATTTTTTTTTATTTCAGACCAAGGGATCCATTTATTGTTAGTATGAAGTTAGCCTATGTTAGTAAACACAAAAATTAAAAATACAATAATTAGGTAAAGTACATTAATTGACTACATCAACGTGTTACATGTCTGCCAGCCCAGAGCTTGATAAATGGTCCATCAACCTTGTCCGCCTGTGTAGCTAAAATACTGTTATGGTAGCCCTAACAGTATTTTCGCCCCTGAATCGCTGCAACATCGATGCACACCGTAAACATACATATAAAATATACTTGTAAAAAAAAACCTGAAATTATTGATAGTATGCATCTTTTGCTAAAGGTGACAATTTTTTTTTTTTCTCTTCACATACGGTAGCGTCTTATTAATTTAGATAAGTAAGCTTAAAAACTATGTAACACTAGTTTATGAGAGACTGGTGTCTGGACGGTCGATGAAGATCTATTTATTTCAGGATTACACTAATGGATAAATTATAAAACAATCTAAATAATTTACGTTTTATTTTATTTCAAAAGAACGGTTTTTCCTTCTTTATTAAAATAATAATTCCAAAAAACAGATCAGTTTTCGATTTTTATTTAAATAATTACAAAAATTTAGTAAATTTGGCGTGCGCAGAGAGTGGGACCGACAACGACCGAACGCTCACGCCAGTAGTGGATCGTCCCCATACAAGAGGATGGACATAGAATCAAAAATTTAAAAAGTATTCAATTTAAAAAAATATATATATACAGTTGCATTCCTCTAATAAAGAACAACAAAAATTGTTACTATGCTTTTTTTATTTGACAAGCACTTTAGGAGCGATTCGATGAAAACTGTTATTTTTGTATGGAAACGAACACAAAAATGTCTGTATCTCATGATTCCCTCCTTGTTTCGATTTGCGGTTTTCACTACTGCTATTTACCCATTTTGTGCCACATTTTCTTCAAGGACACATGGTGCCCCCAGAGTGCCCCTTCCGAGATATTTTGCCTATAGTAACTATCTTTGTTATTGTATTACTGACGGAATGGAGGTACTTTAAGTATACTTATTACTGAGAATTATTCATTACTAAGTAGTTCCTTAAATAACAGGTGCATTTGTGAGTACTTTAATGACTTATGAACGCTTTTATTGCAATTTATCAAAAGCGTTTAAATGAGTCATTAAGTAACGACTACCAGTACTTGCTTAATCGAATTAGTTATTGTATGTAATTACTATGTTAACAGCCCTTAAGCTCTGCATTGTGATTGGCTCATGTCATCAATAGCTTATCAAATTCATTGATAGTTGCAAACTTACTGCCCTATAAATTTTAGTGTGTTTTGCAATTTTTGATTCTATGTCCAACCTCTTGTATGGCGACGATCCACTGTGCTCCGCCGCGAAACCGTAGCAGCGAAACCGCGGTAGTTCACTTCAACTGGCTCACGTCATGTTTCGCTACTCAAGTTCCGCTAGGTACTCGAATTTCGCGTAGCGAAACATGACGTGAGCGTGAATTGAACTACTGCGGTTTCGCGGCGGAGGTGTGCTACTGGAGCATAGGTCGCTCGCTAGGGCCTTAACTAAAAATACCATGAAGATGGATTGGGATCACAAATCCATCTGCATTAGTTCTTCCTTAACAGAGAGATCTGCTGCTTAAAGGCTGCTTATGAATTATGATTAGTAGGATTCCTATTACAAACCTTTATTCAAAACTAGCGATCCGCAGAACCTACTTCGCACGATTTTTACAACTTGACAGAACATCGAGATTAGTTAGTTGAATATTAATGTATTATACACATAAACCTTCCCTAAATAATTATGAAAACCACATCAAAATCCGTTGCGGAGTTTAGAAGAACAGCGCGGTCACACAGACAGAGAGGAAAAGCGACTTTAATTTAAAAGCACCATAAACGAACCCTTCGGAGCTCTCCTCACTTACTCAAAGCGTAAAATTCGGCCGTCTCTTATCGCCGTCCCAGGAAATGGAACTATGGTTCCCATTCCCAGTATACATACACACAATGTTTTTTCTCTGCTCTGTGTATTTTAGATTAACTTAAATAGACACAAACACTATGTTCATTTCAAATTGCTTTATTATTAATGGTAGATGCTTAATGGACGCTGTGGCTCAGCATACATTGAATGTACGAGTATGTATTCAATGTATGCTGAGCCACAGCGTCCATTAAGCATCTACATTATCATTATCATTTTCATTATCATTGCATTTGTCATTAGTAATGACTACATTTTTATCTGTATTTTTTATGGTGTACATAATAAAGAATATTCTATTCTATTCTATTCTATTTACCTATTATCGTTTCAGTTATGTTTTTATATATCTGTTTTGCGTTAACATTGTAAGCTATGTACAACTAGCGTAAAATGTGATTTTTAGGCCGCCAAACAGAACCCTATTACTAAGCCTCCGCTGTCCGTCCGTCATTCCGTCCGTCTGTCTGTCAGCGGCATGTATCTCATGAACCAGAATAGGTGGACAGTTGAAATGTCTACAGATTATGTATTTATATTGCCGCTATAATAACAAATAATAAAAAAAAAAATTGATTTGTATTATTTGTACTATATGAAACGTGTTTTGTTCAATGTTATTTGCTAAATATTTTACGGTGATACGGAGCCCTTCGTGTGCAAGTGCGACTCTTACTTGGCCGGTTTTTGCATTATGTCATAACATCCATCATCAAATGACCAGCCAGTCTATTTTGCAAAAATTCCACCTTGAAAAGTGTGAAAACTTACGTCAAGCGATCTTGACGTAAGCTATTACTAGAGGTCGAATGACAGCTCACTTCGCATTATGTGGTTACGGTGTGATTTTTACAGAAAAGACCGACCGATACAAATTAATTTATAATCTACATATCATCCAATATTAATTAGAACAATTTTATTGTAAAATTTGCTTTTGAATAATATTTAATAGTTTTCTTTTTATCCTGTTGCCCTGCCCTAAGCCCTAGCGCGCACTGCGGTGCCATGCGTTTTTTTCACCGCAACGAATATGATCCTGCTTTGTGTTCGAATGCGTTTTTTTCCCGTAGTGCGCGCGCTTCCACTGTGTTTCATACTTCACAGTTTTTACGGTAGCAAAACGCACCACAGTACGCGCCTAGCCTTACCTCCTACACACTATGCCGGCGGCACGGCCGCCGGCTTTTGCCGCGCGGCACGTACCCCCGGCCTTTGCGCCTTCATTTCCTTTTCGATCCTTTGTGCGGCAAGGCCGGGCGCGCCGCGGCTTGCCCGTCGGTATAGTGTGTAGGCGCTATAATAGCGCCTGCCCATAATTTGTAACATCTTTTATATATGGAACGCAATAGATGAATGTGAATTATGAATACTAATATAGTCATTAAAAAAAGCTTAATAACTCGACAGGTTTTGATCCCAAAACCTGCCGATATTCCCATAGTTTTTGATCCCATAAGCTGTCAAAGGGTCAATCCCTAGCATCAGGTCGAATGGCAGCTCACTTCAAGCTTTTTACAGAATTTACCGGCTCTTGCTCACGTGGGCTTCCCAAGGATCGGAAAACCTTTTGAGGTTATTTATCATGATGTCGTAATGCTATCAAAATGGTAAAATCGTATAAGTATCAAATTGATACAATTTTGTACGATAAGAAATAGAATGTAATTTATAAAACTGGTATAACAGCTATCTAATTACGCGACACATTTTTGTAACTGATTACGAGTAATGTGTATAATTTTGAAAGTTCAACAAAATTCATTGCGTTATTTACGTTGTTGAGCTGATTTTTTTTCGAACTTATGAAGCAATGGAACAGCAATCTGTTTCAAAACGATTCAGATTCTAATTGATCGTGTATTACGCAATCAGGGTACTGGTGTTACTAAAACACGAGTGCTATTTAACAAAAAACGAAGGCGATGTATCACACTAGTTAATGATAAATGTTTTACTTTCGTAAATAGGTTTGTACAAACACGTTAAAACGTCAAAACTAAGTTATGTTTTAAAACTAGACGAGTTTGGTGTATCCTATCTGACTACTCTGAGAAGAAAGACCGAAACAAACTCAGAACTCTTTTAAGTCCAGACACAATCTTGGTCAGATCATGTGAGTGAGGAACTGAGGACCATGTAGTGTGAGTGTAGAGTCATTTAATGCCTAGTTATTTTACATTATATCATTGCGGTAGCTTAGGTTAATCCATAATCAGGATGATACGATAAAAGTATCGATAAAGACCGTGATAATAGATACTGCAATGCACTAAATCTAAGTGTGCGAACACTGGGTAATTCAGGGGACATTTTGAGAGCTTTAACTCTCAAACTCAAAGCATTTATTTCAATTAAATCATTTACAGGCACTTTGACAGACTAAATTGTTACAAAATATTAGTTACTTAAATCGTTAATTTTAAGAATTTGGGATGGCAACGCATAGATCTACGATGTCTCTGGTATCGCAGATGTTAGGCGTGGGTCACCACTTACCATGAGGTGGACTGACGGCTTGTTTACAATCCAATAACACAAAAATAATAATTAGAAAATGATCAATCGTATTGGCTTTCTAGCAACTGATGGACAGCGACCTTGACCAAATTCACAACACTTCACTCACAAATAACAACTTTAAGCTCAAAAAAACTCCTCACCAAAGTATTTGATGGTGACGAACACCTTCCGGATGATAATCTTGAGCATCAACATGAGCATAATAGTTGGGTATAGCTAACACATGAGTTTGTAGTGCACTAGGAACATAGCGACTGTCGCGACGCGGTATCTAATACACACTGGGGCGGGCCGCTAAAATGCTGCGACGGGACAAGGCATGCTACGGCTACATTGTCGCGATAACGCGAACTACACATCGCGCGCTCTCTCTCGCACAGCGCTCGACGTCTCGCTGTACAACAGAGAGCGCGCGAAGTGTAGTTCGCGTTATCGCGATAATGTAACCGTAGTATTAGAGATAACGTCGATAAGTCGTTTTTATTATCTATTGATAGGAAATATTGTAGATTTATGAATACTCATCCGATAGAGTCATAGTACGGTGAAAGGAGTTATTATTATTAGTACTAATATAATCTCCTTTGTATGTTCGTTAATCAATCACGCAAAAACGGCTGAACGAATTTGGATGAAATTTGGCACACAGATATTTTATAACCTGGATTAACACATAAGCTACATTTTATCCCGGTAAACGCAGATGAAGTTGCGGTCAGAAGCTAGTATTGCAATACATTCTATTTTTTAAAGTTATAGGGTTTTTCCATCTGGAATCTGTCAGTAGCAGCCCGGGGACTGGATTTGTGCCGGTTTAAATATAACGGGCGAATGTGGGTGTACTATAGGTACAGCTCTGCTTAATCCTTTGGGAAACACAGGCGTCATGTTTTGTTATTATTCATTTACTTTAAACGCGAACGGAGTCGTAGAAAAAGTTATGTGAGTAAATAACGTTTCTTAATAATTGTTTGACTAACATCGTCAAACGTCCGCTTATCAAAACATAATCAGTAGAGTACCTACATCAAGTAATGATGATTAAAAACCAATAAACGAATGTTTCAATCATTAAGTAAGTCAACTGTTTATGCGATTTTGATAAGATTGAGATTTTTTGTCTATTTATATGTGTGTACATAAACTGTTAAATAAATAAATAAGAAGTTAGAAAATAAATACATTTTAAAATGCAGTAGATAAGCGTGCAGCTGCCGACTATTTCTGTACTGTGCTCGTGATTTTATGTATATCTATTTTGTTTTTTTTTCTTTATTATTCGAGTTACCTGAACATTTTGTATGCACATGTTTCTGTCACAAATAAACCAATTTTGCTTTCTTTCTTTCTTTTCTTTATAGTGAAATTTATTGAAAATGTAGTTAAATGAATACACAGACAAAAACACAAATCTCGCGGTGATAGTGATGATTTTAGGCAGAAGATTCCAATTCATCCCAATCACAGCAAGTTAACGTTTTTATTTTATTTATTAGGGAAAACAAACAGTGACACATAACATTTTTTAGGGATAAACAACAAAGATAATGGCACAAATGTGTAACCAACAACATTTTCCACGGAATACACATAAAAAATAATCTTTACAAAATATGCTATTTAAACTAAAACCTACAAACTACAATAATGTAAGTTAAGAAAACATTTTTGTGCTAAATAGTAAAACAATAGTAAAGAAAAACTCATCATGCTAATCTTAATTAAAATGACTAGTGACTAAGTGATTTGAATATAATATTTTTTAAATAATTTTGCTGAAATTAAAGACATAAAAAACTTTTTAACTTAGTCTCTGTGATACATATCATAATATCACGCATCTATTTCCCGAACAGTTAGGCAGAGGAGTACCTTTAGTACACCGACATTTCGCCCGTAATGTTAAAGTCCCATGTGACAGGGGGCGAGCCTATTGCCATCAACCGTTCACAAATCCAGACTCCGGGCTCACTGTGTAATACCTAGGTACAATAGAGGGACATGGTAAGCCTAACATCAAATGATGCATTAATAGGCCGGTCTAGGACTTCTAACATCAAAAAGTATTAGTTTCGTGCATATATGCGGGTGGGGTATTGTTGAATCCCATAATAGGGATGTTAATGCGGAAAAAAAATCTGTTTAGTCTTTCAGTAAGATAATAAAAAAATATTAGACACGTATTTTTGCTTTATCATATTAATAAAAAATGGTTTAGATAAAACGCATTAAAGTTGGATTAAACGCATTTAGTTCACAGGTCAGTTTATAATCTACCGGCCAGTGACGTCATGCCACATTTTAACGCATTGCCTAGTCAATGTGTTGCCGTAATCTTTTTACTACGTAAAAAAATAAAAAATACCTACGTGTCCAATATTTTTTATAATCTACATAACGGACAAAAATAATTTTTTTTCAACATCCGTCAAAGTATAATATCAATTAAGCAATTACAGTATTATAAAATTAAATTACTTTAATTTCGGAATTCCGTGGCAAAAAACGAAAATTTAAAACCAAAGACCGACTTCTAAAATTAAAGTTATTTTTCAGTTTGTAGTGTTTTATTTTAAGTCAGTTGTTTTTTTAAATATTTTTTTTTCAAATTTTTGTTGTGGTACCTCCCCCACACAAATACGAATACCACTACCTGCTATGTAAATAACAGTGACAGGAAGTTATTATAAATCATCCACATAGACTAAGTGGGAAAATACGTATTATTGAAGCTTACTCAAAACAAAAACTCCCCAAGCAAAATTAATAAAATTTATATGGTCATAACTGAAGTATAACCTACAAAACAAAAAAAGAATCATGAAAATCAATTCATAATTGGCGGAGTAATAGAGTAACATTTTATTTTTTTTATAATTGAATTGAGAACCTCCTCCTGTTTGAAGTCGGTTAAAAAGATTATACTGATTATATTGTATCAAAGTGACTTTTTATTTTCATTTTTTACTTTGCTGAACCTGACCTTTTCAAACGCACGACATTTTTAACTGAATCCTCTCAAAGACTTTAAGACTAACCTAAACCTAAAAACTTTTTTACTGAATCTCCTAATTTATCTATGGTCGACCGGCGCAACATGTCTTTTTCTTCCTTAAGTCTTGTTAGTTATTACTGTTAAGTCTCTATTAGTCGTCATCTCGGTAGCCAGCGAATCTCATCCAACTCTCAAATACTACTCGAACGTAATTGGCCGAGGTCGTTAGAAGCGCCATCTTATCGCTCATCGTTTGTTTTCGATGTCCCTAATGTTATGAAAACATAGTACGCTTAGCCGAATTAATAACGTTTGGGAAGATTACACACATTAGATTTTGTAACACTATCTGTCATGTACCATGATTGTGTTTGTTTCATAGCCTGTTCGATGTATTGCACTTTTTCCCAACTATGTTGAGGTCGGCTTCCAATCTAACCGGATGCAGCTGAATGCCAGTATTTTACTCGGAGCGACTGCCTGTCTGACCTCTAAAACCCAGTTACTGGGTAACACGATACCCCTTGGTGTAAATGGTAGAGAAGTAAAAATACGTCAGGCTAATGGCTACAAATGTATACCCGTTTGAGTCGATTGGCCAAATCTATTCCTAGAATAATTTCAACCAAAAATACTTGGTAATAGCCTCTTTTCTGTAGGTAAAGAAAAAAATATTTATAACAGATGCCAGACATGGATGCCAGATGAGAATAATGACGTCAAGTGTCTATATTAGCATATTTCGAGGTCACGCAACTTGCTCATTTAAAAAAATTGTTTTATATTCATAGATTAATGCGTGATTGTCCATTCGTTTTTTTTTTCGTTTTAAGGTAAGCTATAGAAACTAAACTACTTATAAAGCGTGAACGCGAGTGAGACGAGCGGATTCGTGTACAAATCGCTGCCATGAATTTATTTCAATCGACGGTGTTTTATAGTGTTTTAAACTATGTTCTTGGCCGCTCTTCATGTATCGTAAAATAACAAGGAATAAGAAATAGGAACAAGCCTACGATCCGATCAGCCTGTCCCTTGCTACCCTCACCGAGCGACGCCCTAAGCCGATGTCTGCACCCCTAGGAACAAGCCTACGATCCGATCCAGCCTGTCCCTTGCTGCCCTCACCGAGCGACGCCCTAAGCCGATGTCTGCACCCCTAGGAACAAGCCTACGATCCGATCAGCCTGTCCCTTGCTGCCCTCACCGAGCGACGCCCTAAGCCGATGTCTGCACCCCTAGGAACAAGCCTACGATCCGATCAGCCTGTCCCTTGCTGCCCTCACCGAGCGACGCCCTAAGCCGATGTCTGCACCCCTAGGAACAAGCCTACGATCCAATCCAGCCTGTCCCTTGCTGTCCCCCCCTGTGACGGCCTAAGCCGATGTCCGTACCCCACAGGGAGTGCCTTTAGGGTGTAGTCGCTTAGTTTATAAGTGTTATGCACTCGCTGGGGGTTTCATTATTAAGGCATCCACAGACTGGCAGCCTACAACTTCGTAGATTGAGGCTGCAAGATGCACAAAAAAAAAGAAGTGTTTTTTTTTAGCCTGGGCAGCAGTCTCATCCTGTCTGCTTGTCACTATACTGCAAAAAGTCGCGAGACTTACTTATAAATAGTTTTCTAATTACATCGCAATAGTGTAACATGCAGTGCAACATACCGCCTCTAATATAGTCGGTTTAAAATAGCAATCTATTTTTACTTAACACGTTTAAATATGCATATTCTCTGAAATGTTGCGTTACATGTTACAACATTCGTTGCATTGCGCACTGTACAGAGTGTGGTGTTTAGACAGGTCCAGGAACAAACGTCCAATCAAAATCAAACCTAGATGTTACTGGCAAAATGGTGGTTTGTGAAAAGAAAACTGCATCTAATGTCGAAAAGTATGATCAAAATTATTTTAAGAAAATGGTATTCCTATATCAAGTTTTTTGGTAAGTCGTTATTGTTATTGCTTTACGTACACTCCTTTCACAGTTCTTTTACCTCTGATGATCTTTGCACAGTTGTTTTACATAACTGTCAAAATCACGGTGATCTTTAGTGTCGATATTATAAGGTTGCTATTGGGTTGCTGCTGACACAGTCTGTAGTTTTACGTAACATGTGTATTTACACTGGTGATCTTCTTCAAAAAAGAGTTCGCAGGTATTCGTAGATTCGTGTTACTGCTACCACCTCTGGTATTGTTTTTGTTGGTGATGTGGCCGACAATATGGTGGTCTATGGCAATAAGGAACAGGGCCCAAGAGCCGCCAAGCACAAAGCTGTCTCCGGAGTATGAAATGAACCGGAACTTAGAACATGATTTACAGAATATGTAAGTGATGATCACTTCCTGTTTTAGCAACACTCAAACATAACATAACATCACGTATATTATACAATACCCGTATGGTTAGGCTGGTTACCTGTACACCCCCATTTCGCCAGCTATGTTTAAGGCTTGTGCAGACCAGCGCGACTTGTCGCGCGACGCGACACCGGTTATTGTTATGCTGTGAAGTTTTCTTAGAAATTGTATTGTTCGTGTCGCGTCGCGCGACAAGTCGCGCTGGTCTGCACAAGCCTTTAAGTCCCATGTAGCAGGGGGCGAGCCTATAGCCATCAACCGGGCACAAATCCAGACTCCAGCCTGCTATTGAGAAATTCCAGATGGAAAAACCCTATAACACTGCCCGACCCGGGAGTTGAACCCAGGACCTCATGGTCAGCAGTAGCGCTTGCGATCGCTAGACCAACGATACCAACACGGCTGTCTTAGAAAACTTGAAGCTTCACTGGCATGCAGAATTGCAGGAGCCAGATGACAGGCTTTTCGGGAAAGAAACCTGAACGTGAACCACATCGTGTTATTGAATTACTGAAAGCCTACCCTGCATCCTAAGACAAAGCTTTACACATTAATAAACCTTGGTCCTTAAGGATCCCTTATCTTCTGGTCCATTTCCAGCCAAGTCCTCATAGAGCCAACGAGGACGCTCTGTGGCACTTCCAAAGAAGTGCTAGTGCTAGCCATAGTGGCTTCCACCTCGTCCCGTCCTGACCTTAGGTTGGCTGTGCGCGAGACCTGGGGGGTGTTCCAGCCCACATTCTAAACGTCTTCACAGCTTGACCGCCACCCATGAAGTCTGCTCTGCTGAGCCCCGGCCGGCCGCCGCGGCGGCGGCCGACCGAGCATCATGTTGCAGACTCCGTCGAGCGCCGCCGCTAGGCAGCGCTGGCGTCCCGATTACTCAACTCAGTAACGTACTTCCGACATATATATTATGTACAAATATGTAAAGGAAAAAATTAAAGTAAAGGGAAGAGCTCATTGGGCATCAAAAAATTCGTCCACATCGGTGTCAGCGGGAAAAGTTCCCAAAAGGCTGGTAGCGTTGCCACGTTGGATGGCAATGCTGATTCTTTGGCCTAAAAATTGGCCAGCCCTCTGGTCACGTGAACAGTCGACCAACCGCTTGGCAATGTCCCGAAATACTCGGTGAGCACTCAGACCCCACGGCCCTAGTGTGTCAACCCCAAATGGCTCAAAAATATAGCTACCAGTAAGATTGTTATATTATTTGTTTGAGTTTTCTGCACCTGCAGCAGCCGCCCCGGCACAAGCCGTTGTGCTAGGAAGATGGGATGGCACAAGGGTATCGACACAGGTTGCATCCTACACCGAAGGCCTACCCAATTTCCAAGGAATTATGGTTATTCTATCTTGACTCTTTCGCTTCACTTTCTCTTTCTATCTTCCGTCGCGTGCCAAGCCATTGGGTTCTAAAACAGCTGGCACCCCGGCGATGACAAGAGACCGACGGATGATGTCGTAAATGCTTGCATGCCGTGCCAGCCGACCAGCGCTCTTGCTGCAGGAAAGGCCATTGTGTGCGCGGCGGTCGACTGATCCACCGCACTAACAGCGATGTGGAGGACCACCCAGACGTAGTAGCAGTATTAGCAATAATATTTTCACAAAAAAATAATTAAAAAGAAAATAATTAAAAGATAATATGACAATTTAATATTAGCATTATCAACTACGTAATAGACCCAAGAGACACAGTCAGTGGGCAGCCCTAGTGCGTGTATCTACCGAGCGGCCGTAATTAATTATTTCAAGGACACTGTACTGCTTACTTTATTATACTGTGACCTATGTAAAGGTGCGGTTAAACAGCGCGTAAATAGCGCGAACTCACGCGAGCCGCGCCGTCCGTGTAGGAGCGGCTCGCGCCTAGCCGCTCGTGACAAGCCTAATACTTATCCACACACCGGCGCGGCGCCGCCGCCGCGCCCCTCACTCCGTCAACTAGTCAGATGCACAGATACGTTCTGCTGCCGCAGCAGCAGTTGTTATTTTGCTCAGTACTGACTACTTAAATAAAAAGAAAAGACGAAGAAGAAGAAAAGCGCGGCGCTAGCTCGCAAAGAAGGTGGTGGTGAACGTAAATGGGCAACTAGATCCGTGGGGCGATCTGCACAGTCTGATGAATAGATCAATAGACGGCGCATGTCATTGAGCCGCGCCGACCGACGGACGCGTGATAGCTCGTGCGAACTTTGCCGAGCTGCGCTGATTCAGAATGTGTGCACGCCGCGTGGCGCGACGTAGCGCGCGCTTAGCCAGGCGCCGCTCACGACACGCGCCGTTTACCCGCAAAGGCGCTACCCAGACCGTTTTTCTTTGTTTTTCAGAGGCTCATCCATTAAGAGAAATATTTAGATAAACTACATCTAAAAGCGCATTATTAATGTTCGACATCCTATCATCATCACATTGCACGTTCTTATTTGTTTTTGTCCTAACTTATAGGCCGGAGAAATTAGGTTTGAACCCTGCACTAAATCCTAACAGCGAGTTTTTTCCCTCAATCGTGTTTTTGAACTTAGCTCTTCAAATAATATAAAAAAATTAAACGTTTTCCAGGACCGCATCAAGGTAAAAAAAACAAAAACAAATTTTTGTGAATACATTGACGCAAACTAATTAACAGGAAAGTTTTGGTTATATTAGGTATGTAAACAATTCGTAAAAACTAATACATTATTTCAGAATTAAACATTTACCTCCACGGAAATTTAAATAAAAATAAAATTACGTTTTTTTTTAATTGTACTTCAAGCAAAAATATTAACAGCAGTTTTTTTGCATTAAATTACTTAATTAAATATTTTACTACTCTATTCAACAAAATTAAGCATATTGTGCTAGCGCAAGATATTAATAAAAGTTTTTTTGCAATAACGGTTCAGGCAAAAATGTAACAGAGTAAAATTTTGTTTAATTTTTATTTATAGGCTCCATCTCACTTAATTACAAGAAAATTAAACAAATTAGAGCATTGTTTTTTTATGGATACTTATTATACATAACATTTTGAATAATGTGTTTAACTATTTTTTGAATAAATATGTTAAATATATATTAAATTAATCTGTTAAATATTATACATCCGAAAGTGTGTTTGTTTGTTTGTTACGCTTTCACGCTAAAATGGCTGAACGGATTTGGACTTTTATCTAGATATTCCCACGGGATCGACAATAAGTGGCGATCCCGCGGGTGAAACCGCGGGACGCAGCTAGTATGTTTTAAAAATATTTTTTTTTTTTTTTATTTCAGACCAAGGGATCCATTTATTGTTAGTATGAAGTTAGCCTATGTTAGTAAACACAAAAATTAAAAATACAATAATTAGGTAAAGTACATTAATTGACTACATCAACGTGTTACATGTCTGCCAGCCCAGAGCTTGATAAATGGTCCATCAACCTTGTCCGCCTGTGTAGCTAAAATACTGTTATGGTAGCCCTAACAGTATTTTCGCCCCTGAATCGCTGCAACATCGATGCACACCGTAAACATACATATAAAATATACTTGTAAAAAAAAACCTGAAATTATTGATAGTATGCATCTTTTGCTAAAGGTGACAATTTTTTTTTTTTCTCTTCACATACGGTAGCGTCTTATTAATTTAGATAAGTAAGCTTAAAAACTATGTAACACTAGTTTATGAGAGACTGGTGTCTGGACGGTCGATGAAGATCTATTTATTTCAGGATTACACTAATGGATAAATTATAAAACAATCTAAATAATTTACGTTTTATTTTATTTCAAAAGAACGGTTTTTCCTTCTTTATTAAAATAATAATTCCAAAAAACAGATCAGTTTTCGATTTTTATTTAAATAATTACAAAAATTTAGTAAATTTGGCGTGCGCAGAGAGTGGGACCGACAACGACCGAACGCTCACGCCAGTAGTGGATCGTCCCCATACAAGAGGATGGACATAGAATCAAAAATTTAAAAAGTATTCAATTTAAAAAAATATATATATACAGTTGCATTCCTCTAATAAAGAACAACAAAAATTGTTACTATGCTTTTTTTATTTGACAAGCACTTTAGGAGCGATTCGATGAAAACTGTTATTTTTGTATGGAAACGAACACAAAAATGTCTGTATCTCATGATTCCCTCCTTGTTTCGATTTGCGGTTTTCACTACTGCTATTTACCCATTTTGTGCCACATTTTCTTCAAGGACACATGGTGCCCCCAGAGTGCCCCTTCCGAGATATTTTGCCTATAGTAACTATCTTTGTTATTGTATTACTGACGGAATGGAGGTACTTTAAGTATACTTATTACTGAGAATTATTCATTACTAAGTAGTTCCTTAAATAACAGGTGCATTTGTGAGTACTTTAATGACTTATGAACGCTTTTATTGCAATTTATCAAAAGCGTTTAAATGAGTCATTAAGTAACGACTACCAGTACTTGCTTAATCGAATTAGTTATTGTATGTAATTACTATGTTAACAGCCCTTAAGCTCTGCATTGTGATTGGCTCATGTCATCAATAGCTTATCAAATTCATTGATAGTTGCAAACTTACTGCCCTATAAATTTTAGTGTGTTTTGCAATTTTTGATTCTATGTCCAACCTCTTGTATGGCGACGATCCACTGTGCTCCGCCGCGAAACCGTAGCAGCGAAACCGCGGTAGTTCACTTCAACTGGCTCACGTCATGTTTCGCTACTCAAGTTCCGCTAGGTACTCGAATTTCGCGTAGCGAAACATGACGTGAGCGTGAATTGAACTACTGCGGTTTCGCGGCGGAGGTGTGCTACTGGAGCATAGGTCGCTCGCTAGGGCCTTAACTAAAAATACCATGAAGATGGATTGGGATCACAAATCCATCTGCATTAGTTCTTCCTTAACAGAGAGATCTGCTGCTTAAAGGCTGCTTATGAATTATGATTAGTAGGATTCCTATTACAAACCTTTATTCAAAACTAGCGATCCGCAGAACCTACTTCGCACGATTTTTACAACTTGACAGAACATCGAGATTAGTTAGTTGAATATTAATGTATTATACACATAAACCTTCCCTAAATAATTATGAAAACCACATCAAAATCCGTTGCGGAGTTTAGAAGAACAGCGCGGTCACACAGACAGAGAGGAAAAGCGACTTTAATTTAAAAGCACCATAAACGAACCCTTCGGAGCTCTCCTCACTTACTCAAAGCGTAAAATTCGGCCGTCTCTTATCGCCGTCCCAGGAAATGGAACTATGGTTCCCATTCCCAGTATACATACACACAATGTTTTTTCTCTGCTCTGTGTATTTTAGATTAACTTAAATAGACACAAACACTATGTTCATTTCAAATTGCTTTATTATTAATGGTAGATGCTTAATGGACGCTGTGGCTCAGCATACATTGAATGTACGAGTATGTATTCAATGTATGCTGAGCCACAGCGTCCATTAAGCATCTACATTATCATTATCATTTTCATTATCATTGCATTTGTCATTAGTAATGACTACATTTTTATCTGTATTTTTTATGGTGTACATAATAAAGAATATTCTATTCTATTCTATTCTATTTACCTATTATCGTTTCAGTTATGTTTTTATATATCTGTTTTGCGTTAACATTGTAAGCTATGTACAACTAGCGTAAAATGTGATTTTTAGGCCGCCAAACAGAACCCTATTACTAAGCCTCCGCTGTCCGTCCGTCATTCCGTCCGTCTGTCTGTCAGCGGCATGTATCTCATGAACCAGAATAGGTGGACAGTTGAAATGTCTACAGATTATGTATTTATATTGCCGCTATAATAACAAATAATAAAAAAAAAAATTGATTTGTATTATTTGTACTATATGAAACGTGTTTTGTTCAATGTTATTTGCTAAATATTTTACGGTGATACGGAGCCCTTCGTGTGCAAGTGCGACTCTTACTTGGCCGGTTTTTGCATTATGTCATAACATCCATCATCAAATGACCAGCCAGTCTATTTTGCAAAAATTCCACCTTGAAAAGTGTGAAAACTTACGTCAAGCGATCTTGACGTAAGCTATTACTAGAGGTCGAATGACAGCTCACTTCGCATTATGTGGTTACGGTGTGATTTTTACAGAAAAGACCGACCGATACAAATTAATTTATAATCTACATATCATCCAATATTAATTAGAACAATTTTATTGTAAAATTTGCTTTTGAATAATATTTAATAGTTTTCTTTTTATCCTGTTGCCCTGCCCTAAGCCCTAGCGCGCACTGCGGTGCCATGCGTTTTTTTCACCGCAACGAATATGATCCTGCTTTGTGTTCGAATGCGTTTTTTTCCCGTAGTGCGCGCGCTTCCACTGTGTTTCATACTTCACAGTTTTTACGGTAGCAAAACGCACCACAGTACGCGCCTAGCCTTACCTCCTACACACTATGCCGGCGGCACGGCCGCCGGCTTTTGCCGCGCGGCACGTACCCCCGGCCTTTGCGCCTTCATTTCCTTTTCGATCCTTTGTGCGGCAAGGCCGGGCGCGCCGCGGCTTGCCCGTCGGTATAGTGTGTAGGCGCTATAATAGCGCCTGCCCATAATTTGTAACATCTTTTATATATGGAACGCAATAGATGAATGTGAATTATGAATACTAATATAGTCATTAAAAAAAGCTTAATAACTCGACAGGTTTTGATCCCAAAACCTGCCGATATTCCCATAGTTTTTGATCCCATAAGCTGTCAAAGGGTCAATCCCTAGCATCAGGTCGAATGGCAGCTCACTTCAAGCTTTTTACAGAATTTACCGGCTCTTGCTCACGTGGGCTTCCCAAGGATCGGAAAACCTTTTGAGGTTATTTATCATGATGTCGTAATGCTATCAAAATGGTAAAATCGTATAAGTATCAAATTGATACAATTTTGTACGATAAGAAATAGAATGTAATTTATAAAACTGGTATAACAGCTATCTAATTACGCGACACATTTTTGTAACTGATTACGAGTAATGTGTATAATTTTGAAAGTTCAACAAAATTCATTGCGTTATTTACGTTGTTGAGCTGATTTTTTTTCGAACTTATGAAGCAATGGAACAGCAATCTGTTTCAAAACGATTCAGATTCTAATTGATCGTGTATTACGCAATCAGGGTACTGGTGTTACTAAAACACGAGTGCTATTTAACAAAAAACGAAGGCGATGTATCACACTAGTTAATGATAAATGTTTTACTTTCGTAAATAGGTTTGTACAAACACGTTAAAACGTCAAAACTAAGTTATGTTTTAAAACTAGACGAGTTTGGTGTATCCTATCTGACTACTCTGAGAAGAAAGACCGAAACAAACTCAGAACTCTTTTAAGTCCAGACACAATCTTGGTCAGATCATGTGAGTGAGGAACTGAGGACCATGTAGTGTGAGTGTAGAGTCATTTAATGCCTAGTTATTTTACATTATATCATTGCGGTAGCTTAGGTTAATCCATAATCAGGATGATACGATAAAAGTATCGATAAAGACCGTGATAATAGATACTGCAATGCACTAAATCTAAGTGTGCGAACACTGGGTAATTCAGGGGACATTTTGAGAGCTTTAACTCTCAAACTCAAAGCATTTATTTCAATTAAATCATTTACAGGCACTTTGACAGACTAAATTGTTACAAAATATTAGTTACTTAAATCGTTAATTTTAAGAATTTGGGATGGCAACGCATAGATCTACGATGTCTCTGGTATCGCAGATGTTAGGCGTGGGTCACCACTTACCATGAGGTGGACTGACGGCTTGTTTACAATCCAATAACACAAAAATAATAATTAGAAAATGATCAATCGTATTGGCTTTCTAGCAACTGATGGACAGCGACCTTGACCAAATTCACAACACTTCACTCACAAATAACAACTTTAAGCTCAAAAAAACTCCTCACCAAAGTATTTGATGGTGACGAACACCTTCCGGATGATAATCTTGAGCATCAACATGAGCATAATAGTTGGGTATAGCTAACACATGAGTTTGTAGTGCACTAGGAACATAGCGACTGTCGCGACGCGGTATCTAATACACACTGGGGCGGGCCGCTAAAATGCTGCGACGGGACAAGGCATGCTACGGCTACATTGTCGCGATAACGCGAACTACACATCGCGCGCTCTCTCTCGCACAGCGCTCGACGTCTCGCTGTACAACAGAGAGCGCGCGAAGTGTAGTTCGCGTTATCGCGATAATGTAACCGTAGTATTAGAGATAACGTCGATAAGTCGTTTTTATTATCTATTGATAGGAAATATTGTAGATTTATGAATACTCATCCGATAGAGTCATAGTACGGTGAAAGGAGTTATTATTATTAGTACTAATATAATCTCCTTTGTATGTTCGTTAATCAATCACGCAAAAACGGCTGAACGAATTTGGATGAAATTTGGCACACAGATATTTTATAACCTGGATTAACACATAAGCTACATTTTATCCCGGTAAACGCAGATGAAGTTGCGGTCAGAAGCTAGTATTGCAATACATTCTATTTTTTAAAGTTATAGGGTTTTTCCATCTGGAATCTGTCAGTAGCAGCCCGGGGACTGGATTTGTGCCGGTTTAAATATAACGGGCGAATGTGGGTGTACTATAGGTACAGCTCTGCTTAATCCTTTGGGAAACACAGGCGTCATGTTTTGTTATTATTCATTTACTTTAAACGCGAACGGAGTCGTAGAAAAAGTTATGTGAGTAAATAACGTTTCTTAATAATTGTTTGACTAACATCGTCAAACGTCCGCTTATCAAAACATAATCAGTAGAGTACCTACATCAAGTAATGATGATTAAAAACCAATAAACGAATGTTTCAATCATTAAGTAAGTCAACTGTTTATGCGATTTTGATAAGATTGAGATTTTTTGTCTATTTATATGTGTGTACATAAACTGTTAAATAAATAAATAAGAAGTTAGAAAATAAATACATTTTAAAATGCAGTAGATAAGCGTGCAGCTGCCGACTATTTCTGTACTGTGCTCGTGATTTTATGTATATCTATTTTGTTTTTTTTTCTTTATTATTCGAGTTACCTGAACATTTTGTATGCACATGTTTCTGTCACAAATAAACCAATTTTGCTTTCTTTCTTTCTTTTCTTTATAGTGAAATTTATTGAAAATGTAGTTAAATGAATACACAGACAAAAACACAAATCTCGCGGTGATAGTGATGATTTTAGGCAGAAGATTCCAATTCATCCCAATCACAGCAAGTTAACGTTTTTATTTTATTTATTAGGGAAAACAAACAGTGACACATAACATTTTTTAGGGATAAACAACAAAGATAATGGCACAAATGTGTAACCAACAACATTTTCCACGGAATACACATAAAAAATAATCTTTACAAAATATGCTATTTAAACTAAAACCTACAAACTACAATAATGTAAGTTAAGAAAACATTTTTGTGCTAAATAGTAAAACAATAGTAAAGAAAAACTCATCATGCTAATCTTAATTAAAATGACTAGTGACTAAGTGATTTGAATATAATATTTTTTAAATAATTTTGCTGAAATTAAAGACATAAAAAACTTTTTAACTTAGTCTCTGTGATACATATCATAATATCACGCATCTATTTCCCGAACAGTTAGGCAGAGGAGTACCTTTAGTACACCGACATTTCGCCCGTAATGTTAAAGTCCCATGTGACAGGGGGCGAGCCTATTGCCATCAACCGTTCACAAATCCAGACTCCGGGCTCACTGTGTAATACCTAGGTACAATAGAGGGACATGGTAAGCCTAACATAAAATGATGCATTAATAGGCCGGTCTAGGACTTCTAACATCAAAAAGTATTAGTTTCGTGCATATATGCGGGTGGGGTATTGTTGAATCCCATAATAGGGATGTTAATGCGGAAAAAAAATCTGTTTAGTCTTTCAGTAAGATAATAAAAAAATATTAGACACGTATTTTTGCTTTATCATATTAATAAAAAATGGTTTAGATAAAACGCATTAAAGTTGGATTAAACGCATTTAGTTCACAGGTCAGTTTATAATCTACCGGCCAGTGACGTCATGCCACATTTTAACGCATTGCCTAGTCAATGTGTTGCCGTAATCTTTTTACTACGTAAAAAAATAAAAAATACCTACGTGTCCAATATTTTTTATAATCTACATAACGGACAAAAATAATTTTTTTTCAACATCCGTCAAAGTATAATATCAATTAAGCAATTACAGTATTATAAAATTAAATTACTTTAATTTCGGAATTCCGTGGCAAAAAACGAAAATTTAAAACCAAAGACCGACTTCTAAAATTAAAGTTATTTTTCAGTTTGTAGTGTTTTATTTTAAGTCAGTTGTTTTTTTAAATATTTTTTTTTCAAATTTTTGTTGTGGTACCTCCCCCACACAAATACGAATACCACTACCTGCTATGTAAATAACAGTGACAGGAAGTTATTATAAATCATCCACATAGACTAAGTGGGAAAATACGTATTATTGAAGCTTACTCAAAACAAAAACTCCCCAAGCAAAATTAATAAAATTTATATGGTCATAACTGAAGTATAACCTACAAAACAAAAAAAGAATCATGAAAATCAATTCATAATTGGCGGAGTAATAGAGTAACATTTTATTTTTTTTATAATTGAATTGAGAACCTCCTCCTGTTTGAAGTCGGTTAAAAAGATTATACTGATTATATTGTATCAAAGTGACTTTTTATTTTCATTTTTTACTTTGCTGAACCTGACCTTTTCAAACGCACGACATTTTTAACTGAATCCTCTCAAAGACTTTAAGACTAACCTAAACCTAAAAACTTTTTTACTGAATCTCCTAATTTATCTATGGTCGACCGGCGCAACATGTCTTTTTCTTCCTTAAGTCTTGTTAGTTATTACTGTTAAGTCTCTATTAGTCGTCATCTCGGTAGCCAGCGAATCTCATCCAACTCTCAAATACTACTCGAACGTAATTGGCCGAGGTCGTTAGAAGCGCCATCTTATCGCTCATCGTTTGTTTTCGATGTCCCTAATGTTATGAAAACATAGTACGCTTAGCCGAATTAATAACGTTTGGGAAGATTACACACATTAGATTTTGTAACACTATCTGTCATGTACCATGATTGTGTTTGTTTCATAGCCTGTTCGATGTATTGCACTTTTTCCCAACTATGTTGAGGTCGGCTTCCAATCTAACCGGATGCAGCTGAATGCCAGTATTTTACTCGGAGCGACTGCCTGTCTGACCTCTAAAACCCAGTTACTGGGTAACACGATACCCCTTGGTGTAAATGGTAGAGAAGTAAAAATACGTCAGGCTAATGGCTACAAATGTATACCCGTTTGAGTCGATTGGCCAAATCTATTCCTAGAATAATTTCAACCAAAAATACTTGGTAATAGCCTCTTTTCTGTAGGTAAAGAAAAAAATATTTATAACAGATGCCAGACATGGATGCCAGATGAGAATAATGACGTCAAGTGTCTATATTAGCATATTTCGAGGTCACGCAACTTGCTCATTTAAAAAAATTGTTTTATATTCATAGATTAATGCGTGATTGTCCATTCGTTTTTTTTTTCGTTTTAAGGTAAGCTATAGAAACTAAACTACTTATAAAGCGTGAACGCGAGTGAGACGAGCGGATTCGTGTACAAATCGCTGCCATGAATTTATTTCAATCGACGGTGTTTTATAGTGTTTTAAACTATGTTCTTGGCCGCTCTTCATGTATCGTAAAATAACAAGGAATAAGAAATAGGAACAAGCCTACGATCCGATCAGCCTGTCCCTTGCTACCCTCACCGAGCGACGCCCTAAGCCGATGTCTGCACCCCTAGGAACAAGCCTACGATCCGATCCAGCCTGTCCCTTGCTGCCCTCACCGAGCGACGCCCTAAGCCGATGTCTGCACCCCTAGGAACAAGCCTACGATCCGATCAGCCTGTCCCTTGCTGCCCTCACCGAGCGACGCCCTAAGCCGATGTCTGCACCCCTAGGAACAAGCCTACGATCCGATCAGCCTGTCCCTTGCTGCCCTCACCGAGCGACGCCCTAAGCCGATGTCTGCACCCCTAGGAACAAGCCTACGATCCAATCCAGCCTGTCCCTTGCTGTCCCCCCCTGTGACGGCCTAAGCCGATGTCCGTACCCCACAGGGAGTGCCTTTAGGGTGTAGTCGCTTAGTTTATAAGTGTTATGCACTCGCTGGGGGTTTCATTATTAAGGCATCCACAGACTGGCAGCCTACAACTTCGTAGATTGAGGCTGCAAGATGCACAAAAAAAAAGAAGTGTTTTTTTTTAGCCTGGGCAGCAGTCTCATCCTGTCTGCTTGTCACTATACTGCAAAAAGTCGCGAGACTTACTTATAAATAGTTTTCTAATTACATCGCAATAGTGTAACATGCAGTGCAACATACCGCCTCTAATATAGTCGGTTTAAAATAGCAATCTATTTTTACTTAACACGTTTAAATATGCATATTCTCTGAAATGTTGCGTTACATGTTACAACATTCGTTGCATTGCGCACTGTACAGAGTGTGGTGTTTAGACAGGTCCAGGAACAAACGTCCAATCAAAATCAAACCTAGATGTTACTGGCAAAATGGTGGTTTGTGAAAAGAAAACTGCATCTAATGTCGAAAAGTATGATCAAAATTATTTTAAGAAAATGGTATTCCTATATCAAGTTTTTTGGTAAGTCGTTATTGTTATTGCTTTACGTACACTCCTTTCACAGTTCTTTTACCTCTGATGATCTTTGCACAGTTGTTTTACATAACTGTCAAAATCACGGTGATCTTTAGTGTCGATATTATAAGGTTGCTATTGGGTTGCTGCTGACACAGTCTGTAGTTTTACGTAACATGTGTATTTACACTGGTGATCTTCTTCAAAAAAGAGTTCGCAGGTATTCGTAGATTCGTGTTACTGCTACCACCTCTGGTATTGTTTTTGTTGGTGATGTGGCCGACAATATGGTGGTCTATGGCAATAAGGAACAGGGCCCAAGAGCCGCCAAGCACAAAGCTGTCTCCGGAGTATGAAATGAACCGGAACTTAGAACATGATTTACAGAATATGTAAGTGATGATCACTTCCTGTTTTAGCAACACTCAAACATAACATAACATCACGTATATTATACAATACCCGTATGGTTAGGCTGGTTACCTGTACACCCCCATTTCGCCAGCTATGTTTAAGGCTTGTGCAGACCAGCGCGACTTGTCGCGCGACGCGACACCGGTTATTGTTATGCTGTGAAGTTTTCTTAGAAATTGTATTGTTCGTGTCGCGTCGCGCGACAAGTCGCGCTGGTCTGCACAAGCCTTTAAGTCCCATGTAGCAGGGGGCGAGCCTATAGCCATCAACCGGGCACAAATCCAGACTCCAGCCTGCTATTGAGAAATTCCAGATGGAAAAACCCTATAACACTGCCCGACCCGGGAGTTGAACCCAGGACCTCATGGTCAGCAGTAGCGCTTGCGATCGCTAGACCAACGATACCAACACGGCTGTCTTAGAAAACTTGAAGCTTCACTGGCATGCAGAATTGCAGGAGCCAGATGACAGGCTTTTCGGGAAAGAAACCTGAACGTGAACCACATCGTGTTATTGAATTACTGAAAGCCTACCCTGCATCCTAAGACAAAGCTTTACACATTAATAAACCTTGGTCCTTAAGGATCCCTTATCTTCTGGTCCATTTCCAGCCAAGTCCTCATAGAGCCAACGAGGACGCTCTGTGGCACTTCCAAAGAAGTGCTAGTGCTAGCCATAGTGGCTTCCACCTCGTCCCGTCCTGACCTTAGGTTGGCTGTGCGCGAGACCTGGGGGGTGTTCCAGCCCACATTCTTCGTCATGGGAATGAATATTGGTGATAGGACCAAACAGACGGTTAGCTGGTATTATACAAGATATTGGTCGGAGGGCATGCAATATCGGTAAGGTCTTCAATAGGGGTATAGCCCATAACATTTAATTTTGCTTACGTTTTTGCAATTTGCAGCCCAGTATCACTTTTTATGATAATAAAAGTTTGATACTTGTGACTATACTGGAATGCGTGGCCTTTGGCCTTTATTCTAGAATGATACTGACTGAAATGCATACATACATAAACTCACGGCTCCCTTGGGTGTAGGCAACCCAGGGGAAGATAGAACAAAAAATCAGGAACAATGCTCGCTACACGTCCGCCTGTTTAGTTTCACCATCCAACTCCTTCTCCACCAACACGCAGTACTTTGAATTTGTTTTCTTACAATCAACCAGGTCAGCAACCGCTTAGAAGCCGTAACATTCGATGACTTATTAGTCTTCGACTTTATCGATCACCACCTCAACCAGACCCTGAAGACTGCACTAATGATGAAGTGGACCATGGAACAGTGTCCTGAGGTGCAGTTCTTGTTCAAGACTGAGGAAGACGTGATGGTGAACCCTTGGATCCTCAACAAAGTGTTGGAGCAGTATGGAAATGCTCAACTTATTGGTGAGTATTCTTCGGTCTACCTTTTTGTAGAGCTCAAGACTTTAGTCGACTTGGCCAGTCAAGTGTACTGACAGTTCAAGGTTTCTTCAGTCTAAAAGCAGCATTAAAGGTCTTAAAAATTCTAAGATTCATCTCTTCTCTTATATACCTACGTATTTCAGGGTACAGCCTCAACGACACACATTTGCTGAAGAGTGAGCACAAAGCGCGGTCCATCCAGAAGTTACTTAGTGAAGACGCATCACTAAAATACCTTAGCGGTACCGGGTACCTCATTAGAAGTGAGATCACTTACACTACGTGTTGATATCACATAATCAGTAAGACAGATTCATCATTATCGTCTTGCCTTGTCCCATGTAACGTGGGGTTGGCGCACACGTCTGTTGTCAACATCATTCATCACTCTTTTATTTACATGCGTTTCATCCCTCCGCATACCAAAAAAAAACGATTCCCTTTAAAATTTTCTGTAAAGGGCGTCACTTTTAAACTTACACTAACTTATTTCATTACCGTACCCAATCTGGTGGTGAGAATGTTGAGATGAATGTATGGAGTCATACATTCATCTCAACATTCTCACCTCCGCTACATGCAATATTTCTACATAATCAGGGTAAGAAGTGCCAAACATAATCCAAAAATGACTCTTTTCAGCGGAATACATCCAGATTATATTAGAAACAGCTTACCACGTGCCTATGATCACCCTAGAAGATGTGTACTTCACGTACCTGGTGGCTCACAAGGAGTTGGGGCTGACCCTCACACATGACAGGAGACTGAGCCCCTATAAGCCCTGGCTTCAGATATCATGCGTCTACTGGAGTCAGGCGTCCATACACAGACTGAGTCCCAGGGAAATGCGCAATGCTTGGTATATTCTAGAAGACTTGGTAATTTTCAATAAGAACGTAGGAGGTATTTGTAATTCGTTTAACAAGTGGTTTTACGCGTTCAGTGATAGGTTTTTGTATTAAGTATATAGTTGCGGTACCTTATCCAATAAGTACCTATTTGTCCAGAACAGTCAGATAATCAGTGATTGGCCGTCTTCAGCTTCAGTGGCATCGGGTTTAGAAGGCTCCGATATCTATATGAAAAGCGAGTTTGAGAGATAAATAAAATACCGCAAAGCAGATTTTATCTTCGACATGGCTAGATTTCATGACATGAAATAGATATTTACTAACTTGTGTCATTGAAAAAGCACGGTCTGAAAAATTGCTTATTGCAACACTAAGTATACTGACAAAGTTGTAACATGTATATTGTTTGTATTAATTTAGGATTTAGATGAGTATTTCCATAGGACATTGATTTTATTTAGTTTATAAATAGTTTACTTATAATTATTGAATTAATGTAATTGTTTCATTTCTTAGTGGAATAAAATTTTCTCGTAATTGGATGGTGCTGGCGTCTATGTTCAATATAAATTTATAAAGAGTGAGAGCGAATTTTGAGAGTTTGTGTTTCTGTAGAGGGTAATCTCCGGAACCACAGCTCTTATTAAAAAAAAACTTGGACCATTTGAAAGGTACATTATTTCAGATGGACATAAGCTATATACTATGTGAATATATAATATACAAAAAGAAGTACTTAATAATACTATCTGAACTTCATGCAAGCCTAGTACATTTCGTTAGCTTACTGCTCTGTCTTGAACATCTTCACATTTAAATTGCACCCGTGCGAAGCCGTGGCGGGTCGCTAATAAAGCAATAAAATAGATAGGTACATCTATAATCTAATTTCTTAAAATAATATACTCGTAAGTACCACTAGGTATCTGAAAAAGTGAGTTGGAGATACGTTGCCATTTCAGAGACAAAGTTGCCTGTAATTTTTATAACTAGGTATTTCATCAAGGATATACATACATACCTACTTAATTAATTTCACTAAAACCCGGAGTATACTCGTAGTACCTAATTTATTATGCTGTTTAACAGAAAAAAAATAGTACTGTAGAGACTTTAGCCATGTGGCGTTTCCATGTAACCGCCGCGAGTAATTTTATAACATATTGGCAATTGGCATAATAAATTATGACACAAATACTATTTCGTATTTAATTAAAAGATACTCAACGTGAACTCTTGAAGACCTGACAGTGCGCGTCATCGTGTAAAATAATAGAAATAGTTACGCGTCCATTCATGACTAAAAATATCTTTTAATCGACGCGGTACTGTCAGCAGTACCTACGTATGGTAGAAGTCTCTACTCAATTTCAAACAATTAACATAAATTCTTTAATTATAAAAGTTTTACTTTTAGGATCTACAAATAGGGTTGCCAACTTTTTTCAATATCAAATATAGTATTTTCGAAGCCATTGCCTGTAAATATAGTAGTTGATGAAAAATTAAAAAATATATAGTAGATAATTAATACAAACAATAATATTGTTTCAAAAACATTTGAAATTTTTTGCTTCTTTGAGCCTTTAATAACGGGTATGTTTTTTATGTCTCGTAACTAATTTTACACTCTAAATTAAGCTTTTATGATATTAATACTGGCCTTATAGCTATCATCTCGCCATTTTGTATTGATAAAAAAACAACCGACTTCCAAAAAAAACACTACAAAGTGAAAAATAACTTTAATTTCAGAAGTCGGTGACAAAAAACGAAAATTCAAAACGTCGAAGTCTTTCGAAGTCGCTTCCGAAATTAAAGTTACTTATTTTTCACTTTGTAGTGTTTTTTTTGGAAGTCGGTAGTGTTTTTTTGGAAGTCGGTTGTTGTTTTTTTGGAAGTCGGTTGTTGTTTTTTTATACTACTACAATAGACCGTAGGTAGGTCTATGGTAGTTGTAGGTACCTATCTAATCGGACAAAAAACAATAAGTTGACACGCGTCGAGTTATTATTTATAACGAGTTTGTTAGTGGTGTTAAAGGAAAATAACGTTCCATAAGGATAATTATGTAGGTAATTTAATTATGGCATTTGTTCCTGCTTTGTTTTTATTTATATTATTGGTAGGCAAGCAAGCCGATGGGAGTGCATGGGAGTGGTGAATGATTGTCGCTGCCTATGCACATCTGCTGCAATACAAAAAAAAACCGGCCATCACGCACAATGAAGGGTTCCGTAATTGGGATGAATTTATCCCAAAAACAAACTAAACATTGTAGTTGAAAAACATGTTCTCCCACATCGACATTACACGTCACGGTCAATTCTCAAACTGCAAATGTAAGTTAATAATCTTTTTTTGATGTGGTAAAACTAAAAATTTACTATTTCCAATCTGCACGAGCCTTTACTTGTGCTGTGAGACCTTGCTTCTTCCCAAATTTCATGATTCTAGGTCAACGGGAAGTACCCTATAGGTTTTGATTTATAATTGCGAGTATCAAAATATCACTCCCACTCAACCTCGCACAGCAGAGAGCGGGTTATAAAATGTGGTGGCTTCCGAACACCGGTGGCTGTCGCGCATTACCGTCGCTGCTGCAAAAGAGGCCTGGCGGGGCGCGCGACACCCACCGGTGGATGTGGTCGGTGGCTCGATAGCGCCCAGCCTTAATGTTACAGGTGGGTCAACGCACGCCAGTCGGCTATTTGCACGTTATTAGGCACTCACTGGGTAATAGTCTTATAATTTATTCCTTAATAGCCTTTCAGTTAATTCAGTTAAAAGGTTAATCTACTTAATTAGTTCCTAGTTAATTGCCCAATAGGTATAAGCTTTTATCACCAGTTAATTAAGCCTAAGTAAGTATTACATTTGCTAGTACGTAAGGCTGCCTGTCCATTGGAGCGCAGAGGAGAGGAGCGGAGTAGCGGTGTGCCAATTTAACCAATGGAATTGGAATTGCATGAAACCTCCGCTCCGCTTCAGTGGACAAGGATTTGCGAACTAGTTTAAAAATTCATACAAAACCGGGAAGCGGAGCGGGGAAACGGAGCGGAGGGGCGGAGAGGGGAAGCGGATCGGGAAAATGGAGCGGAGAAGTGGAGCGGGGAACCGGAGCGGGGAATTTTATTATTACTCGTCGCGTGAACTCGGTCTAGCTCCGCACAGTCCACAACACCGCTCCGCTACCTCGCTCCGCACAGTCCGTAACTCCGCTACGCTACCTCGCTCCGCATCAATGGACAGACACTGTCTGTAACTCCGCTCCACTCCGCTGCCATTCTCCTCTCCGCTGCCTCGCTCCGCTTCAATGGACAGGCAGCCTAATAGAAGTAGGTAAATAATATAAGGTTACCTAATCAACTGATTGATTATAGAAAAAATATTATTTTGGCTACAGTCGCCTCATAAGCACGAAGCTGTAGGTTCAAATCCGAGCGAGTACCTATAGATAGTGCAATTCACGAAGACACGCCCCACTCCGCGATAACTGTACTGTAAGCTGTACTTTAGTACGGAGCGGAGCGAAGTGGGGCGCGTCTTCGTGGATTGCACTATCTGACCTACTATTGTGATGTATTCAATTTATTTGTACTTTCTAAGTTTATCTTCGACATACTGACATCGGTGAAGGAAAACATCGTGAGGAAACCCGACTAATAAGCTCTTAGTTATTAATTATGCAGAAAATGTGATAGCAGACCTTAAATCATTAAAATTTTACATGAAGTCAATGCTAGAAAAGCGGAATGTACAAGGAGACATCTGACAATCCAATCGCAAAAATCTCAGAAGCAGACTTAGGGTACTGCGAATTACAAAAACTTTGTGATATCCTTCTTGTCATTCCCGTAATCACTGCCTCCGTCGAAAGATCGTTTAGTACGATGAACAGAATACTAAATCAGGCAAGAAACAGAATGCTACCTGAAACTTTGATGCATTGTATGATGATTAGCATCGAGGGACCAGAGACTCCAAAAGAAGAATTTTTTGAAAAAGTTGTTTATTTGTACGCAAGAAAAAAGCCGCGAAGAATAAGATTTCTGTGAAGAATATTATTCTTCGTGGCTTTTTGTAAAGAATATTATTCTTCGTGGCTTTTTACAATGTTACTTTGACAATTTTGACAATTTTGGTTCAGCTTTTAGCATCTCTTTTATTCATGAAAATATTAATAATAATTGGAATTGATTTTAAATATTACTTTGTTTCCTTTATTTACTCCGCCCCCCCAGATCTCTTAACCCCTGGAGAATTTTGCCTGAAAGAAAAACTGGTCTTGAACAAGCGTGATGATCAATGCTCATGCCTTCTGTAGGTATATGAGAAGAGGTCTGCAGTGGGTAACAGCCTGGTATTATTATTGTTTTTGCTCCGAGCTATGCCTGCTGATAATGATCAGGATAAGTGTTAACAACAAAAAACATTTAATTTTCCTTAAAGTCTATTTACCGATACCACAATAAAATATAAAGTTACATGCGTACTTAATTACAAATTCTAAGGAAAATAGAACAAATTAATTTAATCTTTGGTTTTACAAACGAAAACAGTGGCGCCATCTATATAATAATTAATTATACAAAACTAAACTTAAAAAGTACTTAATGAAAAAAAATATTGTCTAGGTATTATTATTTCATCTACTATGTCAAATCATATTTTTAGCTACGAATTATTCTTCGTCCGACGGCTGTTTGACCCAGAAGCCCCAAGGGGCGTATCCATCATGTTTCGTGGGCCCCCTGTACACCTTTATTTGAACACGGGCCGGGTCGTCTGTAAAATAAATTTAAAAAAAGTTTGAGTTCCGCTCTTCTGGCACTTTGTTTACACATAAGCACGTTCTACCTATGTATATTCAACTTCAAGTGTAAGTGATCGATACGATAAGGAAGGTTTGTCACTGAATGCCTAAGCTGTCCTGAGTTGTAGGTATGGCCTGGCCTGTCAGTGTAATTGAATTTTTCCATTAAAATGTTGGGGCTAAATTGTCGCGTTATAGCAAACTTCGCGCGCTCTTTCTCGCACACCGCTCGACGTCTCGCTGAGCAACAGAAAGCGCACGAAGTCCTATAGTTCGCGATAACGCGACAATGTAGCCCCAGCATAGAAATTCTCGATAGTAGCGAGGGTCTGCATTTGTGCCTGGTCGACGGCAATAGGCTCGCCATCTACGTGGGACTTAAACATAACTGGGTAGAACCTATTATACAGCCGCCCTGCCGTCCCCATCGGGAAATAAAGGCGGAAATAAAGGCGAGGCTTTTATTAAGATATTAAGTTCTGTTTACGTTTTGTTTTTTATTTCTGCCTGAGTATAGTTCTCGATGATTTTGTTTGGTATATTGGCGTGTGCTAGCTTATATATGGCTAATAATTTAAATTATGTTTTGTGTTGCTTAATGTAAATTATTTTGAATACTATTATATAGAATCTTTTTTTTTGTTCTTCTAACTGAACAGACAGCTGTGCAGCTGGGGAGTTTGTTGCGCCACTTCTTCTTCCCAGCTAACGCACTAGAAAGTGGTGAAGGGTGGGCGTTTTGGGGTACTGTCTTATGTAATTTTGACGTTCGAAAAGTGCTGATTCTCAGCCTAGTTTGAATAAATGACTTTTGATTTGATTTTGATTTGATTTGATATTAAGTTGCTGGCCATGGACGCTTATTGTGAAGAACGCACCTAAAAAAATTAAGTAGGTAAGATCAACAGCATTTGGAATACGTTATCTTATCTCGACAGTTGGCAACCAAAAGCTTTGCGATAGATATTATTGACTTATGTAGGTACTTTACAAGCAGGTGTGAGAACTTTACTAGTTATCAACTTCGATACAACACACACCAACGTTCCTTCCATTATTTTACCGATTTCTCGAAAAATGGTTATCGATAAAAAAAATAAGTCCCTACGTAGGTAACTTGTTTTGTAGTAATTCATAATAAGTTCGTGTTTTTTTTCTGAAAATCTTTGCGTTATGGTATTTTCAGTAGTTTACAGAATGTATCTTAGTCCAGTGTGCCTTTTGGCAAACACCTCCTCTAACAACTTACACTGAGTACCTACTTATATCTCTCGCAATTCTTCTGCAAATTGGACCCGCAGTGAGCTTCAATTCAATTCAATTCAAAATATTTTATTTCACATAAACCTACAAGGGCTTATAAGTGTGAAACGTCAGAAGCTAGGTGCACGGTTCCAATTGGTCGTTTCCTATGGAGAAGAGCCGGCAAGAAACTCCAAGTTCGTCTTCCCATCTTTTATATTTACTTCCCCTGTTCCTTTCGCCATCTCTAGGGTACCATTCAGTCACAACTTTACACTTGTCTTGAGTCTTTTGTGGTAGTAACCTAAATCCCGGTCAACTGCCCTAACTTTGCCTGTCGTCTATGTTTGCCTATGATGAAAAAGCTGTAATATCTTTTTCATTTTACTTGTATGCCAATCGAAACTTTGTGTTTTCATAGAGAGCTGTAAGTTCCGATTGCCATACAAGTAAAATGAAAAAGATATTACATCTTTTTCACTATAGGCAAACAAAGGGCGTAAGGCAAAGTTAGGGCAGTTGACGGTACCTAAAATGTTTTTATGCTGGTTTACCACCATAATTATATTATGAGTGGTACAAAACACAGTGCTTTATAGATCTTTTGGCACTTGAATGACATCGACAGGGAGGCGTTATGTAAACATTTGTGAACATACTAATTCCATGGAAATTGTATTGAGAAAATACAAGATGGCAGCGTCACGCGCCAAACGATCCTTGTACTCTGCATAATATATTTTTACGTTATAATTACCTCTCCTATCGTCGGCTCCGTCGTGACCATCCTCGTCGTCATCGAACTCCTGGGGTCTTGCAGCCGCCAGCGCCAGTAGAGACAGCAGCAGTACCACGGTCCACACGTTCCTCTATAAGTTTTTAATATCATGAATTAATGACTCAAACATTTTTTTGGAACGAAGTTCCCTATCGCGCGTTACGAAAGGGGGCTAGACGGAAAAAATTAAGACCAAAAGTTGTAACGACACTTTTTGCTATAGTTGTAAGCCGTGCGGCGTGCGCGTGTTTCTCTGTCTGTCTCTGTCTCTCTCTCTGAACTTCGTTCCATCCGGGTGTCCCTTGACACTTCTCAAGTTTTTTTTTTTTACTATTATGTACGGTGAAGTACGGTCAGCAAAAAGAGTCGGTCATCTAACACGACTACTTTTACACATCATCTAAATTGACACAAAATTATTCGATTCATTGCTGTTTTGTTATTCATAATCATCAATCGGTCTAGCTTTTTCCCAACTATGTTGGGGTCGGCTTCCAGTCTAACCGGATGCAGCTGCATAACAGTATTGAACACGGAGCGACTGCCTATCTGACCTACACAACTCAGTAACTGGGTAATACGATACCCCTTTGGTAAGACTGGTAGTCAGACTTTCGGACTTCTGACGACGAATGACAGCAGAATGTCAATTATTTGTATTTCATTTATTAGAGTTAATATTCGCTTAATTTTATTTTTTATTTTAATCATTTAGGTTTGAAAAACTGTCAAAAAAGGAAAGTCTTAAACGACTTTTTTTGCTGACTGTACCACACTGTGGTACACATAGTGGTACCGTGGTAGTGGTACCACTACCACGGTACCACGGTATCACGGTATCAAGTAGTCAAATCATGTACATCATGGAGAAGACGATATCTGGAGCAACAATACCTACCTTCTTCATGATAGCAATCTTTATACTCAAAAGAAATATTCCTTTAATTTTAATTTTATCGTTTTGTAATTTAAAAATATGTCCGTATATAAAGTAATCAGTATATTGATATTTCGATAGAATGATTATGCGATGCGTTGAACGCTCGATCAAACAATCGATATTTTGAACACCCGAAGTATTGAATGTTCGATTTAATAACCATTCGATTTTAAGAAAGTTCGAGTATTTAGATGTTCGACTTAAAGTGGTCGATCAAAATTGATATAGTACACTCTTACTTGCAGCGCCATCTATGCGCATGAACTGGCAAGCTTACAGCGACATCTACTGAGCTCTAATGGCATCACAGATCTGGAAAGTAGACACTGTCCCGTATTATGTATTATCTATGACACTACCTGTGAGATGCGGATAAAAAAAAACAAAATTTAAATTAGCTAAAAATTTAATTACATACTACAAAATAGAATACCTTAATTAAACACAAGTCATTAATCAAATACACAAGTTTAACAAATCAGAAACAAAATTAAAAATCACATAATTTACATACTCAAGGTAAAGTTCTAAATATAGCTATTAATTCAAAAGATAGAGAATGTTGTGTGTAAATTATATTTATGTTTAGGGTAAAGCAATCTTTTTTCTGAGCCTAAAAAAGCAAAATATGATACAAAATATTATATCTTTTACATTATTCATTATTAAGTTGCAAATCTTTAATCAACATGAGTAGGTATGTATTTAAAAAATATATCAGATTGAAATAAATTCAACCTGCTGGAATATTACACTAAAATATTTCATTTTACGATTACAATGGAATAACCTTAAATTCATAAGTCTATAGATGAACACGGTCATTAGTCTTATTTACTGCTTGCCGAAGTCCTGTCTGACTCATTTCCACTGTCTGCAGACACTAGCTGTCCAGGACTTGTCGTCTTTACTTCCTTCTCTTCATCCTCACTCGATGATGAGCAATCAGATAGGTCTGCATCAATCCAAAGTTTGGCTCTCTTTGGTTTGGCTTTTTCATTGTCTGACTTCCGTTTCAAAGTGCTTGATGAGCCAGCAGCCTGCCAGCCAGCCTCCACCGCCGAGTTCACGCGTTCAGGTAGATCCTTACGCTCTTTCTCATACGCAGGAGTCAAGTTCACTTCGATCTTCGGTTCTGCTACAAGTCTCTCAAGCTTCTTTTGTTTTCTCTCAACTGCCTCTTTTTCCCTGTCTTCTTGCCCTTCCAACCACTTCCTAAGCCTTTTCTCTTCATTGATGTCACGTAATCGACGCCCAGAGAGGTCTCTGCAAGCTTCACGGTTGGTAGTTTTCTCTATTTGCGCTCCAATAGCACGTAACATAGATCCGAATCCACCTTTCCCTCCGATGAGTTTAGTGGCCAATCTTACGACATTGTTAGCAGCTGTGATGTCGTAACTATCAGACACGGGCCTCCCGTTGAGTGTAGCAAATAAGTCTTCTATTGGAACACCATGTTTTTGTGAAATATCACGTTTTAACGATAACACATCTGTGCACTCCAGCTCCGATATGAAGTTATTTTCAAAGATTATTAAACAAGGCATTTTGAATTGTCAAGCGTATTTTTTTCAGGAACAAAAGGATTAACAATTGAAGTACTCTTTTTACAAGAAAAACACTACAAAAATAAATACAAATCGCCACAAATGCAAGTATTTATATACGAAATTACGACGACAACAATGTGAGAATGTGACATTGACAATGACAAGCTGACATGACCGATATTTGAATGAATAGTTATTTCGAACGAATGAATATAGTGTAAGTTTTGCCGTTTGTTTGTGGTTTCGAACTGAAAGAACTGAAGAACAAGCATGGAGCAATTTTATTTAAAAAAAAAAAATAAGTTAGCTGACGACACGTCAACCGATTATTAAAAAAAACGATGTATGGAATATTTAAAACGCGTAACAAATACACTGCTTTATAAAAAATAAAATTATATAAGTACTGATTTACTTACTTTAAAAGCCATTTTCGTCAGTAAACAACGTTGTGCTATTATTTCCTCACAAAGCCTTAATCTTAACTAAACATAATTATTGATATCAACATCTTAAATAGACTGTTAAAGTAAACTTTTCCTTTTCTATTAAATAATCCCGTCACTAATTTTTAATTTCACGCTCAAATGAATAAAGAAAGTGAAAGTAAATCTGACAAAGCAGGCAATCTTATTATTATTAGGTATTTGGAGCATTTGACTTAGAAAGCTATGTAGTCATTTTAACTGGTCATACAATTTTCAGTACTTAATTAATTATACGTGGTGCACTAGCAATTTGGTATGTTGGGAACTCAAGCCATAATGAAAGTCTGGTCCTCCTGGGCCAGACTTTTTTTCTTGGACATTGGCATCAGGAAGCTCATATTCTTGGACGTTTTTATGAAGAATAGGTTGACTGTGGGTTATGGACAAAAGCTTCGTACACAATGAGGATCTCATTAGTCGACTGAATCCACCTAATGATCCACAGAGTAAGTAGTACACTGGATCTACAGACTGATCAGGTGCGGTCCGAGGGGGGTCATGACCCCCCCCAAAATCATTCAAGTTGTCGACAACTTGAATGATTTACGTTTCTTACTAACTAAAAACTGTATGTACATACTTGAGCCACAGTGACCGCGATGAGCATTCACCTATTGAAGGCGCGGTGCTAAAATGTTGAGGCTTGCTTGTCTTGATTCTTGAGCTTTTCTTCATAAGTCGACAAAGCAAGTAATTCTTAGTTCTTTTGGAATGATTAAAAAAAAATCTAACGTACCCGAGTGTGCAAAATTTTTGAGCTGGCTGCGCTCGCTCTTGTATTCTACATTTTCATAGTTGCACAAGTCGACAATGTAACTCTTATTTCTGTTTGAAAATGTAAATCAAATCCTAAGAAAACAGAACCTATTCAAGGCGACGGCGACGTGATAAAATTTTAAGGCTCGCTTCGCTCGCTTGTCCTGATTCTTGAGCTTTTCTTCATAAGTCGACAAAGCAAGTAATGTTTTGGGGTTTTAGAATGATCAAAAGAAAATCGAATACTGTCCGAGTGTGCAAAATTTTTGAGCTTGCTTCGCTCGCTCTTTTATTCAAATTTTTCATATTTTCTTGGCCTTTCCTGCATAAGTCGACAATTTAACTCTTAGTTCTGTTTGAAAATGTAAATCAAATCCTAAGCTATCCGAGACGGGGTATTAAAATTATCGAGTTAGCTTCGCTCGCTCTTCTCACACTACATAATCTACTGTCCTAATATTTATTATTTATCAAACCAATTTGGCAGCATCATAAAGTACCCTAGCTTAGTTACTGCCACCGACTGTGAGAAAAGATCAAAAAGTTTAAAAGTTACTTTTTTTAAAAGTTTGCATCATTAGATACTCAAAAAGTTTTTAGAGTAACAATTAAATATTTCCCCAATATTCCTCGGCACCCATGGTGACCCCCCCAAAATCTTAGGCTGCGACCGCGCCTGCTACTGATGAAGAACTCGGGAGTCTGCACAGGCTAAGTAGTACGGAGGCTTGCTCTGGAATGCTGCACTGACGGACTAATGGGTGGGTGGCAGAGGCGCACTGGGGATCGAAAAAAGCCTTTTTTCGTCATATAACGAGTTGCCGTTTAAAAAAAAAATACGGCACCTAATCTGAAAAAAATAAGTACGAGTATGCCAAAAAATCATAAATAAATAGTTACATCACCGTGTACAAGGATTTAACTACAGTATATATGTTTTGTGGATTTAGCGGTTGTTCTCTCCATTCCGGAGAGATAAGCATTAGCATCATAGATTTGTTTTGCAAAAAAAAAAAAAAAAATTGCCTACCAGATTGTATCATATATTATTGCATAGTATTGGCTAGACTTGTTCTTGCTCGGTCATTGAACGGATCGCTCCGATCTAGTACAATCTGTGAAACGTACTAGTTCGGTCTTCTAGTACTATTAGTACACTAACTGAATGAAGAGTATTACGAGTGCTTGGATGGTATCACAGGCTCTTATGTGTTTACATCGAACTTTAACAATTAAATCGTTTCGAAAGAAATAAAGCAAAATACTTAAACTATTTTCGTAATAAAGATCTAAACACCTTGGCAAATCGGAGTTATGAAGTTGTAAGTTTGAGAAGTCAGAGAGAAACAGGAGTCAAGAGTGCGTCTAGATCCTCGCTCCCTCGCAACCGGTCTGTTTCCTGCGCGATCCATGAATCGAGAAATGCGTGATCTCTGCGGATCCAAGTCCGAGCGACCGATCGGACGGAACGTGATCGAAACGAAGTACTAAATGACCGAAGTACTATTAAGCTTACGGAATAGTTCATTCTAGTACAGTGTCGCGAATGAATTCTTAATAGTACATAGTACATGTACTACACAAGCCTAGTATTGGCTATTAGAAGCCATTTCAAGCAAAAAACTGACACTTTAAATTGTAAGCTCCAATGCCTTCGAGAGACTTTTTTCGATCCACAGTGGGGCAGTCCGCTCCGGGCCTTTAGAAATCAAACAAGGTCCAAATATTGTATAATCAGTACGAAGCAGTTTGAGCAGAAAATAAAGGAAGGTGTGTGTACTCCTGGTTTTGGCGTTTGTTACGACAATCTTGTAGAAAAACGATATGATTAAATAATTAATTAACGATATTCAAGTGTGCATTTTTTATTAATATGTAGTATAACATAACATATTTGTTACGGATTGGGAGACTTTTTTTGAGAAATTCAGACCATAGGTACTCGATTGAATGAAGTCGGTTATGTCGATAACTACTATTGTAGATGGCGCTGATTTCAACGTTGATTCGGTTGATTGCCGCCATTACGTATATCTGTCAAATGTGTGTAAAATATCCAATAAAAATTGAGCTTTTTCAAATTAAACAGGAAGTTGTCTTCGTATAACAGAAATTTTGTAGAATTGGAGGCATCTGATTTTGTTCGCTCCACATATTATGGCTCAAAATATTAATCCACATTACGCGTCGTCGTCAAATCCAGCTAAACAAAATGAAGATACGATAAAACTAAAAGATAATCATGCTGTTAGCAAACGGTAAGTAAAACGACATTGTAATTGCTTTGTAAATTCGTGCACCTCCTATTTCATATTTGGTTCCGAGTTGCAGGTTATTTAGATGAATAAATACCTTTTAAAACGCATAGAGTTAGAAATCAAATCGTTGTTACTCATCGGAGGCCTACCTAACGGTTTCGCTTTAGATATGAAATTGACTTTGACTTTGCAATATTGTCTGCTGTGGTCAGTGACGTGTATCTTCACAAAAAAGAACCTTTTGTCTTCGTTTTGACCTCCACATAGCTTACAGAACATGATTTGGTCCCACCTTTGTCCATAGCATCAATGACGACACATAAAACGGTTGAAATCCAAACTGGTTCTCAACAAAATATTGACAATGTTTGGGTTTCACATCTATGTGTACCTAACAAGTAATTCATGTTTCTCTTTGTTGGCAGGCTGCAAAAAGAATTAATGGAGTTGATGCGTTGTGCTGACAAAGGCATATCTGCATTCCCTGAGAGTGAGAACCTATTTAAATGGATTGGCACCATTAATGGCCCCCAAGAAACTGTGTATGCAGGCCACAAGTACAAACTTTCGTTAGAGTTTCCAAACTCGTATCCATATGCCCCGCCTATGGTGAAGTTCATCACTCCGTGCTTTCACCCCAATGTAGATACTTGTGGTTTAATATGTTTAGATATATTGAAGGATAAGTGGACGGCACTGTACGATGTCCGCACTGTGTTACTGTCCATCCAGAGCCTATTAGCCGAGCCAAACACGCACAGTCCTCTAAATCAACAAGCATCGTACCTGTGGCCGAACCAACCGGCCTATAAGAAATACGTAGATGAATTTTACAATAAGCACAGAGACTCATAGTGGACTTGTGTTGTTTGTCATTAAAGAAAAACATATTTTTGATTTTGCGTTGTATTTTGTGTTGTGAATTGAATGTTTGAATGCATGATTGTAAGAAGGTTTGTGCTGACGAGTTCCTCTTCTCTATCTAAAGCAGATTCTACTTGGTTCTAGCTTTTTATAATTCCATTTTTTGACTAAACTCGGCTATGTGTAGATAGTAAATTGTAGATGTATTATGACTGTGATAGATTACCTGAGAGCATAATATCAAAATTTATATTTTAAACCCTATATATAGTTATTAAGATACAATCTGCTGGCTCAACTTTATGTATCAAGTAGAATTTGCTTCTGTTACTTTCCAATCTTTGTTTTGTATACAATCACTAATCTTATACTAAATACTATTTTTATTGTGAATGATAGCCAGTTTATGTTTCCAAAGGTGTGATTTAGTAAATTCCAGTGGGTTGAGCTCGTCAGCCCAATATCTCAACTGATGGAGTTATGTCTGTAAAATGAGATCACTGACAATTATAATTCTTTAGTGCAATTGAATATTTTGTTTCCTTTCTTCCCAATATTATACTGTACTAGCTTTATGATTTCGAAGAATATCCTATGGGGAGCATACTACCTGGATTTAACGTACCATATGTGTTATTCCAGGTTTTAAACTATCTGTGTGCCCAAATTTCATCCAACGTTTACGCGGCGCACGCCAGTAAAGCTCCCCAGTCGGCCTGATTTTTAACCGAGTTCCAAAAAGGAGGTTATGTGTTCGACGCGTTAGTCGCCAAATATCAGGAATTTGTCGGTCATTGGTTCAAAAGATATAAGGGTTTATTTTTCTTGGCAATTTTTCGTGAACTCTTCGACTATAGCTCTTGGACTATACCTTACTAATTGAACACATTATATCTCCTAAACTAAGACCCGATTAAATCTATGACTTGGCGACAAAATATGGGAGAAAACACATCTTCGCTAGGTGTCCTAGTTTTTGAGATATAAATGTGGCCCTGCTGGGGAGACTCCAGATCGGCCACCTATAAACCCTTATATCTTTTGAACCAGTGACCGACAAATTCTGATGTTTGGCGACAGATTTCGACTTATTAGCGACTAATTTTTTGTGTAATCAAAATTAAAATCCCTGATGGTGGTCCCTGATGATAACTTCCTGTGACTGTTATTTACATAGCAGGTACTGGTATTCGAAAAAGTGAAAAATAAAAACTTTATACAAAAAAAAAACGACTTCCGAAAAAAAACCTACTAAGTGAAAAATAACTTTAATTTCGGAAGTCAGTTATTTATTTTTTTGTAAAAAGTTTTTATTTTTCACTTTTTAGTTGTGGTATCTACCCCACAAATTCGAATACCAGTACCTGCTATGTAAATAACAGTCACAGGAAGTTATTATCATATCATCCACATAATAATAAGTGGGAAAAATACGTACCTATTATTGAAGCTTACTCAAAAACTATCCAAGCAAAGTTAATAAAATTTATATAAAAAAAAAAAACCAACATCTTCAACAATCACCGTCATATTTCAGACAATTTACGTTAACTTTAATATTTTTATTATACACCTAAAGCTTCCTCATGATTAGGTACTCATGAATCACTCCGTCCATTGGTGAAATCTGTATGAAAATCCGATCGGTAGTTATTGAGTTTATCGCGTTCAGACAGACAGACGCGATGGGAGGAATTTGTTTTAGAATTGTAGTGTTATTATTGTAGAAGATTTATTGTAATGTATCTCTCATTTCATTGGTAATCCGTAAATATTGAAAAAAAACTGACTCAGTCATGCAAAGTTAGGCGACTTTTGAGTTAGTTCAAATATTAGAAGAGCTAGTTAGTATAGTGGGTAGCGCCATATCGCGAAATCCTGGGTTCAACTCTCGGGTCAAAGGTCATTGAACTGATTGTGTTAAATCTTGTAAGCCCGTATTAGGGTGAGGGTGATTATAATATTACAATATTATTATTATAATATTACAAATACGAAAGAAACTCGTGTTACCTACCTTTTTACGCCTAAACCCCTGAACCGGTCGTTATCAAATTTAACAGATAGGTATTCTGGGAGCTGGAGAGATAAGTTCCTTTTTAACCTAGAAATTGTATTTAAAAAAATATAGAAATACTAAATACACGCAAACCAAGTACCACTCAAGACTGCTGGGGTCAACTAAAATAAACTAGGTTTGCAAAGTAAATACTAAGCTCATATTTGTTTGCCGACTAACGGTTACAGCCGTTAGCCTATTGTGAGTTCAATTCAAACACACATGGTCATAAGGCTCTCAAACATAAGTAGGTCAAATGAATATGGGTTAGTATGCGATGCGGTGACCAAAGGAAACCGCCCACACACATTCGCGCATCCTTGCTAAATCTGGAACTGTACGATGGATTACGAAGACCAGGATCTGGGATAAAGCGAGCAGGATTAATGCTTCGTTGAAGCGCGATATTTTTTGGAATCGACTACACTATAAATTGTAATTGTATTGTAAGTAGTCTATTTATTGTCAAAAACTAAAGAAACGCGCAGACACTTGAACATTAACAAAATTGGTTATCAAATATTATACTTTCCACAACATCACACGCACACCACATGATGACCTCCGTTACATCCCTATTATCTGGGGGCACGGCCAGTCGGCCACAGAGTAGTTTTAATATGGGCATCATTATCTACGAATAAAATGTGCAAAACTGCAAATAGGTAATTGACTTCTTCCGAGCATCGAACCCGCGTCCATAAATGGGTAAAACTGATAACCACTGAGACATTGGGTTTAAATTTTTACTCAATAATGTCCAACTACTGCGCAAAGGCCTCGACTCCAGGTTATCATTTTCTGCCCACCTATAAACAGCCTTCGCGGTACGGATCCAGGTCATCTCGCAACTTCTTTCTGGGCCGACCGGCGACCTAGGCGACGACCTAGGCGACGACCTAGGCGACGACCTAGGCGACGACCTAGGCGACGACCTAGGCGACGACCTAGGCGACGACCTAGGCGACGACGCGTCCATCTTCAGATATGTATCGAGACTCAGCAAGATACGTATAAATAAAACAAAAACATGGTTTGAATAATTTGTTATATTATCACTTTGATGTCATTTATGTAAACAATATTTACACAACGTCGTAAATAAATACATTAGATACATACAAAAGTTTACATCTTAAGGAATTATACGCGTCTTTTTCAAAGCGACGGAGCTTCCCAGCTTCCATTTTGTGAAATTTTACAGCATTTTTACATATATTGCTTTCGCTTAACAGTTTATTAATTTCAATACTTATTAAATTTTTCATAATAAAATTTAATACATTTTAAACAACCATTACGAAATAAATTATAACTTAGACCAAGTTGTTATTGTTTTACAAAAAAAAACTTGACAACAAAACTAACTTATTTATATGACATTAATAAATTAAAATTCTCATTTACTCTATAATGAAAACTGTTTGTCTTATCTTGGCAACATTGGCACACACACTCACTATCATGCAATAACAATTATATAACGATATTGCCTGAGCAGAAAAAAGGCATAAGAGACACTTAACATTATTTCATCATTCTTTTTTATATCTCTGTAACAGCCCGGAGTCTGGATTTGTGCCCGGTTGATGGCAATAGACTCGCCGTCTATTACATGGGTCTTAAACAGAGCTGGCGAAATGTGGGTGTACTATAATAGGTGCACCTCTGTCTAACCGTTCCGTTTCCATAAAGATTTAATTAATTAATATTACCTATGAAAAGTATTTAAAATAGTAACCCACAGGCATCAGTATCAAGACCCAGGCTACTGGCTGTAAGGGCTCCATAGAGAGTAACCTCCTAACAATACACGCCATGTCCAAAAAATAGTTTTTGTATGAAACCCTTGATCAAAGAGCCTAACGAGAGCCTTAGTAGAACCTATTCGGTGTAATGACTATTGACTATAGACACAAATTGAATCAATGCCTTTTTGTATTTTTTTCTGATCAAGTACAATCTACCACTCAGTCACACATTTAACTTGTAATTGCAATAAATACGCCTTAATTAATACTTACAAATCTTACAATATAGACATAGAGACTAGAATATGTGCATTAGTTTATACAACAAATATTTAAATGAGTAAGTAATCAAGTGGGCCCAGAAAACGACATTGTTCTCACATGTATAATTTTAACATGAATGAAGTAACCAATATTTTTATTTAAAAGAGTGTCCGTGGAGTTTCTTGCTCGATCTTTTCCATAGGTACCTCCTACTATGCTTTGGAATAGGCAACTAACTAGGCATCTTTCTGACTGACAATTCAAAGTGCCTGTAATTGGTTTTAATTGAAATAAATGCTTTGAGTATGAGTCAGGACCCAGAAGATTACTACACCAAATGTTACAGATAGTGCTATCCGCGAAGACGCGCCCCACTCCGCGATTACTGCACTGTAAGCTGTACTTCAGTATACGGAGCGTAGTGGGGATACCTCGCTAACTTTTTATCGTATATAATATGGTCGCTTGCCGTATATACAGATAATTTACCTAAATAATTACGATATTAATGATTTATCAATTGGATTCATTCTATTTTATCAACTTTAAGGAGCTTATTGTATTCATATTTTTAGGAAAATGGTTAATGGGTATTTAAATTTAAAATTGGTATTGTATTGTGATGATGCATTGACCCCGTGTCTGAAAACCTTTAAAATTAAATCTATTTGTCAAATCTCATGCTGAAGTGACGTTAAGTCAACAGCTTTCGGAATAAATGCTGAAATTATGATGAAACCCGCATCAAAATCCATGCTGAAGTTTAGAAGAATAAGCGGTCACACAGAGAGACACGACAGTCGGTCATTAGTATTTATCCAATCCCAACAGCATATAGGAGTTCACAGCAGATTCACAGATTCAATCTGTGAATCTGCTGTGAACTCCTATATGCTGTCAGATTGCTTATACGCTTGATCAGGCAATCAGAAGCGGTGGTTGGTCATGCTCTTATTTTCCACTGATTATATTTACTTTCTAAACTTTAATTTTGACATAGGAAGCCCGGTGATATTCTTGTTACATATTCATTTAATTGTAACAGAACTATGGTAGCAACTAAAATCAATAGTCAAAGGCACGTTTACACATTATTATTTACTGTAGAAGATAGTTTATGTAAACGACTTTCTTCATGTCAGTACCCACGTCATAACATCAACAAATTCCATTAAAAATTAATTTCAAGTATTTAGAAATTTGAACTTCAAGACTAGACTCCATGCCACCACTGAAGTTCTTTTGACGCGGCGCTAGTGTCTAAGTCATTGCATCAAAATAAAAAAAATGTAGTTCCACAATTTTCTGCCAGACGACAGTGGTGGCGCGGCCTCTAACTGACAAATATAGCAATATTATCTGTTACATTCACGGACCAGGTCCGGCCATTCGACTACGAAAAATAAGGCAATTTCTGCTTATTTTACCTGAACTAACTCTTTATTATAATGAGTAGGATTACTAACACTATGATTATCACTCCTAGTACGAGGATACAGTGCATCTTTCTGTTAGATCTCTGATACCTTTCAGCTTTCTGGAGCTGTTTGTACCCTTCGTGGACCTGTACCTGAGTTTGTTCAATGTTATAGTCTATCCTATCTAGTACTGTACCTTGTTCATTCACCATGTGAGCTAAATCTTTGAATATGTCATTCATATCAACTATTGACCGAACTATTTTGTTCACTTCCTCTTCCCTTTCGGCTACATCTCTTGTGTTCTCCTCTTGAATTAACATTAGCTGTTTTTGACTTAAAGCTGGTCGTGTAAAATCGTCATTATCATCAAATTTCTGAGTTCCTGACGTACTTGGTAGGGAGAATAGTAAGTCAGTTTGGTTGCTAGATAGTCCTGGTAGTAGTTCATTGTCATCTAGGCTGAGTTCTTCGAAGTTCGGCAGTTCGAAGTACGCGTTGGATCGTTCTTCGCGGGATGTCAGAGATTTCAGGTAGTTGGACTGTGCGGTGCGGAATGTGACGCTCAAGTCTTGCAGGATGGTGACTAGAGCTAGGACCACGTTTGACGCTAGTTTCTGTTCGGTTGGGTTACCTGGAAATTGATAAAGATTAATTGTTTATTGAGTTTATAAGAATTAGGGCCTACGCAAACTGTCGGACGGGACGGCAGAGGGACGGGCACACGACTTGTCATCGTGTGCCCAATGCAAACTTTAATCCAATATTGAAGCCCTTTATTGAATAAAGTTTCAAATATCCTTCCTCAGGGCTTATCTGCGTTATAAAAGGAACTCTTGTGCAAACTTTCATGTTTCTAGACCCAGTAGTTACGGCTGTGCTATGTCACTGTCAGTCAGTGAATGAATTTATTCTATTAAGTAGAGCATACCATGTCTTATTTGCGCCTTGATAGTCGTGAGATGCGAGTGCGCCTGCGTGAAGTATCGGCCGATCTCCGCAGTCAGCCGCTGTATGTGCTGCTGTTCGGACGTGTCGTCCAGCGACGGGCGGCGGATCTGCTTCTCGTGGCGAGATTGTAGCTCTGATAGTTTTGTTCTTAGCCTGTTAGAGAAAAGTTAGGATATAAATTAAAAAAGTAGAAGGAAGAATTCATGATCGCTTAAGCATAATCCGTGTCAACCATAGAAATATAAATAACAGGACAGAAGTGGCATGGGGGCGTGTCTGTGTCCGAATTGAACCTTCACCGCTTCCTAGTGCGCTTTGGCTGGGAAGTCGACTAACCTATCCCTACTAAACACTGGCTCCGAACCAACATTCGTAACCAGGCGAAGCCGCACAATCATAGATCTCACTCTGGCAACAGAGGGCGCGGCGGAAATGACCACTGGGTGGCAAGTCTCTGAGGAGGCCTCCTGCTCCGATCACAGGTGGATCCGCTTCGACATCCAGGTCTGTGTTCCACCGATAACACCACGGCGTTATCCGCGGAAAACAGATCGTGCCATCTACACACGCAGCCTTGAATCCAAGCTTGCGACACTAAGCGATCCGATGACATTGGCAGACACGATACAGATTGAGGCACAAGTAAGCCTTCTTACTAAGTCAATCATAGACAGCTACCAAACTGCCTGCCCAGAGACCACGCCGCGCAACATACCGGGTAAACAACCCTGGTGGGGCGCTGATCTGGAGCGCAAGCGCGGCAAGGTGAGAACGGCTCTAAATAGAGCAATGAACACATGTGCGGATGAAGACTGGGATTTATACTACGCGGCCAAATCCAGCTACAAAACATGCATCAGATTCAGGAGCACCTCGGGATGGCGTAAATTCTGTGGTAGCATTGAATCTTGTCAGCAAGCAAACAAGGTAAGGAAAGTATTGGCGCAACAGCATACAGCTGGGCCCAGCACCCTCCGCAAACCTGATAACACACTCACGTCGTCACCTGAAGAAACTAGACGCCTCCTAATCGAAACTCACTTCCCTGGATGCGTCTTCGCGCAGGTAATTGACTGGCAAGATGAAACCCAAACACCATCAGACAATGATTGGAGTTACGTACGTAGGGTGATCACGTTGGAGAAACTCCAATGGGCCATCCGGAGCTTCCATCCTTTTAAGGCAGCTGGTCCTGATAAAGTGTTCCCCGCTTTACTACAGTGGGGGGGTGCTTCTGTCGCAATAAGACTGGTGCCTTTAATGAGAGCGTGCCTGGCCTTTAGATACGTTCCTAAAGGATGGAGGGAAGTGAAAGTAATATTCATTCCCAAGCCAGGTAAGGGTGACTACACAAACGCCAAATCCCACCGACCAATCAGCCTGACCTCCTTTCTACTAAAAACTCTGGAAAGGCTATGTGATAGGGAGCTGAGGGACGGCGCTCTAAAAACCATACCGCTGCATGTCAATCAGCACGCATACAGCTCCGGTAAGTCGACCGAATCTGCTCTTCACCTAGTGGTCAGCCAGATAGAGGACGCGATTCATCAAAAAGGCACTTGCCTGGGCACTTTTATAGACATCGAAGGAGCCTTCGACAAAACCAACTTCTCCAGCATTAGCAGCGCCCTCTCCAGACATGGAGTAGAACAGGTACTAACTGACTGGATTACTAACATGCTAAGCAAACGAGTGGTTCGCCTTGAGGATGAGCGGCAGTTGGCTATGATAGCCAGAGGCTGCCCACAGGGAGGGGTTCTGTCCCCCCTCTTATGGAATCTGGTCATCAATGACCTTATCACTAAACTCAACGCCAACCGCTATTATACAATAGGGTATGCAGATGACCTCGCAATCCTTGTATCGTGGAAGGTGACGGGAACGATCTGTAACCTCACTCAGCAAGCACTACGTATAGTAGAAAGTTGGTGCAGGGAATTTGAACTATCAGTGAACCCCACTAAAACTGAACTAGTCATGTTCACCCAAAAACGAGCATTAGGCCCCTTCCGCCTACCCAAACTGTTCGATACAGAACTCCAGTTGGCCAGTGAGGTCAAGTACCTCGGGGTCATTTTAGACAGTAAGTTAAACTGGAGCAGTCATGTAGACAACAAGCTAAACAAGGCCTGCATCACCTTCTGGCAGTGCAGGAAAATGATAGGTAAGAAGTGGGGCCTATCTCCCAAAATCATACTGTGGCTATACACAGCAGTGATCCGCCCCATGATCACTTACGGGGCCGTGGTCTGGTGGCCCCGAACTCAGCTGGTTACAGCTTCTAACAAATTACAACGCATGCAAAGACTAGCCTGCGTGGCGACCACGGGCTGCATGAGGACTACTCCGACTGCAGCAATCGAAGCCATGCTGGGACTGCCCCCGCTCCACCTGTTTATACAGCAGGAAGCGACAATGGCAGCGGTACGTCTTAATGCAATTAATCTCTGGGGTAAGAGAGACACACAACACACCACGCTGCTTGAGGGACTCAATAATGAGTTCCCTATTACGAAATCCATCAATGATCGGGTACCCAAACAATTTATCTTTGATAAAAAATACAGAATCCAACTTCACGAGGATCGCCGATGCGAGGGTTTGCGCCCCGCAGAACTACGAATCTTCACTGATGGATCCAAAACAGGTAGTGGCACAGGTGCTGGAATCTTCTCTGAGGACTTCAACATACATATAGCCACACCATTGGGAGTCCACAATACAGTATTCCAGGCCGAATGCATGGGTATATCCCTTGCCGCTTTAGCCATCATGGCCAGGGAAGTTAAGGACCACTCGATACGCATACTTTCAGACAGCATGGCTGTTCTGCAAGCGCTAAACAGCCACACTGTTGACTCTGGGCTGATATACGAGTGCCACCAGCGCCTTAACCAGGTGGGTAGCCTCAACAATATTACCATTCAGTGGATCAAAGGACACAGTGGTTCGCGGGGCAACGACGCTGCCGACGAACTTGCCAGAAGGGGATCGAGCATGGCACCAGTGGGCCTGAACCCATTGCGCCACTCCCCTTCGGGTACCTACGCACTCTGGTAAGGAAACGAACCAGGGACCAACATCACAAACTATGGTCGGACCATGGTGAGTGTAGGCAGGCCAAGGAGGCACTCCCTACAATTGATGGCCGCCTCACGAAACAGGTTCTTCGACTAACGAAACAACAGCTGCGTACGGTTACGGCAGCTGTAACTGGCCATGGGTCATTTAATAAACACCTCTTTGTCATAGGAGTCACAGACAGTCCGCTGTGCAGAGCCTGCATGGAGGACGACGAGACAGCAGCTCATGTGCTGTTATACTGCCCGGTGGTCGCCACATACAGGGCAAAGTACTTCGGTAACCCAGGTACCCTACGTGAGATTGTCAGTGACACCAAGGCGTTGCTGGCCTTCTTTGTGGAGCTGGGGTGGATCGAATAACAAAATTTTCCCACCCGTACGCAAAATACGCGCTAAGACGTGGAGTTGCGGATACCAGCCCGTATTACCTATTACCTATTACCTATTGGCTGGGAAGATTAAGTGGAACATTTACACATTATTCTATTCAATTGGAAGAACTTGATTCTATACATATACGATAGTATTCAAAGCAATTAACATTACGAAACACAAAACTACTGTACTGTGCTACTGCGTACTAGTACAGCATCGTGTGAACGGCCGCTACAAGTGCGACTCGCGAAACCTTTCTATAGCGACACAGTCACAACGCTATTGTCTTGCGTTCTATGTAGTACTAGTAGAGGTCTTAAATATTAGAGATTGGCTTCACGATATACTTGTTTTATTGATTAGTGATCGTAGATAATTATCAAACATATTAACTTAAAAACAATAGATTATTATCAACCATATTGCTAAAGTAACATTAAAAAATTTGATAAGAAATTAATGGTGAAGTGATATTTTTACAACTTTTTTGGTATGTTGTATGCCAAAGTTTATTCAACAAAATATAATGAAACAAAATCATTACATATGAGTTCTAACAAGATAGAATAGAGAATAGCTTGACTATGAAAGTACTACCTCCTATCTCTTTCTACAGTCATGCAGATATAGAATAATCAGTCTATAATATTCCCACACAGGGCGCCTCTCTCCGAGAGGTAGGGGCTGTTATCTACCACACGGGCCCAGTGCGGGTAATGTCACATGTCTTCGAATTTTTTATTCTAGGACATGCCGGTTACCACACAATGTTCACCGTTTTGAAAGCAGTGATGAAATTATTTACACAAAGTAAAGCGCCTGGTTGGGTTCAAATCCACGACCTACAACTCGTAAGTCGCGGCCGTTACCAGTGGGCCACCGCTGCTCTCTTGAAAGACGATTCTGGTAATATATGAGGAGCATGAGATATTTTACTATTTAAGCTTTACCATAACATTATTTTTTGACTTGTATTTATTCCCCTTGGGATGCTGTAATTCATGTAGATGACTGTAGATAACAGTAACTGCTATTCAGAAGGTAGATGAAGCTACTGATGTGAAGCATGCAATACCAACCTAGTGATTACATAGTGTGCTTCCTCAAGCGCATCAGTCCAGGGTGGAGGTGCGTGTGAGTCATTCCTCATCTCCAATCCTGACTCCATGTCATGGGAGTTACTCCGCATGAGGCGTACTCGCTCAGAGTCATTGCGCTGATGAATAAAAGAAAAGAACTTTAATAACTCTTATTATAAAACTGGGCCAAAAACACATTGATCAAATGAGTATTTATTCCCTTAATATTTATTTGTTCTCCAATTAAACATATACACAATACATGGCACATAAATAAAGAGCTACATCAGATAATAAGACAACATAAATAAGTCTTAAGTTTCATGGATCAAGTTCATAATGACTGGAGAAACCAAAGTTACTATCTCTAAATTATAGTATTTGATACCAAAAGTAAGCTAAGAAACATTATTAGACAAATTGCAAAATGCACTTTAGTGTCACTGTAATTACCTATGAAACAATTTCATCTGGACTTAAATTGTTAATGGTCTTTAAATGAAGAGATTAATAAGCTTTTCTTAAGGATATTCTGCTTAGTTGAGACCATGACAAAGTACATGCCTTTTTAGTAATAACTCAAAATATTAAAGAATACACTTCCTTCTCCTAGAATGATTTAGTGTGACAACAGAAAGTGGTAAAATAGTATCATAAATTTATGTTAATACTTAGATTGACAAGCTTTCATACCTGTCCAGTGTGTGAACGCTAAAAAATATGAACAATTCTTAGTAAAATTGTGTAGTTTTAGCCACTATCATCTAAGATGCTAATTACAATCGTATGCATCAATAAAATGTGTAACGCATTCAGATTGTTTCATATACAAAGTCTTTTTATATGTTAACTTTTATAGAAGTCACTTGGAAACCTTGGAAGGGCGAATGAGACATATATAGTTTTGTCAACATATTTCGGGCAAAGCTACGATAAACGTTATTATTTAATTTATAAGTCTATACACAGAAACCACACGCTAATATCGCAACTTAATTAATTGCTAAAAGCTCGTAATTGCATCATAGAATATTCAAGTGATGGATAAAACAATCAATATCAAGTAAGTACTTGCCTGGTCAGCGAATATGTGTCGGCTGTGTATAGCATTGTTGCGCATCAATACAAACACTTCAGTTAAACTCCGAGACACCATTTTAGCGGTCGAGTTTTATTGTTTTCCAATAAAAAAATCGGGAAAGTGTTTATTTTCTCCGATTTCGTGACACGACGATAGATAGCATGACATTTGTGACAACTGACAATGTTATTTTGATTTTGACTTTAGACACAGTCAGTTTTTTCATTCGTTCTTTTGTATCGGATACTTTTTCCTGGATGGATACAACAAAAACAAATATCCTAATAATTCGAAACATGTACAACCTATTTTACTATCCTATCTATTATTGTAATTATCTTTAAAAATTCATATCTTCAAGTGCATTATTGATCGAAGTCTTCAAGGAAGATTCAGACAACTTTATAGTAAGTTTCTGAACAAATCGCTGAAACTCGTTCAAAAACCTTTAGTACAGAACTACAGCAGACAGACTGAGTGTCAAAATCGCTAAAGCGATTATGAGGTTATGTTTACAGTTAGTTTACTTCGTAAAATATAAAAATAAAATATACCAGGAAACTTTTAAATACCGCGGCACGCAATATACTGCAGAAGTATAACCAATGTAATTTGTAACTGTATAAGGTAACTAAAACTCTACAAATGAGTATGCCATCATTCGAACCGGGTCCGGAGCATTTCCAGCAGTTTCCGTCCAATAGGATTATTGTAATTCACCCTGGATCACTCTACGTCCGAATAGGAAGAGCTTCAGACCTCGTACCAGTGAAACAACTCCACTGCATAGCAAGGAAACGTCGCCCCGGAGGTAAAATATACCGCGACTCCTTCATTCCACCGAGTGTGCCAAAAACTAAGGAATTAATCGAAGAACTGGAAGAATGTCGCTTGCAAATATCTCACACGTTACAGTCTTGCGTGCAGTCGAACGGGGCACGAAGGTATGCTACTCCACCGCAGCAAATCGCAGCTTTCAACCGTCGATCTTTACCAGAATGCGAAAGTGACGGCGATCCGTGGCCCCAAGTGCAATGTGACATCGTGATCGGTGACCTAGTACTCGATATAGACCCAGAACTACCATACAACATACACTTCCCATACCGCAGGGGTGATTTTAACATCCATACTGAAGTTGGTGGGTCTATTTCATCAGTTCTGAATGATTTGTACACTATTTGGAGCTCTATCATAGAGTATAAGCTAGGAATACCGTTAATAGAACTGGTAAAATACCGATGTGTGTTACTAATACCTGATCTGTACTCCAGAGGCCATTTGAAGTATTTAATGTCATTATTATTGAAGGACTTGGGTTTTGGACACTGTTTCTTCGTTCAGGAAAGTGTTGGAGCAACATTTGGAGCTGGTATTGGTTCAGCATGTGTGGTAGATATTGGTGACCAGAAAACTGCAATATCTTGTGTAGAAGATGGTATTTCTCATAAAACTACAAGGTTACGAATGGATTATGGAGCAGGAGATGTTTGCCAAGCTTTGTCTTGGATGTTCCATAAGAGTGCATTTCCTTACAAGAATTGGAATGAAAATATACCTAGGGATGTAATATTAATGAGGAACTTGTATGAGAATTTCTGTCATGTAAACCTAGATGTCTGCGGTCCACAGGAAAAGTCATTTCTAGTTGATCATCCTGGTGATGTAGTCAACAAATACACACTGCAAGTTGGTGATGAATGTATCATATCACCATTATCAATGTTCTACACAGATTTACTCAAAATCACTGGTTCAAAATCTACCAAGATCCAGAACAGACAACCAAGTGACCCTGAAGATCCGTTTGATGCAGAGTTTTTAAGAGAAACTGGAAGAAAACGTGAGACAGCAGATCCAACAGCGAATGAAAGCCAGCAGTTTGAGACAGCAAATGAATCTCAGCCTGTAACAAATCCTGACGAAGACATAGTTGTTGATACGTTAGAAGGCGGTCCTGGGGACGTTGTTGCGTTAGCACCTGGACAAGTCCTAGCCTTAGATGCTGCAATACTGCAAAGCATAGACCGCTGTCCCAACGAAGAGTTGAAAAGAAAAATGTACAGCAACATTTTAATAGTTGGTGGAGGTGTTAAGGTCCATGGCTTAAACTTATGGTTACAAAACCGTCTAGCCTTACAAATCCCTTATACGTATAAGACTGAGCAGCTGGAAATAGTGACATCACCAAAAGACATAGATCCTGCCAGTACAGTTTGGAAAGGAGCTGCGGTGATGTCCTGTCTGGAGTCTGCAATAGAGTTATGGATAAACCAGAGTGAATGGAATAGATTTGGATTAAGGATACTGAGGGAACGCGCACCATTCATTTGGTGATTGTAATAAATAAGTTATTGTTATTTTTGAAGTTTTATTTATTTTCCCAATGCTTTTTCAGACTTTTAAAAGAAAACACGTTAAATTCATGTAAAATAATTTATTAAAAATATGTTCTATACAAAACTGTAAACATTAATTTAGCGAGTATTGTATGAGATTCACTGACAATTTTTATGAAAATTAAGTACAAAAATATTTTATACTTGGTAGCAAAATATTTATAACTTAGTTATAATTAGACATTCTTAAGAAAATTCTTTTGTTCGTAATAAAATACTGAAACACTTGTAAAATACTTATTGCTATACAGTCTTTTGTATTTAAAAGAGCACCTACTGAGATATATTTGTCTCTTATATTTGTCTCTTTTTGAGCATTCGTACCTACTTGGCAGTTAGCACTAATCTTCTGCAATTACGGTTACCATCCGTCCGGATTTGTCCGGCTTTTTGGACCCCCGGACTTTTCGAGTATGTCTGGGATATTTTTTAAATAAATAAAAAATATGCATGGATCGTAGCAAGTGGCGGTCTGTAGTTTCTGCCTACCTCCATGGGAAGGAGAGTTTATGTATGTATGTAAAAAAAAAATAAGATAAAGAAGGATTAAAATTAAAATGTCATGAAATTTTTACAAGTCATGATTTTTATCAGAACTCAAATTTCGAAATGGTAACCTTATGTGCAATGCAAGATCACTGGAGATCCTACCCCCTATAAGGTACTGTAAGGGCTTGCGCAGCGCAGACTGGCGGACGGGACGGCATAGGATTTTAAATTTATCAATTGAATTTAATACTTATCCAATCGAAATAAAGTATGGACGCTCGCGGTATCGCAGAGGATTTTTCTTGTCAGTGTGCGCTGGTGGACAGAGGAATCCCTCTCAATGCTCTCCCCTGCCGTGCGCCAGTGTGCCCAGGCCCTAACTATTTTATGTACTTATTTCCGAACATAAGCTTGCATTATTGGCACTTAACAACTTCTAAACCTAGTTCGACATAAAAAAAAATTAAAAAATACTTGTATAATCATGAATACAAAGATTATTCAATAGCGAGTACTCTGCAGAACTTAAATATAATAAAATAAACATTAGATATTGCCACCTAAACCTAGCTCGATTTTCAGTAGTAGTTGAGTAGTAAGCAAATGGAGAGCTACGAGTATGCGCAGACAATTAATTTGTGAGGTGCGCGGGGTAACAAAAATGGAAGGGAATAAGCGTACAGATACAGCCACAAACGCCATAATTCAGCATTATTTCAAATTAGTGCTAATTTGAAATAATGTCTTATATTCCCGGGATGTCCCGTGTGAATTTCGTAAAATTTCAGCTTTGTCCAAAGTCTAGGCTAGGTCCAAGGGGTTGGGCTGGGCGTGGCATGGCTCAGTCAGTGAGTTAATCAGGACTTAGTATGTTATTCGATTTGCTATCCATTTATCTACTACCACGTGTAGCTCATCTCGATAAGTATATTAATTACACCTAGTACCGACAAGATCGTCCATTATAGCGATCAATAGAAAATCCATGTCCAGTATAAGACATCTACAGGCTGATATGTAACATGATAACATTAAGGCAAGGTAACGGTATCTCAATAAACAAACTTGAACACTAACTGACATCCGGCACCCTACCGTTAACGAACATCACGCTAAACCCACGTTTACTAACCTCAGGATGGAAGAACCTGTAATATATCACCATTATAACTAACCCCACCACATAGGGGATAACAGTAAATGCCAAAATCGGGAAGAAATAAAACGAACTTCTCATATCATCGGTCACATACACATACCAGATGGCGCCACAGGTAATATTCTGTATAAAACATATACTATAGTAGATAGTATATCTATACCTAGTCTTGCCCTCCACAGGGAGGATGTAAGTGAAGAGGTAGACGGCTCCAAGTGCGAAAGAGAAGGCTACATCGGCGACGCGGCTGTGCGAGCAGAACGGCGAACGGTCGAAGAGTTGTATGAGTGTGGCTGTGATGAGAACGTGTATGAGGCAAGCTAGGACCGTCCAGTGAGGGAAGAGGTACGCGATGACCGATATTGAGATTATGCGGCTCACTGGAAAGAGAAGAAATGAAAATATTACAATTTATTACATGGGTTTTTAATCCGAACAACTAATATACTGTTGAGCTCGGAACAAAATTATGTAGATGTCTGCCCATATTTAGTAGATGTCTACAATCAGATATGAAAATTATAATCTTACAATGACTTGTCTCTCAAACAGAGAAATAAAATTTCATTCCATACAGTGGTATTCAGCTGCATGCGGTTGGACTAGAAGCTGACCCCAACATAGTTGGGAAAAGGTTAGGCAGATGAGATAAAGAAAATATAATGGCTAGCAGTGTCAACATTGCTCATTTCACTAACCTACTAGGTAGTGAAAAAACTGTGATGGCTATTCCCCCCACTCTATGACTCCTCAAGTCCTGAAGTCTATTACACAACAGAACTTTTAAGATACTCACGCGTAACAAGGAAATGCCAGATAGTCTGCAAAGCAGTGCCAGTCCAGCTCATATTGTCCTTGTCCTGTTGGTAGAACCGCACGGCTCGCTGGTACGCGGCCAGGCACCATCCCATGCCTATGATAGATGACGCGATTGACAGGACCTGGTGGACTACAGATAAAAGAGTCATAGATATCAATAAACTCATTTCAATCCATCTAAATAGAATCATGGAACAGGCGTTACTTTTTTTTTTGCTCAAGATCTATTTCCACTACTTTATGTTCTGTCATCACCAGACAACTATCCAAGCAATAAGTAAGTACACTAAAAAGTTATAAAAGCAAAAGGTATAAACAAGACGTCACAGACAGACAAATTAAAAATCCGGAGTCACACATAATCTGTTGATTTATGTCCTAACACGATGACTTCGGATTTTTAATTTGTCTGTCTGGGATGTCTAGTCTGTTAGTTGAATTTTTTGTTGTAGTTGGGTTTTTGTTTTTATAACTTCTACATATTATTTTTTTATGCGGTTATAAAGTATATATTTTTGAAATGTGTTAATTAAGCCCTTTTATTTGATATTCCCCGCCCGTTCATCACTTTATATTCTCTAGAGGGCGCCATATTATTTACTGTGACGTCATGTAGTCTATAACCAGCGGACGATCAAGACGATTCCAACGATACCTGATTTGTCAAATTATGATCAGTAGTTTAGAAGTTATGAGGTAACAGATGAATGAACATACATACATACCGGTCAAAATCATAACCCCTCCTTGTTACTTCGCCGTAGTCGGATAAGAATTATTTTGTTCCACTAGAAAAACGTGTAGTGTAAAAAAGCTTATTTTTTCAAAGTTACGAGTACTTGACTACTCCATTCGCTTACGATTCCATGTTTTAAAGCAAAATAACCTAACTCGGAAATAAGAAATAAAGACGATGAACAAAATGCATTTTTTTGGCCGGTTCACAAATCTAACGTGCACAAAAATTTATTATTTTATTCAAAACATAGGTGGGCTATGTGTTGAATAAAATATAGTAGATAGTAGTTAGTAGGCCTTACCAGTAAAATCCGGGTTAGCTCTCAACAACAGGCTGGTCTGCAGCACTTGCTGCGGCGCCGCCTCTAAGAAGCACTCGAAGATCCTCAACAAAGCCGCATCAGAGTCCTCCTTCAGCATCAGCTTGTAGTACTTCCGCTGGGACGCCTGATCCTGGTTGCGGTCCGCGCGACGGGACTTGATTGCGTAGCTGGTGATCATTTAAAAGTATAAATACGGTTTTTTTTTTTGACGTGTTGTGCCGACCCCGTATACAATGTCGCCCATGGGCGTGAAGCGTATTTTTCTGAATATTCATGAAAATTATCGAAAATTAACATAAAAAGGATCTTTTCTTTTTTTCTTGATCTTTTTTTTTTCCTATTATTTTTATCCCGCTATGATTTTATGGACTTACACTTGTGTTTTTTTAAATAAATACAATTTTTTTTATAAAAAAAAATTCTTTTTTTTTCATTGTCGACAAATTTTGTGAAAAAATTTTTGTTTATCCCCCCCCTTTAAAGTAAATTTTCGATAATTTTCATGAATATTTAGAAAAATACGAGCGGGCACATGCCCATGTAATATTCAGATCAGGGCAAGCGAAATGATGACAAGTTTTTTTGCTACTTTGCCAACTGAATCGATGTCGAATATTCTGCCAGCGTCATTTGATGACGGCAACGTAGAAAAGTGAGCCGTCGAACTTTGCATTTTGTGGTCGTTATCTAGATTTAAGTTAGTTAGTAGCTGAAAGGACAAGACAAATTTTGTTATAGTTTAACCGAAACTGTACCGCACCTTAGGAATACGCGGTGAGGCGGGGGGCGGGACGCCGTGAGCGTCGACGAACGAGTGGCCTGCACATACCTAAAGCACGGTACAGCGTTTCGATCAAAACTATACATATAGCTTGTTTTGTGAGCTACGAGTATGTTGACAACGTTGGTTCTCTACCGGATCACCTCGTTCCGCATTCTAGCCCAGTTATGGACCCAGGCGTAAATATATAATTTGAGAAACTGTCACATAAGCAGTACCCTTGTACTCAAATTATAATTATGTCATATCTTTATGTATTTTATTGTGTGTACATAAATACTAAAATAAATAAATAAATAGGTATGAGTAACATATGTATATAAACGTTTATGTGCCATATTTACTGTTGGTTACCTTAGGTACCATCAAAGAAGTTCATATCTAACTAGTTTGAAAACAAAATCCCGTGAACATGATGACCGCATCTGGACAACATCTGTTACCGGCCCGGTTCTATAGCCTATGGTTTTTTTGTATTACTTCCATCAACAGGTTGTTTAAAAAAACTAAATCATATGTTATAATAACACTCGAGACTAAGCAGTCCATCTACTACCTAGTCTGTGTTTTTGAATTAGTATACCAAGAGGAAAATTATTAATTTGCAAATTAATAAGAATAGTTTCTGCCTACCCCCATTGGAACAATCCGTGAGTTTATGTATGTATGTCATATTAATTATAATAATTGAATACTTTGTGTTTGGCAAATATCGGTATGCGATGAACTAAATAATGCATTGATAAGAAACATCCTATTATCCAAATAAGATAATAAGTTATCCTTACATGAGAGCATCAGCAAACCGCAGTATTGGTGCCATCTGTAACACCAGGATGAAAATGCGGAGCCACCTGCGTTTTGTGAACTCATTTGATAATGAGTCCTGCTGCTTATCTAGAGAATACCTGGAGTTGAGAGAAATATTAATTAGTTCTACTTTTTATGATATTTTCTAAATGTTGTATTAACTTAGTTTGAGTTAGGTAGTACACATTGTAGGAAACAACCAGATTACGAGACAGCTGATCTTTAAGAATTTCAACTCTTGATAATAGATAGCTGTGATATTTAATATCTATTATTGAGACCAAGTTGTTTTTGTTGATGATAACTTCCTGTCACTGTTATTTACATAGCGGGTGGTGGTGTCTTTGGTTTTGAATTTTTTTTTTTGCCACCGGCTTCTGAAATTAAATAAATTTTTCACTTTGTAGGCTTTTTTTTTTGAAGTCAGTTGTTTTTTTTTGGTAAGAAGTTTTTTTTTTTGAAAATTTTTGCAACAATTAATTATAATATTCTTTTCTTAAACATTTAGTTGTAAAAAAGATTGATAATTAATCTTCTACACTTTCACTCTACCAAGACTAGGGCTTTTGGGGCATAATAATTAACTCAAAATTGTGTTTTTCAGTAATAATGGTTTATCATCAACAAGTATGTTTTTTATACCATAATTTACCCTAACCACAATAATAAATTGTAGTTAGGAGTTAATAATTTGTCATCCTACAACGAAACATTATACATAGATATTTAAATAAAAATAACACAAAGGGATTTTATGAAGGAAAACGGGTACAATGAACTGTCTACTCAAAATAACCCTAATACCAGATAATAATAGCAATATTTTTGCAAGCTTATCTCGAAGAATCTCTGGAAGATTCAGGCCATAGATTGCAAAGGCTTGACTGAATTGATTAAATAAATTTAAATTGGTCAAGTAAACAAAGATAGGTACTCACATTCTAATTGAGACTGCAGTGTTCACAAAAGCTGGTACAAGTATGAAAGCCAGCGTCCACCCGAACTCCGTCATCTTCAGGGCTATAGAGTACCTAACAGCGATGTTAATATCCAGTCCCAAGTCCACAAGATGACCAACAATAGCCACAATGTACATGAAAATATCTAAGTTTTTTATGGTTATTTTGTCAGGCATCCGATCCGTTTCATCATATGAACGCCCATTTTGGAGCAGACCACGGACTGATTTAGTCATTTTGGGAGCTTTTAAGGATTTTTTAAATTTAATAATCACCGAAACATGATGAAACAACAAGTGACAACAACAAACAACAAACGCGCGTCTAGTCTATTTGACTTTGACAGTTGCTCACTATTATATTGTTCTTCTTCACGAATCTTCACTCTTGTCATCGACACAAACGCAATTTTAACATACAGCCTATCACCACGAATAATTCATTAGTAATGGTTCGTATTGTATGCTATTTGTAATTTTTCCTTGTTATCAACTTATTATGCGGACAAGGACACATGTAATTAAAACAGAAGTTACACGAGCAAAACGTGCTTTATTTCTTTACGATAAGCATTTGTGCTGTACAAGTCATAAATTCTAATTTCATTTGGTGATATTTTACAATAATGTAACAAATATAAGCACTAGTCTATTTCACGAGATTTATTTCTTATATAAAGTTCTAACAACGTCCTGCGATGATAGGTTTGCCGCAAAGAGAGTTAAATGTAACGGTTCTTCTAGGGCACTAATGGGCTGTTTCGTTCTGTAACAAATAAATTCAACTTTGCTTTCCGTGGGACGAGACAGTTTATTCACAATAGCTTTTGATTTGAAATTGAAAGCAAGGCTAGCTGATCAACATTTATGAATGTAACAAGTTGTACAAACCAGACAAAAACTTACTTCTCCTGCAACAGTCGTACCAGAGGGCTCCATTTCTCTGGGAACACGGTTTCGTTGCCTATCCACTTATCTTTGACAAGATCTGCAATAGAGGCATTGACAACTCGCAGGTATCCGCACTTTCCAGTGTATGCGTCCAGCATTAGCTGGTCAAAGAACTTGGGAACGAAGTTATTGATGCATATCTGAACGTTGTATAGCGAAGTATTCATGTCTTGAGCGTGCTGCCGTGTCTTTATTTCTACTATTGTTATTAAACTTTCTTGCATCGTTTCGTTGAAACTGTAGAGAAAATAAAAATGATTTAATAAATTGTGACTCTAAGGGCCGAGTCACACCGGAATGGCAGCGGCCGCCAGCGGCCCCCGGCGTCGCCGCTGGCGGCCTCGCGTGCCCTCCAGATCCCACGCGCCTAGTTTAGGCACTCTTGACTAGTTTAGTTTCTACATTAGGTACCTACATACGCGCGGCCGCCCGCAGTGCTGCGAGCGGCCGCGGGAAGAACCACCGACAAGATGCGCGTGGCGCGCGGCCGCTCGCGTCACCGCGGGCGACCTTTTCAAGCTTTTCAAGCGATACTGGTCTTAATTATTTCACACTGAAAGTGAACGCCGCGTCGCTGCCAGCCGCTGCCATTCTGGTGTGACCCGACGATGGCAAGCCGAAACAAGTAGTATCAAAGTACTTTTAAAGTGCGTCTAAAGAAGATAGACACAAATACGAAATAAAATAATCAGAACGAAAGCCAGCTTTTCCCGCTGGCATTTTTTCATAATGACCACCTAATTAAAACTTAACCAGGTTTCCCCCAAAATAACTGTTAGTGTTGCCCCTCTTTTCTTATCTATGTACTATAATAGTTACTTTATTTTCCTCGACTCAAAGTCCTTTCTCTCCTTAGAGTTATATACTCTAAGTTTCTCTATCATCTGTCATTCATTATACAGAGGGCATACAGCGCCCTGCGCGTTCAACACAATAATGCGTTCAGGGTGTTGATGGGGTTGCCGCGCTACTGCAGTGCTTCCGGCATGTTTGCAGAGGCGAGAATGGATGGCTTTCACGTCATCATGCGCAAGCGTTGCGCTTCCATTATACGCAGGGTACGCGCCAGCCCCAACAGCATCCTGAAAACTATATCCGATAGGTGGGACAGCCCCATACTGGGACTTTGGATACGCCTACATGCCACTGTGGCGTATTAATTAATAGTTTGTGTTGTTTTTCTGGTAGATGTAAGTACTAACACTAGTTTTTAAGTCGAGTGTATACTAACCAAATGGACTAGTTATGGTCTAAGTCCGAAATAAAAGATTATAATATTATTATTATTATACTTACAGAACCGCTTGGTGTAACAAGCAGTGTGCCGCAGCGACTTCATCAGGCAGTTCCTTATGACACTTATTGACGGTGTCGAAGTTCCTCACATCCTGGAAGTTCTTGATGACTCCGTGGAACTGCGAGCGGATCTGTTCCAGCTTCTCCATGGGGTCCATTAGGCAATGCTCCACTATTTCTATCATCTGAGGACGTGGGATGCTTATACGTAGGAGATAATATTATCTGGGGAATATAGGGTCAAGCAAGGGTAACTAACAAACACTTGCACCTTCAGATATTTATCTCTAATACCTCCTACACACGTCTATGCCGGCGGCATGGCCGCCGGCTTTTGCCGCGCGGCACGTACCCCCGGCTTTTGCGCCTTCATTTCCTTTGCGATCCTTTATGCGGCTTTTTGCAGGCAGTGCCGGCGCCCATGCCGCCGGCATAGTGTGTAGGCGCTATAAAGTACGTACCTACATAGTTCAACCAACAGATTGGCACTTCGGCTAGATATTTTTCACCGATTTAGAAAGAAAGAAAGAAAGAAAAATATTTTATTTGGGACACGCACAGGAAATACAAACAGTAAATAATAATTAAAAAAAATGAAAATACAAACATAGTAACGACCTGTGCGAGGCCAAAAAGGCCACTATCTCAGCATAATGCGGCGATATTTAAAAATAAATACCGCAGCGCTGGTATTCTGATAGGGCCCAATCCAATGGATTTGATTCCCACTACATAGTTATCTGTGATTCCCACTTCATTACTTAGAAGCGACGGACCTTATTTCAGGAGCTTTTTATTAGTCTCGCGAAATACCTACTTATAGCAAGCCCATAACTAACTTTTATTTTGCTTCATCATGCCACCATAACTTTTAGAAGAAATTATTGTTATGGGTTACATTATTATGTAGCTCTAACACGACTAAATTGCAAAAAAGTCGTAAATTAAACCACTTGTCACATACCACTCAAGGAAACCTGGCTTTGAATATGTGTTTAGGACCTAAAATCTTCAAATAAATACATACCTCTTCCATGCTAATAATGTAGTTCGTGAAATCATGCAGGTATTTCACTTTATAGAACTTCAGGACAGCACTCCTCAACTCCTTGGACATTTCATCGTTCATAATGAAGACGAGGTCTAGGAACGTGTCTATAGTTCGTAAGGACTTGCTCTTCAAACTGATGTAGTTAGCGCGACCCTGGTTGAAGAGGTTTTTCGCCATGTTGTATGCTTCGGAAACCAGGTAGTATTTTTTGTCCATTTTTTGGAAGACATTGTTTGTGCACTGGGTAAAAAAATATTTCATGAGTGGGTCTACTTTGAAGACAGACAATACTGTATGAAACATGATATGTCGAGAAAAGGGGTGACTGCCTGAAATGACGACTAATTTAGTTAACGACTAACTTGCGTTGCGCAGTCCCCAAATAAATTGAGATAACGGCGGGAGTAGATGATAATCAACTTTGAAGATAGGTAGATTTACCTATAAAGAGTTCACATTAATGTGGATATGTTGTTATGGTGTATGGGAAGTTTGTTATCTTACCTCTTGGTAATGTAATAGAGCAATGAGGAAGACCAGTGTGATACACAATCTGAATTTAAAACTCATCACAAAAACTAGAAGAATAAAAACAAGCCCAGAAAGTTCAAATTAAATTAAATTTTATTTGTATTTAGATTTAATTCAAGGCATTTATGTAGCAAAATTGTAAGTTATCAATTATTTTAAAAGAAATGAGGATTACACTTGACCTTTACTGGCAATTTAAAAACAGCCTCAGAATATAATCCTTTTTTGCCTAACAAAGTAATCACAACAGAAAATAGTTTTTATTCCTAAGTTAATAATGGTTAACTTTGCACAACAAGTAAAACAAGTAGTTGCAACATAAAAATTATTTTGATTAGCAAAATTTAAGTGTTTTTGAAAAATGCTTTTCAAGATATGCAGGCATCTTGACCAATTACTTTTTTATAGGTAAGTAAAAACAGATTTTACGCTTTGCATAGTCTGCATTCGGTCACACTACACTACACTATTACCTTTGTAAATATATTTTTTGAAGTGATAACTGCTTTAGCATCGTTGTAATTTGAAAGTCGACAAAACGAAAAAGCGACAGTAAAAAGGGGTAGGGGTCATTCGGCCCACTATGGAACCGGGACCGCGGACCAGTTACCCCTTTTAAAAATTGATAATGGTTAACTAAGCCCACACCTGTGTTGATTCAATCAAGCGAAGGGTGGCTTAAAATGGTTTATATATTATTAAGTATACAATATTTGCTTGTACCATGGGGTACATATTTGAACGTCGAAAATTAAAATACCTACGGTTAAAATGTCACAAAAAAACATCGAAAATTTTAATATCGATTGTATCGAAATATCGAAAATTGTTATACCTAAGCTTAAAATGTCGAGTGATTGAAATATCGACTGATTAAAAATGTCGATAGTCATTATACCTAAGTTCAAAATTTCAACATTTAATACACCTACGAACGTTAAAAATCCCTACTCGTTAAAATATCGAACAAATTATATTTCTATCACGGCTCCGGCGCTGCGGGGTTTGGGCGGCCCCACGCGACCTTATCGTTGCAGATGGTTTTAACAATCACCACCGCAGCTTCGGCTTGCCGACCGGCTTCGCCGGCCAGCCTCAGCCGCGGCGGCGGGCCTTCAAACCACCTGTTCCTCAGCTCGCGGGCCGCCCCACCCCTCCGCACCTACGCGGGCTTAAATTACACTCTGAAGTCGGTTTTGCAGCGATTCGTTTCTGTCACTAAATTATGTAGCACATGAAACATGATTCATTCATCATTTTGAACTGAAAGAAATAGGTTAGGTTAGAACTGTGACCAACCGCGTCCAACGCGAACTGTGACCAACGTCCAAGTTGCTCGCAGATTTTATTTCACCATTTACTTAATACGATAAACCATTTTAAGCCACCCTTCGCTTGATTGGATCAACACAGGTGTGGGCCCAGTTAACCATTCTCAATTTTTAAAAGGGGTAACTGGTCCGCGGTCCCAGTTCCATAGTGGGCCGAATGACCCCTAACCCGTAAAAAGACACAGACACATAAATTCATAAGATTTAACGTGGAAGAAAATGAGATAGGAAGCATTATACAGTGTTTCTTATATTCGTGGTTCTCTTTGTGCTCTGCTTCGTACCCCCTCCACACGTGTTTACCAAGGCATAGTGGGAGTTTGCTTAGGCCTAAATTTTTGAAGGTTTCACTTCTAACACGTGTGAATAGCACACATGTTTTTTTTTTATTTACTTACTACATAATACTTATTATTGTAGCGCGAAACAATCACATAAAGGTACTTATATAATAAAGCAGAAGTATTTTTTTTTATAGTACGCCCTAATCTCATATTTGAAAAAAAAAAAATGCATTTGATAGCCCAACTCTTAAGGAAGGTTATAGTCTATTTAACATCACGCTACGACCCTTAGGAGCAGAGTAAAAAGAGTCGAAAGAACTAAGCTAAGTAGAAGCGCAGTAATCTGAAGTATCACTGTGCGAGTGCGAAGCTTCGTCACGAGACAGATGCGGCCGCATCTGCGTCTACAGTTACAAAACAATGTGTGCCGAAGCTTCGTATGTTTTGCTCGCTATAAAGCTATCGCGCTAATGCGGTGATCACATTAGCGGCTTCATAATTTTAACGGATTATTTTGCAATAATCCAAGATGACTCTCCATTATTTCAACAGAGCGTGTATGAAGGTGTCATTGACTCTGGCAGGGCCACCATCAGGGATTTTAATTTTGATTTCACAAAAAAATTGTCGCTAATTAGTCGAAATTTGTGGGTTATTCCCAGTTGTCGCCACTGGTGACGCCACCACTGGCGACAAATGGGAATATTTTTCAAAAAAAATCCCAGTTGTCACCAGTGGTGGCGCCACCAGTGGCGACAACTGGGAATGGCCATTCTTCTAGTTCCCAGTTGTCACCAGTGGCGACAGATGGGAAATATAAAGTGATACAGTTAATTATTCTATGTATTTATAGGCCACCAAATTCAAACAATCTCAATTTATTCTATGAAAATTTAGACATTATTTTAAAGATATTATGTTGTAAGCCCAATAAGAAAATAATTGTATGCGGGGACTTCAACATAGACACGTTAAAAAGAAACAATATGACTCTTGACTTCGAATACTTTCTCTTAGGCTACAATCTCAAACTGGAATTACGCCAACCAACTCGGTTGTGTAGTAATAGTTGTTTAGATAACTTTGCGTGTAGTTCTCGGTTAAAATGTAAATGTGAAGTGATTGACTTTGCGCTGTCCGATCACACCGCACAGATATTGGAAGTCAAGGTAAATAGAACTTGTCGAATAGGATCTTGGCGCATTAAAAAACGAGATATATCAGTGGATAACTTAGTAAGGTTCAAAAACTATATTCAATGTCTATCTTTTTCCAACATATACAATACCGAAGATGCAAACGATGCGTATGACCACTTTCTTGAAAACTTTCGTTTATTATATGACCTATGCTTCCCCTACAAACTAGTAACTATAAAGGCAAATAAAAATATTAAATGGGTTTCACGTGGTATACGTGTATGCAGTAGAAAACAGCGACATTTATTATGGAAATATAGGCATAGTCCATCGCATGAAAATAAGAATAACTTTAAAGGCTACTCAAAAAGATTTCGGAAAATTATTAAGTTGACCCAAAAAGCACAAAACGATTACTACATTAACACCTCTAGTAACAAATCTAAGGCATCTTGGCAGATTATTAATAATAAAACTCGTTCTGCCGAACCAATATCTCGGATCAATATGCACGACAACATAATTAATGACCCAAGAGAAATTGCTAATGCTTTCAATAACTACTTTATTGATCAAATAAAAAAAAAATACTAAAATATTACCTGAAACTACTAAATTAGTTAGCAATCCTCACTCAATGTTTATGCCTCCAGTATTGCCTCAAGATGTGATGAGAGCAATACATTCTTTAAAAAATAAAAATAGTGTCGGGTATGATGGTATAGCTACTAAAGTTGTAAAATATGTTTCTGATTGTATTTCTGTATATCTAAGTCACATTATAAATTTATGTATATGCTCAGGTGTTTTCCCAAATGCCTTAAAAACAGTTATCGTCAAGCCGCTTTTTAAAAAGAACAATAACGAAGATTTAGCTAACTATAGGCCAATAGCCCTAATTCCTGTTTTCTCCAAAGTCGTAGAAAAGATAATTTATGAATCGGTTGATAAGTTTTTAAATAAATATAATATTTTATGTGATGAACAGAAGGGTTTTAGGAAAAACAAGGGTATTAATACGGCGACATACGAACTATTAAATATTATAATGAAAAACGTAGACAATAAAATACATACATGCGCAATTTTTACTGATATGACCAAAGCCTTTGATGGTGTTCATTACGAAATCCTGCTTAATAAACTAAATGTCTATGGTATTAGAGGTAACATCCAGAACCTCATAAAATCGTATCTTAGTGACCGCAAGCAATACACGGAAATAACGAAAATTTGCGTTAAGACTAAGCGTGAAAAGAAATATTTATCTGAATACAGAATTATCAGATATGGTGTACCACAGGGCAGTGTGCTTGGCCCACTTCTATTTTTGCTCTATATAAATGACTTGCCACGTTACATTCAGCATCCAATGATCTTGTTTGCTGATGATAGCACCGCATTAATAAAATGCACTGACGCAAAAAAATATGAATTTGACATAAATAATACACTTAAGGACATAGTAAATTGGCTTGACATTAACAATTTAATCATAAATTTATCGAAAACTAACATAATGCATTTCTATCAACGCTCACGGGTACAACAAATGACTATAGGATACGACGGACAAAAAATTGACCAAGTAACAGTGGCGAAATTTTTAGGTATATTAATAGACAGTCAGTTAACATGGAAACCCCAAGCCGAAGAAGTGTGTAAAAAACTAAGCACTTCTGCTTATGTGCTATTCAATTTAAGCAAAAAAGTGAGTACAACTACGACATTGGTAGCTTACCATGGTTTAGTGGCATCAATTCTGCGATTTGGAATTGTATTCTGGGGTAATTGTAGTTTGAGAGAACAAGTATTTAAGTCCCAAAAACGATGTATAAGGGCAATGTGTGGCCTGAAAATGACAGACAGTTGTGTACCTATGTTTAAGTCCCTAAAATTATTAACATTTCCCGCATTATATATTTTGGAAATGGCCATTTTTGTGAGAAAACATAAGAATTACTTTCTAACAGTATCAGAAACAAGATTAAGGCCTGTTAGAAGCCAATATAGGAACCTATTACAAAATGGTAATTACAATACAGCTTTACTTGCGAAAAGTGTTTTCGGCATGGGTCCTACCATTTATAACAAAATACCGAATATTATAAAAAATCACCCAATCCAAATATTTAAAAAGAAACTGACAGCCCTATTACTTGATAAGTGTTATTATTCAATCAATGATTTTTTAAATGACCCTACTCTTTAGATTTAATTATTGACATTGTATTTCTTTATTATTATCTAATTAATTTGTCTTTTGATTTTTATTCGATTTTGTTAATAAAATTTACGTTCAATGTTTGCATGCCTAATTGGTAGATTGTACAGGGATCTCAACTTTTTGTAAACACCTTTATTTATGTACCTACTTTCAAAGCAAATAAATGATTATTATTATTATTATTTTTGTAGTGTTTTTTCTTCTCAGCTCTTTAGCTGGTTTTTGCAGCATTTACGGACCGAAGCCAAGTAAATGCAGCGTGTGGTGTGTTATGTTGAGAATGTGTTATGATGAGGACCTATTTCGTTTTCATCTAATTGCATGAACTTTCTCACGATTCGACATGTATTTAAAATTGCAGCTTTTTGTAGGGTGATATAGAGAGATTCTTTTAGGTTCAGTAATTTAAGGCTGTGGAGAAGATGATTTGGGATGACGCCTGTTGTGGAGAGGACTATAGGGACCACGTAGACTTTTTGCTGTCGCCAAATTCTAATTACTTCATCTTTGAGTTCTGCGTATTTACAAATTTTTTCAGATATTGTCTTCTGAATATTATGTGTGTTGGGAACGGCAATATCTATTAGGTAAGTAACTTTATTTATTTTATCCTGTAGGGTTATATCTGGTCTATTGTAGTGAATTGTTCTGTCGGTGAGAATGGCGCGATCGTAGTATAATTTATGTGTGTCATTTTCTAGGATGGTTTGTGGTGTGTAATTGTAGTACGGAGTGTTTGTGTCTTGTATTAGTGTGTATTTGACTGCTAATTTTTGATGAATTACATTTGCCACCTGATTGTGCCTGTGTGTGTAGTCTGTCTGTGTGAGAGTTGTGCAAGCTCCTGTTATGTGCTGAATTGTTTCTGGTTGGATGTGACACTTGCGACATTTATCATTTGTTACTGAAGGATCTTTGATAATAAATTTTCTATAGTTTTTAGTGTTAATAATCTGGTCCTGTATTGCAATTATAAAACCTTCAGTTTCTGGGAATAAATTGCCTATTTTGAGAAACTTATTTGATGCTACTATGTTCACATGGGATTGTTCTAGGTCATGAGGATGACGACCATGAAGTACCTTTTTCTTCCAGTCCTCAATTTTTTGTTTCTGCGGGTCATCGCCAGTAATTTGTGGAGTATCTGGCTGTTCACTTAAATTAAGTGGTGTGTAGTTGAAATCATTTTCAGCTATGGCTTTATGAATGTTACTAGTGCGGGACTTTGAGTGGAAGAATGTTTTTAGTCGACAGACTTGTTTCCGCCAAAGGTGCTGGATGTCTATTAGGCCTCTCCCTCCGTTTTGTCTTTTGATAGTAAGTCTTTCTATTGCAGATTTAGGGTGTAAGTTGTTATGTTTTGTAAGAGTGGTGCGTGTGGTTCGTTCTAATTGTTCTGTGTCTGTTTTTGTCCATTTAATAACTCCGAATGAGTATGTTAATATGGGTATGGCGAATGTATTTAAGGCCTTGATGAGATTTTTACCCGAAAGTTGAGTTTTACATATGGCGTTAACTCTCCTTTTATACTCTGTAGTAAGTGTTTCTTTAATCCTAACATGATCTAGTCCCTTTAGCTGCGTGTACCCTAAATATTTGTATAAGTCGGTTGGTTCCATTGCTGTTATGGTGTCGGTGTTATTTACTACATAGCTGCCGGGTCGTATCTTGCCTCGTATGATATGAAGTGTTTTACATTTATCCAGACCAAATCGCATGTTTATATCTAAACTAAACTCTGCTGTGGCTTCTACTAATTTCTTCATATCTTTTTCCGTTTGTGCATATAGTTTTATATCGTCCATGTAAATGAGATGTGAGACTGCTGTTTGTTCTGTAGTGTGTTTGAGACAATACCCGGCCCGACAGCGCTGCAAGAGGTGAGACAGGGGGTTTAGTGCGAGACAGAACCACAGGGGACTCAGTGAATCACCTTGGTAGATACCTTTCTTGATAGATATTTGTCGCGTTGTAACATTATTGTGATTGCAATTAATTTGAAGTGTGGTTTTCCACAGTGGTATTATGTTTCGTAAGAAATCTATTATTTTTGAGTTTATCCTATAAATTTCTAGTATTTGTATCAACCAGGAATGTGGAACACTGTCGAAAGCTTTTTTATAATCGATATAGGTACAATGAAGATTTCTATTCTTTGTGCTGGCATGTTTATGGATAGTAGAATCTATAATTAACTGCTCTTTGCATCCCATATGGCCCCGCCTGCATCCCTTCTGCTCCTCCGCCATTATGTTGTGGTGTTCAATGTGTGAGTTAATTTTCATTGTTATTGCTGATGTTAATATTTTATATATCGTGGGTAGGCATGTGATTGGTCTATATTGGGAAGGTTGTGGCGAATTTTTAGTTTTAGGCAGCATGTATGTTATACCTGTTGCAATAAAATCGGGTATATATTGTTGTCCTAATATAATTTCTGTTAAGTTTTTTGCTATGGGTTTGTATAATGAAGTTAACTTTTTGTACCAAAAATTGTGTATTTTGTCTATACCAGGAGATTTCCAGTTATGTAACCTGCCTGTTAAGTGTGTGATATCGGCCTCTGTAATCTCCACAAATTCCATTTCTTCTATTGCCCTCCATTTTGTTTCTTCTTCTGTTATCCATGTTGCTTTGTCGTTATGTTGTTCTTGTTCTTCCCAAATGCTAGACCAATATGTTTCTAGTTGCTCTTTTGTAGGTCGGTCAGGTGCGTCTGTGTTATTTTCATTATTTGTGTCGGTGTCTGGTTTGTGTAGGTTTCTATAAAACATTTTTTCATTAGTGGCAAATATGGCATTATCATTTTTGCGCTGTTGTGCTTTTTTGTATCTTCTGAGCCTATGAACTTTAAGTGCTAGTTTTTGTTTTAAGGTATCTAAGAACTCTTCAGGTTTTCTGTTGTTATTTTCGTGTCTTGTGTGCGTGAAACTGCTCCTAAATATAGCCTCAACTCTCCTTACTACTTTACTTGACCTGTTGTTGTTAATGTATTGTGTAAGCCTACTACAATCTGCTCTTAATTTTTCTATATCTTTTTCTAACCTCTGTTGCCATGCTGGTTTGATATTCTGTTTTGGTCTTGTGTTTCCTGAGTGTTGCGTGATTTTAAAGTTAAGTTCTTCAGATATGACTACCGCTGTGCAATATATAAGTGTGTGTATATCTATAAGTTGTGTGTCATCGGAAAGAAATTGATTAAGTATGTTTTCATTAAATAAGTTAACTAAACGGAAAAGATTAGGGCTATATCGAAGTTTAGGTAGTTTTGGGCGAACTGTTGGGTCCATCCCAGAGTATTGTGCTAGGGTTGTTCGGAACTTGTCATGTATTTGTTGGATATACAAATCTGTTGTCAGATTTTGATCTACACTGGTTAAGGTTTCAATATCATTTTCTAGAGTTAGGGTTATAGATTCGGTTTGTGTGGATGAGTGTGATGTTTGTGTGTAAGCTTGCGATTGATTGTATGGTTGAGATTGAGTATAAGGTTCTACTTGGATGTGCGATTGATCAGCAATTTCGGTTATGTTTTGTGATAGTGGGATAGCGTTAGCGCCTGCATTATGTTCTGCTTCTTGTAATTTTATTCGTGTTTCTTCTTTTAATTGTTCCATTATTTGTTGAGATAAAAGTTTATTTCTAACTATAGCTCTTCGCTGATCTGAGATTCTTTGTTCTGAAACGGTTATCTCAGGATATTGTCGGGTAAAAAGTTCATGCAATTGTTGTCTGTAAGTGGTCATGTCGGTCTCTAATTTAGTGATATAAAAGTAAGTTCGCATGATAAATAGGTTAACTTCTTTGCTCCATCTCATGCGAACTCTTGCTTTTCCAGCCTTGGTGGACGCGGGTAAGAAGGAACTAACCTCCCACGCAACATTCAAGGTCGGAGTTGGTGAAATTGAGTTTAAACTAGTAATGGGAGGTGATAGTGGTATGGGTGACGATGGTATGGATGGTGATGATGGTCTAGAGGGTGTGTAAGACACTGTGCTTGGACTATACGGTTCTACAGGGGTGTTTGTCCTGTCCGTCAGTCTTTCACCATCGTCAATGATTTCGGCTGTAGCATCTTTGTCGGTGGGAGCCCGCCTGTTCAACTCCTCACCGCTGACGGTTCGCATGCTGAGACACCCAGCGTCAGCTCCAGGTGCGCCCCGGCGATCGCCCCCGGGCAGCGGCCCTATACGTTTACTTTTCGATCGTGTCTCCATTTTGAATGGGTTTCCAGAGCCACGTTAGCCACGCCAGTAATTTCTCATTCGTGTGTCCGCCCCCCACGTGATTAGATGGTCAATCAGGACGTGTGGTTGTTTAGGGGGCTTATTATTATTATTATTATTATTATTACGCCTCCGGTGGGGGCGATGCTAGAGCTGAATTATAGTGATGGGGTTTCATTATTGTATCACTAACGAAGTTTTAAATAGGTATATTTTATATTTTCTTAAATAAAACTTTTACACGTTACTTGGGAAGATATATATTTTTATAAATCACAATATTTGTATTCATTGAGATTAAAACTGCACAAGTACAGTTTCCAGTACTACAACTATTACAGATCGTATAATTATTTTACTTAAAACTATATTATTAGGTTCTTATCACAAACTAAATAGTAATGAATATGTACATAATTGCAATATATTTACAATCAGCCATAACTTCCGCGCTCCGATCCTGTCGATCAACCCCCTCCTCTATGCTGTTGTCGGTTCGTAGACCAGTGACGTAACACTTACCAGTGCATTCCCAACAATGTCAGGGTCAAGTGCGTCGTGCAGTTCTGGTGAAGTTTCGTTAGTTTATATAAAAAGACATCACGGGACTATTCTGCTTCGCGCAGGTTTCCAATATCATATAAAAAGGAAACATAAAAGTGGGTTAACTGTGTGGGAATGCATCAAACGAAAATACAAGTGTAAAGGAATTATAAAGATAAAAGTAAGTTTTCGGCTTTCATTTATTATTATTATTTATATGAAAAAACTTTTAACATAAAGCTCATGCCAACACGTTTGTGCACGCTCATGCCAACACAAAAGAGAAACAGGCGGCCATTTTGTGCACGTTTGTCACTTATTGTGAACGTTAATTTGTAATGAATTATTTTAATACACTTTATTTTATTTGTTTAATGTACGCTACGATTACTTATATTTTTTATTATTTTAGGATAATAATGTCCTTCATGAAACTGCACACTCATGTACACCTGACTTTTTAAAAAATGAAGTAGATGAGCGACTTTACGGCTGTAAACAACAACTAACAAAAGAAAATTACCCAGCGGTACCACAATGTTACAATGATATGGTCGGGTCCTTTCAAACTTCAGGATTGGACTTAGTATGCAAAGTACCGAGCTTTGAAAGTATTAAATCATCTCTATATAGATTCAGAAATGCAGCAGCCGGAGTAACACACCTTAAATCTAAACAAGGAATCAATGTTCAAATTCCTCCGGAATTTAATAATTTTGTATTGGCTGATTATTCTGATGGTGACAACCGTATTATAGTTTTTTGCACCAAAGAGGCAAAAAAGGTTATGAATGAAGTACATGATTTTTATAGCGATGGAACCTTTAAAAGCTGCCCCTCGCCCTTTATTCAACTTTATAGCATTCACGGAGATTTGGGAAGTACTGTGAACCACACGAACATAGTGCCGCTTGTCTACGCACTTATGAGTGACAAGAAGATGGAATCATACATCATTTTATTTTCCATGATTAAATCCCAAATACCTGACTGGGATCCAAAGAAATATAAAACTGATTATGAAAGGGCTGCAATGAAAGCTTTAACGACTGTGTTTCCGTCTGTAATTATATCCGGATGCTATTATCATTTTAATCATTCCATTTGGGAGAAGGGTCGTAAGCTCGGGATAACTAAATCTAATGATGAAAACAAGATAAGAGAAGTGGCATTAAGCGCCGTATTGCCACTATTGCCGCCGAATGAAATTTTAAATGGCTGGAAATATATTACTCGCAAGAATACACAAGAAGATGACATTAAAAAATTTAGAGCATATATGAAAAAGCAGTGGATGATAGACGAGTTCATTAAAGTATGGTGTGTATACGGTGAACAGCATCGAACAACAAACGCTTTAGAATCATGGCATCATAAATTAAACCAAACAATTGGAAAAAAAAATCCTAACATTATACATTTTTTAAAAACCTTGGTCGAGGATTCGGCATATTATAGAGTTTCTAATAATATGATTAAAAATAAAAAGAAAATAAGAAAGAAGAAATATGTACTCAATGATGAGTTCATACAAGATATCCAAATGGAGTTAGTACATGGAAACATGACAGTGGGTCATTGTTTAGAATGTTTGAGGCGGTAGTTTTATAAAAACTGACGGCGATTGAAGAATATTAAGTATTATGTTAATATACGGGTAGGTAGTCGTTTTCTTAAAAACTACTCGGATTTTATTTATCAAAAAATACTGTTTACCACAGTAATATATTTGTATAAGAGTATAATATTAAGTAATTCCTATTTAAATACATCTAGCTAAATCGAAAGAGTAAAGTCAATTATTGTAAATAGTATGTTGATCTGTGATAAAAAAGTAGAAGTATAAATTATTGTAAATAATGCATTGATTAATCTGTGATAGACATCGCAGTAAATTAATGAGTAACATAATACCTGTAGATTTAGAAAATTATAAACGTCAATTATTGTGGTTAATATATACAAGTCTGTTTTATAAAAATAACCTAAGAATATAAATAGACATAATGCCATACGTTGATTAATCTGTGATAAGAACCTAATAATATAGTTTTAAGTAAAATAATTATACGATCTGTAATAGTTGTAGTACTGGAAACTGTACTTGTGCAGTTTTAATCTCAATGAATACAAATATTGTGATTTATAAAAATATATATCTTCCCAAGTAACGTGTAAAAGTTTTATTTAAGAAAATATAAAATATACCTATTTAAAACTTCGTTAGTGATACAATAATGAAACCCCATCACTATAATTCAGCTCTAGCATCGCCCCCACCGGAGGCGTATCACTTTATATTTCCCATCTGTCGCCACTGGTGACAACTGGGAACTAGAAGAATGGCCATTCCCAGTTGTCGCCACTGGTGGCGCCACCACTGGTGACAACTGGGATTTTTTTTGAAAAATATTCCCATTTGTCGCCAGTGGTGGCGTCACCAGTGGCGACAACTGGGAATAACCCAAATTTGTCGGTCACTGGTTCAAAAGATATAAGGGTTTATTTTTTCTTGGCAATTTTTCGTGAACTCTTCGACTATACCTTACTAATTGAACTCATTATATCTCCTAAACTAAGACCCGACAAATTCTGATGACAAATTTCGACTAATTAACGACAAAATTTGGGAGAAAACAGATCTTCGCTAGGTGCCTTAGTTTTTGAGATATAAATGTGGCCCTGCTGGGGAGACTCTCTCCAGATCAATGACACTGTATGAAGTTCGGAAACAACAGTCGAAGTTCCCAACGCTAATCCGACCACGCGCCACGTTAATTATGAACCGCCACCCGGGCGATAAGTGCTACGCAGCCCGAACTATCGCGACGATAGCCGATAATGGTTGGTCACATCTGCGTGTATCGTATCAGTATGCTTCGTCACGATAGACGCAGATGCGGCCGCAGCAATAGACAAACATCAAATGGTGTGGAATATAAAATTTATTTGTAATAAATTCGCTTAAATATAACGACATCATATTGTCTATAACATAGTGAGTTTCAAACAAACATTTGATACAGAACTGCTTAAAAACATACATACAATTTATATTATAAATTTATAATTAATTATCAGAAACAATTTGGAGATCTAAAATCTGGAAATATTCGTGATTGTCTAACATTTGTTACCGACTAGTTTTTTTCAACAGGTTGATGGCGGACTGAACAAAAATTCTGTCATTCTTTAAAATAGTAAATATCAAAGTCGCTTATCGTGTCTGTGTTACCGCTTAATTTTTCAAAATTACTGTGGAATTTGAGGCGGTATTCGCCATCATTTAGATAATCTATTCCGGTTTAAGTGTGTAATACATTCATATTAAATTACATGATAATAAAGAAATGTTGATGTTTTGTCAAGTCGTAAAACCCCAATATAAATAACAACAATTTGGAATTAACTTAATAAAATTACAACTTCGTCTGGCAGCAAATCGATTTGCTCATAATGTTTACACGAATCTAATCGACGGACGTCAACTCGTGCAATGACACTGGCTATACTCTGTTCGTTACATGATGATTGACATGACACATTAAAACTAACTTTTAATGTTTTTTTGCAATGAGAGACTTCGTTCTTATAAAAATCAATAAGCGATTAACCAACTTACAAGGATTTTTCGGCGCGTGGCCAAAATCGGAAGCGTCCCAATCTTGTTTTTTCAATACCTACATTTCACAAAGCAATAGCACTAAATGCCATACCAACAACGCCTCCCTGTGAATGTCATTCAAGAGCCAAAAAATCCCTGTTGGATATACTCTGTTCATTTCATGTTGATTAAACACATCTTAACAAACTCATTTTTTTTTTCCAAAATTAGTTGCCTTCTTTCTATAAAAAAAAAGGAATAATCGATTAACAAACTTTCGATTTATGTTATGTCACACATCGAAGCGCATTTGCGCATGCACAAAATGAACAGAGCTTATCATCAGACCCTTATCTTTTACCTAATCATGTTTTATACTGAATGACTGAGTATCTTTTGATAATTTCTAAGACGTCGATATGCAAGAGCAAAATATTAAAAGAGTACATTTGAGACAATAGTTTACATAGAGGGTATATTTGAATAGTTTCTATATAATCACATAAACAAGCTACTGGTGAATATACACAACGCTTTTGAGCCGGGTCACATCTGAAACGAGAAAACATATAACTGCAGTTTTTGATAAAAACCAGTTTTTTTTATAAAGGTTGTGAAGTAAAATATTATTTCTATATTGTTTTTACCCGACTATGGCGAAGCAAAAAGGAGGGTTATGATTTTAACCCACAGAACAGAAAAAACAGTAGAAGTAGCATAGCACTTCATTAGTATCGAAACCAGCGTACCCCAACTCACACAAATACAAGTTAATTGTATTTCGTAACACTAAGAAATCTTTGGTGTGATTGGTAGTTAAACATTGAATGAAAGTAGGAAATAATGTCAGTCGTCGCTTATTTGAAAATAAACCACAACATAAAGACAATAGAGTTGTTTATTGTCTACTCTTTTTACGTATTTATTACTATTTCCGTTTAAAGCGCACACTGAATAGTTTAATGAGCAAGTTACGCTACCCGCCGCTAGATGTCACTATACTCGTATTAAATGCATTCAATTTAAATCTGTATTTAGTTAGTAATAAGATTCATATTTGCGTAACGAGGTCATTACTGTTCGTCCTCCTCTAGGGATGTACCACTGTCGTTGACTTATTTATCGACATTCCGTTTTATTTTCAAACAAAATATAGTCAACAGCTAGAGTCGATAAATATTATTATGTTCGAAATCAAGTGTTAATATTTTATTCTAATACATACGATTTACAGAAAGTATAATTAAGAATTGTTATGTTAAACTACTGATCTGAATTTGAAAATTACTACTTATCGTCGATTGAGAGTGTCTGGTCTGCACCAAGTGCAAAGGCAACTGATAGAAATCCAACGACTGACGAAACACGAAGTTTGCCGAGGAACATTTAGAAAATAGTTGTACTGTACCTATTTATTTTTCACTTTGTCGAAACTTAGGTTATTACTAACTTAAGTTTCGACAAAGTGAAAAATGATTATTGTATAAGTGTATTGTAGATTTTGAAAGCGGTTGTCTTTTTTATCACGACGATTCATGTCGTCGTTGCGACTTTACGCAACGACGACATGAATCGTGAGGCGAATGAATCGAAAGACCTTTTATGTGTCACTTTTGGCAAAATCACTTTTTTACGCCAGCCGATCTAAATATGATGTTGATCTAAATGTGATTCGCGGCCATATCAAATATGAATTTATAGAATTATAACAAAAAAATCACCAATACGAAAGAATCCCTCTACGTTCATAAAATTGAATGACTATTTCATGAAATCATGACATTTTAGGATTATTCTAACATAAGAGTTGTAAATTCTGTTTGTAGCTGATTCTAATTCTTTGAAGCCATATTTGTTACGGTCTCGAATCATATTTTAATCAACATACAACCTGACACTGACTTACAAATTGCAAAAAACGTAAGGAAATTTGAATTTCGCGGGCTACCTTAGCGCGTCCCCTTTAAAATATCGATAGCTCATTATCGATAACGGCAATCTCTAATTGAGTACCTGACTGTGACATGTGCATAGTTGTAATCTTCGCGAAGAATATGTTTGAGTTTAAAAGAAAGTAGACCTTAAATTTAACACCATAAAGTCCACTTTTACTTGTCTTGTTTCATAAAATATTATTTTTCAAATTTTTATCGAAATAAAATCAATTAAGACTTACTGATGGTATGACATACCTCTATTTGATATATTTTTGGTTCTGCTATCGTGTTTACATTCTAAAACAGCACAATAAGGCATTTTTGTAATTTTTTTTCAAGTTCTTTTCACCGTGACGGTTGTAACGAGACTGAATTGCGTGGTGTGTGCGCGGAACCAAGCAGACATATGCGGATCTCCGCAAAACTCGGGGTACGCGGGCCCCGCCTACTTGCGACTTCTACTGTTTTTTCTGTTCTGTGTTTTAATCGGTATGTTTGTATGTTCATCTTCTAAACTGCTTACGTATCATAATTTGACAAATGAGCTATCGTTGGAAGCGTCTTGATCGTCGCTGGTTATAGGCTATGTGACGTCACATTAAATTGAATATGGCGCTCTCTAGAGGACATAAAGTCACGGAAAAAAAGTTGGGAATCAAATGAAAGGGCTTAATTAGCATATTTCAAATAATATATAAATACAACGTGTCCCAAAATTCAACGATAAGCTGGCACCAGACGGTGGACCTGGTCATCACTACCCAAGAAAAAAAAAATGAAAAAAAAAAAAAAAAAAATTTTTGGAAATTACAAAACATAGATTGAAATCCTTCGGAAATTGACACCCCTTAAGATATTTTGAACTACCATGGTAGTTCAAAATATATTAAGGGGCATTGAACTACCATGGTAGTTCAAAATAGTATATTAAGGGGTGTCAATCAAAATAATATAGGCATTTTTTCCTAGAGTATTATACCATTTTGGAATCTTGATTAGTTGCGTTAATTTTTTTTAAACTTGCCATTGTAGTGTTCATACTTTTTTTTTACACCACGACGACTGAATATATTATACAGGGTGTTTGGTGCATCGTGTGCCTAATTGAAATGGTCGACTGAAGGGGTCACCTGCTAGCCTTTCAGACCCCTTAACACCCCTCATGCCCTGTAGATTTTTTTTAATCGACTTTTTATTGTTTTACTAAAAAAAGACCCAAACTTTACATTCAAATACAAATTTAAAAAAATATATAAGGCGTAGACTCTGAATTTTAATTTTATTTCGATGTGTATTGTTTAAGAGTACTTTTAAATACAAAATTAGTGACATTAGTCACCTAGTTTTTTTTTAATTCACTCACAAAGGTAAAACTTAAATTAAAGCTGTACATGTTACAGCTGTTTATATGGCTACAAATAAAAAACCAAAAGCGACCGGGATCTTCCAAATCCCTCATTAATTCTCCAGTCTATCCTCTTGCTAATGATGTGCCACATGCCATAAAAATCTTTTAACAACTTTGTGAATTCGCTAGAATTGTGAATCGAGTCACCTAAGGCTAATATTCAAAATTATGATTTAATAAAATATTTTTGCTTAAATGATACCTGACAAACCTATAAATCTGTTATCTCATTCTTATAAAGTAAAATCTGTCTCGTATCTCTATCTTTTCGTGGGATTTACTTGAAAAAAAAAAACAAAATTGCATTTTTGCATTGACTGTCAGGGAATATCTTGACAATGTGTTCCCCAATGCGTGGATTGGACGTGATGGTTCTATTCCATGGCCGCTACGTTCCCCAGATTTAACTCCGTTAGACTTTTATGTCTGAGGACGAGCCAAAGAGCTGGTATACGCCACTGAGGTTCCAACTAGGGAGATACTAGTCCAACGCATAGAAGCGGCATTCAATACCATCAAGGAGGAAATACGACTTCGTACAACAACTGTCGAAATATGAAACAGATGTCAGGCCTGCATTCGCAACAGAGGCCAATAATTTGAGCAGGATTTGTAACAAATATGAAATAAATGTAAAAAATGCAATTTTGTTTTTTTATTTCAAGTAAATCCCACGAAAAGATAGAAATACGAGACAGAATTTACCTTATAAGAATGAGATAACAGATTTATAGGTTTGTCAGGTATCGTTTAAGCAAAAATATTTTATTAAATCATAATTTTGAATATTAGCCTTAGGTGACTCGATTCACAATTCTAGCGAAATTCACAAAGTTGTTAAAAGATTTTTATGGCATGTGGCACATCATTAGCAAGAGGATAGACTGGAGAATTAATGAGGGATTTGGAAGATCCCGGTCGCTTTTGGTTTTTTTTTTGTAGCCATATAAACAGCTGTAACATGTACAGCTTTAATTTAAGTTTTACCTTTGTGAGTGAATTAAAAAAAAACTAGGTGACTAATGTCACTAATTTTGTATTTAAAAGTACTCTTAAACAATACACATCGAAATAAAATTAAAATTCAGAGTCTACGCCTTATATTTCTTTTTTAAATTTGTATTTGAATGTAAAGTTTGGGTCTTTTTTTAGTAAAACAATATAAGTCGATAAAAAAAAATCTACAGGGCATGAGGGGTGTTAAGGGGTCTGAAAGGCTAGCAGGTGACCCCTTCAGTCGACCATTTCAATTTGGCACACGATGCACCAAACACCCTGTATACTGATATGATAGTGGACTGAAAGTAAAAAACTTAGAAAATTTTAAGGAAAATAATAATTTGGATTGATTTTTGTGTAAAAGCTTTAAGCATTCTGGGATTTTTAAGGGTTGTGGTGGATAGCAGTGCTACGTAGGTTGCCGATAGGAAAAAAAAAACAGAAATATTAGAATAATTGTGGTCATGGTAGTTAAAAATATCTTAAGGGGTGTAAATTTCCGAAGGATTTCAATGTATTTCTTGTAACTTCCAAAAAAAAATGTATATATTGTTATTCATTATTTTAGGTTAGTGATGAGCAGGTCCACCGTCTGGTGCCCGCTTATCGTTGAATTTTGGGAAACGTTGTATATATAACACCAAAATAATTTAAATAAAAATAAAAGTTATAAAAACGATAACCCAACTAGGACAAAAAAGTCAACTAAACAACAAAAAAATCCGGAGTCACACGCAATCTGTTTGATTTATGCCGTAACACGTGTGACTCCGGATTTTAAATTTGTCTGTCTGTGATGTCTTGTTTATACCTTTTTAGTGGACTTTTTTGAGGTAACCGCCTTTGTCTAACTAACAAAAGCACCCAGAACTGATTCTCCATATTTTTTTATTAGACGTCTAGCTAAAAAAAGAAAAACGACTACATAATCTGACTGATCCCTGCACGCGGAGCATGATCATAGAAACGGGTTTTGTCGACGGAAGAATAGACAAAATGACAGATTGTGATTGTTTATCTTTCTGAGAAGAAATGGTGAAACAAACTCAGAGTCATGGTTTCTTTTAAAACAATATATTATTAAGGGGTCTCCATAGTTTCATCGAAAAGAAATTGCCAAATTATCACTTCCCAAACAATTTTCCGCATAATTTCATTTGCCAAATTATTACTTAGCAAAAAATCTCTTCACAAATAATTGAAACGCAAACCTAATGTTTTTCAAGTGAACGTTTAAACAATAACTTGTTTACCAACTAGTACTTTTACCAATTTTTATGTAGTCAAATATTTCAGTTGGAATAACTCATTTTACGCAAAGTAAAGACGTTTTATTACAAAGGTGTTTTTTCCACTTGGGATAAATTCTAAACAGGTAATAATAATATTAGCATTAACTATTCTGGTAGTATTATTATTTTTTAGTTTGTAGCATTTTTTTTTTAATAATGAATCTCGTCTAACTAGTTCAGTTTCGGGTAGCCTGTTTTTTTCCATATTTTTTTTTCTATATAATCTAGTCTTTTCTGGCACTCGCCGGCCGATACCGCGTAGGAGGTCACAGTTTTAACCTAACCTAACCATTTTTTTTTTAATAATTAACCTACTCTAACTAGTTCCATAGCTAACTGACCAAACGTTTATTGTCTAAAGATTGTTTGCTGTAATAAATCATTTGATTAAAGACCAAATGGCTAAATTACATTATCCTTGATAATATTCTGCCAAGTAAAAATTTGACCAAATGAAAAAGTGCGTACTAAAATCATTCCAAACATTGCATTGGTATAAAAAAAGGTTGCTAAAATTTGTTTGAGTAGTGAAATTTGGGCAAAATCTTTTCGGTAAAACGACAGGCTCCCATTATTAAGATTTTATGTGAGTCTAACAAAATAGGGCAATGTGTGGAAGGTTTAGAAGAAAGAGTCATACCAGCTTTGGGTCTTTATTTAATGTAGCTTACCTCACAGCAATCCTCTCAGTCCTTGTGCAGGAACTTGTTGAATGCTCCGTAGGCGGTCTCCAGGTCGAACAGGAGCTGCCTCACCTGCCCCTCGGACAGCTCGTCTGAAGCTGACATCTCGGATAGCTTGTCTACCCATTCTTGTACCTAGAATATAGGGGTAAGGGCTCACATAGTCATTTGTTGGTGAGAGGGATTCTGACAAATCACCATAATAAACGATTACATTTAGGTATAATGAGTCGAAAAAAGATATAGTGTCGTGATTTCTTAGAGTATTTTTATTTATTGAGCTGCAGCTGGGAAACAGGTTTCCTCTCTGTCGGAGGGAGTGAGCTATAATCCACCACGCGGGCTCAGTGCGGGGTTGATGGATGTCACATGTTTTAGAATTTTTAGTTCTAGGACATGCTGGTTTCGTCACGATGTTTTCCTTCACCGTTTTGAGAGCAGTGGTGATGAACACAAATTAAAGTGCCTTCCTGGGTTCGAACTCACGACCAACAACAACAGTCACAAGTCACACAGTCACCATACAACTCGTCAGTCGGGCAGTTGCCACTGGGCCACCACTGCTCACGCTTCTTTACAGATTTTTTATTATACTAGGACATAGAATTAAATACTTCCCAGAGTAGATATCACTTTGAAGAATGAAGTAAAATATTATCTTAGTAAGTACAAAAGGTTATTTACCTTGATCTTGCCCTCAAAGTCTTCAGGCAGCATGATGAGGCGATCCATGGTGTCGCGCAGATCCCGCAGCTCTGGCTGTATCATATCCATGGCGCGGAACTCGAGGCGCAGCTTGTCCATCAGTGTTATGAATAGCTGGAAAGTTTATTTTATTTTTTTATATTGGTTTAAAAGAAGATGTAGTGTCAATTTTTTTTAAGAGATGTAGATGGTTTGGTCAACTAGAGAGGATGATTAGTAAAGTAAGTAAGTAGTTATATTATGGTAAATATGTATGTACGTGTATCATAAGTTTATTAACTATACAGGGTGGCAGGGACATCGACGGGAAGCCGGTTACCAGGGATTCAGTACATGATTCTGAATCCCCATGTGTTGAAATTTTTCGTCGGTTATTAAAAAAAAATCTGCTGTTTCATAGAAAAGTGCAATACCTACGCGGTCAAAATGTATGGAGCAGCAGATTTTTTTTTTAATAACCGACGAAAAATTTCGAAAAACGCAGGGGTGTTCAGAATCATGTACTGAATCCATGGTAGCCGGCTTCGCGTCGATGCCCCTGCATACCCTGTATATGTACTTGTGTACCTATTTTATTTATAATTCATTGTTGTCTTTTTATTTGATTTTTTATTATCATCTCCTCTAATTCGGAGCACCTGCCATCTAATCTCTTCAACACCCTTGGTTGACTGGTAGAGAATGCCTAAGGCATTAAGTCCTCCTTTGTACCTTATTGTGTGCGAGAAGTTTAAATAAATAAATAAATGATTGAAAGGTGACTAACAAAAGGAGTATTTACAAGGGGGATGTGAGTGGAAACGCCTTATTGGTGATCATTTTCAGAAAGGTCAGGTGCGTAGTACTCGCAACCAGCGTGCGTGTGACCAGATGTATGGACGTCAACGAGGAAAAAGGAGTTTTTAATAATCGTACCAGCTGGTGTTCTGTAGTTTCTGCCTACCCCCATGGGAGGATGGTATGTAATTATTAAGGCGAAAGCGTCAAGGTAGCCCGCGAAATTAAAATTTTGTTACGTTTTTTGCAATTTGAAGGTCAGTATCATGTTGTAAGTCGATTTAAATATGATTCGCGGCCGTATCAAATGTATATATATAGAATTGTAATCATAAAAATTATCAATACAACTCTCTAAGTTCATATAATTCCATTGAATGACTATTTCATGAAATCATGACATTTGACCATTGTGCTTACTTATGGAGTTGTATTCCTGATTATAATTATGTAAAACCATATTTGTTACGGTCGCGAATCATATTTTAATCAACATAAAACCTGACACTGACCTGGAAAATGCAAAAAACTAAAGAAAATTTGAACATCGCGGGTTACCTTAGCGCATGCCCCTTTATGTAAGAAGAACTTACCGACACAATCTCAGCAATATATTTGTTGGTGTTGCCCTTGTCATCCTTGATCAGGTTCGGCTTGTTCTCTCTTATCCTCTCCAGAGCTGCGGGACAGTCCAGCTGGAAAAATTAAAGAGGTAGTTGAGGCTAGTTGGTTTATTTACGTGTCCACATATGACAAATAATTTAATTGAATATTTTGTGTTTCTTTGTTTTGTAATGTTAATTACTTTGCATACTATTGTATAGAATCAAGTTCTATCTCATCATCATTCTCTTTCCCAATTTATTTGTGATTGGCGCAAAATGTCCCTTTCTGTAACAATGTTGTCACTTTTTTTTAATTAAAGATATTTTTAATTTATTTTTAAATTTTAATATTTTTTTTAATTTTTTAAATTTATTTTTAAATTTTAATATTTTAAATATATTTTTAAATTTTTATATTTTAAATTTATTTTTAAATTTTAATATTTTTAATTTATTTTTAAATTTTAATATTAATTTTAATACAGCTCTATTAGTCATCATCTCAGTATTCACTCCCTTTCTATCCATATCATCTTTCACACAGTCCCTCCATTATTTCTTTGGTCTTTCCCATTCAAAAACAACAATTTATGTATCTGATGACTCATATTCATTTATATATACTTTATTGTACACCAGATTATACATTACATAAAGAAAAAGTAATACACTACAAAATATACAATGGGTGGCCTACTGCAATCTCTTCCAGGCAACCTTGGAATGGACAGTGAGTTTATCATATATTATGATTGTATGTTTATAAATGATATATATAAAAAATATCTTATCAAGTTTCCACGGAAACATTTTCATAGTTTGTGTGTGGGAACAAATAATTTGTATAACACAGAGATTGTTCAACTATTTACTGACCGCATAATGAAACATGTATCTCTGTGTGTCTTTTATATGTTTTATTAAGTTGTTAATTCTAAATCAATCAATAGGTTTTGTATTATTTCTTAAATCAGCTTATTCCTTAACCTTCTTTCTCGCCTTTGTGCCTTTCTTTGAAAAACCTAACACCTCAGTTCACATTGTGGAATGCAATAATATGTACAGTACAATCTCACTAATCCGGCACTTCAATAGACTGATACGTCCAATAATCCGGCACCCTCCACCCCGTACGCTCCGTCATCGTCTATTTCTTCTTAATTATTATGACGTTTTCTATACAATCCAGTAATCTGAACATTCCAATTATCCGGCACCCCCTGGTTTTGAATAGTGCCGGATTAGTGAGATTGTACTGTATATATATATATTGAGTATTTTTTAACACAACTCACCCTATACTTAGCAACAAATGCCTCAATGTTAGGGAACTCATCGGCCTGCACTTGTTTGAATGCTACTTTGTACTGCACAAGCAGTCGGCTGCATGCCGCAGTATACTCCTGTGCACGCACACAGTCACGCATATACGCCTTCTCTAGGTGCTGCAAAGTGCTGACCACAGCGTATAACTCTGCCATATTGTCATGCCTGGAATAAGGAAAAATGTTTGGTTATATATTTCGAATGTCTATGGAACTTGAAACTCATGGGGGTATCATATGACCAGTAGGACATAATCTGGCTGATACAGTGATTAAAACAGAAAATACTACGTTTTATGAATCACAGTGACTAATGTAACTTGTATTAAACTTGTGAAATTATTCTTAATATTTTTGATAGAGAAACATATCAAGTACACAATAAGGTATCCATAACTTACTTTTCACGTTCCCTAGCATTTCTGTAAAGCTTTACTTCCTCATATAATTCGGGTCTTGTGTCTGGAAATGAGTAATAACTTTAGGAAAACGAAAATAAAGATCCATTGAAATAATCTCAGGATTATCACCATTACCTTGCATTTTGAAACAAAAACTTTAAAGCGATTAATGTACTCAAATTCAGGTAATAATAAATTTGAGAAAAATAAAGGATTATTATCGCTATTTCTTAATTTTACATTAATCAAATTTAATAAAACAACAAAACGATGACAAATACTCCACAATCTTATCAATTTTGACAGTTTTGACACTAATAGAACGAGTTGCCAGTATTCAAACAATATTGTACCTATTTATTTACATAATTAAAAGCTAACAGTCCTAAAATAATATTAGGTACACGTATTTTAAAAAGTGAGGGGAATTAATCATAGGGCATCATCAATCACTTGTCTGCGTCTGGGCGCTCCTTGCATGGCTCTGTATCGCTATCAATGCCGTGAATGTGTGGCACGTCAGCATCAATGAGATCATCCGTCGTTCTCTTATCACCGTTGCCAGCTGTTCTAGAACCCAATGGCTTGGCTTACGATGATTGGAAGAGACCAGAGGGTTAAGCAGAGGTGTAGGTACCTACAGCCACATTTCGCCAGTTCTATATTATGTAATGTAATAGGGGGCAAGCCTATTGCCATTGAAATCAACCAAAACGGGCACACTTATTTGACTTTTGATTCCAGACTCCGTTCTTCTACTCACTACTGAGAAATTCGAACTACTAGACCAACGAGGCAGTCAAAATGTATCCCTTAAATAGGGAAACTTTTCTTAAATTGGCATCACCAGCAATGAATGAACTAAATGACCGAATGGTCTGTTCGGATACACTTGCAAGAGTAGCGAACAGTGTACATTATGCAGTTACTCGGTAGAAAAACTAGTTTTCGAAGCTTACTCATGCGTATAAAAAAAGTAACGACAAAATGACGTAATCCTCCAATATGGCGGATGACGCGCGCGCTCCCTGCCGCCCGCGCTCGTAGTTTCTTCACCAACTGCCACTCGTCTCGAATGATTTCACCTTGCGATGAATGAAAATTGTTGTAGACAGTCCGAGTGCGAATTATTCACATAATAAACTCATCACCGGACACAAAAGGTGTATTGTGATACAGTGCGTCTAAAGGTGGATTCGTGGTTGTGTTTTTACCAGTTCTCCCTTTTGTGAGACCGTTGTGTTTACGTGCTGAAAATCATCGAGTGCAAAATCTACAGGTCTCTGGAGTCGCCGGTGCAGTGTTTAATGGGATCTTGTTGATCAACAGGTAATTTTTATGCAGTTCTCATTGAAAACTAGTTTACCGTAATATCGTTTTCTATCGGCATACGAAGTTACGAACATACGAAGGTAGCAACGGCTTGTTTTTGCGTTTCCTGTCGCTTTGTCGATGTTGCGAAGTTGTTAAGTTGTTTAGAGGGGAGTAAAAAAGGTGTTGAGTAACATATTGTTGTTTTTACAAAGAGTTTGTGTAGTAAAAAAGTTGTTTTGTCTTAATGGAATGCGTTCGCTGTGAGCGGGCGGGGTCCTGGGCGCGGTGCCGGTTGTCCCACTTTTGGCCAGTAGGCTGGTCGTGAGACGCAAACTGTTTACAACTTTGGCACGTTTCTACGTCGCTGCACTTTTATGGACAGTTATATGTAGTTTTAGACTGCTTGGAAATGTTTTGGGAGGCGACTAATGTTTTAGAAGCACTTACTGACTCGTAAACGCCGTTAAAATACCATTAAATGAGTTGAGTCTCGTTTATGTAAGGTGATTAAATAATGAAGCCAAGTATTTGCAATGAAACATAAAAAAATTCAATTTTGTTCTATGAAGAATTATTTTTTACACACTAATCACCTACTTATGAGAATCTAATATTCTTCTAGCTAATTTTGTAATAAGTTCACTAGCAGAACATTGGCTAATTGGACTAATTACAAAGGATACATCAACATTAATAAAGCAACAATCTTAGTCATGCATGGCAAAAAGTTTGATAAAAGTTTTAATTTAGATTCCATTATGGTTTTAACAGCAATTATTATTAAGTAAGTTATTGTCATTGCTCTGTATGCAAGGTATTGTAAATAACTGCTTTGTCCAACAATATGATACTTTTGTACTACTACTATTATGTATGCAAATAACAATCAATCAGTTTCATAAGTTAGTGTAAGATCAAGTAACCTTTCTCATTTTCAGTGATTATTTCATTTCCCTTTTTTTAAATTATACTTGGGGGAGGCCTTTGCCCAACAGTGAGTTGTCCCACTAACTACTAACTAATTATAACAAGTCCTTCCCGGAAATCTTTTCCTGTGCCACCAACCAATCAAACCACAAATCCAGGGCATCTCACATTCCTCTTATTTATGTCTTTTATCAGTGTAAACTCTTATCTAATTCCTATTATGTTATGGTTGGACAGCAGCAGCAGCATTTATGTAGTTTTGTTTTGTAATTTGGGACTCCACGACCATAAATTGGAAAAAGATTAGTAGATATTTCAACCATTATTACACAATGCCTAATCATTGCCAATTGACTCAAATCAGAAAAAAATCGTAATTTTAGGGGCAATTGCTGTCATTGTTATTTGCCATCACATCCTTCCTTGTTTTTGATTATTATTTTTATATACTATTGCCACTCGTCTCGAATATTTGTATAATATGAGGATAATAGAACTATTATTGGCTGTGTAATATATTATTTATCACCATCCTTATCAACAGGATATTTCAGGAAAAAGCATGGTACATCATTCGCCGTTTCAGGGTTAAACTGTTGATTTCATGTATAATTTTATTATTGGAATGCTATTTTTGGAATAGAATATCACTACCTACTTTTTGTTTAAATAATAATAATTATATAAAAAAGGAGCTTTATTATAATATGCCATAATTGTCCCGTGCTAGGCAAGTTTTTATCCAAACTCTGAAAGCTAAGGCACAGAAGAACTTATATGATTATTCGCATCAAGTTAAATACTGATATTCCGCTGGATTTGGTCTGCGTGAAATTTCTTGTTTTAACATCCTATGACACTCGGCAATACTGTAGCTTCCCAATAGTGTAAGAATTTTCAGAATCCAGTCAGTAGTTCCGAAGATTACCTCCTACATATAAACCCATATATACCTCTTTATAATATTATATAGTAAAAATAAAAGTTTATTATTTTGCTACATTGTATCAAGCTACAAATTACCTAAAAGAACTTACTACTGTATCAGTTTAACATTAATGGTTGTTATTTGTTACATAGTAGGGAACTGTTCACAATGATGCCGTAATCATTTGTGCAGTATAAGTAATATAGCCTTCATGGTGATTATGTCACCATGCCATATACTTTTAACTGTCAATGCTGGTAAAACCTTGAATACTTTTGTTATGTTTTGTTTAGTGTTTTTAACTTAATGTGTTTTTATTTTTTATTAAATAATATCTATATCCTGTAGGCAGTAAGAATAACATGCAGATATTTAAGTAACAGTTATTGAATTTCATAAAAATGTGCATTACCAGAAAATAAAGTTTTAAAATATCTAATCATCAACACAGAAATTAATCCATGATTTCCATATAAAGACGGACAACTAAAACATATAATATCTATTTTTAATTAAACTGTGGATTGTTCGTGTGTACACAGATTCTTGTCCTCTTATCATCAAAGTAAAGAAGCTCACAAAAAAACCTTATCAGCAAACTTATCCAGTCAATAAACCTTAAAGTAACAGTCAGTGCCCAATAAAAAAATATTTAAAAAATCAAGTTCATTCCAACCTCGACCTTTACGCGGTGACATCACCGTGATAAGCAATGGCCCACAATGGCCGACGATGGCCGCGGTTTCCTGATGACATCACGTCAACACTTTTTGTGATTGCCCAATATAAAATGCTCCATTTGTAAATGCATGATGGCTGGCGCGAATCACGTCTCCGGTTTTTTTTTGTGTTTTACAAGTATTAATATTACTTTTGTCTGAAGTCGGTATGTTTTTAGTGCTTTGCTCTCGTTAGTATAGTTTTTACGTCTCCAGTCTCCTAATAGCGATGTATTTTTCCCTTGGTCCTGGTGCATAAGCAGCATCATTTCTCCACAGAACGAAGACATGATCGATAATAACATTCGTTTACAAATATCACTTACCCCCCTACCATTCCACGCTAAATAAGTTTTATAGAAAGCAGTAAATCGTCGTCCGGAGACAGTTTTACTGGGCATCATGCTGGCTGGGAAATCTACAAATAAGGGACAATGTATAAAATAACATGTCATTTACATAAATAGAAATAATGTCATGATACCAATTATATTACATAGAGATTATGATTTGTGAGTAATGTTAGGTATATAACATTTGACCTCCGCGGTCTTCCGAGTCTATTAGATCATCGGTTCCGGTGTAACCTCGTCATCTATGAGACCATGACTTAATTTAATAAATTGGACATCTGTTGATTACTATAAAAAGTCGTTAACAACGTTCTGCTGCGTTATGATGCCGCAATCGCCGAGATTGGATCTCGTCTTGCACACTAACTTATTCATTCAAGATTGTATAATACTTATTTATCCCAAAAAGTAATGAAAATTTTAAACTTTTGAAGCGAAAATAATATCACTAGCATTAATCAGCCTATAGTATTCCGTTCCCACTGCTGGGAACCAGCCCTTCTCTCTATGAGAGGGGAGGGCCGTAATCCACCACGCGGGCCCAGTGGTAGATGAGGTGTGGTGTATCCGTGTATGTCACATGTCTTCGAATTTTTGGTTCTAGGACAAGCCGGTTTCGTCACGATGTTTTCCTTCACTGTTTTGAGAGCAGTGGTGATGAATTAATTTACACGAAAATAAAGCGCCTGTCAGGGTTCGAACAACTTACAACTCGTGACGAATGACTTACAACTCGTAAGCCGCGGCCGTTACCACTTGGCAACCACTGTTCTATCACTAGAATAGGACCTAATGCAAAATTGTAACTTTTGTAGAGAAAATAATGTCGCTACGCCTTAAGTCTCGGGTGTTGTCAATCCCATCGGAAATGACGAATAAAGATCTTCAAAAATAATCTAATTTGTCACTGCTGTCTGTGGAATATGTGATTATTAATATGAGTCAACTTAACATCTTATCCGGATTCAAATATGTCTCATACTCCTAAGTATAAACCGAGTCTTGACTCCAAGATACGACGATGCAAGCTGCAATAAAGTCGGATTTATAATGACTCCTCGTTGGTCTAAACTTCTAGAGGTCGCAAGCGCTACTGTTGAGCATGAGGTCCTGGGTTCGATTCCCGGGTCCGGCAAAGTGTTATTGGGTTTTCCTACTGGAATTTCTGAATAGCAGCCCGGAGTCTGAACTTATGCCCGGTTGATGGCAATAGGCTCGCTCCCTCGCTCCCTGTTACATGGGACTTAAACATAACTGGCGAAATGTGGGTATAATAAAGGTCCACCTCTGACTTACCTTTCGATGAATGCAGGCGTGATGTTATGTTGTTATAATTCACCGCATGACAGACACCTCATCATCCAGTCTCATAAAAACCACTTGACATGCAGGTTAAGCGAATGACGCAACAGTCGTGTATTTACAAAGTTTCAATGAGATAAAGTCTTTTGTACGAAAAACTGTCCTAGGTATTTGATGTAATTGTCTAAATTACTGTGTAGGTCAGTTCAATGACAATGGCGGGCTGTGTTTTCGGTCACTAATATTTTATTGTGTCTGTTAAATTAGTCATCATATCACGTAGCGTATCAAAAATATTATGTATTATTTGCAAAGTGCATGTGCCCGTCAAAATCTGAGAGATATTTGGCAGGATTGTTTCTGCGAAGCTCGATACTTCTTTTCACTGCGTTCGTCATAAATTAAAATATTCATTATGTCCCATTCACATTATGAGAAAACATATGAATGTCCTGCTGCAAGAATAAACCGTTGCAGACGGAAATAATGCTTGCTGGATATAGCCAAGCACACCTGCATTATAATTGTGTAACATTTTCACAATCGGAAATGCTTCGAATGTGTATTTCTGAGTATACGAGCTTAGGACCAAACGGTACTGCGAAACCAGTCTACTAAGATGCTGTATTTATTATTGTTTACTTTGCGAATTCTGCCCCCATGAAAGTTTCTGTGCAAAATGTTCATAGTGCGAAAAATGTTGCGCTCAAAGCATTTCCGATTGTATAGTTCGATTTAAATCTAATGGCGGCTCAGTCGGAAGTTAGCTGCTCGCTGCTCAGTACCGCACCCTTCACCCCCGCTGACACGTGAATTGGTTACTGCGCGACTCGCCTCATGTTCACAGCCGCCATTAAGTTTGAATCGGGCTGTAGTTATTATGGTTAAGATTGCAGGATTCATGCATTCACTTAGTCAGCACTAAGGTCAATTACAAATTACGTAATTTGTTACTGTATTAACTCCCAATTTCCTATTTATCCGCCATTGTTTCGTAAGAATTCATCAGCGAATAAATACCATTAGCTTCTAAAACAAAACTTCCGTTACGGCCAGCGCTTAGAATACTATATTAATTAACAGCTTGTTTATACAGCACCGCTTGTGCGTGCTTGTTGTTTATTTTGTTAATGGTGGCTAATGCGGCGTGCGTAGTAGGAATAGACAGAAATAGGTGGGAATGGGAAGTGATAGCCTAGATGTCTTTGTATTATAATGTCTTCGTAATCAAGGATTGTTTCTCAGGGAACTGTGTGAAGTTCAGCTTAGCTATCAGTCCAATACAGTTTTGGAATCTAATGTCTAATTCCAGCATGAAAACGTATGAAAACAGAAACCCAAAAGCGTCGTTCCAAAGGCCTTTCGTAATCTGTCGCTTATATACAGTAATATCTCCGATTTGCACGTTTTCCATGTAGCCTATTGAAGGAACATGCTCATTAAACCAAAGGTGAACCATGTTAAACCCCAGCTTATTCCCAACGAGGCTATAACCACAAAGATACTCAAACGTGTGAAGATATACCTACGTACTTCCTTACCATGCCGTTCCTTCGCAGTGATTATGCGAGGCACTTCTCGTTTAAACATGACATTAAGAAGCGGCGGCGGTTCTCCGACGGAAGCGAGTCCCGCTTGAGTCCGCCTTGAACCTTAAGTAGGCAATTAAGAGAAGTTATCGGTAGCTGCCTATGGGCTTTAGGTCCGGGTATGTGTGTTGAGATTTGATGTGTTAATCGACTATTAACTGGTTTACTGATTGCCAAGTTTGGGTTTGGTGCTGATGAATGATCAACAAGTTAGACGCTCTCGATACTAATTATCGTTAATCAAAGTTATTTTCAAGCGGTCAGATAGCTAAAGGGCAGCCAACATGGTTAACGAAAGCAACTCATTGCCAAGACGTATGACTGTTTCTTCAAGACTTCTTACCGTAGTAGAGACTTATTCATTGCGAATAACTCTGATCTTAAAGACATCATAGAGGGGCTTGTGGCTAAATGATCACAGCCGTACGGGTCGACCGAAGGTTAAGCTACACTTGCCGCGCTCGGTTCGTGGATGGCTGACCATCCATAACTTACCGAGACCCCTTCGTGCCTCGGAAAGCATCTTTTGGGCAGCCGTTGGTCCCGGCTGCCCAAAAGTCTGACAACCAGTCTTACTATGGGATATCGTGTTACCCAGTAACTGGGTTGTGGAGGTCAGATATGGCAATCACTCCATGTAAAATATTGGTATTCAGCTGCACCCGGTTAGACTGGAAGCCGACCACAAAAAATAGTTAGGCTAGACAGATTGATAGAGACATCATATGAATAAACATAGTTTGTCTCTAGATCTTAAATCTTGTTGTCAAAACTTGGTTTACCAAACGCCCTGCAATGAAAATCTCATCTATCTCTATTGTCAACGAAATCCTTGAAACAAAACCAAGTCAATTAGGTCCAATATTTCTTCGCGAATGCACAGCAATTTGTCCTCAAATAATTCACGTAACATTTAGAACATTGACATAATTACTGGCTGCAACAATTGCTCCAATTAACTATGTAGCTCATACTTATTTCTGCTCCGATAAAAATCTTACCAATTACTGAATTATACTCGGGTATGATTGTGTTGATTATAGTGACGTCATTGTCTGTATAACTACCGTTTATACGCATAATATTATTGTGAATGAGATGTTTATTTAGTCAACTACAAAGTTGACTAAATAAAAAATATTTAAAAAAAAAATAAACAAAGAAATATCTCTAGGAGGTGAGAGTCTTTTCTTATTTAGGCGGTCGAAATGTTCTAATTTTCAACTCACTTTGAATATCGAATCTTGATTTTGGACAGATCAGAAACCTTGCTACGTTGTAAGCTTAGTGGTTTCATAATTTGTCTTTAATAAAAACCCATTAATCTTATTCCCTCTCCTTTCTCTCATTATTTTATCACACAAAGTCTTCCAAGTCGAGATATTTCTCTCCAAGTGTTTCCTTCTCCCTTGCTTTCGCTTTTGTGTAAAACCAAGCTGACCACAGAGATCTTTATAACGACAATCGCTAACCGCAGACTCTTAACTGAGATCATTGTACTAAACAATAGTCCTGTTACTAACGGAGCTATACTTCTACATCTTGGTAGTAGAATAAGTAATTCAATAAGTTTTACATTTATCCCAAAATATTCTGTTAGTTTGAAGACTTGAGTGAAAGAGCAATAGATAGGATTTGATTTTACTCTTGTCCTGTTATTTTGGGCTCGACACCACCTAAGTTTAAGCCACGCTTAGCGCCAGCTGCCAAGAAAAGTGTCAGGCAAATGAACTCGCTAGAATTTGCGGAATCTGTCTGACTGCCACACTGCGTGCTTAGTTAGTCTCCTCACGTTTACAAACAAGAACACACTGTATGTCTTTCTTACCTGGATAAACGCCAATTACTTGGCGTTAAGCAATTTCATATAACAATTCACGTTTGGATAATCTTCAAAATTCCCATAAGAAAAGCTCACATGGAATAACATACATGTAATGTTTCTTTTGTGGTGACATTACTGCCCACCATAAGGTCTGTAACTGTATTTTATGGCCCCAACGAGGACATGTCGGAACAGGGTGCGTGTAAAACCGCAAGACGTGAACGGAATGCATCATGACGATATTCTTGGGTCAAATGTCCCCAAATTAGGTCATAAAAATTCGCTGAGGACTGCTGATATCTGTTCATTCTGCCCCAATAGTTATGTCTGGGTATATACGTTATGTCTGGGTGTAGAAACGTACATGATATCAAAATCGGTTTCGATACATTATCAGTTAATTTGTTTCGTGGCCTATTTCTTGGAAAGTAGGATTATTATTGTTACACACTAATCGTAACATTGGCCCGTTTGCCCGTTTGGCTCGAATTCAATTCACGTTTCTCCAAGCGTATCGTCAAAGTAGTAAGTAATCAATCAAAAGGGAATTGTAAATATGCCAACGAACAATGTGGCGCACCTATTGTGTAAAAGACTTCAGTTTATGAGATCGTCACCGCTCAGATTTTGAAGTGGACGGAAAAATTCAACTACTCTAACACAAAAAAAAATTACGCCTGTCCGTGCAGATATATGGTAAAAAAAGCTATTTGTCTCAAGTCCATCCGGGTGACAAAAGCTACATATTTTACTATTAGTCTTCTCATATCACCTCGTATGTGTGTGTGTTATCTCTCCCACATACAGACTCAAAGTTATTTCATGCCATGACTCATTTGACATTGTTTACAGTGTAGATATTATTATCACCGCTAATTATGTTGGAGTTACTTTGTTTTCATAAATATTAACTCTTCATACACAAGAAACTTTAAATAGATAACATTCTGCGATCAAATATTAGTGTAAACTTTTAATTCGGTCTATTTTAGGGAGCAGACGTTTGCAAATAAATCAAACTAGGTTAAGCTATAAAAATACACGTGCCGTTTTGTAATTTGGGATTATAATACGTTATGGAATGAGATTCCGAGGGAATCTAAAAGTAAAATAAGTATGGTTCTGAATCTAACAAACACAATGAGCTTTTTCAGAATGATACCGTTTTGCTACCAAACATGGGTGTACTATGTATGATCAAAATGGTTTTCAAAATTAGTCATAAGCTTATCTATCATGTAATCACCATTCTTTACTAACGAATTTGGGATAAAATAAACTGTTACTGAAGCCTGATTATTAATTGCATCTTGTCAGCTTTTATTTTATCATTTTCAATATTCGTCTTCTTTTCGACTCGATGGCAAAAGTAAGTTTTCAATATTATTTTGTTCCAAGCTTCTCGATATGAAGAGTCTTTTAGTATGTATTCAATGCCGCGCATCTCTTGACATGTCAAAGGTACTCAGAATAAACGCAGATAATATTTCTCCTTCCAATAAATAATTCAGTCCACGCAGAAGATACCGTTACTTCGTCTGGTTCATACTAATGATTTCGTAACAGTGATGTGCTTCGTGCTATCTCAAATGGTTAATCTTATCGATGATGATAAACGTGTGTATGTAATATGACATTACTCGGCACTTCACATGCTCGTCTCCCCAACTAACTGTTGATGAAGAATAACACTTTAAAATACTGTTAAGTGGTTTAGTAGCTATTGAAATAGTGAATGAGGATGATGGAGTGTAGCATCCGGTTTTACATTAATGAAATCTATTTCGACGACGTGTTCTAGTTTCTGAATATCTAGGAAGGTCAGTTTCTATGAGAGCCAATATTTTTTTTACAAATCACTGATCGATTAGATGAGCTTTTGACGAGAATATAGTGTTATTACTAGTTTGAATATATATTTTTTTGAGATGAAAGGACTGAAGTATAATATTCTAAATACATTGGGTTAGAGGCGAGTATTATGATACTCAAATTTCAAATACTAAAGATAAAGAAAACCATGTCTCTAAGTTGTTTTAACTATTCTCCAATTTTTTCTAGCTGTATCTTCTGATAACCAAAAATCTGTTTTGCCTCGTCTATTACTATCTAAGGCGTACGACAAATTGTTAAGTAGGTCACGATATCTATTATCTAGTTGAAACAGTATCACATTGGCCCATCAGCTGTGTGTTATCTGTGCCACAGTTTTTCTCATCTATTTGCTTCCAGATAAGGTTACATGTGTGCACAGATTGAGCTTAATTGATGCTGTAGATAACATTCTTTGTTATTGTTTGTGTTGTACGGATTTTGCTTGGACTTTAACAAAGTATGGCCATTTTTGATCGTGTCTAAAATAAAGTAAAGTTAGGAGGCCCACCATAATTTATATGGTTTTGTTACCGCATTGTTAGTCACAAATTAGGTTGTCCGTTGGCGATTACACACAAATACGGTATATTCATTTGGCGTATTATAATATTTCAGTCGGTCAGTATTATATGATATAGTATAGTAGTTGTGAAAATGTGTACTACATACTACAGTGATTATAAACAAACACAAGTTCTCGACGATTTGTTATGATAAACAACGCGAGACTGAAAATAGCGGATGTCGGGCGCCCGGTGCTTTCAGTCACACATTCCGATACTGTCAATATTATTTTATTCTCCTTTTACATCGTTACTTATAATTATGTGTGTAATATTTTATAGTTCCGGTGAACTGTATTATAAAACAAATTAATTGGAACGTATTTCGGAATAGTTGCGCTTTTTATGACCACGTCGTCGTGTACCCCCGAGTCCCTGACACAATCCTATTAATATCATCCCACATTCACAGCCCGGCTACTCCACCAGTGATTACACCATCAGCTGACGTCACTCTGGACTCTTGGATAACAGTAGGTTTTTAAGTGGCTCCGAATTAATCGTGTTTGCCGAATGCATTTGGATTCCGTCCAGAAATGTGAATCCTGTGACAGCGAAAACTGGAGAACAGTTATTAATGCACTCAGCATAAACATACAATTCTGGGAATAATAAATAAAGTGTCTTAAACCAGTTGAACAGTATTTGCTTGACCCAAAAAGGATGCGTCAGTTTTTGTGATGTTCTGAATTGCGAGACTTGGCTGCGCGATCTTTTATTTAATCAGGCAAGTGAGGCAACATCGTCATGCCAACCTTCTTTATTTTATTTAAAGGTGTTATAAAATAAAGGACGGGAAGACGCTAAAACACTTTAAGACACCTTGAAAAGAAATGGTAACAAATACATGACTGTTCACAGTCTATGCATTAAAAGACGGGGAAAAAAGAAATCAAGTACCTAAGTACCCGCAGCAAAAATCTATGAGCCATTGAGCTTACACCAATTATATCAAATGACTTCTTCAAAGTACGACTATTGGTTAGGCCGTTAGGCCCTTTGTAAACGGCACGGTTTCGTTACGGTACGGTATCAACCGCGCCGATAAAAAAAAGTGTCTTGTCAAGAAGCTTCCATAGTGATCCATACAACACAGACGACGACAACAACTACGGCGCGGTTAATACGTCGTGTGTAGGCACCTATACACGGCGTATAAACCTCGCCGTAGGAAAAACGTTTTTGACAACAAGCTGCCATAGTGATCCATACAACACTGACGATAAACCGTAGTTTTTCACAGCAAGAAAAACGTGTGTGTACAAAGGGCTTTAGTCTTTCAGTCCCGCCATGACGCCATGGTTTACAAATTGAGCCCTCATAATGAATTCTCGATGGTCACCTATAATGTCGCCACATGTCTGTCATAACGGAGAGACGTTTCCTCCTTAGGCACTGTTAGTCCGTCGGATCCAGTTAATTGAATATGGTTAACCCTGCGACTGATGTTGTAAATGGAACTTGATTAACTTAGTCTATTGACGAGCTGAGAAAGGGTTAGGCTGTGTATGTTTAGCGAGACTTTGCAAGTATAATGTGATCTTAGACAGGCTAGGTATTTACTGGATGGCTATATTTGGGAATGTGACTTAATTAGAAGCTTGCTTACTTGTTTGGTTGCATTAAATATGTTTCGGTGAAGATTTCTATCGTAATTTGCAAAGTTAGTACTCACTCTGCTGCAGCAAAAGTTTTCTAGGCTTTTGAATGAAAGTTGGTTCACGAGGCTTCCTGCTTCCGTTCAAAACTTTGTGTATGCAATGCATTGTGTATCCTTTCTATTATTATCCTACGTATAATTTTAATGGAGTTTTGCGTAAATATCTGCTTCGTTTATACGAATTATATCATGAAGACAGTTGCGTGGTTGATTTGTTTCAGCTGTCAGATTTGTTAACTTGGGCATCCTGAGCTGTCAGGCGAATTGAAACAAACTAAGATGTTCCGTGCCCAAACTGTTACAATGAGTCGAGTATGTCTACCTATGCGTAGGGTTGACAGATACGGGAAGCGTGTCTGTTTTGAGGACTTGGAACTTCGCCTGGTTCCTATGGTATTTCTATTCCCTATTACTACTTCGTGAGTGACACATAAGTACGTTACGTTACACATATATATGCCGATGATGACAGCATTCATAGAGCTTTTAAAATTTCTCCGCCATCGTCATGAATTATCTTCTATCATCAGTCCAAGTTAAACAAACGGATACAAGCACTTCAACTTTGACCTTCACAGTATGCAAATGTATTGTTTGATCATGACTGACATCCATCCGATCGTCGAATCTATCATCCCTAACAATTACCCGCCTACGCTCTCGGGTCGTTTAGATGCGTGGGCGCCGGTCTAGCCCGACTAGATTACAGCTTACGTTGCCAACTCATCATTGTATAATCCATTGTACCGTTTCCATGGCAACTGTTGTTTACACGAACTGTGCAATTTTGTGGGGAATCGTGTTTTGTTCTTCACTCGTTGTGAAAACATCGTTCATCATAAAGTTGGCAGATTTTTTACCGCATTGCAATGCGTGCATCACTAAGGAATCATTGGCGAATTTACCGTTTTTGTTACATTAATCTATCACGTTTTTATCAAACAATGTTCTGATTGTAACTAGAAATACAAGGATGTTTATATTTAAGTAATTATTAAAACGGATATTCTAATCACTGTTCGTGACTGACCAGTACAAATACTTCGAAATATAATATCCACAAATTCACAATCCTTCCGTTGCAAATATTTCACACAGCGATTGTAACTTTTCCTCTACCATATTTGAAACAAATCAATAATTTTGCACTAACTTCCTTTATGTAATTTTGAAACAAATAATGATCTTTAATTTCCTGTTGTATACCCGTTAATATCAGCTCTTCAAATTAAGAGCTTTATCAAAATACCTCCACTGATATTTTCGCATTTATCATCCGGCGTTGTACCTTACATCACGCCTGAATTGGCCTAAGGGTTACGCAGAAGTACTCCTAAACTCACATTTCCAGTTAATGTTTGAGTCCCATGTAGTAGGGGCCGAGCCTATTACCATCAACCGGGCACAAATTCAGACTGCGGGCTGCTACTGAGACATTCCAGATATAAAACCCAATAATACTTTGCCCGACCTGGGAATCGAATCCAGGAACTCATGCTCAGCAGTAGAGCTTGCGACCACTAGACCAATGAGGCTGTCCCGCGTTTTAATTAGTTAAAATTCCCCAATAGTTCATTTCCTTTTTTGATTAATATCTAATGGTGGATAATATCTATGGTGTCTTTGCTTGAATCAATTCAATGTGGTACTTTCTTTATCCTGAAAGTTTTGTATTGTTGAGTGGTCCTTACTATAATTTCATTAAGACGGGAATCCTCATTATCATTGTTCTGCCTTTATACCAATTTATTTGGGTTTGGAGCAACATCTCTTTTTCGCCCATACTTCTTGGTTATCTCGAGAGTCACCCCCTTTCTATCCATATCAGCACACTTCATCCATCGTTGCTTTGATGTTCCCCTACTCTTATAGCCATCCACATTAATACTCAAAACTTCCTTCATAAAGACGGGAATATGCCTATAGTAAACCCAATTAAACAGCTTTAAAAACTTGTTTGCCTTGTAACAAAATATAATCATTTTCTATATTTAAAACATTACCATTACCACACTCGTCATGTTCGAAGCCTTTGCTTACGTCATCTTTCTATAATGTATTAAGGCTAAAAATAAGGTTGTCTGCCAGTCTGCCATATCTAGTGTTTTGACAGGTTCCTTTGAGAATATTACTGCACGAGTATAGTAACTAAGGTCATCGACGCCAACTAGACTCACGAATAATAAATGAACTTGACCCTGCCATCATTATTACTTATTCACAGATTCAAGGATCTCTTAAACTTAGATGAACGAGAGGCGTACCATTCCACCACTTGATAGCATGTCAATAGTAGGCGAAAAGTGAAAGAAGTGAGGTAGTGTCATGCAATTTATACCACGTGCTAACTGTCACCTTGACCTGCCCTGCACATCACCTGTCCTGCAAATGATTATGGTAATAAGGTAGGGCCTGTTGTCTTCCAGTTGAGCGAAAAGCTTCTGTAATCCGGTCTTTAGTTCCAAGAAAGTAGCAAAGTGTCGGGTTTTGTATAGTAGCGCTAACGACCTCGCGTTTCGCAGCGGTTACCTCATCATGAGGTCACTGCAGCCTGCAGTTACAGACCTGGCTTATTGAGGATATTTGTCACGTTCTCCAATACTTCATAGCTGCATACTTATATTATAATGAGGTAATATTTGGGAGTTTGTATGTAAGGGATAACCTTCGGAAGTACTGATCTGATTCTTTCACTAATGGCAAGCTTGCCGAGTGATTGCTGAGTGTCAAAGGCAATCAACATAAAACATATTTTATGTTGCGGGCAGGAACTAGTCTTCAATATTAAAGTCTATTTGTACGACTATTTTATATTCTTTAAGGGTGTAACTTTTAAAAGTAATGATTTCCTTAACGACTTTATGTTTTGAAGTGGTTACCTCATGCAGTGAGGTCACTTTGCATCGTACTGTTACTGTAGTAGGTATAACACAGTTTTTTCAGTCCAAAAATAATTATATTTGCTGTGGTTTTGTTTTAATTATCGCTAACAACCTTCTGGAAAATAATTCCACTCACTTGCATGCAAATAAATTATGTTTACAGTCTTCACTAATAAGTTATTTAACATGCAAAGACCACGTTAGTAAAATGTTATTTACGAGCACCAGGACTTTAGAGCATGTAGGTGGGTGTACGTATGCGGCCAGTTTTACGGTCTCCTAACAGTTTTCTGTCTGGTCACGACCGAGGCGTACTGCACTTAGTGCATGTCGATAAAAGTACTCAGTGTCGCCTTGACATTGTTTAGCTTTAGCGTACCTGTAGTAAATTACTAAGCTGTCTGTCTGCTTGGTAAAATATAAAGTAAGGATTGATGTTTGTTTTTTTATTAACCTCAAAAGTCGTATGTGGTTCTTGCTTTAGATTTATCGCGTTCTAAACTTGTAGCTAGGACCCGCGTTAATTTTGCGTGCACTACTCAACGTTCTTGCTATATTAAATTAAGCGACTTTGATCTTTCACACTCCTAAGAATAATCTAGTTTATGACGAAATTGATTTGATGTGGTTCCCAAAACCCGGCCTCATCAAGTCTTCCAAGGAACTGTGCTCGTAAAATCTCAGCTTTCTAGTTTGATGAGTCACAAACTATCTTCTGCGATGGTAATGACCTATCAGCGTTATTAGAGGCCTGTACTTCCTACAACGCATGCTATAACGCCAAGTAAGGACCCTACCGGTTCTTGCCGGATGCGGGCGTGATATCGCCGCGCCAAGTTCGACGAACCGCCGATAGAAGTTAATTATGTCATAATAATCTCGACGTGTTTGTTGTGATGAACAATTTGCTCGAAATGTTCTATCGTGGGAGAAATTTTGGCATCAGTACTGTTTACCCAACTGTCACAATTTGACGACTCTTGGACGAAGTAATCAACATTTTTTCTCTTCCTTCATTTTTGCCTTATACTGTAGTAAAAAATACCTGAGCTTAAAATTCAGTACACGAATGCACAAACATTCCAGACCCGTAATTTTATCTGGTAAACCGATCTTGCGCAGTCGCATATCGAATTAAGATCCTTTTCAAAGTAGAAGAACTTAAACGAACTATCTCCTAAATCTCATCAGCCACTTTAATTTAAAAAAAGGCAGTAACTTTTATCAGAATATCGATGTTATCGGTAAAATAATCTATCTAATAAATCGTAAATCAATTTTTTCATCAGTTCTAGACTTTCTAATATCGGCAATTTAGCGTCCGCGTTAAAAGCTGGCACCGTTAGAGATTGGCTTCGCCGATATAACTACGTAGATACCTGAGAGTTAGGGAGCTTTCAGACTTGACTTGATACTCGTGGCGTTTTGTAGGCTCGTGAAGGGTGAAAAGAGAAAGTTATAATCTTTTGCAACACTTTAGGAAAAGATTTAGCCCGGTACCAGTAGTATAAGATGATTACAGCAGTTGCAATTAAATGTCGAGAAAAATTATGTTTGTTCCGTTTACGTAGGTACTCTATTCTTCTTGCGCTGCTTAGCTTCTCTAACTAAATGTGCCTTGATCTTCTGATTTCCTTCTGTTTGGCCAGATAAAACGTTTTTGTATGCTTGCATTTCGAATTTATTTAGTTTTTTCTCAAAGTGTCCAAATCCTGTTTGCAGCGTCACATCTCTAATATGTAGGTGATCTAGTCTCAGTGCAACCGACACTATCTGCAGAACCGGTCTTGCACTTATCCTGGTCTTGTCATCTGGACAGTTTTTCTGCAAATGTCTCTAACTTACGAATTCAATTATTTTTAACTTCTCTCTCATTATTTTGACAACTGCGTAGACAGTTGCTTTTCTGGTTAAGATTTTTACATTCTTAGGAACGATGGTTCCATAACTAATATGGGGGAAAGTATACTCTGTATCAGAGTCGATGATGGCTCTAGAAACCTTACGTTGGGTCCTTCTGCCTTTTCCAATGCGGTACGCGTAACATAAAACGACGCTTATTAGCTCTAGTCAAACAATAAAATGCATTATTAATTTTCTAGTTCACGAGCACAATACAGGTCAATTAGTTCGACAGATGACAAATTGCTCCCAATCAGTGATTGAAAGAATCACATTTCTGATCTACCATCATTATAATTGGATGACTCTTGACTTGATTTATTTTAATGATCTTCTTTTTCTTCAATTAATTGCTTTTATCACAATTTTCTGCGGTCTTTGCAATTTCTTTGCACGCAGAATTGCTATATTTTAAACCTTTTACAATAAAACTATGTGTTTATCTTTCGACATCAAAATCTTTGCCTCTTCGATCCATTGCCTGCGAAGGCTCTTGGTACGTAACCATAAAAAATTAAACCGGTCCCAGCCCGTGCCCCGTATATTTAATGGCGTGATGTCACCGTTTTGGTCACAATCCTATAACCCGGCTGATTTAAGACATACTTTAGGACTGGGCTTACGTCACCAGATTGGATTGTCAATATCCAATAATAAAAATAATGGTCCTTTTGTCCGACGAAGACCCAGATGAATACCCGGAATTATTGTAATTAGTCATCACGCTTGCTTATGTTGAATTCTTATACAATGTTTTAATAAATCCAACAACACAATGCTTCTGCGCTCTATCTAGCTATAAATTATACATATTTAAACTGACAGCAAGAGAAAATGTGCCATATTCTTTAGACAAAACGACGCAGCTGATGATGATGAAACTCCTAAAGGCGCCAAACACGTTTTAAATTTGGTCGCATATTAACATTTTGAATGGCAACTTTAAAACGGAATTTCGCTTATTTTTTTGCGTGTGGACATGTGGACAGTATAATGTGGATGTATGCCCGTACATGGCGGTTTCATATAACGTATAAGTTGACGGACCTTTAATGAGTGGCAGGTTGTAGTTGCATTCTAGAATGGCAGTTATGTGTTGGTATTTTATCGATATATAATCTGTAGATGTGTTGGAGATTGCAGGTTTCTTCTTAAGGCGCACTTTGCTCTTTTTCTGAACTGTGAACGAAACTGAACCGTCACGCTCGGGTCGGTAACGCTAAATCGGGTATACTCTGCTCCAGTGGGTCGGTGAAGCTGAATCGGGTATACTCGACTCCAATCGTAAGTTTTTAACCGACTTCAAAAAAGGAGGTTATCTCTATCGTGTGGTCATAAACACACCATCTTTATTTTGTAGGAGGTACGAAATGCGTGTCCTCTGCTAAGTCTTGTTTGATGTTCCGATTCTGTTCACTGAACTCATAAGCGGCAAAAAATACACTCCCCTTAGCCTATAATATTTTTGGGAACTAGGTTTGACGAGGTCAGCGATGGTCCCTCTAGTTACAATTAATACGAGTATGCCTTTGCTCTGTTCTTCAGCAGTCCAAAAATGTTTATAGTCTCCAGTTAGAATCTTTAAAATAAATTTTCCTTTTTTGTTTAATATTGTGAATGTAACAACATTGACACACCATTTGAAACATTTAGGTGTTTATACATATAAGTACATATGTGAGAAAAAACTTTTTATAATAGGAAAGATAGGGTTGAAGTGTGGATTTATCTCTGATACAAACGATCACTCATAGACAGAAAAAAATATGACAGCTAATGACGACTGGAGCCCAGTACATGCGATTCAGCATCACCGACCCAAGCGTGACGGTTCAGTGTCATCCAATGTGCAGAAAGAGCTCAAAGTGCGCCTAAAGAATTTATCACTTCAAAAAGTTAACATGGAAATCATTTAGCGGTCATCAAACGCTCATATCAAACAGTAGCTGCTCACTCACGTTCATCCGGACAGACATAATAAAATAAAATCACATATTATATTATCGTAGTTCATATTCCACGCTGCGTGCCCCGATAAGGCGTGTATATGAATTACCCATTGTAGTGGCGGTAATCAATTTGAATATCTCTGCTCGTCACTGTGGCGAGAGCTTTATGACTGTGGTGGTATGTTTTTTAACCATAATATTTATTTATTTATTTGCTAACATGTAAAACACTGGTTAGTAGGCATGCATTAAAATTTCATGACACAGTATTAAGACATGCACCCTGTAAGGGCACTGCAACTGTTTCATATCAAATGATTAAATTACATAATATAATATTGATTCTAATTATTACAATACAATCAATCTGCCTAGCCTTTTCCCAACTATGTTGGGGTCGGCTTCCAGTCTAACCAGCTTTCAGACTGGCTAAAGTAGACTCAACCTTCATGGGGTACTGTTTAAAATGTTACAATAAAATACCTCCCCACATACTCCAATTGAATGAAAGGAATTTTAAATCTTGTATAAAACGCACACTATGCTGCCAAGCATATTATAAGTTGGGGGATTACATCGTTGACAAAAATGCTTGGCTCAACGCTGGTCCAGCTCCACAAGGCGCATAAACTAATTGATTGGCATTCGAAAATATTGTTGAAACTGCTGAAGATTGTAGGACTATCTTTAGATTGTATAAATTCAATTTCATAGTATTATATAATTGCATAGCACATGTGTGAGCACTATGTACCTACTTTAAAGCTACCATTTACTGGGTACCTACGTCTTTCATTGACCTAAATGTGCCCTTGCGGCTGAGAGTATGTCATGCTCACTCAAATGTCTCGCTGGTGGTGGCGTGTGTGTTGGATCATAAAGTTCCCTTCAAAATGGTTGAGCTAAATGGTGCTGATCCATGCGTCATGTTCGTGAACGGGCGCCGTCAGTGGGGACTGGTCATCTCTTAGCTGCCAAGGCTTATTTTGAATTTATTTTAATTTTTGAATTGTTTTTTTCTTTATTACGGACGCTTTTAACGTGCACGTCTCTCTACATTGTTCTCACATGTATAATTACAACATGAATGATGTAACCAATATTTTGTAACAATATTCTGATTTAAAAGAGTGTCCGTGGAGTTTCTTGCCCGTTCTTCTCCATAGGAACCTACTACGCGTTGGAATGGGCATCTAGCTTCATATTTCTGACTGACCGACCCCTTGACAATTCAAAAGTGCCTGTAATTGGTTTATTTGAAATAAATGCTTTGAGTTTGAGTTTGAGTTTGAACCGGATGCAGCTGAATACCAGTATTTTACATGGAGCGACTGCCAATCTGACCTCCACAACCCAGTAACTGGGTAATACGATACCCCTTGGTAAGACTGGTGTCAGACTTTCGGGCTTCTGACGACTCGTAACGACTGTCAAAGATCCACGAATGACAGCCGGGACCAACGGCTTAACGTGCTTTCCGAGGCACGGAGGAATCTCGGTATGTAAAGATGGTCACCCATCCACTGACCAACCCCGGCAAGCGTAGCTTAACCTGATGGATCGACCAGTAAGACTGTTGTTACTTAGCCACGAGCTCCTCCAATCTAATTATTACAATACATTACATTTTAATAAACATTAGTTATTTAATTATTACATTTTCCACTAGTGTATTTCAAATAAATCATTATTATTAATTCTTTCATGCATTTTAGTCATTATAGGTAAGCATAATATATTAAAGTCATTTATTATTTCACATATAAGTGCGTCAAGCATATTGTTACAAGGTCAATCAATTCACAATTTGTCCGTTTTAAATTCCTCAACGGTATAGTAGCCTTTCTTTATTAACAGAGATTTCAACTGTTTCGAGAAAATTTTGTAATTTGGTAGGGATTTTAAAATTTCCGGTAATATTAAAAAGTTGCATACATTCATGATGAAAATTCAGCTGTGTTTCGCTATTAAACCTCGATGGGTGCTTAGGGAACAAGCCGGTATCGGTAACCGTTAAAAATGCATCGGGTTATGTCCTTTCAAGAGCCAACTTTAGAGGCCAATAGGAAGTTATCCAAAAATAGCTTACAGGTAGGGTTCCCACCTCTCCCGGAATTCAGCAATAAAAATTTAAATCTCCCGGCTCCCTGAAGAAATTTCAAATAAACAAATTTCTCCCGGAATTTAAAATTCACGCGCGCTAGCAAACAGTAGCGACCATCATACGCGCGCTACTGGCCAATGCAGTCGCGAACTAGCGACACTTTTATTATTTAGAAGATAAAAAAGCTTGGGATTGAGCTGCTCACTCTGCTAAGCCTTGTAAAAACCATAAAACTTGACATTTTAATTATTCATCACAATAAACCAGTTTTATATACACATTGACATTGTTGAAAATTATATTCAAAAAAACACGATTACTTTGTAAAGTATTATATTAATTATTGTGAATGTGAGGACTATGTGGATATTTTTTTTTCCTTTTCATTTCTTTTTTCTTTCTCAGTTTTAATGATGGTCTGGCAGTTTGAGTATTATATGCGGCCTACCCAAATATCCTTTCCTTGGTATTGTTTACTTACTAGAGTGGGCCTGTCCAGTCAGTGCAAGCATTGACTGGACAGGTCCACTCAAATCTGTGTGGTTCTTTCATCAAAAGACCATTTCACTAATCTACATGGTCCTCACATGGCTTGACCAAGATTATGTCTGGACTTTAAAAGAGACTGCGACCTCTGAGTATGTTTCGGCCTTTCTTCTCAGAGTAGTCAGATAGGAAACACCGACCTCACCTAGCTTATTTTTTATATGACGTGTAAAAGTGATTCCGATATCCTATTTACAGAATAAACAATTTCATTTCATTTCGAAACTACGTTTTGTCCATACCTGTATGTATTCGATATATGGACAAAATAATGAAATCGCTTAAATGAAGAACATGTCAAGGCAAATCACAACAAAAAGACTTTCAATTTTAAAATTGGACTGCCAAGTGTTTTGTTAATTTGTTAGTTAAAGACCAGATATTTTTGAAGTCTTTACGTTCAAATAGAAAATAAAATAAAAACATTTAAAAAATCGCTGTTCTTTTCTCTCCCGGATTTTGACTAACAAGAGGTGGCAACCCTACTTAAACGTCTTAACTTACATGTGGAAGCTTCTGTCATGTCTTTGTGTATTTCTTTCTGTCTGACAAAAACGCCTCGTTCATAAAATACTAATTACACGTAAAGCGGCTTCTTTTGATCAATCTTCCTCTTGAATGAATCAACGAGATCACTCAAGCTAGGGCATTACTACTACAGTCAATTGAAGACTACGTTGATTAATCTCACGAGTTTTCTAGCTCTATTGTTCTATCGTAGACCAGGCGATGAGTAGCGATTGTAATGTGCAGTTGTTATTTGTCCATCATAGGTGACTGTTATTTTGATGCATGTAATACAAAAAATAAAACATTACATAACATCACGCCTGTATTCCACGATGGGTTAGGCAGAGATGTCTTTAGTAGACCCACATTTCGCCAGTTATGTTTTAAGTTCCATTTAGGTTCCAGGGAGCGAGCCTATTGCCATCAACCGGTTATAAATCCAGACTCTGCGCTGCTACTGAGAAAGTACAGGAAAAACTCAATAACACTTCTCGCGACCCGGGAATCGAACCCAGGACCCTCATGCTTAGCAGTAGCGCGTCAGACAAAATAATGCTTCGTTTAAAATAATGCCAACGCCAAACGGCCAAACATGTCTGGAAGGACCAAACTATAAGGAGTTTGGTCCTTTGATACGTGTTTGACGTTCTTAAATGTATCACCTTTTCAATATTCCATTCAAGTTTTGAAGAAATGCAATTCCATTCGAATGATCACTACAATCTCAACTATTCCATTAAACATAAACTTACGCCTTCTTCCCATTGGAGGTAGGCAGAAGAACGCCACCAGCTACTATTCTTACATACTGATGCTTCGTTTACGTTCATCCATCTGGTCATATACGCACACCCGGTTGCGAGGACAAATAGCAACTATTCCATTAAAGCCAGTCAAAATCAAAACTAAGAATAACACAGCTTTTTGCTGCCATAACTTAATATTAGGTATTAATGAAACATTTAGCAATTGTTAAACCAAACAAGCCGGGTTTCGTGGTTACCGCGACGAAATAACAATACAAATGGTACCTAATGAGTAACCGCAGACTTTAAATATAACGAGTGATGCAACACATGTATTATAATAACAATTTATAGTTGAATCTATTTTAGTGTTATGGGCTGACCGTGATTATCGATGTGTAAGTCAGTGAGGAAACAAAATGGAAATAAAAGCGGTAATCATCGGGCTATTGCGGGTTTATCCGAATCAAAATCACAGGAGCTAGAGAGATTTTTTATATTAGTACAGTCACGCCTAACTTTTTAACACAGTCAATGTTTCTTAGAGCTAGTTCACACTGAAATGCGCGCCCTTATACCGGTGGAACAGCCTTTAAACCGGTAAAATCGTCTAGGACCAATTCCTATACTGTAATTTTGATGTAGCCCATGGTTCATACCACGCTTCTAAACTCCAAACGTAAATGTCTACTGCCGAACATGGGCCTCCTCCTTAAAAACAAGAACAATGAATGGTCCTTGGTAATGCCAAAACAATGTCTTGCTAACGAATTCCTACATAATATTTTACCAATGCACAGGTTGCCGAAGCGTGCCCAATATAATTATTGTTTTATGCAATTTCAGTCTCAATAAATGCATTCTGCGCATCACTAACTTTGCTCAACCGTTAAAAATCATAACGATGTATAAAATTGATGTAGTATTAAAATTAATAAAATATAACTTGATATCGTGCAACACACATTACGAAATATCCTCACGCCACGTCCTCACATCATAAGCATAGCGTCATTTCCTGTACACACGCGAATGTTGGCATTCCTGCATAGTAGTAAGGATAAATTCATAAATTTAATTAGGTGTAAAGTCCGACTGTCACGAAATATAGAAAAAGATTTTAAAGATTTAAAAGTCGGCGGGAATACCTACGTGTTTTTAACAACAAAATGAAGATTTCTCGGTTTGCCGGTTAGTCCCGAGAAATCGAGTTCGAGAATTCTCGAGACCCGAGAAATCAAAAACCTCGAGAAAACATAAACCCTAGTCGGTAGGTAAGTATTGCAATAAAACAAGAATAATAATTAATGGGTCTGTCTAACTTGATAAAAGGTGCCTTTTCACATAAGCTCTATTGCTGTAAGTAAATTACTGTAAAGACCTTCATAATCTGATGAACCTTCTAGCCGCCACCATAAAACGTCAAAAATAATTGATGCTTAGTTCCATATGTTTTCTCTTTGTTTAAAAAGTCAACATTTTTATTCAAATTAGGCTGAGAATCAGCATCATAAGACAGTCCGCAAACACCCGCCCCTCACCACTTCCCGATGCTTTAGCTGGGAAGAAGAAGTGGCGCAAGAAACTGCGCAGCAGCACAGCTGTCTGTTAAGTTAGTTTACTACTGCGAAAAAGGTGTATGGATCACGTAAGGACTGTAGATCGTTCTAGTTTAGACTTTTACAGGAATTCAAGTAGTCCATCGGTTGTAAGGTAACTGATTACGGCCATGTTTACTTAAGAACACAGTGACCCAATAATATTGGGAGTGCCATTACATATCTTATCGGTGACTTTCGTTTTCAAATGGATTTGGTAGTAAAGAATTTGACGATAAAGACTGATAAGTTAAATCTATTCTTGGAATTGTTGAGATAGCGACAAATTATTATGTAATCTAAAGAAAGTTAAAGGGACAAAACCATAAATTATAGGGAAAGAAAAAAGAAACAGTTTACTACCCTATTATAGGTGTTCAAAAAGACAAAAGCTCCAGAACTGACGTACAGACCACAGGGTCAGCCTTTTCGAATAAGCGCCTATTCAGCCCGTGCAAATATTTGAATTCTCAGTAACGTAATGTTCTTCCGGCAAATTGAATGATTAATACCATCTGGTGGTCTTGCGGATCAGTAAGCGGTCGGATGCACCGCATACACGTTGACCCTGACCCAAGCGTGTCTTCGCATCTCCATAACTTGGATCCAGGTCATGCCGAACCTAATTTTCTTCAATTTCATGCTGTGCTAGGCAGCCACCATTCAAATAGCTCCTCTATTCAATGTAAAGTGGCTTGTTGCCCTACAAACAAAACACCAGATGGCACGCATTCCTCAGTAATGACCGCAGGGCAGATATAAATACAGTGACCAGTAGGAAAATGACGTCAGTTGATTATGAAACTCTTTTATAAGCGACTAGCTTTTACTGAAACTTCGCGTGGATGTTAGAAAATATCCCACGGGAACCTACGTTAAAAGTACCCTATGTGTTAATACAGGTTATAAACTATCTGCGTACCAAATTTCGTCCAAATCCGGTCAGCCATTTTTGTGCCTCAGACAAACGGACAAAAATTATTTGTTACTATTTTATATAGATTACGTACCAAAATACCAGGAGATTAGGAGTGGTGTGGAGTTGCTATGCAGGGAACGTTCTTAGGAACCATGTTCCATGGAATGTCGAAAGTAGCCCGCTTAAGTCATGTAAGAATGCGACAGAGACTCTGATCCAATACTGATAAGCAGCTAAGGTCTGCTAAGGGCTGAGGCACTCTGTTCATGGTCTTCAAGCACTAAGTGAGACGATGTGATTTTTTGATGTGGTGAAAGAGATCCGAATTTGGGGTCTTTACTATGTTTAACATTACCTTTCAGGTAATCAGGGCCCTGCGAGTGGTCGAACAATACAGACTTTGTGGCTCTCGTTTGGTATAAATTGTATCACAACACAAATAATAACGTTTGTTCTCGTCCACTCGAGTTAAATCAATGAAAGCTGATGAATGAAATTACCGATATATTCATTCATCGAGAAAACAATAAAGCCACAACAGCTACAGCAGTGTGTGTAGACAGTTCATGCAGAAAGACAAAAGTATGGCGGAATTCAGTACGTTATACATTGCTTTGTCCCCGATCACGGTCTGCCAAGTCACTGGCGCTATGTAAACGATTGTACTCCGACCTCTTATTTTTAGCTCACATACTAGGCCAATTATTTGGACACCCTTTCTCTAAGCAAACAATTAGACATCACGTCTGTCTATGTACGACCTGTGATGTAACTTTCATGTTTTTTTTGCGCGATTCGTACCGCTGTTTATGAAGAATTGAGGTGATAGTTGTTATTGTAAAAAACGGCAAAGAAATGATGGCGTAATGGTTCGAAAATGTGTTTTTAAATATGTATGTGCACGCAGCTTGTATAAGCTTAAAATGGAGTCTGTTATGCAATTAATTTTGGTCCTTCCGGTAATTTTGGTCCTTTGAGCAATGGAGCACATTGTTTGCTTTCCATTCATAAACCGTTATTGCTAATGTTAAAACAGAATTAGAATTCATATAACTTTTGCCTGTCAATACACATAGCATAACATCACGCCTGTATTCCCCGAAGGGTTAGGCAGAGGTGTTCCTTTAATACACCGACATTTCGCCAGTTATGTTCAAGTCCTATGTTATAGGGCGTGTGCTGGCTGCTACTGGGAAATTTCTGATGGAAAAACCCAATAATACTTTTCCCGACCTGGGAATCTAACCAAGGACCTCATATTCAGCGCTTGCGAACACCAGGCCAAAGAGGCAGTAAATACCTACCTATTATTAATATTTATGTGTACAGGTGGTAAAGCCAATCATAGAGAGGAAATGACATGATAATATAGAAACAGACGCGTATAATTTGCGCTAAGAATGGCGGTAATGATCGCCACCTGTCAGGCGCGAGCTATAAATACATCTAATGTTTATGTGTGTTATCCATAATATATGTAAAGGCTTGTGCAGACCAGCGCGACTTGTCGCGCGACGCGACACGAACAATACAATTTCTAAGAAAACTTCACAGTATAACAATAACCGGTGTCGCGTCGCGCGACAAGTCGCGCTGGTCTGTACGTGCCTTAATGCTTAGAGCCTATTCAAGTTGTAAAAAGTATTGCATTATGTAATTAGTAAAGGGTGCTGTAGCAGAGCAGAGGGGCTCGTGGGTAAGTAATAACAGCCGCACAGGTCGATCGAAAGTTATACTACGCTTACCGAAGTCAGTCCGTGGATGGGTGATCTTCCATTACATATCGAGATGTATGCAAGCGTTGATCAACTGATGAATTAACTTTTAAATCGGCATAAGCTATTTAAATAGAAACTTTCAATGAAATTGAAATTACTTGAGATACGTGCAGAGATGCTAAATCCCTGCTTGATCCTTTCATTTAATGATATTTCCGAGGCACGGACCCCTCCGTGCCTCGGAAAGCACGTTAAGCCGTTGGTCCCGGCTGTCATTCGAAGATCTTTGGCAGTCGTTACGTCAGAAGCCCGAAAGTTTGACAACTAGTCTTACTAAGGGGTATCGTGTAACCTAGTAACTGGGTTGTGGAGGTCAGATTGGCAGTCGCTCTATGTAAAATACTCGTATTCAGCTGCATACGAATCGATGTCCGAAGATATCATTAAATGAAAGGCTCAAGCAGGGATTTAGCATCTCTGCACGTATCTCAAGTAATTTCAATTTCATTGAAAGTTTCTATTTAAATAGCTTACGCCGATTTAAAAGTTAATTCATCAGTTGATCAACGCTTGCATACATTAATAGACTGTAAAGATTCACTGTTTACTGTTTCAATGAATGATCAACGCTAGATGAATTTTAAAGATACCACCCAGAGTTCTGCCGTGGTTCTGTTCTGCCGTACTTAATGGCGGTGATGACGGAATGCTTCAAATTGAAGAGTTAAGTTCACCACATAGTTGGCTATGTATGCTTTGCAGCAAAAACTGCTTTCTCATATATATTTGACGGAACCACAGCCGCAATAGAACAAGGGCTACGAGCAAAAACACATTGCCCAGAATTGCCTTTAAATTCCTGTTACCCACAAACTGCAAGACATTTCACTTACGAGGCTTTGTAATAGCGTAAAGATTTTAATCAAGTTTCTAATATTTCACCGACTACCCTAAATCACCGTGTTTATAGTCCAACAATTTTAAAGTTTACAACTTAAAACCTGTCAAGCGTGAGCTGAACGTTTATGTTTACATGAACAAGCAATGTATTCTTAGGGAAACTATTTACTATTCGTGTATTAAATAGTTTATAGTAGTGAGAAAATTATGAATACTTTGACACCTACTATTCATCAGTGCCTACGTGAGGATCTAGTTGTCAATTGACTGATGATGATATATCATGCTGTCATGTATTCATGTTTATTTTTTTGGATCCTGAATCAGTCAGTCTGCAAGAAAACGGGCCATTTTCACAAAAAAATAAAATGCCTATCGATTTATAAGGATCAAAAAAACTCTATAGGACCAACTGAGGATTGAGTACTAGAAAAGTCAGAAATCGCAAAAAAATATCCCATTAATTACGTAGGAAATGAGACTCCCAACTTACTTTTACAACTTTCTTTTGTCTGTGTGCAAGCTGTATCTCATGAACCGTAATAGGTAGACAGTTGACGATTTCACAGATTACGCATTACTATTGCCACTTTAACTACAAATAATAAAAATTCCATAAAATAAATGGGGTTTTCCATACAATAAACTTTTGATTTTGAAAAAAAAAATCTTACCATGTGGGGTGTTAGTGTCTAGAGCTCATCGAGTAGGAAACAAATATATGTATATTTTTTTATCTTCAAATATATTATAAAGGGCCGTAAAATTTGTCAGTTTTAGACCATTTTTGTACGAGCTCTAGCTCAACAACAAGTTACAAATTTGAAACTTTTGTGTATCATGAACCATCAACAAATACAAAAAACGCCGATTGATTAGGTATTTATTTAAATATGTGTGATTGACAGATTTTCTGCAGATTTTATTTTAGGGGTATGAAGAACATGGTGTAAAGTTCACTCATCCCCCATAGAAAAAGGAGGATCCTCCAACCAGACGGGTGTCGTGTCTGGCGAGCAACTGCCCAGAGGTTGAAGTTGGGAGATTTTATATATGTTCGTCGCGCGGTAAACTCTAATTGCGCGATGCAGGATTTGTGTGACGTCAGGTCTTTGATGCGTAGTTCGCATGTGGCGATTGTGGATGCCGCCACAGTATCATTATGAAATACAAATTTATCTTTGCGATTTTCATTAAAAATTTAAAATAATAATATTCTTTGTTTAGTATTTTCATGTATTTTCTATTTAATGGATGGTGGTATGGAACCCTTCGTATGCAATTCCGACTCGCACTTTGCCGGTTTTATTTACTTTTTCTTTTTTGCTGTAGTCGCTTTTAGTACTTACAAAAGAAAATCAACAACAGATTTTTTAAAGAATATTCCTTTGTTGCATTATTCACGATTTAGTCTTTCAATTTGCTTAAAAATCTCTCAGCACACGCAACAAAAAGAAAAATGCGTATCGTTCCGCTGTGCGCGTGGGTTTTGGCAACATTATCGATTATTTTAGCTTTGTTTGTGTGCTTAGATCACTGCCAGTCGAGCGACTGTCCAATAGATTATTTGTACAGACGAATTCTTGATTGTTTTGTTTTCTCTTGCTTATTATTGTGGTGGGAATGTTACGCGCCAGAGAATTGATAAATAAAAAAAAAAAAAAAAAAAATATTCTCAAATCCTTCCTTATCCTAAGGGCACGTAATCCTTACTATTACCCGCGCCACCCGGTCTACTCCTTGATATGCAATAGCCTTTGTAGTACCATGAAACATGAGGCTTCATGGGCTAGTGCAAATCTTGGGGTTCATTCGATTTATCGAGTCTGGTTAAACCACGCTGGGTCCGGTGCATTTCATTCATTCATTCATTTATATTATATTGATTGAAAATGCGTTTTAGTTAAACAAACTTTAAGTAATTTGAATACTAAACTAATGTTTTAACTCCATCATCATTCGCCCTTATCCTGCCCTTATCCCAATTTTTGTGAGGTCGGCGCAACATGGCTTTTTCTTCCATACTTACGTGTCTGTTAGTCGTCATCTCGGTAGTCGATCCCTTGCTAGCCATATCACACAGTCCGTCCATCTTTTTTTTTTGGTCTTCCCCTACTTTTATAGCCCTCCACATTCATACTCAAAACTTTCTTGACGACATATTTCTTATTCCTCCGCGCTCAAAATAAAGTTAAAAACCTGCTCCATATTTTAAGGCATTATATCTAATCCAATTTCAATTGGCAACTGACCTTTAAGCCAACTATGGTCCATCCATACGGGCGCAACAATAGTTATAAACTACCGCCACAAAGGACCAATTGGTACACAATACTGCGAGATGACTTCACGTGCATTCGTCACCGCCATCGTGCACCGAAGGTCGCAGCATTGTAATGGTAAATGTTACTGATAGCACTGGAGGAAAATATAGGTTAATAATAGAGCTTATTTTGTGGTCCTTAGTCACACACAACCATAACACAACAAAAAGGTAGGTAGGTACCTAACATTTTTAAGGACTGGAGGAAGGAAGGAAGTGTAAGCCGACGTTCACACGGACGTAAAAATATCGCGGCGAGATTTTATCGCGCACTGGATTGTCAACTCTCGGTGTTGAGCTAAGCATTGAGAATCCAATCCAACAGCAACAGAGTGCATTCCAGCTTCCAGCGCGTCTAAAAACATACTGTCGAATTTTTACTTCTCAGCGTAGCGCAAGTTTAGCGTTGAAAATCCAGTGCGAACGTTGTTTAAAAGGGTTTGTTAAACCAATTTACAGAATTTATCTTTACCACATAATTAACCTTGTGAACACCCAAGTAGATAAAAGAATTTGTAGTTTGAGAAATAAATTATTCTGTTATAAAATTTGTTAACTTCTATTTCTTCTCTAACAAATTGTATTTATAAAACTATTTGAAAATCCGCGGAATTTGAGCACTTATAAGTATATAACAATAGTGACAATATTTCGACACAAACGCTTCAACCAACGACTGCGCATTCTCGATGGTCAGCTTACCGCTTAGCTGATAAAGCCAAGACTTATCAGATGAACAGATGCATTGAAGATTCGGCTACTATCGAGGTATTCCTGTACTTCTAAGTACTGTAGATAGTGTTCCAAGTATTTATGAAAGTGGAGAAATGCTTGGCTGTCTTTATCGTTTGGATTTGTCGATAGCGTTTGATAGGCACGTAGCCGATCAAAATTACTTTGATTTTATCTATTATTAGTTTTTAATTGAGAATTGTTTAGTTTTCTTTGATTTACTAGTCAATAGATAGATCCGGGATTTCTTAGGAAAATTATCATCCTCCAAATCAGAAAATTATTTGGGGTTAGCCAAAGTCAAAAACGTTTATTGTGAACTAAGTGTACAATGTTGGTGTTATGTTATGTTAATACTTACGACTTAGCAGCCTTTTACAAGCATTGCAATTATCATTCGCCTGCCCTTATCATCCTTAATTAGCATGCATTAAACATTATTAGTTTTCTTTTTTTTTTTTTTCTGTTCAGCTCAGTATGTCTTTCTCTCCTGTTTATATTAGCCAGCATATCAGTGTTCACTGCCTTCCTAGGCATATCATTTGTCACACAATTTATCTTGCGAAAATCAGTTCACCTAATATCACAAATAAAAAAATACTTTATAACTTTTCGGCATAAAAAAACCAGTTTTAACTTAATACAATGATCACTTACTTGGATGCTGCCTCTACTATTGATTGACCTAAAGGCTACAGTATCAATAATGCAATTCAATTTGCAACCCAGTATGAATAATGAATGGTAATGTATCTCCTGCGAATACTATACTGTAGTGAATATATCTGGAGGAGTGATGCGTAGAACTTTGCTATTGCAAATTGTGTTGCATTATTTAAATCTCCATATTGTATAAGGGACCGGACCCAAGGACCACTGCTATACTTGGTCTTTCTAATAAACAGATACAATTATTAGAATTAACTGTCGTGCTTGTAAGCGTATATTGACATAATTACAGCCTTAATTTATTCATTAAACTTTTATAGCCCACTCAACATTCAATTGTCTGAATCGACATACTTACTTAAATATTCTCATCGCTCGTTTTGCTCATCGTCGTCGAGAATAACCCAGTTTTCTTTTACGACATCAAAGAAAAAAAGAAGTCTTGCCAGCCTTAGGATCTATGTTTGTCTTTTAGTGAGAAAAATAAGTCTTAAACTGTTTAAAGATCTAGGTTCGTCTAACTCTATACAATATTTCGTAGGTTTTAAACACAGTCGATGGATGCTTGAACCCTCTAACCCTCAGCGTCTATCGTAGCGATGAGTCACTGCGTCGATAGCGGACTGTTGACCCCAATTAGAGTCTGCGTGATCGCGCTAACGATATTATCTCGACTTGATTAATGTACCGATGTCAGAGACGTTTAGTTTGTACTGAGATTTTGACGTTTTGAAGGGTGGGAGATATTTGAGCAGGGCATTAAAGGCATCCTTTTAGAGAGGACCTAAATTGATAGCAAATAAGCGATTGTGATTGTTTTGGCCTGAGCAAGGTATGCAATCGAGGCACGGTATGCAGGACGCTTTCTCACAGACAATTTTCACACACGAATAGCAGTAAACATGGATTTGGAAAGTGAATAGATTCGTGTCGGACGAAACAGTGGAACTGCAGAAATACCATAAGCTTACTAGCTACACAATTTGTTTACGATAAATTTCACAAAATATGTATCTACAAGCCATCACCTGAATTTACAACCGTACTGACAAACATAACATGTCTTCACTGCAGTTCTATAAACTTACAGAAACAAACACATGTCGATATGACTCAAGTAAATCTTTTCTGTTTGTTGACCGTCTGTGTTTACGCCATAGTCGAGACAGCGTGGTGAAATGCCCGAGAAAGCCGCACGTTCCGGACGTTATTTAATATTATATTAGGAGTGAACATGCTGCAATGAAGATATGAAGTTTGTATTGGGTGCAAAGGATAAGCGTAGCGAAGCATCGCTAGTGAAAGAAAGCTATAAACAGAATTGAGACTATTATGATCGAAAGATGTCAATCTTCTTCTCTCGTATCACGAATTTATGGGAGTTGGCAATCAATAAGGTTCTGATAACCATCTACCAGATAGTTATAAGGTGGTTGCTCCTTGCCAGATTACCACCGTATCTACTTGTTATATTTACCAGTCTAGCCATTCCAAATCGATGTTATTTGTTGTAGGTCCTGCTAATGCCGTTATCTCCTTGGAAGCGCGGTGATGGCGTGCAATTAGCTGAAGTCATGAACGGTTGTTAGTTGATTGAGACTGTTTGCCCATGCCCTCTTATCTATAAGTTCGTGCCAACACCTCTTGCTTTGTTAACCCTTTACAGTACAATTACATCGGGACGTGTTTATTATAGTCTGGTGAAGGTTTTTCGTGAAAGCTGCACGTCTTAGGCGGAAACACGAGGAGTAAACAATGCCTCTGTTCCATATAGCTGTGTCGAGTAGATTGCGTTTATTGTAGCTATGGTGGGTGCCCTATAAATTTCTGTTCCGGAAACTTTCTGATTCATATTTAGAGAAGAATTTTGTGGTTTATTTTAGACTAGCGACCCGCCCGGTTCGCTCGGTTTTTACGACTTTGCAAAACGTCGATATTTCTTTAATAACGTAAGTTTAATATTAATATATTATACACATAATACGGAATACATTCATCGGTGAAAACCGCATCAAAATCCGTTGCGGAGTTCAGAAGAACAACGCGATCACAGAGACAGACGGCACGAAAAACGACTTTAAGTTATTCGGAACAGTATCTGCCATTTTCCATAGTGTGTGTGTTTGTTTATATCCGTCTGCCTCAAGATTTTATAGAAAATGTAAGTTGTGAGGGTCAATCGGGATGATATAATTTTTCCAACGACCACGGTCAGGGGTCAAAGGAAAGGGTTCGATTTATACCAAGACTAAGATATCCTTCGCAGCTCATAAATATAAATTACTTTGACATCAATATCGTGCGTTTCGATTTGGTCCTTTGAGGCGAGGTCTACAAACTCTTACATTGGTTGCAACTACCCTGAATTTAATCCACTCATCTTTAATAACGATAAGTGACAATTATGCTACAGATTCCTACTTCCTACGTGTGTCATAAGACGTCTAAATTATTGCGCCAGGCGGATGGCAACGGTCGCCGCCGCCGTCCTGCGCATAAACTCAAATGATTATGGAGGAAGAATCTCCCTCCTAAGCAAACGAGAAAGACGTCTAATGAAAAATAGTCTTATACGTCTGAGACGTGTAATTTATGAATGTTATTCACCATTAGTCTCATTTATTTGAACTATCACGATTGTATAAATTACGTTAAGGATTTAGTCCAATCTAATGAGTTCTTTTATAATGAAGTCATACGAGTAGTGCTATATGGTTACACTTGCTGCTTTATAAATGATGAATGGTGAAGCCTTTATTTATTTCCTGACAGGAGAAGGTTTTACCACCCAAGATAGAAGAGGTGTTATTATGCACTAGGAAGTGGTGAAGGGTGGGCATTTTTGGGGGACTGTCTTATGTAATTTTGACGTTCGAAAAGTGCTGATTTCTCAGCCTAGTTTGAATAAATGACTTTAAAATGTGAATTTATGTTTTCAGGGTTTATGTATGTGTTTGAGTTTGTATACTTGTATCCCACATTTAGTTGGTGGCAGTATTTATTAGGCAACCCCTAGTATTACCGGAGTTTATGGCTTCCTACATCATCCTGATACATTCCATTTCTTTTCTGGCTGACTTTTTCATAAAAACCCTGTTCGATTGTTAATTTCTGGAGGAACGTAGATAGGGCCGCTCTGGGACTAGACATCTAGCCTACATTATTCTGACACCTCAAGCTTAAATTGAGTTATCAAATAATTAACCAATCTAATATTTAATAGTTTTACCGTCGCGTGCGCATTAGTCATTAACAATCACGGTCATCTAACTAATGATTTTATTGTGTTTGTTTCAGGTAAAGTGATGCTGTGTTTACTTTTAGACGGGCTTGGTCATCTAGACCAGGTGGTGACTTCATCATGATGACGTTATAGAGGTAACTAGGTAATGGAGTGACACATGGAATAGGTGATTGGAGGTAATCATGGACGAAATTGTGTTAGAAAACTGTACGTGATTGATTACAGAGATACTTGATGGTGATAGAAAACTGTTTTTGAGGGTTTTATTTATACAGTCTGACGGCACGATCGTAATTTTTGCTTACACGTTTAGCAGTATTACAAACTTTTCCTTCTAAAACCTTAGGCTTAGTTTACATTGTAATGGAATGAGTATGGAAGCGATTTTTTAGGTACATAGCAAAATTAACTTTATGTCAATTGCAGTTACAAGTTCGTATATACGAGCTTGTCGTGTGTGCATTATTTGACTCGTATTTAGTTAGTACGTTACACTATTGCCATAAAGTTAATTATGCTTTGTACAAAAAAAAATCGCTTCCATTAATTTCCGCGGTAATGTAAATTAGGCCGAAAATAGTAAGAAATGCCCCATGTTAGCATCAAGCATATTACGGTAGTAGGTAGTTTACTTTTAACGAGACCGCACTATCGCACCGTGACCACGAAATGTGATTTGCGGAGAGTGACGTAATACGTTTAATTATTTTAATGGCGACTGACAAAATTAAATGTAGTTAAGGGTTATGGTGAAATGTCGTGACAAGGAACGACAGTTTATTCCAAGAATTTTTATATTAATTAAACCTCAAACACTATCACATTAACCTACATGTATAGTGATTTGTTTTTAAAAACACACTGTAGGTAAATGAGCCTCCACGTATCACTAGAGATACTAGTAGATCCATTAGTACATTTCTGCTTACCACTTAGCAAACATAGCAAGGACATAGCATATTACATATGTTCCTAGTCGCGCTACATTTTGTAATAAAATTATCTCTAGAACCTGCGCCCCTCTGTCAATGCAATTTATACAGTAAATGTATTAGCAGTGGCACGAAGACGCATTTGCTATGAAGTAGCTCAGATTCTATGTCTAAGATGCTCACTTGAATATAAATGATTTTCATTATTTTTCATAGTAGTTATACTAGTGTGTAACTTGTTTTGATCCTGACATCAGGGCATTGATAGCAAAGTACATAAGCCCGTCGTAAGTCGTACTCCTCACAGTTGGTCAAAGGTTCATTTCTTCTAACTGAACAGCCAGTTGTGCTGCTGGGGAGTTTGTTGCGCCACTTCTTTCCAGCTAAAGCACTAAGAAGTTGTGAAGGGCGGGCGTTTTGGGGGACTGTCTTATGTAATTAAGACGTTAAAAAATTGTTGATACTCAGCCTTGTTTGAATAAATGACTATTGATTTTACAGTTACGAAACAACATTATTTTGGTCCTTTGTGGGGTACAAGCAGTCATTCTAAGTTTCCTTCATCAGGTTCTTTAATACGTTACATAAACTGAAAATGGGTAGGTATATAAATCCTAAGTTATTTGATAATGACGACAGTCTTCTTGCCACAACCCCAAGCAATAAGTCACTAGATATAAATGTCCTCTTAGCAATATTACTAATGAAATGACGGTATCAAATAATTGATCATTGCCATAATAAATAAAAGACAAAACATAAATACAATCCGAAACTGCCTATTAGCTTACCATAAAAACGATTCAAATTACAATAATTTTACGAGTTAATATTTATGACGTCATTTATAACTATAACAATGACATAAAGCTAGATGACGTAAAACCACCATAAACTGCGCTTGTCCCCTTTCCAATAGGAAATGCTCCCCCGCCATGGAAATTGCATGCGACGTACCCCGTTGCGGTGTACGTAATTTATACACGGTGTCACTTACATGGATCTTTTAATTTTAACCTTACGTGGTGCGGATTAAGTTCTATTTCCGTGAAAAAGAGGTTGTGAATGCGTGACTCGCGGAGCGTTTTTATTGGGTCCCTTGAAGAGATACGTAGAAAGTTTATTTTTGCTTCACCTCACCCTTATTATGTTTATTGTGACTTGTACCGAAGGACCAACTTTTTTCATAAACATGCTACGACACTAATATATAAAAAACTGACATATTTTGATAGTTTTTAGTCCACGGTTCAAGTTGGGTGTAAATGTGACAAAAACTTGCTTATACAAGTGAACATTCTCGTTAATATTACGAAAACAATTTGTTATGAAATGTCTCAAAAAAAATCTTTCGCAAGCCATCTGAAACTTTAATTTCGACGAAAAAATCAACAAGGTCAAAAATCACGTCTTACAAACAAACAGTTAAAGAATTCGGTCGAGACTGATCAGTTGATCAGTCGTCAGACGAAGTTAGATCGATCGTGCGTAACGTCGCCCTATTAGATACACAATCACGACTTTAGTGTTAACGTAGTGGGGATGTCGATGCCAAATTATTTTGGATTTGTGTGACACACTCGTATCCTTAGATAAAAAAATTAAAAAAACATTACAATCTTGCCACCGAGCATGTTTTTTTTGGTTTTTGTAAATTCGAAAACTCGCAGTTTCAATTGCGACTTCTTCGCTCAAGAAGATCTGTAAACGAGGATTTTACCGAAGGTTCATTCCCGCGACGCGAAGGCGCCGAACAAAAGGTTCACAGAACTTGTTCCACAAGGCAGATGTGAGTGGAAACACCGTGAGGGGACGCCGTAGAAGGACACATAGCACCTTATTAGTACTATTCTTCAGAAAGGTCAGGTGCGTAGTACTCTCAACCGGTGTGCGTGTATGACCAGATGTATGCACGTAAACGAGGCAAAATGAGTATGTGAGGATCGTAGCAGCTGGCGTTCTGTAGTTTCTGCCTACCCCTATCGGAAGAAGGCTTGAGTTTATGTATTCACGCTTTTGACGCTGAAAGCTTGAAAGCTTCATAATAGGATCACGTCAGAATAAAAAAAATCTCTTTTAAACCACGTCCAAACACCCCTATATCAGACAGGGAGGGTTTGAGGAAGGCTGTCTTCACCCCTCACAAGGGGAGGATTGCGCCTTTCATTTTTATAACCATAATACTATGCGATGTCACGCTAAGTGACGCAGTTTTGAATTAGGCTATATTGTCAGGAACTGCGTGTTTTGTCGTTTTTGGGGGATTTTTATTTGTTGTTATGATATTATAGGGTTGATAAATATAGGATATTTGAGATAACAGCCACAACAGAGTGGCAACGAATGGTTGTAGTGCCCAGACAGGGTTCATGTTCTAAACGACCATTAATGTGCATGAGAGCAAAAAAATAAATAAAAAAAGTACAGGAAGTTGGCCCAATAAAATTATGTTCATTGTTTTCTCATAGATACGTTTGGCAATGAAGCCTTCAATCGTACGTAAATATACAGACTGCAATTCAAAATTTTCAAACAAAGCCTTTGCTGGAAATTAAAAATCTCCAACAATACAATGGTCCTTGCAGCCTCCACGAAGCATAATGAGGCGTTACATCTCCGACACGTTATTCATTTACATGTCATCAACATTCTCCCACGTTTGCGCTCAGAGTGCTTTTCAAGCTGCAACCACGAGCACATCATTAAATAAAACCTACGTAGAAAGATCCCATACTGGTCTACAAATGAAAATGTTGACCTATTTTGTACCTTATAAACAAGAAAATTCTGCAAAGCCAATCCTGAAAATAAACAGATTATTTGGACAAGCAGCCCAAAAACACCGAGATACAACCCATATTTTGCCCACAAAATATGTAACCGGTCCCGCGAGTAAGCTAAAATCGTCCTGTACCGTAATAAATATACCAGGGCAACAGGAAATGTGAGAGGTAATTCTGCTCTTGCAAGAAATTTAGGAGTTCCGGTAATGTGAGGAATGTCGCCTGAAATATGAGGACGGTTGTGGGTGTAAATAACAGTCTTTTGATCTTGTTTCCACTCATATTCCTCAACTCTGCAAACGTATAATTTTGCAAGAACTAATTTTGAGTCATGAATTGGGTTAACAAATTCTTGTTCACAGAACTTTTATTAACATTGGAATTTGAAAATCATCATCTTGACAACACACCATCAAGATTGCCATACTAGCGTATCGCTATTCCCTGCTGCCTCGTAAACGCTTTACAATTTGTAAAGTACCCTGGTTTTCAATTTATGACCGTCTACTAAATTATGTAGATCCTTAGCATCGCCATCGCTCACTGGTGTTTATTCTATGCCTCCCTGTTTTACTAAAATGGCGACCTTTGCCACCCCTTGTAGCGCCGTGCCATGGAATTTTATTTGCAATTCCCTCGGTACTATCGGTACTCCACCCTCATATTTATTTAGTGACAGGCCGATATTAAGTGGTATTTAGACATTTTTAAAATGATGTGGCCGAAATTGAATTGTAATTTCCTTTCTCCCGTTCTTGTTACATCCAATATACCAAGAGCTAAATTAATCTCATTCCGGGCCGGTCATCCCATTTACTACTTCATTTTGCTGACAATTGAGTAGAGAACTCCTGATTGGATTTTTAATTGACTTGGCAACCATTGAAACACAATTAAACAACCTTTATCTGAAAACGACTCTTACAAATGAAACGACAATGATATCCCAAAACATTTCGCTCCCAAATTAACGTCGAAACAAATCGACAGAGTAACGTGAACAGTATCAGTTTCAATTAGCGTGTTCCAACGCTGTGCGCCGTGATTTAATGACTTATCTACTCGGCCGCCCGGTCCGGAACGGCTCGTGCCCCGGAGGCTGTCGACCGGACGTAACCCGTATCTCGCCGCCTAATCCCGGACGCACATACGATCAATATTGCGTTTAATCTAGACAGGTGACGGCAAACTTTGCATGCACTAAGGTGTATTGCTTGTGTTCAAAAATTATTTCCGGACGCGGTTGCATTGATGGCATGCTCCATCTAACAATTTGCTGTGTTAAAATGCCAGATTTCCAGAATCGAGTCCAAAAGTTTCTTCTTAAGAAAATAATATTTTGTGGTATTCAGCTGCATCCGGTTAGACTGGAAGCCGACCCCACGTAATTGGGAAAAGGCTCGGCAGATGATGATGGTTGCGACTCTCTGTTAAATTTCGTCGCGAAACGACTCGTATGTCGGGATCCGGGTGTTAAAATCCTGAAGTTCTTTGTAAATCATATCACAATGTTGGGAAAATTTAGATTTTGATTAAAATATTGTGGGTAGTGCTGTGTTACCGTGATCAATTTGAAGTGCAGTTTAGGAGTCGTGAAGCGTGCAAACAATACTGTCTTGAATCTCTGACTGAATGTGACTTGAGTGTGCTTGAAGAAAGTGACAGTCCCTTGAATACCGTCTGGCAAGTAAGTTGAATAGTATCCTTCTATTGAATGCCTTCCACTGAGGATACGACAATAATTTCCACCCCGAACACTTTCTTTTGTCAGCGGTGACAAAAGCACGCGCGCGGTGCAAAAGTTTGAATGTGTCCACGAGATTGGAAAAGTTCGCAGAGATTGTGGGAGAATGACTACCGTTTCTTATCATCCGCGTGTTGGGAAGATCTTAATAGAATACCAAGATAATCATAACTTACAATATAGATTATATTTAAAAGCCATTGATTGGTACCAAGTGTAATAATACCTCCGTGAAGGTTCAGTGGCATATTGTGCGCGCAAATTGTCAGCAATTACATGTATTTTCGGTGAAAGTTAATAACCTTAAAAGCACGGTAAATAAATTGACCGACTGTTCATTTATGTATGTGTGTGGTTGGCGGAATGGCGGTAAAGTGAGAGTCATTGCGTGATGGTGCGATATCACGATAATAAGTCTTTTAGCTTTTATTCGTTTTTCGGAAGTTTATTGAGTAACGCTGGTGCCAAAATATAAACTCTCATAGCTATTTCGGATAATATTGTATCATCCACTTAAAGGTTTCAATTCTAAGCGACGTTTCCAGCGAAAAGTTGGCATTTGTCAGAATATTCTACAGAAACATTAACTTCATTCACCAAGTGCTTGTCGGAAGTTTTGTCTCGAAAGTCGGCTTCTAAATTATAATATTCTACTGTATATTACGATATCATCATCATTATTCTACTGTCCCTATTCTTATTTATTTGGGCTGCGCGCAGCATGTTTTCTTCCCTACATCTTGCCAATCCCGTTTGTCAAAACCTTCAACTTTTCAATCCGACCATCATTTCTTTCGTACCGTAACACAGGTATTACCACGTCCTGAACAGACTGTCCCAAATGTCCGTGCACCTGCACCCTTCACGTTCTGAACAACGCTTCTGAAGCCGCAATAAATGTGGCCCCCAAATGGGCCCAAACAGTATATAAAACATAGATTTTACTTGTAGTACAATATGCTGTGTTGTGTGCCTTTTAGTATTTACTAAATAAATCCATTTTCTTTCTTTCTTTACTTTTCTTTTCTTTTCTTTCTTTCTTTCTTTCTTTTCTTTCTTTCTTTTCTTTCTTTCTTTACTTTTCTTTCTTTTCTTTATGTACCGTTGAAATGAAAAGAAGGTGTTGCCACAATAAAGAACTCAAAACACGACTCTAGTATTCAAAATTCTTTGACTGTAAGCTAAAGACGGCTGAGCTATCACCTGCGCATAGTGTAACATGTAAAATGTGCTGGAGTACAACAGGTAGGTATATTATGATAAAGTGGCACTGAACCCGTGGTAATTGATTCACAAAGTGTTGGCGTGCAGCCAACGCCCGTACTATGGCGCTTATTAAAATTAGTTTGTATGAGTTTTGCAGGTTATTACTTTGTAGTTTCGCGTTTTTGGTGCTTTATGGGGTTTTTTTGCGCTGTTGATCTGAAATTCTGTGGCTTTTAGTTTAACTTGCACAAGTCAAAGTTAAATATTATCACCATTGGTCTTTAAACCAGGACCAAGGCTGGTTCTACCTTATTAATAACAAGTTATTTTTTTTTTTATTTGGTTTTCGTGTTTCGAATCTTGGTATTCTGGGATTCCATTCTGGGTTTTTTTTTCAATCCAATACACTGTGTACTCCTGACTTCTCAGCTTCTTCTATAAACCTGCTTCGACGTGATAGAGAAGCACATCTCCAATTTAATCCAGGCTCTCCAACTTAAATAACAAGCAGAATAATTCTGTAGCAACTTCTTCCAACAACGAGGATATTTTCCTAAAAAACGACTTCACTCCTAGAAACTGGGCCACCAGTAATCTAGTTATGTGAAAAGTTAATCCAGTTTATTGAACGCGGGCTTAAAGTGCGGGCTTTAGAATGGGCTTAATTTACTGTTATGGGGAGAGTTCTGTTAATTGTTCCCGTTGCTGTAGGATTTTACAGTAGTTAGTAGGAATACTGGGAATGGATAAAAAAAGGTTTTCTTGGCGTGATCTGCCTGTACGCGGGTTAAATACATAACTGTGACTAGGACTGACTGGTTCAGTCGGACTCGCGATTGAAGTCTGATCAAGTCTCTGACCCCTTAATTTTCTATCAAATCTAATAAACCTGCTGTGTAGCGAGATTAGACTACATTTTAAATTTGAGATCTATAAAAGCTTAGAGTGAAACTCAAGAAATCCAGATGAGAATCTGTTCCCACGAATGATGCTGCCAAAAAACATGGAAGAATGATGGCAGAGGGCACAGGGGTCATTATTTTTTTTTTTAATCGGCCAAGTGCATGTCGGGCCACACACGATGAAGGGTTCCGTAGTAGGGATCAATTTATCCCAAGAAAGCCATGATAGTTTTCCGTTATTATACTACTGCTGTGAATTTTTCATTTAGCTGGGCGGGGGCACACACTTGACTGTACTTGTAGGGGAGGTACCCTAAAAAATTGTTTCTTGATATTATTTTACCACTTTGTCGGCGTGTTTAATATGTATACCCATGCCAAATTACAGCTTTCTAGTACTAACAGTCTCTGAGCTAAACCGCGGACAGACAGACAGACGGACATGGCGAAACTATTAGGGTTCCTTGTTTACTACGGAACTCTAAAAAGCGAATTTGACTGTTGTAGTTTACAAATTCGTTGACCTACAGAAAAACGTTACGCTCAGTTGACTGCAGTTACTGGGGGACACAAAGCTTTTTTACCAACAGGTACAAGTGGACGAGTTTTTAATTATACACGGGAAACTGGTTACCATAGCTTCTTCCTTCCTGTGATAAATAATAAACTCAGTATTAAATGCCAATTTATGTGAGTTAGGTCTCGTTTGACTGATATGTTGATTTTGCGATTTGTCATCGTTCACAAGGCAAGGCACTAGTATGTGGGTAGTAGCATGGTGTAATAAAACAAGGTCTGGCATTCCGGGACGAACACATGCTTACGTCACTATCCAGTTGCCACTCTATTGCAAAAAAACACGATTAAGGAAAGATTTTCAGAAACCAAAGCTTTTAAATTGTCGTTTCGTGTGTCTAATCAAACGAAACAATTCAATTTAAATTTAAACCAACGTAATTGTTAATTAAAACCTCATTGTTTTATCGGATTCGCACAGGTAATAAAGGTGGTTGGGGAGTTATTATTACAAACTTCTGGTAGCACAGATGTGATGACGTAGACTTGTGTTGCCCACGTGACCACTGTGTTTCGGAATGCCATACCTGTATTATTATACCATGGGTAGTAGGAACATATGCTTTTGTAGTATCTTTATCGTTCTGTTTGTGTTTACCGTTTTTTGATTCCCGGGTGTATCAATATTTTTTGGACCACATACATGAAATATTAATGGGGGCCCCGTGCCTGTATTTGCAGTGGTTTTGACCGACGCTGATGTTACAGGGGACGCTCTAGGTTGAACACAGGTTTTTTTTTTTTTTTAAAGTCCACTATTGTAAAGTAAACAATGAATCTGAAGTAATCTTACAGTTTGAATCGGTTATCGGATATGCTGTAGGTCTGCGCTACTCAACCGTGAAGGCACGACCATTGTGGAATATCTACGCAATAGTGAGTATCGTTTATTGAAAGAACGCAGTATATTCTGATTCAGTAACTAGGTAGGTACTCCTGTGGAACTACTCTGGAATATAATATAACTAGCGACCCGCTCCTAATTCTCACGGTTTTTACGACTTGACAAAACATCGAGATGGTGAAAACCTCATCAAAATCTGTTGCGTGCTTTAGAAGAACAACGCGGACATACAGACAAACGTGAAAAACGACTTTGTTTTAAAATACGAGGGGTGTTCAATAAATAGTGAGAATGAGTAAGACGCAATTATCTTTTATTATATGTTATTTTATTTTTCGAAGTAGTCACCTTTCAGGTTTATACACTTTGTTTTTCTCTGATCCTAAAATTCCCTTTCTAAAAAAATCTTCCTGATCCCTTAAAAAATCATTTACGGCGGCGACTACTCCGTCATCATCTTCGAATTTCTGGCCCCTGAGATGTTCCTTTAAGCGCGGAAATAGGTAGAAATCATTAGGAGCAAGGTCCGGTGAATATGGAGGATGTTCCATCAATTCGAAGCCAGCTTCTTGAATGGCAGCCATCGCAACTCTGGACTTGTGCGCAGGGGCGTTATCTTGGTGAAACAAAACAACTTTAGCGAGTTTGCCACGCCGCACGGTGGATCGAAAATCGGCTGTAGAAGACATAGGATCTCGATTTCTTAAATGTTATTTTTTTTTCTGGAAATGACTTCTGCTGATCATTACTATGTACAAAAATGACACCCGAGTTAATTCTGCCCAAAAACGAAGGAAATATATTTTTTTTACGAAAAATTTGTATGAAGCTAGTATGAAAAATCGAATTATCTCCTAAACGGCATGTTTAACCGTAATATCCTTGGAGGTGGTCATAGTGCTAATTATTTATGATTTTTTGGTTGCCGATTTGACGAAAAATTTAATGCCGTTTTTTTTAAAAAATCGTCAAAATATTTTTATTTATTTTTACATGTAAAACGATCCCTTTTAGTGTCCAAGTTAAAAAGTTCGATATGTTATTAACCCAAATATTAAGAACACACAAAACAAGAAAAATTAAATAAAAAAATTGCTGTTTTTTTGACACATTTTTATTAATTTAAATAAAAAAAGATTATCAAACTCTTATTTAAGTAACATATAAAGTTATATTATATACAAAATAATTTAATTTAAGGAATTAATACTAAGCATTTGTAAAATAAAGTAAAATAAATAAAAAAAAACACAAAATATCATTATATTACAAAAAAAAAAACCCAAACAGACTCAAATACAAATTTACAAATAAGTACATATATAATTTTTTTACTAATTTTCCTTATCACTCTCGTTGTCAGACTCCAATTCTGAGTCAGCATCCAGATTGGATATATCCAAAAACTCGAACTCAGTTTCCTGAAATTGAATTAAGTCGAGAGTTTCAGCAAAAAAGCTCTGCTTTTTCTTGGCATCTAACTTAGGCCTTTGTGCACTTAGCAAAGGATCCGAAGAAACAACAAGCATATTTAAAATGTCTTGATTGGAATCCTGCCTGCTTCTTTTCCGCGAATGATGTTCTCGAAACCTCCTAAAATCTTTGTTTCGAGACTCTGAGGCTTCTTCCGAGAGAGTCCCAATCGGCACAATATTATTTATTTTTTCTCAATTATGTCAGCCCCATGGATTAATAATTTATGAACGGTTGACGACATGTAGTACCAGTCGTATAATAATACGTACTTTTCTGCTGTTTTGCGGGCATAATCTCTAAATTTTATTATATCGACCTGCTCTCCAGACGTAATTGCTTGTAAAATTACAGCAAATCTTTTGATGAGGTCTTCATCCAAACCGGTTATAGCTGCGGTTTTATTAGGAAACTCAAAGAATTTTCTTGCAGTATTCCCGTCATTGGTGGTTCCCGAGCCTTGTTTTACTATATCAATCAACAGATTGAGCTCATCTTTGAATTTATTTTGAATTATTTTCTTCCTTGTCTGTAGCATTTCTTTGTGCTCATCACTTCTCGCTGCCCACCGTTTGAAGTCGAGCCTGTATGCAATGTGTAACAGACATTCCATACAATTTATACGGGCGTGTAGGGATGACAAGCCAAATTCATACAGGTCAGAACACACAATGTTTGATGTTACAGCATCTAAGCGGTTCATTTCTGTAGGCTTTGCTAAGCACAGGTAGCACGATGCATTTGATCTAGCTTCAGGAAGGTAAGTGCAAACTTTAGCGTCGATCATCGTCATCATTAGTTCATGAGTCACCCTATTATTATTATTGCACTCTGTGGGGATAAGGGCCTCAATTTCTTCATCCATTTGTTTTTTCAGCTCAAGGACAACTGCTTCACTCTCCTTTACAAAAGTAAACTGAACTGGACGACAATACAAAACTGAGCATGGTTTTGGGTTCGTCCATAAGATGTTGTCTCCATCTGTCAGTTTAAGTGGCACCAAGGAGGTCATGAAAATGCTCGAGTCATCTTCCTCACCCTCCATTTTCTGCTTGTATCGGCTTTGGTTAGAAGCACCATCAAATCCCCACTTGGATATCAGCTTCAACTGCTTGTTATGCTCTTCCTTAGAAAGGCTTTGAAGGATTCTTGTAACTGTGATATCAAGTAAAGCTTGAAGTGTAATCCTAGCCGATGAATCAGTAACTGTCACTGATTGCTTCGGAGGGTAGCAATCAAGCTTAGTTTGTTGCACTTTATAGTAAGATGGATAAATATCCTTAGCACCTTCCCGAATGGCAGCCTCTCGCAACGTAATATATTGCCTCTTTGAGAGTTTTAGCGAAAGAAGCAATCCAAGCGCCTTTTCTGACGTAAATATGATTGTTTTCGCTGGTTTCTTAAGCGTTTCATTTAATTTAGCGGCTGCTTCAGGATTTTTCATCATGTATTCGATGACAGAGGCGATATCTCCATGCCCTTCTTCTTTTAAACGTGCTGCAGCTGCATATGCCAATTCACTGGAATCTTCGCCTGTGTGTTCATCAGATCTTCTCTTTTTTTGTTTACTTCCCAGATCTTCGAATGGTTTACGGGATCTTTTCGTCATTGTTCCAATGGACGTTGATGTCGACGGTTCTGGAGAGACTGAGGGCGCTCTTGGTATCTCATCAACACTTGGTTCTTGATTAACTAAAGTTTGCACAAAACTCGGCCAATCAATATTTGCTCCCAACCAATTCTCGTACTTTCTCCTGAAATTATCAAGGAATCGGTTGGATTTCTGCCACCTTTGTAAAGCGGCTCGCGTAAATCTCCGACAAAATTCTTTGAGAACAACACGATCTTCGTCAGACAGGCAATCGCCTATGCGGGATACAACTGCACTGAACAATACTTCATGATCAAATGAAGTACTCTCACTTCGTAGAAGAACAAACAAGTCTAAATTCGTGATTAAACTTTCCATTCTAAGATTTTATAGTCGCAGATTTAGTGTTAGCAGTTACACAGTTGTGAACAAACTAAATTATAAAACTAAACTTTAGCCTTTTTATTGCAAAACGCCAATAATTAGGTAACTACCCTCATTAGTTATCTTCTCATTAGCTAATGAAAATTTATAATTGTCACTAACTATTCTTAGAACTCATAGCACTGCTAATTAACAAATTAGCTTACTTATCAGGAAAAGTTGAATGTAATCCATAGTTGGCATTGTCGTGAGATATTGAAAATCATTAAATCACCTATAAAGACTCATTAGAAGACCTAATCAGTGTAGTTACTTAATCACTTCTTTTCGGACTCATTAGAAGAGTAAACAATTGGTAATTTGGTTGTATGAAAAGTTTTAAAACTCATGATGTGTTGATAAATATCTAGCTCAAGCATAGTTGTCTACGTGTGGGTGTACTATAAACCTCTGCCAACTCCTTCGGAAATATAGGAGTGATGCTATTTTATGTTACGTGTAGTTAAAAGTCCGTGTTCTTCAACATAAACACTAAAAGGAATCGTTTCATATGAAAAAACAAATGAGAATATTTTGACGATTTTTAAAAAAAAACGGCATGTAATTTTTCGTCAAATCCGCAACCAAAAAATTATAAATAATTAGCACTATGACCACCTCCAAGGATATTACGGTTAAACATGCCGTTTAGGAGATAATTCGATTTTTCATACTAGCTCCATACATTTTTTTCTTATAAAAATTATAACTCTTCCATTTGTGCACACATTTACTTCATATGACATTTTATAGAACAGTAATGATCAGCAGAAGTCATTTCCAGCAAAAAAAATAACATTTAAGAAATCGAGATCCTATGTCTTCTACAGCCGATTTTCGATCCACCGTGCGCCGTTTCTTGCGTATTTCCTCACGCAACTTTGTTACTTGTCCTGCGTACATAGTCGTAGCCGTAATAGTGGCTCCATGATTAAGATATTCGATCATTACCACCCCTTGGCTGTCCCAGAAAAGAGAGCCCATGATCTTTCCGGCGTATGGAATCGCCTTAAATTTCTTTGGAGTTGGAGATGACGGTCGCTTCCAAATCATGGACTGTTGTTTCGTTTCCGGGTCATAATGGTGAAGCCATGTTTCGTCCATAGTTATGAATCGAGCCAAAAATCTGTCAGGATCTTGTTGTAACGAATCCAAACAGCTTTGTGAAATTCTCAGTCGAGTTTGTTTCTGCGCGTCAGAAAGCATTCTGGGCACCCAGCGCGCTGACACTTTTTTCATACGCAAATGGTCGTTTATAATATTATGGACACTTCCTATCGAAATCTTTACTTCTTCAGCTATAAAACGAACAGTAACACGACGATCCGCCAAGACAATATTTTCAACTTTTTTAATCATTTGTTCAGTCACTGCCGATATGGGGCGTCCCGTTCGTGGGTCGTCGTTAGTGGAAGTTCTTCCTCGCTTGAACTCAGCACACCAACGCGCAACCGTAGAATATGGAGGAGCATGAACCCCTAATGTCGCTCTCAAGTCTTGATTTACCTGCTCCGTAGTAAAATTTTTCAAGCAGAGATATTTTATTATCGCGCGAACTTCAATTTTATCCATTTTTAAGAACACGTTCCGAAACGACGCAAACAATAGACTTCTACTTTTAAAAAACAAAAGAGAATTAATTGCTTTTTTTATTATCATCTTAACTAATGTCTGGGCTATGCCTGCCAGTATTTATTTTTTTTATTTCCAAGGAGAATGTATCGCATTCTCACTATTTATTGAACACCCCTCGTATGTACCATCGAAGAAGTTTCTGCTTGCAGCACTCGGCCGCTATAGAACCGGGGCGGTAACAGATGTGGTCATCGTGTTCACGGGATTTTGTTTCCAAACTGTTTAGATATGAAGTTCTTCGATAGTACATGTCGGATCTGTCATGAGTATGCACTTAATCAAACACAAGCGCCTTTATTTAGCGTTGTGCGGGGTCTAGGATTGGGGTGTCCAATACGGCCCATGGAGGACAGTAATCGTTCAGACGTTGGTCGTGAGTCGTGACACATACTGGCCTAATTGCTTGCAGTGATTCCTTTTAAGTTCAGTGTATTAATTAGTACAGTAGTGTTAGTAATTGACTGTATCAATAAACTGTGTAGAAGTTAAAGGAGCTATTTTCTCGTTTACCCGTATCCCAATTCTGCGCCCACAATAGTAAATCTGACACTGTCACTAAGAGTATCTCTGATCACGATCCTATGTAAGTACCTGGATTCCGACATATTGATTACTAACTATGCCAGCGACTTCTTCGGGGTTATAGAGCTTAATTTTCCGGAATGATAAGGACCGTGTTCTCTGGTCCCTAAGGGCCAGTCGATTCAAAGGAGTTTAGAATTGAAAGCGTTGCAAACAGAGACAGAATCTCAATACAGATTTTATTTGTGGTTTCTATGCACCAGAGAAATGGAGGATGTCAAGATAATTTCCTTCTTAAAAGAGGTTTTCAATATTTATACTGAATCACCCAGTTTTAACACTTGTGTCAATATAACAAATTTGTTTCTTTAAACATTGAGCATACGATTCTTGGAAATATCTGCGTGTTTGACTGTTTGATCGATTTGTCGTAGAGTAGGTACGCTTTTGTGTGTGCGTGCCTGCGTGACTGATGCTCGTTTACTAGTTAGGTCACAGCTTGGGTACCGATGATTTGTTTGTGTGTGTGAATGGATACGGGTACTGCGATAACAATGCTAGTATTGCATTGATTAGCAGGTGTTTCAAGGATATTATTTAATACATATTATGTAATGATGAAGAGGTTTTTCGTTAAGGGTACGCTAGTCGGTCATTCTTCCATACAAACGTAGTATGGTGATTACTAGTCTGTTTGATGGTGTACGTTCAAAACCAAAAATTATATCAATTTGTCTTGTCATTATCTAGCCCTGTACGGAAGCAGAATTGGAAAAAAAAAATTGTTTGGAAGTTATGAGCGTGAAACTTCCATATTTTAATACTAATTTTAACTCGTCTTTAGGCGTAAATAAATAACTAATGTAGTAAAAAAAATGACGAAATAGAAACGGTACAGGGATAGATAATTTATTCAATAGTTCAAATAATTTTATTTTGAGAAAATAGGTACATCCAGTAGTTTTTCCAAAATATCTATACGCAATTTCTCGTAAATAAATATATAAATAAAAACTAGATAAATAAATACTAAATAAATAAATAATTAGACTAATTAGCATGCATATTAGTCACGCCCACCTACGAGTTTGAGCCGTCGACTAGTGTACCCTTAAACAAAATAAAGGCTGTCTCAAAGGACCAATTATATCGGTAATGCGCCGCGTAACTTAAAATTAAAGCAAGTCGACTGCAGTAAAAAATGAGGTTCGAGTCTTTATTCATTATTAAAAAATAATGTATTCATTGGTATTTAGTACAGCCCAAAATATCTTTAGAAACAGCAAAAAGAAAAGGTAAAATTTTTGCACCCTAAGGGCCACTGCAAACTCACGATTTTCTTTAACCACCAGCCAAATAAAAAATGCCAACGCTATCCATGCGACAGACACATCGATGAAAGTTAAAGCGCGTTTGACAGATGAACAATGAGCGAGCGACGTGGAAGGGACCCATTGTGTGGTAATGTGGGGAAACCTGGCGCTTGAGCACCAATCAACATGGATTATACTGCCATTGATGAACTACGTGATTTTTCGTTGTTCATTTTGTATGTTTATTTCGGTATTTTTGATGGATGGAAAGTAAGTGTATGCAGAATAAGCTTTCAGAACTCGAATTTTATGGTGCGTATTATCTTCTTGCGGATATACTTCAAAGTAGCGAACATCATAGTCTGCCTGCGTAGCCTATTCCCAACTAGGTTGGGGTCGGATACCAGTGTTTTATTTACGTGGGGCCTATCGGACCTCCACAATCCAATTACTTGGTAACACGATACCCGTTGGTAAAACAGTTTTTTAGACTTTCGAGCTTCTAACTACCTGTAACGACTGTCCAAGATCTACATAAGACAGCCGGGACCAACGGCTTAACGTCCTTTCCAAGGCACGGAGAGTTCTCGGTATGTAATGGATGGTCACCCATCTACGGGCCAACCTCGGCAAGCGTTGCTTAACCTTGATCGATCAGTGCGGCTGTTATTATCTAAGCGCGAGACCCTCATAGTAGCGAACAAATTTATCTAAATAATTTTTGTCGTGTTTCCAAAAATGGATTGTCACGGTAGGTCCTTAATCTGGCTGACAATTGGAGTTGTGACCCTTCGAACCCCTGGGATTACTGTCACATCTGTTTATCTCCAACAAATAACTCTGTAGAGATGGGTCAGTGATGCATTCGAGTAACCATTCAAAGGAAACACAAAGAAGTCGTTTGTGTGTGCCCACCCTATCGTCTGGCTTTCTGTCTGTCTGGCCACTAATCTTACATCTTTTTACTCCCCTTTTATTTTGGTAATTGTTTTGGTCTTAGGGTACGACCGTACCTGACCGAAAATACGTCGCGTTTTATGAGTCGCTTGGTCATCTAACGGCTTTATGCAATGTTTGATTCAAATACTGTTTCGTTTTTGAAATCTTAAGCCTCTACGATTAATTTAATTTTTATTAATTAAAATTGCTCTGAAAAGCTATTAAAAGTTTAGCTTTACTTGGTAGATATTTGGGCAGCACGCAAAAGTTCCTTCGTTGAGTTTGAAAATTCATAAAGATATCAGCTTATCTTTATATTTATGTCCTTTGTTGTTTGTTATTATTTAATTGTGCTTTTGTGTGTTGTGCTATTTCTTTGTGTAGCACTAAATAAATGTTTTATCGACGAGTATCAATCATTACTTAAGTAAAAGCTACTAGGTACTAAACCATAATATTTCACAGCTTTTACTACCGTTCCACGGATGTCCGCGTTTTCGGTTAGATGTGGGTCTATCCTTAAAACCAAAACCGGTTAAGTAAGTTTCGGGAATCGGGACAAGATCGTATTTTACCCGCTGTCTGAGTCTCGCAACTTTGATTATATGAGTACATTCTAAAGGCCTTCTTTATGTATTTAATTTGTAAAGATATAGTAGTATGTGATTGTATCGGTACAATTGTATGGCCGCATGGCTAATTTTGTTTACTCTTGGGGTGTTTTATTTGTAATTATGTACTTATTTTCTGAGAGTTGTCGCAATTTGTATGAAAGATTGGCGATTTTTATGAGTCAAGTGAGGCAAGGGGAGCTTTTGTAGGGTTATTCATACTTTGGTATGTGTTCATTTTGAATGATAAATAAGTGATAGGTTCTGGCAAACGTTTCATAATATGTGCCGTGCTATGTAATGCAAATAATGCAATAAAATTAATGGACGCACGATCCTGATTTGTAATAAATTCAAAAACAACACGTATAACACAATAGTCCTTAATTAAAAAACTGCAAGACTAATGAGCAGACACACATGTAAAAATTCGTCTCCACTCGCTTTGTATTAAAACATCTCGGATTTCCAAGTACCCTAACACTTCTCTTATAATAGGCACTTTCTGACACTTAATAACACTACAAGTCTACTACTCATAGTTTTTCTACCATACAACCCGTTCCTGCAACGTGATTGCTGTGCGAGCGGTCGCTGACCCCGTGACGTCACGCCTAACTGTTCAGGCCCTGGTGTACTTTGATAATAGCTAGTAGTACATAGTACCTAGTTTGTATGAGATTTGTTCGTAGAATAGCGAAACTAAAAGGGTAATGGTATGTTGCTTGACATCCATCCATATAGTTCCATGTACGGGTACTTTGTCAGTAGGTGCCGTGCCATATGCGCAGTGAGACTCAATCAATCTGCCTAGCCTTTTCCCAACTATGTTGGGGTCGGCTTCCAGTCTAACCGGATGCAGCTGGGTAATATGATACCCCTTGGTAAGACTGGTGTCAGACTTTCGGGCTTCTGACGACTCGTAACGACTGTCAAAGATCCACGAATGACAGCCGGGACCAACGGCTTAACGTGCTTTCCGAGGCACGGAGGATTCTCGGTATGTAAAGATGGTCACCCATCCACTGGCCAACTCCGGCAAGCGTAGCTTAACCTGATGGATCGACCAGTGCGGCTGTTGTTACTTAGCCATGAGCTCCTCAGTGAGACTCATTTTGAAGAATGAAATGGCTAGAAGAGTGTCGGGCAGTAGTAGCACTGACAAAAGATAATAAAGTAAAGCTCATGGAATATAATGACACATCTCATGTATTGTCAGGTGACAATAGGCTGCAATTCATATCTAAGTGCCAATTTCCATCATTGTTGAGGAATATTGACACTGACAGCTCTTCAACGCAGTTTACATGTGCTGATCGCGTTCAGTTTCATAGATGAAATTCGCCCTTAGTCAAATAAGTATCTTAGCTGCCTCTGGTTTAGTAAACCAATCCATTAAATTGCTTAAAAAGCCACATAATAAAGATCATGCAGACTACGTGTCTCAGGTGACTCAATTTTAACCTAGCGTCTTCTGTTCTTATTTTATCTTCGTTAGCACAGTTTCGCCGAATTCTATTTATTTCGCGGGGATGAATAGAATTGGGTCAGGTTTTATTTACCCTGCGGTCAATAGAACCTGAAGAGAGTAGCTTAGATTCGTAGAGGGCACTGGGACATAATTCTACTTACATCGGTCATAGATTGGAGAGAATTGTGAAGGTGGTCGCTGATGTCTATTTAACTGAGTATAGCGACAATAGTTCAAAGTAGGGATGTAACGATACATCATTTTCCCGGTACTGATTATTGTAGTAAATAATCGGCGATACCGATGCCGATATCGATGGCATAGTAGATAATAAATCAAATAAATAATGAAGTATGCATCTCGGACGTTTGTGTCTTTTGAATTTCTCTGTGTGAATAAATTGAATCACGAAAAGCGGTGTCGTGAAACAGGCACGAAACAAACCATCACTCAGCCAACTCTCAGCAAACTGCAAAAACTGCCGTTTGCCGTGGTGCCATGTCGCTAAGCATGCGCTGGCTCTCCTACCAGTCCCGCCTGCGACGAATCGACAATGTTGCGCGCGCGTCGTTGTTTCGCGCGCTTTTGGAACAGTTTGATATCGGTTGTATAAATCGGTCGATGTATCGGCATCGGAATCGGAATCGTTATATCCCTAGTTCAAGGATCTTGGCGATCAAGAGCATAAGTTCGCATTCTACAAATTCGCATGTCTCATTATAATAGACTAGCTTCTGCCCGCGAAATTCTAAGATTTAACATAAAATATATCCTATAGTACTAGGCAATACTGTAGTTTCCCATTAGTGAAAGAATTTTCGAAATCGGAAGAGCAGTTTTAAAATATTTGTGTAGAAAACAAACTAAGAGCATTGACATATTTTAATTTAAGCCGAGGAAATAAAACTCCACTAAGTCCTTAGTCAAACCACAAGTAGGTCGGCTTACTCTTTGACGACGCTCAGTCTGCGTTTTTCCGTCAGCGAAAACTAGGTTAAAACTGTAAAGCCATAAAACTACCAATTTAAAACTAATTTAAACGTAATACTCCATTAGTATTCCTCCATTATTATGCAGTGCTAGTAGAAAAAATCTCTCGTTTCGTGGAACCATGTTCATTCTCATAAACACGCGAGCGCATTGTTTAAACATTTAATCAGCGCGCATTGTCATGCAAACGTGTGCGCGATCCTGCGCGATTGTGCGCTAATATTCTTTGTCAATTGCTGGCTGAGCGCGTCGTGTGAATATGGCTTAATGAAAAGCTTAGCGGTGTTTTGCGTAAACTTGTGGAAAAATTAAAATAATATGCTTTATATCTGCTTTATAGTAAACGCGAATACTGCTTGCTTAATATCAGCGTCCAGAGAAAAGATCTAAGAGTCAGGCAATGAGATCTGCTGCCTTCAATTTCAACTTTCAATTGGCTTGGCTCATGTAACACGTTTGTAAACTAAACTAACAATGGTTTTTAATTTCCAAGATCATGACCGGCGGTGTTTTAATCTAAGTAGATTTTGCTACTGCAAATAGAAATAAGTCAACCCCTTAGTTCGACGATACGGTTGGCGCAGTGGCTGAGCGATCGACTGCTGCGCAACGTGTCGCGGGTTCGATCCCCGCACGGAACAAATATTTGTATGATCTGCAAGTAGTTGTTCCGGGTCTGGGTGTTAGTGTATGTGAGTTTCTATGTTTGTAAACGCACCCACGATACAAGAAGAAATTCTTAGTGTGGGGCAACGTTTGTAAAAAGAATTATTAAATTAATTAAAAAATATTATCTAGCCATACATCCACTTCTGAACATAAACCCCAACATAACAAGACATCGAATTTATTTCTAGACATTTTACAACTAGCACATTTGTTTCCGGACCTAGTGTGCAACACATGTCCATAATTTGTCACCAGTCGCATAGTCTAAACGACCGAAGACTATTCTGTGGGTTCTCACGCTCATAACAAAATCATCAGCATGTATTGTCCCGGGAACTGCGGCAATGACATCATTAATTTCATGTTGGACGTTATTACCAAGCTGTAGTCTGTTATCATTGTTAATCAAGTCACCTTGACCATATCTTGTCGGTATGTAATTACTTGAAATGGTTTATACTGTTTCTCACCCACAGACCAGAAGTCGTTTCAAAAGGTTGGCCTAGGAGGACTGTTGAGAGCCAAGGACAAATAGGTCGCTCTAAAAACCCTATATTAATTAATCATATCAAAAGACCAGAAATTCATTGGACTGGTTTACAGGTTTATGGCTCACCCGTAATAAGATGGTTCTTGAACATAACTGATGAAATGTGAGTATACTATACACTATTGCCTATTCCTTGGGGAATATAGGTGTGGTATTATTGTAACTTGTAAGTCCATAGGTATTAAGACACTAATAGATACTGTACATAGATTGACTGCGTACCCTAATTCACAACCCTTGGTTGACTGGTAGAGAATGCCTAAGGCATTAAGTCCGCCTTTGTACCTTTTTTAGTGTGAAATGTTTAAATAAATATCTAAATAAGCAATCTGTATTCTGTGAGGTGTAGAATATAATATTATTAATTATAATGAATGGCTACATAGAAGTGTCAACAGAAGCTGTGTTGACTGTAGACTCGTAATTAAAACCTCGTGGTTTCTCATTAGGATTCTCTGAAGTGATGTTGTAGTGCCAGACATTCTAGGTAGTAAACTGTCTGGACTCCATTGCATAGCAGATATTTTGTATCATTTAATAATATTAATCAGCTGCCTTTTCCCAACTATGGGGTCGGCTTCCAGTCTAACAGGATGCAGTCTAAATGTTGTATCATTTAATAATATTGCAGGGGCAAAAGGTCTTCACCATTTTCTTTTGTTTAATTTTTACTGCCACCTGGGACCAAAACATTTGTTAGGAGTCCAATAAAGCTATGGGATACCATCGCTTTTGTTTTACCAAATTTAATTTCGGAGTTTCCTCCGAGCGCCCTTTAAACAACACTTCAAACGTATGCATCCGACTTTATTAAAGTTTTCCAATCTCCCGGAAGGATAAACAAAACTGGGTCAGCTCGTGAAATCCTTCCAATATTCCTTTACTGTTGATATTCTATATGAAGTTGAGGCGTGCCTACAAATAGTGCTAGAGTGTGCTCCTGAGGGTAAACAGGCGATCCCAAACATAAATGTCACGATTGCAAGCCGCGCCCTCGCGGTTAGGTCATAACATAACCATGGTTGCTACCGAGGACAAATGCGTTATTTAACTGTTTAGTTTTGCTCTCGGTATTGCTATCAAAATTTTAGAGAAACAACGATAATGACTGGTTTTCGGCGTTTGGTCCTTCGGGTTCCGGCTGAAAGGACTGTTGATTGGTAAATGTGATGTTTGTTGTAGGGCGGGCAACCATGGATTATATCGATGGACAGTCGACTATATACTCTTGCTCTTTGCCTTTCCGTCGACGTCGACGCTTTGACCATTCGTGCTTGTATTTTGAGCATGGTCCTTTAAGACGCTTAAAGGAGAAAGATATGATTAGTGATTGATGTTAATTTGGAAATAAAATAAGTCACACGAAGTAAAAGGGTTGTTAAGTGCAGCTTGGTGAAATAATTAAGATAATACTAAAAGAAGGCATAAGAATCGCCAGAAGTGGAATAAAGTTTGAAATAAATGGTGAATATTCTTGGTGTTTTCGCCAGCCCTGTCCGTAGTGTTAATTAATAATCACATGTTGGTCGCTTATGTCATATGAAGTGAATTATTTGGGTGGCGCGGCCAAGGCCGGCCGCAAACGCCACACACTCGCGATATTATTAAACTTATGCGTTAATTGTATTAGTTTTATGTTATACCTACATGTTTAGGCTGTTGTGTGGTTATGTTATGCAAAGTGGGAAGTTTAACAATTTCATTTAGTTAAATATAGCAAAGCGTAAACAAATGCGAAAAATATTATCTGGTATAGTCTTCTGGCTCTAAGTTAAAGATTTTTATTATGCCTCATTTCTACTTCAAAAGTTGCTTTCTTAGTTGCTGTGGACAGTTTAAGCTGTCCCTGTGTTTTGTCCTTTTTGTCGAATGGTGTAGAATCTGTGTAGAATTCTGTACGAAGGGTTATTGGCTAGGAAACCATCTGGTCATAGGTTGGTGTCTCGTCAATACATGCACCGTTTACTATTAGAAGACCCATATAAGGCGACACAAATACCAAATTCAATATTAATTTCGTACAGGCGCTTAAACTTTAACCCATCGGCTAGTAAAGTTTAAATGTCACGTCCCCAGAAACTTATAATTTCAATGAAAATCCAATTTACTCCTGTTTTATTATCAAGACATGCTTACACTTTTTGTTGTGTAAAACTGTTTAGAAGCAATTCCGATGCGGTGTAGGAACGTATGAGGTATTGTGCTGTTGTGCATTTGAGGACATGTAGATGCTTCCCGCGGTGGTCTCAAGTTTTTATTATGGTGGTTGTTGCTGGGCGAGACTGATGTTGTTATATTGTTGGACAATTGTATGTCGGCACTCGGCATTTCAGTTTACAATACAAATAAATGGTCTCAAACAGGAAAATAAGCAGATTCACAGGCTATATTATGCAACGAAAAACATTTTCACAAAATAATATTACATAGGCCTAATAATATAAAGGTTCAGTCAATTTTAATTTGAGAGCGACCAGATATTTCTTTTCATAACTTTCTCAATTCGTATTACAGACAATGTAAACGAATCAAAGTAATAAAGAACAAACAGTTATCCCAAAGAACTCAGTTCTGTATAACAACGCCATTTGCCAACATTCCGCGTTCCTCAATTCCGTGATCAATCTTTGCGTGCAGCCACAACGCCCACAACTCTTCAATTTCACAATAATGGTGTAAACTCCCAAGTTTTAGGGTGCCTCCACCAAAGCGAACGAATAAAGTTTAGTTTTAAATTCCAACTTTGTTCCCGATGAGGGGAATCAATGCTTGGTGGGTTTTATGCACAGGTTTTATGTGTTCCAAGGAATTGTGAGCCGCGGCCGTGTTAGAATTTATTTTGTGGGTTTCGTGCTAAAGAAGTTTTTAAAATTCGAGAGAATTGTGAGTTTGGGAATCTTATTCTGGTGGACGGACCAAAATACGAATAACAGGGTTCTTGGCATATTGCCATAATCGGCTTCACTTGAAAGCCCTGATTGTCCCATTGTTGACCAATCGTCCACCCTCCTCTATTAGTGGTCTCTTATAGCTTGTGATTGCAGTTTCTTGAAAGCGTCAAGTTTGTCATCAACTTTCTTAGTGGTCCTCGTCTCCATCAGCAGTAATTCTGACTGGCATGCATACTGATACGGGTAAGATCCGTGCTTTATGTAAACTAGCTGTTGCCCGTGGTTTCGTCTACGTGTATTTTGTATTTCTTGCCCGTGTCCTTCTCCGTATCCCAGGCTACCTATCTGTCAAATTTCGTAAAGATCGGTTGAGTGGTTTAGGCGTGAAAGGTAACAGACGGAGTTACTCTAGCATTTATAATATTATAGTATTAGTATAGATTGGCAAAATGTATGAACAAGAGCTGTTCATATACATATTATATTATTCCTACTACATATTATTTAACGCGAAGCTGGGCGTCATTAGCGGGCACCCCATAAATTTTTCCATATCTTTCTTGCATTTGAATTTTTGAAGATAAATAATTCGCGTAAGATGATTATTATTTTATGAACATAAACAAACAGATCAATTTTGTCCTCTCCTCATATCTCAGTTCACACTCCCCTCTGTTTGCCGACAGGCGTCTGTCGTCTGTCAACATGTCTGCCTACCCCATAGTGTCGGAGGCGTGAATAATGTATTTACGACCGTCTGTCTGTTGCTGTGCATCGATCCAGACCGAATGTGCGGTGCGGACCCAAGGAAGAAGATATTTTTGGAACAGAAAGGATTTATGTAATTCGAAATATTAAGCAATTGTTGTGTCAGGATTATATTCGAATTTAGTGTCGTCGTCTGGCCATTTCCGTATCTAAATACCAAGAAGACAAATGAGGACTATTACCACAGAAAAGTTATCTTTAGAAAGATTTGCATAAACGTCTCTACATCTCATACTTCATACTCATACTCTCATACTTCATATTCGCATACTTCTTCAGGGCATTTACCAGATTCAAATATTTATACTTCAAAGCGAATCCTCGACTAAAAGCCATATTAACGTAAATTAAAAACGTATATTATACGGATTCAATTTCCAGTTATCTTCCTTTTAAGCTGAATGCTCAGATATTAAATTGGCCGGAACTGGAATATTAGCTCTTTCACTAGAAATAGAATCGAGATCGAAGCTGAGATATGCTAAAGCTAGACATGAAAAGCGAATGATATTGAGTACAACATGGGCTCTCTGGCGCCGCTATGTAGTTGTAGAAAGCCTTCGTATGTGGATGTTTTGAATAACTTCATGACTTTCTGAAGCTAAGTTATTAGTTCCTACTTTAGTCGGGAATAAGGATCTATGAGCTGGTTTATGTTCTAGTCTAAATTGATCGAGGTGTGACTGGAATTCTATTATTAAGTCACGTTTGCTTTTGCTATGATATGAATACTTAAGTTTTAGTGTTCCAAGTTCCAGATGGAGCTTTCCTTTCTTGACTAGCTAATTATGGAAAGCAACGCGGAATTGAAAAGGAATTGTGGTTCCGTTTGTGGTTATGCTATGTATGTATACAAATCACACATGATTAAAAGCTCTACGACTCGAAACATTTGTCGTGCTCATAAATTAGCTAAAACCTAGGGATCGGCATGATTTGTTTGCTACCACATCTTCCTCTAGCATTCCTGTAACACATAGTGACTCCTGAACAAATACGTTCAAAGCAATCGTAAATCACAACGAGTCGTAACCGCGCGTAACCATCGGTTATAATTTACTGCTCGGACGATATACGGCCCGTAACCGATGGGTATCTGGTGGAACCCAGCTGAAGTGTCGATGTGTTATCGTGTATTTTGGGGTTTCACTATGAAGTTGCGCATCTTGAAAATGTGGTAATGCTGAGATTTATCTGTAATTGCTTTATTTTTTTCATTCTTTTTTACCTATCGCGGTATAATAATCTTTTTCTAGATGCATCGTCTTCACAAATAATTATATAATTAATGTATACAAAATATTGTAAAACATTTTAAAAGAGTAACGGTGGAGTTTCTTGCCCATTCTTCTCCATACGAAAACTACGTTTTGGAAGGGGCGACTAGAATCAATTCTATTTTTTGTAAAATTGACGTTCATAAGTGCCTTTTATGTGCCTAATTGAAATAAATTGTTTGACTTTGACTTTGATGGAAACAAAAGCTCCAAAAGCTTTGAAATATATTGTTGAAATGGCAGTTAAAGCAATTAGACTTAGCTGTGTTAATAAACACGGGAATTACTAAATGATTTAAGTGCTGCAATTTGCAGGACCGTACTGGTATAAAATCCCGATATACAATACTAAACATGGAACCATGACGTAAAAAGGTAGAGCCCTGCAAAAAAACTCACATAACATCACGCCTCTATTCCCCGAAGGGTTAGGCAGTGGTCTAGGTAAAGCACATTACACCGACATTTTGCCAGTTATGTTCAAGTCCCATATACATAATAGGGAGCGAGCCTACTGTCATCAACCGGACACATATTTAGCAACTCAGGGCTGGTACGGAGAAAAAGTCTGTGGATAATAATGATGCGAAAAAGCTTGTCTTCCTAGAGCAATTAGAACAGAGAATACTCGAGGATATGGATGTGGACTTGAAATATTTCCAGACCTAAAATACCGCTTGTTTTTTTATCGAATACCTACATTACTCAACGATAAATCATAGTTGAATCATACAAATAAAATATTGGATTAATAATATTTTTGTGCTACTGAGTTACGAGGATGATAGCACAAGCGCACGTGTGGGGTGATTCAATACGTTAGTTGTAATATAAACACATATATTTATAGCGCTTATAAATAATCAGATCACTATGAAGGTACCGCTATGTATAGAATTTCATGGTGATCTATTTGTGTCCCTGACCATGCTATGGTATAGGGTTTCCTTGCCCTTAGCGTGATGGGTACAAGTTCATTTCTGAAAGCAAGTTGTATAACTGTTGACTCATACTTTCTAAGCTTTGAACTATCACTGAAGAAGTTTATTAAATAATCCAATCTAGGTAGACCATGAAACTGCATTCGGTTTATTCATTTGGGAGCAACGATATCACCAATGGTTAAAGTCTGCAAACTTTACAAGGGATTGGTTCATCAATCCCTTTCCAGCTAACTCATAATCTAAGAATAGTAACTGAAGGGCAGACCACAATAAATTGTATTACCCCACAAACAAAGTGTTCAACATTCCAACCGTTAAGTTGCCAATCTCAATATAGTTGTAGACTCTTATAGGCGACGGGCTCACTAAATTAACTAATAAAACAGCTAAGTGGATGACGCCATCCGGCCATCCCGGCGCCTCTCAGACCTACCCTGGAGCGCTGAGATTTTTATATGAATGGAGTGCTCGGATACATGTTTGGTCTTTCGAACCTCATCCGTCGAATTCGAGTGTCGCTCCGGGGAGAAAAAACTGCTAGACGATTACTGGCCAATTTGGGCATGTTTCCGATCGTCGGAGCTGTATCTGTGCCTTTTGGGATGTTTCCACTATTTATCTCACCTCTCTAACATCTGATCATATTATTTTATCTCTCGCATTATACATCTTTCACAGGGAGTTCTATCTCCTACTCTCCTACGATTGTAACTGTAGTGAATAAAGCAGATAGGTTATGTTCTTATTTGTCCCAATCCTGTATTGGTTGAGTGTGTTCTGTTATTTTATGAATTTGTGCTAAATTTTCATTGTACGCGGTGACTATATCTGTACTTTATTGATTAAGAGGAGGGTCTGAGGTATTTTTCTTCTGTCGCTGTGCAAAGCACGAGGGCTAGTCATCACATAGTGAGCTTTTGCGCTCTTACTCACCGGCAGCATGCCAAACGTGGTGATCAATAAAACTAAGAGTTCGATGACTTTCTCCACCTTTGGACGTGGCCCATGCATGAGCCATGTTTGGCATTAGACGCTTGTCGATCGTAAACCGTATGATCCATTGTCATGTTGATACAAATATTTACCGAAATAAACTCCGAAATATGACATAATGTTTACAACAAACTTGTTTACGAAATATCTTAGCTTGTCATAGCAAGTTACAATGAATATTCGCGCGTTTAACAAAGTAGACCTACGCAGTTGTTCTTGAGGTCATCGCCCCCGGCGTCTGGTTTTGGTACTTAACTAAGTACATTTGTGTTACTACATGAGGAAGTTGTAACTTGTAATTTTGTAATACATTATGGCTGTTCATCTGTCGAGCGAGGAGAGTAGGTTTTGATCTAAATAAAGATTTCAATTACATTGTCCTAGTTTAGAACACTTTTATTGTTGATTATTTCCGCTAGCTTTGTCGATCAATAGCAGGGTTTTTATTATGAATATTTAATTGAATTAAAATCTGATATGGTCACTATTGATCGCTCTCAGCGATAAGACCACCTATCGTACCATTGGTACTTCTATTAACACTTATATTCGTATCGGGTTTGATTTTAAATGGTGTTCCATAAAGCACATTTGCATCGCTTTAAACATATTCTTCAGAAATACCCACATCTTAATTAAAATCACCACCCTTTCGAAAAAATTAAGTTCCCATGTCTCCTTCACTCAACCATCTCTCTTTTATGTTCACCCAGCTTCCCAATATAACGACAACTTCATCTAACTCCATTACCCAGTCCCAATAGAGTTTCTCTAGCTCAGACTGCCAGTTACCCGCACTATTGTCACTTTAATTAGCTGAAGCGCCGTCTAGTCTAGTTAAATCTATCTAGGAAGGGTAAATGAGATCGCTGGTTAGTTCCAATGAGATCTAGATTGGAAGCTGTGGCTTTATTGTTCATTAGAGGGTCTATTTAAGCCGTTACCCTGTTGATTAGTGGGGTTTGCTTTTGTTTTGTGTTAACTAGTAGGTTCTGGGTCGGTTTGTGCAGTGTTCTTGGTTTTCTGTATTAGAATGTTTACTTATCTGTTCATTCAAGATAGATTCTGCACCTACATATATCAAATAAAATCAAGATCTTTTCACTTTTGGGTCGTGTCGTGATTGTTTCCAATCTTTCGCATTATTTTGTGATTAACTACTAATATCGTCAAACAGTCCATTGCTCCAGCATAGCTTTCTTTGAAGTTACAGAGTTGATTATTTTTCTCCTCACTCTGGACAAGCGTGTATTTGACTTCATAGCTCGGTTCTTCCTCTTCATCCGTACTAGTGACATAGTCTTCACTGTTATTCATGCTCTTAAAAAGTTAGTCATCAGATAACTAACTAAACATAGTTGATTGATAATAATGATTCCTGCCATCAAAGTATTATGTCATCATACCTTCGGCTCCCGTATGCCAATTGACCTTAGCACAGAATATATTATGTTAATTAATATAAAGCGCCGCCTGACTCATTGCATAGGGCCGGTTAAAGTTCCTATTGTGCTGAATTTGCATCGCAGCCGCCATGATTTCACGTCATTGTGGACGGTCAGGGGCTGGCATTGATTTATTTTATATGATGAGCTTATACTCGTAGTGTTAAGACGAAGGTCATTGGTAAAGGAACACCTTTCATAAGCCCATCATACATACATAAGCCATAAGCTACCAACAGGTTTTATGTACGTATGATGGGTCTGATGGGTCAAATTATTTTGAGACTTATGTATGACAGTGCAGTGACCCCAGTTCTGCATGTACGCGAAGTGTACTGAAATCATTACCTTAGCGTTGAGATGCCTACTCAATGATAGAGGCGGAGTACGCCCATATCCTGCTCAGTCACAAGGACCAGACCTGGAATACGAATTAGGACGTAGGTACTTAATGCCTAATGTGGGTCCACTCGTGTTCTTGCTTATCGTATATGGGGCATTTTATTGACTTATGCAAATTTCACATTAAATAAACATAGCGCTCTATTTACCCTTGCAAATTAATTGTATTAGCAATTTAAACGGTTTTTCTTATCTGCGAGGCCGTTTCTTCTTACGGAGTCATTGTAAATTCAAGTAGAATTAACATTAATTTCGAGCTGCGGGTTTTACCGAACAATTTGGCAGAGGTATAATGGCCTAAAGTTGACTCTGATAGCCTAGTTACTTGATATAAGGTATATCGTGTTCGTGTATATATTTATTTATATATACATATACTTTATTGTACACCAGATTATAAATTACATTAAAGAAAAAGTAATACACTACAAAATATACAATGGGCGGCCTTATCGCTTACTGCGATCTCTTCCAGGCAACCTTGGAACCTATATATTGACAGTGATCGTTGTTAATACCTAAGCGTGAAACTAGAAAGTTTTAAAGACAATACTCAATATCTTCATTGCTTTACCATAATGTGTACTTAGGTGGTAACTATATCATTTAGATCGTTATAGATCCTGTAGGGTAGGGCACAGCAAACTCACACACTGACTTATTAGTATTACTTGTTAAAATGTTAGGAATATCGTATAATTTTGCAATGTTTGTAAATATGTGAGCACCATGTATCTATCTATCATAATTAATTTATCTGCAATTGCTTTTTTTTTTTTTTTTTTTACCTATCGTGGTATAGTAATCTTATTCTAGATGCATCGTCTTCACATATAATTATATAATTAATGTATACAAAATATTGTAAAAACATTTTAAAAGAGTAACGGTGGAGTTTCTTGCCCATTCTTCTCCATACGAAAACTACCTTTTGGAAGGGGCGACTAGAATCAATTCTATTTTTTTGTAAATTTGACGTTCATAAGTGCCTTTTATGTGCCTAATTGAAATAAATTGTTTGACTTTGACTTTGACTTTGCAAAAGGGTGGGAGAGAGGAAGCCCTGTTTTGGGAGATCATTAAGTTGTTATTGTGGGCACAAGTTTAAACTTACATATAATCAAAGTCAGGAGATCGCGAATAAGATACCAACATTTCGCTTATGTAATATCATTTTGTTTATAAATTTTTATAGACCCTTTAAACCCGTGGCAATTCTTGAATTATACTTACTATCTTGGCGAAAAACATGGAATGCTGCGCTCACACTATATTTCCGATATACACAGTGACTGGGTTGTGGAGGTCAGATAGGCAGTCGCTCCATGTAAAATATGGACATATGGACATACATGGTATTCAGCTGTATCCTGTTAGACTGGAAGCTGACCCCAACATAGTTGAGAAAACGCTAGGCAGATGATGGCACTTTATTTATTATGTAGTTATTTATGGCTTACCAATAATATATAACACAGCATTAACCCATAATTATAGGTCTCGCATGTGTCTAAATAATAGGTAATTACAGTACTATTAATTAGCAGTTTACTTGCACTATACCTTAGTAAAAGAAAATATCTCCAAATCAAATAAAGCGTGAAGTAAAAGTTTCGAGAAACCCAAGAGCACAGTTGCTCGTTGTCCCTCAATTAGCAAGAGAACTGTACAGACTGTCAGTTTTGTGCCCGGGGCACGTGGAAACTTGTTTGGGTAACAATTTATAAGTTTGTGGTTCTCGGCCAATAATAGGCTTCTATTTGCGGCCTCAAGGCCCAAATATACCCAAAAATATCATACTGCGTACTTTCGTGTCTAAACTTTTATGAATAGTATGTTTCACAGTGGTATACATTTTGATTTATGGCTGGTAAAAAAGTTTGTGCTTAGCAGTCGACATTCAATTCAATTCAATCGGTTATTACTTTTCACCCAAAGAAGTTGATTCACTTACTAAGTACCTCGTAAATACTAGTATGAATTATCGCTGTTTACTCAATAAATCGATAATGTTCAATAAACTTATCGATATCTAAGTAAACAATTCGAGAATACTAGAAGTATTATGTTCTTAGATTTTGAATACACTATCAAGTGAACCTAACTCAAACTGAAGTTTCGTACAAAATGCTGAATACAGGAATGCCACGGAAAGTGGAACTTTTGTAGTAAATACAACTGTTTTTGAAATACTAACTTTTTCGGAAACTGTTAAGTTAAGAATTTTTGAAGCTAACCCGTATCTACCACCCGATTAGTTTCTGGCTCTGATACCCCAGATATGATTTCCCGCAAAACCCGAACTAGTCCGTATGCTCCCAGCATTACTGAGTCACGTTTGGCCGTCTGCCAGCGTATGCCATATTCCGACAAAATGTCTATTAAGCGTGTATCCGAAACATTAAACAAATTACAGGGTTCTGGCTGTTAAGACGCTGAAGTTTCTGCGAATAAAGAGATTTAGACATGAAGCCAGTTCGAGCGTTTTATGAACGGCACCATGGTTTGATGGTTGTAAATGTAGGACTTCTGTTATTAGTAAGTCGTAAGAGTTCGGGAATAGAGGATGCGGTAATATTGTGATGTATTGTATTGACGAGCTAAATAGAGCGAGAGATTTTCTTCGAACTGATCTCTTTGAAACTGAACTGCTTTTCGTCACTTTTGATCTCTATTACAATTCGCAGATTACAATTTGTGCTAGTGCCGACCATTCACATTTAATATTCGTGTTAATTATAAACCAAAGGCACAGATACTCGTTAATAAATTTTTCCAAAGAAAAATATTGCACATACTTCCGTATCTTCCGTGACTAACGTTTAAAATTCCAATTTCCTTTATTTCCTGTTGCTATTCCCCGTCTACGGCACTGGCGTGGGCGTCTAAATTCAATTGTAAGAATTAGGAGAGCGGATGTTCAGTTTTCACAGCAGGTCGCCCGGAAAACATAATATTGTGAAACACCGTACATCCTGGGATAATACAGAGGAGATTCTGTTTTGTAAGGCTGGTAGAATGATTTGACTTTGTGTTGTATAGTTTCATTCAATCTATTAAAACCGTAGTGTGCAGATTAGCAAGCGAGAAAGGTTGAACTGGGAGGACTGTAACTGGATAGTATTTTAGCAAGCGTTATTTCAAGATAACTCATAACATTAATATTCACCCCAAACATGTTTATTTTCATGTTTCGCGAATATTTTCATTAGATGACATCATAGGACTTCGATTATTCAAATAGCAGATATCGTCAATGACATTCTACCTCTTGACAATATAAAATTTTGGGCTTGTACTGTTTGAAAATTCGCTGTGAATGGAAAATTGGACAGACGGTTGGCAGGAGACTGACCAGCAATTCTATCGCATTAAATTCAAGTACACGTCTATAACTTGACGATAATTGTGTTCGTCGCGACAGCATAGCAATAAAGGACGCAATCAAACGGCTCTGCAAGTAGATAATAGTTGTACAGACGGACCGGCTTTAATTGTATAATAACAGACTATAATCGTAACAAACACTGTATTGAAAGATGCGATGTAAAAGGAAGGATGTAAGAAGAACTGTCAATAAAAATTCAACTAGCTAACATGAATTGTAGTGGTTTTTATAAGGCAACCAAATCAGTCTAGAACGCTCATTGTCTCCTGCTTTCTGCATCCAGGCTGTTACAACTGATAAAACTACCGTTAATTGTAGAGCTCTAAATGTCAGGTATTATAATTTCACTATCATATTGTTCATTCATAGTCTTCTCATTCACAATAATTATTAACCTAAATCGACTGCTTATCATAGACCACATTGGATTCAGGCAAAATTATAGTCTAATTTCCGCCATTCGTAATTTCTAAGTGCCTACGTGAACTGAATTATAGACGGTCCCATCATAGTTGTTTATGTCTATGCTATCAAAATATATAGAGTTAGCAGTGAAAGTGATGGCCGTAATTCATTTAAGTTAGGCTAGCGCAGGGTTAGATAATTTGGTTATCGCACGAGATTGGCTCTTCGCTCGATTAATGGCGATAGTTTCATCTCTGAATAGTGGGTCTTTAGTAACTTTGAAACATTCACGTCTGATAAACGCAACTGTTAAATCACCGAAGTCTAAACTTGGTCATAAGGCAACTGTGAAGTGTCGAAGACTAGTCCCCGTGTGTCTATAAGATCTTGTTTAGAATATTTACTTGGTTATATAATTGAGATTACTGAAACTATCCTGCACAATTCCATACACCGCATAATACTAAGTTCGTCAACAATAGATTCCCACGCAGTGCACCGTCGATCCATGCCATTGTATCGTACGGGCTGTCTTGTGCAATCTAGGAGTGTGGCTATAGTAAGGTCGACGATGATTCCAATTGTGTTAGTCACTGTATAGGGCTTCAGATAAATATCTAGTTTGGACATTCCCGCAAGAATGTTGTGAGGAACGATACAGAAAGAGATGGGCGAATGGGGAAAGAGAAATGGGCAGTCCTTTGAGAAGCAATGTCTTCAAAATCACCAAGTGTAAATCTGGGATCATCCGTATCATTATGCCTTTGGGTCTGTCGCCTAGAAAACATTAAAACACACTCTAACATTTTAAACTGCATTCTAAAATCGAACTAAGAGTCATTTTCGTAACTCATAGTCAAGTTATGGTACTTCGAATACCATCCAAGCACCTACGAGTTAGGGCGTTATATTCATAGCCAGGACCACACACAAGATACAGTTTAATGTATCGCTATTAACTGTTTGATTGGTTTTCCTCGTTCATGTGGCTATTACACTGTTTATTAGCTCAGTTCCTATATAAACTCCATCGAGCAAGTTTAGATGTTTTGGTTGCAAAGAGGAACTAATAAATTCCAGACATTGTAGTGCATGGAGTTAGGAATGCATTGACTGGCTTGTTGCATTAAAATGTCCTCTACTAGTGGCGATACTTAAAAATGTACGTCCAGTAGACACTTGGCAGTCAGTCCGATACCATGTTGCTGACAGGCTTTGTACTACGGCTTGTTCTCTTCTATTCTTGTAGGATTCATGCCAGTACGAGAGTAAGGCTTCCTGATATGACGCCGGGTATTAGCGATATTCATTCGTATGTTCAGTCGTAAGTTGCGGTCTGGCACCGGTGCGGCTCCTGTACTAAAAGCCTAAGTGTACTTAGAGGACTAAACAATGGGCAAGTCCGTCCTAGGCCTGCCTGCTTCGCTACCAACTTGACAGATATGTCTCTAATATTTTGACCACGACTGAGATATTTACGTAAAGGTTTCGTAGGTGAACACGTAGATGAGAACATGAGAAGAGTTAATATTATTTTGTGTCTGACTCAGATGAGTTTTTGTTTTAATATTCGTGTAAATGTTCGTTAATTATGTTGTTAATAAAGCGAATGATAGTTGTAATTGTGTCCCATCTTCAGTGCCAACGAAATGACCTCTCTGTTAATGGGCCACTGCTTGAGTCACCATTATTACTTCAATGATTTTATTTGTTTATATTTTTGAAAACAGTTTTGTAGTTACTTCTTACTACTTCTAGTTATTCTCAGTTCTTATTTCAGCATTATCGATCTTGGACCAGCTTTAGTGGATATTATTATATATTTTGTGTATTTATACCCAACAAAAATGTCGTAGTAACTTTTAGTGTTCCTAGCAACTTATTCGGCGTAAGAAGTAAGATTATTTATCTTCCTAACGAAAGTATTCCCGATTGTATAATTTTGTTACCTAGCCTCACTCGGCAAAACAAAACCATAAAACTCACTACCGTAATAAAAAATGTCCTCCATGGGACTAATAAAACCATTTCCTCATTCCAGGGTCTGAAGGTCGCGCGGCACGATGCCGGAGGGAGTGGCCAAGGAGGATGCCAAGGGCAAGGCCAAGGAGGCCTCCCCGCGGCGCCGCCCGGCTGGCAACATCGCCAGAGTCCGGGTGGAACTGCTTGATGGCTCCATCATGGAGCTGGATGTCGATGTAAGTACTAGCTTATACAGGGCGTAAGAGACGCGCAAGCTGTTATCATGAAAATGTACATGATATGGTGTGTTTAACTTGTCCTACAATGTTGTGAGAAAGAGGACACATGGTCCTTGATGGTTCATTAAAAATATTGATCGGATAATAAAATAATGTATCGATACAAAAAGTACTTCAATAAGCGCTGTTCTGATGTTCGTTAAACCTTAACCCTGTATAATAATATATTTTAGGGTCATTCAGACTATACACTCCCGGTGTGATAATAAATATGATAACGGTGTGACGCAAAAAAAAAAAATATATAAAGCACAAGTTGGGGGAAAATATGCGCCACATCCACGCAAAACGGCCATCACTCAGCATAATGCTGTGCAACTATGCGAGACAGAGCGACACAGCTACAGCCGGCGTTGACGTGATGACGTTACCCGGTGCAGCAAAGGAAGAGATACCTAAAACCTATTGTAAAATAAATATAAACACAATACAAGTAAATAAATCTCTATATTTTGTCACCTTTCAGAGAAAGATCCGGGGACAGGAGCTGTTAGGCAAAGTGTGTGACAAGCTAAACCTGGTGGAGAAGGACTACTTCGGTCTGCTGTACGAGGACCGCGGCGACCCGCGTGTGTGGGTCGACCTCGAGAAGAGGCTCTCCAAGATGCTCAAACGTGAGTACCCACCTTATTATCATTACTTTCGTGTTTATTTTTGAGCACTTCTGACAGGTCGAGCGTACTTCTGTCAGCATATTTATTTATTGATATGACACTACAACGACTTACTCATTAAAACATACAAAAACACAAATCGCATACAGTTTTTAGTTTTCTCAATTCGTCACTTACAGAAGAGCACAACTCTAGCAGAGAACTCAATAATTGAAGGACGTGTAAGATGAGTTATACATTGTCAAATTAAATAATCTAGCAAAACTCCACAGATGTGATGGGTATCAAAATTTAAACATGATGAAAGAAAAAAGAAATATATCGGTCTTTGACCCCAAAAAAATCATCAAATCTGTTTTATTTTTATTTGCGAAAAACTTTTAAAAACGTCTGTTTATTTGATTGCAGACGAGCCCTGGTCATTGCGGTTCTCAGTGAAGTTCTACCCGCCGGAACCGGCGCAGCTGCAGGAGGAACTCACGCGGTACCAACTGGTGCTGGCCGTCAGGAAAGACCTGCTAGAAAGTAAGCAATATTGGTGAAATCTTTTCTAGCGAATTCATAGTACGTCGTAAGATTATAGCACTCTTCCAAACTTTAAATTTCACTAGAGGAATGAATCACTGCAAGGCCAGATGACTGGATATGAGAATGCAGTCTCTCTTAGGGCAATCGACGCCGACGGTGATTCAAGTAGATACAAGTCGCTAGAAACTGCCATGATTAACTTACCGTATTCCTACCTGCAGGCCGCCTGCCCTGCTCCACGGTGACGCACGCGCTGCTGGCCAGCTACCTGCTGCAGTCGGAGCTGGGCGACTACGAGGCCGCGGAGGCCAACGCCGGGCTGTGCAAGCAACTCAAGCTGGTGCCCGCCGCCGCCGCCACGCCCGACTTGGAAGAGAAGGTTCTGGAACTGCACAAGACGCACCGGTAAGTACGGCATTAACCTACATGGCTTTCGTAACGAATCTCCACGATCTTTATAAGTTTATGGCATAATATTAAGAGATGAACACTATTTCATATTGAGAAAAACAAAAATTGGTACAAATATGACCTAACTTTTGAATGCTCAACCATTACTCTAGCATTATAAGTCTTGTAGTTATTAGCGTATAGAAATATTGAACTTGCCACTAGTACACCGAGCGAAAAGACATTATCACATCAAAAGAGAAGAGGGTCAGCTCAGAGAGCTGACAGCGCACATCAATATTAATAAATGTAATTATGAAATATCGCTCTGTTATGCACTAAAATATTGATCACAGTAACAGTTGCAATCTTTTTTTCGTGTGGTTAGTAACTAACCTGGTGTCAGAGTTTTAAAGCCGCCCATGGGCCTCTGACTTGGCTTCACATGCCGTCAAGAAATATCTCTCAGGCATGCCGGTTTCCTCACGATGTTTTCTTTCACCGTTTTTGAAGCAAGTGATAATTATACAATACGCACATAAATCCGAAATGTCAGAGCACACGCAACAGTTGCAGTGTAAATATAGGATTCTGTAGGTTTCCAAGTGCTTTTTTACACTTAAAACTAAATATTCAGTGTCACGATTATACATAGTTATTTGCAATTCATTATCATTATGTTAATAACCTCCCGGTAGTATGTTCCCATGGAATAATTTTCGACCTTGCGGGTTAAGCCGCGGAAAAAAGTTAGTTCCTACGTTTTACAGGTTCCAAAGGTGACATTCTGACATTCCAAAATATCTCTTAAAACTAGATACATTTAAATAAATTTTTCTCCCCCACAGAGGTCAAACCCCAGCGGAAGCCGAGCTCAATTACCTGGAGAACGCTAAGAAGCTGGCTATGTACGGCGTAGACTTACACCCGGCTAAGGACTCGGAGAACGTCGACATTACGCTCGGAGTGTGCTCGTCTGGCCTGCTCGTGCATCGAGAGAAGTAAGGCTAACAACAGCTAGTCTGTTCTTGAAGTATCTGATAAAAGTGTATACAAATCCTGTTCAAGTAAAATTCTTACACACCAACTCACTAAAGGGAATTAGTAACACATTCATTTGTAATTAGGAAGGTTTTGACTTTATGTCTCACCATTATTTCTAACAATTAAAATATTAAATTTTAATTGAAAAGTCATCGACGAAAATTGAGGTTACAAAATTAACCTCAAGTGCCAAATGAAAAACATCTTTTAAGTGATTCGAACTTAGAATTTCAAGTATTAAAACAATCAATTCAAAGCACTATTTGTTAGTGGCACTACAAGTTGGCATTATGAATTGTTTCAACCCAATGCCCTTAGTAGGTGTAGCTTTGTTTTTCATTATGTTTAAGATTTTTTTTAAATAGAAAAATTTATTATTTTAAATAGTAGGTGAAATCTCGATTCGAGATATGATTCTGTAAATAAGACTGTTAAGCGATGTTGGACGTAATTTTGATGATTAAAATACAGCGAACATTAAAATCTAACAGTTAAATTAAATGTTGTCAACGTCATAATAGACTGATTATAATCCTGTCGGGAACGCAAAATTATTTCAATCACAATTTGGACGTAGTTTATTAATCTTATCAATTTTTTTCCCCACAGACTACGCATCAACCGCTTCGCCTGGCCAAAGATCCTGAAGATCAGCTACAAACGTCACAACTTCTACGTGAAGCTGCGACCGGGCGAGTTCGAGCAGTTCGAGTCCACCGTCGGGTTCAAGCTGGCCAACCATCGCGCCGCCAAGAAGCTGTGGAAGACTTGCGTGGAGCATCACACGTTCTTCAGGTAACACTCGTTATGTCGCCGAAAGACACTCACTGCTGGACATCAAGCATCAAGAAGTGCTTCTCGCGTACAGTGCATTCGTGCCACCCTCAGTAGGTCATTGTTCTACCTTGTGGTGAACTTACTTACGCTATGGCTCCTAACGGTCATTCGTTCTGCGAGCAATATTTGTCTACTGACACTGAGTTTGGCAATTGATTAGGGGGCTAGGGCTTCAGAGAAATCCTTAGAAGTCAAACGCCGTCGCCAAACATCTTGCCTCAAGACCCTTTTTATCGTTTTCGACGTCGCCGGACATGTCGGGCGAAGTCGATCGACATCGCCCGACTTCGCGCGATGTCTCTGTAGTCTGGAGACGCAAATTGCAAGACGGTGTTCCATAGTAAATACAATAATATTTAACCGTTCTGTTCCCGCCAGGTTGATGTCTCCGGAGCCGGCGACCAAGAGCACCCTGTTCCCGCGCCTGGGCTCGCGCTTCCGCTACAGCGGCCGCACGCACTACGAGTCGCGCGCGGCCCCGCCGCAGCGCCCGCCGCCACACTTCGCGCGCACGCTGTCCAACAGGAAGCTGTCCTCGCGCAGTATGGACGGTAAGTGTATCTTATAGGGTACCATTTACCATATTTTTAGCCCAACAACGTAACTGTCCACAGGAGTCACTGATATAGAATAGCCAGGTCCAAAGTCGATCGTAATATTAGTACGTAATTTGTCTAAGTCCTTTACAGTAGATTAGTCGAGATTATACATTGATAATCGTGGAAACCACTTATTATAACGACATTTCGGGGAGACCAGCGGGGTATTGCGTCACACACATAAAATGGCAATTGATCGCAATGCATTTAATTTTGACAATTCACCCACGTTCATTGTATTATTTACGTTGTTAAACAGACGAATTTTTCGAACCTATGAAGCAATGTATATTTTCCATCAAAACCCTCTGATTTTGGTTGAAGTGTGTTACACAATTAGAATGCGGTTCTGTCTATTGTTGGTTCAAACCACGAGATCGCGTTGAGTGAGTTTTAAAGACATTGTCATAAGGTTTAAATTACAAATTGTTGAATGCTCGTGAAATGCAATAACTATAGTAGTAGTAGCTAAGAACGCCAGACCGTAAAAAAATCAATCTGAATGACCTCAAATATTCTTGATTTTCAACTAAACCTCCGAAATCGTAATTCTTGATTTATATCTACCTATGCAAAGGCTCAAAGGTACCTATCCCTATCAGAGATTACAAACGTTATATTATGTGATGTGTATGATGTGCAAAAGCGACCACAGTCTACACTATGAACTCCTCCATGACATGTAAAAGCGACTGATGCAAAATAAATATCAGTTTGGGACACTTCTCACACCTACGCGAGAAGTCGAGCTATTTATTTTATTGACTCATCTGCCATCACCTTCATTCTTCATTCATCTGCCAATATATTTACCCGGAATTCCTACGAAAATTACGTCATCAAAACTTCATCTAATTACTGAGAAAAATGATTTGTTTAATGTTTATATTTACATGCCAACGATCACTTACTGATTGATAATAACTATAATTAGATGTTCAAACGCAAAAATCACGAATCTGAGAATTTATGTGTAACCTGTTGAAAAGTGAAATGATGCGTTTTATTTTATTACTTATACTAACGTCATCATCGACTACCACTACATACTGGTTACCTCATCTAACAATATAGTCTTGCGTGAGGAAAAATGTCGTAAATCCTTTATAGAATAGAAACAGTATAAATAAAAAATAAAAAATCTAGTATTTTTTGACCTCTGCTTACCTTTGCATACACTGTGATGTTATGTTTTAAACCGACTTTAAAAAAAGGAGGAGTTTCTCAGTTCGTCGGAATCTTTTATTTAATTTATTTATGTATGTTTTTATGAAAACAGCTGGACCGATACAGATTTTTTTTTGTTGTTTGAAATCTATATCTATAAAAATCAATGCCACTTTTCGTTGTAATTTTATAACTCAAGAACGGCTGGGCCGATTTAGCTGATTTTGGTTTTGAAATGTTTGTCATAGTCCAGGGAAGGTTTAAGCGGAAATTAGGGTAAGTAGGGTAGGTAGGGTTTAGTGCTACCCGTGCGAAGTCGGGGCTGGTAAAGCTAGTGCTGTGCTAGAGCTGGTGGTATTTATATAATACTTCCTAGGTATAAATTTTATTAACTTTGCTTGAGTAGTTCTTGAGTTAGCTTCAATAATACGTATGTTTTCGATTTAGTGTATGTTGATGATGTTATTATAATTTCTATACGAATTTGTGCGGGGTAGGTACGGCAGATAAAAAGTGAAATAAAAAACTTTTTTACCAAAAAAAAAACAACCATGTCTTTGGTTCTGCATTTTCGTTTTTCGCCACCAACTTCCGAAATTATACTTATTTTGCTCTTTATAGTGTTCTTTTTGGAAGTCGTTTGTTATTTTTGTAAATAAGTTTTTGTCTAAAATGATTGATTTGAAACACACATGAAATACCAATCTAGTTGGATTCATTTGTAAGTCGTATTATTTTATGCTAGCTAGAAGTCATTTGAATCATTTGACCATTTATCAAATTTGCTATCTTACGACAATCCACCTGGACATGGCATCTTGGTATTCACCAAGTCTGCTAATATAACTAAAGGGCTCTTCTCATTAACGCGAAGGTCAATAACGCCTAATAAAATCTAGCTCCCAATAAAATTAAATTGCTCATTACAAGTACCACCACTCCAGTACTCACCATATTACAAGTCACGGCCGAAATAATAACACGAATTCAGCGTCAATGTACTTACGGAGAAATGGCCGCTTATGTCACTATCACACAGAATAGATAGGACAGAAGGTCAGCTCCATACAACGAGCGAACACGCACGCGCACATAGACACGCTTCACGTACAGCGAGTGCAGGCGCACCCACGACCGGCATTTGTTTGAGATCGCCGCCGTACGCACGCGTCTATGTGTGAGTTAGCCTGTTTTCGTTCGATGTATGGAGCCGAACTTCTGTGCTCTTCTGTGATATCACAATAAATTGAGGCAGTTACACAAACAAACATACATACGCGACCTTGACTGAGAAGGGAGATAGTTGAGTCACATTCATTTGTCACTATGCCAAACTGATGCAGTGGATGGTGCTATGGCAGAGGTGATAATTTGTGACGAAGTGTGGGAAATATTTTGATATGAATTTAGTCGTGTGTTTTTTTGAGGAAGGATGTGTAAAGATTCTTTTGTACTGGTAAGAATCAGAAACTGCAAAATCTATCTCTCCGAAATTTAATCGAATTGGCTTAAAAATTCTCTGATTTTGACTATGTTTTTATTATTTGACTGTGCTTTTATCATCTTAAAATATTAACACTTGAATTTGTTACTGAATCACAACAATAAACGTTAAAATGCTCTCTGTCAAAACAAAGTGCAGCTGCCTATTGCGTCTTTAACACTAAATCCACATTAATATCTGACCCAATTTCATAATAATATAAAACAATATGAGCCATTCCTGCCAAATTTTGATTCATATATCATTCAAAACTATTTTTATATCCCGATTCGAATCATAAAACAGGAATATAGTGAATCAGCTGTCGGTTCCAGAAATCAAATCAAGCTGTTGTATTGCGAACGAATCTATTAATATACATACATACATACATACATAAACGAACGCCTCCTTCCTGGGGTAGGCAGGAACTACAGACCGTCACCTACTATGATCCCTACATACTCTTTTGTCTCGTTCATACATCTGGTCACACGCACGCCGGTTGCGAGTACTAAGCACCTCACTTTTCTGAAGAACATCACTAATAAGGTCACTTTATGCCCTCTCTCTCTATGTCGGAATCTATTAAGAGGGTTTATCCTAAAAGTTGGCAACGTCACAAATAACTGTCAAATATTTACCTGTTTTGATTCTTATAGCAATATTACTGTGTGGAAATAAAAAATGTGGCTAACTAGTGAACTAGAATATTAATAATGAATTGCAATTATAACATTGAATTTGATATTGTACCCATTTTAGGTGTACAAAACGCATTTGGAAAGTTTCCAAATAGTTTTAATTCATCTAAAACTAAACATTCGGTGTTACAATATTAATTATTGCAATTCATAATCAATATTCTAATTTCCACACAGTAATATTGCTAAAATCAAAACAGTGAAAAATTTGACATCTATTTGCGACGTTGCCCACCTTCAGAATAAACCCTCTTAATACATTTGATGGAATAGAAAATTGTTATATAACTAGATTTTTTTATAGAATGTTATTTTTGATTCTGACGATCAATCAACAGGCATTCTTTGTGTAATCTCAGAGATTTTTTGTATAAATCACTCATCCGGTCTAAATGGTTGATTTAGTGAAGAGTAACTGATGAAATACTGGCGGAATCTACTTAGTAAAAAGTTTAAATTCACTGACAGATAACGCACAGCGTAAAGCTCTGGGTCTAAAAAGATGAAATTGAGTTGAAAATAACGAAAGTGAACACCAAGGAATGATTTGTTTAAATTCATCCCCTAAAGGGGTTATTATAACAATGAAGGATGAAAGTGTGTATGGAAGTTTGTCATTTTTGTCAATTCGAAATTCTATCGCGCACAGTTTTTCACATGATTTTCTAGTATTATAACTTTTGCTGGTTATATCATAGCATCGGAAAGGCTGCATAAAAAAATACAAAAACTTATAGGCAAAAGATTGAGCTCAGTTGCATGCTGTGGAAAGACCTTTGTCCAACAGTGGTCTGCTCGCTCTAGGTTAATACAATATCTTATCATTTACTGCCTACTAGACTATAACAGTTTGTGTTTAGTCAACAAATAATAAAATTGTTTAGCACACACATACACACACACACGCGCGCACACACACACACACACATTAATTAATAAACTCACGTCTTCTTCCCATGGGGTTAGAATTTACGTGTTTTATATGCAAAACAAGGCTTTAAATATCCATAATTATTGTTACTATAAACAATTCGTTTGTTTACTACATATATTCTAGAAAACTTTTCACCGTACCTAACAACATAGTATATTTCCTAGTAACAGACAGCGATATCTAAACTGTTTCGTTATGATCTGTAATAGCTTGAGTGATGGCGGTTGGGCGGACGCCAAACATACCAGAACTAGGGAGTATGGATAATTGGATATGGCAACATTTAGCCGTCAGCACCATTTCTTTCTGTAAAATTACAATACATATTTTTATTACCCTCAAATAATTGATTTCCTTACATAAGTGCAAATAAGTGACCCTGGAAAGTAGTTTGCCAACCTTTTAAACATATTCTCTGTTTTCTCTTAGCCAAAAAATTGTTAGCATTCTTCGTGATAACACGATAACATAAAAATAGTTTACCTACTGTGACTACTGTACTGTACTGACCCCAAGTAACACGGGACGAGATTCGTTCTCGCATAAACTATTTTTGACGATATTTTTGGAACACTTAAAAACTTTCTTCCTAAAAATCAGCCACAATAATAATCTGCATGACTCACTCCCACATAAAACACCCCAGCCACTGCAAGTCAGTAGTACGAACCTATGAGGTAGTCGTTATTAATACACCGTAGCGGTCAGACGCGCGATATAAACAAACGAATACATTCGGTGGAACTCACACGATCCGCGGTAGCTCTCGACAAGTCAACAACTAGTACATTCGGGATAGCACTTGTATACGACCTCGGCAGTACATTCGTGAACGTGATAGTATCCAACTAGTCGGAAAGAAAAACAGAAAAGAAAGGAAATTTATTTGTGTACAAAATATGGTGTTCGGAGACTGTTGGACCTGTGCCTCCGGTGGCTATAGTGAGTATCAGTGTACAGTTGTGATAAAACATCTTCTTCCTGCCTTCGTGCCATGTTACTTGGGTAGAATGTGTGATAAGTGTGGTGTTAAAAAATAATTTATAATTTTTGGTTTTAGTCATTTTCATTAAAGTGTCTGTGCAATTTTTCATCAATCATGGATTACATTCTGAGAAGAGTTTTCATATTTTCAAAATTCGTGAGGCCTAATAATAAAAGAGCGATTTTATTTTTTATGCAGTGCGTAATTTTTTAATGTTGATAGAATGCAGTTAAAGTGTTAATATTACTCTAACCGTACAAAAATACCAATATTTATAAAACTTCCAAATTCACTTAAATACGGCTAATTACAGAAACCATTAAAACACATACTACGTAATGATCCTCGTTAAAACTATAGACTAGCATTTGTGTAAATAAACAATATCATTATCGACTGCATATTAAGCTCCTGTAATGACGACTAATAGAGAAGTATGGAAGTAAAAGACATGTTGCGCCCGCGCCAAATAAATTGTGATAACGGCAGGAGAATGATGCTGATGGTAAAGCTCCTGCAAACAAAGCTTCAAATCCAGTCAATAGGGATGATGACAAAAAAAATTGTTTTTGTCCGTCTTTGAGATTATAAAAAAATATTGGACACGTATTTTTTCTTTTTTTACGTCATCTAAAGATTACGGCGATACATTGAGGTAAAATGTGCCATGACGTCACGAGTATGTAGATTTTATACATACTAGTTACGTAGCGACCCCCACTCCCCAACTTAAAATGCGTTTTATCTAAGTAATTTTTTTGTAATAATATGATAAAGCAAAAAATACATGTCTAATATTTTTTTATTATCTGACTGACGGACTAATTAGAAATTCATTTTTTTTACCCAGGCATCATCCCTATTAGCTAATCGGCAACGAATGTTCGGCATTCGAGATTGTTATTACGCCCAAAGTGTAGCCGATCTCAGGTGTTCAATGTAAACATTCGGAACTTACTACTGGCCTGTGGGATACACGATATTTCCCCCTTTCGTAATAAGTAGTTTTTTTTGCATCCCTGTGATTTTGTTTCATTGCCGCAATTTACAAATAATTAAAAATATCTTTAATTATGATGAAAGGAGAGCAGTGGTGGCCCAGTGGTCAGCCCCGACTTGGTCCGTTGTTGATCTTGGGTTCGAACCCAGCCAGGCGCTTTACTTTGTGTAAATAATTTCATCACCCTCAAAACGGTGAAGGAATCGTGAGGAAACATGTCCAAGGCATGTCCTAGGACCAAAAATTCGAAGACTTGTGACATCTACCAACCCGCACTGGGCCCGCGTGGTGGATGATAGCCCATTTCCTCTCGAAGAGAGGAGGCCTGTGTCCCAGCAGTTACAGGAACATTATAGACTGATTATGAGGACCAAAGGACCACTAGGTCCTACTCCTATAAAATGAGGCGAAATGTTGTTTATCGATAAGAACACTAGTTTACCATTACGAGCCTTATAATCATATCATGTCGGCCTAAAATGTCTTCTTCCCTACATCTCTATCAACCGTCACGTCAGTGTTTACCCCGCAAAGTTTATCTCAGTTTTCTTGCCAAAGATTTTTTCATACAATCTATTCATCGTTTCTTGGGTCTTTCTCTCTGCTTTTAATCCATTCAAGTTCGTCAAAATGGACGTCTCAAGTGATATAATTTTTATGAATATACATCACTGACCTCATGAATGAATGACGAGTCTCAATAGCAATAATAATAATATAATAAGCAATTGTTATATATATAAATAAATAAATAGGTCTTATTAATAAGGCGACGATTCTCAGATTGTCTCGCGATTGTTAACAAGTCTGCAGCGCACTGATAACGTCATGTTCTGTATTTAGGCGCGAGTTACACCGCCCGGCGCAGTGCATGGATGTAAATAGAACTACTTGATAATTACATGATCATATTTATTTGGCGCTCGCGGTTTTATTAGTAACGCGTTGTTAATAAGACCGTGAGCGCCAAATAAAACTCACACAAGTAGAACTTCAAAATATTTTTTAAGTTCTACTTGTGTATGTTTCGCGGTTTTTTTGATCGGATAGCTTGCTTTAGAGCAATTTTTGTTTGGGTTATTATCATATTTAATGTTATCTTGTCTTAATCTAATGGATTTGTGCATCTTCGTGACAATTGATTTACGGACGTCTTATCGATAACTGCTTACCTCTGGTATCGGTATCGGCATTAAATAGTAATTAAAACAAAATAATTTTCTAAAACCATTTCATAGAACTTTTTTTAGTTTCTGTTGCTACTTCACAGACGTAGTATAAATAGATGCCTTCACGTCTTTCACGATTAAATCTGTTGATCTTTTGGACATAATTCCATCAAGTTACCTCACCCACTGGCCACTTAAACCTAGAGCCTGGGCTGTACTATGCCGAGAAATAGACGAATATATTTTAACAAAATTATAGATTTAGCATTACCCGTTATTTATCGAAAACATTGCCATCAATCATTGTATTTCATTCAGCACGTCCGAGGTTATGATAAACATTGAACGCTAAAGTAATGCATCCTGAGGAAATGCACTAGTAAATAATCAATAATAACTTGTTGTATGTATAGATAGATAGATAGATCGATAGAATATTCTTTATTATGCACACCATACAAATTACAGAAATAAATTTAGAAATGTTACATAGGGTGACACAATGGGCGGTCTTATCGCTAAAAGCGATCTTTTACAGACAACCTTTGGATGGATTAAAGGGAGAAGGCGAGACAATACTGCAGGTAGTCAGTGGTGTACCATTTACATACACAATAAATACGTAACGCATAAACTTAACCATTTAAATATATACATATATATATATATATATATATATATAAAATAATAAACATGAAACAAGAATAAGGAACTATATGTAATGATGACGTTTAAGGAAAGAGGAAGTGTTTTTTCACCAGAGTTTTAAAAGTGGACAAAGATTGAGCACGCCTTATCGACACGGGCAAGGCATTCCACAACCGTACTGCTTGAACTGTAAAAGATTTGTCACAAAGCTGGTGGAATGCATCGGCGGCATCTCTAGTCTCAAGTTTTTTAAGTTTTATGTATTAATGATGCAAGTCGTGAGAGGTATGTAAGGTAGGAGCTATGGTGTTCATATCAGCGTGGGTTATACCATACAAATAATAGTATTAATATTATTTAGTATTTTGTCCGATTTCGCTTGTATTATTCTTATTAACCATTGCTATACCATTTCACACGCTCACAGTGAAAACACACAGTCAACTTCTGACTTGCTTGGGTTGTGCTTCTAGTTAAATGCTTGAAAAGTTACACAACATGGGAAACTTTTATCAGTATTCAGTTTAATAAGTTAACAATTCTATGACCGTTGGATGTAACTCAAATTAGGCTGGTTATGATATTTACATGGTGACTTCTGTTGACTTTTGATAAGGGACAGATCTTCAAAAATTTACATTTGGACCCACGAAACTCACTCTCACTTAATAATTTTATAACCATACTTATCTATATTTTCTTCTCCAGCGCTGGCACAAGGCGACAAAGATGAAGCGATGCCCGCAGATGCTGCCAAGCGTCACACCATGCCGCCACAACCCGCGCCACGACCCACCATCAAAGACAAGGTAATTTTACCAACTTACTATGAGGTTGGTGATAGTTATAGAATATAGTTAATAAGTTGTATACACGTGTGGCATGTTTGTAATGGGTCGTAAGGTTGCCAACAGCCTGTTTTTGTGATGCTAATGTGGAAAAGGTTAAGACCTGAGTGAGGAGATTTCAACAACAATAGATCAACCCTCTGTCCAATCCAAAGAAAAACTTTTATTCCAAATAAAAGTTTTTCTTCTTTCTTTGCCTCTTGATTCTTGTTGACGTCATTTTATTGTATTTTAGTCATTGAAAGCTCTTTTCACATTGACAAAATAATGTTTCAACAGTGCGATCAAAAACTAGGTGTTTGGCATCCCTGGAGATGTGCTCAGTACGATGTTTAGGCTGTGGTTCCACCAGAGATGAGCGATGATGAGTAGCGAGGGATGTGTGTGAAACTAACCAATAACATTGCTTCACTGTCATATCTTGAGCTAAGCTAGCGTTGTTATTGGTTAGTGTCACACACATCCCTACGCATCCTCGCTCATCTCTGGTGGAAACGCAGCCTTGGTCTCGGAAAAGAATATCAATGTGTTCGGGTTTATACGTTTTTGATTGAGGACACTCTAGTAATCACTATCTCGCTATTTTAAGAGATCTCTGAAAAAAACTGACCGCATCTCTTAAAATATTAAGCTGTTTTAACATTAGTTAATTGTTATCAACAATCCGTAAATGTTAAACGAGCTTGATCTATTAATAGTGTTAATACAATATTGTTGTTAACAATCCGATGGCATATACCTAACAATTATGTAATGCAATGAATCTTATGAGTAAAGGTTACATGCAAAAGGCGACCTTATGTCGTACTGATAAAAAAATAACTCGATCATTCAAGAAATTTTAAATAAAAATTGTATTAAAATAGACGCATATAAGAGTGCACGTTTCTCTGAGATAAGATGACAAATATAAAATAAATTGATCATCTATTATTCTACGCCTCCACACAATATTGCTCTAGTGCTCTTCAAGTGCTGCAGCACATTTCTGTTCGAATATCTTATAAGATACTTGATTAAGGATAGGTCACCATTAATGATAACACAGTGACGCAGATTAATTAAAGGATATACCAATAAACATACTTAACGGATATTAAAAAAAAATTGTATAGCAAAAATTTTGCAGGCTTTTTATAGAAGTCATAGATTATTACAGATAGTTCACTGCGCAAAACCACTAAAATAAAAAGCGACTCTAGCTACGACACAATAAAGTGCAATTTACCTACAGTTATATTGACCTAAAACTTGCCTCTCTTTCTATCGCTTAACTCTTAGATCTTCTGACTATGTTACACTCAATGAATTGGCCGGACAAGTCGAGCCCGCCGTGTACTTGTAGGTTCATATCTAAAACGCGGAGTGAACCATCTGTATTAAGGGTCGTGCAGACCAGCGCGACGCGACGGCGCAACGCGACTCGAACAATGCAATTTCTAAGAAAACTGGACGGTATAACAATAACCGGTGTAGTGTCGCACTGTCGCGTCGCGCTAGTCTGCACGAAGCTTTATTCTGTGACAAGGTCAATGTCAAGGTTTATTCTATGATCCCACACATTTCTCAACTTAAAGGAATAATATTTAGTTTGTCTTATGGTTATCATAACAGGTGACTATGAAGCTATATTTAGAAGCATTATCAGTGTATTAGTCACTACAACTAAGATGAGGCATTTATTTACTTAGGTATGCTAATCTCAGGGTGACACTACATGGCAAACTTGAATCATTTAGTTTTTACACGTAGGTATGTGCTATCGGACATATAAATTATACATATAACATTTATTTAGTTTTAACACAATATTCTAGAGGGCATGGTGATATCATACCATCGTTGGTTGGAGTCAGACGAAATCCGGCGTAATTTTTGACACTAAAAATGAATCTTCGAACTTTCGATGGAGTTTATTTCGCGAAGACGAATTTTGCGCCTTTAGCGTAATTTCGGCGACTCACTTTTAGTGGCGTTAATTACGCCTGGTTAACCCCGACCATATATCAGTTATACTAACAATAACATTATATTTCACTAACAAACTTCAAATGGTATTGGTTTCATATTTAGATGTTTTGTTGATTTTCATCTCTTTACTAATGTCATGTTTCATTAATAGTAATGTTGCCAGAGATTGCGTAAAGCTATCAAGCATTTCGTCCGGTTCAAAGTATTATTGTAATTAAGGGTTATTAAAATCCTCACTAATTAATTATTTCAAAAGAATACTTTGACTTGTAACAACGTCAACCAAGACACAATTTAGTTACCAAAAACTCGGCAACAACCCGACCTTACAGTTTGTAATTTTGGATAGAACTTAACTCTATAGAGTCTGCTAAACAAGTTTCTTAGAAAAACATAGATTATAATTCCGTGCATATCTGGCAACATACTGGTGCACGAACTAACGGTGTGCGCACGCGGCCGGACAGCTGCGGCGGCGCTCGGGCGGCACGGCCAGCGCCTCGTCCGCCTCCTCGCTGGAGGGAGAGTACCTCGCCGACAAGCTCGACAAGGTGTGACGCACCGACACACTCACCCACTCACTCACCCAACTCCCTACACTTACACGGTGTAAAAAGACCCATAATTGCCCATAAGATAGCCGTTACCTACGCGTTCTGTACATTAGACTAAGCATCATTGAGCTAATATTATTGTTGGGAAACGAGTTTTATTTTTGGGGTGAAAAATAGCTTTTTAAGGCAGGAGCAATGTAACGCACGCAAATCATTGTGCTTATTGGTACATGCAGCAGTACGAGGGCGTTGTATACTTCCCGTTAAATGTCAGCCAATCACAGTTTTCGTGACATCACATCCTCGACCGGTAATGGCGGACCTTTACCGTGGGGGTATTTAAAGTTAAGTTATAACATTTAACACTGGTTTCCCCAAGTATGTTCAAGTCCAAAAAATGGATCACAAGGAACGGAAGTATAAATGACTCGGCTTCGTTAAGCGTCTTTTTACACCTGTTATGTATACACACACTGCCGGACAGCTGCGGAGAGTGCCTCGTCGACTAACTCGACAAGGTCCCTTGACACCATCCTCTTCACCACACAAATCCTATCCCCTACACATACGACAAATTTTACGCGCGCTTTAGTAGCTTTAAAAATGGAGCCTCGTAAGAATTGTAGTTTATGGTTAGCAGTGACAGGGAAAACACTATTCTTGTAATTTAGCCTTCGCCACCAGTGGTAACAACCAGCTCGACGGAAACACCAAAGTGCTCGAAGGTGACCGCAACCGCAGACCGCACCGGCTACGTCGCCCAATTGCAGTGACAGACCGCTGTGATACGACTGGTTTCTATGTAACTCTATGAAAACACACGTTCATGGCGACATTTCCACCTGTCACCGTTTTCCATAGACTTACATAGAAACTGGTCGTGTCGCTGCGGTCTGTAACGGTCGCCTTCGGGAGTGTACCTTAATAGGTGTCCAGCTGTTTACATTGTTCCCAGATAATATCGAAAGACGAGGAACCCTCAAGTCGCCAAACGCATGACAAGATGATTCAAACAGTTTCTTTTAATCTGGAAACGAATCCCCATTTCCTGAAGAGACATAGATTCTGCTTTGTGTGTTATAGTGTATTGTGTATGTGTATAATCTACGTCACCGTGAACTGCCAAAAGTTTGATTAAATCTCGCTTATTATGTTAGCTTTTAGCTTTTATTTGAGACTTTATAAAGCTTTTATAAAAAATCGGACATATGCAAAATTATTCCGAATAGTCGTTTTGGCAGTGAAACATTAAGAAGCAGAAGTGTAAGCGAAAACGATTTAAAAATGTTTAATTAAAAAAGGTATTGGCTTTTTGAATTTTACAGAAGCTTTTTTATTAAAGATGGTAGCAGTAGAATTTAAAGTAATTAATCATGAAAATTGTTAGGAATTCTTTTAAGGTAATTTTAGCTCCTTTTATATGGATTTAGAACAGTAAAATAATAGGTAGAAACTATCTCTTCAAATGGGGATGTGCCTACAACTTTTAATTTGTTTTATTTACTCTAACATTTCCTTATCATCGTCAATCAATCATCACACGATACTTTATATCAGTGCCTTCGTCGTGGCAGCTTTTTTTCAATGTTTTGTAAGTTTGTGTTCTTTGCACTGTGTTTATTTGGTATTTTTTCTATTCTGTAGTTAAGTTACTCATTCATTCTATATTTATTTCATACTGCTTTCTAATACTACTGTCTAACAAAGCTTACCTACTTTACTCTTAAGCTCGTTTCTTCCTATTTTAAAAGTATAGTTGGCAAAACCAAAAAGCTCAATAAAAAAAAGAAAATATTTACTAGATATAAAACATTGTTGTTTTGTATTTTTAGAAGCCGCCTCCGGGAGCCGTGAAGGTGATGCCCACAGCTCCCCCCGACAAGAAGGAGGAGAAGAAAGTTTTGGAGCAGAGGAAACCTGCTGAGAATGGTGAGTATTGCTTATGAAACGTCGTCTAAATATAATGTAGAGTAGGACACTATCAATATGCAAGAAACCGTGGAGAATGGAAGGAAAGAAAGGATACTTATACCCAGTAGGAGGTGATTCTGAGCTGAACTGGTGGTGCTTATGATGAAAGTAATAGCATTGGAAGCAGCTAGTATATTCTCATAGCAGCAACATTTTCTGTCTATAAGTGTTCTATTTTCCTTGTGTAAAAGTATTTTCAATTTTGTATTATACGGTTAACAACCGCGGCGATGCGTATCCACTAACAGATATTTGTAAACAACGTGGTTGAACAGTTAGTCTAGTCCAAAGAATGTTGTATACACTAGGTTTTCCTCCAAATTTTTCCCAGAAACTCACTAATGTTAAACAATCTGTCCGTCTAATATTAATCTAGCGATCTCTTAGCAAAATTATATGTTTTTATTTTAGGTACAGACACGACTAGCGATCCGGGAATCACGAACAACGTTGAAACAACACCCAAGAAGTCTAAGGTGAGTCCATTTTAATTATAAACAATGCAATAATTATCTCAAATGTTCATACGATGCAAGAATGGTAGTCTCAAAGCATTTTATCAGTTCTGTGACGTCAAAGTAGAACCTAGTGTATCATACAAATGTTCAATGTAAATATGAATGTTAGACAACGCAACTAGACGTGCATGGTGCATAATGCAATATTTCCTATTTTATCCGCGGCTGTATAAGTCAAATTATACAAAGCACTTATACTTTTGTTAATTTTTATTTTTTGTTTCACCCCTCCCTTTCCCTAAAGACCGGAGGATTCGGACTGTTCGGTGGTAGAAACAAGTCGCCGAAAGAAGAGAAATCTCCTAAAGAAAAGTCTCCGAAAGAGAAGTCTCCTAAAACGAAAGATAAAAAGGTTAAAGATCCGAAGATTAAAGTAGCCGCGCTTGAGACGTCCAATGACAGTTCCAACCTCGATAGTTCACTTGAAAAGAGTCCCGCGAAGGGTGAAGACAAGCCTTCATTCACTAAGCCGTACGAATACACTGATACAGAGAGGAGTCCTACTCGCACCAAGCCATTCATCCAAGGCGCGTTCAGTTACGAGAAGGAACCAATTTCCGATGAGAAGCAGCGGGCATTAGATGACAGTCAAAGTCCAACGACAAGGAAGGCAGGCCTTGCCTTTAATTACGCCCCCGGCGAAGACAAGAAAGTCGCTGAAAGCGCTGAGAAGCGCAAAACACCTGAAGATCCCAGCAAGCTTAAGACACCAGGACTGGATTACGTGCAGTCGGCAGTTTTGAAGGAACAGGCTAAGAACCTCATCGACCCGACTCTAGCTTTACTTGACTCTGAGAGGTCACAACACGAAGTGCCTACAGCAACCGTTGTGCCGGTCCTCGCAGCTAAACCAGAAAACGAGATCCAAGTGGTCATCATCACAGGTCGCTACAACCCCAAGTCCAAGAAACTTGATGACGCAAATGGCACAGTTGTCGTCACCAAGGGATCGCTGAACAAAGCAAATGGAAAGATCCAGACAGATAAGGAACTCATCAATACCAAGTCAGGACAAGTTAGCTACACAGACCCCGCGACCGGCAAGCAAGAGGTCAAGAATGGACATGTGGATAAGACAGGACATATTCTATTTACGTCAGGGGTCATCGATCCTAAGACTGGCAAGATTGACCCAACCTTGGCCCAACAGTATTGCTTCGTTGAAAGATCGAAAGACAAACTTGGAGCCAAGCCTGGCCGTGAAGTCGACTTGGTTGTTATTACCGGAAAATATGACGGTAAGAATAAGAAATTGGATGCTTCACATGGACATGTGGCCGTTTCTAGAGCAGTCGTTGGACCTGACGGCTATGTTGCTTCAAACTACGGCGTCATTGACCCAAGGACGGGCAAAATTGAATTCATTGACCCGAAAACTGGCAAAGAGGAACCCAAACAAGCTTACGTTGACCAGAAAACTGGAAATATTTTGGTCACCACAGCCGTCTTGGACCCCAAATCTGGAAAAGTTGACTCTTCACTTGGTCAGCAGTTCAGCATTGTAGAAAAGGATGCCACTAAAGCAAACCGTGAAGTCAGATTAGTAGTCGTTACAAGCAAATACGACTTGAAGACCAAAAAGTTGGACCCAACATTCGCTCACGTTGATTCTGTCAAAGGCGTCCTTAGCGGCACTGACGGTAAAATCTACACAGAATACGGAATCATTGACCCCAGGAGTGGAGAAATCCAAGTCACTGATTCTAAGACAGGTAAGCAGGAGATTAAACAAGCCACAGTCGATCCTAAGACTGGAAACATTCTGTTACTGTCTGGAGTTATTGACCCAAGGACTGGAGCGCTGGATACTTCACTAGGACAGCAATACAGTATCGTAGACAAACCTATCGATGCCTTCGGAGCCACCACTGGAAAAGAGGTCCAAGTTGTCGCCATCACAGGCAAATATGACTCAAAGAGCAAGAAGCTAGACAACCCTAACGGATTCATTGAAACATCACACGCTATCATTAGCGATAAAGACGGCAAAGTACATTCAAACTTCGGTGTACTAGATCCTAACAATGGAAAAGTTTACTTCACTGATCCCAAAACGGGCAAACGTGATTCTAAACAAGCGGTCGTTGACGCTAAGACAGGAAGCTTCATTCTTACATCTGGAGTCATTGACCCTAAGACAGGTAAATCTGATTCTTCATTAGCTCAGCAGTTGACTGTTGTCGACAAAGATGCTCCTAAAGGCATTCCTGAAAGATACGCCAACTTAGTGGTCGTAACATCTAAGTACGATCCTAAGAGCAAGAAACTAGACATCACCAATGCACATGTTGATAGCTTCCCCGGAAAATACGACAATGATGATAAAGTACATACCGACTTCGGAATCGTCGATCCAGCGACTGGTGACATCATCGTGACTGATCCAATCACAGGCAAGCAGGAAGTTAAGAAAGCTGCCATTGATCCCAAGACAGGCAATTTACTTCTCACTTCGGGTGTTGTTGATCCGCATACTGGTAAAGTTGATTCTACTTTAGGACAGCAGATAACTGTAGTAGACAAGCCTAAGGACACCTTCCCATCTGTGGCTGGAAAGGAAGTCCAACTAGTAGTAATCACAAGCAAATATGACTCGAAATACAAGAGGTTAGATAGCCCCAACGGACATGTGGAAACTTCACGCGGCATCGTCGCCGCTGATGGCAAAGTCCACACCAACTTCGGTGTAATTGACCCCAAGACCGGCAAGATAGACCATGTTGACCCTAAGTCCGGCAAACAAGAGATCAAGCAAGCTGTCGCAGATCCCAAGACCGGACACTTGGTTATTTCTTCAGGAGTTGTAGACCCAAAGAGTGGAAAGGTTGACTCTTCATTGGCGCAGCAATTCGCTATTGTTGATAAAGACAGAGTAGCCCCTGAGAGATACGTCAACCTCGTCATTGTAACATCTAAATACGACCTTAAGAACAAGAAGTTGGACCTTACCAACGCTCATGTGGACAGCATCCCTGGTAAAGTAGGCGCTGATGACAAAGTACACACGGCATTCGGGGTCGTTGACGCCAATACCGGTGACATCATAGTAACAGACCCCAACACCGGCAAACAAGAGGTCAAGAAAGCCTCAGTGGACCCTAAAACAGGAAACTTGCTGCTTACGTCATCAGTGGTCGATCCCGTATCGGGCCATGTTGATCCTACATTAGGCCAACAGATCAGCATTGTAGAAAAACCTAAAGACCAATTCGCTAACGTTCCTGGAAAAGAAGTACAGTTGGTTGTAATTACTAGCAAGTATGATCCCAGGACTAAGAAACTTGACAATCCTAACGGTCATGTTGAAACTTCAAGAGGTATCATTGCCCCTGACGGCAGAGTTCATACCAACTTCGGAATTATCGACACGAAATCTGGAAAGATTGATCAAGTTGATCCTAAGACAGGCAAACATGAAACTAAGCAAGCTATCGCTGATCCGCAATCAGGACATTTGTTGCTGACTTCAGGCGTTGTTGATCCTAAAACAGGAAAGGTTGATTCTACTCTCGCTCAGCAATTCGCTATCGTAGACAAGGACGCGCCTAAAGAGAGATACGTGAACTTAGTTATTGTGACCACTAAGTATGATCCTAAGAATAAGAAATTAGATCTCACAAACGCTCATGTTGACTCAGTGCCTGGAAAAGTTGGTGCTGATGGCAAAGTTCACGTAGAATTTGGAGAAGTTGATCCTACAACCGGTGATATCGTCATCAAAGACCCAGTCACCGGCAGACGTGAGACCAAGGTTGCTTCTGTTGATTCAAAGACTGGAAACCTCCTTCTTACATCCGGAGTCGTCGACCCTCAGACTGGACAAGTTGATCCTAACTTAGGCCAACAAATTAGCGTCGTTGATAGACCGAAGGACACATTCACACCAGTTCCTGGTAGAGAAGTTCAACTGGTCATTATTACCTCCAAATACGATCTTAAGAATAAGAAGCTTGATAGTCCTAACGGCCATATTGAGACCTCAAGAGGTATTGTAGGAGCTGATGGCAGGGTTCATACTAACTACGGCATTATCGACCCGAAGACCGGAAAGATTGAACATATCGATCCTAAGACCGGCAAACATGAGACGAAACAGGCTATCGCTGATCCAGGAGTAGGCTTCAAGACAGGTAATCTCATCCTAACTACTGGCGTCGTAGACCCTAAGACTGGCAAACCAGACTCAACACTCGCTCAACAATTCACGATTGTCGAGAAAGAGACGAAGCCAATTGAGAGAGAGATTCATCTCGTTATCATCACCACAAAATACGACCCGAGGACAAGGAGGATTGACCCCAGCCAAGGCCATGTGGACACCATCAGTGGTGTTCTTGGAGCTGATGGAAGAATCCGCACAGCCATTGGCATCGTCGACCCAGCGACTGGAGAGATCGTCGTCACTGATCCAAAGACCGGCAGGCAAGAAGTCAAACGTGCTCAGGTTCACCCTGAAACCGGCCACATGGTTATTACAAACAATGTTGTCGACCCCAAGACCGGCAGAGTCGATCCTACACTGGTGCAACAATACAGCATTGTCAACAAACCAGTCGTGCCTTTCGCGAAACCAACTTCCAAGGGCGAGATTCGTCTTGTTATCGTCACAAGCAAGTACGACCCTTACACGAAATCTGTTGATGCCGGCGCAGGCAACGTCGAAGCCGCTAAAGGCTACGTCAGCGCCGAAGACGGTAAGATTCACACAGACTTTGGCATCATTGACCCAAGATCCGGACAAATTCTCTATAAAGACCCGATTACTGGCAAACAGGAGCTTAAACAAGCCGAGATCGATCCTAAAACAGGAAACTTGATTATAACCACCGCCGTTATAGACCCCAAGACGGGAAGAGTAGAACCTTCGTACGCTCAGCAGTTGAGTATTGTCGATAAGCAGAATGTGTTGTCTAAAGTAGCGCCAGTGTCGCAAAGAGCTAGTATATCCCCTGCTAGACAAGTACCCTCGCCTATAAAGACTCCGACACCTTCACCGATTCAGACACCTCTGCAATCACCTGTGCGTACGTCATCACCAATTACAAGCTACGCTCAGAAATCATCTCCCCTCACGCCGACTATGAAGTCACCTGTGAAACCAACCATGGCTCCTCCCGAACCTCCTAAGAGGAAGATCGTCAAAATCATGGTTATCTTCACCAAACTCGACCCTAAGTCTAAGAAACCTGATCTGAACACCGCTGAAGTGGAACATCTTACTGGCATTCTTGATCCTAATGGTTTGATTGAGACCAAGTATGGAGTCATTGACTCTAATACCGGTAACATTATTATAACGGACTCTGCAGGCCAAAAGCAAACCCGAGATGGGTACATTCTGACTGAAACAGGGCAAATCTTCATCAACTCTGGCGCAATTGATCCTAAGACCGGCAAAATTGATCAAAACCTAGGCATGATTCTAAGCGTTGCCAAGCAAGAAGACCCAGTAGTAGAAATCACTACTATCACCGGACCAATTGACCCCAGGACGGGTAAAGTTGACATTGAAAAGGGCACAGTGGAGCACACTAAAGGCAAAGTTGACGCCGAAACTGGTCACATCTCTACCAAATACGGTGTTATTGATCCCTCAAACGGAGTCATATTCGTCACAGATACATCTGATACCAAACCAGTACATATCGATGAAAACAACGGCCTCATCACCATCAAGGGAGTTGTCGATCCTAAGACTGGCAAACCTGATCCTAATGTTGGACAGGTCATCGTTGTTGGTACGCATATTGATCCAGTAGTCGAAGTCACCACGTTTGTTGGTAAGTTGGATACTAAGAAAGGTCTCATCGAGCCCAAGCATTCCCTAGTAGAAAGCAGCACTGGTCAAATTAACCCTGATAACAACAAAATTGACACGAAATACGGACAGATTGATCTTGTTAAGGGAACTGTTACATACAATGATCCTAAGACCGGCAAGTTTGAAAGCAGGGAACTCAAAGTGGACCCAGTCACCGGTCAGTTCTTACTGAAGACAGGACAGTGCAACCCTAAATCTGGAAAGCCAGACAAGGATGTCGCCAGAATGATCTGCTTGAGGATTATCAAGAACAAGATTGATCCCGTCTCTGGCAAACAGATCGTATCCAACGACCCTAAGAACGTCAAAGTTGATCCTAAGACCAACCAGATTTGGATCGCTGGACCTAAAGACCCTCTATCTGGAGAGGTTATCTACACAGCTGGTCAGGTCGACCCGACTACTGGTTACATCATCACAATATACGGTAGATTGGACACCAAGACTGGAACCATCATCAGGACACACGATGTTGACAAGACGCTCATCAAAGTCGACCCAGTCAACGGACAGATCTATACAGCAACCGGAGAAGTTGACGAAGACAACCATCCACTATACTCCGCCTCACAAGTCGATCCTAGCACCGGAGAGATCTACACCAAACTCGGCAAGATCGATCCTCAGACAGGCAGGCTGATCATCATCAAGATCTACATCATCACACAGAAAGACGACAAAGGAAGGGTCAAGGAAGTCGATCCTAAAGAATGTACCATCGATGAAACAACAGGCAGAATCATCACAACAAAGACAGTGTATCTATACCAGATCATCGATCCGATCACAGGAGAAACTATCGATGTGGATCCTGATGACCCGAGGTTGAAGGGCGCGCGAACAACTGTCACACAGACCATGACGCTATCAGGCAAGATCGACCCCGTCACCGGCAGGATCAAGACTGAATACGGAGACATTGACCCCGATACCGGTGATATTGACCCTAGCACGGCCGTCAGAGACCCCGTAACCGGACAACTCATCCTACACTACTCGCAGATTGATCCCTCACACTTCGAAGACAAGAGCGGAAACTACACGATAGAGAAAGAAACTCAAGACTTACCGGCGAACATCGACATACAGACAGTGAACACACACAAGTTCTCCACTTTCGGCAAAGACGAGAGTCCGCTGAGAGGAGACGAGCCCAAAACGTTCACCGAGTACACGACGAGCGAACACATACGGCATCAAGGTTATCAGTCGTCAACCACCCCCTCCTCCAAGATCCCGGTTTCACAGCGCTCTAAGAAGACGCCCACTCCCCCCGTGGTTGTGAAGACCACAACCAAACAGCTGCTAACGAGGAATGACGAGGGCGTCACTCACAATGTGGAGCAAGAGGTTGAGAACCTCGGCACCGGTGAGGTCACGTTCTCCACACATACCAACAAGGTGCGTTTCATTATTTTTCTCAATTTACAATAACCGGCACACAAGACGCCACCCTGATTTATTTTTCATGTCGTTTTTCTTTTTTTTTTTTCTCTTAATTTGTACAGCGTGTGGCCTTTTTTTTTAATTTTTTTTTACCACTGCTTAAGTAGTTTCAATGTTAGATTTCTGTGTATATAGTAAATGCATGCTAGTCTAACCTTAATTAGGCGGAAAGCCTTGAGCCGATGGAGGGTCCCGGGAAGAGCCCCTACGTGACGGCGCGCGCCGTGACCACGCGGACGGCCACGACGCACCACGACCTAGACACGAAGGCCAAGACTCAACAGATGGAAGAAAAGACAGTTGCACATACGTTGACGTCATCAGCCACGAGACAGGAACAACGTGTCTTGACCCAAGAAGTCAAAACCATGGTTACGACCGGCGATCAGGTACGGTCATAACATTATTCCTGGCATTATCATTTGTTTTAATCCAGTCATTAGCATGTAAATGGAGTTATTTTTGTTCATTATTAGTTGAATTTTGTTTCTATAATTTTTTCTACTAAATTTTTCCATTTGTTGTTTTTTTTTAATAATTTTCGCTTTTCTATGGCAGCTTTTTTGACACGCGCAAAATACAGAACCAATTTTCAGAACGCTTACGCGCGGCGCTTTGACAGCGCTGAGCAATGCTTGAGAAACCGAAAAAAGAAATTCACGCAAGCATGAAAGCATGAAAGAACGCTGCTTGACACCAAGTAGGCGATTTACAAAGAATTTTAAAATTAAAGATATATTGATTCTTTTATGTGAAAAAGCTGTCATCTTATTTTGATTGCACGTTAAACTTTGTTCTAATTACATATTTTTTTCTTTTCCCTCCATCCCATATCTACATCGAACGGACATGACCTGGTAATGCATCTAAACCAAACTTAACGGGCATGACATTACTAAACCATACATTATGTGGTAACACACCACCAATCTCTATAACACCAACAAACTTGGTAACAACTTCGCCTACATTTGGCAAACACCTGTGGTAACTTCACCAACATTTGGTACACTACCATGTAATAACCTCACCGGAAAACATTGGTCGAACGTTGGATGGTCATCACGGCAGCTTGCTAGACGCGGCTCTGAATCATCCTTAAGCAGTGGGGATTCTGGGACTCCGATCGATTTTGATGAGGGCGCTGGCGAAGGACATTATTACGTCACGGTGAGTTTATAAGCGCTGTAAGCGATAGTATCGATTTATTGTGAACGTTTTAGGACGCTGAAGCGCTTTATTGTCATTTTGTTGAGAATAGATTCAGAAACATAGAGTTCTATGTCCAGTTGTGGACTGTGAGAGGATAATAAAGATATTAGGCATATGACAAATGTATCCATGTTTAATAAAGGTGGGTTTAGACCAAACGAACATAGACCAAGAACAAGAGCATTCTAGATATTGTTCTCCTTTTGGTATGGATAGATCACCGAAAGAATGCTATATCCTTCGGATCTTGTAGAGTGGATAACTAGATATGTGCATTCGGTCGTTTGGTCTACTAAACCTTCCTATATAAAGTCTTATGTATGTGTGTTTGTTGATATCATAAATCGACAAATTTTAAAGGTTTTTGTCATAATTTCTTCGACATACGGCTAATATTTTCCAACCAGATTGTAGCAACAGGTTCAATGTTCTATAGCAAACATTACAGCTACACGCAGTGTTTACGTGGTGGGCACTAGTATTATTTGCACTAGAAACTCTTCAAGGAGTTACAAATATTCAGCAATCCACACTATATTAAATAATGGAATATAACTAACAATAATATGTATAATATTTATATACTTTTCAGGGTAGAATAGACGGTAGTCGTGTGTGTATTTGTGGTTTTATAAAACTTAAACAAGTATATATTTTTTATAGAAAATGTTCACTTTAGATTTGCAGTTCCTTGCATTTTTATACCCTTGAGAATTTGGGAAGTCTTTTCCCAATGAAACAAAATGTTTTGGCATGATAATCGTGTGAAAAAGTTGCATTAATATAGCATGTTGCATTGAAATACTGTTTTGTGATTGTTCACTGCATTTTAGATTATTGAATACTTTTATTTATTTATTTTATTTTATAAAATTCAAGGTACAGTACTGGTTTAATTATTCCTTTATTTATTTACACTCTTATATTTTTTTCGAACACAAATTAATATTGCAATTCCAAACTTCATTATTTTTGTGTATTTTATTTTATTTTATTACATTCTATTACCTCAACTTACTAATTAAAGTCAAAACCTAAAATAAAGAAATATTCATGTCTACAAGCTGGCTCAAAAGCTATTATTTAATTAAATGATGTGTATTTCTTTAAGTAATTCTTTTACTAAGAAGGGCCATCATCTAAGTAAAAGAATTACTTAAAAAAAAAAAAACTCGTTTTTTCGGTTTAATTCGGATAATAAATAATACCCTTGTATAATACAACATCTATGTATTAATATTCGTTTCTGTCATACTGTCTTGTTGCTAATATTATGATTGTCTAACACGCATTCCGGTACAGGAGCCCGGCGCGTACAAGACGACGACCACCACCTCTGTGATCGGCAACGCGCCTTTCGGCAGCATGGTGCACGGAACTACCACCAGGGTGAGTTTTAGCACCAATCAGGTTTCATTTGAGTCTTTTAGATGTACGTCTGCCGACAAACTGTTGAGCAGTTTGGCAGAGGTTGTAAAAATATAAATATTTCTGTGATTATACATCTTTTAATTTTTTTTGGTACGTTTTCGAAGGTTATTTGACAAGAAATGACGTATAATGAAAATCAAACACAAGGTCAAGATTTTCTTTTATTCAACATTTTCAGATATATGAGAAGGGTCAAATACAAATCAAATCAAGGAACACTAACAAATATTGAAAAATTGGCAAACATTTGTGACAAATGTTTCGTGTCAGTAACTCTTAAGTTGACGCATTTTTTTAATTTAAGCTTTGGATATAGATAGAGAAAAAAAAAGTATTTATGTTGGACTTTCACAGATTTCAGTTTCTAATTTGACATTCTGACTTTCAGACGAGTACCGGGCCGATAGTGACTGAGCCGGTAGAAACGACAACAGAGACACAGGAGGAGACCGTATCAGCAGACGGCGAGGTGGTCTCCTCGCAGACCATCAGCTCAAAGACGCGCACCGTTGAAACTATCACCGTACGTATACCAACGACAAATCCATTATTTACAGCTAGAAGTCATTTTGTTGTTACAACAAACTTTTAAGTGACTGAGACAGTATTAGACTTAAGGATGTCTTAAACTTGGGTTATCTCTTGGATACTCAAACGAGAGTATTCGGCTAACAAACACGAGAAAATATTGTTAAAATAAAAAATCCTTTTTGGACTTGTTTTGCTGGAGAGAGAAACGTCATAAAGATTCGGCAGTGAAATGTTAAAACTAGTACTTTTTGCAGTCTTAATAAGAGCAAATGATTGATATTAAGAATTTTGTTTTATGCTGTAACGTATCTTGTTACAGTACAAGACGGAGCGCAACGGCGTGATCGAGACCCGCGTGGAACAGAAGATCACCATCCAGTCTGACGGGGACCCTATCGACCACGACCGCGCGCTCGCCGAGGCTATACAGGTAATATTACTTACAAATATTACATACAACTATGTTAAGGCATCAAGAACACAGAATAAGCAGACAACACACTTGGTTCAAGGAAATTGGACTTTGAAAAATGCTAATAGTCGTCGACGTCAATCGTTGGTCAATAGATAATGTTATCAGCAGCCATGCAACAAACTATTGATCCGAACAGTCGATAACAACGAACCATGTTGATATGTCAATCGACCGCAGTGTCGTGACACCTGTAACCGGCCACTTTATTGTAAATTGAACGGTAAAGGCACTCTAGAGAGAATACATAAAAGAAAAACCTTAATACATGACGAAATCAACAAAATGTTGGCATATTTTATCGATCTGTACTAATTACTAACCAACATTTTATTTCTGTAATATCCAGGAGGCCACAGCAATGAACCCAGACATGACAGTCGAGAAAATCGAGATACAGCAACAAAGCACGCAACCCTAAACTGTTACAGCAACACGTTGCAACGTCCACCAAGTTCGCGCCGGAACGTCACGGCCTGTATGTATATGTAGGTACATACCCTAGTTGTAAGCGATAACAATGCGAATATTAATCACTAAGTTATTTAAAAACAAACATTTATATTGATTAATTAATAAAATGTTAATTATATTTAATATTTGATGTTGTCACGTCGTGCACTTTACGATTTAGGGCGAGGGGAGGCTGTTAAGAGTAGTTACAGTTAATAGGTCATTGTGTTGGAAATATACAATTAGTGTATAATTATATCGATAAAAATAAGTTTTGTATCGATATGTCGATATATTGATAGAATCGCAATGGCCTGAACAATATTGTAACTATAATTTCCGAACATTATTACTAAATAACTCGTTTTTAAAAACGGTTCTTTGTCGATCGAGCCGCCTTCGCCCCGAGAAAATTCAATTTTTATATTGTAAAATATTATCTTAAGTATTGCAGCATTTTTCTTTTGTCATAATTAAGCTTAGGCTAAGGCATCCATACAATCCGGACGGCATAGGGCTTCGTAGAGATATAAATGTTGCCATAGTAAAAAAATATAAAAGTGTTTTTGTATTACGATATAAAAAAATCATTTTATGCCTTGTGTTTGACAAATCTGGCTGGGTAATGTTTTTGAAATAAAATATAAACCTTGCTCAAATCATTTACCTATTTAGCTTGGATATAGTTGGGTAAACAACTATCACTGCCAATGATAAAAGCTGTGAAGAAATACCTCTCTCGCGTAGATTTTCTAAATTAAAATCATGCATGTAGCTTAGCTTAAAAAAAATCACGTCAGTACATTTTAAAATAAAATAAACCGTCTTTTAAAATATAGCTCGAAATTGCCTGTATCCAGCCAGGTTGAAACACGAGCTCATTTTCTATAACGGAATAGCTTTAAAATATTGTCACACGAGTTAGACCACCGTTTTTAGGTATAAAAAGATACAAATTATTAATTTTTCTCCTCCCTTCTATTTAAAATGTCGATATACAATGTAGTGCGGGACTAATCGGTTATCTATCGATAGATTTGTGATGCTTTGACAATATATCGACAAAGACAATCGGAACTAGGGAACAATCCCATAAAGAGGTATAAAAAAAAAAACGCTATATTGGTTGTTGAAAGAATCACAAGTGTTATTGAGAACTACGAAAGTATATGTTAAAAAGATATATTATTGACGTGTTGCTATGGACTATATTATAACAGTGCGCTCGCGTTATTACGTACAGAGCAGTTGTTAGAAGAAATACTATGATTTTTCTTACTTGTAATGTTAATTTCTTGTTAAAATTAAATCTTAATAGAAGCTTATACGGCTTAAAACAATCGTCTATAATCCACAGTCGCTAGCTTACTTTTAAAACGTTATTTATAACGCATAACATGCTACATTAAAATAGCGTGTTAAAATTATTCTGTACATAATAGCGCGAGCGCTATATTTCACCATTAGGTGCTACTACTTAGGATCTAGTGTTACGTACGTTTGTAATGTGCCCTGCGGCGGGCGCTCCATTTTATATGTAATATTAGTTTGGCAGCTTTGGCTTGACAGACGGGGAACGACTGTCATAACACATAATACACGATATTTTCCTTTCTTTAAAACATACCTTATGACATCGTTTTGTCATAAATATAAGTGATATTGTTGAAAAAATCACATATGCGAAAATAACGCGTTACAAAAAGTAACAGCATGTTATTTCTTGATATTATTTTTGTCGAAGATTATGATAGGCTAGTGTTACACTGTTGATGTGTCAGTCGCTCCCCCGAGAATGTAAACTAAGCTTAGTCGGTCAATGTTAGAAGTTAGGGCCAGGCGAGCATTTGTTGCATTCGACAGTTCTCTGTAACGGCGGGACATTCCATAGTTCACAAACTTAATGTAGGAGTAAACGCTACATCATGACACTGAGTGTTTCTTTTATTATTATTTGTCTTAAGGTTATTGCTATTCAGCGGTTCGGTTCATTTTGCGAGTGAGTGAGGAAATAGTCGAAACATTTATGAATATATTGTATTAACTTCGATAAAAAGAAAAGTATAAGAGATTACGGATCTGTTTCTTCTAATGTACAGTGTGTAGTTGTTTTGTTTTGAATAGTTTGGCAACCAGCGCACAAAACTTTTAAGTTAACGGTTGGAAGCTCGCAAAGTTAACAAACCCACAATAAATAAGTTGGAATGATACTGATATTGTACAATTTATTATTATAATATTAATATATTTCATACACGCTAGACGTAAACATTATTTTGTACTAGAGTTAAGTTTTAAGCGCTGGTTTAAAATCAGATTTTATGTATCAGCGGGTAACGGGGTGGTATACTTACATTTTCCACCTAACTATGACGTCTGTATACGTCATCAGTGACTACTATAGGCGTCAGCGACGCGAAGATTTGGTTTCCTAAGAAATCGTTGAACGGTCACAATCACGGCTGTCCGGATATAGAGCGTTTTTGACACCTTTGTCAAATACTGGTGAAAATGACATATTTTAATGAAGGAACCTCTTTCCTAGGAAACCGAAGCGTAGGCGTCATGATGGCAATAAATGTTCGTGGTCGAAGTAACTATACCAAACCATTACCTATTTTTTATCAATTTGACATTTTATTGTATTCTTTGTTCTTGGATAAGTCTTCAAGTAACGATTAAATGAAATTATTACACAATTATTTGTAATCTTTGTCTATATCCTGTCTATGACATATTCACGTTGATATTTAAGGTACGGGTAGAGGAGGAAATGTCGATAATATATTTTGATGCATGAAAATAAATCATTAACTGAACATGATGAAAAATAATTTATATTATCGACATTTGTTTCTCATTCTGTACGCGATATTCTGTCTTGTGTTAATTTACAGCTCCACTGATATCCGTTGTTATGAGACAAGGTTTTTAGTCTAACTAATCCCTATGTTCGGTACGTTGCGTACTCTTATTGAGTTGAAAATATATAATGAGACGTTACAACTAAGATATATCACGAAATGATGGCACGTGATTTTATTTTACCCCTTACAGGTCAAAAGCATTATTTTTCGCAGTCGGACAGACTGACAGACAGGTTGAAAACAAGGTGAATATAAATGTCAGCTTCATTAGCACCACGTAACATATATATATATATGAACACGTTAACATCTACTGATGCACAATAAACAATGAAGGTGTTGCCATAGTAAGCAATTTTCTTTTTTCTTCAATAGTTTTTGTCTCGTCACAATGGATGCAAGCGGGGTGTTATTATATTTATTGTAGATGTTTATTTTTATATCGAGTGGCCCTGCTCCGTAAGCGGTATCGAGGAGAGTTAGGTATTACAAATAAACAATGCTTTGTTTTACATACGAGTTTTATTTGGATACTATTTAGCGTTCCCTTATTCGACATACATATCATACCTTATGAATTTATGATATACATTTCATTCACTGATCCACCTGAGCGTCTCCTACAGAATCCTAAAACAAGTCGCTGATACGATTTTGATCGAATTCTGATCACCGTGAGTCCCTGAATCATTGTGTCATTGACTCTGGCAGGGCCACCATCAGGGATTTTAATTTAGATTACACCCAAAAATTGTCGTTAATTAGTCGAAATTTGGCGCCAAATATCAGAATTTGTCGGTCACTGGTTTAAAAGATATAATGGGTTTATTTTTTTTGGCAATTTTTCGTGAACTCTTCGATTATAGCTCTTGGACTACACCTTACTAATTGAACTCATTATATCTCCTAAACTAAGACCCGATTAAATCTGTGACTTGGCGACAAATTGCGACAAAATATGGGAGAAAACACATCTTCGCTAGCTTCCTAGTTTTTGAGATATAAATGTGGCCTTGCTGGTGAGACTCTTCAGATCGGCCACCTATAAACCCTAATATCTTTTGAACCAGTGACCGACAAATTCTGATATTTGGCGACCATTTTCGACTAATTAGCGATAAATTTTTTGTGTAATCAAAATTAAAATCCCTGATGGTGGCCCTGCCAGAGTCAATGACATGAAATATACCAGGAAACTGGACGCGGTTAAATACTTTAGAAACAATAATGTAGTAACAGTCATTCTTAAAAGTAGTTAAAGTTGTCCTTACTTAAATAACTTATTCCGATACTAAAATAAGGAGTGTCATTGACTCTGGCAGGGCCACCAACAGGGATTTTAATTATGATTACACAAAAAAATTGTCGCTAATTTGTCGAAATTTGACGCCAAATATCAGAATTTGTCGGTCACTAGTTCAAAAGATATAAGGGTTTATAGGTGGCCGATCTGGAGAGTCTACCCAGCAGGGCTACATTTATATCTCATAAACTAAGGCACATAGCGAAGATGTGTTTTCTCCCATATTTTGTCGTTAATTTGTCGAAATTTGTCGCCAAATATCAGAATTTGTCGGGTCTTAGTTTAGGAGATATAATGGAGTTCAATTAGTAAGGTATAGTCCAAGAGCTAGATCGAAGAGTTCACGAAAAATTGTCAAGAAAAAATATTTCTTTTAATATGTGTAATATACTTCTAGTTTTATCGGTCTACAGTCCTTAGAAATGTCCGAGAGACATAAATTCTCAATTAAATTCATGTTTTTATGTTTTAAATACTAGATTAGAGTGGCTTAAACTTGTTTGAAAACATTAAACCTTGCTCTTGGTCTATTTGGTGTCAAGATGTACAGTCGCATGCAACTGTTTTATGAGTGTGTTTTTTTTTGTGTCATGTTATGTTATGTACCTATGTTAATTTCAGTACATAGGTACACAAACTTAAAATTTCAGATATAATCTTAAAATTCAATAGATACCTATTAATAAGGTACCTACTAAATGGTTCGTCCTAAATGAGCATATCCTCGCGAGGCACATACAACATGTAACTGGAATAATGCACACCCTGCCCGATACACCCCAATTAGAAAATTAGGTTACAGTCATAATTTATGCACTGAAGCACCTAAGTAGTGTTTTTTAGGGTTCCGTACCCAAGGGGTAAAACGGGACCCTATTACTAAGACTCCGCTGTCTGTCTGTCTGTCACCAGGCTATATCTCATGAACCGTGATAGTTAGACAGTTGAAATTTTCACAGATGATGTATTTCTGTTACCGCTGTAACAACAAATACTAAAAAAACAGAATAAAATAAATATTTAAGGGGGCTCCATACAACAAACGTGATTTTTTTGCTCGATATTGATAACGGCAACAGGTAGACGCTTGAAATATTCACAGAATATTTAGTTATATATTCACTTTAAAAATAAATAATTAAATTAAAATAAAACAAATTTTTAAGGGGGGCTGCCATACAACAAACGTGTTTTTTTTTGCCGTTTTTATAGATAATGGTACGGAACCCTTCGTGCGCGAGTCAGACTCGCACTTGGCCGGTTTAATAAAATTAGCTTTCCTAATTGTATCCAAATAATATATGGACATCGACGGACTACATTGGTAGGTAGCGTCTCGGTATTTGTATCTAAAGGCACACACACAAACACGTGAAAAATCAAGGGGGTACATATTAATCTGCAATCATACGGCGTAGCGACGTCCTCTTTTCAAAACACTCAAATTGTCCACCACCTTGTTCAATGCACTTAAATGCCCGCATTCGTAATTGTTCTTTCAATTTTTTACAAAAACAAACCTCGCTGTACTCCCGAGCAAGTTTGTTTATTTACCTATTCTTTTTAAGTACTTTGAGCGGCGCGAACGCCGAAGCGCCGCGCCGATGACGTGCAGCAGGGGAAACCCTCGTTCTATCTCGCACTTTTCCCCGTTTTTGTATTTGCGGAATACTACTCGTATAATAGAGATAACAACACTCGACTTCGTAACTATTCATAATAAGTTCCACTTTAATTAAACTGGCTGACTTTAACTTACGTGACGGGCAACTAGTTATAAGTAGCTCGTCTGTACACGCGCATCTATCTCTTTCTTACTTACCGTAAATGAAACGGAGCGCAGCGATCTATCTGCCAGCGACTAAGTGGTAAATGCACATTGTGTTAGATAAATAATTACATATATTTATTGTAGATTTGTTTATAGGTAATGAATATATAATAATAGCTTTCCTTTGGTGGTTGAAATTATAGAATAAGTTAATATTTATTTTATTCGAAACAAACATTCCTCAATATGACGTCATAGATACTGTCTAGAAACTACATAAAGTATTTTGTACTTGCTTGTACCACTGGGGAAATTGAATTCTTTAATATCTTTTTAATTACACACCGACAAAATCTGTAACTTGGCGACAAATTTCGACAAATTGGCGACAAAATATTGGAGAAAACAGATCTTCGCTAGGTGCCCTAGTTTTTGAGATATAAATGTGGCCCTGCTGGGGAGACTCTCTCCAGATCGGCCACCTATAAACCCTTATATCTTTTGAACCAGTGTCCGACAAATTCTGATATTTGGCGACAAAATATTGGAGAAAACAGATCTTCGCTAGGTGCCCTAGTTTTTGAGATATAAATGTGGCCCTGCTGGGGAGACTCTCTCCAGATCGGCCACCTATAAACCCTTATATCTTTTGAACCAGTGACCGACAAATTCTGATATTTCAGATATTTGGCGACAAATTAACGACAAAATGTGGGAGAAAACAGATCTTCGCTAGGTGCCTTAGTTTTTGAGATATAAATGTGGCCCTGCTGGGGAGACTCTCCAGATCGGTCACCTATAAACCCTTATATCTTTTGAACCAGTTACCGACAAATTCTGATATTTAGCGACTAATTTTTTGTGTAATCGAAATTAAAATCCCTGTTACAAATAAGGAAATTACATTCAAATCGATTAATTTTTAGGGTTCCGTAGCAACAAGAAACCCTTATAGTTTCGCCATGTCTGTCTGTCCGCGGCTTAGCTCAGAGACTGTTAGTACTACAAAGTTGTAATTTGTCATGGGTACACATATTAATTACGCTGACAAAGTGGTAAAACATTTTTTTTTGTGTACCTCCCTTAAACAGGGTGACATCGACGCGAAAACTGTTACCATGGACATGTACATGATTCTAAACTCCCCTGCGGTAAAATTTCTCGTCGGTTATAAAAAAAAAAATACATTTTTGACCGCGTAGGTATTGCACTTTTCTATGAACCTTTTTTTTTAAATAACCGACTAAAGGATTCGACACAGGGGGGTTCAGAAGCATGTACTTAATCCATGGTAACAGTTTTCGTGTCAATGTCCCTGTATATAACGAAATTAAAAGGAAAACTATCTTTATTCATAATCAACCACCTTATTTTTGTAGTTAAAAAAACATGTTCTCCCATCTACGGAACCCTTCATTGTGCGTGGTCCAACAAGCACTTGGCTGGTTTTTTTTATATTCTAAGGTCTACAGCTGTTATAGGGAAAAGCCAAAAACCCAATGCGTGTTTAAGTACCAGTGAAACTCGTAAAAAATACATACCAATTCAAAAGAGTAGGCTCGGAGGTTATAAAATAAAGCTATATTCGAGCACGAGGTTCCGGGTTCAAACTAATTCAAATTCCCAATTTCATACCTTATTTCTTGTTTGATTGTAGATACTTTTAAGGTGATCGTGAAAAATCCTGGAACTTATATTATTTATAATTATATCTAGATAGTGTCGCGCTGCAAAAGAACTAAAAGAAACAGGCCAACTTATATATGCTGGTGTGCGTGACAGCTCGACTTACACTCGCGTCACGTCATTGTGCTTTTCGTGGCTTTTCTAGAGTGTATGCATTTAGCGGCCAACAGTTGGATGCTATTTGTTTCGACGAGTTCAAAGCCTTGATGGTCTATCTAGATATATTTATATCTTTGCGACTATTCCCTGGAATTTAAATTTTCTAGAATCGCCAACTCGTAATGTGCAGGCTTGCTGGTTGATGCATGCTTTTATTCCTTCTCTAAGAGAAGAGGCTTTTGCACTGCTGTGGTACTATTAAAATCTGATAATATTGCATTATAATATAAGGTACCATAGTCACGGATCTCATGACATCACACGATCGCTCATTCATCGAAATAGGTACCTAACGTGTTTACAGCGAGTGTGCGTGACACTAGAAATTAATTATGTGAACCGGTTCCTCAAGTTCAATGCGAAGATAGACTTAAGACGCAGATATATGCCAGTGACCGTGAGTGGTTAGGTTGCGTGTTCTGTACTAAGCTCACGCAACGCGTCGTACGTCCAGCCAGTAATAGGACTTGCACATCGAGGAGCGCTGTCCCAAATTAGACGCATTGTTAATTTATTATACATAAAACAAAAGGTATTTTAATAAAACACGGATACTAAATGATCAATAATTAAATTATCTTTAAAATGGTGAAGGTTTCAGAAAAATACGCTCGATAAATTTTGCGTGATTTGCGTAATCTAAAATATTCGTATATCAAGTTATTAAGAAAATGCTCTAATTTAACATTTTATTTTTTCGCTACTCGTTTAGACGTGATCTTCAGCATAAAATCATTAAAAGTCGGTTATCGTTGCCTTAATTATAGCCAACGAATTTTAGCGTAAAGGTATTTAATTAGCATTGCTAAACAGAAGCCGTTTGTATGTATTATGGACATTTATTTGCATATAGCCTCTATTCCGCCACTACAAATGGTCCTGTGCCTTCCGTATCCCTGATTGTGCCATTTATTTATTTATAATAGGTACGTCAACTAGCCCAGTCAATAACAACATCAAACATCGCAAACACGTACGCACATGTAACTACGATTTTTTTATATGTTGTTAGGGGACCCCTGAAAGTAGTTTATACCCAAGTTTGCAACCCTGAAAACCTTGTGCTACTCCCATGGTGCTCAAAAAACTGCGAAATTCTGGCTCTTGTTTCAGTTTTTTTTTTTATACCATAAGGACTTCTTTAGGTATGTTTGAAATTTTTTGAGAAGCAAGCAAAAGGAAAACGGGTGGAAGTGGTCGAAATGGCGTCGGCTGATGAAACCTAGTCCATTTAATAGTTCATGAATGTAGGATATTTTTTTACTATGGCTAGGGGCACTATAAAATTGGCCCATGGAGGAAAAAAGTTATACAATCCAGAAAAATGCTAGGTTAGGTTAAATCGGAAGTGGTCCAAATGTCGTTGGCTGATGAAACATAGTATTACCTAGTTCATGAATCTAGGATATTTTTTTACTATGGGCACAATGCGTTCAGAGGCGACGGATTTGAGGACACCCGTCGCCCCCTGCCCGTCGCCCCCTGCCCGTCGCCCCCTGCCCGTCGCCCCCTGCCCGTCGCCTCCTGCCCGTCGCCCCCTGCCCGTCGCCCCCTGCCCGTCGCCCCCTGCCCGTCGCCCCCTGCCCGTCGCCCCAACATTCACGATTTAGGGTAATTTTCCAAGACACGTACCGGCTGAACTAATATAATTTACATAAAACAAAGTAACACCTTCGTAAATTATATAAATATTTAAATATATAAATTTAAATTATAAACAAAATAAAAAACAAAACCGCTTTGACTTGAGTCTAAAAATAACAAAAAAATTACTAGCATCATAGTTATGTCATCTTACCGAAATGGGGTGGTGATCCACCGTAGCTTATTACCTTCTCCTCCAGCGGAGGTGAAGGTAATAAGCTACGGTGGATTGCACTGCACGATAGGAATGTTAATATAAATTTAAATAGTTATAAGTAGTAGCCATGTACCTACATTAAAGACTCTACCACAGTAACTAACTCAACTTTTTTCCACAGTGCCAAACCGTTTGCTTACAATCTTGATAGTATTACGTAGGAAATATCTACTTATTTTAAAGTTTTTGTTTTTGCATATCGATGATAATTAAATACACAGCATTAAGATCAAGGTCTTCATTTGTAAATACTACGCTTACGTTATTAAAACACCTTTTTATCGCGAGTGTAAAGTTTTATCTTCAGACTATGTTGTTGTGAACAATAGGCAGTAATACAGCATAATATGCGCTAGAATATTAACTTGATTAAAACCTGAATTCATTAGAATGTGTATTTACAGTATTACCTACTACTTAAAGGTATGCAAAGATGTTTCCGCATAACATTTGCAAACGACAACAAGGATCAGATGGTGAAATATTTATCCAGACCAGACAGATGGGTATAATATGTTTCGGGAAAGTACCTATTAGGTAAGTGTGCCTTCGGTTCATGGAAGTGGCAGGAATCGTGGTGGGCCACGGTCCGTGGGGTTTAGTCGGTAGGACTCCGACATACCTACCGTCGAAAAAAAAAGGGTGGGTAATAGTAATTGTATAGAGGTGGGAGAAATCGTGCTGTGGCAGAAAATAATTGCTACCCTGGTTGTAATGAAGTTTAAGGAAACACCCGCAGCCAAAAAGAAACTACTGAAATAGGCCTTGTATGATAATTTTGCTGAACTGTTAATACTCATTCTCATAAATACTGAAGGAAAAAACTTATTTATTACCTATTCACCCTAAAAAACACTTAAAAGAGATAGGAAACTAATGGATTCGTCTGTTTGATACGCCATAAAACAACTTAAAGTTAATCTTCCGCATCCAATCTTCCGATTTTGGCTTTTTAAGACGCAGGAGTACGGGCACTGATATACCTAATGCCACCCTTCGTATAATTCCACAACTGCCACTTTATACTCTAGACTCCAATGCACAACGGCCTTCAGAAATCTACATTAAGCCAAGTTATTTGATAAAGACATTCGACCATCACCGCAGGTCAAAGCTGCTCATTATAATCGCAAACCTCTTATAGATAGATACATAATATAATCGTATAAAAACGCTATATTTTCCTTTACACACGCTCGAGATATTAATAAAGACTACATCGGCTGTTTCCGGTCAGTGTGTCGAAAACTGTACGTTAGGTCTGTGCTCATAAAGTGACCATATTTAATTGGAGCAGAATACCGGAAGGTAACGAAGTTTATTTTTTATTGGGACTGCCCCCGAAAGACCTAGCAAGGCATAGAAGTGGATTGTAGTAGAGTCAATGGTGTGGTTCATAACTGCGAAACTTGTTTTTGGGATCATAGGAGGTTCCATCCTGAAATTAAGTTCTTATTCTTCTTGCAGATAGACGGTAAAATGTATAACAAGTTCAGAATAATTTAAACCCGGCCTGATGTCTGACATCCAACATTTTAATTGCTATGTCAATAGGAACTTATTCTTTCTTACGAGGGTAGTGGTGAAGGCTTCACGTGCTTTATTTGTGCAACGATTTTTTTCGATTTTAGTAGTTTTTATTAGTGTGAACTTAAATCGAGATTATTCATTGTGTTTGTGTTCTTTGTGTAAGGTTAGTTTTATTTGTAATTGTCCCGCTGTTTAACCATTATTGTTCAAAATTAACTCTAAAAAGCCCCCTGAGCCAGATCCTCCGTATGAACCTTTTGAACTTTCCCCTGTATTAACTGTGACCCTCCCCCATGACACCCAAATACTCACGCAACATCACATAATTGATAGCTCAAACCGAAAAAGAGTTGCTGGCGCACCCTCTACCATTTCTAATATCCCACCTAAGATAGCAAAGAACGTAATCGGCACACTTACCTATACAGCCAGGGATAATCCGCCGTATATTGTCCACGTTTCCCTTAAATCAAACTTCAGGCACTGTGTTACAACCGGTAAAGTTTAGTAGGTATGTTGTTGACGATGAATAACGTCAATAACATACACTTATACACGATGGGATCAAACGTTTAGTTAGAAATCATGTCTTAGTCGAGTTTAAATCGCATCAGGACGACAGTTTTTAAATAATAAGCTTTTAATAAAACGTGATTTTTTATTATTATTAATATTACAAGAATGGGTATTGTTAGGATGTCCCTAACAATAATCATTCTTGTCCTCCCTACTAAATGGACAGAGGAAGAAAAAAAAATGAAGGTTCCTCCCATCCTTTACTCCCAATTTAAGAGAAAATCGACCTTTATTTTAATGGAACAATAAAACAGTTCCTCTATTGATAAATAGGTACAGAGAGCTTAAACACTTCTCTTCGCCTGTTTGTCAATATCCAATTATCTCCGTTTTTCCACTCACCCGTTTTGCCCTGCCCATTGCCACTTAAGTTTGGCAGGCCTTTGATAAGCCTTCACATGAATAAACTTCAAGTTACCTTCCGAATTTTGTTGTTGTCTGTAGATAGGTACCTCGGTACCTACAGCCTATGAGCGTACGGCGTTAATTCATACATAGAGATAATTAACAAAATAATTGAACTCGTTTTGTTATACTTCCCATAGCAAGTACGTACTTACCTATTCTTTAATCTGCCGTTGAATTACAGACTGTTTAATTTTATGATCAAGTCCAAGGTGATTACTTAGGAACTAATTGATATAAGAGCGGTATTTACCTATAAAATGTTTCGTTTACTGTTTTTTGACTTTGTTAGTTAAACTATTTGGAACAGGCAATAACTGCGAAAAACTAGTTTCTAGAATCCTGATTATCTACGTTAAATTCTTGCAGTTCAACTCTCACAAATCTACTGAAGTGAGGTAGGTCTATTCTTGCACAGATCCATTTAGCAGGATGTGCAAAGCCTCTATATTCTACGAGTCGGAGTGATTCTGATATTCTTGGACTTCACACTTTCACATTGCTCGCAAAACGGATGTCCGATGGGGCCGAATAGTTCTAGAGTGGCGACCGCGTACTGGAAGGCCACACACACGGTGTACCGCATAAACCTGGTGAAGGCTGCTGGGATCCGCTGGATACGGAAAGCATAGGACTGGTCGATGTGGCGACGCATGGGGGAGCCCTATGTCCAGCAGGGCGTCCTTCGGCTGAGATCATGATGATGAACTTGTGAACTGGATTGTATATTTGCGATTTAGCAAGATTTACAAAGACTCGGTTACTGTAAGGGCGCTTTTGCATCTAACGTTAGCATAGACGTTCAATGTTCGGCAAAAGCCTACACTAGCTTCGTAGGGTACGTAATCCTGTTCAGTCTTCAATGATTTACTTAGTTAACTTGGTCTTCACTCCCCCAGGTTCCTATCAACATGTCGCGCCTGATCCTCTTCGTAACAGTGATATGGCTGTCCACGGTGGCTGCGCAGTTCGGCGTCTTCAATTCAATCAAGGATCGCGTCACCAAGGAGATCTCCGCTATCGCAAACCCAATTCATAAGACTATCGTATCAGTGGGGTTTAGTCAGTGTAAGTACACTATAATTACCTATTGCCAAAAACGTAGGTGAAGTGAGCATGAAGTGAGTGTCAATAATGTCAATCCCTAGCGTCCCTAGCATGGAATGACAGCTCACTGCACATAAGTTTTTACGGTAAGATTTTACAGATTACAGCTGGGCTCAAACAGGTATTAGGTAATGTATATACTTAATAGAGATGGTAAATCACAGTACCGTCGTCTCGAAAAGAAAAAGAAGTGACCATCTAACACCGTTTCCCCCTCATCGCTACGAGTGTCCGAGGTGTTTCTTGCCCGTTCTTCTCCATAAGAACCTACAACGCTTTGGAATGGGCATCTAGCTTTATCTTTCTGACTGACCGACCCCTTAACGATTCAAAAGTGCCTGTAATTGGTTTATTTGAAACAAAACTACAAACGTAGGTACGTAGTATACAGGGAAATTTTTGTAAAAATGTGGCTGATATTGTAGTATATTGTGGTGTGTTACGACTTCCACGTGAACGAAGTCGCGGGCAGACGCTAGTTTGAAATAAATGCTTTGAGTTTGAGTTCTACCTCAAAAGTTCTTCACGCTCCTGCTTTAGCTATGTCGTCCGTCATGCGTACATTATTTACGCAGAAAAGGCCAATATTCTTAAATAGGTTAACTGAAATGTAGTACTTATACCTAGTTTTACTCTTCAGTCTTGTGTGCGTTACTCTTGTGTACGGTTAAATGAAGCCACTCGTTTATAACACAATTTTTTATTTATTTAAATAACTTGGGAGACTTACAGCTAAAACAAACAGATAAAGGACATTATGTCAAAATTAAGACACAGTTTGACAAAAACCGCAGAAGCTAACACAACATTAATGCAGGTGGAGAAGGGGCATAACAGATAGACGTGTTACTGGGGAGAATGTTACGCCGCTTTTGACGTTCCAAAAGTGCAGCCGAATAATTTGAATCAAAGTTTTTTCGATGAGGCAGATTCCATTAGTCCATTTAAATACACATAAAATAGAATTATGTATTTTCTTTTCCCAGGTCGGCACGTGAAGAAACTCCTTGGAGTGGACTACGACGCATACAATAACTCTGAACCTAATATGAGTGAGCTGACACTCCACTTTATCACCCGGTGAGTTCAATTTAGTTAGGCAGTCGAATCTAAATAGCCAAGAGTCATTTATTCATCTAATTAAACTAATGTAAAGTTTGTAATGTTATCTTCTGTAATTCTGTAATTCTAGGTTATATTAATTTACTTCCTCGAAATTATGTAAACTATAAATAGTAAATGCTGGCATAATTCTTGTATACATTACGTAAATTTTAGTTACGGAAGAGTGGAGTGTCCTAATACAGGCATTCACTTGCTTATAAGGACACTTCTATCACTAGCTATGTGGTACAAAGCTTGTTAAAATAAATATTATAAAAAATAAAAAACAATGAATCTTTCTCCACGAGATTTTCACTGCACGCGGTAACGATAGTTACCTCATAATCATCAAGTATTCTCATCGTTTTCCAGAAATGTGAACGTCTCATACAAGCTGACGGCGGCCGCGGCGCTGATAACCCAGTCGGGCTGGTTCAACCCTCAGAGGCCGCTCAAGATCTATCTCCACGGTTTCACCGATGACCCGTCTAAGGAGAGCTTCACGAGCCTTAGTACTGCTTTCCTGAATCAAGGTAAATGTTTAATAGATCAGTAGATTAAGACATACTTACACCTTATTACCATAATCTTCATTGATTGGTCACAGATATTGTCATTTATTAGCAGTATGAACAACGTAGCCGCCGCCTGATAAACTCTCTGTCAATTTCAATCACAATCCGAGAGTTATGAAGGTTATTGCTCATTGCTTCATAAGTTTGGAAAATTCGTTTGCTTAACAACATAAATAACGCAATGAACGTGGGTGAACTGTCAAAATGAAACCCACTGCCCCGTTGGTCTCGTGGTCTCAAGCGCAACTACTGAGCGTGGGGTCCTGGGTTCGATTCCCGGGTCGGGCAAAGTTTTATTGGGTTTTTCCATTAGGAATTTATTAGGAACAGCTCGGAGTTTGGAAGTTGCCGGTGTGATACCCCCGTGCCTCCGAAAGCACGTTTAGCCGTTGGCCCTGCCCCTGATCTCTCTCCGGTCGTGTCGGATTGCCGTCTCATCAGACTATGAGAGTGAGGGAAGAGAGAGTGCACCTGTGTGTGCGTACACACTTGTGCACTTGTAATATCTCCCGCGCCGAATTCTGGTCTCCGCTGAGATTGGTCGCCATGGCCAAAATTCGGTTTGCAGGACTATATGTGTGTTACTCAATTACCCCGCTGGAATACAACTGATGTTGTCTAGAGCAGAAATATTAAATCACATTTTATAAGACATGGTAACAACATCTTTTTAGAAACTTTTCCTGTAGCAGAACCTGGCACTGAAATGGTCTGTCCATTTCAGTGCCAGGTTCTGCTACAGGAAAAGTTTGGTTGTGATCACCATTTTGATTTTGTGGTCAGGTGACTTCAACATCGTGGCTCTGGACGCGAGCTCTCTGATCAGCTGGATGTACCTGCGGTCCACCACTATGGTCCGGTTCATCGGCGAGGAGTTGGGGAAGATGATGGCTGCAATGGTTTCTGGTGAGCTTTATCTTCTATCATACAAATAGAGAACAAAGCCTTATAATAAGGTTCGTCAGAATAATGCTATATTGGTAAGCGTACTGGTTAAACGTTGGGTTCTTTGCCATGGGTCGAAGGTTCGATTCCCACTAGGAACTTTTATTTATATGGCATTGTGGCGGCATCTACAATCGCCACATGCGAACTACGCATCAAAGACCTGACGTCACACGAATCCTGCATCGTGCAATTAGAGTAAACCGCGCGATGGACATATATACAGTCTCCCAACTTCAACCTCTGGGCAGTTGCCCGCCAGACACGACACCCGTCTGGTCGGAGGATCCTCCGTTTTCTATGGTGGATGAGTGAACTTTACACCCTGTTCCTCATGCCCCTAAAGCATAAACTCAGACTGTTGTCCTAAGTGTTTTTGCATGTGAGATTTATGTAAGCACATCCCCAATAGCCATACATATAGTACAGGATAACACCTCATGTGGAGTAGTTATGCAAAGATTAAAAAGATATGACACAGACCCGAGGTTATTTTTTGCCACAGTTCATAGTCCATACGACCACACGAGTTTTTTACAACTTTTTGCTAATAGAACTTTTTACGAACAGAAAACTTTACAACCTGACCAGTTTTTTTACGAACACTGAACATTCTCATTTCCTTATTACTTTTTTCAGCCGGTCTCCACCCATCCAACATCCACCTAATAGGCCACAGCCTTGGCAGCCACATCTCAGGCTTCGCAGGCAAAACCTTCATGATGCTGACTGGTCTGCGTGTAGGCAGGATCTCCGGCCTGGACCCCGCGGGGCCCTGCTTCTCTGACGTCAACGTCACGTTCAGGCTGAACATTAATGACGCTGACTTCGTTGACGTTATACATACTGACGCTGGAGTTTATGGAATGGATGAACAGATCGGTGAGTTGGACTATAAAATTGGTTTATGCTGTTCACAGCTTTATTACACAACTGTTTTATTCCGTGTGGATATTGTGGTAACCACATTGTCACATAACAAACATACGTGACTGTGTCTTTCTATAGGTTTATTTAATTTGGATCTCCAACAAAAGATATAGAAAATTAAAGATATAGAAAGATGAGTTCACAAGGGCCACGTACTGTGTAGCATGTAAGGTATAGTATAGCATAGTATAGTATAGTTAAGTTAAGTATATTTTAATACTTTGTCGCATTAGATTTATTATTATATGTAATGGCAAAGGAAACATAGTATGTTAAATAAATATATAAATATACACAAGAATTGACACATAAATAATTATCAAAATTACAATGTCATAACAACATTTTTTAATCTCAAACCCTTTCCCATGTTTCTTGGAGGCAGCACAACACGATTTTTCTTCCTTTCTTCCCTTTCAGTCGTCACTGAAATTTCACTCGTTTTTCTTTCATATCCTCCCTCACACAAACCATCCATCTTTTCTTTGATCTTCCTCGCCCTCTCCATCCGACAACAACAGACGTTCCTCTCCTAAACCAACAAAATTCCGCCTTCAGGTCACATAGATTTCTGGCCGAACACCGGCTCCAATCAGCCGAGCTGTGTACCCACCTTACTGCTAGCGTCGTGCAGTCACAGCAGAGCTTGGAATTTGTTCAGCGAGTCGGTGAGCAACCCGCGCAGCTTCCCCGCCGTCAGCTGCCCGGACTGGCAGGGGTTCAGGACTGGAATGTGCAATTTTAATGATTTGAGGTAAGAATAAACGGTATGAGGTCATTGTGATATTTTCTGGGGTTTTAAGGCTTTTTATAGCGAGCTTTTTTTATGTAAGTCTGGCAGTTGGCTCAAATAATAGGCTGTATTATTAAAAGGAGGGTGCCTAAATTGTAGGTATGTTAATTTATTAATATTCTGAAACAGTCCCGCATACAATAAAAATGGAACTTTAACATATGATTTATTGGATCTTTTTATTCCATGTTGAAGACAGTTACGTAATTGTAACAGTTTCGCTCGATTCATTTATTGGAAAATCATGTCTCACAGTCACAGTAAGAAAATATAGTTTATTATCCACAAGATATTTTTCCCTAGATCAATTATTACTTTAGTTATAAACGAAATAAGAATTGAGATTTAAGCAATTTAGTTCCGTTCTCGAACACAATCAAAGATCGCACGCGATATTCAACTTAATACTGTTTTAGTGTTTAGCACATAGTGGAGCGGAGCTTGCGTGGAAATAGTCTTAACTCTGGCTATGTTATGGCGACTGCTATGTTATTATTTGTGGGAGAGGCCTATGTTATGGCCTGGCGAGCTTCTTAAGATCATCCAAAATTCCAAAGGGATCTAGGACTGCATGATCCTAGCAGGAAGCTATACGAGTAATCTAACCAGACTCCACTAGACTCCAGACTTAACTTAGCGTATGATTTTTTTTTTTAACTTATCATAAGTTATACATTTTCTTTACTTACACTACTGTATGGATTCTGAAGACTGAATTAAAGGTTTATTATTAAAACATACGTTCTTGTCCGCAGCTTGATGGGATACGCGACGCAGCCCGGTAAAACAGGCTCCTACTTCCTGCAGACAGCCGGCGAGGCGCCGTTCGGTCTGGGCATGAGCGGCGTGCAGTACGTCAACAACGAGGGACTCGTCCGGAACATAGGGAACACGATCGGCTGACCAAGCTGGTAGATGCATACGTCAGAGTGCTCACCGGTTTATATTTAAAATCTACAATATTTACGATGATGGCCTTTTTCGTCGTTTGTGTCTCTAATACACCTAATACGGTTAAATTATTTGGCAGATCATAAAAATTCAGTTTGTTTTTTTAATTTATTTGGTAGATAGTACCCATCTGGACACAGACAACAAGCCCTTAATCTGCTGGCAAATCTATAGAGACAAAATCTATTGATTTATATAAAAAAGATAATTCAATGGTTTGTCATAGTTACTACTACTCGCACTATACAAACTGCTAACAGTAATTTGATTTGACAGTAGATTGACTGGAACTTGATTAGTCTTTCAGAGGCTGGATATGACTATAATTCTATGTATATCAGCTGACAGCAAGAGTGTGCTGCTGTTGCAAACTTGCAAAATAATGCCTTTTACCCGATGACTCATCTCAATTACCCAATAAGTGCCATGCCACACGATGCGTTGCCACGACTTGCGACCACAAAACGCACGCAAGACTGTAGGTAGGACCACAAGTTGTTTGTAGGTATTATTGGAGGGGATAGAGACGTTGCGTCGTCGACGTAAGCGGCAATGCGGTGTCGCAATGCAACGCGGCTTACTACGACGTCGCAGCATCTGAGTTGGGTGTGCCTTACAACACTGCGCTGCGCTACAAAGCCTCTCTGTCGTCGCACCGCGTCATCCACGGAATAGCTGTTTCACATTTTATCATTCCGTGGCATTATCCCTTCCCGCTTCGCTGATAAATTCTTAGCTGTTAAGCTGTTAAGTACATACTTAGATGTTGTCATTAAACATAAAAAACAAACATGAATTTTATTTTTGTAATTTTGTATTTATTGGGGTTTTTCTGTTTACGGCTTAAGATTTAGTCAAACCGGTGTGGAAATTTAAAATTGTAGACGACGCCTCCGAATGTATATCATAAGGATGACAAACAAGTGTGTGATATGTGATTAGGTCGACAAATCGTTTTTTCGACAGGTCATTAGTGCGACAAGCAATGTACAAATATTAAACGAATGACATGTCTAAAGACCTTTCGATCTAAGGACCTGTCGACCTAATGACCTAAGCTTGATTGCAAACAACTTCGCGTCCGCTCAACGCGAACGTAAACAACGTAATCGACTTGTAAACTTAAACTTCTCTTCGGTCAAACTAGCCTTATTTTATCTGGTAAGCTAGGACTACAGTATACTACGACAAGCTAAGCACATTAGGGTAGAAAATTATGAGAATTTATGCTAGATAACAAAAAAGGCAAATCAAATTCAAAAACAAATTCAATACGGTAACGGTATTGGTTACGGTATTGGGGTACCAGTCCTGAGACTCCTAGATTGGGCGTCGCGCTTCGGCTGAGCTGCCTACGTGCGAAGATTGAGAGCAGCCGGGCGGGCTGCAGTACCTACACAGCGCTGGCTTCAAGCAAGCATGATATATAGGACCCCTCAAAGTACGAGCTCAAACTCACACCATCCGAAGTCCTCCGGGACAATAAACCGAATCTTCTAATTTGGAGCGCTTTTTACCTGTGTGTAGGTACTTTTATTTATTTTTTTAAAAGCGCTCCACGCTTTTTGATTTACTCATTGGATATAAAAGAAGTCACAAGTTACAGGTACTTATATAGCAAATAAAAGGTTTTTTTTTTTGTAAAAAGCGTGTTTTTTACAAAATACTTTTTTTTTTTTTTAGGTTTTAGTCTGGTCAGGTTTGAGTCAACGAAGTTATGACTTGACCGGTTTACTAGTAGCCCCTAAAGAATTCCACTATCCACCTCTTGGCTCCATCATCAGACCCTCAACACAAAGTGCAATAGGTATACTAGACTCATCAAAACTAGAAGACTCCAAACTAGAAGGGTTTACTAGTAGCCACTGAACAGTTCCACTATCCACCTCCTGGCTCCATCATCAGACCCTCGACAACAAATGCAATATATTGAACTCGTCAAACCGAGTCATATGAGCCCAAACTAGAAGGGTTTACTATTAGCCACTTAACAATTCCACTATCCACTTATTGGCTCCATCATCAGATCAGCGGCCGAAATTATGAAACGTGAGCAAATCAAGTCTTGAAATTGGTGAAAATTACGTTGAAAGATTCCGTTATATAGATAGATAGATACAGGTCAAGCTAATAAAAGCGTTAAAAACATGACAACGTTCAATAAGTCAAATTCAAATAAAAGAGCAAAAAATAACTTACATTTCGGAAGTCGGTGTCTTTGGTTTTGAATTCTCGTTTTTTGCCACCGACTTCCGAAACTAAAGTTATTTTTCACTTTGTAGTGTTTTTTTGGAAGTTATTTGTTTTTGAGTAGTTGATTCGCACCAAAATACATAACATCACACCTGTAATCCCAGAAGGGTTAGGCAGAGATGTATCTACAGGACCTCTGCCAATTAAAACCTAATAAGAAGATAAATTTTTCCAACTGGCCTACACATTTTTACTCATAATTTTATTTTTTTAATTTAAATTTGACTTATAACTTATAACAGGATAATTGAAACGAACATTTAAACTTGCATTTTATTATTTTATATATTTTTCTTCTTAAATGATAAAAGTAAAACAACAACAAACAACCTTTGGATATCGGTACATCACCAAATATGTAGGTATATATAATATAAGTTAATCATGATAGTTGGCACAGTGTTCTGTAAATAACAATGTACTGTAGATGTTAAGCTCTATTTACACGGTGCAAGTTTATTGCCTGAGGCATACTATAAAATTGAGCAACGGACTGACTGGCATCGTCTAAACAACACTTAAAATTATTGCACTGGAACTTGCAAATTGCCTCGGTGTAAACCACAGAACACCTCTTTTATCTGTTCTGTGGTGTAAACAGCTGAAGTCGCATGCAATTATTGAATGGCAAAACTTGCATTCAATTATTGTATGTCATTGAACATGCAATTCTTTAGAGTGCGATAATTGTTCATGAACTTTGCAGTGTGAATGGGGCTTAACACTTTGACCTTGAGCTGACCTAGTAGTACGGAGTTTCAATATAAGAGGCCAGCTTATACTGGTTTTGTTACCACGGACGTACAGCCTACTGTACCTACCAACTAGTATCATACACATTATTTATGTAAGTATATTACAGCCATTTTTTGTCATAAAACATAATATAACTTTTAAAACTTAGTACAAGTAGGTATATTTATGAACATATTAAACTATTTATAATATTATACAACAAAATGAATTATGACTTTTAAATGAATATGGAATCTTTGAATACCTCTTAAAGAACAAATACATTAGAGTCTAAAATTAAAATAAGTAAATAAATATAATTGATTCACATTGACTGATTTTTCAAAAAGTTGTAATGGGAACCATATAATATTGCCGGCATTCTGCATTTCAAGAGACATCAAATCATCAATAGGTAACACTAAAGCGGGTTGTAATAATGAAATAAGCATAAAACAGCATCACCCGTGTAATAAAGTATCCTTGACAGCATTGGACAGGAACCTCACAACCGCGGTGTCTTTATATGTCAGCCCTATGGCACCGGTACCGTAGGGCTCCTCGCCAAGTGTCTGACTGTAGTACATGCCCCTTGTGCTGGCGGGAGTGCCGTAGCCCATAACACTGAAAAACAAATTATGTTGGTGGTGTTAAACAACACGCTTCTTGCTCAAACTAATGTAACTTATTCGGACTATGCATTAATTGTAAATTGTAGTCCATGCTGTGTTTTTTTTAAGTAATGGGGCACTTAGACTTAACTTTGCAATGTACAAATTGTTAAGTAATTGTGTACTCTTAATTGAAAACCCTAATAAATAAATAAATTAATTAACTTGTGGTTGTGGAGCGGCGTCTTAATGCCGAGATGAGCGCGGAACGCTCTAATTCAAATATTTATCGGTATAACTCCAGAAGTCCTCGAAATCTCACCTCGTATCATTGTAGTTACACATTTCATGCCTGAACTCGTAGTTACTGTTGCACTTTACTGTTATAAACAGCTCAGGCGTCATCACCGACTCGGCATAGAGCTCCCAAGCGCGACTGTGGCTGCAAGTCTGCAACAAACAGTTCGGCTGCTCCGCGCCACCGTTCGGCCAGGAATCTACGTGTCCTGCGAATATAATCGAAATTTTTATTAGGCTGGCAAACAGGCTGACGGCTTATCAGATAACTGAAAGACCCTTTCGAAGCTGGTACCGTTCTATTTAATCAAAGATGATCAATTAATCAATCTGCCTAGTCTTTTCCCAACTATGTTGGGGACGGCTTCCAGTCTAACCGGATGCAGCTAAATACCAGTATTTTTTATGGAGCGTCTGCCTATCAGACCTCCACAACCCAGTAACTGGGTAATACGATACCCCTTGGTAAGACTGGTTGTCAGACTTTCGGGTTTCTGACGACCCGTAACGACTGTCAAAGATCCATGAATGACAGCCGGGACCAACGGCTTAACGTGTTTTCCGAGGCACGGAAGAGTCTCGGTACGTAAAGATGGTCACCCATCCACGGAGCAACCCCGGCAAGCGTAGCTTAACCTGATGGATCGATCCGTGCGGCTGTTATTACTTAACCACGAACTAACGAAATCAAAGATGGTAAGCTGCAACAATATTTTAGTGTCAGTACTTAAGTAGCTTTTCGTATTCACAAGATGCTCAGCTACTTTTGAAACGACTGTTATGTTACAATAGTGTCATTCCCGTGCATTGCCAGGTACAACGAGAAAGACCACAACGTCTACGGCTCAATTGATACGGTTCCTAACAAGCTTTTCTAAGATGATAGACACCTTGCTTTGGCTGGGACTGATTGATAACTAGGACACAGGATAGGCCGCAGCATCATCTTAACTACTGATCACACAGTTAACACATTCAATTACGACTTGGTTTTGAGCGAATATTTGTTTGGTCTATAGTTTAAGTTTAAAGTGTTAGTATAACTGTAAAAGGTACAGGAGAATTTCCTAGTAAGGCAATTATTGCATCACAAAATAACTTACCAATTTGTTGGTCCAATCCATAGACTCCTGCGTCAGTATGTATGACATCAACGAAGTCAGCGTCCTCTTTGGACAGCCTGACCGTGGGGTCGACGTTGCCGAAGCACGGGCCGGCCGGGTCCAGACCGGAGATCCTGCCGATGCGTGATCCCGACAGATTGGAGAACGTCTGGCCAGTGAACCCTGCGATGTGGCTTCCGAGACTGTGGCCTATCAGGTGAATTTTTTGGGGATCCATACCAGCTGGAAGGAGATTATTGATCCTATTAATAAAAAATCGAAATCACTGAAATATTCACGGCCAAGTGAAGGATTCACAAATACATTTCAATGTGTGTCTCAAAAACAGGTCCAGTCCGTCCATTCTCATACTTCGAAGCCAGTGTCATAGTAAATGTGTAAGCGATAGCGCGACCATTGATCCGCGCAAATGCCGACCCGTGTACGTTTGATCGCGGGTCAGTACGAACAACATGCGCGCGAACTTGCGATGGTCGCGTAGTCACTTTCTATTAGGACAACACTAAAAATATCGTTGAAGAGTAATTTTATAAGTACAGCAAAATAGTTTCACATACTTAGCATGGAATCACAAGCATCTGGTACATTGTCTACATTTCTACGCTAAACAGCAATACTAATTACACCAATTAATAGTCAATGACGTAAAACACATAACACCTCTTGAACCACGTTGCGTGATAGCAATCATTTTGTCTCGCTTTGTACAGTAGGAAGTAGGTAAAAGTAATAATTAACCAACTGAAATAGGTACTTAGACAATGTGTCAACATCAAGACTGTCAAACTTGGCGATGTCTTCTAAACAAATGACATCGCGTCTTCTAAAGAAGTGGAAAGTTCAAAACTTACCGGGTACTAAGGCGGCGAGCGTTTTTCCGAGTTTCTCGCCTATGAACTGAACCATGGTGGTGGCCCGCAGGTAGAAGGAGGCGATCAGCGAGCTCGCGTCAAGAGCCAGGATGTTCACCGGACCTGGCAACACAAAACACTCATATATGACAACATTTGACCAGGTTACAAGTAAAAATATGCAATGTCAGTTAGCAATAGCTGACTACCCAAACAGGCACTTGGTGAAAAGATGTTACATATAATTTAATAAAACAACGATTTTTTCCCGGATTCTTTTAGGTTTTGTGCATACTAAAGGTATACTGTTTCATAATTTTACATTGAAATCGAGAGTCTTAAAACTTAAAAAATTGCCTCTAAAGGCTCGAGTGACAGTTTACCTGCGGATGCTTCTTCAGCAAAAAACGCACTGCTCATAGTCTGGAAGCTGTCCTTCTTGGGGTTATCGGTGAAACCGTGCAAGTAAATCAAGAGGGGAAGCTTCGGGTTGAACCACCTCTCCTTGGGGAACTCTTCCGGGGCCCTCGTCAAGTTGTAGATGACGGTTTTTGCGCTGTAGAAAATTGAAGATTACTACTTGGGTTAACCGAAGGACATACTTTGAGGGAGAGTAGAACTCATGAAAATGAATAAGTTTAACTATGGGAACAACCTAGAAATCACAAAAATTCTCTTATAATAATCACAATAATCACCATACATTTATGTTTGTGTTTATTTTATGTTTACTAAAGAATTAATCGTTCCAACCGTCGTTCTTATGGTATATTAATCTTGCAGTCGTAACAAGGCCAATTGACGTAGTATGTCAGTTTGCAAAATTCTGGTGTCTTTCCATCTCTATGTGTAGGTATAATTCTCACCTGGTCATGAAGACGAGTGATAACTTGCTCATATCCGGTTCCTTGTCATAGTTTTCGTATGCCACTCCTGCTATTGGCTTCACGTGTTTACCTGACAAACATTAAAGGGCAATTCTCTCCATTACAATGTTACTAAACATTCACTAAACGCTATATTTTATATAAGTACTGCAATGCAATTAATGATTGAGTATTGTTCAATGGATGATTCCAAGAAAAAGAAGGATTGAGTCCAATGACACGGACGTCACACTACGTCGCAGAAATGCACGACATGACCGGATTTTTGGTTTTGCACACTTCGTGCAATATGTCACGCAAAACACTCCTACGCAAAAAGACTATAAGGACCCGATCACACGTACCACAACCACACCACAACGACAACTTGTGGATGAGCCCTAACTTGTGTGAAAATCTGTACATTTGCCCATCAAAATCAACCGTGTTAGCGATACCGACCACATCAAGGCCACGTCGCAGCCACAACGTACCCACCAGCGAGACCGCGCACTAGCGGTCAGCCAGATCGTAAACACAACGATCTGTCTGTCTGTAAACACTAGCCACAACTTAACCATATCGCAACTACTAACGACAACGCAACCACATCGAAATTTTGCAGAAATATCACAGCGCAGCTGCAAGAAGCTGCAGCGACATTTTTCACACGTAACCTGCTTGCCCACATTTTGTCGCTGCAATGTGGTGTGGTTGTGGTCGTGGTCCTAAATCGATATTCAATCAAGAAGATTATTCTTGACCGAAGATTTAAAGTTTAGATTTATAGTGCACGCAGGCCACTCCTCGCATAATGTGAGTACTTCTACTTACATAGACTGCCTCCAATGAAGGCGAGGGTTTTCCCGACAGGGTCGGCCCCAGCCTGCAACTCACTGGTGACTTGATTCTTGACGCCGGTAGCTGTTTGCGAGAGGATCGAGACGAATCCAGACTGCGCAGCCGCAGAGGACAGCCACAGGGCTGTGAGGAAGGTGGATAGTCGAGACATGTTGTCGGGCACCTGAGAATTAAGACAGATGAATTATTAGTTTCGGGTCAGCGTCAGGCCGATTCAGTTTAACCTTTGAAGGTTAGTCAAGAATAATAAATACATCATAATAATCAATCACCTACAAGGACTGATTTTCGACGAATTTGAGTCTCGATTTTTTCCGCATCTATTGCTATTAACATAAAACTCACAGATTTAGCGATTTCCTCGAAAAAGTTATATTCTCCCGTTTTTCCGTCCATCAGATTTTTTTTTTTTCACTATTTTGAAAACATTACAAATACCACAAACACACTGAGAAACGAATAATTAACATTAAACTCGATGTTTTTATTTTTAATCGATCATCAATTAAAAATATATCGTAATTTTGTATTTGCGCTGTAAATATAAACATAACATGAGTTTATCTGTAATTTTACGTACGCTAACTGCGTGCGAATTATGTAAGTAAGGTAATTGACGTAGTTGACAAGCAATTAAGAGAACTTCTTATCGGATGTGAAATATGGACCCATCAATTTGATATTATTCCAGCTGTAATTGTCCCAACTGAAAATAATAGAATAATGTTTACCAGCGATCTAATTACGCAACACATTTTCGTAAACGATTACGACTAATCTGTTTCATTTTGACAGTTCAACAACATTCATTGCGTTATTCACGTTGTTGAGCAGATATTTTTTCGAACTTACGTAGCATTGGATTAGCAATCTGTTTTAAAACGATTCAAATTCTGATTGATCGTGGCTTGCAATGTGACGAAAACTAAAGAGTATCAGGAGCGCGGTTGTCATACACTCGCCAACCTGACATCAGAATGGCGGGTCTACAAACTATTGTTCTCACGACAACGTAATATTTGTTTAATATGAGGTACATTAAGGTTCAATTCAGGTATAATTGTAAGATACATTATTATTTTTATTTCTAAGCAATAATACCTACTTATTGCTTAGAAATAAAAATAATAAGAATATGGATGGACGTGGATGGACCTACATCCACGGTCTTGAATGTCCACTCATGAAAACTACATGCGCATCGCAGAAGATTGATAGAAATTGTGACTCCCAAACACTAACAAAGTAAGTAGAACTAGATAAAAACGTCTATTAAGTAATTACAATACTCTATTATACAGGGTGGCAGGGACATCGACGCGAAAACTGTTGCCATGAATTCAGTACATGATTCTGAACCCCAGGGACGTTTAAATAGAAAACTGCAATACTACGCGGTCCAAATTTGAGGAACAGCTGATTAAAAAAAAAATAACCGACGAACAATTTAAACGCAGGGGTTTTCAGAGTCTTGTACTGAATCCATGGTAACAGTTTTCGCGTCGATGTCCCTGACACCCTGTATATTATACTAGCGACCCGCTCTTGCTTCGCACGGTTTTTACGACTTGACAAAACATCGAATTTCTTAGTTATAAGTAACTTTAATATTAACGTTCCTTCCGGAATAAATTCTCTAAATGATGGTGAAAACCTCATCAAAATCTGTCGCGTGGCTTAAAAGAACAACGCGGACATACAGACAAACACGAAAAGCGACTTTATTTTAAAATATGTATAGCATTTAAAAAAAATCTTATTTCAGTCCCCCTGAATAAAGAAAGAAGGAAAGAAACAATTCTTTTCATAACATTAAGTACGGCATAACATAATGTACACTACTATCGGATACCGACACAATTATTTTACTTAATTTAATAATTATTAATTAAAATGATAAATATGAATAAAAAAACCGGTAGGAGAGACTTTTATAACAATAAGGAAAATATATACGGTTTATATATCGCTGAAAATATATTCTTTTGTGAAGCGCCACCTGTTCCTTTGTCATGCTTATTTCAAGTACCTACCTGATAAGCAAGCTGTAAGTAAATAATTATCAAAAAAATATTCGAAACTACTGTTTGTTCATGACGGGATATTTATTTTGTGTATGTACCTACCTCTTATTTGAAATTTAATAATTATATTGGTATCGAGCACCGTTTTACCTTGACATACACGTGGCTTGATATACATGACTAAACTTGTCGCACTAACAACCTGTCGACCTAACGACCTGTCGCAATAACGACCTGTCGAACTAAGAGTTGTCAACCTAATGACCTGTCGACAAAATCACATTTGAAGAAAATGTCTGATAATCTAGTTTAAATACCAGGAATAAACACAATCTTGCTGTACATCGCACTCTTCTCCTCAGAGTAGGCAACTCATTCATGGGTCAATATACACGCTTTTACAACAAACTTCCCATTGAAATTCGAAACTTACCCATTATACGATTTAAAAGCTGTATTAAAACCAAACTTTATAAAAAATATCAGAGTATTCATAAGATAAAAAAGCTTGGGATTGAGGATTGAGCTCACTCTGCTGAGCTTTGTGATAAAACCATAAAACTTGACATTTTAAATAATACTCGTATGTTAAATCATCAAAATATTCCAGTTTTATATACACATTGTTGAATATTATATACAAAATGACATGATTACTTTATTAGTGATGATTAGTTATGATTACTTTAGATGATATTAGTTATGATTACTTTAGTATTATATTATTTTAACTATTGTGAATGTGAGGACGTGGATATTTTTTTATTTCTTTTTCAGTTAGTTTTAATGATGGTCTGGCAGTTTGATTCGTTTATGTGGCCTACCCAAATGTACTTTCTTTCGTATTGTTCGTCGAGTCGTTGAGCTCCTTAAGTTCTGAGTTGAGCTACACGATTACTGACACATGCTTGCACTGACTGCACAGGTCCCCTCACATCTGTGTGGTACTTTCCTCAAAAGACCTTTTTGAGACACTACATGGTCCTCATATGGCCTGACCAAGATTATGTCTGGACTAAGAGACTGCGACCTCTGAGTTTGTTGCGGCGTTTCTTCTCATAGTAGTCAGATAGGAAACGCCGAACTCATCTAGCTTATTTTTTTCAATATGACGAGTAAAAGTGATTCTGATATCCTATTTACAGAATAAACAGTTTCATTTCATTTCACCTAATGACATCGTCGCACACTTAAATTGTTTATCGAACTACACACACTCAAATGAAATATTTTGGCACTTTCCTTTTATTGGCAGGAATTTTCTTTCATGTAGATTCGAAACCCGCACTAGAATTGCACGTGTTACTTGTCTGATAAATAAAGAACTATTATATTTTTTTTCGTCTTTAGCATTTCTTGGGACCCTAGGATCCCGGACCTTTGCAAGGCGTACGAGGGGCCGAAGCCAAGGCGCAGAGGCCCTCATACGGGCATTTGCGCCTAGTTTCCAGTTTATTAAACAAATTATTATAAAAAATCATATAAACTGTATCCCCTCTTTTTACCCCCAAAGGGGACTTTTTTTGAAAAATCGTTTGGGATGTTTCCATAACTTGACTGACTGATGATTTATATCGATTTTCGAGTTAATCAAGCCATACAGTAAAATCCTCCCCCGTAAAATTTACTGCTTACCCCTTTTCACCCCGTTAGGGGTAGATTTTAGAAAAACCCTGATACACAGTCGTCTTAATTTTTGGTCTTTAGTATAAATACTAAGTTTTGAGTCAATCGCACCGCGCGTTAGAATTCTTCCATACAAACTTTGACACCAACCAATTCTCTTTTGAAAAATTGACAAACTTTATAATTTACTTAGATAAATATATACGTGCTAAGCTTTAAAATTAACTCAAGGGATAAGATTTCTCATACGAACAAAATCCCCCCTTTTCACCCCTTTAAAGGTCGAATTTCCAAAAACCCCTTCTAAGTGCTCCCCTATATTATAAAAGGAAGCCAAGTGCAAAATTTCATGTTCCTATTCTCAGTAGTTTCAGTCGCGCATGTTAAGGAGTTCCGTAACCGTAACCGGAACTATCGGATATCCGAAATAAAAATCTATCCATAACCGTAACCGAATCCGATATAAAATTTTCGGATATTTTCTTATAGGGGCGGAGTCTAATAATGAGACCCGTTCCAACAGATTTTTCTAAAAAATTCTTTGGATTATAATGCTTGTTTTTGTCTTTTCAGTTATGTGTGTTTTTGCGGTCGAGTTTTTGTCTATATTTTTTTTTTTGTTGTTGCTTCGTTCCTTAAACGCGTGCTAGCCATTTTCAAAATAACCTGTTAAATGCCTATAATTATCTATCATTACGTTTATAAAGGCTGGTGCAGACCAGCGCGACTTGTCGCGCGACGCGACACCGGTTATTGTTATACTGTGAAGTTTTCTTAGAAATTGCATTGTTCGTGTCGCGTCGCGCGACTTGTCGCGCTGGTCTGCACAAGCCTTAATGCAATGGTCGTCCGTATAGTAAACAACACGACACACTATTTATAACTTACAACGCAAGTAATTACAGACATTTCATTTGTTAAATTGTTTTTTGTTGTAGATACGTAATACATTATATATTATTATAATCTATAAAAAAAAAACAACCGTCTTCTAAAACAAAACACTTCAGAGTGAAAAATAACTTTAATTTCAGAAGTCGGTATCTTTGGTTTTGAATTTGCGTATTTTGCCACCGACTTCCGAAATTTTGAAAGTTATTTTTCACTTTGTAGTGTTTATTTTTGGAAGTAGGTTGTTTTTTAATTTGTAAAAAGTTTTTATTTTTCATTTTTTGTTGTGGTACCTACCCCACACAAATTCTAATACCACTACCTGCTATGTAAATAACAGTGACAGGAAGTTATCATCATATCATCCACATATTTATACTAATTATGTGGATGATATGATGATAACTTCCTGTCACTGTGGGAAAAATACGTATTATTGAAGCTTAATGAAAAACCATAACTACTAGCAACAAAAACTACTAGCAAAGTTAATAAAATTTATATGGGACCAACTTGAGATGATACTCTTTCATACAAAAAAAGAATTTTCAAAATCGGTCCGCAATTGACGGAGAAATCGGCGGACATACATAAAAAAAAACATATACGCGACGAACATAAAACCTCCTCCTTTTTGGAAGTCGGTTAAAAATACAACTTAGGTACTCGTACTCGCAGAATGATTTATAAGCAAATAAAACTATTTATGATCATTGTTTGAATTATTTATGGTCACACGAAATTGTTAAGAAATGTTTATTTTATTAATATCTTTTGAAATACTGAATATGTAGAATGTTGGATTACGCCAATATTTAGTAGAAAATTCTACTAAATATTGGTGCTATAACAATAGCAATAACAGATAACAATCTGACTTGATCAACTACGAGTACTTTAGTAGCTACGTACTTAAATTTAAGAGACCGTCAGGATTGAGGAGCTACATAAAATGTGTTGTATTACCGAATTTATATAGTTGTTCCATTTTATTTTTATACTACAAATTAGAACACTTCTAAATTATACTAAAAATATGTTGTAATTGTTTGATTGCTTTTCTAGAAACAGCGCGGTGAAATTTATGGATTTTTATGAAAAATCAAGGTTAGCTATCTCAAATTCAGCCGTACAAAACCCATTTTTTTTGTACAAATACTACTAAATTCTATAAAATTTTCAAAAATATGCGTTGCTTAGATTTGGAGTTCTAAGGTGGCTCCTTAATTCAGACGTCTGAATAGAGGAGCCACCTTAAACGTCCTGTCCTGTAACTTTTTAAAAGGGTTTTACTACAAATCCCAGGATCGGCCATACAAAATCTGCTAATTTTCTACTAAACATTGGTAGTACCCGTGTTTAAATATGAGACATGGCTCCTCAATCCATACGGACACGGCAAACTAGGGGTAGTTTTGACAGATTGAGAATGAGAATGCAACCGTTCTTAAAAATGCGGGAATTACCCCTCTCTCCTTTCATCATGACACTGAAACACTATAAAATATAAAAAAGTATGCTATAAAGCCTCTTTTACTTACGACTTCGTTCTTCAGAATTAGATGTCCGTAGATATATTGGTAACTTGGAGAGCACTGCTTGCCTCTGTGACAGCGCGGGTCGGACTGACCGGAAGATACCCGCCACCTTATTATATCTTGAACTTGAATCAGAGCGAACGCGACAGATAATGGTAATGAACAATGTAGGTAATCCGCGTTCGCAATTTATTTGCCAAACATGTAAACAAAGACGAGTTTTAGGAAATACTACTGTAATGCCTATTTATAAGGTTCAGATTGCGCTACAACTTCATATTTTTTATGACCTTTTCAACAGTACTGGTCAGTCTAAAATCAACTTTATTTACACTCTTATAAAGTTGATGTTTGTTTAAGTGGCAACAACAATAATTGGAAACAAGAATTTAAATAGACATTAGGTTGTTATTGCTAATTTTTCATTATAATTGTGTAAGCGGTGGCTCTCGGCTCTGCTTTCTGACAACTGTCGGGGTAGCTGGAGATTTACAGAACAAGGGTACCTACGAAGCTTTGCAAAAACTAATGACTAATTAAATTGCTTATTATAGGAAATTGAAAATGATTCTGTATGGGCCTATTCATAAACTGTCTTTCATTTTAGCGTAGCAGTTTCTTTCACTTCGAAGACTGATATCAGTTATTATGAATCTTTTATACCAGTGAATTACTTGAAAACTCCCAACGGAAAAACAGCACCCCTCTTTTTCCGTCGGGGGTCAAAAAAAAAAAAAAAAAAATGAGTTTAACGTGTGAATCTGTCTGCGCCATCGTAGCTCCCAAACGGCTGAACCGATTGTGTTTTTGAAAGGTTTCTCGACCGAGAGTGTTCTTAGCTATGATTCAAGAAAGTCGGTTCAGCCGTGTGAAGATTATCAGCTGTTTACTAGTTGATGAATGATTAGAAATTTGATATTCTGTTACTTCAATCTTCTTCTTATCGTGTGGTTAGTGACTAACCTGGTGTCAGAGTTTTAAAGCCGCCCATATACGAGTGCGCATCTGACTTGGCTTCACATGCCGTCGAGAAATATCTCTCGGGCATGCCGGTTTCCTCACGAGGTTCCTTACTTCAATTATATTAGAAGAACATAGTATCGTTGAACTGATGCTGCAGCTTCACCTGGAACTTGCATAATACCCAACTCCCTTACCAACTTACAGCACAGGTACGTGTTTGGGCTCATTGGAATGGTCTGGTTATGGATAGATACCGAACAGGGTCTGGTGATGGAGTAGGAAAGAGTAATGAAGAAATATTTGTGTCGGGGGTTTAAAATATTAATAATTTACGTTTGTCTTCAATGCAATGGTGGCCTAGTAACGGCCGCGACTTACAATTTGTAGGTCGTAGGTGTAAAGTTTCTTTACTTTGTGTAAATTATTTCATCATCACTGCTCGCAAAACGGTGAAGGAAAACATCGTGAGGAAGCCGGCATGTCCTAGAATAAAAAATTCGAAGACATGTGACATTTCTAACAACCCGCACAGGGCTCGCGTGGTGGATTAAGGCCCACCTCCAGCAGTGGGAACAATGTAGGTTTATTATGCTATTACGCTTCTTCACTGAAATCGCGAATATGCAGTAAAAACTCGCCCTCTTTACAACTACCCTGGATTTTGGTTAATTAGAGATGTGTGATGATTTTAAGGCGACGATAACCGACTTTTAATTATTGTATACTGAAGATCACGTCTAAACGAGTAGTGTTAATGATTTGGAAGAAATATATGTTAAATAAGAGCATTTTCTTGATAACTTAAAAAATGAATATTTTAGATTATGTTCATATTACATAGCGAAATTAATTTGTAAAGAACTATGTCTAACGAGGATTAAAAACTGAGAATCACGTAAAATCTATCAAGCGTATTTTTTTCACCCTTCTCCATTTTAAAGGTAATTTAATTATTGATCTTTTAGTATACTTACGTCTTTTATTAAAATACTTTTTGTTTTATGTATAGGTACCTATGATAAATTAATAATGCGTCTAATTTGGGACAGCCTCCATGTTGAGCGAGTCCTATTACTGGCTGGCATGTATGACGCGTTGTGTGAGCTCGGTACAGAACCAAGAACCACTCAAGGTCACTGGCATATATCTGCGTCTTAAATGTAGATTTGTTACATACAGTATCGCAGATTATATTTTTCACTAGCTTCTGCACGCGAGTTTGTCTGCGTGAACATTCTTGTTCCCCCGTCCCAACGCGTCGCATCGCATCGTTCGCCCGCGCTATTACGCTTAGGCTTAGGGGTCCTAACACGCCTATAACCTTCCTCAAGAATTAGACAATCAAATTCAAAAATATTTTTTCAAATCCGACTGGTAGGTAGTTCCAGAGATCAACGCTATCAACCAAATAAAAAAACAAACTCTTGCTTTATTATTGGTATAAGTTTAAAGATACTTATTAGCAAAAATTTAAAATAAGTTTGTGTACTCAGCAGGTTCTGACTCCCCGTCCGATTACGTCATCATCCTCTTCGCAGGTTGCTCCCACCGCCCCTATTATTTCTGGCCAGAAAAAGGTCGCGCCTCCACCTCCTGTGTTCATTCAGGACAAGGAGAAGTGGACGGCCATCTCAAAGTGGTGTGTCGATCTCAAGATCGGCTACACCAATGCCCGCTCTACCCAACAGGGTATTAAAGTAATAGTCCCGACTTCGACCGACTACAGATCCCTAACCCGGCTTCTGAGAGACAGGAACGTGTCCTTCCACACGTACTCTCTCCCAGAAGAAAAACAGACCAGAGTTGTTATTAAAAAGATCCCTAAAGAAATCTCCCCAGCAGAAATTCTAGCCGACCTTAAGTCGCAGAATATTCCGGTAGACGAAGTGCACCGTATGCACCGTTCGCGCGGTAGGGAGGCATACGACATGGTACTCGTCGTGTGCTCCCCGATCGAAGGGCATAACCCGATCTTTAACGTTAAATCGATATGCAATCTCATGGGCTTCTCAATAGAGAAGCCATGGAAAAATCACTCAATAGGGCAATGTCATCGTTGCCAATTATATGGGCATTCGCAAAAGTTTTGCCATGCGAAACCCAGGTGCGTCAAGTGCCTGGGTGACCACGGCACTGCTGAATGCACCCGTCCAAAGGACCGTAGTCAATGCGACAGCCCACCTAGCTGTGTGCTATGCGGGCAAGAGGGTCACACAGCCAACTACCGTGGCTGCTCTAAAGCCCCAAAAAATACTTCGCCCAAGCTGACGAAACGTCTTGACGATCGTCAGCAAAAGCAAAGGGAATTCCCTATCCCGTCATCTCAAATCCCCGAGCGGCTTAGCCCTCAGAGACCCAGCCCCTGGAATCAACTCCAGCACCGTCAGGCCTTCCCAGCCTTAGCGATCGCGACCCCGCCCTTAACTCAACCTCAATCTCAACCTCCTCCTAATAAAATTCCCTCCCTCATGGATCAGCGTATCCTCCTCCCCGCGTTCGCAGGCCCTCCCGCGGCCCACTACAAACCCGCTCCCGCTCCCGCTCTCGCTCCCGCTCCCGCTCATAAAGCACCGCGCCCCACCACCGCCGCTCAGTTGTCCACTTCGGACGTATATAATATAATTTCAGACACCTATATGGCGTTCTGCTCCCCCCGCGCCGTACAGATGGCTCACGAAATACTCGTGGCCAGACAATCAGATAACTTCCCTATGTTGCAAAGAGTATTGTATGAATACTCTGACGTCATGCAAACTCTCCACTCTAATAAACCTCATAATGTCTAACACCAGTACAGCGAGGCATAAACCCCGATCCCTTAAAATAGGCATCTTCAATGCAAACGGCATCCGCGGTCAACGCGATGAGATCTCGGAATTCCTCCGCGACCATCAAATTGACCTACTCCTCGTTCAGGAAACGTTCCTCAAACCTAGTCACCGAAACCCCTCTATAGCGAACTACCGTCTCATCCGTAATGATAGGACGCGTTGTCACAAGGGCGGCACCCTTATTTATCACAAACGGGATCTGTATTGCATACCTATGGACCCTCCTCCCCTAAGTAAATTAGAAGTCACTATCTGCCGACTATCCATGACTGGCCATCAGCCGATCATGCTAGTATCGGTCTACCTCCCTCCCGCTACGCCGGCTGAGAATTTCCAACATATCTCAGACGATTTCACAATCCTATTAGGCATGAGCGACTCCGTTATCATAGCGGGCGACCTCAATGCAAAGCATCCCTCCTGGAATAGTACCAGAATCAACTCCAGGGGTCGACACTTGTTCGACCTCTCCACCTTCCTGAACTTTGACGTCATCGCTCCGATGACTCCCACTCATTTTCCTCACGACCCCAGATACTCTCCTGATGTCCTTGACGTGGCACTCCTTAAGAGTGTCAACTTGAGACTAGACTCAATAGAAACGGTGCACGAGCTTAACTCTGACCACCGTCCAGTACTAATAAGACTCGACTCCCGCATAGGTCATCGTCATCATGACCCCGACCAGCCCTCTGCTACAAAAAAGATAACAGACTGGAGGCGAGTAAGCGAACAGCTGAAACCCACCACATCCCCTCAGTTAGACTCAATCCCCAACAACTTCGATTCTATCGCTGACACGACGGCCGCGATCGACTCCCTCACGGAGCACGTACAATCTGTCCTGAACGACTGTTCAAGGGAGGTCCCAGCGACGGATAACCGTCGCTGGAAGCTCCCTGACGATGTACGTGCTCTAATGACGGAGAAGAACGCGGCCACCCGTGCCTACAGCAGCTTCCCCTGTGCCGCAAACAAAGCCCATATGCGCTACTTACAGAGAACTGTAAGTACACGCGTAGCGGAGCTGCGTGAAGCGGGCTGGGACAAGATGCTTAGCGAGCTAGAGCCCACTCACAAGGCCTTCTGGGATCTTCAGAGGAAACTCAAATCCCAGGAGATCGCCACCATGCCCCCCCTGATACGCCCCGATAAGTCAATAGCATTCGACGACATCGAAAAGGCCGAGTGCCTAGCAGATAGTCTCGAGCTCCAATGCTCTCCCAGCTCTCAGCCAGTAGACCAAGCTCACCTCGCAGAGGTCGACGCCGAAGTCGAAAACAGAGCCTCTCTCCCTCCCGTCGAAGACCCTGATAGTCCTCTGCCTCCAGTCGCTCCGGACGAAGTGCACGACTTAATCAAAGGTCTAAAAATTAGAAAAGCCCCCGGTTCAGACGGACTCACCAATAGGGTGATCCAACTCTTCCCCGCTCATCTCATTATGCTACTGACCACCATCTTCAATGGTGCTCTAAGCAATAATATCTTTCCCCAAACATGGAAAGAGGCCACTGTCATAGGTATTCCAAAACCTGGCAAGCCCAAATCAGATCCCACCAGTTACCGTCCCATCAGTCTGCTCAAAGTACTCGGCAAACTCTATGAGAAGCTTATTTATAAGCGACTCAGAGACTACGCCGAGACTAAGGGCTTAATCCCCAACGAATAGTTCGGCTTTCGAACCCAGCACTCTAGCGTGCATCAGGCCCACCGTATCATAGAACATATAAGCAGCGCCATCAACCGCGGCTTAATGACAGGCGCTATCTTCTTTGATATAGCGAAAGCGTTCGACAAAGTCTGGCACAACGGCTTATTGTATAAGCTCTACAAACTCGGTGTGCCAGATCGTCTCGTGCTCATCTTACGAGACTACTTGTCGAATCGCACCTTTCGCTATCGCATAGACGGAGCCCTATCCACCCCTCGTCAGATCCGAGCAGGAGTCCCTCAGGGCTCTGTACTCGCTCCCCTATTGTTCACGCTATTCACCAGCGATATCCCTAGAAATAAAAAGACTCAGTTGGCTCTGTTCGCAGACGACACTGCCATCTATTGTAAAGGTTTAGGTTCCGCTTCGATGCTTCTAAACCTCCAACAGGCGGTCAATAACCTTGGCGCCTGGTTTAGGAAGTGGAGAATCGAGGTCAATCCCGATAAAAGCCAAGCGGTCCTCTTCTCGAAACCGTGGCTAAATCCCTCTTTCCCCCGATCAGTCACCATGTTTGGCAAGCCGATCCCTTGGGCTACGCGAGCCAAATATCTAGGTGTGATCTTAGATAGGCATCTCACGTTTTCAGAGCACATAAAGGCGGTTCACTCGCGAGCCTCTTTCGCTCTCAGTAGACTTCATTTCGTATTAAATGCACGTAGCAAAATGTCACTCAGGTGCAAATTGCGAACTTACACCACGTGCATCCGCCCTATCATGACCTATGCGGGTATCGTTTTTGCCCATACCAAACCCCGATTCATCCATAGGTTGCAAACCTTACAGAACCGATTCCTCCGTAGAATCACGGGATCCCCCATGTATGTTAGAAATGAGATCCTCCATCTCGATCTTAAAATACCTACCATCCACCAGTTTCTCAAACGCATGTCAAAGCGTTATTTCGATTCAGCCGTCAAACATCGCAACCCTCTGGTTGTCGAGGCAGCTAGTTACATTCCCTCTAGAATCAGTCACTTTCGCCGCCCAAGGCATATCCTCTCCGATCCAGATGACCCCATCACACTCCTACAGGAGAGCAATAGGGCCACGAGTACAGTGCACAAACACAACCGACACCCGCGATACAGACCTCGCCGTAGAGGTCCCCCGCGATCGCGACCCTCCCGAGTAAACGATACTCCCCCCCGACCCTTGCTCGTCGACGAAGCGCCAGCACGCGTTGCCGCTGAGCCTGTAGCTTTAAATTCCCCGATCAATAATCATGAAACCACCATTTTGATCCAGCCTGTCCCTCTTGCTGTCCTCCCCTCAGCGAATGCCCTAAGCCGAGGTTCGCACCCCACAGGGGGTGGCCCTTAGCGAGCATTCGCCTAGTTTTAATTAGAATAGTATATTGCCCTGGCTGGAGGCTTTGAGTGTAGAAGCTTAAGGCAGCCACAGGAAAGCCCGGTTAAGCAGTCACTACCTTAGTGGTAATCTGCGAGATGCCCTAGTTAGGAAAAAAAAAAAAAAAAAAAAAAAAAGGTTCTGACTTTGCAAATTGTCACAAGTGTTTTAAATTTTATAAAATTTTCCCCACTGTCATCTTTTAAATTTAGATATATTGATTAAATTTAAACAGATGTTTAAATAATAAAAAGTCCTTGAAAACATTTACTACGGATTGAAAAAATCGCTTCTAAATCGACGATGTTACGAGTGTGACGATGTTACGACGATGTTACTAATGCTGTTGTTATGAACCAAAGTGGCTATGCCACGACGAGTAGTAATCACTTCCACACTTTCATAGTGTTACAGAGTATTTTTATCTTTATTTGATATTTGAGTAAACTTTATTTAAATGGGTACAAACAATTTATAACTAATTAATTAATAAAAGTAGCAAAATTATATACTAACTTAACTAAAACTATTTACAAACTAAAATATAGCATCGAAGAATTCATCCGCATCGCTGTCGACTGGTAATGTACCCAAGAGGCTGGCCGCATTGCCACGTTGTATGGCAATGCTTAGCCTCTGACCAAGGTAAAAACCAGCCCTTGGGTCACGGGAAGTGTCAAATAGCCGTTTGGAGATTTCTTTAAAGAGGCCGTGAGCACTCGGACCCCACGGCCCGAGGGTTTCAACCCCAAACGGCTCGAAAATATAATTACCAACAAGGTTATTATACTTACGCCGCTTGAGGTTTTCTGCAGCCGCAGCGGCAGCACCAGCACAGCACGCTGAGCCAGGAAGATGGGATGGCGCAAGAGTGTCGACACAGGTTGCATCCCACACTAAAGGCCTACCCACCTTCCATGGAAATAAAGACATGCCGTCCGGTCTCTTGCCATCGTCGCGTGCCAAGCCATTGGGTTCTAATACAGCTGGAACGCCGGCGGTGGCAAGAGCTCGTCGGATGATGTCGTTAATGTTCGCGTGCCGCGCTAAGCGACCCGCACTTCGGCTGCAAGACAGGCCGTGATGTCCGAGACTATTGACAACTTCGCCACAGTGACAGCGATGAGGAGAACAGCATGGAGCTCCTAGTCGTAGGGAAACAGCGAAGCGGAATGTAGTGTCGTCGAACAAGGTACTTATGTTTGACGACGGTAGTGTATGAAGCCACAGACCCGATTCCCACTTACCCACAGCCAGCAGGCGCGCTCGCTCCGCAGGAGTAGCAGACGTGTTAAGTAAATTGTTCTGTACTACTCTGCAGAGCGGCTCATCCCACCGTCTTTGGGAAGATGGATAATCGGGTAGAGCTGAGTTCGGGCAAGCGAGTTTCCAGGCATCCATAGCCTCGGTGAAGCACGGAACATCAAAATTAATCAGTGTGGAGGCTACAATTTTCCTGATTAATTTCTCAGTGCCGTGGACAGATGATATAAAAGCCGGTAAACTAATACTAGAAATTTTGCGGACGCCGAGGCCTCCCATACGAATGGGAAGAGTAGCTTGCGCCCAAGCTCGGTCGTCCATGGCCACATTTAAAATTAAAGTTAATGTGTGTCGGATAATTTGGTCCATTTTTTCTAAAAGGTGATTGTGTTTCCATAAATGGGAAGCGCGAAGAAAATATGTTAATTTAGGGCCGAAACAGCAGTAACGCATTAGGGTGATGGCCGAATGCATATTAATTTGTAACAATCTTTCCGAAACGTCGTTGAAATTTTGTATTTTTTCCTCAATAAAAACGGGATAGGAATTCTCGAAGATTGGAGACCCAAGGAGACGAAGAGAGCTTTTATCAATAATTTTGATTTCAGGGGCTATTGCGTTAAATTTGGGAAGTGTCAATTGTCTGTCAGTGCTGTCCGCTAAGTATAGTTCACATTTCGAAAGGTTAAGATCAAGGCCAATGGAATGAAGTTAGTTTTTTAAAAATTTTAGGTCATTTAAAACAGTTTCTACATCGCCTCCCAAGGTTCCATCATCAAGGTACCAAAAATTAAATTTGGAATTTAGCTGTCGAATGATTGGATGAATGGCTAAACTAAAAATCACTGGCACGAGGGGGTCACCTTGTCGACAAAGCGTGTACGGCAGCCTCACAGCCCCCTTTAGAGCCGTAACCTAGCTGCAGGGGCTGAAATTTATCCGAAACCACCTCACCATAAAATTTGCAACAAATCTTGGCTGCCATACGACGGTATGTGGTTCCCACGGCAATAGGACGAATGCCGCCATCCCTCTTGCGCAAGGCGCATAAATTGGCCCCGTAAAGAAAGTCGATGACAGCCTCGTTCACCTTGCCGGAGAGCATAAGGTTAATCAGAGCCGTAAGTTCCTTCAAGAGCAACTCACCAGTTTCCCCGGCGCCTGAACAGATAAGGTCCTTAAGGTGCTGCGGACTCAGGCCGTCGAGACCGCCAGCGGAGCCACTCCGGAAGGAACAAACGGCTGTGACCAACTCACGACCTGTAATAAGTAATTGTGAGGGAGTGATTATCTGGATCAGGGGGGTCGGGAACCCGGAGGACACGGTGGAGCATACGGTGGAGGTCTACCCTGCTTGGGCGGAGCACCGCCGTGTCCTCACGGAGGCGATCGGCGGCGGCGATCTCTCGCGCCCGGCCCTGGTTCAGGCCATGGTCCGGAGCGAGAGTGCATGGGAGACCGTCACCTCCTTCTGCGAAGCAGTTATGCTCGCGAAGGAGGAGGCGGAGCGCGCGAGGGAGATTCAAGCTGCACGCCCTCGCACCCCTAGTCGCCGCAGGAGACGCCCCGGGCGTCGGGAGTCACAAGCTGACTTCCGGCCACCGTAGGCGCGGGCCTGCGGACGGTGAGCGATGGGCAGCTCGCCGTCCGATAAGGACCAGGCCCGGGTCGACGGCGCGTTGTGTTCCACGCGTGCTTCAAAGGGATGTCAGCAAAAACTGACGGGGTCCGGAAGGAGCAATGCCTGCTGGGGTCGCGGGTTTGTCTGAAAGGGATATCGCGGCCCCAGCACATAGGCAACGGAAGGAACACGGGTGGGTTTTAGTCAGTAAAAGTCTGACACTCCCTTTCGCTCTGCCCAGAGCGGGAGGAGTCATTTGATGATTTCCCACCCAAAAAAAAAAAGGGGAGTCGGGAAAAGAAAGGCCATCCGCTGGGGCAGGGTGTTTGCTCTCCAAAGCTGCGAGCGTTTCTGGAGAACACGGTGCCACCACATCACTACTAAAAAGAATCCTGGCTGCTCCGCTAATGTCACCTTCCCCTAACTTAGATTCTACCAAATGGGATATACCTCTTGAAGAGATATATCTCTGCGTCGGTAATTTTGAATCGAAATTATGAGCCGAAATATTACAGTTTTCTTTAATTTGTGCAGTTAATGTCTTTTTGGTTGCCAAATTCTTCTGTACATGTAGAATTCTGTAAGGGAAGGTGAGCAGCTGTTCCCAAGCACTTTGCGAGTTCTCCCTGGCGGCAAGACGAACGCAGCTTGCTAGGTGTTGAGCCACTAGAGGTCTAGCGCCACGGGGAACTCGCTTTAAAACAGGAATAGTGTTTTTGAATTTTGAAAGGGTTTTCCAAAACGGGTCAAAAGTGGGTGTAGCTGGTGTGATTGGAGTTGTTGAGACAGGGTCTGAGGAAGGTGCGTTTGGAGGTGGTCTGTGCACCTTTCCAATATGCACATTCAGGCTTTAAAAACCGTGCTTGGGTGCACAGCGGACATCTCTCCAGGGTGCTCTGCAGTGATGTCGAAGGTTGACAAGCACTACCACTACCATTCACAACGTCGCTGCTACCACTAAACATGAATATATATAGTTTAAGACTTAAAGATTAACTTATATAAAAAAATAACAATATAAACTAAATGACACCCGCACGCAGTCGCGCTGGTGGCCTAGGGCGCCGCGCCTCCGATACATTCCGACGCAGCCCTGGCAACCGATGCCGACTATCGTCGCGTCCTCAGCGTCGCGAAGATTTTTTCTTTACGTAGACCTTAGGTGATTTAAAATGAGGCTATCACGATCTAGGACGGAAGTCTCAGAACTTTCAGAACCTTAATAGGTTTCAGAGTAATCATGTTTTCTTTTTCTAGTACTCGTATATTTTACTTGGACTGCTCTCATGTATCTCGTGAATTTTAAGCTAGAGAATTCACTGGAGTATCTCTTTCTTCATTTCTAGTTATAAGTATAGTTCACCGTAGATTTGTCTGTCTTCATTTTTGAATAACTTATTGAAAATATTTTCTTGCAATGAAACATAATTTAAATTTCACATTTAAATTTCAAATTTTAAAACACATCGTCGTCATTGATATTTGAGTTGATATTTCGTAGTCAGGAAGGGCGGGTGTCGTAGATCTACTGTCCTGCGTTTGACTGTTGGTACGTTCAGTGCATCCGGCAGTCATCTCATCTCCCCGCTCAAGGTGTGACCTTGATGACATATTAAATATTGTCACAGTATGAGGTTTTCTCAGAAATCGACAACAGTCTAAAATAATAGGAATTGGGCAACCTTATCATAGAATCTAATTGATATAACTAATAACAAATTAATAAAATCTTCGTTTGACATTTAAATGAATTTATAACTGTTTGGCGGTTATTGTCCTATCCAAATTCCGGTTAAAGATTGTCCTATCCAAATTCCGATTTAAGTTTAGAAACGTGCCGCCTCGCTAGAAAGAATGATTTTTTTACCGTAGGTATACGATTTTTTATATTCTTTTGTAGGTTAAAAAAACTCGAGTGAGAGCTCGGGACTTGGGGCACAGGACACACATTTTCAAAAAATGTTAGATAGTAAATATACATTTTTTGAAGTAAGACGTAGTCGACGGAGCCCCGATTATAACATTTTACTTGAAAACATGTTCTCCCATACATTCAAACTGCAAATGTAAGTTTGTACGCACAATATTGAGAGATTTACTATGTTATTTTAAGTAGTTTTCTAGTTTCATAGTTTTCTTATAAGTTTTCCTGTAATCTATGAGTACAGAACCGTATTCTGTATTTTTTTTTAAATTTTAAGCTCAGTAATTTCGGAGATAAGGGTCCATTTTCATCTATTATCTAAATCTTTAAAAGTACTGATTAAAAAAATTATATAAAATATATTTGAGATCTTCATAACAAGTCCTTTCATTTCCTACGTCAAACGGTACAGTTTGAAAAACAATATTTTTTTAATTTTCCATTTTTCCCCCGAAAAGTGAGCCCCTTATTCAAAATTATTTATTTATGTTACACGTCCGTGTTTGGGTCAGGACAGACGGACAGCCAGCCAGACAGATAGACACACGAGTGATCCTATCCTATAAGGGTTCCGTTTTTTCCTTTTGAGGTACGGAACTCTAAAAATAACCACGAAGGGGATGGCTGAGTCTTTGACCCCATAGCGGTCCCGTATGACGAGAACCTCGTGAAAGCTGAAAAAGATAAGCAGATTAAGAATTTTGTCCTGGCTCGCGAGGTTGTCGACATATGGGATGTGGATACAGCCAGGGCTGGGCAAAATACTTGCTTTGCTTTAATTGAAATACAAATTAAATTTAAGTAGTATTAGTAGTAGTAGTATTTATTTTTTTTTTTTTTAAATAAGAGTGAAAGAACACTATCTGTCCACTTCGTCATAGTTGCATATTTTGTATTTATTATTTTATGCTACATTATATTTAAGTATATTTATTTTAGTGATATTTAGTTTAGAAGTATTTATGTAAGTTTATTCTCATATTGTATGTTTATGGTTAAATTAGTGAATAATTAAGTGTTTTTATTATATGTATATTATTTTCTCTTCTAATCTTACACACGTTGTCTACATCTCTTTAACTACTTTCCTATCGCAGGTATGCTGGAAGAGATTTCTTTAGAAATAAGCATCACCTTTGTACGTATTTTTCTGTTCCTTTCTTCTTGTCTATTTATATGTGTGTACATAAACTGTTAAATAAATAAATACAAAATACAGTATCGCAAGTAATTAAAATACAAAATATCTTTAAGTAAGGTATTTGAAATATAAAATACAAAAAATTTTAGCAATTTTTAATTGCAATACAAAATACTAATTACAAATTACTTATTACAAAATAAGTAGTCTAGACCAGCATGGGCTGAAAAGTAGAGATAGACAAACGTTTTTTTTACGTTTTGTTGGCCAATTTTAACGTACAGTCACAGCGTACAGTGTACATAACAGGTGCAGTGTTGCCAACTCTAATAGCTGCTTTACATCATTGCACTCTCGCCTCGCACTCAAACTCACGATCGCTAAATGAAGGTTAAATGTATTTTTGTTAAAATGTATTTTGAAGCCTAGCGTATTTGAAATACTAATTACAAAATACTTCGTCGTCAGGTATTTGAAATACGAATTACAAATTACAATATAGGGAAGTAATTGAAATACAATTACCAAATACGTATTTGTATTTCAATTACGTATTTTAATTACAAGTAATTCAAATACTGCCCAACCCTGGATACAGCAATCATTGAGCCGATCCAATAGTCGTGACGGCCACTGGCATAATAGCCAAGAGCCTCGACCAACACCTGAGGAGGCTCTCGTTCGGCAGCTGGATCAAGAACTTGATCCAGAAAGCGGTACTTCTGGACACGGCGCGTATCGTTAGGAGGTCCCTCTCTCAGGAGCCCTGATCACCGCTTCCGCTAGAACCCCGATATCAGTGGGCTACTATTTTTTTATATTTCTTAATGTTTTTTCTTTAATTTGTTTTTTTTATAAAAATATTAAAAAATATATACGATATCGTCGCTCGGCATCCAATACCGCGAATGTGAAATTTTTGACGAAAATCTGATTTTTATTTTATTTCATTCTACACGTTCAAATACGTGTTCCTGCATTAATCAGATTTTCGTCAAAAATGTCACAATCGCGGTATTGTATGCAACCAGTGTTTCTCATTCTAAGTGAATAATTGTATTCTGTTTTTGAAAAATAAATGTTAAAACACCTTAGTTATTTTATTTATTAATTTGTTTATTCTTCAGGAAGCTTACAGTCTAATATCTATTTAGTATGTACAATAGCGTTTAAAAAGCTTTTAATGTAATAAATGACAGCTACGTTTGTTAATTGGCTGGTTTAATAGTTCACTAAGCGTGCCGTGGCAAGTTCAATGTATGGGTGGTCTCTCCACTCGTTATGCCTATTGGTACAGGTACTAGTTTTTCAATTGCCCGTAACTTTTATCCGACGAATAAGTTTGTCATTTTGACAGTTTTTGTATGGACAATCTATCAAAACGTCACATTTATTCTTAGGTAAAAGTTATCTAATGATTGAAAAATCGGCCCTAAGACATGAGTCTTAGGGATCTAGATCGTAGTACAAAAAACACACTTTTTTTATTATGAAGGTAAGACGATATGTAGACCTTTTCGTTATGGTCCACTTTTCTGACCAAATTCTGGTGAAAAATTCTGGTGTTTCGGTGTGATTTTAAAGACGTTTCACTAGCGTGAAACGTCAAACATGAAGACTTCCAGCACTTAATTTAATAAACTATTATTTTAATCAACTGTATGATGTTGATGACGCAAGCATAATTATTTATAGAACATGATGACGATGACCACTAGAAGCCCTTGGTCGTAACATTTTAATTGTAGCATAGAATATAATGAACATAACTTGATGACATTTTTATAATGTTTGTGGTCGTTGCGGGGTCGATGCTGAATTCCGGTTTAGGTGTTTGCTTAGACAATTGTTAAACTGGGCGACTTGTAATTTGACGTATTCCTTGATCTAATTTATTGCAACTCTAAAGCACCCAAAAAGCCTAGGCGAAAATTCATGGGATTCGAGAAAACCGATTTTTTATGTCATTTTGAGAATTTCCCAGTTTTCGTCACTAAATATCACTTTTCTCTAGAAACTCAAATACCATAATTTAAATTTTAATGATCAACTTTCCTTGAGGATCACGGCGGTGGCACACTTCACCGCGTGGAGTAGCCGCTCCCAACAGCCTACCATAAATGTTGCGGATGGGGTATGAATCACCATTCTATTCTTCTATGTGCGCAGAAATTGAAGAGCTCTGGCAGCGTCCTTGCTGCGACGACGAATGAAGTCCCGTTATCGGAGTAAATCCTTGTCGGGCATTCCCTTCTAGAAATTAACCGTCTGAGTGCCATCAGGGTGCAGTCCGACAATAAGCTCTCCACGATCTCCAAATGCACGGCGCTGGTGATGTGCTAACCTGGCATATGGCAAATCTCTCTCTGGTGTTGATTCTGGCTTAGCCTTTTCCGATTGCGGTAAAACTGGCATCTCTGCGAAGTTCCTCTGATGGCTGGTCTGAGGCTTAGTACGTTGACCCTCTGGCGCAGTTCATTGACCACTAGCACGTTATTTCCGTGGACGCACCTGGCGTGATAGGAGCATATTATATCTACTGATATTCTCCTATCACGCTTGACGATAGGATAACGGCCGTCTAGGACAAGCGGGCGATCTACATGCTCTGCGACGGCAGTACGACCAGAAAGACGAAGGAGCCCCTCTTCACCGAGCAAAGGCAAAAGGTTCCGAAACCTGTTATCGGTCGACACGGAACGTGCTGTTAGAACGCGCAACAAATCCTCAGGAAAGGATTTTTACGAAATAAAAGGACCTCCGCAATGTTGAGTGCATCGCATCGCATCCGCATTTCGAAGTGAAGATTTTGAAAATTTGGAATTTAGACGCAACACTGATCGAAACTTGTCATAGTTTTTAAATTTATAGTTTTCTATAGATACATTAATTTTAAAGCAATCTGTCTAGAAAGCACTATATTAGGAAAAACAATGAAAAAGTTGTGACGTTTTTAAAAGTAAAAGTTTTTTTTTTGGCTCTCCTGTAAAGTCAGGGTTTGTCCCTTACGACATTTGAAATGTCCACCATCGATATTGTATACATATTTGTAATCACGTGTTCGAAAACGGCTTTAACGATTTCGATGAAAGTTGCAATATAGGGGTTTACTGCGGCGAAAAATCTATCTAGTTCGGTCTTATATCTGGGAAAATTCACCCGAGCAGAGCTAGGTCGCCCAAAGTTTAGAACAAGATGGCTATCATGGCAACATGGCATTAGTATGTACTATACATGGAATTAGTATGAACTTTCCTATACTATTAAATGAGTATTCTCTATTTCCACGAGAGCGAACTCGGTCGCCCAGGTACTAAATTATAAAATTACTTACCGTGTGGGATATTTTTGTATCCCATAATCAAAAATATTAAGATGTTTCCAAGAGCTTTTGCTGTAGATAAGTCAATAGTTTTTGAGATATGAGATGTTTACAGCTGCAGAAATAAATTAGTTTTTCATAGTTTTTTCGAGAAATACCTACTATGAAATATAAACTTATTTTTACCGGCGATAAAATAATTACCTAATGTGCATGCGTAAATATTCATTCCCACTACACAACCCTTCAATGATTTACCGGTTTTTTTTTATTAATTTGGTGCATAGAGCCAGTCCAGTCTTCTTTTTGTGTCGGATTCTTACTGATTAAAAACCCACTGTCCATTCTACTATTCTGAGTCGGGGGCCCAGGAGATATACTTGTACATTCACTATACCCCCGGCTGGTATCAGCCCGCCATGCCTAGCGTGTCCCACCACTAAGTGTGGCTGATCCCACGACCGCACGTCCTCTTTGGGCTTATCTAGATCCTGTAAGATATGAGGCTCTAATGTTAGATATTTATGTTTCCCGATGAAACTTAACTATTTTATAAAACGAAGTAATAGCACGGGTGGGCGATAAACACGCGGACGGACACAAGCTTGTTACTTATAATTAATATGCGGAAAAAGCCGCAGGGCATTATCTTGCGCGGTTGTTTTTGTATTCCTCTTGAGGAACCGGTTAAGTTAAACCGTTAGGTACCTACTCGTATTACTGTTTTATTTATCTATCTATACAAAAAATAAAAATCGTAGCGAAATAATAACTAACACATTTAATATTTTTGAAAAGGAGTAATTGCGCAATGAGCACGTAAGAGGATCTTTGGTGGGTAAACAAAAGAGAGCAGGCTTAGGTGTTACGGCCACGTGATAAGAAGAGATGACAGTTTTCAGTAATAAACAGTCTTGAATATCCCTACGAAACGCCTGGGAAGCGGAAGACCCCCGCTACATGGTGGTCCACTATCGAGAGGGACATTCAGAAAGCGCAGAATCTAATTCCAATGACAACCCAGGACAGAGCCCAGAACGTCCTGGTGCTGACCCCAGAAAGAACTGGGAGTAAGGGATGGAAAAAGAAGAAGAAGAATTGCTACGAGGTCTGGGGACGATTCTAATGCCCCAAAACATATTTATTAGAATGTTTGTCTGTTTGTCTGTTCCACCATCACGCAAATACTATCAGATAGATTCTGTTCAAATGCATGGATATTCCGTTTAAGCCTGGTCAGTGTGTAGGCTATCACGCTATTTACTATGGGGGATGAGCAATATTGCATTATGTTCAAAAACACAAAAAAAAATAAAAGTATGTGTATTGCAGACAGTTACAGATAACCTCTTAAATGATTATCATCAAGCTATACCTTTATGGAGCTACGCGGTCAATAATGCGTGACATAAATAACAGCGGCTATTTTAGTTGTAGTTATAAACTCGTTACACTACTTTTGATATTTTTTATGATATTTTTTTGTTATTGGTACATAATATATGATAGCTCGTAGTTAACGTACACAGAAAAACAAGAAGTTTAGGCCTTTTATGTCGTCTACATAAATATGTAAGTATGATTAGGTGACTCTTGAGAAATCCCGTGTGTTTACAATCTTATTATTTGAGTGATAACCATTTGCCAGGAATAATCTGTAAGATAAGAATGCATCTGCAGTGTTGTGCCATTAGGTTGTTATGCAGGAACGCAGGTGTGCATTTATTCAATAAAAACTAAAAACATCGCAAAGCAATGGGAAATTACTTCTGAAGGCTGCGGGTGTCGACTTCAGGACAAGCTGCTTCTCACACGGATAGCTGTACGTCGATTGCTCCCGCGTCACCAGTCCTGTCCTGACTCTCTTCATATTTTGGCTGCTGAGACTTAAAAAAAGAACCACATAACCCATAATAGAAATCACACACAAATACACAACCTCAACACAAATTAATTAATTCAAATTCATAATCAATTCATTACAATAACAATTACAATAGCCTCTTACGTGCGACACTATATGTAACTTGTCTGTCACAGCAGTGTCACACATAAGGACAGTCCAACCTATTTGCTATCATATTCAGAACGATATTGGAGCTGGCCCGCACTCTGCGCACAAGAGACGCATGAAAACCGTCCGTGCGCGCCCATGCGAACATACCCGAAGCGAAACAAAACAAAACTACGAACGCAGTATAAAGGGCAGTTTTATAAAAATGTGGCTGCTATTTCTGAATATTATGGTGTCTTACGACTTCCACGGGAACGACGTCGCGGGTAGAAGCTAGTTTATTAATAAAATAAAAATATAATATCCACACCAGGTACTAAACTAAATGACTAAGTATACACAGTACATAAGTACAGTACATAAGTATACACATAAATAAAAAATAAAAGAACACTTAGGCGTCGAAGTACTCGTCCGCATCCCTGTCATCCGGAAACGTGCCCAGAAGACTGGCTGCATTGCCACGTTTTATGGCAATGCTAATTCTTGTGTTAAATATTGTAGAAATTTGCTTTTTGATCCTTAATAAAACATATTATATCCTAACTTAATTAAAACTAATAACAAACTAAAATATGGCGTCGAAAAAATTCCTCCGCATCGCTGTCGACTGGTAATGTGCCCAAGAGACTGGTGGCATTGCCACGTTGCAAGCCAGTCCTTGGGTCACGGGAAGCATCAACCAGTCGGTTGGAGATTTCATTGAACAGACCACCAGCACTCGGACCCCACGGCCCGAGGGTTACAACCCCAAACGGAGCCAAAATACAATTACCGTTAAGGTTAGTATACTTACGCCGCTTGAGATTTTCCACAGTCGTTTATTACCTAACATAACATCATGACTCTAATTCCTGAAGGGTTAAGCGGAGTGTACCCAGGTCACCCCTCACATTTCGCCAGTAATATGTTGAAGTCCCGTGTAGTAGGGGGTGAGCCTATTGCCATCAACCGGGCACAAATACAACAGACTCCGGGCTGCAACTGAGAAATCTGCGGGCACGAGACCAATGAAGCAGGCATTATTGTGTTGTTTATGCTAATATTTGTTGTCTTGTAATAGGTTAACAATGGGCCCCATTAGAAAGCTGAAAGTCACCCAAAATGCAATGGAGAGCGCTATGCTTGGAGTTTCCCTACGTGATTGAATCAGAAATGAAGAGATCTGAAAGAGAACCAAGATAACTGACATAGCTCGAAGAATTGCCAAACTTAAGTGTCAATGGGCAGGGCACATTGCTCGCAGAACAGATGGCCGATGGGGTCGAATGGTTCTGGAGTGGCGACCGTGTACCGGAAGACGTAGCATTGGAAGGCCTCCCACAATTAAAGAAAGAAAGAAAGAAAAAGTATTTATTGAGACTCGCACAGGAAAACACACTAAACATAAATACAAAACAAAGTAACATTAAAAATTGAATTACAATGTAATGTATATAAGTTGTAATTACAATTATACAATGTGCACCGATGACCTTGTGAAGGCCGCAAAATTCCGCTGGATGCGAGAAGCACAGAACCGGTCGAAGTGACGGTGCTTGGGGGAGGCATAGGTTCAGCAGTGGACGTCTTTCAACTGAAATGATGATTATGATAAATTGGTTAAATATGGTCAAATACTTTATTATTATTTTATATAGTTACTAGCTTTACCCGGCCCGACTTCGCACGGGTAGCACTAAACCCTACCTACCCTACCTACCCTATCTACCCTACCTACCCTACCTACCCTACCTACCCTACCTACCATACCTACCCTACCTACCCTACCTACCCTACCTACCCTACCTACCCTACCTGCCCTACCTACCCTACCTACCCTAATTTTCTTACCGTTTAAACCTTCCCTGGACTATGACAAACATTTCAAAACCAAAATAAGCTAAATCAGCCCAGCCGTTCTCGAGTTTTAGCGAGACAAACGAACAGCAATTGATTTTTATCTAAATAGATAATTGGCTTTACATTCAGTAATTTAAAGCTCTTAGATACAAAATTACCCGATAAAGAACCGGTTACCGACATAGCTTGCAGGCTGGCGATGATTGTCGAAGGAGCGATGACCGCTGGAGCAGTCAAACCCTGAAGTGAAGACCGCGTATCGGCAAGCATAGTTTGGGACGCCCCCCGACCACATGAAGAAACGACCTTATGTAGGTAACTGGGACAGACTGGGTGTGGAAGGCGGAGGACAGGGTGTTGAGGCGCAACCTGGGAGAGGCCTATGTCCAGCAGTGGACTGTGATAGGCTGAGTTGATAGAGAAGCCCACCTTCATTAGATGCTAGAGGAAAAATCATCTATAATTCCGAAACTCTGAATCCAATTTTTGCATTTAAGGACCAAATAGGTAGGATAAAGTAAAAAAACGTTCAAGTTTTTCTAAGAACTCTGAGTTAAATAATAAAAAAACCCGTTCAAACATTTACATTCAAAACACGATCTTGACAATGACAGTTTTAATATAATAAAACTGACGAGTTTGTATGTTTGTTTGCGTTAAACTACGGTAGAAGGACTGTCGTATGGGAAGGAGCAAAACTCTATAACTATACCTAAAGTAATTAAGGAATCAAAATCACTTCCAACTTTAAAAAGGCTATTTAAAGCACCACCTGAATCATGTATGAATTGTAAGTTTTTACCGTTTTTAGGGTTCCGTAGTAAACAAGGAACCCTTATAGTTTCACCATGTCCGTCTGTCTGTCTGTCTGTCTGTCCGCGGCTTAGCTCAGAGACGGTTAGAACTAGAAAGCTGTAATTTGGCATATGTGTACATAATTAATCATGCCGACGAAGTGGTAAAACAAAATTAAGAAAACTTTTTTTTTAGTGTACCTCCCCTACACGTAAAGTGGGGATTTTTTTCTCGTCTGCTTCATGTTGTGGGGCGTTAGAAAGGTCGTTCAAAAATATTGAGTTTTTGAAAACCATTTTTAGATTCAGGGATCCGTTTGCGAAATATTTTAAGCTTTTAACTGAATTTTTTTGTTAGATTCAAGAGTTCTAGCTAAATGGTTGTACTTGGACTTGTGAAAAAATTCACAGCAGTAGTATTTATAACGAAATTAAAAGGAAAACTATCAGAGCTAAGTAGGCTGTACAGGTTAACGAGTAATTATCAACCAACTTAAATTTGCGGTTTGAAAAACATGATCTCCCATACTTTCCGTATGGGAGAACATGTTTTTCAACTACAATGTTAAGTTTGTTCTTGGTATAAATTCATCCCAACTACGGAACCCTTCATTGTGCGTGTTCCGATACGCATTTGGCCGGTTTTTATAACTTAATTTTAGTTTAATATCAGAGGGGCAATTCCCGTAATTTTTAAGAACGTTCGCATTCGCATCTCATTCGCAATCTGTCAAAAATACAATCAATTTACCAACATTTTTGACAAGTTTGACAGATTGCGACTACAATGTGAACGTTTTTAAGTACGGGAATTGGCCTTCAGGCGAAACCGTCGCTCATCTTAATTATTATGTTTTTCCTCATAGGAGTGAATACTTGTATTCTTTTTGAGAGAAATAAAATTTCTTAAACCGTAAACCGTAATCTCTGGAACTACTTACCAGTCGGATTTGAAAAAATGTTGTTACAAAAAAAAAAAATATTTTAGAGATTTTTTTAAATATAAGAAGTAGGTAAGTTTAATTATATAAGAATATTTTAGATTATGTTTATATTACATAGTGAAATTAATTTGTAAAGTTACGTCTAACGCGGGTAAAAAGCTGAGAATCAAGCAAAATCTATCAAGCGTATTTTTCTGAAACCTCACCATTTTAAAGATAATTTAATTATTGATCTTTTAGTCTTTTAGTATGTCTTAAGTATAGGTATTGCGTATCTTACGCCTTCCACGCAAACGAAGTCGCGAGAAGCAGCTAGTTCTGTGATATTACTTGATGGTAAGTAGTTCAAAGAACTGCTCTACATACTTGTGACGTATTTCCGGTATTATAATGAGTACCTACTTAACTAGCTAAAGGAAGTGTGGTCTGGGTTTTTGGTTACAAACTACAAAACCAAGTTTTTCCTCGTTGTCCTGAGATTCAAATACGAAGCGAGGCAGTGCGAAGCGATAATATTAAAAGCATTGACTTTCGTTCTCCAGAAAATGTGAGAATGAGAGAAATATACGAAAAACCCAAGTCCGGCTGTACGAGTAAGCTTTGTTAATGTTTTGATAACTTAGTACTTATTGTGTATAGCATATTGAGATCCGTAATTTTTATTAGGGACGCCATTTCATTTACGTTTTGGTGTGGTCCTTCGAGCCGGATCTGCAAGGAAGAGTTAGCCTCTACCTACTCATAACTTAATAACACCGCCGCCCATTGTATATTTTGTAGTGTATTACTTTTTCTTTATATAATGTATAATCTGGTGTACAATAAAGTATATATAAATAACTAATAAACATAACAAAAAATAAATGAAATGGTAGTTGAACTGACTCGTGGCTAAATGATGAATGAACAGCCGCTCGGGTCGATCGAAGGTTAAGCTACGCTTGCCGGGGTCCGTGGATGGGTGACAAGCAGTCTTACCAATACGTTACCTAGTAAATAGGCTGTGGAGGTCACATAGGCAGTTGCTCAGCTGCATCCGGTAAGACTGGATGCCGACCCCAAAAAAGTTGGGAATTGGCTACGCAGATGCTGACTCATGCAGAGCTTCCCATTTAATACGATGATCAAGATGAATGATTAAGACTATAATTGATATGCATAACACAGTGAAGTCGTATGGTTTTGAATGCACATCCAATAAATTGTTACATATCTAATGCATCAACGGCGCCGATGACGAATTCACATGGTACGAGGGATGCATGCGTACTAAATGATCATTGTCTCGGATGATACACGCTGAACTGTAAAACTATTAGTAGAACATGACAATATGAATTATGAGGCGCCTTATGGTTTGAGTTATGGTGGGCGAAAAATATGCTGCTGCTGTGGGTTTCCTAAAAAGCAAAGGAATATGTCAGGATAAAACCCGTGCGATACAATTTAAAATATCGTCTTAGAATGTGCTAATTAGTCACCATTAATAAAAATTTTGCCACAAAACCCGACAAACCGCGACATTGACGATGGGTACGCAATCTACATTAAACATGTTTCAATATTTGTATGCCTGTCCATGGCGAAACATGTAAGATCATACCTACAGAACAGATAAAAGAGGTTAGAAAGGAAATAGTTCCTGATTTGTATAGAACGAGTGTCGCCGCATATCCCCCACTCTTTAACTCACCTAAAAGCAAAAGTACGCGCATTACGCACACAAATAAACCACATGCACTTAGATCGCGAGTTTGCTATTGGTTGTCACACTAACGCAAACACTGCGTTGACGTACACTGACACACGCGCAAAAGCAATTTATTTCTCATACATGTTATGGCAACCAAAAGGTCGATTATTGATATCGATAAAATTACTGTAATTTTTAAGTTTTGAAATTTTTGGCTATAATTTCGGGAAGGGGGACAATTAGTGTGGACTTCTTTTATCAGGATCTGCTGGAAACCTACAATGTTTTCATTATAAATGACGTTGGTCACCTCAAACCAAATTTTAGACGAAAAACCCACTCAGAAACTATGTTAATAACCCACAATAAACAATAATTGGTAAACAAAGTTATTTTAATTATAATATTACTGATGATAATCATTTAATTTTGTATCAAACACACAATGACATACTTAATATCGACATTGTTTACAACTTAGTACAACACTATCGATACGCGCGGATTTCGCGGAATTTCAACTTTGGCTTGGTGCACGTGTTAGAAAGTGGATTATAACTACATTTATAGGTATAGGTATCCACTTAATTATCAAGATTTGAGTGTCAGGATGGTTAAGTACCTACTAGTTATTTACTTTATATGTAGGTACTTTCTATGAATATGGTGTGGGGAAAGGATTTTATGAAGAAAAGCACAGAAAGACAAGACTAGGCATTTATTTACATTTAGGCTTGTCAATACATAGGTCTTGTATCGTTAATGAGAAAACTATTTGTCCGTTCCTAATCTAGGTCATCACGGAGAAGAAGGACAAGAAACTCCGTGGCAGCTTCGTTTATATTATTGGATCAACACATTGTTACATCAGCTTAGATCATTATAATATCACATTAATCTCTTGGACCATTTCTCCAAGCTAGCAATATTAGGCATATTAAAACACATACACAACAACATAGTTATCAGCAATAATCAAGATATAATAATTATCAATTAACTTACATGAACATTGTAGGTAGTCTGTCGATCTTTCACAAGAAGTGATCTGATCATCAATCCTTTTTACAATAATGGCAGAGCTTCCGCTATGCTACATGATTTATTCTTACATTGGCTTTTAGCAACTTTATATTACGGACATGGACACCACTCAGGGTCTGTCCTGTAAAAGTCGGAGGTCCTATAACGTCCAACCGTATAACTCAAGTTCCTTTTCAAGATTGGCGGTCACACCATCTTACCAGCCTATCAACCTTACAGGTCCCTCAAATATTGCCGCCCATTCTCCCGCCATTTTAGACGAATCATAGATGGTCATACATAAATGTTAAATATCTTCTAACCAAAGTAATAATTAACAAATCTTATGTAGTGGAACTATCTTAAAACTTAATAACATTATTTAGCAATATACTATGTATTTATTTGTAATCTATATATAAAATGTCATAAAATAATAACATCAACTGGATGTTCCGAAAATCGTTTGAAACACCATGTTACTTTAAAACTGCATTATAAAATCGTGATAAATATTGTTAGTATCATATTAATTATTACTTATTCAATATTAATTATTTATTGTACTGATATGTTAATAAACATTTATATTGATCTTCATAAAACCGCAAATCATGACTTGTTCGAAAAGTCTATAATCGTTGTTTATGAAACAGCCTTTTGAGCAGTGACTTTTGAGTCACATTAAAACTATTTATATAATACATCTGTTTAGGAAATATCAATTATAGAAATGCAAATCAAATATTACTACCTTTATATTATTCACTAAACATTAATTACGTTTATTAAAATATTGTTGAAATGGAACGTTTCCAAACGTCAATGTCATCTATCATTCTGACAGCTGACGTTCATACTGTGATTTATTGTTGTAAACAATCAATTAAAGTGATCAATACAATTAGATATTCTCCGATAAATATGAATAACCTCACACACGTGACGTTCGTAGTGAACGCAATACATTGCGCGATCACTCATCTAACTACAAGATGGTACCCATGCATTGCAACCAATGTATAATTTTGCATCTGTTAGCGATTGTATCGTTTTTGTCTACAAACTGCATAATACTATTGTAATAATTACAAATATTACTTGTGTGGCGAACCAACTAATTGTCTATGGTTCCCACTGTAAGATATAACCTGACAACACTAGTTTGTCGCTTTGTCGAGGGCAATAGTCTATGGTTCATAAAACCACTGATGGTTTTGAATCTGATTAAAAGAAAGATATTGGCTCAATACTATTACGAGACTCTGTGTTACGTGTGATTAACAAGTTTATTAACCTGTGTTCGTATGTACTCATGTAATCTTCTGCTGTCGCTTGGATACTGTGCAGTGTGGTACAAATACACGTCTATTACAACTGGATCGAGTTTCATTTAACGGGCGCTTTATCGCGCCTAAATTGGTGACCCCGACGATAGAAGAGCATTATGAACGCAAACAGAAGAACTGGAATCCAGTATTGCAAAAAGCAACGAGCTCACATTCATCCCGAGCATCGGTTTTCTTCGTAAACAAGTCCAAGCCGGTACTTACTCGCCGCCATTACGCGAGTTTATTTACGAAAATCATCTTTCTTCGAACATTCATGCTATTCGTACATCGACTAACGATACAGTGTTCTGTTCCGCATACCTTTTGTGCCGAATTACACCTTAATTGAACTTTATCGACCTGAAACAAGAAAAATCATCGAACTCCGCGATCGCAGCGCCCTTTTTTCTTGTGCGGTTTTTCTATGGAATCTTCAAAGTTATCGCGCGAAATTTGACACTTGACAGAGCCTGACACATGTCGCCTGTCATCACAGTCTGCAAACGTCAAATGTAAACCGGCTGCGTTCCAGAGATATGCGAAACGTAAAAGTGTGTTGCATCAAAAGTGTGACGGCAAAAACTTGTAAGTTTTTATTTTTTATTATAAACTTTGTGCATGGACAAACATTCCTACAACTTACCTTCACCAATACTATGGCGTTTCCTTAAGGTGAATGCCTAGATGATCTCACTGACATTTTGTCGCTAGATGGCGACACATCCACAATTTCGAACATTTTCAATTTTTACACCTAACATAGAAATTTTTTATAAACAACTTTATTCTTAGCGAAACCTAGGGCATTAACTTGATTTTTTTATATCATCACTGTCCTTGTTAACTGGTATCATACAAAGATTAGAACATAATAATGATTTAGCCGCATGAATTTACTCTTTACACACACATGCAAAGTAAATAGTAGTAACTTCCGACTACACTAGATGTCGTTTTATTCAAACATGGTTGGAAATTAAAATGTCCAGATGGCGTTAATTTAAAGAAAGAGGAAAATTATTTATAAGATTATCCTTACAATAAAGCAAAAACTGAAAACAAATATTAATTTACTAATTAAGCATACTTTAAATTACTAGAGGATTGTTATGTTCCAATCTATTTCTTAATAATATAATTATTGGGATATGCATACTTTTGTTTCTAGGCTCTTTATCAGATACCTTTTTACCATAACAAATTATTCAGATAAATTATTTTGGGTAATAAAGGTATATTGTACCTATATAGGTTGTTGTAATGTGACTGAACCTAAATAGTACCTAACGTGTAAATAAATTGTGACCTGTACTAAATAAATAAAAAAATAAGTATTCAATTGTAAAGCGTTTTATTGTATCTTACTATAAATTAACAATATTTATCTATGGTTAATATTTTCATACAAATATCGTTTTATTTACTCTCACTGCATTTACCTAAATATTTTCTGGTTGGATTCGAACCATCGACTCGTATTATAGATATTTTGATATTTACAATTATGATTCTGAATTTAGTATTAGAAAGAATTATGTACGTAGATTACAATTTATGTAATTTTTTTGCTGCGCCTCCGACGCCGCGCAGTATCAATCTTCTGCTTCCATTTATATCATTTCCGTGCGATCTGAATCAATTGCTGGGAGACACAGTTTTCGCTGCAACAAATGAATTTACACAGTTTTGTTAGACTATTCTTACTGAACCCACACCTCAGAAACCTGAGGAATAAGTTAGGAAATGAGTAAGACTTATATTTTTCATACCTTTTAATTCCTTGATGTCTAGACATTTAGCATTTTTCTCAACTCGTCTCAAAATAATTTCCGGCAGTACACATGTTTTGAAAAATGTTACCAACTTATGCGTCATAGCGTTGATAAATTCCTCATCCCGGTTAACTTCTATGACAGTCAATGGTTGGGTGACAGATATAAAGCAAATGAAGTAACATTTACTCATTTTGGTAATTCGCAATTGACCCTGGACCTAGAATCAAAATAATAATAGCTGAGAAACAATCCAAGAAATACATTATATTTATACATACATGAACCAAGAAATAATGATCTTTGTTACTTACTTGATAATAATAATTATGCTTTTTGTTCATAACTAAAACATCATTTTCCAAATGAATAGGAAAATTTCTATTTTCTGATGCTTCTCTAATATTTTGAGATTTCCTTTTCAAGGAGGGAAAACATTTTATTTCTACAATAGTATTTTCTGCTTCTATAATACCTGTAAAAAAGAACAGTTTTTAGGCCTACGCCACTGAACCAAATTAAAAAATCCACGCGACACACAAGATCCATGGGGGCGGAACCACAGGCAAAAGCTAGTTATTTGTATATTTTTATTATTGAATAATCTTACCATCAGGGCTAGCTGCTAAGAATCCAAAGTCTTCATCAATAAATAGACCTGATGGCCTGACAATTTTGCCATATTGTTGCATAAACATGCTCTTTGCAACATGTTCGTTTTGTTGTCCATACATCATATCTTTAGTACAAATATTATTTTTGTAGAGAATGCATTTCACATGATTGTGACATGGTGTGGCATTACGACGTTTGCAAACCTAAAATGAACAAAGTGACAATCATAATTCTTGTACTGGCTTGAGCTGTGGCTTCTTAGAAAGTAAGAAACAATAAGAGGATGGCTGATATCTTACCATTACAAACTGACTTGGTGTGAGACGGTCAGATCTGTATGAGAGATACTTTTCATTATCATGTTGACCCACAGTCTGGTTTTCAATTAGTACTATTTTTTGTGTATCTTCTTGGAATTTAAGCAATCTCAATTCACAGAGCCGTTTTAATTCTACCTCATTAATGTCGACAGGGTCAAAATCAAAAATCAATCAAAATCAAAAGTCATTTATTCAAACTAGGCTGAGAATCAGCACTTTTCGAACGTCAAAATTACATAAGACAGTCCCCCAAAACGCCCACCCTTCACCACTTCCTAGTGCGTTAGCTGGGAAGAAGAAGTGGCGCAACAAACTCCCCAGCTGCACAGCTGTCTGTTCAGTTAAAAGAACAAAAAGAAGATTCTATATAATAGTATTCAAAATAATTTACATTAAGCAACACAAAACATAATTTAAATTATTAGCCATATATAAGCTAGCACACGCCAATATACCAAACAAAATCATCGAGAACTATACTCAGGCAGAAATAAAAAACAAAACGTAAACAGAACTGAATATCTTAATAAAAGCCACCAGGCATAAAGGGCGTGCCCGCTTACATATAGTTGTAACTGGAAGTTATAAATGATAAACTAGGACCATCGAGGTAAAATAAATAAACAAACAGTTAATTACTAATAGTAATAAATAATATGATCAATTGTCGAGGTCACTAGCTAACCACATATTGCAATACAACTCATAAAAAAACAGTGTGATGAGTAGATTTTGTCAAAACTCTGGTCACTTGCTTCTGGGCCATAGTCCTTATCAGGTTGAGTTTTAGTATTTTCAGTAAAAAGCCGTTTTCGAGTCATTTTCTGTTGGCGCAATCTACTTCTCTCTTTTTGATGGACATATTTTTTTAAATATTGTCCAGGGCTCTGTGTTGTCTTCTTTTTCCATGCAGTTTGATGCCATTTATGTTCTACAGAATGAGACAACCCTGAAAAACCAAATCATAGTCACATACATGTCTGTTTGCAACCTAAGCTTTCATTGATGACCATTGAAAGTTCTATAAGTTGAGAAAAACCTCTTATATTATGAAGAGAAGAAGTCATAGATCATGGGGGTTGCTAGAGATGTCATATATTGTTTTAAAATATCTATAAAAAAACTTATTTACCTGCTACATGAACACGCCGCTGATAAGAGCCTCCTTTTCCAATACTGAGTCGTTTTCCACAGTTAAATTTATTAATGACACTCATAAAATTCTCTGCAACGTTTGTTGTCTCGTTAGACAACCGTCCAGCTTTCAAAGCAATTCTTTCATTTGCAGCATAAATAAGAGCCCAGACCTCTGGTGCTGTATTTCTTAGGATTTCTACTTGGTTGTCTTGCTGTTTATTCTCGTCAGGTGGTAATTGCTTCACTGAACAGTAATATTCCTTACATTTTTCATGCTGTCCAAATACATGAAGTGGACTATTCCTTAAATCATCAGCCATTGAACCTGGCTGACTGCTATTGTGAACAATAATCTTTCGCGCTACTAGTGTCAATTTCATCAATTTAGGCTTCAAAATATTTCGTCCATACAGAGGGAGTTTCGTATTACCTAAAATCTTAAATAAAATATAAATATTAAAACATAGGAAGAGAAAAAAATCTTTTTTGAAAAAAATACAACCGACTTCTAAAAACAACAAAAAACATTGAAAATGCCAATAAAATTTGAGGTTTACCCTCAATTTCCCTGGGATCCCATTATCAGGTCCTCATTTGTGACAAAAAACTTTGACAAAGAATTTTGAAAATCGGTCGACAATTGGCTGAGAAATCGGTGGACAAACAGTCGAATTGATAACCTCCTACTTTTTGGAAGTCGGTTGAAAAAGAGAGGAACATTTATTTTATAGTAGCTAAATCCTACATTATGTGTTTTTTTTTTTTTTTTTATATGTGTACCAAACACTGAAAAATTACTGAACGGAGATGGATGAAATTAGGCACACAGATATTTTATAACCGCGACATAGGACTTACTATACTTTTTATCCAGGTAAACATTTTAATGCGGGCAGAGCCGCAAGTAAAAGCTAGTGTAAAATAATTATTATAACACTAAGAAGTGGTTACCTTGTAAAGTGCAGTTAGTTAGTTTTAGTGTAGTTTTTTATAACATGATTCTTGCATTCAATTTTCTTTATTTGGTTTCCATAAGACACCTTTTCTTTCAAATTAGCAAACACTGAAGAATCCCCATCTCCTACAAAACTTAGGTACCGAAGATTATGCATATTCTCACTCTGTTGAAATCCTTCAACAATTATATCAGATTCCATCGCAGTAGATGGCCCTGTAAAGTTTTTGCAGCAACCATGACTTTTAGTGTCTGAACCTGTTCGCTCATAATACTGGCATGTATAACAATATTTGTTCCTGACACCAAGAAAAAGACATTTCTTGGTTTCCTTTCCAATAATGCAGGCCTAAAATAAAAGTTCTTAGTTCAAATATTGTAAGAAATCATAAATCAAAACATTGAACATTGTGTAAAATATGTTGACAAGCAAAAGAGTACTAATGAAATGAACACAAAAATATGGTATCAAGTTGGGACTTACCATTCCAGATGAAGAATCAAAGTTGTGACCATATGACCTTTTCAACCATCCGCCATCTACATATACAGTAATGTATGGAATACCATCTGTAGAAACATTTCCTTTATCAATAGCAATAGACCTTTCTTGCTCACCAGCTTTCTTTATTTCTTCGGTCAAATGTTCATGCCATACATTGCCCAATTGTTTTTCAATTGAACGGAACGTTTGTCCGGTCATTGTTGGTATATCCATTAGACTAGTGATGTGTGCTGCTTGCGTGTAGTAACTTCCAGCAGTCACAGTTGCCCATACAAATGCAGTGTTAATTTTCTGCTTCTTCTCTGTGCTTCGCTGCCATATTTTATTACACATGCTACATTTAAATGTTAACAAACTGTGAAATCCTTTCCGGTGTTCACTAATATACTCAATTTGAGATGACTCACAAGACTGACGATGTTTTTCCATTTGAAATGCCCATTGGATCACATGTTTCAAGTCAACAATACGGTACCCTACCAAACCTGATAAGTTGTCACTTGATGTTCTTTCCACAGTTAGTTGACAAGCTTCAGTCTGTGGATCGGGTTGCGGCCAATCAAAATCAATAGTCTCTACTTGCTCTGTAACAGATTCAACTCTATTAGAGCTAGAGCTGCAGGCTATGGCTTCGTAACGAATTTGTGGTATACCACGTGAATACGTTTTGGGCGTATCTTGAGCTGTGGAAGGGTTGGATAGCTGATCATGATCTTGAGTTGTATTTGGACTGAAATAAAAAATAAATAAATGAAATAGGTACAGTTATTAAAAACAATGTTGAGAGACAGAAAAATATTGATATTTCTGTACCTACCTAAACACAACAGGGCAGTCCGCGGTTTCTTGCACAACTTTTTTTTTCTTGTTACGCCATGCTTCCAGCCGGCTGCAATTTGATAAAACTTGCTCAATACACTACTTGAAACTAACCTTATCGAGCTAGCCGTTTCTTTTTTTCCTACTGTTATCGACGAGACACAATAGATAAACAATTGTCATAAATCTCCTGGAGGTATCGTAACAGACAAGGGTCTACAGAAGAAATGGCGGCAAACGAAGACATTACATCACAGGCCAACGAGTATCAAATACACTCATAGGTACATTCACGTAAATCTGATTCGAAATCTTATGGGAATCTGATTTACTCACTAAAAATCATTAGAAGAATTTCCATGATGTCTTTTCAATGTTGCTTGCACTTTTTTCCGTGATTTTGGGATGGCCCTGAATATAGGCAAGTTTATTAGTCGGATTCATCGTAGGCAGAGTTGCAATTCAATCTGTAATCAAAAAGAATAACACAACAGCAAAAGTCTCGTAATTATGAAACGCTTCAAGAAATTTGTATTAGTCAGAAATAACACCACCATTTGTCACCATCAATCAAGCTGTCAAGCTGTGTGTGAAAATTTGCAAAACAACTGACAGAACATGAGAACAGTGTTGCCAGTACCTGCGTCGACTTTCGGACGATTCATTTGCTGAAATGGGACGATTTTTGGACAAAAAGGAAGGCTGGAGAAATATTAATTTGTTACGATTGAATGAGAAAAAAGTATACCTAAAATGGCATGAATACTGTTATATTTTTAGGGCAAACAAATAAGCGAAAAAAAAAATTAAGATGTTCAATATTGGTCCCGGCCATTCCCGTAGCCCCCCAACCCGGGGGCATTCGGGGCCCGCCAGCTAGGTTTTGTTTTTTTGCATGTCTTTGGTCGGCTCTAACTTCACGAAATCCTTGATTCTTGAACTTGTTGCCATCAAGGATACTAAGGTGGGTTAAAATAGACATAATATTATGGGTAATTATTGAGCTTTGTAGATAGTTATATGATATAATAATGATAGTGTAATATCACCCTGAGGGGGATAAACTCATAATATGTCTATTTTACAATTTCATTATAACTTTGATCAAAGATTTGATAGTGTACCCCCTTAGTAATGAATTCAGCTGATTATACGAATGACTGTGGTTGTGTGTGTGCGTGGAAGGCAAGCGATACGGGATCACTGCGCGTGGAAAAAGGATGGCTGGCGATATTCGCCAGTGGTCTGAAATTAATTGCATTCACACGCCGCGCGTTTAATTTTTACGATTTTTTGTAATTTTTTAAACTGTGTTTTGTTATTTGCATTATAAACGCATTATTGTAGTTGGATATTTGAAAAGGGACGGAAAAGGGACTGAATATATGAACGGACATCGAAGGGACGTAAAGATGTCTAAACGGACAAAAATCGTCCCTTTTGGGACGTTCTGGCATCACTGCATGAGAACAGACCAAATAGAGATGTCAATCTGAGATCGATTGAGCAAAGAATCGATTTTTTGGAACAAATAAAAACGTTTTTTCAATTCGATACAGGGAATCGATATTTCACCCTAGAACATCAGTTTTTTGTTTGTTTGAATTGTTAAGAATTGTGGTGGCGGGAAAATTTCGAAGCATATCCAGTGCAAATCCTTTGCGTAAAAATACGGATTTTTTCCAGATATGAGACTAGTTAAATTCTTTTCGCTCATCGATCGTTTTTTCGCCCTCGTAAACGTGTACGTTACCCTAGCAAGAAAGTGTATCCTAGAGTTATATGAGTGGAACGTATAGTTGGTGCCCAATCTGCTGTAAATGTGCCCCTACATAAAAAATTGGTGCCCCACAAAATTAAAATATTGTCCTAAAAAGTCAATATGTTATAACATCGGAACTCCAGCAGGAAACGCGATATCTCGAAAACCTGAAGGACCACACATTTTCTTTTTAGGTGCACACTTTGGCACTAATACACACATCAACACGGTCTAGGGATATTTTTAAAAAAGCGAATTACTATCAATGTGTTAATTATTTATATGACATGTATATATTTAAAAGATACGTTATTTAATATTCTACCATTTTTTAATAATGGTTAAGGTACTTCGATTAAAATTTCAGGATTTTATGGAAAAAAAATGAAGCATAGACGGAAACCGTATATGAATTAACTTTTAATTTATGAGTAAAAACTGAAAAAAATAGAAAAATCATTTAATTTGTGTTTATAAACTTGAAGTTAGTAGTCTGAGAAAGCGCCCATGATGTTCATAACACATCGGCAACGATTCGGCATGCTCAGAACAAGGTTTTCAATGTCTTGCTGCGGAATATTGTCCCATGTCCTTCTGAGGTGCGCAAAAAGTTGATCTTCTGTAGCCAGATTTTAAGGAACTTCCTTCAGAGCTCTTCTTTGCAGCATATCCCACGCATGCTCAATGGGATTTAGATCTGGCGATTGAGCAGGCCAGTCTAAGGCCCTAATATTGTGTGTATGTAACCAAGCTGCTACCGTTCTCGCCGTGTGTGCCCGGGCATTGTCGTGCATGAGCAGGAAATCTTGCCCCATTTGTGTTCTGTGGGGCAAGATTACGGGCCCCAGCACCTGTTGGACGTATCGTTCTGCCGTCATATTGCCCCGCACCCAAACGAGATCCGTCCGTCCTCCAAGACGAATTCCTGCCCAAACCATAATTGTTCCTCCTTGGTATGGGTGAACTTCCTGAGGGTTCTGAAGACGGCTCCATCGTCCAGGAACTCGCCAAACACACGTCCTTCGTGAATCTGGATGGAAGCCGAACCTGGATTCATCCGTGAACAGCACATTGGACCATTGCTCACGGCCCCAGTCCACGTGGTTCCGAACCCATTCTAATCATCGTCCACGATTGCCTCTCCGTAAAGGTGGGACCCGGAGTGGTCTACGAGAGCGTAGATTGCTTTCATGCAGTCGCCTTCTTACAGTTTGGTCACTCACAAGCACTTGGTGTTCCACTCGCAGCCTTTGGACCAATTGAGTCGCCGTTGCATTTGGTTGAGCTCGCGCAGTAATTTGCAAAAATCGGTCTTGTCTGGGGGTAGTGATGCGACTTGGGCCCCGGTGCCTCTCCGCTACTTCACCTGTGGCACGATAGCGTGTCCACAATCTTGAAATTACATTTTGGTGGGTCCCTATGGCCTCAGCAACATTACGCTGAACAGACCCAGCTTCCAGCATTCCCACAGCTCGTAACATCTCCGCCCTCGTCAAATGTCGGCGTTGCATGGCTACAATACCTCAATTTTAACTTTATCTTTCGTTTAAAAATGAAAAAAAACTGTAACTAAACGTAATTCGTATTGTTTTCTAAATTTCGCACAAATGAAAATTCCCTCTCCTACACATCAAGACATTTTTATGCCACCGAAACAAAAGAATTTTCAAAAATTTTAATTTGGAATTAGTCTGAGATAAATTACAAACAAATCGGTGTATAAAAGATTCCAATGCGGCTAGTACTTTTCGAGTTATTTAATTGAGTATGAAATATCCCTAGACCGTGTTGATGTGTGTACTATAAGCTCTCTGGCCTTGCACTATGTTTCTCTCTCAGATCATTGGTTTAGAATTTTCCTGCTGGAAAAACGTTAACCTAGCAGGAATCGTTTTTTCGGTTTTTTTTTCAAAACGACAAGGTGCACCAATTTTTTATGTAGGGGCACATTTACAGCAGATTAGGCACCAACTATACGTTCCACTCATATAACTATAGGAGACACTTTCTTGCTAGGGTAACGTACACCCCGTAAACCCCTACATTGCGAATTTCATCGAAAACAAATGATTGATTTTTGGAAAATTATTTATTTATTTGTGAATCGATTTTTCATATTTCCTTTCGAATCAATTCAGTAACGGATCTTTTTCAGAGTTTTTTTTTGGTTCCTTTCGTCCCTCTGGGACAGGCAAAGTGAGCTGAGACCATACAGCCATTTTTTAGAGAGAATTGACGTCCCTATTTTTGGGGGAAATATTTGAAATTTAGAGTAGGTAGGTATGTGATGTGATGTCAATCAACGAGTGTTGCTAACGTTTGATTTTGTATTTCCTCTTCTAAATCTTACACTTTTTTAAGTTTTAAGGGTAATTACTATTATAATATAACTCTGTATCACCTTCAAGCAGAAAAGCATCCTTTGTACATAAAAATAACACTTACCGTAAATAAAACACAAAAACACTTCACTTTTAAATAAAAACTCTTTCACGGATGGCACTCGTATGATTGGTTCTCAGTAGTAGCCCCAGTCACCAATTCTAAACCTGAATGGTGCTTACTACTTACTTAGCTGTTCAGACGAGCGAAATTGGAACTACAGCTACCATTTTGAGAACGTCATTTCGCTGACAGTTAAAAACCCCGAAACCATAAATGAATGATGATCATTCATCGTTTTAAATATCAGAACATCCTACATCTTACTACTAAAATACTGCCCTATGTTTTATTTCCCCTTTTTCTTGGTAAACTTCTTAGATGGCAAGACCAATTTATCTCGACGCACTTTGACGTGTGCTAATAATACTAAAATGTGCAATTGTTATGAAAAATCAATGTGGTTTGTCTGTGTATTCACTTATCTTGATGGTTTCACATAAATTAAATATGATTCAATCAATAGATGTAAGTAGTACCTACGTGTCACCATTGCGTAGGTAGGTAATTAGAAAAAAAATAGGTAAATTTGCCTACGCTGATCGCCTGATTTAGGTATACCCTAAGTTTACATGAACTTCTATTCTCTGATTTTATTCAACCCAAACCAATGAATTAGTACCTAACCGTGTCAGAAAATGTATTATCAGTACCTACTTACATACAGTAGAAAGATTTTTAAATCTTTAGGCTCTTTATATTTAAAGTAGATATTACAATAATTACATTAGTATTGTATCTGTGTGAACCAAATGCAAATCGCAGATATTTTTTTTCACTTTCTAGCATTCTTTCTCATTCCCTAATAAAAAACATTTTATCAATCATAAAATGCAAAATCCGCGGGCAAACCCGCGCGCCGGCACTAACTTTCTAGAAACACAATTTTGGAAACGATTCGCAAACTTTGTCAAGACAATCACGCATGGACTAGCCCCGCTACACCCCGCGCTGTTGCCATTTGTGCGTCCTGAATGGCATCGTCGCATCGCCGTGTCACTCGACTTGTAACTTTGGCAAGCGCCAAGGTCACGCCAAGGGACATACACGTCAAGTTCGAACAGCGCCATCTATTATAAATGTTTACCGAACGTAAACTCGTAACACAACAGCAAATAACTCTTTCTCGGTGGTTCTTTAAATTTCTGTTAGATGGCGCGATTCAGGTCACTCACACATGTAAAGATTTTTCGATTTTTATTGGGTCTAATTCTCCTAGAAATACTGTTTTTTTTTATAAAATTTGGCGTTAGGCGAAAATAATACATTATAAAGTCTCATTATACTTGCTTTTATTCTGCAGAAACCGTTTATTTACGGAGATTAGAACAACTGAAAAATGTATGGGGAGGCCTGTCTAGGCATTCACCTTAAGAACAATAAGTGCTTAATTTAAAGTAGATGCCTCAACAATAACAACATATTCATGTTTCTCTTTATGTTTTCTGCATTCTACATGTTTTGTTTTTAGTAAATATTCCGTTTTAATAGTTTATATGCCATTGGGTGCACATTGCATGGCAGGGCATGGTTTGCAATACTAATAGTTTTATTCTGTTATTTTTTACTGTGTGCACCCATATTTTTACATTTTACTTTTTATTAACCGGTGTGTTGCATGTATATTTTTTATTTTTTTTATTGTGTACTCTTTTTTATGAATGTGTTTTGTCATGATGATTATTATTTAACTCTTTGTTTTTACTGCTGTACTACTATTGTATAATTCATGCTATATTCCTCTTTTTAGGGTTGTGCGTTTTTGTTTGTAAGATAAATATAATTTGCATAGTAACGCAATGCCTACCGAGAGACAGGAGGTTTTCCTTGATCCTGAACCTGGAACTGGGGGTGAACAGTCCGTTGACCCCACATCTAGATCTCAACCTATATTAATCAATAGAGTATCCATCCGTGTCCCTCCTTTCTGGCCAGACCAGCCCGGCCTCTGGTTCGCAAGTCTAGAAGCTCAATTTCATATTAGTGGCATCACACAGGAGTTGACCAAATATTATTATGCCGTAAGTCAGCTCGACACAAAATCTGCAACAGAAGTTGAGGATATAATTATTGAGCCACCTAAGGATCAACCTTACAGTTGTCTAAAGAAAGCTCTCATCTTTCGTTTCTCTGAGTCCTATGAAGAAAAAGTTAGGAGGCTCCTTGAGAAAGAGGAGATAGGGGATAAGAAGCCCTCGTCATTCTTGCGTCATCTCAGGACTTGCTGGTTCATCCTTCCCAGAGCAGGTCCTCCAAACTATTTGGGTAAATCGGTTGCCTCATTACATGCAAGGCATTTTAGTTGCCCAAAGGCATTCATCCCTCGAGGACTTGGGCGAGCTGGCTGATAAGCTGCAAGAAATCAGTCCGCAACCAATGAATGTCCACGCAACAAGTAGGACATCATCTAGCGATGACACCAAGGAGCAACTTAAGTTACTCCAACAACAAGTGGCGGACCTGACACGACTTGTGACTGACCTCACCACAAGTAATAACAGGAATAACCGCGAGCCGTTCAAGCTCGCGCTCACGTATTCCTAACAGCCAATGCTGGTACCACATGCGATTCGCTGTGAAAGCTTCCAGGTGTATACAACCGTGCACTTGGTCTGCTCCCGTACCACAGGGAAACTCAAGCAGCAGTCAGTAGTGGCGACCACTGACTGCTCCCTAGCAAGTCGCCGTCTATTCGTTACCGATCGGTATTCGGGCCGACGATTTTTAATCGACACCGGATCCGATCTTTCTTGCCTACCTAGACGTTTCTCCCAGGGTAAAAAGCAGCCACTTCCGTACGAACTTTTAGCAGCCAATGGCACTAAAATAAATACCTTCGGTCTGGTCGAACTGAAATTAAACTTAGGGTTAAGTCGCGATTTTTCATGGAAATTCATAGTCGCAGAAGTAGCAACTCCAATAATTGGTTCAGACTTCCTGGCTCATTATCACCTCTTACCAGACTGTGCTCATGGAAGGTTGCGAGATGGCAAAACAGGGTTGTCAGCTGAAGCTGAATTCTCCTCAGTCGACCAACCCAGCGTTAAACTCATTCAATCACCTGACTCACCATACTCGCACATTTTGACCGAATTCCCGAGCATATCACGTCCTCCTGGCGCACCTAAAGAGGTGAAGCACACTACGGTGCACTTTATCAAAACTACCGATGGCCCACCCGTGACAGCGCGACCACGTCGCCTTGCCCCATTAAAGCTTCGAGCCGCTCAAAAAGAATTCGAAGAGATGATTCACGTAGGCACCGCTCGACCTTCCAGCAGCTCATGGTCCTCCCCGCTACACTGCTACCCTGTCCGCCATATAGGGGATTTCGGCCAAAACTTGTCCGGATGCTCAGTTTTCAGTACCCTAGATTTAGTTAAAGCATGTCAGCAAATTCCAGTAAATCCTGATGATATTTGTAAAACAGCCATAATCACACCTTTTGGACTCTTTGAATTCCCCTATATGACCTTTGGTCTCAGAAATGCTGGACAGACATTTCAAAGGTTTATAGACGAAGTTGTGCGGGGATTTAATTTCTGTTTCGCATACGTCGACGATATCCTCGTGTACTCGAAAGACCCCCAGCAACATGCTGAACACCTGAGGCTCTTGTATAACCGACTGCACCAGTATGGAGTGGTCATCAACCCGGCGAAGTGTGTACTAGGGGCAGCCGAAGTAACGTTTTTGGGTTACCGTATTAATGCTACAGGCACTTTTTCTCCCGAAGACCGTATTCGTGCTTTAGTTGATTTCCCTCCCCCTAAGACCGTGCAAGGCGTGCGTAGGTTCTTGGGCATGGTTAACTATTACCGCAGATTTTTGCCCGACGCCGCCAAGTATCAAGCACCCTTAATCGACGCAGTCGCTGCAACTAACAGCAAAGGCGCAAAACCATTTCCATGGACGCCCGAGCTCGAACAATGCTTTGATGACTGCAAGAAGAGCCTAGCTAATGTTACCACTCTATTGCACCCAAATTGTGAGGCCCCTTTAGGCCTTTTTACCGATGCGTCCAGCATGCACATAGGGGCATGTTTACAGCAGAAAGTCCATGATAACTGGCAACCCCTAGCATACTTCAGCAAAAAGCTAACCGAGAAACAATCTCAGTGGCCTGCTTATTACAGAGAACTTCTACCTGTGTACGAGAGCGTCCAACACTTTCGGCACATACTAGAAGTCCAAAACGCAGCAGTTTTTACTGACCATAAGCCCCTTGTGTATGCCTTCATGCAGCGTCGCGACAAGCTTCCACCAACACACAGCCAATTTACCACCGACATACGATATATTAAGGGCACCGACAATGTCGTCGCAGATGCCATGTCGCGGGTTGAATCTATTTCATTGGAAGAGGACTACCAAGCCCTTGCAGACTCGCAAGAGAGAAACGAGGAACTAAAAACGTGGGCTCATCAACTTCTTTGAAATTGACAAAAATCGTTGTTCCTGGACCCAACACTTCCATACTCTGCGACACGTCGACAGGCAGACCTCGCCCATACCTCACCTTACCTTTCCGTCGAGTAGCTTTTGATCGGCTGCATAATCTCAGTCACTCAGGCGTGAGAGCAACCTTACGATTGGTGGCTGAGCGATACGTATGGCCGCATATTAACACTGACTGCCGAAAATGGACGAAGTCAGGCATTTTTTTTTTTTTTTTTTGGGTGGGAAATCATCAAATGACTCCTCCCGCTCTGGGCAGAGCAAGAGGGAGTGTCAGACTTTTACTGACTAAAACCCACCCGTGTTCCTTCCGTTGCCTAGGTGCTGGGGCCGCGATATCCTTTTCAGACAAACCCGCGACCCCAGCAGGCATTGGTTCTTGCGGACCCCGTCAGTTGTTGCTGACATCCCTTTGAGGCGCGCGTGGAACACAACGCGCCGTCGACCCGGGCCTGGTCCTTATCGGACGGCGAGCTGCCCATCGCTCACCGTCCGCAGGCCCGCGCCTACGGTGGCCGGAAGTCAGCTTGTGACTCCCGACGCCCGGGGCGTCTCCTGCGGCGACTAGGGGCGCGAGGGCGTGCAGCTTGAATCTCCCTCGCGCGCTCCGCCTCCTCCTTCGCGAGCATAACTGCTTCGCAGAAGGAGGTGACGGCCTCCCATGCACTCTCGCTCCGGACCATGGCCTGAACCAGGGCCGGACTCGAGAGATCGCCGCCGCCGACGAAGTCATGCCTAAAGTGCCAACGCAGTAAGGTAACCAGGCACACATCTGCACCACTGATGTCTTTTCCGATCTCATCTAACAGATTCTGTCAAGTCCACATTGATATCATAGGACCACTGCCATCTTCAGACAATTTCACATATTGCCTGACCGCGGTTGACAGATTTACGCGTTGACCCGAAGCGTGGCCTATGATATCTATCACGGCGGAAGAAGTGGCAGACACGCTGGTGACTGGTTGGATATCCCGTTACGGGGTGCCAAGCACCGTGACGACCGACCAGGGTCGTCAGTTTGAATCCGCTTTGTTTCGGCGCCTAATGGACGTGTGCGCAACAAAGCGAATTCGCACAACCAGTTACCACCCGTGTGCAAATGGCATGGTAGAACGCATGCACCGCCAATTAAAAGCTTCTTTAATGTGCCACCCCCAAACGTGGAGCAAGGCACTTCCACTGGTACTCCTTGGCATGAGGACTGCCCTCAAAGAGGACCTGAATACCTCGTCCGCCGAGCTGGTCTATGGAGAACCTCTCCGACTTCCTGGAGAATTAATCATACCAGCGGAAGAACCCAGGAGCCCAAACGACATCACAGATTTCGTCACGGAGTTGAGGACCCGGATGGAAAATTTACGCCCAATACCAGCCTCTCGACACGCTCGACCGTCAACCTTCGTGTTTAAAGATTTGGCGACTTCGACCCACGTTTTACTCCGCGACGACACTGTGCGACGGCCTCTGCAACCTCCTTACACTGGCCCATACCGCATCCTGAGGAGAAGGGACAAAACCCTTACCTTGGAGATTAAGGGAAGAGAGGCTACGGTCAGCATAGACCGTGTCAAGTCAGCATACCTGGACTCTGAACTGGCTTCCTCACCTCCTGTTCCAGTTCCCGTTCCAGTTTCCCCTTCCACAGACCCAACTCCCTCCACGCCAACAACTACTCCATCCCCTTCAGGCACTGTCACCACCAGAGCTGGCAGGAAGTTTAAATTTAGGGACATCCTAGATTTATAGTTTTTTTTTACTTGTATTGTTGTATTTAATTTTTTCTGTGTGCATACCTTGTATTTCTCCGTGGGGGGGTGGTGTGGCGAACCAACTAATTGTCTATGGTTCCCACTGTAAGATATAACCTGACAACACTAATTTGTCGAGGGCAATAGTCTATGGTTCATAAAACCACTGATGGTTTTGAATCTGATTAAAAGAAAGATATTGGCTCAATACTATTACGAGACTCTGTGTTACGTGTGATTAACAAGTTTATTAACCTGTGTTCGTATGTACATGTAATCTTCCGCTGTCGCTTGGATACTGTGCAGTGTGGTACAAATACACGTCTATTACAACTGGATCGAGTTTCATTTAACGGGCGCTTTATCGCGCCTAAACTTGTATTTTAAGGTTTTTGGACTTACCGGTGAAAAGAAATCCCTTCCCTACACTACACACCCTGGCTTCTTTTCCGACACGTTATGATAGCGCAAGACAGGATAATTCTTTTTTTTTCGCGGAGCTTCCCACGTTATCACAATATGAGCGCGACTGTTGGCCGGTGAACCAAAATTCGGTTAACTATGAGCGTTTACTCATATGTGCGGCGCGCCTGCCCCGCCCACAAGGCCCTTCTAACCTCTTTTATCTGTTCTGTGATCATACCTATTTTTTAAGACTTTAAAGCAAATAAACATATTCTATTCTATTCTAATGCTGCTGCTATCATTAATATTTTTAGGCGAGGTGCCTCCTCGCATAAAAATATTAATGATTGCAGCTAAATTATAAATAATCCGATATTTTCGAAGAAACAAGAAGAGTCTTGAAAAAAAGAGTTAGACAACGTAGTCGTAGAACATCAAAATGGTGACCCCTGCAAATAGTAGAACAATAATAATTACTATTTACTTAGGACCATCTAAAATATAATTAAGGAATTAATGTCATTAGTTCGACAAACTAGTGTGCTGCGACATGTGATTGGGTCGAAAGGTCGTTGGATTGACTGGTCGTAAATGTCGTAATATTGAACCTGTCATATTTTAACATTTCAACATAAGAAAAGCTTTGCTTTTCAAGTCTAGACGATGATCTGTGAGTTTTGTGGCACACAGAAAACCGAAGCCAAATAAAATATGTGTTTGTATTTACCATTATATGTATACCTAAGTATAGGTCGGAAATACGTCACTGATTCGACTAATCGGAGTACCAGCGCTGCCTAGCGGCATTCGACAGAGACTACAACATAACGCTCGGACTGTCGGTGGCTGTCGAGCGGTGAAGACGCTTAGAAGCTGTCGTGCGTTCCGTATAATTGTGTGTGAATTGCTAGTGCGATTAATTTGATATTAAATTATAATTTGATCTGAACTGCAAATGGTTTTTCTATAGCGCAATAACTAACACTACCAATAGTACCCCCACAGTAGTTAAAATATGGCTGATAGTAACGAAAGAGACAAATACCCTTCTTCGTTATATATTTAAGCATCTATTTATTTTTAATTATGTATTCAGAGCATGTGTAGGCTTTGGTTACCTGTAAATTGAGAGTGTGTTTCAGGATAATGTATAACTATACAAGTTTTAATATCGTAGAAGATATTTGTATTGTATCTCGTCGTTGGTAATCCTTAAATAACAAAATAATAAATACCACTTCACAATATCTTTTCAGTTGGATAGTCAAAATAAAATAACAATCTGTGTTTATTTAAAAAATATTTTATTCAAAATATATTTAATTTTACTACAGTAGGTACTAAAATACATTTATTAATTTTATCTATAGTAGCTTTAAGGCATGTGCAGACCAGCGCGACTTGTCGCGCGACGCGACACCGGTTATTGTTATACTGTGAAGTTTTCTTAGAAATTGTATTGTTCGTGTCGCGTCGCGCGACAAGTCGCGCTGGTCTGCACAAGCCTTTACGTTGCTTATACAGTACTTCGATATTTATTCAAATTATAAATCTATATACAATTTAGAGACGACAATACTATTATTAATATTATTGTCATAAATGAAAACATAGACTGCTAAAACCATAACCCTACCTTTTGACTTTGCCGTAGTCGGGTAAAAAATACCAGACTGGCAATACTATTGCATATTTAAGAGTATTTTGAAACTATCAAATAATTCCGAACATCGAAATTAATAAAGTGATTTTTTCGAAGTTGCCATTATGCGTCCAGCAAAACCCCGTTTTCGGGTTCACGGCAAGTCAATCGTCATCCTGAGGATGCCTCGTTGAGAGGTGAAACACGTGTCGATTTCTTACAGAGTTTTTTATGACTCTTTAGGAATAGTTAAGCGGAATAGGTTACTAAATATATCTACATCTATTGTATAGCTGTAGTGACTAAACTTTTGGATATGTTTGAAGATTTTTTGTATGCAGACGTCACTACGTGGAAACGATACTAGATATAAATACGAAGTTTAATTTATAGGCGGACTGTCATCTCCACCTTGTATAATTTTGACACAATTTTGTTTTGTTTGGTACTTTAAAGAGTGTGTATACCCGAATCGATTTAGCGTGGCAATATCGGTCATTGCCCTAGCCCTAATATATGTTCGTAGGAACCCAAACATTAATCTATGTCTGGTTTCTCGTACTTGGAACATGTTGAAGATCACGATAGATATTGATTCCGGACGTTAACGGACTTTATTTCAGTTTTTGAAATAAAGAATGCTAGAAAATGTAGGTGGGTCAAAGACCGCTTTTACCACGCTAAGCGATTCGAGTATAGCACGGTTGTGCAATAATACTTAGTTATTTATGCAACTGTTGTATAATAAGGGGTATTATGTACAGTTGCATACAAGATTATCTACACCCATGATAATATGACTCCTCTATGGAAGGTTCTGAAACCATAGGGTGTTGTACAGTTTTGAAAGAACTCTATGTAAATTCATGGAAAGTTTAATTGCTGAGTATCTAATACAAACTCAAACTCAAACTCAAACTCAAAGCATTTATTTCAATTAAAACATTTACAGGCACTTTTGAATTGTCAAATAGTCGTGTCAGTTAGTCAGATAGTTGAAGCTAGTTGCCCATTCCAAAATGTAGATCTTTATGGAGAAGAACGGGCAAGAAACTCCAAGGACACTCTTTTAAATATAGAAAATTACAAAATCCTGGGTACATTATTCTTGTTGCTTCTATATGTGAGAACAATATACAAAAAATAATCAAAACAATTCAAAATATAAGATTAAAAATAAGCCATGGCAGATAAGAGATGACCAGTCACAACTGACGGCGCCCGTTCACGAACATGACGCATGGATCAGCACCATCCAGCTCAACCATTTTGTAGGGAACCAAACAAACTATGTATAGGTAATAATACAATTATTTATAGTAATAATTATTTTTAAATTACGGCGCTGTGGTAGAGAAACGTGCGTGCTTGACAATGTTCTTTTTTGATATTCATAAAGATACGACCAGATAGAATTGATTAGTGAGAATGTGGCTGTTTGAAGTGTGTAAGGAAGGGATCGAAAAAGCAAATGAGTTGCATAATTAAATTTAGTACAACATTATAACACTCGTTTGGATGATATTATGGTTATTATGACACTAGTTGTTTTAATGTTGGCAATAAGCTAACTGTTTCAGAAACTATTATAGAGGATTTCTAGCATGGGTGTAGATAAAAAATAAGCTAACTTATCGATAAGACATCAAATAACAGAACCACTAAATAGGTAGAGTTAAAAAAAATATACAAATCTGTCATCCCCTTTTCCTGAGGCGTGGGGCGTCGAGGAAGACGGTCATGTTTATTTTTGAGGAAAACTATATAAAGGGTAAAATTAAATTAGCTAGCGAAACTACGCAGACGGGATGGATATTGACATTATTTTAAACAGGACAAAAGAATAAACAAGTGCGTGTTGGACCACGCACAGTGAAGGGTTCCGTAGTTGGGATGAATTAATCCCAAGAACAAAGTTAACCCACTTCACGTCACTGCAGAGTACGTGGTACGTGGCAACACTTCCGTGTCCGGGTTCCCAACAAGTCAATCTTCATCCTGAGGATGCCTCGTTGAGAGGTGAAACACGTGTCGATTTCTTACAGGGTTTAAGAACAGTTAAGCGGTTTAGGTTACTAAATATACGTCGTCTATCTATTTTATTTTATTGTTTAGATATCGATACGATGACGTCTGCAGAGTTTTGCTATTTCATTTAATTTCACCCTGCATAAAATTCTAACTACATTAACATAGTACTTAAGTAATATCTAAATTATAGCAGGTATATAATAAATAATGACAATGCCATAATCTCGACTGCAGCCTTTACTTATAGGCAATGAATAATAATTATTTACAGTTGATTTATTGTGATAGTTATAATATAATGGCACTTATTAACAAGTAATTTATTGAGTTAATAGAACGCCGGGAGGAGACGCTCTAGGAGGACATGAAGTGATTGGTGGTGTTCTTCAGAAAGGTCAGGGTGGTATTTTCGATAGATAACTGCAACTTTTTAATTGTTTACAACTATTGTTTTTCCTTTTGTCAGTGAATAGTATTTTCCTCTTGTCAACTTGGTAGATAGGTGATCAGTCCCAGAATTTTCCAACTCATTTAAGACATTGGCAGAATGGTCAACATCGGCTTTAATTGCAATATGTATAAAAAAATATAATAGTATTGATCTTTCCCAGCGGGCCGCGGTCGAACGGTTAGAGTGCGTTTCATCAAATGTTTCCTATGCCGTAATGTTTTCCTATGCTGTTCAACTTTAACAACGGACCTATTAGGTAGCGCCGCAGCGTATTCGTGTTCATCCTACAAAAGTAGAGCCAACATTAAGGCAGAGGAAATATTTGATTAAACGCACTGTAGAGACTTCTATTATGCTCTATTCTACCTCGTAAGTATGCAGAACACAACAGTAAAATCTGCATACAGTATGCAGATTTTTTTGTGATTCTCTACTTGCGTGATTTAGGATTCAGTGATGTCAGAGCTACGGTGGCGCCAATAGTTGGTTTACTGCTTTGTCTATGTGGTTTACAAAATGTTGATGACTTTGAAGATCAACGGAAGAGAGATCTCGACAGCAGGCGAGATCACCTCAAGAGTAAACCATCCACGGACATACAATACCATTACCACAAAGGCATTCTAAAGCCCTCAGTACATGTTGAGCCCCCAGTACACGTTAGGAGAACCCGTAGCTCGGCCAACGGGCTCGCCCAATTTTTACTGGGGGCTTAACGTGTCCGGCCTGTACACCAGAGACGTAGCGCGCCTACCACCATTGAAAAATAGAACATTCAGTTGTGTTTACGATTGCCAAATAATATACATTACAGGTATTTACACTATAATATTCAAACAACAAAAACGCCTATTCTTAGCTTTGAATTCCAACAACAACACAAATTGTTTTAAATAAGCCGGCGGCGCCACGTCGTGATAATAGCAAACTAAAAAATCATTTTTAGCGATCTCGTCATGGCGTCACTTATGGAGTTACGGTCACGTGACATGGCTTGATATGGACGATAGTAACTCGCTATCTGTCGGGTTATGGCTGAGACAGACAGAAATATGCGTTGGCGAGAACGAGATGGAGAAATATTACGCATTTTATTATATTTTCACTTGTTCAATTCATTTTGTTATGCATTCCATTATTAATTTTTATAAATTATTAGTTAAATTTAAAATTGAGTTTATTTCTGTAAAACATTAAAAGTTCTTTTTTGTGTATTGATGCGTCTCTTTCGTCTGCTACTTGACGACAGATGGTGTTAAATTCATTAAAGTAAAGGAATGAATTTTATTTCTGCGTAAATTAATTTACAATGCATTTGCTCGAAAAGAGCCTTTTCCAAGCAGTAAATTAGTGCGGAAAGTGTCACTTTTTTTCACTAGTGCTTTTTACTTTTCTGTATTTTTTTAATTTTTGTGGCCGTCGTCAGCCCGTTGCAGAGTTTTTATTATTTGAGAAAAGTTTTACAAATCAGATGATGATGATAACGATGACGATGGCTAAGGCGATGGCGATGACGATGGCGATGATGATGGCAATGGCAATGGCGGAGTCAAAGTCAAAGTCAAATTCGAAGTCGAAGTCGAAGTCGAAGAAGAAGTCGAAGACGAAGTCGAAGACGAAGTCGAAGACGAAGTCGAAGACGAAGTCGAAGACTAAGTCGAAGTCAAGTCGAAGTCATGAATGTTGTTCTTATCATTTATATACGTCGTCATTATGTTCATCATCGTAAGGCTCACTCGTTTTTTTTTTTTTTTTTCTCTCACAATGCGTAGTAAAACGTTGTATGATACACGTGCATAAGATGATTTCCGACTCGTGTCGGAATCCAAAAAAAATGCCACTCATCGGAAATCACCTACCTTCCGCACTTATAGCATAAATAACTATTATTTAGACGTAATTGTATGACTATTTATGGAACTGAATAATTTGTTCCTACGAAATGTCAAGCCTCGCCACTGCTTTACCTTTACGGTCAAGTTTGGTTCTCGCCCAACGTGTACTGGGGGGTTAAAGTTAGCCACATTAGAGCACACGCTCGTAACTTATAGTGGTCGGAAACAAAAATAGTCATCGTGGCTGAAATCGACACGGGATGTATTATTATGTGTGTCCTTAGACACGTCACTACAAGACGATGTGTTCGCCTGTGTAGAGGTCGCGTAACTTCTCAGATGTCGCTACAACACCGTGGCGGGCCGCAGTCCCCCGGCGGCGCGTGTCAGGCGGCCGTGGGCGTGTGCTCGGCGTCCGCGCGCAGCTGGCGCAGCGTGCGGCGACACGACAGGCGCCGCGAGCCCAGGCGGGCGAAGCCCGGGATACGCTCTACTGGCACTGGGGATTCTCGTCTGAAAATAAAGGTATAAAAACATTATATGAAAAAACATGTACGTTCGGGGGATCCCTCGTCAGGAACGATGTTCCTTCTTACGTATGATTTAAAAAAAAATAAAAAAATTGCAGCCGCCATCTTGGATTTACATTTTGACCTCACTATCGGTTTAAACACCCTCGAAAATTATGAAAACGACACCCATGACGAGAATTTTAAAATTTTCGCGCCCCCATCTTGAATTTTCATTTTGACCTCACTATCGGGTTTAGCACCCTTGTAAACCATGAAAACGATACCCTCGATTAATATTTTTAAATTTTTCGCAGTCGCCATCTTGGATTTTCATTTTGACCAAATTCACCTTTGATCAATTGATCGAAGAAATTCACACTCTCTCTCTATGCAGTGTACTTAGGCCGATGTGTACAATCTGTATTATCTATATACAATATAAATTATCTCACGACACTGTAATCAATTTACTCTTTTCTTTTTCTTTTTCTGCCAGCGTTCTCTCTCTCTCTCTCTCTTTCTTTCTCTTTGAATTAGAAAAAGACAGTCACAAGTATTAACACTTATTAGCGTGACGTTTTCTGAAAGTTTACAAACCGCGTTAAAAAACTTCGTTCTAATAATGTATAATTTTTATTATTTTGCTATAATAATAATAATCCATTTAATTCAGGCGACGCAGGCCCATAAATAAATACCTTAACCTAAACATACATATATTTTTATTATAATTACACCAAATCATTATTGTACACGAAGTGATGACTGTGTCGGCGTCGTGTTGCGCTGCGTGGTGTCGCGTAACCTTCCACGAAATCGTCGGTACGCCACACCTTTCGGCCAAAACTCTTCTTTCATGAAGGTTTCTATGTACTGAGTTGGAACCCGCACCACAAACGACTTGATGTGATGTTATGGCGCGACTCCAAAGTCAAAGTCAAAGTCAAACAATTTATTTCAATTAGGCACATAAAAGGCACTTATGAACGTCAAATTTACAAAAAAATAGAATTGATTCTAGTCGCCCCTTCCAAAAGGTAGTTTTCGTATGGAGAAGAATGGGCAAGAAACTCCACCGTTACTCTTTTAAAATGTTTTTACAATATTTTGTATACACTAATTATATAATTATATGTGAAGACGATGCATCTAGAATAAGATTACTATACCACGATAGGTAAAAAAAAAAAAAAAAAAAAAAAAAAAAAAAAAAAAAAAAAAAGCAATTGCAGATAAATTAATTATGATAGATAGATACATGGTGCTCACATATTTACAAACATTGCAAAATTATACGATATTCCTAACATTTTAACAAGTAATACTAATAAGTCAGTGTGTGAGTTCAAGAAATCACAGAATGTTATAAAAAATAATAACAAACTATATAATTAAATAAGCAACCAGTTTGATTTTGTCTAGACTCTAAATTGTCCTATGGAGCAGGACCAGCATGTTTCCAAGCATTCTTATCTTGGATATAATCCTCTAATTTGTAATATGCTTGTTTACAGAGTGTACTTTTAATATGAGTTTTAAATTTTCTTTCATTTAATTGTAATATATCACAAGGTATTTTATTGTAACATTTAACACAGTACCCCATAAAAGATGTATGTACTTTAGATAATCTGAAAAATGGTTGATCTATTTTATCTTTATTTCTAGTATTAAAATTATGTCTATCACTTATTTTATTAAAAATATGAAGATTTTTTCTTACATACATAATATTTTCATATATGAATTGGCAAGGTACCGTCATAATATTAATCCTTTTAAATAGTTCCCTGAGAGATTCGCGACGATGTAGATTATAAATGGCTCTGACAGCTCTCTTTTGTAAAATAAATATGGATTCAATGTCAGCAGCCCGACCCCACAGTAAAATGCCATACGACATAATACTGTGGAAGTAACTAAAATAAACCAAACGCGCGGTTTCTACATCTGTTAACTGTCTTATCTTTCTAACAGCATAAGCGGCCGAGCTTAGGCGCCCCGCAAGAGATGTTATATGAGGTCCCCATTGTAATTTCTCGTCTAGCGTGATTCCTAGGAAAACCGTTTGATTAATAAATTCTAGTTTTTCTCCATTCAATATGATGTCACATTCGCTACTTCTAACATTAGGTAATTTAAATCTAATGCATTTGGTTTTTTTTTTATTTAGTACCAAATTATTTACCGTAAACCAATCTTGGACTTGAAAAATAGAGCTGTTAACGTCATCAAGATTTTGTGACCGTCGGTTTATTTTAAAGATCAACGATGTGTCATCTGCAAATAACACCATCTTCGGTTGATTTTGAAGTAATTGGGGTAAATCATTAATATAAACTAAAAAGAGGAATGGACCCAATATCGAACCCTGTGGAACGCCCATTGCCATTTCAGACCCCAATGAGTTTACGCCGTTTACTTGAACTTGAACTTTTCTATCTTTCAGGTACGATCTTAGTAAATCAAGAGCTGTATTCCTAATCCCATAGTGCTCCAGTTTCAGCAGAAGTGTTTCATGGTCTACGCAATTGAACGCCTTCGAGAGGTCGCAAAAGATTCCAATGGCATCTTGTGCTTCTTCCCAGGCGTTAAAAATGTTCTTTATGAGGGTGACACCGGCGCCAGTGGTACAACGCCCTTTGGTGAAACCGTACTGTTGTTCATGAAAGATGGAATTTTTATTAAAGTGACGTAACATTTGATTCAGCATCAACTTTTCAAACACCTTGCTGAAAACTGGCAGAATTGACACAGGCCTATAATTGTTGGGTTCCTTACTATCACCGGATTTGAACAAAGGAACTACTTTACTGTGTTTCATGAGATCCGGAAAGACTCCTTGGTCTACACTGGTGTTAAATATGAAAGCTAAATAAGGCGCAATGGTTTCGATGATACATCTACAGACTTTTACAGACATTCCCCATAGATCTTCTGTTGATTTAATTTTAAGATCTTTAAAAGCTTTTACAACAGCCTGGGGGTTTGTATGCTGAAACCTCAACTCCAAAGGGCATGACTTTACATTTTTTCTAAGTAAGGCAGCAGAAAGCGCGGGTGAGGAATTTAAAGTTTCCGTAGTTTTAAGGGGAATACTAGCAAAAAAGTTTTCAAATTCCTGAGCTATTTCTACATCTGAGTTGATAGAGCCATGTGCAGTCTCTAAGTTAAATTCAGTATTACGCTGCTTTTTCCTACCGGTTTCATTATTTATTATTTGCCAGGTAGTTTTTATTTTATCATCAGCTGATTTTATTTTATTGCTAATGTAAAGAGCTTTAGCCATTTTGCACACACTTTTAAAAGTTTTTGAATATTTTGCAACATGCTGATGAAAGCTTGTATTATTCATATGTTGCTTTAGGCCATACAGTTCAAAAAGTTTTTCCCTGCTTTTACGAATACCTGGAGTCGCCCAATCACTAAATAAGAACTTTGTGTAAATAGTTTTAGTCTTTAGGGGAAAAGTGTCAATAAATTGCTCATTTAATAGTGAAAAGAACTCGGCGTAGAACTCATTTGGGTCACATATATTATTAAAATTCTGAACACATAATTTACTTGCCAAAGAATTATTTAATTTGTCTAAATTTTTACATGTAATTGGCCTAAACCTTATTTGAATTTTTTGTAAAGGCATGTAGGAGCAAAATGTTATTGTTTGTCCACTGTGATCAGATGGCAACTTATTTACAATTTGTTTATGTAAGTAATCACAATTACAAAAAACATTATCTATACAAGTCGCAGAAGAAGCTGTCACTCGAGTTGGTTCAATAAAAACATTTGACAAGTCAAATGACCTAAAAAGACTTAATAGTCTGACAGTATTAGAGTTATTTTCTAATAAATTAATATTAAAATCACCACATATGATTATTGACTTACTACTACTCGTAACACTAAGTTTCTTTAGCACATCTTCCATTACAGAATCAAACATAGATAGATTCTGGTAACTTGGAGGTCTGTATACGCATACTATAACATGCTTATCAAGCTCAACACAGGACAATTCTATGGTGTGTTCAACAGACAGTCCGATTATGTCTTTTCGTTCTTTCGATTTAATTGAATTTTTGACTAATATTAATGACCCACCATGTATCATACGTTTTCGGCTGAAATGGCTAACTACACAATAATTTTCATAGTTAATTGACATTACTTGATGATCTTTTAACCAATGTTCTGTTAAACAAATGACATCAAACTTGGTATTTTCTAAAAACAATTCTATTTCCAGCAATTTGGAAGAGCAACCTTGGATATTTTGATTGAATAATTTTAAAGTATGTTGCCCCCCCTTCGGTTTTTTATTATTATTTTAAATGTCTTTGTGTAATATTGCCAGAAGATACCTTTCTATTATTCTCTAATAATAATTGGTTATTTGAAGGGGTAACTTCTGTTGTCTCTCCAACTTCTCTACTCTCAAGGTCCACTTGGTCTTGGTTCTGATGTATTCCTATGCTATGCTATGTCAGACCATTACGGAACTAACTCATGCTGTGATTAAAAGTTAACCCCAAAAAGATTGGTAGTAAATTGAGCTGGCATATCATACCGCGTTTCGCGCTTGTCTCGTGTGCACGCTCGTACTAATAGCTCTCGATCTTACTCAACTCAGAATAGTGATTCCAAGATTCGAAAAATAGTTATCGATAAAATGTGTAACAACGTTAGCCCTTGGTACTAATGGAAAAATACCTGCAACGATCGGACTCAAGCGGTAGTCTCAACTCTAAGAGACCAGCAACCGAAAATGTGGACGATTGGCGCATGCCAAAACGACCAGCTGTCGCAAAACACGCAAAGTTTGATAGCGCCCGAGACATTCCAACCCATAACAATTTTCAAGACCTTCCGGTAGATGGTGTCGCCAAAACTTCTGGAAATGAATTCTACCTCAAAGCGACCGTCAACGTTAAGAAGACCGGTCACATTCCTCCTATTATCCTGGATATGAAGACCGACTGGACCCATGAGGACTTAAAGGATAAAATTTCTCCGTTTACAAAACGTTATCACCTTCAATACAGAAATGGAGGCAAAGTTGCCATTATATGTCACACAGCTGACGGCCACCAGGCAGTTAAGGATGGTCTTCGTCTTCAAAATGCCTCCTTTGTTACTTTCACCCGGAAGGACGAAAAGGTGCCAAAATCAGTGATTCGTGGACTTCCGTCATATGTTGAAGAAGAACTACCAGAGGAGCTTGAGAAACTTGGCTTCGCCGGAGCCTCAGTAAAACCCTTTAAGTCTCGCAGTGGTTTGGGCAATCGCTGTCCTCCCTTTTTGGTACAGCTACCAGCAGGAGCCGAACACGCCGACACGCATCCCACAATTGCAACAAGCCCCCACGCTGCGTGAAGTGTGTTGCTCCTCACGCAACTGCCTCGTGTACCAAGTCAGACCGCACTGAGCCTGCTCATTGCTGTAATTGTAATGAAGCTCACCCAGCAAACTACAGGAAGTGCACTGTCCGAATGGCATATCTGGACAGAATCGAGAAAAAGAAGGCTTTAGAGCGTAAACCCGTACCTTCAATGATGCCTCCGAAATTAATATCTTCGGCGATTCCACCAAACATTATGTATCCGATGTCTGAACCGACTCCGACTTCAAATTACAGATCCTGGCCTACTGTAGGAACCAGCTACACGGCATCGATGAAAAATCAAGTTCCCATTGATCACCTTACGCCTGGTCCCAATGACGAGTCCACAAAAGAGATGTTTGAAATTCTTCTAGTATTAAGAAACATAAAATCCCAATTTGCTGCTTGCACGTCTTGGTTGGACAAGGTCATGCTGGTACTCTCTCATCTTAGTAAATATGTTTGATTCTGCTGAACTCCGACTGTTATCCTGGAACTCCGATGGAGTGCGTTTAAAAATTCACGAACTACTTGATTTGGCGGTAAGCGTTTTGTCTGTTGATATTATTGGTATTTGTGAAACTAGACTAACCCCAAACTCAACCTTAGTTACACCTGGCTTTACTTGTTATCGCGAAGATAAACATCAAACTGGCCGTGGGCAAGGGGTTCAAACTCAAACTCAAACTCAAACTCAAAGCATTTATTTCAAATAAACCAATTACAGGCACTTTTGAATTGTCAAGGGGTCGGTCAGTCAGAAATATGAAGCTAGTTGCCCATTCCAACGCGTAGTAGGTTCCTATGGAGAAGAACGGGCAAGAAACTCCACGGACACTCTTTTAAATCAGAATATTGTTACAAAATATTGGTTACATCATTCATGTTGTAATTATACATGTGAGAACAATGTAGAGAGACGTGCACGTTAAAAGCGTCCGTAATAAAGAAAAAAACAATTCAAAAATTAAAATAAATTCAAAATAAGCCTTGGCAGCTAAGAGATGACCAGTCCCCACTGACGGCGCCCGTTCACGAACATGACGCATGGATCAGCACCATTTAGCTCAACCATTTTGAAGGGAACTTTATGATCCAACACACACGCCACCACCAGCGAGACATTTGAGTGAGCATGACATACTCTCAGCCGCAAGGGCACATTTAGGTCAATGAAAGACGTAGGTACCCAGTAAATGGTAGCTTTAAAGTAGGTACATAGTGCTCACACATGTGCTATGCAATTATATAATACTATGAAATTGAATTTATACAATCTAAAGATAGTCCTACAATCTTCAGCAGCTCCAACAATATTTCGAATGCCAATCAATTAGTTTATGCGCCTTGTGGAGCTGGACCAGCGTTGAGCCAAGCATTTTTGTCAACGATGTAATCCCCCAACTTATAATATGCTTGGCAGCATAGTGTGCATTTTATACAAGATTTAAAATTCCTTTCATTCAATTGGAGTATGTGGGGAGGTATTTTATTGTAACATTTTAAACAGTACCCCATGAAGTTAATGAGTTAACTTTAGCCAGTCTGAAACCCGGTTGAACTAATTGTTCCCTATTTCTAGTGCTATAATTGTGTCTATCACCTCTTTTACTGAAAAGACTTAGATTTTTCCTAACGTACATGATGTTTTCATAGATATATTGACAAGGTACCGTCATGATGTTAATATCTTTAAACAGTTCCCTTAGAGAATCGCGTCTGCGGAGACCATATATTGCTCTGATGGCTCTTTTCTGCAGAATAAAAATAGACTCGATATCTGCAGCCCGTCCCCATAGTAGAATACCGTAAGACATGATACTATGAAAGTAACTGAAATAGACTAGCCTCGCGGTATCTACGTCAGTAAATTGACGGATTTTTCTCACAGCATATGCTGCTGAACTTAGGCGTCCTGCAAGAGATGTTAAATGAGGACCCCATTGCAGCCTTGAGTCGAGCGTAATTCCCAAGAAAACAGTTTTATCGACGAATTCTAATTTCTCCCTATTCAATACTATGTCACAATCACTACTTTTAACATTCGGTAAAGCAAATCTTATGCATTTAGTTTTTTTCCCATTTAATACTAAATTATTAGCAGTGAACCAATTTTGGACTTGTAGTAGGGCGTTATTTACGTCGTCAACATTTGATGCACGTCTATTTATCTTAAAAATTAGAGAAGTATCGTCAGCAAATAACACCATTTGTGGTTGGTTTTTTAATAAATGGGGTAGATCATTAATATATACTAAAAAGAGGAAAGGACCCAATATCGAGCCTTGTGGAACACCCATTTTTACTTTTAAACCGAGTGAATTGATTCCATTAATTTGTACTTGCTGTTGTCTATCATTTAAATAAGATTTTACCAAACTAAGCGCAAGTTTACCTAGTCCGTAATGCTTAAGTTTCAAGAGTAAGGTTTCATGATTTACGCAGTCAAATGCTTTGGACAGATCACAAAAAATTCCTATGGCATCTTGGGCCTCCTCCCACGCTGTGAATATGTGTTTTAATAAGGTGACACCGGCGTCAGTCGTACAACGTCCTTTGGTGAACCCACATTGCTGATCGTGTAAGATATGGTTGGTGTTAAAATGATTAAGCATTTGATTGAGCATTACCTTTTCGAACACCTTGCTGAATACCGGCAGCACGGATACTGGTCTATAATTGTTGGTATCTTTACTGTCCCCAGATTTAAAAAGTGGAATCACCTTACTGTATTTCATTAAATCCGGGAAGACTCCTTGGTCCACACACAAATTAAATATTAAAGCCAAATATGGTGCTATAGTTTCAATTATGGATGTACAAACTTTGATAGATAATCCCCATAGATCTTCGGTCAATTTTATTTTAATTTGCCGAAATGCTTTTATAACTATCATAGGGTTTATATGTTTAAATTCGAATTCAACCGGGCAGCCTGCAACGTTCGCTCTTAATAAATAAAGTGAGACATCGGGTGAAGAATTCAAAGCTTCCGTCGTTTTAGATGGAATATCAGTAAAGAAACGTACAAATTCTTGAGCTACTTCTAAGTTAGAGCATATGGCACCATGTGAAGTCTCCAAAGTGTACTCAGTGTTTCGTATTGTTTTCCTATTCGTTTCATTATTTATAACTTTCCAAACTGTTTTTATTTTATTTTCTGCTGATTTGATCTTGTTGCTAATATACAGGGCTTTAGCTATCTTGCAGGTATTTCTAAAAATTTTGGAATATGTAGCAACATACTTGTTGAAAGTTTCAGTTTTAATGTAAGGCTTAAGGCCATACAGTTCGAACAGTCTTTCCCTACTTATCCTAATACCTCTAGTTGCCCAGTCACTAAATATAAAATGAGGGCTAATATTTTTTGTTCTCTTTTCAAAAGTTTTATTGAATTCAGTGTCGACTACTGAAAAGAAATCCTCATACAATTGATTTGCATTGACCATATTATGGCCCAGAATGTTTAATTTATTATTTAGGGTACTATTGAATCTATTTAATTTGCCAGTTGTTATTGGTCGAAATTGTATTTGTACTTTTTGCAAAGGTGTTTTGAACTTAAAAGTTACCGTTTGTCCACTATGATCAGACGGCAAATAATTTACAATGGCTTTAGCTAAATAATCACAATCGCAGAAGACATTGTCGATACAAGTAGCAGAAGTTGGAGTTATTCTAGTCGGTTCTGTAAAAATACTAAATAAATTGAACGATTTAAAAAGGCTTAGTAATCTACTGCTATTTAAATTATCTTCCAAAATATTAATATTAAAATCACCACAAATAATTGCAGCTTTGTTACTGGATGCAAGTTTCGCTAGGACATCTTCCATTATTGACTCAAATAAAGAAAAGTTCTGATAATTAGGGGGTCTGTACACGCACACTACAACATGCTTATCCAGCTCAACACAGGACAGGGGTTGCTATTCTTGTAAGAAATGACCTTGATCATTCGGTTTTAGCACTTTCTAACACTAAAAATATTGAGGTTGTCGGTATAACTGTCAAAATATCAGGAATAGATCACATTGTTTTATCCATTTACCAGTCACCCAATCTGCCAATGCTTCGTAGTGACTTTGAGCTATTGTTTGGCTTGGGCTCCCATGTTGTTATCATGGGAGACTTTAATGCCAACCACTCACACTGGCTCAGTAGCTACACTAATACACGGGGCAGGACTCTTTTCAACCACATGCTTGAATCCGAGTACGTTATACATAGTCCAAGCTTACCTACCCAAGTAAACTACTGTCCCAAACGCAAACCAACTAGCCCGGACTTGGTGCTGTCCTTAAATGTAAGCTGCATTAGTGATGTCGAAACGATAATAGCATTGTCTTCTAACCATTACCCTATGTTCTTTACCATTGGAGGCTCACTGTGTCGCAAGGCTTAAGCTCGTTTCTTTAAATTTAACTGTGCCAACTGGACTGAATATCGTTCTCACCTCAATAAAAATATTATGCTTAGTTCCAAGACTTTTAAAACCAAAAAAGAAATTGATACTGCCATTTTTCATTTGCAGCAAACTATTATCGATGCTAGAGACTCCTCCATACCATCCACGGCTGCTGTGTTTAGCGATACCCCTATCAAACTTCCTCGGTATGTTAAAAATTTAATCCGCTACAAAAACTATTTGCGTCGTATTGAACAGAAACTGCCCAGTGGTTACCTTAGAAGGCTCAATCGTAGTAATATAAACATTTTACAAACATACATAAACACAAATATTCGAAATTACCTCGATAATGTTTGGAATGCTAAACTGGCAAAAGTTGATAACCCCAGTCAAGATATCTGGCGTGTGACAAAATCTCTCAAGCCTAGATCCGCGAATATTCCCCCCCTTAAACTTTCGGATGGGTCCCTGACCGCTGGCACGGCTGATCAATGTAACGCTTTAGCAAATGCCTTTTATGACAACATGAGCCTTACTACTAGCTGGGCTTGTGACTCCGATCTCAAGGATGAGGTTTCGAACTCTATGTCTGTCATTAATAGTTATAATCTCGCTTCTGATTTTATATAGCCGGTGAGGCCATTTGAGATTCGTAAAATTTTGACTAGGCTCAAATCCCGTAAATCTGTAAGTCATGATGGAATCCATAACTTACTTTTAAAGAACTTGCCACAGAAAGCGATAGTCTACGTTACAAAAATTTTCAATGCCTGTTTTGGTCTGGGCTATTTCCCAAACATCTGGAAAAATGCAAAAACAATACCTCTTAAAAAACCTGGAAAAGACAGTACTTTACCCATAAGTTACCGCCCAATAAGTCTGCTACCTTCTGCTGGTAAACTTTTTGAGTCTGTAATTTATACAAGACTATTACGTGCCACTGGGCCGTTTCTAATCCATGAGCAGTTTGGGTTTCGTGCCACTCATTCAACTACTCAACAACTAGCCAGGGTTACAGAGCACATTACCCATCACCTAAATCTCAAAAAGTCCACAGGTATGTTTCTGCTGGATATCGAAAAGGCATTTGATACGGTGTGGCACGAAGGCCTGCTAGATAAGTTGCTCACTCTAGGTGTGTCTATGGTTCTCATAAAACTCGTTCAATCGTACCTTGTGGATCGTAAATTCCAGGTTTACATTGGAAACACCATTTCATCACCTCAAAATGTCCCGGCTGGCGTTCCTCAAGGCTCGATTGTTGGACCCTATTTATTTCTCCTGTTCTTAAATGACATCCCCATTCAACCCCGAACCAAATTGGCTTGCTTTGCCGACGATACTGCCTCTTATACCTCTTCGGATGATACCGATCTAATCATCGGTCGCCTACAATATTCTATCGGTTTGCTTCTGGACTACTTTAAGAAATGGAAACTCAAAATAAATGAGGATAAGACGGAAGCAATATTTTTCTCCCGTGCTAGGCAACCCCCTTTAAGAACTTTAAAAATAGCAGGGCATTCAGTACCTTGGAAAACCTATGTGCGCTATCTTGGGATCAAAATGGATAGTCGTCCAAATTGGTCCAAACATATAGCTGACTTGCGTTTGAAGGGCGTCCAAGCCCTTGGTGCTTTAAACCCTATAATGAATCGTAAAAGTAAATTAAGTAGCATTACTAAACTAAGAATTTATACTACGCTTGTCCGTTCGTGTATAACGTACGCCTGTCCTGTTTGGAGTAGCACATGTCTTTCTAACCATCAACTTCTGCAAGTTGTCCAGAATAAAGCAGTAAAAATATCCTATAAAACCAAATTTAAAACAAACATTAAGAAATTACATAAACAAATCAAACTTCCCTTATTATTTAATCACGTAATTAAAATAACATCAAGATTTTATAATAAAAACAAAATGAATACTACTAACCCACTAATTTCAAATCTATGTTCATCAACCTTAGACAAATTACCATATATCGATAGATACGGCGCTTACCGCCTACCGCATCACTACCTTTTGTTCCCACCCGAGGTCCGAGCGACCAGCGGCTTGACCCCTGTGAGGCTACCTGCCGGCCCGGTCCCGGCGGTTAATACGCCGGAGCGCGCGCGGCAGGGAGGCTCTGTCCGCTGATCATTGACTGGTCGCACGGTTGCTAGTATTTACATACGTACACCGTGCGATCAGCAAATTTACCTAAAATTATTTTTTCTCGTCATACCTACATGCAATCAGTAAATTGTAATTAGCTAAATAATTTGCGAACTGTCATCATGTACCCATGATTATTGTGTGATATGTTTAAGTTGTTAACAGTTATAAAAATATCCTTTAAAAGCTTTGAAAGGTGAATCGCTAGCCTCATAAAGTGTCTTAATTATAGTGAGTTAATGTGGCTTAGGATAAGTGCATTTTTGTTCATTGTACTGATGTTAAATAAAGATATTTGAAAATGAATGAATGAAAATTGAGCTGGCTCTTATAAATGGTTCGCAGGTTTTTTGATCAACTTTTTTAGCTCCAAACTTTGTGACACAGAATCAGGCTAGTGGCAATGATGCTGTTTTTTATATGATTCAAGTTGATCTGAGATATCTTAAATTTTCTTCCATGGAAAAACATTATAAAAACACCTGGACAGCCGCTATAACTTTTAAGCAAGCGAGGGAATCACCGTTCATTCCTTCTACCGAAATTAAAGATTGTCCTGCTGTAGTACAGTTACAGCCTGATAGTCTTAAACTTGAATTACCTGAAGAACATGTGATGCTCGACGCTGCAGCGCCAGAGCTTCTTGCAGGCGCTGGTGGCAGAAAGCTTGAAGCTCAGGATCGTCTCGTACTCATCGAACTCTCCGGCCCTCAGTCTCAACGTGAACAGCCTCTTGTTGTAGCAGATCTTCGTAATCTTCGCCCAGGGGAAGCGGTTCATCAATAGCCTGGAGTTGATGGATAGGAGTGGTAAACACAATATTTAAAAATACTTCATTTATAGATGCTGGACGGAGGAAAGAAGTGGCAGGAGCAATCAAAGCAATTTTGAGAGTATTGCATCTCGAAACTGCTAGGTTAGGAGATCCAAACTATTGGTATGGGAATCACGGGGACAAGTGAGCTAGTGAAGCGTGGAAAGAAGACGAGTTTTTTTGTAACGCCAAAATATGGGAGATCCGTATGCTCCAAGTATGTATTCTCACCCATCCCTGTACACAGCGACCCCGCTGTGGCAGACGGCCAGTGCGATGGGCACCTCCTGGCAGTCGGTGGCAGCGTGTAGCTCTGCGCCGTACAGAGACAGACGCTTGGCTGTCTCTAGGTAGTTCAGCTCGGCCTCTGCTGGGGTCTGGCCTCTGAAACAGGAAAAATATACAGATTCTTTAGCGTCTATCATTTATTCCTTCGTGAGAAAGGTTCAGGCGGCGAACTTGAAGAGTCCGCAGTCTTCACTACAGTTTTATATGCTTCTACGGCAGCCGTAGGTCATTTACCAGTGCGTTTGCTTCGGGTTGGAAGACAAGTTTTGGCATCTTTATTTCCGCCCCTTCCTTAGCGTCCATCATCCCTTTGCAAAAGGAACACATCTATGTAAATCATGTTAGACCTACGAATGTTAGACTCACTTGTGTTTCCGGTACAGCTCGTCAATGTTGGCCTCTAGTTCTGCTGTGATGACGTTGACTGGAACTGCTCTGTGCTGATGCAGTGCGGTGTTGATGTCGTGAGATTCTTCGAAGTCCCCCAGTTCAGCCTGGAGTACGTATGAGGAGAGGAGGGCGTAGGTTATCTGAGAGCAGGTGAGGCGACCTGGAAGTTGATTGAATATACATATTATAGTTTAATGATTTTTTGATATTTCATTCTCGTTAGCATCATCAAAGTTAATTGAAGGTTGAATTAAAGTTCTCGTTAAATACGCAAGTTCCCCATCAGAATATTTCATCGATTTCCACTGATAATAGTCACGGTTTGTCCATGTAACATAATTGAATTTTGATAGTTGATTTTGACTTGCTGTTAATCTAAATATGTTTGTAAATATGTTTATCGTAGCGTTTAAGTTGAAGCTAAAACAATAATCAACAAGCGTCTGTATTTATCTATCCGTTTCATAGAATCGTTGAAATACTTTTATTAAAATTTCAAGTTGTATCTTACCTTCCATGAGGTCTCTTCTAACGGCTAGTGCTATCTGGTACCGTGTGGCGTCATCATTCAGTTCACTCGGCTCCGGAGGGTAGAACTTCACTGCCAGGCGTACGTCCCAAGGCTCATCTGAAAAAGATAAGGTATTTCTGTGTTGATCTTCAAATTGTATCCTCCAAAAATGAGATAAGGTGACCTTAAGGCGTAAGTCACGAGCACCAATATGTATCCACGTAGCAAAATTCAAAAGGGATTTTCGCATGGAATAATGACTGCAACTTTGAGATAAGACCTATTTCATATTAGTGTGGATTCCGAAATACTATGTTCGTAACAACATAAAATTACAATCACCACAGTAGGAGAAAATCACTTTTTAAAGTTGCTAAGTGTATACATATTGGTGCTCGTGACGTACATATGATTTCACCTGTATTCTGCGAAGGATTAGGAAAAGTACAATTTATGGTAGCACATTCAGCCAGTCATGGTATAAGTCCAATAACAAAAGATTCTAACCTATTGAAATGAACCGGGCAGAAATCTAGAATTCAGAATACTACTGTGAATTTCCTAGTGGAAAATCCCTGGAAAGTTAACTTAGAGGTCGAACAAGTCATAGAACACTTACAACCACCTAGACCAACGACTCAGGTGTTGCATAGAGAATGGTACCACCCAGTACTTACTTCTAAAAGTCTTGGACAGTCTCCTGTTGAGGTCGACCCAGACCCTGGGGTCTCCACGCTGCGTGTAAAGCAGACCGAAATAGTCCTTCTCTAGCAGGTCGAGTGACTCGCAGATCTGGTCCAGGAGGTCAGCTCCACGGGCTTTACGCTGGAAGGAGAAGATGTTTCTGATGAGTGTTAGAATCAAATAGCTGGCCTATAAAGATTGGTTCAGCCAGGATAGAAATAACACACACACACACATAACATCACGCCTGTTTTCTCTGAACTGGGCCTTTTTGGTGCAGCCGTGAGGCACACTCCCCTGCTAATTTCTCGGCTGTATATTGTGTGCCTTTTAGTTTGTGCTAAATATATGTATTTTCTTTCTTTCTTTCTTCTAGAGGGACAAATAAACAAGTAGGTATCAGTAATGATATGAGCCACTGGCAAATAATCCCATATCTGTTTAACCTTCTACCTAAGTCCTAAAGTATAAAAGTAATCTTTAAATAATTTAATTAAACTGTCCGATAAATTGCCGTATTCACAACTGTCATTCCGCCCACGTCCTCCATACATTCCTAAAGGGACAAGTTCACAAGTAACTGTAGTGAACGCATGTCGGTAACCTGCTCAGATGCATTATTTATTAACCTCTCGTTAACTTTATCACGTTTTTACTAAATAATACTCGTAATGATGTAATGACTCCTAATGATACTCGTATCATTGTTAATTAAGCAGGTTTTGTTTGTTTTGAAAAAAAAGGAAAATAGCTGCGGCAAAGGAGCAACACAGTAAATAAGTTTTTTTATTATTAATTCAGTCTATATTTGTGACAGAAGTTCTGCTTATCACTGTAATAGTGGGCAATAGTGGCTACATTATACCTAGCTCGTTCTCTACTGCCTCGTTGGCCTAGTGGTGGCCGCTTCTGCAGAGCATGTGGTCTTGGATTTGATTCCCGGGTCGGGCAAAAGTGTATTAGGTTTTTCTATTTGGAATTTATCAGTAGTAGCCCGGAGTCTGGATTTGTGCCCGGTTGATGGCAATAGGCTCGCCCCCAAATACATGGGACTTAAACATAACTGGCGAAATGTGGGTGTCGGTACTATAGGTCCACCTCTGCCTAACCCTTCGGGGATACCAGCGTGATGTTATGTTATGTGTTCTATACCTGGCTATTATTCAGACACAATTGCGAATTTCCATCTCCCGCTAGTAAATAAAACACTGTAGATAATTAATTGCCAATGCATTTGCACCTGATCCAATTTTAGTTCAGTTCAAAACTATTTTGCTGGCACAGAGACAGCTGAACAAAGTTTTATGAGCAAAATTAAATTAATTTCACAGAAGTTTGGAGTTCTGAAATATTGGAGGGCATTAAAAGAGTATTTTTGAATTTTTTTTATCCGGCTAATCTTTGGACCACGAAAAGAGTTGGGTGGAAATCGGTTGATAAGGTATGGGCAAGTGAGAGCTCGCCGTCCGATAAAGACCAGGCCCAGGTCCATGGCGCGTAGTGTTCCACGCGCGCCTCAAAGAGATGTCAGCACAACGGAAGGGGTCCGCTAGGACCGATGCCTGCCGGGGTCGCGGGAATGTCCGAAAGGGATACCGTGGCCCCCGGCAACGTACAGGCATCTGAAGGAACACGGGTGGGTTTTAGTCAGTAAGAGACTGACACGCCCTTCCGCTCCGCCCAGAGCTGGAGAAGTTATTTGATAATTTCCCACGCTCAAAAAAAAAAAAAATGGTATGGGCAAGTGATGTGGAGGAATGAGGAAAATGTCGTGAGGAAAGTTTTGAGTATGAATGAGGATAGCTATAAGAGTAGGGGAGGAAAGAAACGATGGATGGACTGTGTGGAAGCTGATTTATGAATAGAAAGGGGGCGACTACCGAGATGACGAGTAGAGAACTATGGAAGGAACATATTGGCCGACCACAAATAAATTGAGATAAACGCAGGAGAATGATGATCTTTTCGCAAGGAACAATGAAATATCAAGGAACAGGTGTACACATAATCAACGTATGATGTTCCCACTGCAGGGACACCGGCCTCCTCTCTGTGAGAGCGAGTGGGCCATAACGCACCGCGCAGTGCGGGTTGATGGATGTCACATTAAGCCTTCGAATTTTTTGGTCCTAGGACATGCCGGTTTCCTCACGACATTTTCCTTCACCGTATTAAGAGCAGTGGTAAAATAAAATACACAAAGAGGGCCACCACTGCTCTCCAAGTGTAGGTACACCTGTTCATCAAATACCGTTCAACAAAAACAAGTGTGTTGGTATGTTAAAACTATTCATCTGCCATCACACACACATTCACAAACAAAGTGTTTAAAACTAAACAATCCACGCCGGCTGTGTTCTATCATTGTATTTACATTAAAATAGAGTATCAACAATGGACTATTTCATTCATTCAGTGTGCAATTGAATGTACTAATAAATAGTAAATTTAATAGGTTTTGTGCAAGGTTGTCTGTTATTTGGTAATTGGGATGGATGTCGGTCTAACTAATTGGAATTGATAAGACCGACGAACGACTAACTAAGAAGGTGTTGAATTTATCACTAAAAGTGATCTTTTGAAGACAACTTTTTCCAAGGGAGAAGGAGAGAATTCTGCAGGTAGTCTGTAGTGACTCTGAAGACTATATTCAGCAACTTGTTACTTCGAGGACTGTTCTACTAATGTAACGTCTCATGGTTCTTAATCGCTGTGGTTACATCGATACGTCTCGAAATGTTACTTCTAATTCAAAAGGGATCCACAATTCCTTATTACGGTCAAGACATAAAGTTACACCCCGAGAACGCCTCAAGAAGCCTCCTACGCATCCAGTTTGGCCCCATCATCCAATTTAGAACAATTTGCTGCAACACTACGCACAGTAAATAAACGTTAAATTGTATGAAAGACATAAACTCCATCTGCGTTTTACGAGTTGCAGTAAAATATACGTAAGACTCGCGCTTCGTAAAACAACACTTCAAAGAATCAAGCCTTGAGTTAATTTTGACGGATTTTACACACATCATAATCTGCGCAGACGCATGCTGAGGATCATACAATACACATTAAATATACGTACATTACATTTAATTTTGGAACATGCGAAGTCTTTTAATATCTTGTCATAAACAAGTTTTTATTTTGCCCTACCTGCCAAGATTGGTAAGAACTCAGCCGAACGCAGTACTGGTGGACATAGGCCTCACCCAAATTGCGCTGCATCATCCGATTCACTGCCTTCCGGACCCAAACAGCCCACTCCCTACCTTCAAGTGACCATAGACAGCAACCTGGACGGTATCTCCACTAAGACCCCGCTCACGATGTCAAGCGATGCGATTTGCGTAAAGCCACATGTTTCCGACTGTCGCACCGCGGTGACTCGTGCCATGCGCTAAACAATTTCTTTCATTTGTTTTCTCCGCAATTGCTGTCGCAAGACGCTGTCTCTTGAGCGTGTAGCACGTGGCCACGGGGTAAGGGTGGTCAACAACATTCATTGCGTTTTTTACATTTTTGAGCAGCTTTTTTTTCGAACTTTTGAAGCTCGAATCTGAATCGTTTTGGAACAGATTGCTAACCCATTGGTTAGCAATCTGTTCCAAAACGATTCAGATTGATCGTGTATAACGCAATTACGGTACAGATACCTATACTACACACAATTTTTTTACGTACTTCTACGTCCACAGTAACGTGCTCGCCCAGCATTAGCTCCACACGCACTCGGCGGGTCCCACTACGTCCGCGCCGCTCCATGTTGTCACCGTCGTCTGACGCGAGCCGGCGGAGACTCTCGCGCATCGTGCAGCACTGGAATTTAAAAACAGAGATAATGAGCCTGTGACGTCAGCTCGGATAGCCTAATGACTTGAACTGTGATAAGAATATTTGAAAACATTTTGTAGACTGTGTTGGGGTAAGACCGTACGAATCAAATTCTCGAATTATTTGGCAATATCTTTTAATGAGGACAACATTGTGTCTTATGCCATTTTGTTCTGCTCCGACGACGCCGACGATCAGGCCAATTTTTTTTGTAATAAAGTGGAGCTGTATTTGGTTACCCCAACACCATAAATGACGTGCACAGGTCCCTTCCTTGTCCTTAACCTTACATATTATAAAACAAAGTCCCCCGCCGCGTCTGTCTGTCTGTCTGAACGCGATAAACTCAAAAACTACCGAACGAATTTTCAAACGGTTTTTACCAATGGACGGAGTGATTCATGAGAAAGGTTTTGGTGTATAATTTAGTAAGGTTCTGTGTAAATTGGCTTAAATATGTCGATTATTGTTGAAGATGTCGGAAAATCATGCCAACTGGGAGCTTTACTGGCGTGCGCCCGGTAAACCGTGAGAGATAAATCAATTTTTGATATCTAAACTCATCAATCTTAAAGAGAAAAGATTTGATTTTTTGTATGTTTGTTTGTATGAATAAACTCAAAAACTAAAGGGTCGATTTAAAAAATTCTTTCACCAGTAGAATGCTATAGGTAATATCACTGAGTAATATAGGCTATAATTTATTAAGATATCTCGCGAGCGAAGCCGCTGGCGGAAGCTAGTTTAGTATAAATATGTATATAGATTTTTTACGTGTAAAAGTGCTTGTTAAAACCTTTTTACAGAATAAACATCGTTTATCATTTAAAGTGTAAAGAGGTAACAGATAAATGGATAGCCACTACCCATTTTATAGATTATTATTTTATGCTGTAATAATAACAGCCGCACGTGCAAACTCAAACTCAAAGCATTTATTTCAATTAAACCATTTACAGGCACTTTTGAATTGTCAAGGAATCGGTCAGTCAGAAATATGAAGCTAGTTGCCCATTCCAAAGCGTAGTAGGTAGGTACCTATGAAGAAGAACGGGCAAGAAACTCCACGGACACTCTTTTAAATAAATTGTTACAAAGTATTTGTTACATCATTCATAAATTAAACACGTGAGAACAATGTAGAAAGACGTGCACGTTAGAAGCGTCCGTAATAAAAATATAAAACAAAGAACAATTCAAAAATTTAAATCAGCCAAGGCAGCTAAGAGTTGACCTGTCCCAACTGACGGCGCCCGTTCACGAACATGACGCATGGATTAGCACCATTCAGCTCAACCATTTTGAAGGGAGCTAAATGATCCAACACACGCGCCACCATCAGCGAGACATCTGAGTGAGCATGACATACTCACAGCCGCCAGGGCACATTCAAGTCAATAAAATACGTATTACCCGGTAAATGTTAGCTCTTTAGTACATAGTACTCACACCTGTGCTCTGAAATTATATAATACAAAGGAAATTGATTTAATACAATGCGAAAATAGTCTTAAACTCTTCAGCAGCTCCAACAGTGTTTTCAAATGTTAATCAAATAGTTGTGGTTGTGGAGCAGGACCAGCATTGAGCCAAGCATTTTTATCAGCGATGTAATCCCCCAACTTATAATATGCCTGAATGCATAGTGTGCGTTTTATACAAGATTTGAATTTCGTCTCATTCAGTTGAAGTATGTGGGGAGGAATTTTGTTATAACATTTTAAACAGTATCCCATGAAAGATGAGTCCACTTTAGCCAGTCTGAAACCTGGTTGAACTAATAAGTCCCTATTTCTTGTACTATAATTATGTCTATCACCTCTTTTACTAAAAAGATGTACATTTTTTATTACGTGCATGATGTTTTCATAGATATATTGACAAGGTACCGTCATGATGTTAATATCCTTAAACAGTTCCCTTAGAGAGTCACGCCTGCGGAGATAATATATGGCTCTAATCGCTCTTTTCTGCAGAATAAAAATAGACTCGATGTCTGCAGCCCGTCCCCATAGTAAAATACCGTAAGACATGATACTATGAAAGTAACTAAAATAGACCAGCCTCGCGGTATCTACATCAGTAAATTGACGGAATTAATTCTTCTTCTAGGTCCCTAACCTTACATAAAGCCTCCTCATATATGTTACTGCAGTTGTTGAAACCATTTGTGACCACCCGCAGTTTGTCCCGTTCATCAACAACATCCAAGTATTGCTGATGAAGGTCCACTAGCTCCCGTTTTAAGCTTGTGTTTTTGAAAACGACCTTCTCGACTTCCTTCTCACTTTCATCTATCTCCTGTAACAGTTGTTGACATTTACTGTTTGAAGCCTCAAGGTCTTGAACGGCCATTCTCAATTTAAGCTCCAACTCCTGAGCAAAAGCCTTACGGGTCATCACAGGCATAGTTTCAGGAATTAGTACTGAAAGTAGAATTAAAGGAACGGTGAGAACCACTGAGACAGACAAACACAAAAAAGGAAAGCTAGAAATTAAAGAAAAATTAGTGTATTAGAGAAGTTAGTGTAGCGTTAGCGTTATAGAGAAATGAGGTAGGCTGCTAAATCTAATTGAAATGCAACTTGATTTGATCAGATACTAAGTTACATGGATTCTATTTTCTTATGATTTTACTTTTCCTTATGTGGGTAGGATGCCTTTAATATAAAATTATGGTTTTACATAGAGATTAAAATGCAAAAACGGTAAATAACGTTCTTGTTGTTGTGTATTCCAATAATATACTACTACTAGTATTTCGAAAATTCACTGAGACATAAGTTTCGTTATCTTATAGGCAAAAAACTAAGCGACTTAGACCCACTGCTGAGTGCCAAGTCAACCAAGAAAAGAGATTCTAGGGATCAATGAAGGCGTGTTACAGAGTCTATGAGAGGACTGTGTGGTGATTAAAGAATAAAAGTAACAATACTCCCCATTTAAATCCGCAGGTCGAACATCAGCTGTTCGTGATAGGTTACCGGTACCGGTGGGCAACCAAACACTGTGTTTTATTATGAATATTTGCAGGAAAACAATAATCCTGAGTATTTATGCATTTATTTTACATTTAATTAAATTATTTCACTAAATAATTAAAATTAATTTTAAAATACGGAACAAAATTTTGACTATCACTCGGGCAGTGTTGCCAGTCCAATCCCGCCGCGCCCGCGCCGTGCCGCGGTCGGTTCGTGGATGGGTGAACATTATATTACATGTCGAGAGCTCCGTGCCTCCGTTTATCCTTTCATTCGTAGATCTTTGACAGTCGTTACGGGTAGTCAGAAGCCCATAAGTCTGACAACCAGTCTTACATTCTTAGTCTAGTATGATAAAAATTTAAATTTTATTTGTTTCATTAATTTATTTAATTAATGTTATGTGTTTTATTATGTTGTTTGTTGTGTTGTATTCTAGTTTATGCGAATTAATTTAGAAACTGTAAAAAACACTTACCATCTATAATACTACAATTCTTGCAAATATTGGAGAAGGCTCAAAAATAACCCACGTTTGCCAGCCAAAAGAAATATCTCAAATTATCGCGAAAAAACGTTAAAGAAAATTACATACTTCCGGTTTTAATCCTTACTGGCTAACATACGAAAAAATTGCTCTGAGTATTAATTCAGGGGTAGTATACTCGTATAATTTAGTAAAAATCTGGGGATTTTAGTAACGGAAGTATGTATTTTATTAAATTCATTTGAGCGATTTTTTAGACACCACACATCTGCTATCAGACGTGAGGTAATTTTCTATGGGAGATGAGACTTCTCCTTTCATATAATTTCAAATAAATTTTTAAAATTTCATGTCATATCATTCCAACTTTCATTTCATTTCTAATTTCATTTCATTTCAGTAACTGAGTTGTTGAGCTCAGATAGGCAGTACTCCATGTAAAATACTGGTATTAAGCTGCATCTGGTAATGCTGGAAGCCGACTCCAACATAGTTACAGGGAAAAGTCTAAACACCTTGACTTACGTATATATTTCTTAGCACTTTAACAGTAGTCACTGATCATACGGAATTACGGACGACGAGGGCGAATAAACAATAACATCTACTTCACAGTCACACGGTACGAAAGTTCCAAGAAAGTTAATAGGATACGCATGTGTGATACCCAGCAAAATGAGTCTGAAGATGGCTTTGTAACAATGGGAACAGCTTGTGCAAATTAAAAAAAGAAAGATCTTTCTAAACGATATGCTTGGTCAGCGTCTGTTTAAAAAAATATTGGCACTTCTTTTTAGTACTTCATTATAAGTAAATTATCCATCTTCCTTTTAATAAAAATTACGTGTTACAAACATACGGTATTCAATAGAGAAGGTTCATCAACCAAAAGATTTGAACGTCTTCTGAGCGTATCGATGGCACAGCCCAGAATTTGTCTACCAGTTTGGCACATTCAGTAGCGTTCACTAGTTCCAGTAAAGTGCAGAGAACAGGACACGCTGGACACAATAATAGTGTCCCATTGTTTGATTTCTCAAGATTTTAACTATCAAACCTTTTCTTCAACGTGTCGAAGATAAACTCCACAAAACGTTTAAAAATATCGTCACGACGATCGATCCAAAACCTTTCTACTCGTCCCATTGCCGCACGATTCCCTATTCAATCTCGGGGCTATTACAGTTGCGTCATGATCCACTGGTCGCCAGCGCGGTGAAAGCTCATCTGGCGCCCCGTCGAGCGTGGCGACCCCTTGCTCTGATGAGGCGGAACTGAAGGTAAACGGACCAAGATGGAACTGTTTACTTTTTCTTGGAGAAGGTTTAGAGGTGTTTCAACTTTTTCTTTGTATTGGTGGTGATTGACTTAGCTAGCTTGTATAGTTAATAATGTCCTGATCGCGCAGTGGTAACACTTTCGAAGACACCAACTTTTCATAGACCTCATACGCCATGCCGCCATACACATTGGAAGTGAACCCTCTGAGGGTCACCGGCATTGCGGTTGCGCTAAAGTTAACCATCGCGGACGGTCACGGCATTAGGTTTAAAAACGTGTTATAAAACACTGTAAAACGAAGTAAAATTGTGTTTTGAGGTGGTCTTGTCAATAGACGTAGTTTCCAACCTTTTTAATTTTTTGTGAATATTTTTGTAAAAAAAAACTTGGGTTTTAAAACCAACGCTACTAATAAATCTTGTTAAAATATACATCAGATTTACTTTTCACGGTCTATAATGTTGTATTTGCTAAGAAAAACCGATGTATGCTGGGACAAACTGAACTCGGATACTTCGATTCGTAGAAAATAGTATTTATTTTAGTTTATTTTCATACAAACCTGCATTTACATAACAATATTTACTTAACACAAATGCCTGAAGGTGTAACATCGAAATAAGATGAATAGTTTACGTGTTTCCAAGTGTTTGGCGTAAACTTGGCGGTGAGCCGAAACGAAGAGATTGTTTCAACCAATATAATAAACTAGAACATGGTTTACAGTATGAAGTATCTCTTACTATGCGTTACGTCAGAAGTATTGGTGTTGGGTGAGAAGTGGGTGATACAATATCTGTAATTCTTGCCTCTCGTAAGAAACTACAAGACGTGCTCCAAAGAAAATAATGTCAGTAGAAGAAAATGATAAGTTAATTTTCTTTCATACTCAACTTGAGTGTGTAGGTGGTGACAAACATTCAACATTCAAACGGTGGAGGGCTGAGTTAATAAATCGCTGGTTGGCATTAGGAGAGGACAGAATTACGAAAGAGGAAAGATTTACGTTTTACGGCAGAAGTAATGTGGATATTAATTTCAAAAGTACAATAAAATAAATTACCGTTATTTCATAACTTGAAACTCAAAGCATTTATTTCAATTAAATCATTTACAGGCACTTTTGAATTGTCAAGGAGTCGGTCAGTCAGAGAGATGAAGCTAGTTGAACAATCCAAAGCGTTAGGAGAAGAACGGGCAAGAAACTCTATGGACACTCTTTGCAATTATTTTGTACTTTACATAAGTAAGTATCAAGGGCAGATTCAGGAATTATTTCTGGGACATGGGCCAGACAGATAAGAAGTGTCTCCCATATCTTGTATTACACTATGCTGCTTTTGGGATTCATTCTTTTTCAATGAAGATATCGTAGCCTACTTTTTCAGTGTTCATCACGAAGCAATGTCTTGATAGATATGTATTCAGGCTAGTCCATTCAGACGATTCGACTTTTTGGGGGGCACGTACCCCTGGATCCACCCTTGGTAAATATAACACTATATAACCTGCATTGAGTATGTAATGAAGGCACGGTAATTCTAACTGCTGAAGGTTAGCAAACATTGCTGAAACTCGCACAGGATATGCGTGTTATGTTAGTTTCTAGAAAACACAAACTTGCTTACAAATCAGTCCGCTAACTATCGAATAGTTTATGAAGATGTTTGCATTGCATGTCTTTTTTTTCTGATTTCCGCATACACTACTGAACGCATATGGATGGACACGCAGATAGCTGTCGGATCTTTCATCAGTATGCACTTAAAATCAAACACAAACGCCTTTGCTTAGCGTTGTGCGGGGTCTAGGATAGATTATGGTGTCGTGTGTTTTTGTGGATTTGTAATTGGCTCTCTGGTGACTTTTTTTTGTAGCTGTAAGTCTTCCATGTACTAAATATTTTTTTGAAGTGAAAACTTCTTAACGCGCGTTGAGCACTTTTTGGGTGAACAAAAATCATGGAACTCGCGTCATCGTCACCGAACGCTTTCCATGGGCTATATGTATATTATGTATATAAGTACATAGATATTCCATTCACAAGTTACTTAGTTTTCACTTCTATCGGCAGTCCCCAAAGACTGCCCCTTTTTTTAATACAGACCATGGAGCGACCTGTGACAGTGATTGTTCAGACGTTGGTCATGATCATGACACATACTGGCCTAGGAATTGCTCAGTGTTTCCTTTTAAGTTCAGAGTATTAATTAGTACAGTAGTCTTAGGTAATTGACTCTGTAACAATAAACAAGTTAAAGGAGCTATTCTTTCGTTTACCCGTATCCCAATTCTGCGCCCACGACTGTAATTCTGACACTATGTATGTCTGATCACGATCGTAGTACCTGGATCCAACATATAATATTTAGATGGCCTCGATTTTCATGCCACGAAGTAGTGAGTTCAAATCCGGGCAAATACCAATGTGCTTTATTTAATTCTTATGTACTTTCCGAGTTTATCTTGAACATTACTGATATCGGTGAAGGAATGCACCGTGAGGAAACCTGGACTTATAGTTAATATAAGTCTGAAATCGCCAATCAGTTTAGATCAAGCGTGGTGATCAATGCTCGTGACTTCTCAGAATGAGAAGAGGCGTTTGCTCTTCAGTGGGACGACAAAGGCTGGTATTAGCACATAGTTTTATTTCCTGATACATGAAGTAGATTTTTTAGCATACTAGTAACAACACGAGGAACAGCCATTTGGTAATAAAACTCTGCTTCGAAGTTACAAAATCGAGTTGGGATCGAGAACCAATAGTACCACCACTTCCCAGTGTACCCCACTTACATACGTTACAAAATATTTGCTCCAGTAATTCCAGTTTTATCCATCCACTCTGGGATGATCTCCATAAAACTCAGGCTATAATAATATTATCGCCGTCAATATAGTTCGGTAAACAGCTCGGTATGTGGTGCGCGTAAAGATGAAGATGTTTATGATTAAATCTCTTTCGAAGATTCCATTGATAATTCTGAACATAATACAACCTCGCTGGTTTAGTGGTCGCAAGCGCTACTGCTGAGCATGAGGCCCTGGGTTCGATTCCCGGGTCGGGCAAAGTGTCATTGGGTTTTTCCATTTGCAATTTCTCAGTAGCAGGTCGAAGGCTGGATTTGTGCCCGGTTAATGGCAATAGACTGTCCCCCAATTACATGGGACTTAAACATAGCTGGCGAAATGATGGTGACCTATAGGTACACCTCTGCCTTACCCTTTGGGGAATGTGGGCGTGATGTAAAATGATATTAAGGGGGCTACAGGACCTAAACGTGCCTACACGCAAGTTTTATAATGCCTAAAAGTATATGATCTACTGCAGTAAAAAAAATTATAAAAATATATAATATTCTTCAGGATTATGCTAGTAAGATAGTGTGGTGAAAACTTAATACAATTAATTTGATACGATACAAAAAAAAAACGAAATAACCTCTAAAAATTTATTTTATAGATTAGAAATCATATAATACTCGTTTAAATGCAATCATTCTGATTTTTTGTCATATTATTCTAAAAGCAACATAATAACGTAATAGTGTTTTAATTTTTTAGTCCAATCAATAGATTTTTTGTAAATAGATAATTGCTTCATATTTTCTAATAATTTAGATGCGCTGTTTCATCACGCTTCTGTTTCTTTTCTATGCAGTCCGACAGTAACCGCAATTTAGCTGTTTTAATACACAGACAACCAAATTGAGGTTCTTTCATTGAAAGACACAGAAATGAAGGGTGTATGCCCTTTTTACCCGACTACAGCGAAGGTACGAGGGTTATGTTTTTAGCAGTCTATGTATGTATTTACGTATGTGCCATCGTAGCGCCTAAACTACTACAATAATCGTTATATTTCAGCCAATTTACACAATACAGCAGTGGACTGCAACATTACCACTTTAAGTATTGTTAATTTTATGTAAGTATAATATATGTTGTAGTTGTTTATTATCCCTCAATAAAAAAAAATATAATTAAAAATACCTTAATGAATTTAAATACACAATAACCTTCCTCATGAATCACTCCGTCCATTAGTGAAAACCGTTTGAAAATCCGTGCGATATTTTTTGAGTTTATCGCGTTCAGACAGACAGACAGACGCGGCGGGGGATTTTGTTTTATAATATGTAAGGATAATAAGTATTTAAATAAATATAACATCAGAATTGCAGAAATCACCTTCTTGTCTTTTATTTATGTTCTAGCTAGACCTTTGTAAATGTGATGTGCAAGAGTGAGATAGAAAATTTTTCTATTGTCATCAGATCCGATGTGTGTCAATATGTTACCAAAGGAACGCTTGTCTTTTTTAATCCAGACAATTAAAAAATAGTTATTTATGCTATAAGTGATAAAAACAACATTCATGACTTCGACTTCGACATCGACATCGACATCGACATTGACATCGACATCGACATCGACATCGACATCGACTTCGACTTCGACTTCGACTTTGACTTTGACTTTTCCTGCTTTGTATGTAAATAAATACCAAAATCTTCGGAAAACAAAATTATATTCGTAATGATTTATTTTAAAATATCGATTTTCTGCCTGACCATACAAATCACCGTCATCGGGAGTGAAATAATTTTATTATTCGGGTTGAGATGACTCGGGCCGAGCTGTCCCAAGCCCAACTGACCCAAAAAGTGGGGGTCTCTGATTGTTTTGTTGTGCTATTTGCAATCATCATTATTATGTATGGATATTAAATGGAATAGACGATCGTGAAGCACAATAAAACAGATGGACAGGACAGGCGGGAATGAGGAAAATCGAATAGGAAAACGAGACGGGCGCTTGACATTAAAGAGGAAAAGTAATTATGAAATAACGTTAACTAGCAAACTAGAATATTAATAATGAATTGCAATTAAAACACTGAATTTGATGGTTTAGGTGTAAACAAAGAATTTTAAAAGATTCCAAATACTCTTTTTGCATCTAAAACTAAGAGGAGGGACTTTGAGAACGGTATGGTGGTTGCTAGGGATAATTATTTATTACAATGATATTTTATTATAAGAGCTCCAAGATACAGACTAACTGTCTAGTTTTGGGTCTCACTGGCAATATAAATTGTATGAAATAACATAACATCACGTCTTGATTCCCCGCAGGGTTCGACAGAGGTGTACATATAGTTTTGTTTTCTATGATGTAAAAATGTGTTTGCATGCTGTGTCGATCGCTTAATATTGTGCACTTGGCTTGTATGTTGGCTTGTGTTTGTAAGTGATTGAACAGTGTAACAAATGTAGATAAACCAATAAATAAATAAATATAGTAATATAGTCCCATGTAATAGAGGACTAGTCTATCGCCATCAACTGAATACCCATTATATCTCTATTTAAGAGCGCCAAGATACAGACTAGCTGTCCTGTTAGGGGGTCAATATGAAGTGTGTAAAATTGCTGTAGGTAATACTTTTTACTGTTAAGTGTTAACTATCATAATGTTATTTACCCATGTACACAGACATATAATTGTATTATCTGAAAAATAAATATATTTCATATTTCTATTGCCATCCAACGTTGCTATGCTGCCAGGCTTTTGCACTTTTCATGTTGCGATGCGGGAGGATTTTTTGATGCCCTGTGATTCTTTCCCGTCCTTTTTTATATGTACAATTTTAAGATTCTAAAGAGAGAGATTAAGCGAGCAGTACTTATTACCATAAAGTTCCACATTATATCACTTTTCACTGGTTTTCCCATCGTAATCGAACCGCACACCACTCGGAAGCAACTATAGTAAACAACATACTAAATGCTTAGACACAGGGCCGTAGTCGGGCATTCATTTCGGGGGGGGGGGGGGGTTAGGGTTGCCAACTAAGATAGATATTTATGACTATACTCAGAAAGAGAGTGTAAATGAAGAGTACAGATTTATAAAAGAGAGTATTATTTTTTTTTACCGCATTTTTGTTATTTTGGCGGAACATCATTTATAAAATAATTTTACGGTCTTTATAGACATTCTAAGTCAGCATTACTTCCCGCCACTTTGCAATAATGAAACAGGGAAATAGCGTAATGGGGATGTAGGATGCAAGAGCGAGCGTAGCGAGCTCGAAATTTTTTACATGTCGCTTTGAATAAGAGAGGTTGTCTTTCTCTTTGACCGTTCATACAGAAATAGAAATAAGTTTATCGACATATACAGAAAAGTTTGACAATTAAAAGAATATAGGATGCAAGAGCGAACGAAGCGAGCTCGAAAATTTTTGCACCCTGACTGGCATAGTATATAGGTATAGGTTAGTTAGACTCTCTAAGGGAATGCTGAAGTTACAGGAATTTACTGGTTTTGTAGAATATAAAAGTACGCCTATGCGAAATAATACAATTATCTATAAAACAATTATCTGTATTAGTGTACGGCGGTACCCTTTATGGGGGTCGATCTCTGGATTGATATTCTTGTCTCTCATATTTCGGGAGGTTTGAACTCCCAAAGCTGCCTACGGCCCTGCTTAGACACAAACTCTAGCACTTCTTCATTGCCAACTATCAAGTTAATCTATGCGAAAAACACACAATTAAAAACAAAAGAGGGAAATTAACGCAATATTATTCGGAAGATGAGCAGTTGACGCACTAGGCGGCGAAGATGCGACTGTTTCAAGGTGAACTATATGAGCAACACAATGCAGAGGCACATAAATAACACCGCAGCTTATTTAGCAGTAGAGCCGAGATGATTGTTTAGTGGTCGGACAGACGGCTTAAATTGGTAAAGTGTAGCCATTTATTTGCAGTCGTGGGTGCAGTGTGCACATTTACGTTTGAACAAGATAATAAAAGAAGTAGGTTTCAAGTGTTCTGGTTGGTCTTACAAGATGTTGTTTATTTTGCACTGAGTCCTATAAAATACTCTGGTTACATGGTAAAATAAGCCGCAACTTTTTGGTAGCTCTCCTACACTGACCGAATGCCATTGAAGTATCGGACCTTCTTAAGAAAGGGTTGAAAAAGTCAAATTGGTCGCAACATGAAGGCGATTCTATCGATAACGTAAAATTAAGAAACTTTATAAGCTTCTATTCTAACATAGCTGAATAAATGAAAAAAATTACCTAAGTAATTAATACCTAAGTAATTAATACCTAAGTAATTAATACCTAAGTAATTAATACCTAAGTAATTAATACCTAAGTAATTAATACCTAAGTAATTAATACCTAAGTAATTAATACCTAAGTAATTAATACCTAAGTAATTAATACCTAAGTAATTAATACCTAAGTAATTAATACCTAAGTAATTAATACCTAAGTAATTAATACCTAAGTAATTAATACCTAAGTAATTAATACCTAAGTAATTAATACCTAAGTAATTAATACCTAAGTAATTAATACCTAAGTAATTAATACCTAAGTAATTAATACCTAAGTAATTAATACCTAAGTAATTAATACCTAAGTAATTAATACCTAAGTAATTAATACCTAAGTAATTAATACCTAAGTAATTAATACCTAAGTAATTAATACCTAAGTAATTAATACCTAAGTAATTAATACCTAAGTAATTAATACCTAAGTAATTAATACCTAAGTAATTAATACCTAAGTAATTAATACCTAAGTAATTAATACCTAAGTAATTAATACCTAAGTAATTAATACCTAAGTAATTAATACCTAAGTAATTAATACCTAAGTAATTAATACCTAAGTAATTAATACCTAAGTAATTAATACCTAAGTAATTAATACCTAAGTAATTAATACCTAAGTAATTAATACCTAAGTAATTAATACCTAAGTAATTAATACCTAAGTAATTAATACCTAAGTAATTAATACCTAAGTAATTAATACCTAAGTAATTAATACCTAAGTAATTAATACCTAAGTAATTAATACCTAAGTAATTAATACCTAAGTAATTAATACCTAAGTAATTAATACCTAAGTAATTAATACCTAAGTAATTAATACCTAAGTAATTAATACCTAAGTAATTAATACCTAAGTAATTAATACCTAAGTAATTAATACCTAAGTAATTAATACCTAAGTAATTAATACCTAAGTAATTAATACCTAAGTAATTAATACCTAAGTAATTAATACCTAAGTAATTAATACCTAAGTAATTAATACCTAAGTAATTAATACCTAAGTAATTAATACCTAAGTAATTAATACCTAAGTAATTAATACCTAAGTAATTAATACCTAAGTAATTAATCCTACAAGTTACGTTTGCTGCTCCAAATTAAACGCCACGTTAATCCTACCCAGTGCGTAATCTCCCAAAAATAAAGATGCAAATAGCTAAAGATTTAGAAGTGTTAACGTGTGAATAGACGAAATTATCGTTAGAATTAGTGGCAATTAAAAAAGACAGCTTTGTTTTACACTGATTTACATCTCAACACAATGCGAGGTTACTAATCTGTGTTTTGACTTTGAATTTAAATAAGTCTGGCTGTTTACGATGTAAAATGTGGTTACTAGAAGATTAGTGAATGAAAATAGCTTTTCTAAAATTCACTGTAGTTTACCGGGAGCGAAATAGCTTCGTTGGTAAAATGCGGATCTAGACGAAACTGAGAAGTCTCAAGTTTTATAATACCCATTTGATTGGTGCCCAAATCTTAAGGATCTCGCGCACTAGACGGCCACGACTCCGGCCACTCGTGGCGGTCTAGTGGTATTGTATGGTGGCCGGCTAATTGGCTGGCCGTTGCGACCAAGTGCGCGATTCGTATCGGTTTCTATAGTTTACCTGGTCACGGTCGTGGTTGTGACCGTCTAGTGCGCGAGATCCCTAGCTTCGCCTGTCTAGAGCGACTACTGAACGTGAGCTCCTCTGGGTCTGATTCTCAAGTCGAGCAAATTGTTATTGGGTTTTCCCATCAAGAATTTCTGAGGGGGGTCGATCTCTGGATAGAGATTCTAGTTTCTCATACTTCGGGGGGGGGGTTTGAATCCCCAAACCTGCCTACGGCTCTGCTTAGACACAGACTCTAGCACTTCTTCATTGCCAACTATCAAGTTAAACTACGCGAAAAAGACACAATTAAAAACAAAAGATGGAGCTCCTCTGGGTCTGATTTTCAAGTCGAGCAAAGTGTTATTGGGTTTTCCCATTAAGAATTTCTCAGTGGCAGTCCAGAGTCTGCATTTGTATGAAATTGGTAAATTGCAAAAGGCTCGCCCTTATTTCATGGGTCATCAAATATAATTGGCGTAACAAAATGTCGGTGCACTAGGTAGGTATACAGAATATACACCTCTGCTTCCCCTTCGGGCTGATGACGCAATTTAGGCGTGATACGTTTTATCCCTTATTATTAACAAGCGACCCGCTCCTGCTCGGCACGGTTTTTACGACTTGACAAAACATAGAGATTTCTTAGATAAACGTAACTTTAATATTAACGTATTATACACATAAACTTTCCGGAATAAATTCTCTAAACAATGGTGATCATCAAAATCTGTTGTGTGGTTTAGAAGAACAACGCGAACATACAGACAATGAATGTGTCTAAACTTCAACAAGTAGCACAAACTAAGTTTTTGGGACAAACATCTAGACTAGAAAGGTCAAAACGATAGTGTATGTAATAAAATAAATAAATTCGTATACGCTCTTAGACGGATTAAACATGTTACAAACATTAAAACAGCTATAATGTCATATCGTGCATATGTGGAGTCCTCGCTGCGATATGGACTAATTGTATGGGGAAATAGTACCGACCAAGCATTTTTCGCCCAAAAGAAATGTGTTCGAGCTATTCAGGGCATTCCACCGGACGTACCTTGTCGAGCAATATTTAAAAAACTCGGTCTGCTACCACTACCCTCTCTATATCTATATGAAACATGTATGTTTGTACGGAAACACAAAGATCTATTCAGAGCAGCAGCAGAAGTAAGCTCTAGGAATCGGTAGACTTGTTTTAGATGAAATCCCTCGATTATCAAAATATAGTAAAAGCTGTTTAGCTATGGCTGTACGTATATATAACAAATTACTATGTAAACTTAAATGACTAAATAGCAGACTGTTTAAAATTAACTTGTTTAAAATGGGTAAATGATAATAATTTTTATAGCATTAAGGAATACTTTGAACATAAGTTGTGTGCATTTTGCATGCTTTAGTCTTAAGCAATACATATGTATTATGATCTCATCCTTAACTCAAGTAACACCTTTGTATACCCTGTTTTAGGCAAATAAATAACTACAAATACAAACGAGAAAAGCGAGTTTGTTTTATATTATGTTACGTTACTCTTAATCAGGTATAACGTATCAGCTATTCTGCCTGCATATACTTGTGCCTTATTCAAAGCTAGATTAATAAGGAAGTCTAGAACTTGCGTTCAAGTTGCGGCCTATTATAAATGGAGTGAAATAGGTCACTGCAGTGCCGCTGTCCAATGAGCTGTCGATCTAGCAATATTTCAAATAGAAAGGTACACAATAAACATGCACTTTAAATTCAAATGCCAAATGAAGATATAATCATAATAATCAATCTGCCTAGCCTCTTCTCAACTATGTTGGGGTCGGGTTCCAGTCTAACCGGATGCAGCTGAATACCAGTATTTTACATGGAGCGACTGCCTATCTGACCTCCACAACCCAGTTACTTGGTAACATGATACCCCTTGGTAAGACTGGTAATTTCCCCCGATAATTTCTCTAAAACATAACTAAGATATAATCATAATAATTCCAGACTGTTATTGTCCCACTGCTGGCATGAGTATTGATCACCAGGCTTGCTCAAGACGGGTTGGCGATTTCAGACTAATGAAGATATTAATCTGTGACTGAAATACTTAAGTCTATTGAAGTATGATATCAACCTTGGTCTCTACTCCATCTCACGTCATTTTAAAGAACATTTAAAAATGGCAGGAACACCGTAAAATGCAAATTATTTACGGTCTTCAAAAAGTACAAGAGGTTCTCTGATCTTTTTCAGCAGAGTTTTGTGTAAGTATTTTTTCTGACATGAAAGAAAAACCTTGGTTGGATTTTATGCGCTTACGAAAACACTTTTACCTATCAAAGCCTTGAGAAAATCAGTTAGGTATTTATTGACAGTAGATATTTATTCAGGAATACTGAAATAATTACATCATGCTGATTGAAAAAGAAGAAATTAATTAATTTTGAGGCTGTCATTTGTAGCTAAGTATTGTAACCATGACTTAAAGGTCAACCCATTTCAAATGAATAAACACGATGGTGTGACGACAATACTACGAATTAAACCCACGGTGTCCTTATTTCTTTAATCCAGCCAATTAAGAAAGCAATCTGACATAATTACAAATTACAGCGGTCAATCATCACGGTGCGATGCTGCGGTCGCGTGGTCAGTTTCGTCATACACTCATACATACTGTAGGGAGTAGGGCTGCAGACTTTTGTAACGGGAAAATAAGGTATTTTTACCGTTATGAAGGTTTCTCTTTATGGCCTTTGTGGAATTTTGGGACATTTATGACTTCAATCAATAACAGTGCTGTCGCGAGATTCGAAAGTTTTTTAGGAAAACTTTGCCATCTGGCGGGGTGTTAGCTTAGGTAACACACTTTTTACAATGACAGTGCTTTTCATTTTCACAGTTCAAAAACATTCATTGCGTCATATACGTTTTCGAGCAGACAAATTCTAACATAATTGAAGCATTGGATTACCTATAAATTTCCTTCAAAATTCTTTGGATTGTTATTAGGTAAAAGTGTGTTACGAAATTGGGGTGCTGATTTGCTTGTCCAAGTACTAAAAGCCATAGAATGAAATTGATATGTAGTTTCAAGCCAGAGTTGTAAGTAATGACTTTTTTTCCAGTCTTGAATCACGATAGTTCGATTTCGGCACCGTTTGGCTTAACGCTGAACCAGCTTTGTAAAACAAGTAAGAAAACACTTTCTCTCCAATATCACGATTTCAGATAACAACTTGAGCAAAACAAAATGAAGAAATCTCCTCTTTGCAAAACCAACTTATAATCGTAACTTATTTATGAATGTACGAGTAGTTTAATTTTATTCTAGGTACTTTTACATCGTCTTCACATACACACCTTACACTTTAAACTATAAAACATTTTAAAACAGTAACTATGGACTTACTTGCCCATTCTTCTTCATACGAAACAACCTTTTGGAACGACTAGAATCGATGCTATTTTCTTATTAATTTTGACATTCAAAAGCTAACTTAACATAGTTAACATAATACGTATGTTATGATTTAACTTTGACTTTGATAAAAACCAAGTATCTATAAGAAGAGCTAGGTTTTTCGTTTTCTAAGCTTATCACCGCTAGTAAAGCCTTATTTCCCTGTCAGATTATGAAGCCGTGTGGCATCCCTGACAGGAGTGGTCACCTTAGCCATATCGTTTACTTAGCGTTATCTACGGCGGTCGCCGTGAGCGGCTTACTCAGGAGTTATGGCCACTTCCCGTGATAAAAGATTAAAGGAAAGCTCGAGTGTACCTGCGTGGTTTCCATTCGTAAAATGTAGGTGAAAAGGCGTATTTTTACTCCTCTAAAGCGTGCTTTTAGATTTTCAACGCTCGGATTAATCCCGAAAGGTGAAAATCTAACAGCGCTCTTCTATTTAGGCGTTCACCTGCCTTTTAGTGTTAGTGAAAACGGACATTATTTTTGTGGTAGTAATTAAAAGGCCTTGCAAAGTGTTCATATTCATAGTTCTCTAGGCTCACTAATAAAGCGACCAGTTGTTTTGCGATCCTGAGATGCATAGCTTGAAAGATATACTGTAGGTGTTATACTCTCTTAAAAGTGTGAAAAGTATTAAATTCAGATAAAGTTTATACGCTCTCATCTCAGGCGCCAAGTTTTTTATAGATTTACTACGCTTTCCTTTTGTTTCGTGAAAAAACTAAAGCAAATCGATCTATTGCAAAATCTTTTATAATGTTAGAAATTGTTCTGATTTCGAGCATTTTTATTCACCTTTCATTGAATCATCATCAAGTCCATTTATAAATATTGGCTTGATAGTTCGTTTTGAAGGAGAGTCGGCAGGATCTTGTCGTAATTAGGTGGGTAGGACGCTTGATGAGGAGGAAGTAAATGCATGTGACTAAAAGAGTAATGAATATAAATGTTAATGGATGGAGAGGGATAGCATGATCAAGGAAAAGATGGATGGATAGTGTGAGGAATGATATGAAAGAGAAGGGAGTGAATGATAGCGTGACGGTGGACAGGGGAGAGTGGAAGAAGCAAAAGTGTTGCGCCCGCGCCGGCCCCACGTAACATGGAACAAGGACAGGAAGATGGTGATGATGATGATGATTTATACATGAGGTCTACCCTGGATTGGGACATAGGATACTTTTTTGCCGATATTCCCACAGGATCTAGACTTATGCGGCTGTAACTGCGGGGCGCAGCTAGTTAAATAGAAACAGAGACGTCGGCAAATAGGTACCTAGGCCCCAAAAAAATTGGCAGGAGGATGAAGATACAAAATTAAATGAAAACCCCATCATTTTCGTCAATTAAAACTTATTGTTTCCGACACAGGAAATCGATTAGACGCAAAATTTTGTTGGGATTCGTTCCAGATATCGAGTTATTTTGTTACTACGCGTTTAAACGTGCGTTTTAATTGACATGAACCCATATGAAGTTTATCGCCTTTGGAAGTAAATAAATACGAATTTTTAATATCATGTAGGTAAGCCGTACATAAAGTAATTATAATCTACGTTCCACGTGGGCAAAAAGATTCTGAAGAGTCTAAAAGCTTTGACCTTTCCAGTATTACCGTAGAACTTATTCAAAATGGTCTTTGCCTTCATCCATTCATTGTTGTTATTGTCAGGTTATTTTTGTAAGAAACATCAAAGCACAAAGTTCAGCTTTTATTACAGGGCCAAACGAATTTCGTAAGTGCTTGCTAAAAGGCCTATAATATTGCGTGTAAACATGAACTAGGAGGACTGCCTTTTATAGATACTCGTATAGTAAGAAACGCGGAAAAAAGAGGTCAACATGTAGAGAACCTTACCAAATTATGTAGTCAAGTCGTGTCCATTGCTTTAGCGGAATCTACAGGTAACAATAACAATCGAAGTAAGTTAGTATCAAGTTCATTGCTATTCCACAAAGTGGAAAGAATAATCACACTATCACACGTACAATCTAACGAAAATAAACTTAACTCCTGTACAAATTAAGTTCAAAATTGATTGAAGTTACTGACGCCTGTAAATACAACATTCCAAGAAATGGCGGGGAATGAATTTAAAATATGCAGATGTTTTTTTTGTTGTGTAGGTTCAAGCACATGCCCTGCCCATACAACCTATGCGAAATGAGGTCTTTATAAATCAGGTTTTGCCTATTTTCGATACAGACAGTTATTATTAAAATCATTCCCGCCATTTCTTTCGACCGGTTATTTTTTGTTGTTGTTGAAGTGTTAAAATATGACTTAAAAGCTCTGACGCATAATAAAAGGTATTTATTTGATAACGAGCATTATTATCACATTAACCACTGCAGCCTGACTTCGGAACCGTGAAAATATGGAAATGTAAATATTCTTTTAAATTCCAGTAAGAATCTAGCTGCGTTTCGGCATCATATTTCATCATTTTGCCTTGAGTGGAGTGGTTTTTTTTCTAAAGACTCGTTGCATAAATTACAACAATACCTTGCATCTTCATGCAAGTGTAATTAGCAGAGCTATGCCAGTAAGGCAAGTAAATAACACAGCGCGCGTGTCACAGTGCGTTGAGGATCGGTCAACGCCTTCACAACTAGTCACACAACTTTTTAACACTAATTTATACCATGTTTATACCTTATATTACAATCCAACGGCCACAACAAAAACTCCAAAGTAATCTTGACATCCAAAACTTCGTATTAAAAAGTTCGGTTTAGCAACTTGGTACTTATTTAAACTTTTTTCGGAAAAAAAATCTAATAATAAAAAAAACTATTTAGTTTTTTTGGAGCGTTCCACACACTTTTATCGACATATTTAGAATGTTATTTAAATTATTTTTTATTTTATTTATAAACACTTTATATACGATAATCCAGGCTTTATTTCGACAATCGCGCAGGCGTTAGTATCGAGCGCTTGCTACGGTTGCTACCCCGCTCGCCGGCGGCAAACTAGTTTCGTTTGCTTGCTTGGTTTCCCACTGCACCGCATTTCTCTGGCGCCAGAGAGAAACGACTACTTGCGTCTCTGTCTGGAGCTTTTTTACGTCACTACTTGGAAGCTTATCATTCTGTTATCGACTCTGATTCATTGGAAGAATACTAGACCTGTTTTGTATGCTGCTGAAGCGTGAAGAACAATTGAATCTAGTCGAAAACTTTATGTAAATATTGTTCACAATGTATTAGTCGTTGTCGTCGTTGTAAGGAGTTGAATTTGAATAGGTGCATTCATATGAGAGCTATTTTTAAATCATAGGGCAGTGCACTTGAAGTTGCATCTTTTAGTAAATTATTATGATTGAAATTCTTAAGACATTCACATTACCTTCTTCAAAATTATAAGCCGAGAGTCCAAAATCTCTTATACCTACGCTAACTCGTTACATGCATCAAAGTTCATTCCGGGAATCAAACCCGTTACACACGACCCATTGCGCACTGCGCAGAAGGTATAACTCTGATTCTACTATGGTACCACCGATCCTTCGAGGTAATTTTACCTATTACCTATGTTCAAGATAAGGATCAGTAGCATAAATTGGTGCAGATGATTTTGCTAGCACATGTCGTTCTGCAGTCTCTACCTACCCGTATGGGGAAAAGGCGTCAGTTTGTGTATGTGTTGGTAAGTATATTTTTAGTGAATACAAAAGTAACTCGTGCAAATAAAGTATGTAAACTTCGTTCGCAATTCATTTGCCAAACTTGTAAACAAACACGAATTTTCCACTTAGACAAACATCAACTGTATGCTAGTGTAAATAAAGTTGATTTTAAACCGACTAGAACTGTTGAAAAAGTCATGTAAAATATGAAGTTGTAGCGCAAACTGAACCTTATGTGTAGGCATTACAGTTGGTTTTCCTAAAACTCGTGTTTGTTTACATGTTTGGCAAATGAATTGCGAACGCAGATTAGGTAGGTAGGTATGTAGAATGAGAGCTAGATGTAAGATTGCAAGGCAGGGCGTACCTTAGTAGAGCTCATTAAGTTTTCAGTCAACTTTACTGGCTTGGTGCCAATCTATTATAGTTTGCGACAATTTCTTCTGCTTGCATGAGAAAATTGGAGGCCCGTATCACTGGTCAGTTTCCCTCAGTCGTCAGTTTATTTAATTCGCCAGTTTCGTTGATTAGTCAGTTTCACTGATTCGTCAGTTTTATCGATTAGACAGTTTCGTTAACTCGTCAGTTTCCACTGTTTGCCAGTTTTCGTCGATTCGTCAGTTTTATTCAATTCGTCAGTCATAGTACAGTCGGTAGAAAACTGCACACACGTCTGCTAATTTAAATATAGGTACAGTATTTTAACTAAAAGAGGGCGTTCCCGTTAACCCGCTATTATTACGCTATACTATTGTATAGCGTCCATAAATGCAAAAAAAAAACAATCGAGAAAAAAAAAACTCTTATATTGATATATACGTAAAAGAAACACTCTGTACACGCGCACTTGTCTTTCAACATGTTTTTTTTACGTATCAATTAAATCTTATTTGTGTAAACTTTGACAATAAAAAAAAATTGACGTTGTTTTTTTTTTTGCATTTGTGGACCCTGTAAGTACTATTGCGGGTTAACGGGAATGCCCTCTGTTAGCAAACCTATTAATACATAAGATTCGTGATAACATTCAGAAGTTAAATGAGTCTCATCTGTTTTTATTTTCTAGCCGGTGTCCATGACCGCCGCGGAGGGCAATAAACCCCAGGAAAATGTTTAATAACCCGTGAAGCTTTACTTTAGTTGCAAAATAAGGTTTCCTTCTATTCCTATTTCTTATCTCTTCTTATTTCGTCCGTAGGTCTAAAGGTCAAACGGTCTGGGGTTGCGGGTTTGTCCGAAAGGGATATCGCGGCCCCGGCACACAGGCAACGGAAGGAACACAGGTGGGTTTTAGTCAGTAAAAGTCTGACACTCCCTCTCGCTCCGCCCAGAGCGGGAGGAGCATCACTGCTGCGCAACGTGTCGCGGGTTCGATCCCCGCACGGAACAAATATTTGTATGATCTGCAAGTAGTTGTTTCGGGTCTGGGTGTTAGTGTATGTGAGTTTCTATGTTTGTAAACGCACCCACGATACAAGAAGTAATTCTTAGTGTGGGGCAACGTTTTCAGAATAAATTTCTAGAAACTTAATTTTATATTTTGGTTTTGTTGTTTTCCAGATCGCCCTTATTTATAAAATCAATTTTAAAAAAAGACGGATAGTAAAAGCTTGGTCTGCAAGGTAAATTGGTAAGGTAAAAGACGACGCAATGTTTTTCCCAAAAAATATAACGGAACGCATCAAAAGTCAAAACCGCATGAGTTTGACTTGACTTTGACGTTTACATAACCTCAAAATCCACCTGTTTTTGTTTATCGTGTTGTCTGACTCGTGTGTTCAAAATCATCTAAAATGAGTGAAGAAAACGTGGACAATAATCCAAACAAGAAAAGGTCGCGTAAGAAACGCAAGAACTTCCTCGCGAATGCTAAGAAATATGCCAAGAAAGGTCAGATGGGTCGAGGAACAAAGATTCCTGAAGAATTGTATCAATACTTCGTGGGTATCCTGGATGCTATGAAACAGGGGATTGAGGACAAGGAGGAGAGACGTAAGTTATTCCAATACACATGTTATGTCCCTCAAATTACTATGCACAACTATTTGTGTGATATAAACATTATCTGAGTAAATATTGTTGAGCACCTTTAGTAGTCTAAGATGACCCACTGACCGACGTTTTTCGTGATCTTAGAAGTTTTATCATCAGAATTGTTCGTAAATGTCTAGTTCTGAGGATAAGCACGTCATAGACTATTTCAAGGATTTTTGTAATTAAGAAAAATCCCTATAAGACAATATTGAACACAGGCGATACCAGCCAGTATGTTATTAACTGAATATTAATATTATTATTCAAGGTTGCTACTTGCTTAACCTCTCGATTTAATATTTTTGTCTTTATATTTCCAGATGCCTTAGTAAACAATGTGCTAGAACGCACAAAGGGAGAAGAACACAACGTAGTAGGCAACCAACTTGGTTGTCGAGTAATAGAACTGCTACTGCCTTTTGCTTCAGCTGAGGACCTCGAACGGTACATGGAAGTACTGTCACCAGACCTACGCAGACTCTGCGCTGATAATTTTACCAGTCACGTAGTAGAGACGTTACTAAGAGTAGCGTGCGAACGGGCTACGGAACACTTACAGACTGGAGAAGATAACTCATCAGACACAGAGGAAGAAGTGCCAAAGAAAAAGGCAAAAATAGAACCGAAAACAGAATCAAAATATGAACAAGACCATATACAAAAATGCCATGAATTCACAATAAAAATATCAAAATATGCTCTGAACAATTTAGAAGAATTCGTATGGGACCAATACGCAAACCATATCCTACGTAGCGCAATGAAATGTCTCAGTGGTATCACGTTACTGCCTGGCGAAAAGCCTAAAGTCAACTTATTCAAACAAACAGTTGATGACCGTAAGGGAATACCACCTCATACAACAAAAATGTCATACAAAACCGTTCCAGAAGAATTCAAAGCTCTAGTAAAAGATTTTGTAAGCCGTTTATCCGCATGGCCACAGTTTAAGGACCTACCGTATCAGAATATTACCTCAGGTTTACTTCAAGTAATGTTGTATGCTATAAAGAATGTAGATAAGAATGCTACTAAGGACTTGTTACGTAAGCTGCTGGATGAGAGCTTTGCACCTGAGGACTGGGTTGCTAATGGGGATGATGATAAGAAAGAAGTTAAGGATGGTGAGGGTGAAGGGGGTAAGATACAGAGTAGTAATCTACCACCAGTGTTTAATTCAGAAGCATCGGTAAGGTACGCACAAAAGCTTTTTTTTTTACGTTTCTATGTTGTGATTGTTGTATTACAAACAGATATTTTAATTTAACAGTCCTGAATTTTTTATCTGCCTAAAAAAATATTTCCGTTTGGTGTTATCTGCCAAAATGATTAAGCATTTAGATAAAACCGCTGCAAACTTAAAACAGCTTTCTGCAGATATTTAAATTTCTACAAAATCCAAGATAGAAGATTTTTCTTTGTGATCATTTTCCAAAAATGCACAATGAATTGCGCTTAACATGCTTGTTTGACAGAATTTCTTGTTACAATATATGTAGTAAGTTAAAATAATATAAACTGTTTTAAGGCACTTAAATATAACTGGTGGAATGTGGGCGTACCATGGTAAGGTACCTCTACATGACCTATCGGGAATATGATGTTATGTTATTTTAATATAGTTAATATATTTTAAATTATTATTAATCCACAGACTCCTAGAAGCAGCCCTCTTTGTATCAAAAAAGAAGACATACACTCAGATATACGCGCGCTGCTTCATCAATCGACTGGGACAGCTAGCGAGCATGCCCATGCTCAACTACACAGTGCAGCGACTGATCGACCACTGTGATGTCAAGGAAGAGGTTAGCTTGTATCACTTTAGTACTAGTTTTGACGATAGCAGGTTTAATTTTTTTTGTGGTTGTGAAAATTATGTTATTAACCTATGCATTACATTTACGATTTATTCAAAAGTTTAAATAACCAGTACCTATTTCGTTTGTTTTGGATATATATATACATATAGGATCACTTGTGTCTCTGTCTGTCTTACACAGCCAATTTGCTCTGAATCTAATAGACCGCTTAAGTTGAAATTTGGTGCACATATGTATTTCTGTGACCCAAACACGGACATATCTTCATGTGTTCTATACTCATAGATTACAGGAACACCTATAAGAAGTCTATGGTCTTAAAATAAATTGTAAATCTCTCAATAATGTGCGTACAAACTTACATTTTCAGTTGGAATGTATGGGAGAAAAGGTTTTTCAACTACAATGTTAGGTTTGTTCTTGGGATATGTTCATCCCAACCACGGAACCTTCATTGTGCGTGGTCCGACATGCACTTGGCCAGTTTTTTTAAGAAGTATTAAGTAATAAGCATTTCATCAATACCCGAATTTGAACTGATACTGGGCCCACGTGGCAGTTTACCACTCTCTCTCTCTCTCACTCTGAGGTGAGATCTGAGTCCCAGCAGGCCCGGCACATTATAGACTGATTATGTTATACTTAGTAACGTATTTTATACTGGAACTCCGCAAAGTCACGCCTTACTCAATTAACTATGTTATACTGTTAAAATGTCTAAATTTATATCTATATTTTGTATGGTGTACATAATAAAGAATATTCTATTCTATTCTATTGGGCGAAAAATAAACTTCTCTTTCTTTTCAAAATTCCCTTACTTTGTTTCACGAACTTAAGATTAACATCCTCCATGTTCGCAGTTCGAGCCGATATTCGAGGAGTTATCAGACAAGCTGCCGGCACTCCTCGCCTGCGGGAACACCGGTGTGCTGGTCGCGCTTGCCAAGGCATGTCTCAGATTGAAGGCGAAGCAGGCGCAGTATTTAAACGTAAGTATCTAGTATATTATTTACATAGGGAAGTATAAAAGCAGTTATTGTAGAGCCCATACATTTTTTTTTTTTTTTTGTATGATATTATTTGACTAGTTGTGCTCACAGCTATTCTTAGGGGAGTCATAGTATATTCGTAATATGTTCCACAACATCAGTTGATTTTGTTCATTTAAACTACTTGTTAAATAAAACTTGTTAGTACTATCAAAGAAGTTCATATCTAATCAGTTTCAAAACAAAATCCCGTGAATACGATGACCACATCTGTTACCAGCCCGGTCCTATAGCCGCCGAAAGCTGCAAGCAAAAATAGTCCTTACGGTGGTTAGTTATGAACTTCTTCAATGGTACATCTTTAGTGTATATGATCTATTCGTTGGAAATCCTTAAATAAATAATAAGTACCTAATATATATTTTCTTTGCCCATAAATTTTTCATACTAAGTTTTCTTTTTCTTACAGAGCCTTGAAGCAGCCCTAAAGTGTACCACCCCTGAGCAGCAGAAATATTTCTCTGTTTTATGCTTGCGTCTACTCCCAGCAGACCGAGTAGATCTGAACACTCTGGACAAGGAGTACTTCATCAACGTGCACGGCTCCGTCATACTGCAGTGTATACTTGACTTTCAGGTAACTAGCACACATACATACTCATACACTACATGCAATCATCAGAAATTCGGTTCTCAAGTACGGCTTTTCTGGTATTCGAATTCCAAATATTCGGTTGTTTTCGGTATTCGGCATAACCTAAATCTGGTCCATCACTAGTTAGACTTCATATTAGCTGACCTATATTGCGCCGTGATTGTTTGGCCAGGACAAATTTCGTTACTTACTGCAAATTACATCGACTTATAAATTGTATTGCTTATTCCCTGGGGCAATTAATATGTTTCAATTCCGATATCACCGTAATTCTTGCACAAATTGAATGAATAAATTATTAGGCCACAAATTGTTTTGGGACATTACTCGAAGTCCCAAAACCTGTATGTTACGCCTTTTGCATATTCAGGGAGAAATAATCTAATTTTTTTTTTTTTTTTTTATAAACAGTCTGACAGCGCACTACCTAAACCGCTGGGTCTTGAACACAGGTCTAGAAACATGAGGCCCAAAAGTTAAAGATAAAGCTATTTTTGAAAATGCACTACCCTAAAGAGGGGTGAAAGTTTCTATGGAAGTTCATCATATTTTCCGATGCGAAGTTTCGCACGGGCAAAAAAGCGAAATACTAATGCTGAAATGGAGTTCCATGCGGACACGGCTTGTGTCACAGAACTAATAATAATATTGATTTGTATTATTTTTTCTTTTTCCAGAGACCAGCAAAAGCAGTGAACGGCCTCTTAGAGCTGACTCCTGACCAGCTCATGGTGGTATTGTGCGACGCTAAGGGATGCCACGTGGCTGACGCGCTGAGCAAGGGGCAGTACGTCGGGGTGAAGGCGCGGGACAAACTCATGTGGAGGCTCAAGGTAACTAGTACATTTTAATGACTTTATAACTAAGCAGTAGGATACAGCTAATATTATCGTTATGGCTTCGTAAGGCTGGATCAGAAAATGTGAAGTGAGTAAAATGATTCAAATAGTGATATTTCTATCGCATACTCAAGTTATGAGATGAGAGCTGTCAAAAAAAGTTGCACTATAGTTTGACCGAGACCGCATTTCTAATACCGCCTACACACTATGCCGCCGGCTTTTGCCGCGCGGCACGTACCGCCGGCTTTTGCGCCTTCATTTCCTTTTGCGATCCTTTGTGCGGCAGGGCCGGCGGCAGTGCCGGCGGCATAGTGTGTAGGAGCTATAAGGCGCGCCGCGCCTTACGAATGCGTGGGGAGGAGGGGGGCATCGTTGACGAATGAGCGGCGGGACGTTGTGAGCGTTGACGAATGAGTGGCCTGCACTGCCCCCCCTCGTCTCGCCGCGCATATACCTAAGAATCTGACCACGACTTTTAGCGGCACGGTGTGGCGTTGTCCATGCCACGTACTGCTCAGTAGCATTAGCGGCAGCAACCGAGGTGGACGTATTTAGTTTTTTTTTTTCTATCGGCCAATATTAACATATTAGTAGGTACTTTAATTATCAATTTAATCGTAAGCGGTCTTCGATCAATAATGCACGTAGGCGGTCGATTTTGAATTTCTGTAATAAATGCTTCGGAATTCATTTGCCGCTACAAAATCGTCTAAAATGTTTTATTCGTCCAGCCGCTGCACTGCCGCTTTCCGTACCGCTCCGAGTCGTGGCATCCCAATCACTCGCCCGTACAGTTCAAGCCGCGCGCCGCTGCCGCGAAACGCTCTGCAACTACCGCTGCGAGTGGCGCCTCGTGGCATGCTTCATATATTTTTGTAAATTTGTTTTTACCGCTCGTCGCCCCGCACTAAGCTACCAGCTAACAGCGGCAAGGTCGTGGCAAGGCCGTAAGGCGTGGAACAGAGGTCTCGATCAAACTATAAACTCACTTCTACCAGTTTAAATTACACATTCAATACGTGCGGTTCTACTTAAAACAGTTGCCGTCTCTTTCCCGCTTCCGTCTTTGCTAACGCAGAACAGGAAAGACTATACTTGACTATATACAGTTTTAAAACATTTCTAGCGTCTGCCAACCTATCCTGAATAACATTCCATTTTTCTTTCCAGGGTTACTTCCAACAACTAGCACTCTCCCAGTACGGCTCCCGCGCCTTCGAGCAAGTCTTCAGCGTAGCTTCTGCAGAACAGAAGGTCAAGATAATGACAGAACTGTCAGAGAAGAGCAACCTTCTGAACAGCACCGCGTACGGCCGCCTGGTGGCCAGCAAGCTTGAAGTGGAGACGTTTAAACTGTCCCAGAAGAAATGGGAGCAGATGTGGAAGAAAAAAGAAGAGAATAATAAATGATTTCTACAAATTATAATGTCTTTTTATAAATGTAGCAAATGCTTATGCGTATTATTTTTACTCATCGTGCTCCCTCGATGCGTGAAAACTAGCAAACTTATCCTAGGGTTTTCACTCTAGGGGCACCCCATGTTATGACATGAAACGGAAATAAAGAATTAAGTTCTGATTTAAAAAACAACTCATCTAGGAGTAATTTAAAAAACTAGCTGTTTTCAAAAAGATTTTCCTTTATAAATATATCTCCGACGATGACAACACTATTAGATATATATCTTCGAATTTCCAGAACACTGCCATCTATCGGTTGTGTTCGGAAATCTTATACTAGTGACATCTATTGGCTGAATGTTGACAAACCCCGTTCGTTATCATTCACCCCACTTTTTTTGTAATTTCAGGATAAAAAAAAGCCTAAAACCATACTATAATTATTTATTATTTAACAGGATATTGACAGACACCATTGCATCCTTTCGGCTCCACTCCTGGCACCAGCTTGCAGACCTTATTGTCGCAGACGTATTCTCCCTTCCGTAAATTTATTTCCAGGGAACTAGGTGGCGCTGTAATTAATAAAAAACAATATAATTTACAATATTGCCAGTAAAAGCTTTACTCATAGATATAAGAAAGAAGGAGATATGCCCGGTAGTTGAAAATGTATCGAAACCCAATGTCTTCTATCTATCCCTACTCTCTAGCCTGCGATCACACATGCGATCAGTAAACCCAATAAATACGAGGCCCCGCTCACACTTGCAATTTACAAATCAGAACGTACTACATAATCAATTATAAACCTTATCCCATCAAACACAGCGTGCATTTACCATGCACCGTACAACTCACCCACACGAAAACATCGTTCGCTATCGTTGTGCTGTGCAAAAGCCATTTATTTTACATATACGCTAGTGATTGACTAAATCGGAAACTTATCGATTCTCCCATTTATTATTGTATTAAAATTTTTGGAAGTTGCTGAAAAAATTATAAATAAAAAACGATATACATATAATAAGATGATATAAATAAACAATAAGTAAGTAAAAAAAAGAAATATTAAGTAAACCAAAAAAATAACAACATTATGAGAAAATCTAAATGAGTATAAAACAAGATTTCACATCGGTCTTCCAATCAGGCTATAACTGTTGACAAATTGAAGAATAAACTTTAATAGTAATATAAATTCATACGACAATCGACATTATTGTCGATAGCCTACGTTAGTGGATCTGCACAACCACATCACTAATCCGTCACAAGACGCTGCGGCCGTACTAACGATGCAACCGCTTAAAGTAAATATCGTTTTGTAATTTTTACATTGCTTGTCCAGTTACTTAGCGACATACTTTGGTAGTGGTAAAGAAGCAATGTATTTACTACAATAAAAGTACAGTCGCTGTGATATATGAAAACAAAAATAACGTAGTAAAGGCAAGAAATATTTTACGATTTGTTGTTTTTCATGATTTTCAACACAAATATAGCAAAATACTTGTGCTGATTTATGAAAAGTGGTTCTACGATTTATAAAGTTTATAGTTTAGCTTCGATTTTTACAAGAAACCACTGAACAACACGGTATTCTTAAATGTTATCACGATCGCGCTCGAAAGCGCACTAGTTAGCGGAGACGGCCATTTGCCTGAGGCATGAGCATTGTGATCAAGACGCGCGGACACAGACACGCCCCCATACCACTTCTCCTGTTATTTATATTTCTATGGCTTTACTAGATGCGCATTTTTTGTATAGGGCTTATTTTTTTATATTCGTTTGGTTACGTCCAGAGGATGAACAGTATTCTCCTTTTTAAATTAGGTAGTATTATCACCACCAAATCATCTCTGTAATGTAATAATTTCAACAAAATATACTTTGTTAGATATGGAATAAAAAAGCGGCCAAGTGCGAGTCGGACTTGCACACGAAGGGTTTTGTACCATCGTACAATATTTAACACTACATATTCTTTTTTATTAAATCTTTTATTAAATACACCGATAAAACATGTTTTGTGTATGGACATTTTTACTTTATTTTATTATTTGTTGTTACAGCGGTCAAGCCACTCTGTGAAAATATCAAATATTTACCTTTTACGGTTCAAAAGATAAAGGCCTGTGACGGACGGAGGGACGGATAGGGTCCCGTTGGCACCCTTTGGATACGGATAACGGAACCCTTAAAATTACTTGAGCTAAAAACAGTGAGATATCACTAATCTATTGGTCTAATTATAGTGTTTGCTTTGACTAGTGATCTCGAGCGCGACTGATGAGCATCTAATGGATTCGATGGTCGGGCAGTGTTATTGGGTTTTTCCATCAGGAATTTTAGAACGAAGCTTTGATTAATAAATGCCTGGTAAATGGAAATAGGCTCTACCACACGGTAAGTGGTGAATTGTGGGTGTGGCCCGGGGCGGCAAAACTATATGCCATCCCTATGCCCAACCACGAATGAACGTCGAAATATTTACTTAGCACGCTGCCTCGAAAAGGTTACATGTTCTTTTGTCAAAAATCAATCTGCCTAGCTTTTTCCCAACTATGTTGGGGTCAGCTGCCAGTCTAACCAGATGCAGCTGAATACCAGTATTTTACATGGAGCGACTGCCTATCTGACCTCCACAACCCAGTAACCGGGTAATACGATACCCCTTGGTAAGACTGGTGTCAGACTTTCGGACTTCTGACGACCCGTAACGACTGTCAAAAATCCACGAATGACAGCCGGGACCAACGGCTTAACGTGCTCTCTGAGGCACGGAGGATTCTCGGTATGTAAAGATGGTCACCCATCCACTGCCCCGGCAAGCGTAGCTTAACCTGATGGATCGACCAGTGTGGCTGTTGTTACTTAGCCACGAGCTCCTCCACATGTTACATGTTCTTTTGTCATTGATACATACATAAATATGAGATACTTTGTCGACAGAATAAAAGCTAGAGTTTCAGACGAATCGAAGATGATAGAGTAAAATAAAAATGTTGACTTCGCATAGTATTATTTTTTTCTTCTGTAATTGGAATTACTTTGTCAACATATAATGAAAAGTTTGAAAATGTAGGATGCTCGAAATTTTTACAACCCCACGTTTATATTTAGCATGCATATGGGGCGCCCTACAAACTGCCTTTTACTTACCTACTTGTACATAATTCATGAAATTCGTGAATTCACATTCTTGAATTCCTTGTAAAGGTAACGAAGTTGCATGCAAGTTTGTACTTATAGTAATTTGTCACTTTTGCCGATTGGAAAGTCCCAAACTACAAGGCTTGTAAAAGATTTGAGAGAATTTTATTTACCTGCTAAGGGTCTCTGTCCTTTAACCCCCCCTTTAACTCCCCCTGCTCTCGCCAATGGCCATGGTGCCCTTTTCTCCCGAGGCCCGAACAGCACGTGCCGCCTATCCCGGGGCCCGAACACGTCGATCTTGGGCCGGTTGATCAGCACGTGCCGCTTGTCGGAGTGGTTTCTGACGGCCGACACCAGGCCGATGGCTAGGCATACAGCTACGAACAATAGCTGGAAGAAGACAAAAATATAGGTATTTAAAAGAAAACTCAAAACAATCACGTGGTTAAAAAAAAAAATTTGGTAAACCAAACAGACTTTCACAATATTGTAACTGATTAGATTGGAATAGACAAGAATAGAATAAAACAAGGTTCAGTTTGCGCTACAACATCATATTTTTACGACTTTTTTAACAGTACTAGTCAGTCTAAACTCAACTTTATTCACACTAACGTAAAGTTGATGTTTGTTTAGGAGAAATAACATACATTGGAAATAAGGACATGGGTAGATAGACTTTAGGTGACCTGGGTATTGACAGGCAGGCAGGCAAGTATAGGTATAGGATCCCAGATAAGTAGGCTATCGGAAAAAGATAGTGGATTTGTTAACAAAAAAAAAACATGTTCCATTTCCAACTAATAATGTAAATTTGTCGATCACATTGAAATAAACAAACCAAACTTCCTTGAATACCAGCGAAACCAGTTTTAACAACAAGCCACACATATTGTCGACGCACTTGACGCATTTTACGTTAACACTTTCCTGCTAAAATCAAATTAAATGTTAATAACAAAAACATTGTGTACGTCTAAAAAAAAACCTTACCGTGAACTTCATTTTAAAATCTGCGACAAATAAATACGTCTGTATACAAAGCACTTCGATTCTAGACTGGGTTCCACTTCATAAATGTTTACTAAGCTTAAACTGACCACAGAATAAGATAATGCGGTGGAATAATGACAATAATACCTACTGAGGTCGGAAACGGGACATTTTGTAAGTATTCTAAATGCGATTGACAAATGATTTCTGTGAATTTGATTTAAAAAACAGCCTAGTCGGAACTAGGCGTGGTGTTTTGCAAATGTTTGAGGTGCAGCCTTCCCGCGGATTACATTACAGAGATCACGATTTAAGACAGTTATGACTGGACCATGACTCATGCTTGTCACGCATTTTGTTGAATCTTTGATTCTATTAATCTTAAGTTTAATCTAACTGCCCTTTAAGTAGGTATTTGCCTGCTAGGTATTACCTAGCAGGTACGGCTAAGGCGTTCTCCAATCCGTTCATCGTTGCGTAAGACACCCGTGAATCACCCATGAATTACCTATGGGTTATCAGACAGAAAATAAACCTCTTACTAACTAAGCATAAAAGCAAAATGTGTTTCTCGCATGGTTCCGATCCTCAATGTATTCTATATCGCTGACCATGGCCCACCTTTTATCTTGCGTCGCATGCTCTGTCACCTGTATACGTGTGCCTGATATCTGCGCCAGCGAATGGTGTTAGCGTTGCTGAGTTCTGGGCCAAACAGGAAAATTTATTTAAAATAATAATATAATTAACTTAATATTATAGCTAAAAAGAAGAAAATATCCTATGTTCGTGAGACTAACAATTATATCGAATTTCACACGTCGCTTTAGACTGGCCGTATGTATACGGTTTCCTGATTCGGTTTCCTGCTCAGGATTCCTGATTTGGAAACCTGAATGCTTGCCTTACATACAAAATGTCCAACTAGGTGCATACGTTTCTACATTTTCCGAACGGAAAAAAAACTGACATTCGTTTCGAAAACAAACAAAAAAAAAGAACGTCTGCGCTAGTCTCACGGAATTCTGAATCAGGAATCCTGATCAGGAAACCGTACGTATACGGCCAGCGTTATTCTGCCATACCGTTAGCTGCATCCCCTCCGGCCAGCCCGGAGCATGTGATCGAGTTCATATAAGACGACGCGCGACGTGCAGCGTGACCACCAGCTCATCCAATCTAGCCTGTCCCTTGCTGTCCTACCCTAACGACGCCCAAAGCCGAGGTCCGTACCCCACAGGGGCCCTTAGAGTGAAGTCGCTTAGTTCATAAGTTCTATCCCTGGCTGGAGGCCTTCTTTTATTGAGGCACTCACAGGAAAGTCCGTTTAAGCAGCCAACAACGTCATAGGGTGGCCTGCGGCCATTCCCAAAATGACCACCGGTTCATTCCCACACCCAACGGCGCGCACTTTATTATTTCCTATGTTCACTTACTTCTCAAATTTTGATTAAAAAGACTTCCTTTGTGAACTTCTGATTATTCTTTAATTAAATTCCTAAGCATGTAACAAAACTAAAACTAAGAAATCCGAAAGACAGTAAAATGCTCTTTAAAATAAGATGCTACTGTATATTTCTACTCTATGTCCAGGCTGAGGGGCAGGAAGTAGAGATCCTGACTCACTTTAATTTGAGCGTGAATCACTGCACATGTAATGACACGCCGTCTGTCTGTTGATCCACTCTTAACGAGAAGTGACACATTGTATCATTGCGCAGTTTAACTGGTGCAGGATAAGCAGAAGTTTTGTCTGTCTATCTTCTGTGAGTATGAAAATATACTCTAGGATGGAACCTCAGATGGAACCATGGTGGGGCGTGTAAAAGACTCATCAAGTTGACAACGTCTTATGCTTTTATTCTATTTACATAAAAACCCGTTAGTCTCGCAAAAACTCAAAAATGGCTCGACCGATTTTTTTTTGTTCCCCTAAATACCTGGGTGGTTTAGGAAAAGAAAAAAAAAAATCCAAAGGAATAGTCGTAAAATTAAAAAAATCTATGTAATCTATACTCGTAATTCTGTTTGGGAATTCCCCTATAGAATTAAGATTTTTTCGACTCACATGGTACGAAGTTCACCGGGTCATCTAGTACAGTGTAAAAATGTTAAGGTCATTATCCTTGTTCACCTTATGTATAGAGCCCTCCCCTGTGTGTGTTTAATGTGTCTGTGTCTCACGTTCTCCCTGTAATCCATCCAAAGGTTGTCTTTAAAAGATCGCTGTTAACGATAAGACCGCCCATTGAATGTAAAATTTCTACATGTATTATCTGTAATTTGTAATTGTGTTGATTTTAGTTGGTAGGCTGATTATTTGTAAATCTATTGTAAGCAAAGATAAGTTTTGGATTTTAACCTATTAGTAAGCAGCACATTTGGAAAATTTGTTTTTTTTACGAAATGACCTAACTGAAGTAATGAGAGATTGTGGGTTGGTTCATTTTGCACAAGGCATGCAGTTATACAAAACATCTTTTTCATTCCATTCAGATACAATCATAGCAAGCAACATTAAAAATGTCTGTTTTAGTTGATATATTTGCATAGGTCCTGGAAACCAGCGTGTGCCTGAGGCCCTTGACCTTATATGACACCCCAGAAGTCATCTGTTCTTTGTCTGAAGGCAGGAAATTCTCAGTAAATTTTAATGATGTAAACAGTCCCAAGCGAATGACTCTATTAGTCGAGATGACATCAATTATTATTAATAAGTTTTATTTACATTATTATTCATATATTTTGTAAAATAAACAATTAGTTAATGACAACCACCAGGTTAGTCACTAACCACACGAAAAAGAAAAGAGTTACCTAATCATTAATGTTTTACCTACTTACTGATTTTCCTAATGGCTTGTCTGTTTTGGGTTAGCACTTTAGCAGTGTTGATAAAGCATCCATAAGTACATTCTTAAGATTTTTATTGATTCATATTCTGCACCATAATTGCGTAACACTAACACGCTTTCAATCACAATCCTAAGGATTTTGATGGAAATCGCTAATCCATCACTTCATAAGTTTGAAAACTTGGTCTGCTCGATATTGAAATATTGAAATGACGCACTGATGTTGTTGAACTGACAAAATGAAAGGTATTGCCATTGTAAGTGTGTTATGGAATTACCCCGCTGGGCCACCGTGTGACTAACCGGAACCTATGCTTTATACAAGAATAAGGGTGATGCCTGGGTAAAAAAAAAGAAATTCTATTTAGTCCGTCAGTCAATTAATAAAAAAATATTAGACACGTATTTTTTGCTTTATCATATTAATAACAAAAGACTTATATAAAACGCATTTTAATTTGGGGAGTGGGGGTCGCTACGTCACAAGTAAGTATAAAATCTACATACCTCGTGACGTCATGGCACATTTTAACTCAATGTATCGCCGTAATCTTGAATAATAATAATGAATAAGAATAATCTTATTAATATTTTTTAATAAGTAATCACCATGACGGACAAAAATTTTTTTTTGTCATCTTCCCTATTTACCTAAACATAGCAAAAAAAATCTGAAACTGCATCATCAATTCTGATTTTACACCTAAAAATCCCAAGTCCTCGGGAATTTTGTAAAAAAAATACACTAATGAAGTATAATTTAACCTACAGCATTATTCCATTACCAGGCACTTCGTTTAATTTTATGACTCTCAAGGCTGATAACTCCAATAATTCCATTAAAATTTTATTACTTGGGGAGCTCGTGGCTAAGTAACAACAGCCGCACTGGTCGATCCATCAGGTTAAACTACGCTTGCCGGGGTTGGTCAGTGGATGGGTGACCATCTTTACATACCGAGAATCCTCCGTGCCTCGGAAAGCACGTTAAGCTGTTGGTCCCGGCTGTCATTCGTGGATCTTTGACAGTCTTTACGAGTCGTCAGAAGCCCGAAAGTCTGACACCAGTCTTACCATGGGGTATCGAATTACCCAGTTACTGGATTTTGGAGGTCAGATAGGCAGTCGCTCCATGTAAAATACTGGTATTCAGCTGCATCCGGTTAGACTGGAAGCCGACCCCAACATAGTTGGAAAAAGGCTAGGTAGATTGATTGGTATTGAACCTAGGACCTTGGCAGCTGTGGTTTCAACCATTGCACTACTAGCAAGGTAAAACTAAAATATATTAGTAATTAAAAGTATTTCTTCATCTATGAGTTTCCAGTGAATACCTAATTGGAGCACAGAACAAAGTTTCCTGTACTTTTTGCGCGGTAGGGAATTACCTACGTCAGAAACATCATCAGCGTTGCATTGTTAAGTACAAACTTAACAAGGGAAATATGTATAAGTAAATTAAATAAAGGGAAGGGAACTTCCTAGTAGTTATAGGAGGGAGTTTCCCAGCAGAGACTAGTAGATCTCATGGTCGGGAATAAGGAATAACGATCGAATGACGAAGAAATTAATAAGATAACCCCCGTAGGCATACCTACTGCCTGAAGTGAATGCTTTTGCAGTTAATTAACCAATAAGAAACGAATGATGTACGGTGTTTTAAATAATAAACCTCTAATAACTTTCTGGGCTTCTATTTTTAAACAAATGAGGCTTGTTTTTAACTATCTGGCCTTTCCTTACAGTTGGTCGCAGTAACTAAGCTAGAGCACTCCGACCTTAGATCTGTGACTGTGACTAACCGCGCGCGAGCCGAGCGAGTGCTACATCCGAGTTGGTCGCAGTAACTATTTAGTATTTTTAGGACCACAAAATAAGCATTATTTGAGGTTCACAAAAAGAGGTGCAATCATTATGTTAGAGTGTTCAATAAAATTTTTAGGAGGCGCAAAAAGGCAATTATTAGAGGTTCGATTAAATTGATTCGATATAGGTAACCAATCAAACCAATATCTACTCCTATTACGGTGTAGATATTGGTTTGATACAAAACAAGGAAACCTTCTCAATAAAGAAAATACAATAAAAACTGAAAACATGCTCACACCGAACATTGCAATCGAACACATCTCTAATCAGCTGCGACTGACATCAATTGACGACTCTTTTCGGTGCGACAAGCGACAAGTCGTCGACGTATCGTGCGCACGCTGTGGACTTGTGGAGTGACGTGCGATGATTAAATCCGGCCGTAAGTGGGCCGCTTTACGTCGAGTACTTTTGTCGGACCGTGTGTGGACACGACAGACGAGTGGGGTGACTGCGACACAAGGATTTCGCGGACAATGACGAAGTAACTGTTAAGTAACTGTTAGTCCAAAGCCAAAGGAAAATAAATAAACTTATTATTATATTTATGTGTTTACATATCTCAGGGCCATGGGAACCTGGTCCTTTGGAACGTACGCCACGTGGGGTCGAAGCCAACTCGCAGAGGTTAGACAATTTTAAATGGAATGAGGCACCAACCGACGATTATCCCTATATGCACTATGCAAGTGCGCTCAAGGACAACCCCCGGTTGGTACAGGACTATTGCAGAACATGGAAACATAACATATTGGGCTATGGGTTTGGGTGGCTAGAGTGGATTGGTTACCTAGAACTATGGAAGGCCTATATCCCCTGCCTGATCAATGTTATGGTATACACGGATAAAATGGCAGGTGGTGATTTGCACACTCAATAATGGGTCCCCGAAAACGGTCGCTAGCACATAGTTGTTGGGGAGTTTGTTGCGCCACTTCTTCTTCCCAGCTAACGCACTAGGAAGTGGTGAAGGGTGGGCGTTTTGGGGGACTGTCTTATGTAATTTTGACGCTCGAAAAGTGCTGATTCTCAGCCTAGTTTGAATAAATGACTTTTGAATTTTTGAATTTTGAGTTACGTAGCAACACTATTTACTAACTAATTTAATCGGAAATGAAAGTCCAATAAAAATGAAATGTCTCATATCATTTCATTTCAGGCTCATGGATTTTAAAAGAGATTGTGAGTTTGATTCGGTATTCTCAGAGATCAGTCAACTATGAAATGCCGGCGCCATCTAGTGCTATATTCACCAAAAAAACGTGTTAAAGTGTCTTAAAAGATCTACTTACAGAAATAAACATAATTTCATCTTTGTATCTGGGATGTAACGTATGCAATGCCTCTGGGCACAGAAAAGCTGTTACAGATGTGACGATGGCAGTGACCTCAGCCCTTCTACATACACGTTTTTATTCGCCGTGTGAGGTACGGTCGTCAGTATTGTATCCATGGATCACTATGGAAGCTTGGTGATAGACTCGTACCCTAATTGCGTAATACACGATCAATCAGAATCGAATCGTTTTGAAACAGATTGCTAATCCACTGATTCATAAGTTCGAAAAAAAAAAATCTGCTCAACAACGTAACTAACGCAATGAATGCTGTTGAACCGTAAACATAAAACAGATTAGTCGTTGCGTAATTAGATAGCCGTTTTTTCTACGGCACGGTTTATATAAATAAATCTGCCTAGCCTTTTCCCAACTATGTTGGGGTTCCCAACTATGCCGGCTTGCAGTCTTACCGGCGCGGTTAAACGCTGTATCGTAAAGAAACCGTGCCGTGTAAATTACAAAGGGCCTAGTTACCGTGTGGTTCGCTTGTTTTTTTGCCAGAATATTTGCCTTTTTTTCGTTGTGTAGTTTATTTTATTTTATTTATTTATTAATCACCAACTTGCACTAACAGTAGTAAGACACCAAACATACAAGTTATAGGCTAATAATAGACAATCATGAAATTAAAATAAGACAAAACTAAATTTACTCGCAATTATTCAAAATTAAATAGAATTATACAAAATTAAATAGAATTATACAAAATTAAATAGGATTATACAAAATTAAATAGTATTAAATAAATAAAATTGACCTATACAAAATTAAATTAAATAGAATTAGGATGGAATTATTGATAGTGTTAAATTAAAATTAGTATACAAACATCAATATATAGCAGCTTTGGTTAGTCTAATGCAACGAGATAGTACTAGGTGCAGCTATGGACTCAAGGTAATGTGCAGCAGTGGTCAGGAATCTCAGCTCAGTACTAGCGAAAACATCTAAGAACTCGTCATAAAGTAAAACGTGAGGGCTACATACAACGAACTTGTTTTAAGGGTCACGGAACTGTTATGAGGAATTGAAAAAAAAAGTTAGGAAGACTTAGCACCTACTATAAATGAAATTAAATAGAAGTCCTACCATTTCCCTAAAACCTTGGCCACCACACATCATAAATGGAACTCCATAGCTTGGCGAATGGTGCTTGTTGTATGACAGACGGACGCGTTGCCATGACAACCTTTAATTACCGCGGTTCAAGTTCAACAAAGTGATGAGGAGAACGTCACAGAGTTCAGTCTTGAAGGTAACTCTTTCACTTTTTGTGAAAGCGAACATTGGGCGGTTAAAGGTTAGAAACGTGCCGCTTCTAGGGATGGGGAAGAGGGGGGAGCGTTAGTAAATCCCCAAACCCCCCCCCCCCCAGCCAGAGATACATAGTTTATTTTTTAAGATTTTTTTATATGACATAAATCTCATAGATCTCTCAGGTTAAGATCAAAAAATTCGACGGCCCCCGGGCCCCTGTCATCCCCTTCGAACCTAACCTGTCCAAGTCGGGGTGCCCCAAGTCCCGAGCTCACTGCGCTCGCTCTTGCATCCTAAGTTCTCATTGCCTTTTACTAAGTCGAGATGTGTCGGGACTTGGGGCACCCCGACTCAGACAGGTTAGGATCGAAGGGAATGGCGGGGTCTTTGTCTTTGGACCCATATCTCAAGATCGCTACGCTCGCTCTTCGCGAAGCTTTCGCTTTACAAGAAGACGCAAAAATGTGAAGCTTCTCATGCGCGGTCTATCAATCTGCCCAGCCTTTTCCCAACTATGATGGGGTCGGCTTTCAGTCTAACCGGATGCAGCTGAATACCAGTATTTTACATTGAGCAACTGCCTATCTGACCTCCACAACCCAGTAACTGGGTAATACGATACCCCTTCGTAAGACTGGTTGTCAGACTTTCGGGCTTCTGCCGACCCGTAACGACTGTCAAAGACCCACAAATGACAGCCGGGACCAACGGCTTAACGTGCTTCCCGAGTCACGGAGTGTCGGTATATAAAGATGGTCACCCATTCACGGACCAACCCCGGGAAGCGTAGCTTAACCTGATGGATCGACCCGTGCGGCTGTTATTACTTAACCACGAGCTCCTCGTGGTCGATAAAGTTCGGTGGATAGGGTTACCATTTATTTAAGAGAGGATGCCTGTCTAGGATGTACAAAAGAACTGATTTCATTAAATAAATGCCTCTCAATTGTAAAAAAAAACTAAGTCTTCAAATTGATAATACGCAACAGTTCGTTTAAAGACTGACATTTATTAAAAATAAAAAATTTGAACAATTTACGACCACTAAACTAATGTAGAAAAAACTAACTTAGTACTAACACTGAGTGATATTTTTTCAAGATATTTTTTTTCTTATTCTTATCTTTCTTAAATCTCCACACGAAACGTTTTTTTAAGTTTTCTTAGGTTATTAATAACGCCTATACCGACTCTATCATCAGGCAATTATTCCTTTCTTTACTCAAACGTCCATTTATTAGGGAAATTCAAAAATGCCTGTCTCAGCTTAGCGCCGGCCGCACGCCTGTCTTAACCGTAAAATACCTGTCAAATGCGGCAAATGACTGTCAGACGGTAACCCTAGGTGGACCCAATATTTACGTTCCTAACGCACGTTTTAGTGCACGCATTTAGTGATTTGTGGTGCAAGCGGGCCACACATAGGGTTGCCAACTTTTTAATATCAAATATAGTATTTTCGAAGCCATTGCCTGAAAAATATAGTGGACAGCGAAAAAAATATAGAGTAGACCGTAGACGGGCGGACTTTTTAAAAAGTGTACAGGTATATTTTCACGATGTCCCATAGGTTTCGTATTTTTTTTTACCTACTTTATTACAATACACTAATATTTTTTAACGTCTCTTGATTAAGAATATGTTTGGTAGCATTTCTGTATTTCTTTTTTTTATTGTTTCTGGTTTATTTATCATTTTCCAGTGCAATTAAATGACTAATAAGCAGGTTTATGCCATGTTGTTTTTTTGGGGTATTATTGTTTTTATTTTTATTATTTTCATTAATGCACGTTTTTAGGTACCACATCGTCACTGGTTTAACTTGTTGTTGTCTTTTAATAAATATAATAACTGAGTCCACATAATGGCTGAACCCTATCTCTTAAGATACAGGCCTGACCTAGTTTAAGGGATAGAGTTAAAATTTACTGTACTCCTACGCTAAAGTTGTATTGAATAGCGTCAACTGAATGTATGCAGTGCAATTTGATTTTGTTTTATGCAATAAATTCTTTATTTATTATTATTATTATGTCCCCTCGACGCATAGTAACTTAAAAAGTAGAATAAAAGTTTTGTTATCAGTATGTAGATTGATGTAATTACATTATTAGACGGCTTAAATAATATATTTCTGAAAAGCTTAGATACAATTCAGTAAAATAACCAATTGATTTTAAATTATTTTTTAAATCATAGTCTGAGAATTTGACCGGGTGGAACTTTCCCGTGAGTAACGCGAGTTTTAGTGGTTTAAAAAAAATATTACTTGATTATAATATTACCTTTCGTTGGCAATATTAAAAAGCCGCCTGATTGACTGCAGCCATCTTGACAACAAATTTTCTGTCATCGTGGACAACTGCTACATTGAGGACGCGTACAGTGTGCGCACTAAATATATCCACTGACTAGCAACACTTTTTATGGTAATTGAACAATCTTTTACATATTCCATAGTTAATTCACGAACTGTTAGTTAATTGTTTTATAAATTGTTGCATTATTTCGTTGATATAACTGCAAATCAAGGAAATAAAAATTCAAACATATCTTTTGTCGGACTTTCGTTACATTCCACTGAGTAATTCTGTCAAAAATGTTACTCAGTGGAGAAAATTGTTACTCAGTGGAACGCTAAAGCTGTATTCACGACGAACAGCGCGGCAGCGTTCCGTCAGATCACTTAATATTTTATTAGATAATATTTACAGACGGAACGACAATTTTTCAAAACCCACTCGACATGTCGAAAACTTGGAGTTTGAAGAAGTAACTGGAAAAGTTTAAGACGCACCGAACTCGATATTACTCACTGCCAAGCTCTCGGGTTACCGAGCAACAGAGGTTGATAAAAAAAAAATACACAGTGTTCTGAAACATGTCAACCTTCTGAAACGTGTAAGAGCTTGTTACTTTTGTAGGTATTGTTTTTCATTAAGAAGTTTATTTAGCTTTCTAGTAAGTATAATATTGTCAAAAAGCAAAATAATTTCAATAAGTTAGTAAAACAATCAAAATTGGTAAAAAAATCCTTCATTGTAACCAGAACCCTTACTTTTCCACTGACTAATTTCAACGTTCCAATGAGTAACTGTCCCTCTTAGAATAATTCAAAATATAGGATTTATTTTAACTTTTGTGTTCAATTTTTAATATTTTAATATTGTTAAGAAGACAACATATTTGTTTTACTTTAAAATTATTTATCAAAATAGTAATCAATAACAATTTGAATAGTTATAAAGAAAAACACGCTACTGATTAATCAACAAGTTAGTCAGAGGATATAAACATACAATTATTTTATTGTAAAATTCTTTTGTCCTAACTAAATGTTTATTATTTTCATTAATAATACCTACCTGATATTAATAAAAGTATGATTATTTATTTAACTCACTGAGTAAGATAATAAATCGTTATTCAGTGGAACTCAAAATCCTGAATTTCAATAACATATTATGATTAATTTGTAGCAGTTATTCAAATATTCTATACATTTTCTTAAAGTTCAGTTAATAGACAATAAGAATTCAACTACACATATAAAAAAAAAAACAAAAAAAATTAGGACTTTCAGGTAGGTACACTTTTTAAAAAATCCGCCCAGACCATGTTTCAAAAATATTATATATTTATTATTTTTGCTTTGAGTTTACTTAATTAACGGTTACAAAGTAACCGTTATAAATGTCTCATTTAACTAATAATTATTACACTTTAAATAAGGCTTACAAAATAAAATACTATTCAGCTATTATGAGATTAATAGGTACAGTACTCGTATTGCGGACAACTCGCGCGCCGTTTTGAATTTAAATGAAAATATTGTAGTTTTCTTACTATTTTTACTAGTCTGCAGATAACGGTTTGTTTGGAAACATTTAGTTTTTTTATTTTTATTTACTTAATCTATCCTTTCCCACTGCTGGGCATGGCCCCACCTAGTCCTTCCAGGAACTCTTTATAACCAGTCTTTATTAAAAAAACGAGCAAATTTTACAGTAGTCACGTATGATGTGTAGCATCTGACATCTTGGCTAACAGTACCAACCTCTCGGAAAATGGGTAGGTACCATCTGAGGGCCAACTCTAGAATCGCGCGCGCTCGTTGGTCAAATCAAATAGTGCGCGCTTCTCCGGCTTCCTGTTACACACATCCGTTCCTTTTCACGAAATCACTCCCACTGATAGCAGGAAAGTGAGAGGAAAGGTGTTACACATCAAAAAGTGAAAGAGTAGAAATATGTATTTTCATAAAGTGTCCTGAACATGCTTGCAAAAGTTACAAGCTTTCGTACCAGAGGAAAAATAAAGCACTTGTGATATATGCCCTTCTAAGTGGTAGCATAAACAGGCAGACATAGGCCTCTGTGTTGTGAGGGACAGGCCGAACCGGGCCGAACACATAATCTACCACACAGACTTAGTACGGGTTGGTGAATATCCGTAGGAAAATGATTAAATGGCTTTGATTTATCTTTACAAAGAAACAGTAACATTTCAAAAGAAAACCACAGAAACAGTCATAACGTTCTCAAAGCTGATTGGCCGCAGGGGAGCGACGTATTTCAAATTGCAAACAAAACCACCACAACGTTGTCAGCCGCCGTGACGAGCGGACGTCTCCGCAAGAGCTTAAATTGCTTCTGGCCATCGCTTTGTGGAATACAACAAAGATGCGTCAAATGTCATAATAGCGAAGCTTTGTAATGTTATATCAGAGACTTGTCAGTTTTCAGGAATATTTAAGTTGTGTTGTTTCTTTGGTGGAGGGTGCCTGAGGGGCTGGACGCGGTACAACTTACAATGCCTTTCATCCTGATTTTGGAGAAGAGTAATTTGATATTACCTATTATTATTATAACATAAACATAACATCACGCGTGTCATCCTCGAAGGGTGAGGCAGAGGTGTTAGTACCTATAAGTACATCCTATGTTTAAGTACCATGTAATTGAGATTCGGATTAGGACGTTGTTGTGAACAGACGTGACGAACATTTACTAATATAAATAAATAATTACTTGCTGAATCGTGACCTGGTTTTACCAAATAGCCGGTAGTAAAGCAAACTGTGTCATACGTAAGCATAACATGTGTAAGTCGTTTCCGTGAAAATGTGTAAGTGATTAACAAGTCAATAACTTACTTGTATCACAATGGATACCAGTCCCTTCAGCAGGGGTGGCAGATGTGCCCGGAGCCCACCTCCTACACCTGTGCCCGCACCTGCACCTACACCTACACCTTCACCCGGGCCCGCAACCGCACCTCCCCCTCAACCACCCAGCCAAAGAGAAGATGTCACGATGGAAGTGATACCTACGCCGGAAATCCAGAACTGGATGTCGTCCATTGAGCAGTGCCTTAATGAAGTGTGCTCTATTGTAACAGACGGCAAATTAAACATGGAGCAAAAACTGCGTATAAGTGCCCTATGCCGGAAAGTCAGTCACGGCACATCGCAGATGGCTGTTCAGTACCAGTCCCTTAAGATGAGAGCCGTCCGGGCCCACTCCACCGTCCAAACACTCGAAGATCAAATTGATCTGTCGCAGCAACTGCAAGCCCTTAAGCTGTCAATCGGAGCTTCAATGAAACCGGTAACAGGAAATTCCTTCGCTGAAATGGTTAAAAAAGGTACCAACAATTTTATACAGCCGATAAATTTAAGCTCAGTGGCCATATACCCAAACGACAAATTGAAGTCGAGTGAGGAGACTAAAATACTTGTCCAAAAAATTATATGCCCCGAGCAAATGAAGCTTCAGGTAAGAGGACTACGTAAGACGAAAAATGGCGGCATCATTATAAGCACTGAATCAAAGGACGATATTGAGAAGGTGAAAAAATCGATGCAGCTATCAAATTCAGGCCTTACAATAGACGAACCCCCAAAAAGGAAGCCTAGAATAGTAGTTCTCGGAGTGCCCTCATCCATGCAACAGAATGAAGTTTTTACTTGTTTATTCCACCAAAATCTAGCAGAGACCCTTCAGGATTATAGCCTCGAGACCTTTTTGACCTCCATTAAGTTAAGCCATAAGTCAGGTAAGAAGGACGCTGAGACCTGTAATTATATAATAGAAGTATCTGCAGATATACGTAAAGCCCTAATATCAAAAGACAGAGTGTTTGTAAACTGGTCGTCATGCCCTGTGAGAGACTTTACTCTAGTCACACGCTGTTATAAGTGCCAGCAGTACGGACATGCGGCCAAATCATGTCGGGAGACCACCAGTACCTGTGGCCACTGTGGTGATCAGGGTCACTCCATTCAAGAATGCACAAAGAAGGCTGAGGAACCAAAATGTGCTACTTGCTTGCACTTCAAAAAGCCGAGCAATCACAAGACAAGTGCTTCTGACTGCCCAGCGAAAATAATGGCTGAAAAAAGGTACATCAATTCTGTTGATTATGGAGGCGCCTAAGAGCGTCGCTAATCACATATTTTTTTTTTTATAGTTTTTTATTTTATTTTTATAATTATGATTAATAATTTAATTAATGACATAGATAATTTCTCTGTATCTGAATCCCACGCTTGTGACGTTGAACACTGTAAGCAATATCTCTCTTCCTATACTAGTCCACTTACCATACTAACCCAAAATATTCGCAGTATTTTTAAAAAAAACTTCGACAATTTTACCGTATTTTTACAACGTTTAGAAATAAATTGTGACGTTATTGTATTAACCGAATGTTGGCTTTCGAAACAATATAATATTCCACTAATTCCGGGATATAATATGTATAAAAGTAACACAAATTACAATCAGAACGATGGGGTGATAGTTTATGCAAGAAATCATCTCAATGTGTCTGTCGAGGAACCAAATATGCACGACTGTAACAGATTGTTAATTACAATTGGGTCAGAATTAGCGATACTTGCCTTATATCGACCCCCCTCTTTTAGAAATATAAGCAATTTCACTGACTCTCTAAACAACACCTTGCAGAACCTATCGTCTTTCAAAAATACTATTTTAATTGGAGATATTAATATCAATATTCTTCCAGAAAATTCTGATGCATCCACTGAGGAATACCTTAACCTATGCGCCTTCCATGGTTTGCTTCCTGCTCACACACTTCCTACACATCAAAGTGGCTCCTGTTTGGACCATATTATGCTCAAGTCAAATTTCCCTGCACTTGCCCTTGTAATTAATTCAACAATAACCGACCATATTGCTACCCTACTTATTTTAAATTGTAAATTACCTAAAGTAGTCACTCGCACAATTTCTAGTTTAATTGTAAATAAACTTGAAGAAGACTTACGCAATATCGACTTTGACCCAGTCTACAATTCCGCTGATCCGCAGTTTTGTATGTTGTACATAATCAAAAATGTACAACACGCAATTCAGAAGAACACGGTCATATCTCGGCGAAATAACAAAAACTACAACATAAAACCATGGATCACGACAGGACTTATTCGCTGTATGAAAAATAGAGATAAACTGCATATGAAAGCGAAATCTAATCCAGATAATTTAATTTTGCAACTGTCGTATAAACGATATCGTAACTTCTGTAATAATCTTCTAAGAAATGTAAAAAGCAACTATGACAAAATTGCACTAGAAAAAGCAGGTACAAATAGTAAAAAAATCTGGAATTTTATTAAAAGTGTAACGTATAACTCAAAACTAAATCAGTCATCTTCAGGTTTATTACAAGCACACTCATCACAGTTAGCATCTGCCAACATTGCGAATAATTTCTATGTTAATGTTGGTAAATGTTTGGCTGAAAAAGTTCAGGGCCAATCACAATATCTAACAAGCACACCATTTTCGTGTAACACTATTTTATCATCCTTTGTGTTGCAAGACACTGACGAGACTGAGGTTGAAACGATAATTATGAATTTGAAGGACGACTGTGCAGTTGGCTGGGATAACATATCAAATAAAATTATTAAACAGTTCAAGCACATTTTGGGACCGCCACTAACTTATATTTTCCAAAAATGTTTATCTTTAGGTCTTTTTCCCGAGTGCCTAAAAAAAGCTGTTGTTGTCTCTGTTTACAAATCAGGCAGTAAAGATCAAATAACAAATTATAGACCTATTTCCTTACTGCCTACTATGTCTAAAATATTAGAAAAAATTATGAATAAAAGGCTTTACAAATACTTGGAGGATAAATCAATTTTATCTAAACGGCAGTTTGGATTTAGGCCTAAAATGTCAACAGACGATGCCGTGCACCACCTGACTGATTATCTAGCACAAGAACTTGATAATGGTAACCACACAGTAGGAATCTTTCTAGACCTCGCCAAAGCTTTTGATACGGTTTCTATTCCTATTCTGTTGCACAAGCTTGAAGCCATAGGTATCAGAGGCACCCAGCTGAAACTATTTAAGAGCTATCTAGAATACCGTACCCAATGTGTAAGGATTGGTAATGTTCTCAGCGATACTGAAAAAAACACGTCCTTCGGAGTTCCCCAAGGAAGTATTTTAGGGCCTACATTATTTTTGATCTACATAAACGATCTTTGTAACCTAAATCTAGATCACGGCGAAATTGTTTCTTATTCTGACGACACTGCCCTTCTATTTTCAGCTGATTCAGAAAAAAAATTCTACAAACTTGCGCAACAGGGGTTCAATATTGTTAATAAATGGCTTCAACTCAATTCACTAACACTAAATGCAAATAAGACAAATTACGTTAAGTTTTCGATGCGCAAGCAAATATCAACAAGCACTACCTCGACATTGTATGCTCATTATTGCACAATTCCTATAGATAACCAATGTGTTTGTCCCAATATTAAAATGACAAATACAACAAAATATCTTGGTGTTATAATAGATGAAACACTTTCGTTCAAACAACATATACAAGCTTTAAATAGTAGAATTCGGAAGCTGATATTTGTTTTTAAAAAGTTACGCTATATTGCTGACCCAAAACTAGTTAGACAAGTTTACTTCGCTCTATGTCAATCAATATTAACCTACTGTATTACCACATGGGGTGGAGCGGGTAAAACAATGTTACTAACCATCGAGAGAGCTCAAAGGGCGATTCTCAAAGTGTCTACTTTCCGCCCTTTCCTTTTTCCTACTAACCTCCTATACAAATCTTGTGAAGTATTAACAGTTCGACAGCTATTTATAATGGGTATTGTATTAAAACAACACAGAGCTCTACCCTATAGCACTGCATATGCTAATAAAAGACGTAAAGATATAGTTTGTCCACAAAATACAACAAAACATGCTTTTGTTTCCAAATTTTACCTGTACCTCGGTCCTCTTCTCTATAATAGACTAAACTCGAAAGCAAACATTTATTCCCTGAATTACACAAATTGTAAGAGAATTCTCAAGGATGCTCTCCAAAGTATGTCTTACGAAGATACAGAGAATTTATTAACTGTGCTAAAGTGAAAAATTTCACCTACGTTAAGTATAAGTATATCAAATTTAGAAACTAAGAGTTAAGCTCTTCAACATGTAATTAGTGATCTATTGTCAACCTGTTGTTTATTTATTTTATAAGTTTATTTTAGCTCCTCTCGCCTGAAACACAGGATTACCTAGTTCAGGCACGTAAGTCTTAGGAATATAATTTACATTTAAGCAAAACTGTACTAATTTTTATGCCTTGTAATTATTTTGGAATAAATATTATTATTAATACATAGGGGTCAAGCAAAGGCAGGTGATGGCAATAATCAACCGGGCACAAATTCATACCGAAACTCCTCCGTGCCTCGGAACGCACGTTAAGCTGTTGGTCCTGGCTGTCATTCGTGGATCTTTGACAGTCGTTACATCGTCAGAAGCCCGTCTGACAACCAGTCTTAGCTATTGCAGTTACTGGGTTGTGGAGGTCAGATAGGCAGTCGCTCCATGTAATATACTGGTATTCAGCTGCATCTGGCTAGACTGGAAGCCGACCCCAACATAGTAAGGAAAAGGCTAGGCTGATACATTTTGAAGTAGCGACCAGGTGACGAGCGCAGTAATCCATTGGATGTGAGGGCCTATGTCCAGCAAATCTAGGTTTATAAACGCACACAGTGTTGTAGAATCTCTAGTTCTAATACTATCAATTATACTGACTAACAAATTGTAGAGGTTCTACCTGGTGAGCCATTAACTGATATTATAAGTTTGTTACGGGGAATCTAATGGATGCAATTATTTCTTAAATGATATGAACAAACGCTGCTAACTACCATTTTATAGCAACAAACAACAATTTGCATAAATGTACGTATTAGTTCATGTCGTATTTATAAAATTAATGAGAAATGTTGCATGAATGAATTTGAAGGGGTTCTCGTGAGTAATCATTTACATAGATGAAGTCATAGTTTTTGTTAGTTGACTGGTTATTTAACGAATCCTACTAATATTATAAACGCGAAAGTTTGTGAGGATGGATGGATGTATGACTGTTTGTTACTCTTTCACGCAAAAACTACTGAACGGATTTGGATGAAATTTGGCACACAGATAGTTTATAACCTAGATTAACACATAGGATACTTTTTATCCCGATATATTCCCACGGGATCGAGACTTATGCGGGTGAAACCGCGGGGTGCTGCTAGTCTCTAATAATTCCCATTTTGCGCTCCTAAAAATATTATTTAACACTCTAACATAATGATTGCCAACTTTTTGTATGGACCTGAAATAATTTCTAAAGGCCCTTACTAAATAGCTAAGTAACTGCAACGCGTCTTACCATTCTGTACAAGGGGAGAACGCAAGGGTGTGAAACAAATCGCGTATAGATTGGGAATCACTTTTCTACTAAGGTCTTCCAATCTATACAAGAGTATTAAGCAAATACTCGCGTATACTTCGTAGTGACCTAATCAACTACCTTATTCTATAATATAATTATACAGTGCCAGTACGCATACAGACTAATCGAGTGCGATGTAATGCAACTTGCTCTAATACCAAATAGCTAGCGCTGGCGCGGAACCGTTCGCTTCGCTCGCTCGGCTCGCGCGCGGTTTTAACCTAACCCATTTCAACCCAGTTCACATTTTTGTTGTTTTTTTTTTGTTTTGTCAAACTATATCTTTAAAGCTCTATTCAGTTGTAAGTGATGTAGTATAGTTTGGAACCAGGACGCGCGCGTCCACGTTACAAACTTTACACAAGCAGCACGCAAAATTCGTATGTCGTAAGATGATTAATTGATAATTCGAATTATCGCGAAAACCCTAATGATTTTGCGAAAACACGGATAATTAGAAAATGATGAAAACATTTCTGCGGGCAACTTGGAAGTAGCGCTCGCCGGCCGCTGCCACGGCACCGCTCGCTCGGCTTGCGCGCGGTTTTATCCGTGTTTTCGCAAAATCCCTAGGGTTTTCGTGAAAATTCGAATTATCAAATCATGCTGCGACATATACATTGTAATCCCAGATTTAAAAATAGCATTACAATGTATATGCAAGCAGTTTCCTATAGCTGCGTTCTGGCTTTGTACCTATAGATTGGAAATACGCAACTGCTACCAACTGTGAGAAAAAACCAGGAAATTAAAAAGAGGTTCATTTTTTTTTTATTTACTTACGCCATTAAAAGCGTAAAAAGTTTTTTGAGGTTAAGTTATTCAAAAAAAATTTTAAAAGTTCAATAAGTTTTTAGAGCATAAGTTAAATATTTACCCTCTTTTAAAGCTAGGTTCTAAAAACATGCTTTACTGTTTACTGATTTTATATTATACTAGCTTTTGCTCGCCGCTTCGTCCGCGAGAAGTCGGCAATTATTCCACGGAAACGTAGGTACTACCGTAATGCACAAGCCGGTAAAGGTTCCAACCGGCATGATTTTTACCGATATCTTCAAAAATCATCGTCATATTTCAGCCAATTTACACAAAACCTTAATGAATTATACACTTAAACCTTTCTCATGAATCACTCCGTCCATTGGTGAAAACCGTATGAAAATCCGTGCGGTAGTTTTTGAGTTTATCGCGTTTAGACAGACAGACGCGGCGGGCGACTTTGTTTTATAATGTAGTATACAGAGTTGATATGACAGAGGGGCATTAAATAACACTACGTATACTATACGTGTTTAGTATTAATTCGACACGGTATAAAAAAAAAGCACCTAAAATGAGTTTTTTTTTTTTCAAACAAACTAAATAGCTTACAAATCAGAGTAAAACGCAACCACCCTTTGAAAATAAATTTAACTGACCTACAGATACCTAGGTAACAGCGGCAACGTCGCGCGCGTCGGCGTGTGTTATCTCGTCAAAGCGGGCGCCCGCCCGCCGCGCCGCCGCGCCGGCCCGCGCCGGCGCGGCTGCGGTGGCGCGGGCGGCGCCTCCGCTCGCGGCGGCTCCTCGGCTCGCGGCTTTTGTTAGGTATGATTGTGAAGTACAACAATCACAAAAAAAAAAAATTCTCGATGTGTCATTCACATGAATGCACAAATTATACCGACGGAGAATAATGTTATTTATTTTTCTAATTAAAAATCATGTCAGTGTATTCTAACGCCGTGTAAGTTACACGAGGCATTGTTGAACACTTTAATTACACACACACACACACACAAACCCAAAGTTTAATTACGTGTCGTATCACAATAAAAGCAGTCGATCACAAAAAAAAACACTAACACTAAATAATAATAATCCCAAGTTACGTGTCCTGTCACAATAAAAAAAGAAATACTGTCTTAAACTTATTTAGTGTCCTATCACAATAACAAAACAAAATCCCAATTGTCAGCGCGCGAGTTCGACAAAACGGAAGCGGAGCAGGTGCTACCGTGTTACGTAACATCTTGTACGTTCCGAAAGAATAGCGTCGGCGCACTGAAAAAACCAGTTTTTAGAAGCCCCACTGCCCCACTTACCGATCGCAACCCCTGCCCCTCGATCGCTAGGATGCAATAGCAACACACTGACCTATTACTATTTCTTTTACGCGCGGTGTTTTGCAGATGATTGTCCCTCTCGTAATGAAAATGCAAGTGTGTGTGTATTTATTGCTTCCTTGTTTGCATTGTCATCTTTTTAGCGAAAATATTTGGTTGTACTTGTGACTTGCGTCACAGCGGCAACGACGCATAGGTTATACTCAGATTTATCGTTTTAAGGTGCATGACCTATGCGTATAGACATAATCAGCTGTTAGGAAAGATACATCGTGTTCAAACGGGGCAAAAACTTAAAAAATCATTTGCGACTAAACTACTGCTCCTATTTAATTGATTTTTGGTACAGAGCTTGAAAATGGTACCTAGTATACTCAGTTTAAAGAAAAGCCCCTCTGTCGTATCAACTTTGTATAAGTAATATTGTTGAAAGAATAATATTTTTTTGTGGTTTTGTTTTGTGGACTTTAGGATTACTTTTGTTTGTAATTTGACCTTGGTCGCGGTTCCAGCCTACCTACCTACTTAAAAGGTTTTCTGAGAAATGTGTCCTTTGTTCAAATTCAGCATTGGTCCGCAAAGTTCTTAGTCATGATGTAGTGGCGGCCCAGTGGTAACAGCCGTAACTTGTAGGTCGTCTGTTTGAACCCAGGCAGGCGCTTTACTATAAATAATTTCATCACCACTGCTCTTAAAACGGTGAAGGAAAACATCGTGAGGAAACAGGCATGTCCTAGATCCAAAAAAAGCGAAAAAGTGTCATCTAACCGCGTGGTGGATTACGGCCCACTCCCTCTCACAGAGAGGAGGCTTGTGTGCCAGCAACATGTGGGAACATTACTAGTATATGATAGCAGTAAAAATATTTTTCGTACCGTGACGTCTCTTGTCACGTCGTGCCACTGGGTAGATATTTTTCGTTCTTTTACTAGCTGTTAGCCCAGGTACGAGTGCGCACGGGCAATTTTTTTTCGTGCACTGGATTTTCAACGCTCTGTGTAGCACCGAGTGTTGAAAATCCAACAGTGTGTTTTTTCAACGCGCTGGGACGAGAGTGCGTCTCAGCGCGTTGGATTTTTAAGGCTCAGCTCAACACCGAGAGATGAAAATCACGCCGCGATATTTTTACGCCCGTGCGCACGTGGGTTTACTGTTTCTGGACATGTGTTCTAAGCGGGGTAATTGTGTACCACACTACAGACTACAGTCCAGCCGTTCCTGACATCTGTCAGTTGGACAATTTCTAATAGTAATAAGGATCAAATTTGCAAAAAACATATTCGTTATAAGCCTCCGCTGTCCGTCCGTCTGTCTATCAGTGAGCTGTATCTCATGAACCGTAATAGGAAGATAATTAAAATTTTCACAGATTTCTGATGCCGCTATTACAACGAACAGAAATTAATATTACACAATTTAATTACTTTCCATACAAGAATCGTATTTTTTTTGGTGTTTTTTGCTTGATCATAATACGGTATGGACCCGTCGTGTGCGACTCGTACTTGGCCGGTTTTTCCATAACCTTTTCGAGAAGGTGAGCTATTTACTATAAAATCATCATTTAAAAGTAATCAAAAAAGGGTGGTTAGAATGGAAACACCATAAAAGATTTCTAACACTTTTTTTATTTCATCAATTCGATTCAAATACGCAGTTATTTATTCAGAACTAAAACATTATTTTGCTAAATCTTAACCATTATTAAATTCGAAATTTTATACACCAATTATTATTAATATTGCACTTTATTACACAAGGAAATAATAGTTATTATGTTATTACTATTAACATTAGATAATTACATGTACGTCTTCATGGGGTAGGTATGGGCTACAAATGGTTTCTAAAAGTATCTTTAATGTATTAGAAAAACAGAGTTTATCCTATATAACATTGCAAACGATGCCAATTTGACAGTTTGCCACGTTCATTGCGTTATTTACGTTGTTAAGCAGGTGGATTTTTCAAAACGATGAGGGAAATTTGTTGCGCCACTTCTTCTTCCCAGCTAAAGCATTAGGAGGTGGTGAATGGCGGCGTTTTGATGGACTGTCTTATGTAGTTTTGGCGTTCGAAAAATACTGATTCCCAGCCTGGTTTGAATAAATGACTTTTGATTTGATTTATTAAGCAGTCGATTATGAATTTCCATTAAAACCCTCGGATTGTGATTGAAAGTGTGTTACGCAATTAGGGTGCAGGGGACATTACTGTGACAGTCAAGCAATTTACCACACTTGTGCTGAAATATTGATAAGTGCTGATTTATAAATTACTTTCTACATTTACAAACTTCAACGTGAACAGACGTTTATTCAAGCAGTTATTATCTATTAACATATCTTTGAAAACCGACTAACTAAATACAAGTTTTTTTTCTATCATCATAATAAATACATGATCATTTTTCATCGTATACCTAACTTTTACTTACTATTTTTATTTTACATTTAGATTCGAAGATTTAACAATTTATTAATAAGTGACCATGTATTTATTACGCTGACTGTACTTTTAACAGTCGATTATTATTATGTCTCACTGAAAATTAAAATTACATTTTTTTTTGTTAACAAATATAAATAAATTACTACATAATATTTTTTTTACAGTAATTATTAGAATTGTTACAATAATAATAAAATAATAATACAAAAGTTTCACAACTCTCTTATAATTAATATTAAATTGCATTTAATTACAGTGATTTAATTATTCTCGTATTGCAATTACTAGTAAAATATTCACAGAATTAAAAAAAAATTGCTTGCATTTATTGTTAAAACTAATTAATTTAAAAATAAATATTAAGTTAATAATATTTACGTTTCCGTTAGACACAGTTTTATTATTATTAGTATTGATATTACTTACAATGGGAATTGGATGGGTCATTCATAAAGTTCACCATATAATAAAAACTTCTCACAAAATTTGCTAGAAAAGTAAAAAAAAAAAAAAAAAAAAATTTTACAATTAATTATCTTTTATTCTTTTTATTTCGTAATCAATAAATGAATCCTAATTAAAAACAGATTTATTTTCAAGAAAGTTTTTCAGATGAAAAGTGCTAATCAGGAATGGAGCGAAAAAATTACATTTCTATATTTATGTACATCCTTATTATTATTCTTTGGTATTTTATTAAAATAAATAAAAACTAAATTAATATAAAAAAAACGTTTCAATAAAATTAGAAAATTATAACGAGGAACGAAGTAGTAACCAAAAACCATTTTTTATACCTACAGAAAATCATTTAGACGCACGGCAGAGCACAGCCAAGTCCTATGAAAAGTTTGACAATCATTAATTTACAGAAACATCAATTGGACGCAGTTATGTCAAAAAATCTTTATTCAAAACATTTTTTTTGCCATAGCTAGAACCAATTGGAAATCATCGTAATCACCAGCAGTTTACCGCCGAACCTTCCTCGGGAACCTCACACTGCTACCAAAGGGTTCCTTGCTCAGGCGTCATTTCTTCCCGATGCCGATCATCCCCTGCGCCGTGGACAGTGATGCGAGGGTTATCCTCTCCGTCCTATCAGGGTTGAGTAGCCGCTCAGCAGGGTTGAGTAGCCGCTCAGCAGGGTTGAGTAGCCGCTCAGCAGGGTTGAGTAGCCGCTCAGCAGGGTTGAGTAGCCGCTCAGCTGAGTTGAGCGTCGTGAGGGACAGCCGCGCGTCCGCGAGCGCCAGCGGCGCGGCGGCGGGCGCGGGGCCCCCCACCGGCGTGCTGGCGCGCGGGAGGGGCAGGGGGGGCTGCGGGGCGGGGGGGGATGTTCGGAGGGAGGATGGTTTTTGGTCGCGGCCGCTGCAGACCTGTGGGAGAGCAGAGGGTTAGTGGTGGGCTCGATTGATAGTTTGGTCAGTCTTGTTTTTTAGAAGCTCGAAAACAAAACGCTAGTCAGTAAAGAGCGAGTCCGTATAAGTCTATTATAGTCATATCATACAAACATACATAATCAGCCTCTATTGTTCCCACTGCTGGGACGCAGGCCTCCTCTCTTCGAGAGGGAGTGAGCTGTCATCTACCACGCGGACTCAGTGCGGGTTGGTCTTATCAATTTCTAAAAAGTACGTTAGTGTTAGATATCAGATGTTTGTGGTGACCTCAAGTCTTAACTGCAAACCTTCTTACAGGCTAATTTCGTTTGATATGTATGTAAAGTAATTTATAAAAAACAGTGACGGGGAACTATGAGCAAGATTCTTATTCAGCGCCATGTTTAAAAGTAAACCAGAACACTGACAAATTCCTAAAATCAGATCAATAAAATTCCTGCCCTCCTACTTCTACAGAGATATCTTCTATCTCATCTCCATCTTATTGTAAATACCTACGTCCTACGCTTATTAATATCACTTTTTTTTGTCCTATATGTTACTGTGTTACCTGATGGTGGTTCTCCCAATCCTTGTGCTGGCAGAAGGCCCCGCAGTACCGCGCCGCGTTACACCCGGAGCACGTCTCCTGCGCCTTGCGCCCGCAGTTCCAGCAACACTGCGCATACAACGGTACAGTCACATCGCCGCCTTGAACTGAGAGGAAGGAAGTTGCTAAATATTGTTTGCGACCTAGAGATTGTGCCATGTGATGTCAGGTTTACTCCTTGCCTCTTTTCATGGGTTTTCGTTAGTACTTATTTATGTAATTATGACTTAGGTAGGTGGGATACCAAAGGGCACCAGTTCAGATTCCAGGCTGCTACTAGAAAATTCGTAATGGAAAAACCGAATGATCCTTTGCTCCACCTAAGGATCGGACCAATGAGAGTATTTCTTTGGTTCCGCTTCTTGACGATAGGTGGTGTTAAATTCAGTAATGTTCTTTACATTACTGAATTTAACACCACCTATCGTTCCTACCTATCTTTTTTTGAGTTAGTAAAGTAATTTTGAAATTATTGTGAGGTTATTGATGTTATGTTGTTATGTACTTCACGCGTTCGTACTAGGCCCACTGATTATTGTTTCCTTCGGCTTCCCTCTTGCGAAAATTGACGCTTCGCTACTGGTCTGCATTGTACAAACTTTTTGGTTTTGGTTAAGTAAGAAATCTTTCCTATTAAACCTGTCTAAAAGAAAGTGCTTCCGTAAAGTAAACTCACATTCTGCTGCGTGCTAGCGTTAGGGCTGAGCTCCCGGCCCGGCGGCGGCGACTGGCGGCGCTCGGCCTTGCCGCGCTCCGCCGCCACCAGCTCCAGCGCCTTGGACTCCGCCGCGCCTACTGCGCGCTGCAGCTCCAGTAGGGCTTGGCGTTTAACCTAGGAAGTAGAAGTCAAAAAGTTTTTTATTTGGAACATACAACAAATTGGCATAATTACAATAGCTACTAAAGATAATAACTTGCAGCTACCAACGCCCATCTAAATATTAAGAACACATTGTTTCAGACTTGTGAAGTCCAAGAAGTGTGATGTAATAAGATGGGTGATGTTTGGGTTTAGTTATTGGACTGGCAAAAAAATATAATTCAGATGAGGTCAAAAAAAAGCTGACAAATTAATACAACAAGAAAACAAAATCAAAAGAACCTGATTGTGACTCAAGAGGTCAAACTGTGTCAGTAGGTATAATGATACGACATTTGAATGAGTTGTAGCTTTAACTAAGGAATTAAGAAGAACAAGATTGAATCACAAGCGTCAGACGATGGAAAACCAGGTGCCTAATCTGCGTTCGCAATTCATTTGCCAAACATGTTAACAAACACAAGTTTTAGGAAAAACAACTGTAATTCTTACATATAAGGTTCAGTTTGCGCTATAACTTCATATTTTTTATGACTTTTTCAACAATACTAGTCGGTCTAAAATCAAATTTATTTACACCTACATAGAGTTGATGTTTGTGGTAAAGTCGTGTTCGTTTACATGTTTGGCAAATAAATTGCGCACGCACATTACATTGTTTACCCACCAATACGAACATGTCTGATTAGTCAGTGACGACAAAAAGCTTTGGAAAACAACCACAATCTCTCCAAATCGTCCATGTCCCTCGTCTAAGAACTCCAATGGTCTGAAAAGGAAAATCCAAACTGATTGTTTACCTGGTTGACAGCATCCTCAGCTCGTCTCCTCACCTCGGCCACTCTCTCTTCAGTCTGTCTGACTGCGGTCGCCATGATCTCGCTCGCAGCACGCTTTATGTCATTGCTCTCTGTTGGTTCTATACCTAGAACAATAAAGTGCGTGTGAATTTATGATCACGAAGAAATGAAAATATTTAATGAGTCCAGACTTATTACTACAATAATAAAACGAGATGAATGTGTCAATGTGGACATTGAGCTAAAAGAAGTTTTTTATAGAGACACAGTAACTTCAATAACAACAACAACAACTGAACAGTGATTATTATTATTATTGTCAGCCATTTGTGTCCCACTGCAGAGCGAAGGCCTTCCTTGCCTCCTCCCACTTATCCCAATCTTAAAGAGAGAGAAAGAGTCGAGTTCGTCCCGCCCGATTACTTATATTAATTTAAACTCCAAACAAAAACCAATTAAAACCAAAAAAAAGATTGAAGGAAAGTAATAACCCATTATTCCTACTTGTGGTTAAAATTCCATTTCGTTACAAAAAAAAACAAAGAAAACTTGGTTTGTCTTGGATTTTGAGCTGGGCTAAACGCTCTAGTCTGAACTTGTCTGAACACACTACCGTGCACCTCACAATTGTTATCAATTTCAACATTATTTATTTCCTTACCTCTCTGCTGCAATATCGCCAGCGCCCTCTTCGTCTTCTCCACCATGCTGAGGATGCAGTTCAGCATGGTGTTGATGTTCTTCCACTCGTCGTCCGTCTTCAGCAGGCCGGAGGGCGCAGGCCCCAGGCCGCGGGGCTCCGAGAACGGCGCGTTCATTGAGGACACGTCGCGGACTGTGATGCCACCTGTTTGAGAGAGGTGGTTTTCGAAAGATGGTAGGACCTATCTATGGCGAAAAGAAAAGGCTAGAGCTTTTTCTGTATTTTAAATTTTTTTTAAGGAAAAGAAAAGCTGGGTTCAATTCCTGTCAATCTGCCTAGGTTGGGGTCGGCTTCCAGTCTAGTAGAAGTTTTTTTTTTTTTTGTAAAATCGACGTTCATAAGCGCCTTTTATGTGCATTATTGAAACAAATTGTTTGACTTTTGACTTTTTTTGTACTTTTGGTTATTCTGCGTTTTATGATGTTCATCTCGTAATCCACGATACTGGTAAAATCATGATATTCAAGCCAACACGTACAAAGAAAAAAACCAAGTAAGACTCACCATCTCTCCTCTCATAACCTCCCTCCTGGTTCCCATGGAAGGCATGATACGGGTGTCCATAATCAAACAGACTGGCGTTGCTAGGCAACGGGTACAGGAACGGCGACGGGTTCAGGAACAGGCTGGAGGCTGTGCGCTTGGCCTGCGGGGGGTAGTCCTCGTGCGAGCCGTTCGTTTGAGGAGGGTCGTAGAACCTGGTGGAAAAGGGGGTTCAAATTCAAATTATTTTATTTCACATAAACCTGCATGGGCATCTATGAAACGTCAGGTGCTAGGTGCACGGTTCCAATTGGTAATTTCCTATGAAGAGCCGACGAGAAACTTCCTGTTTACTCTTTTAAAAATAATTGGCTTTTACGTTTTTTTTCCAATTACAGTGCTAACAGGTATGGGAGGACAGTGTAGGCCTGTCACCAAGTACCAAAAAATATATAAAATGATCAACGAATCGATAAGCTTCGAGTCGTTGATTATTTTTTGTGTCAGTCTTCAAGCTATCTGCTGGAGCTTGCTGTGGTGCATTCAGCCCCCTTACTGCCCCATCACAAAATTCCACCCTATACACCTAATCATTGAGAAACATAGCTTTTTTTGTAAAGATATCACGCGGCCGAATCCGCTGGCGGAATATAGTGTTTAATATAACGAGTGAAAGCGAGACACGAATAGTTAAGGTTATGTTATGGTTATGTCGCATTAATTGAAATCCACTTCCAGAAAATCGAACTACAAGCCTTTTGTTTTAACCAAATTAATTATAAAAGTAATCAAAACAGTTGGTATCGGAGCCGCTATGAGCCAGAAAACGAACAATACTATTATAGCGGACTATTATTAATAATGCGAGCGAATGAACTAGAAAATAAAGACAATACAAAACTTGGAACAAACGGCCTTTCATAAATTAGTTGGCGGCGCGAGTTACGAGCGCACGCGATTCATTCAGTTTTGAAGTTAACATACAGGGTCAAATTTAATTAGCTAGGGAAACTATCGATGACTATAATATGATGGATATCGAATGTATCGATATCTAAACACGATAAAATTAAAAAGATTTGAGGTTTTTTTTGCATGGTGTTGTTACTTAAAGTATGAGTTGAGAAAATCTGTTTTCTTTTATTTTATCATGTTTAGGTATCGTTAACAATCACGTCTGTGACGTTTACAAACAGATTTTAAAAAAAACTACGATATTTCAAGAACCTACTTACTGCGGTCGACGACCCCACAAAAAAATCATCAAATTAATTTCATAATTATCTCAGGCTGAAGAATATCGGTAGACTTATTCCAATATTGAGAATAAAATACCTGTATGTTATTTATATAATCATTATAATGAGAGAATAATTAGATGCATAATATTCAATTCTAATAATTAAATGCACAAATCCGCTCGATAATTTCCAATATCCTCACACCATTGCTCTATAACTTGGGTCGCGCGTGCTCCGGACGGCAAACAAGCGAACTAGGCGCGCAATGCAATCGATGCAATAAATAATAATCGGAACAAGAGAAGCCCCGCCTGCCTGACACACTGTGTTGTGTGGAAGTGTTGGAAGCGGGAGCGAGTTCGTAAAGCTTGAGTTCTAAGTTACCGCTTACGTAGGCTTTCTTCTTTGGAAACTATTCGAGGTTGAAGATGAGCGCCTACCTACAAGTCAAGGAAATTAATTATTGATTACCTACCTTTAACTTGTCCGTATATTCAAATTCGGCTCTTGGCAGTTGTATGAAATGGCTTTAGCACTGCAAATTGACTTACGGTGTCAATTTGATTTACAATTAATTACCCCGACTTTACCACTTACACAAAGAATACAGTAGGGAGAAGAGGACTTCAAGGTTTTTTTCTTATTTGTAAGTTGTCTTATCCGTGGAAAGTTCATTAATTTTGCTAAACACATTTACACAACTAATTAACAAAAATATCAAGGGTGCCAAGAAACAATTAATTGTTAAACAATTAATCGCTATGAAGTTTTGTAATTGGCGTTACAAAACTTCATAGCGATGACATAATTCTTAATTTTTATTAATATCCAAAAACTATCAAGTAATACCAGACAGTTACTTGTTTATTAACACACTAAATAATACGGATATTGCATCCGATTTGTTATTCTTTTTTTTCTTGTAGAACATCAAACAAAACCATGGCTCCATAAACCCGCTACCGCTTATGCCTCACATCCCCGCTAGGGTCGTACCAGCGTTTGATTCGCACGGCCGCCGGCCGTGTCGCAGCACTGTCGCCTGCACACTACTAGTGATCTATGCCCCACGCCTACCAGTTTTTGGCTTTATTCATTGCACTGATAAGCAATATTAATTATGCGGAATTGGCAGGAGCTAATTAAAATAGGAGGGGTTAATTGATTCGGTGATAATGGAAGGCAGTGGTAGAATAGAAATGAACTTTGAATGTTAGTTTTTCATTAGCGATTTATGTTTGTGTTTTCCGTTAAATACTTCTGGCATCTCTTAATTATTACTCCAAATGGCAGACCTATTTTATCAGACATATTATAACTATTGGAAGGAAACAAACTTTGAAGTCGCATTAATTTTTTATAAAAGAAAAAAGAAAAGAAAGAAAAGTGTTTATTCCGCACAAAATAAACGCACATTACTAAAAAAAAGCAAATTACAATACCCCTTAACAATTTAGACAAAAGCCTCGTATTCATTATTTAACACAGAAAAGTTTGACAAAATTTTGTCCATTGCTTGCTGTCAGAGTAAATAGACTTCTGAAAAATGCGCTAAGAAAGTGCGAAAATAATTCCGAAGATGTCCATTATTTGACAATTACCCCAATCAAATCAACGACTAACCCACCTAGCACATCTTTCTAAACTACAATTACCAGCTAGCCATATATCAAAAGTTCAACAAACAGTAATTTTGTACGCAACATGTGTTCCCGCGGCTCGAACTAACGCCTGACTGTTTACTGCTAGCAATTAGTCGACAATCAAACTTATGCCAGCTGCTGCTAACGCCACTATGGCAGGCGCCAGCTTGAACTTGAAAACTTTCTGTTTATTCAAGCTATTAATAAATATGGGATTAATTTTATACTTTTTCTTGCAAGTTTTTGTTTATTTAGCTGTACTTTGTCGCTGGTGCACAGTTGTGAAAATAATTAAATGGTGCGGTGCTTTTAAGTTTTTTTTTCGTATTGCCGTACCTAATATTGTTGATTTTTTCTCTGCAAATTAATATTGCAACAGTTCTGTTATAGTAGGTTATGTTTTTAAATAAGACTGATTAATTTGGTCTCTGATCTTTTAATTCTATTAAATAAATAAGAACTGACCGCTGATTGTTTTGCCCATTGAAACTAGTAACTATTTATTATGCCATGATGTGTTACTAACTTAATACTACCTACGTCGTATTTACTTTGCATTTTACTCAGGGAAACTATCGCTACAGTTCTGCTTACCCCTTTACTTACCAAACTTCTTAAGCCTCGTTAGCAATACCGTTCCATAACACACAACCTGTGATAATGAAACAGCCGATCAGAGACATCTGCGCGCGCTATTAACCGTCAGGCGCCTGCTGGTAACGTAATAGCAAACTCCTAATCACACAAATTGCTAACACTAATCTGGCAGGCGTTTTACGTCGTTAATGTAATAATGATTTTTACGTGTTAACGTTGGTTTGAAAAAGCTAATTATATTATTGAAACTATTTTCCAGAAATTTTAGCTACAAATACACGTTTTTGACTCTAATTAGATTAGTAATTGTTTGTGTATTGTTAAGCTCAACGCAACAGCTAAACATTTTGCTAACAGCTAACAGCTTGTTAAGCTTTCTAGCATAAAATTACACTCCAGTACTGTTATTTGCCTCCTAAGTAATGCCAGCGCCACAGCCTAAGCTACAAGCTTCATAAACAATACCATATGCTAAAAATTTACTTTATAACTTGGCAAACGCACGAGGCGCGGCCTGTTGCGATAAATAAAGCTCATACGTGGCTCTAACGAATTGGGGTAGGCAGTATTTAAAGCTGGCGGTCGCAGCAGCCTGCCAAATTGTCCAATAATAATAATTCAACGTAACCATGGTAACCGTGGTGGTTAGACGTGGTAGGTTTTCTATTTTGTTGTTTTTTTTTCAATAATATTCAATATAAAGAATGGCTTTGTAGAAGTCATCGCCGGAATGATAAAGAAGGAAGATACGACAAGAGTAAGCTGTAGCTGTTTACCTATTTGCCATATTCTTCAGTTAGCCAATTGTATATAGGTAGGTAAGTAGATTTTGACAATTTAGTTAATTTAGTAGAATCTGACTGATCTTATCAGTTAAACTAAGCATCTTTTCGCGTGCCTAATATTAAAACATTACCCTTTTTTGGACTCTGCCGCAGTCGAATGAAAAAGTCCGTCAAGAGCCCTATTTTTCCCACAGCCATAAAAAAACATTCACCAAAAATCACACAGCCCTACATCCTACGTTCCCACAATTTACCCATAGCAACACTATCAAGCAGCAAGTGTAGCAACCCTGCTCACCGGAGTGGGGGGAGGGGTACAAATTACCTGTCCGGACCATTCACCTGCATCTGACGGACATTATTGATAGTACCATTCATATTGTTTCGGTTTTCACTAGTTAATCAATTTTTGGTCAGAATGCTGGAATACATTTTGTTAGTAATTAATTGTTGATAGTTTTCGATGACGGATGACAGGTGATGTTAGATTAATGTTTGGTTTCTGATGCTGTGTGGTATGTTCTGATAGAATATTAATTTCACTGTTTGCCGTTGGCTTCACTAACACCAGTACTGCATAATAGAAGCAACGAGTAACAAAAAACTTATGGATGTAAGTATGTGGGCGTGCCTTATATTATTTTAATTATTGTGAATGTGAGGATTACGTAGATATTTATTTTTTCTCTTTCATTTTTTTCTTCTTTCACAGTTAGTTTTAAAGATGGTCTGGCAGTTTGAGTAGTTGACCTACCCAAATGTCCTTTCTTTGGTATTGTCCGTCGAGTTGAGCTCCACGATAACTGACAAACTGCCGACTGGACAGGTCCACTCAAATCTGTGTGGTTCTTTCCTAAAATACCATTTCAGACACTAATCTACATGGTCCTCATAATATATGGCCTAACCAAGATTATGTCTGGACTTTAAAAGAGACTGCGACCTCTGAGTTTATTTCGGCCTTTCTTCTCAGAGTAGTCAGATAGGAAACGCCGACCTCATCTATGACGTGTAAAAGTGATTCCAATACAGAATAAACAATTTCATTTCATGTCATTAGGAAGTTAGGGGCTTAGTGGAATTAACCCTAAGCCTCGTTACCAACGACGTGAACTCAAAAAATTCAAACTCAAAGCATTTATTTCAAATAAACCAATTACAGGCACTTTTGAATTGTCAAGGGGTCGGTCAGTCAGAAATATGAAGCTAGTTGCCCATTCCAACGCGTAGTAGGTTCCTATGGAGAAGAACGGGCAAGAAACCCCACGGACACTCTTTTAAATCAGAATATTGTTACAAAATATTGGTTACATCATTCATGTTGTAATTATACATGTGAGAACAATGTAGAGAGTCGTGCACGTTAAAAGCGTCCGTAATAAAGCAAAAATAATTCAAAAATTCAGTTAAGCCTTGGCAGCTAAGAGATGACCAGTCTCCACTGACGGCGCCCGTTCACGAACATGACGCATGGATCAGCACCATTTAACTCGACCATTTTGAAGGGAACTTAATGATCCAACACACACGCCACCACCAGCGTGACTATGAGCTATTGGCACGAAAGAAGACAAGATTCACATCATAATCATCCTATAAGATGTTCCGACTGTTAGGACTCAGGTCTGTGAATGATAGTGGAGACATCCATCCACCCAGTACATACACCACGCGGGCCCAGTGTGGATTGTTGTATGTCACATGCCTTTGAATTTTTGGTCTATTAAGTGCTGGTTTCTGCAGAAAGATAATAGTCTCCAGACTTCCTTATTTCTTGGAGATGCCTTAATACTGCATATCACTTACGGGTCACTGGCTCGTCGTTTGACGCCGGTCTCTGCCGCAGCTCCGGGTGGATGAGGCGCGAAGATATCGCTGCTGTCGCCTCCTGACTCCAGGATTAAGTGTTCGTGAGACCTGATGTACTGCAGTGGTGTCTGTGGGAGATAAACTTGGTGTTAGATTTTCGGTGTTCAGTAGCTGAAGCATTTTTTTTATTTTTTATTTCTGTCCTGTTCCAAAAAAGCGATTTGATGGAGGTTAGCTGCTTGCTAAAGAGGTCTACCGCTAAGCAGCGTGGCTATTGCCATGTTGATATGTGCCAAGTGAAATGGCCTGACATGCGGAATAGGTAAATATCAACCATTAATTATTGCCTCGCATCTGTCGAATCGTTAACCTCCTTCATTTTTAAATTACAAACTAAATTATTAAACTGATAGTCACGGGTCTGTCTACTTCGCAATATTCGCTAATGCAATATTGAAGTACCTATTTACCTTAGTAAAATCTAACGAGGAAGTGGAATTTAGATTTGTCATATTTTTATTGATGTTTACCTGTTTAGCTCTCCTAGCCCTAGCATGGAGGTCCCTCTGAGCAAGCGGTAGCAGAGCCCTCAGGAACCCTGGCACGGAGGCGCGCAGGGGATAGTTGGTGCACTCCTGTACCCCGGCCTGGAACTCTTCGATGTTCAGTGTGCCAGACTGTAGGGGAGAAATAATAAGTTAGACAACAGTGAACTATTTTCTAAAGAAACTAGAGAAAAAGTATGTAACCTATTACAAAACAAGGTTTTTGTTTTGTTTTAAATTTTCGTGATATAAGTTTAAACCATAGAAACATAAATTCTTATATCTGTGGTTTTTTAAACCATCGAATCCGTTTTTGTAATAAGAACATTAAGAACGTAAAGACTGAAATCCAGTTCTTTAGACAAAACTGACAACTTAGTTGTACCTATGCATGGGTTGAATATATGGGCTTCAACCTGATGAATCTTGCAGGCCAATATTTAAAGAACTTGGTTTATTACCGCTACCCGCTCTCTATATCTATGAAGTATGCTTGTTTGTTAAGAAGCACAACGACTTATTTAAAAAGGCAGAGGAGGTACTCGTATATCCTCGAAACCGGCGAGATCCTCACAGGCTTATATTGAATGACTTACCTAGACTGGCTAAATATAATAAAAGCTGTTTGGCCATGTGTGCACGCTGAAATTTTAATGGTTGTTTTCCCGCGGCAGAACGATTTGCCCTAAGTAGTACTATTGAATCATAGCGCTAAACTTAAAAAAAAACATTTTTTATTTTCAAATAATTAAAAAAATTGTAGTTAAAAAAGTATTTATGACGGTTAACGACTAGCCCGTAAAAGTATGAAGGGAAAATTGGAATATCTTTTAGGTAGGTAAGTAGTCGCAGTCGGGCGTTTGCGCTGTATCACTCATGGTCGAGATCGCTTTCGAGTTTTGTTTATCACAATTCTAAATCTGCCACTTTTCAATAAAAAAACTATTAATCTATTGTACGACCAAGACAAAACCATTTTGCTGCGGGAAAACAACCACTAAAATTTCAGCTTGTATAATCATATTCCAAGTGACTGACTTTTGTATTGTTTAAGAAAATCCTTCATAAATGGCTAAACTCTAACAATTTTTACAGCCTGAAAGAGTTTATTGACGGGTAACGTTTATAATGTAACCTTATATTTGCATGCTAGGAAACAAGCAAAACATGTATGCTCTATAATGTATTTTTAATAACAACTTTATGTACCATGTTTTATGCAAATAAATATTATTTCTATTTCTATGCAAGTTGGAATAAAGTTCACAAAACAAAGGAAAAAAAAAAGAAAAAAAAGTAAATTCAAAAATGGTTCCATGGTCTAAATAAATCTTGTTTTGCAATAAGACCGTATGTGACTTACAACAAGGTTGTGAATCAGTTGCCGCACCCTGTCTCCAGTATCGGCTCCCACATCCGTAGCGAACTGCTGCAGCGCTGATAGAAACTTTCGTAAGCGCTGCAGCGCTGGTGCGGAGCGGGAACCTTCAGCTAGAGGCGGGGATAGTGACTCCGTTGATGATAAAGCTGCTCGATGGAGAAAAACATAGCGTTTAGTCTACAACATCCTAGATTTTGCGCACTAACGTAAGTTGGCGTTATGGCGATCTGGTCACACCTTATGGTGTGACCAGATTTTAAAATATTTTATTATCCACATAAAAGTCAAGGAAAATTCCACAAAAAGGTCTAGGTATATGGACATTTTTGTGGAATTTTCCACAACATTTTAAGGCTGCCGCAGACAGGTCCGACGCGACTCTGGTGGAACAATTTCTATCAGAACTTATAGAAATTTGTTCTATTGGTGTCGCGTCGCGCCTGGCTGCGGGAGCCTACATTGGACAAAACAGACATTTTTCACCTAATACATGCAGTTCGGGAACCACAGGTACAGTCACGAGCATAAATACCTTACATTTACGTAAGATTCAAAGGCAATTTTCACCTAAACTATTAGTAGAAATTTTATAGTATTACGAACATAGCATTTAAACCACACTATGGTAGTTTAGTGGTAACGGCCCCAAAATTCGAAGACATATAACATCTACCAACCCGCACTGGGCCCGCGTGGTGGATTACGGCCCACTCCCTCTCACAGAGAGGAGGCCTGAGTCCCAGCAGTGGGAACACTATACTCGTAAGCTGATTGTGCTGATGCTTATGCTTAAGAACTATGTAGATCTCCTCTCAGAGTAGCAATCGTTATTTTACGAGAAAAACACTTTTGAATTTTGTGTAAGGTAAGTATTTAATGCCGTACGCCCAATGGTATTACCCTTCGGCAAAAAAATACATACTTCCATACAAACTGTCATCCTCCATTTAACTTTTTTTCAAATTCAAATTCATTTATTGGTGTGATTTTTGGTACATTTTTACATGAGATCTTAATAATAAATCATTCGTTCCTCAAAAAACTACCTTAAAGGTGTACGCTCTTTCACTTAATTAGTAATTATTATATAAAAAAAGAAAGAATAATCAACATTAAAATAAAATAATTACAACGAAACAACATAACTTAAGACAGAAAAAACAACATGCAAAACGTTAACCATTGATTAGACATATAAATAATGAATGGAAATAAAGATCATAATACATTGTCAAAATTAAATAAATATCAATGTCAAATAACTTACAATTTATCATTAAGGAATTCGTCAATAGTATAATAACATTTTTCCAATAATATATGTCTTAATTTGTTTTTAAATTGAATAATATTTAAGTCCTTAATTCCATTTGGTAATTTATTAAATATTTTTGGGGCCATGCAGAGTATGCTTTTGTGCATCAATGCGGTCTTTGATGGTCGAACGCATAAGTCATGTCTATAAACTTGTCTAATCAGTTTATAGCGATGTTCAGATGCTTTTCTGAATAGATGCATGTTCTTCTTAACAAAATAAAGCAGTCTCAAATATGTACAAGCAAGGTAAGGTCATTATTTTTAACAATAAAAAATAAGGTTTGCAGCTATCAGTTATTCTTATACCGGTAATAGCTCTAATGCATCTTTTTTGCGGTTTGAACACCATGTCCTTATTACAGGAGTTACCCCAGAACATGACTCTGTAGCGTAGTATAGAATCGACATATCCATAGTATGCAGTGACTGCCGCCGCTTGATTGACTACTTTCTTTAATTTATACAGAGCAAAAGCAAACTTACAATTTTTTTAAATTTATGTTGAAGTATGTTGCTTCCAATTAAGTTGATTGTCGATTGTAACCCATGGATATCTGTGATTCCTTTATGGTTATTTTTAATTAACAAAAATATTTTCTTCATTGCTCACTTTCGTTTCTAGCGGCTCCAGCTGTATAAGCTGTGCGTTGTCCGTTAATGAATTCAAGATTTCTTTTTCAGTAATTTCTAAAATTGATTTTCAATAATTTTCCCAATTATCTTCATACGTTAACAGAGTGGGTACAGTTACCTACCAGCAGTGCCGTTGTTCAGCGGGCTAGGCGGTCCAGGAGTGGGAGACGAGCGCTGCTCCTCCTGCTCAGGAGATCTGTGCTCTTTGGCAGTTGTGGTGCCTGTAACAAGAGAAACATTACGTTTATTAAGTACCATCGAAGAAGTTCATATCTATACACCATAAGAACTATTACTGCTTGCAGCGCTCGGCCGCCATTTGAACCGGGGCGGTAACACATGTGGTCATCGCGTTCACGGGATTTTGTTTTCAAACTGCTTAGATATGAAGTTCTTCGATAGTACACTGTACCAAACGAGCAATACTATGAGAGTAGGTACTATCGAGGAGACAGGCGCCTGACCACTTTTGCGCCAGTGACCGCGATTTTACCTACTGTGGGCGAGTTGCACAGCCATCTTTTTACTTTTCACATTTATGCTTTGTTTATTATATCTTAGTTCAATCATCTGACCAAAATGACGTATAACGATAAACAGTTTTATTTTTATTTGCGATTAGCTAGGTACCTACTATTTGGTGACGTAGTAACCTATAATTTTTACATAAACAAAAAAGCCCAATCATTTCTGTCTGCACACAACCACAGCGCATGACGAGTACATAATGGTATGCGTCGTCACGCCGGGGCCGCTCGCAGTTTGAACAGTTGCCCACTTTATAGCTGATCGGGCAACGACGGGCAATGCAAGTTGATAGAATAGCCGCGACGAGGTGACAGTGACTTCCAATTATGTTTTAGCTTAGTCGTAACCATAGAGCAAACTTTCTGCCTGAGTGATACGTTGCATTGAGTTAACACTTAACAGCTTATCTAAGTAATTTTCGACGTCTTCGTTTGTACATAATTAATAATTTATGTTGCTATACAATCTTACACCAAGACCGGTATTAATTTTTTAAAGGGCAAGTTGGCATTTATGTCTATACGCCAAATGCATGTGACCTCAGATTTTTCCATGATCTAAGTCATGTCATGACCATTCTAACCCGTGAGAGCGAAATAACAATATTTTTTGTTAGGTAGACAGTTAGGCACGCACTACAGAATACTAGTATTCAGAAATGTTGGTATTCAGCTGCATCCGGTTAGACTGGAAGCCGACCCCAACATAGTTGGGAAAAGGCTAGGCAGATTAGTTAGTTAGGCACGCACCTCCTTTGTATTTATGGGTTTTGTACCTATGTACAGTTAGACACTTTTTAATCCCACCAACTTTCCATTAATTATCGATATCTGAGACTCAAAATATTGACAAAATAAACCAGGTGTTTAAGCCCACTAACCTTATTCAATTTTACATCCAATATCGGAATAAACAGCGCTGCTCTATGCCCGCGCACGTAGCTCATCACAGAGTTTACACAGGCGCCAATACTCTATGGTATGCGGCCATCAACATGGCGGTGCGCGCCAAAATATTGAAAATGTTGTGTGGGTGATATTTTTCGTAATGGAAAATTGCCGCAGGCCACGATTGCTCTGTCATCGTTTACATCATTTAAGCTTTATATTTATTTGATTTTCTTAAATTATTGATTATTGGTCTTTGTCATGGAGGAATACCTACCTAATTATTTTTTTATTTGAAACATTTCTGTTTCGGGAAATCTGCTCTATAATATCTATAATAAGTAGAACTATAATTTAAGGGAAATCTTGAATTTGAGGAGAATCTGTTCTTCTTTCGTTTTCGTGTGTTAAGTGTGGCTAACCATGGGCCTCCGACTTGGCTTGGCTACATGCTGTCGAGAAATATCCTCAGGCATGCTGGTTTCCTCACGATTTCACGAGAATCTGTTAAAACCGAATCGAAGTAATTTTTATACCTTTTCGGTCTTAATACTTTTCCCTAGGTACATATACATTTTCTGCTTAGCACGCGAGCTGCTTTCACATTCCAGGCTAGATTTCATGACTAGGTATATAATTTAGTACCTCAAGTTAGTGCAAGTCATAAAAGCTCAGTTTTAACGGCCCGACACTATCGATCTTTTAAATATGGCCCAGCTTGCAGCCTATTAGCCGTTACTAGTTGAAAGTGCTGGACGCCTTACTTACGGTGGTAGATAATCACCATTAATTTTGTTTGTTCAAATAAACAAATCTTAAAAGTGCTTTAAAGTTTGCTATAAGACATGTGTAGTTTGTTTTCATTTACCCGGCTGAGTGTAACACATGCCATGAGATTCTCTAACACCTTTGGGTTATCAACCCTGCTACACTACACTACTATCTTATGACTGACTGAAGAAGTTACCATAAATCTGCCTAGAAACCAACCCAACCCCAACCGACCCCAACCCCAACCGACCCCAACCCAACCAACCTGCCTTTTTTCCTATGTTGGGGTCAGCTTTTATTCTAACCGGATGCAGCTAAATACCAGTATTTTATATGGAGAGACTGCCTATCTGACCTCCACAACCTTGTTACTGGGTAAAGCGATACCCTTTGGTAAGACTTTTAGGGTTTCGACGACCCGTAACGACTGTCAAAGATCCACAAATGACAGCCGGGTCTCACGGCTTAACGTGCTTTCCGAGGCACGGAGGAGTCTCGGTATGTAAAGATGGTCACCCATCCACGGACCAACCCCAGCAACTGTACCTTAACCAGATGGATCGATTCGTGTGGATGTTAACAAACAGAAAAAGTAACTGGGTGACGAAGATTCGATCATTAAGTACCACGTCGGTACTAGAGAAGACCACTTTCGTTAACTCAATAACAGATGGAAACATTACAAATTCTCACTGATAAGTACATAACAGGTAGTGTATTCGAATTTGTGTGGTGTAGCTGTATCAAAACTAAAATGCGAAAAATAAAAACTTTTTACTAAAAAATAATAACCGACCTCCATCAGCACCTAGTAGAATTTTAAACCCTCTTGATCGTACGTAAGTATTCAAGTAATATAACATATCATGCCTGTATTCCCGAGGGGTTAGGCAGAAGTGTGCCTATAGTCCCCCACATTCCGCCAGTTATGTTTAAGTCCCATGTAATAGGGGGCGAGCCTATTGCCATCAACCGGGCACAAATCCAGACTCACGGGGTACTAATGAGAACTTTCAGATGGAATCGACTTAACAAAAACGCAATAACACTATTCCCGACCACAGTACACGCATATTATTGCGCAGTATTTAAGTAAGTATTGTTGTAAAAAACTGTATCTAGCGTTTACAGGCAAGTCAGAAAACACACTATAATTACAAAGAATATCAAAATACGTCGTTATTATAAATATAAACGAATCCGTAAGTAATATAGAAATATAAAAATGGCGGTTGTGTGCGCCTGACAAAATAAATAAAAGTTTAGTGAAAAGCTAGTGGTGTGCCAAGTGCGGCCCGCGTGCCACGGACACGCGCCCTCAGTGCACGGCCAGGGAGGAGACACCGCTGATGAGATGTCGATACTTGAAGTTATCTTTAATCCACGCTGATTCTTTGGCGTTTCAGTAAAGTAACTTCAGTGGTGTGGTACGCTCTATAAGCCTGGAGTGTTTTAATTATTCCGTTTTGTTTACGTTTTTTAATGCTTGAGTTTAGTTTTCAATGCTGGCACTTGGTAAATAATTTATAAAGATAAAAACTTCGCACTACTATTGTATAGAATCAAGTTCTTCTAATTTAACAGACCGATGTGTTGCTGGAGAGATTATTGGGCCACTTCTTCTTGTTAGCCAAAACACTAGGTTGTGGTGTAGGGTAGGTACTCGTAGGTGTTTGGTGGACCGTCTTATGTAATTTTAACGAAAAGTGCTGATTCAAATCATGTGAATAAATTTATTTTTCATTGTGATTTACAATTCGGAACATGGTAATTGTGTCTTGCCATTATAATTGTACAATTAGGTACTGGAAGTTTGTAGTCAGTCTCTTCATTTGCCTTGGGCTGATAGAAACCTATCTTTAACTTACTTACCTGCTACTGTTGCTACATTATTCTGATAAAATGTTGTAATTTTTTTTTCAATATTTTTTATTATTCGTTTATCTTGCAATCACTTTTTAAAACTATAAGCAGATGTGTTGTAGGAAGCTCTAGCAGGGAAGAGTTTTTCCCTATCAGCACACTTTGCATGACCACAATAGAAACGAATTTTGTCGACGGAAGAATAGACAACAGATAAACAATCACAATCTTTCATTTTGTCTATTCTTCCGTCGACAAATCCCGTAGAAAACCCGTTTCTATGATTGTCATGATTCGCGTGCAGGAGCAACTCTCTTTGTTATAAAGCACCTCGCTACAAGTCTCTCGGTTTAAAAGTTTTTAAAATATCGAAAACTCTCAAAAGTTTTGAAATATAAACATTGTAGGTAGTCTATATTGCAAAACCTTTTCTAATCGACAGCGCCCCATCCCTAGCAGCTCGTGTTGGTAGTGACAGGCGACACCTCGCCCGGGGCGCGGCTTTCATCTCGCCGCTGCCACGCAATTACGGCTAATATCAGATGCGACATTACTACTATTACAACATTGTGTGCGGACTGTGCCACAAACAACTACCTCGTTATTTTGTACTTAGGATTTTTGTAAAAAGAATTGGGAAAATGTAGACGTTTTAAAATGTTTTGTGCGCTTGGGAGTGGGTAGAAAAGGGTTAAGGTAAAAGTTGAGAAGACCTAAAAAAAACACAACAGACATTATCATTATCCTGTTTCGCAGTCTCCGGTCTAGCCATTATAAACTTAAAGCAGAAATTATCTTTTTTGAAACTGCTTTATACACTTATTGGGCCTCAAAAGAGGAGTGTGGCTTCATAGTTATCCCACAACATAACATATATAGCTATATACATAACATACCATCATGCCATGTTTTCCGCGAAGGGTTAAGCAGTGGTGTACCATATTACACCCACATTTCGCCGGTTATATGTTTAAACCCCATGTAATAGGGGGCGAGCCTATTGCCATCAACCAGGCTCAAATCCAGACTCACGGGCTAATACTGAGAATTCCTCATGGGAAAACCCCAATATCACTTCGCCCGACCTGGAAATAGAAACCAGGATCTGATGCACAGCGACCACTTGACCAACGAGGCAATAACCTATATGCTAAGTTCCTAATTTATTATTATTCGCCAGTAAGCCGTAATGTATGTGTACAATATTATAGAGGAAGCTTTACACCTGAGACCGTCCCCAGGTGGCAGTGATAGCTCATGCCTACAGGAGAATAGATTCTAATTAATGAAAGGAAATAGTCTGTACCACAGATAAACAGAATAAATAATAACTCTACAGAATGAGAGTTATTGACTAGGGACTACAACCCTGTATTCTGTAGCATATTTGAATTCACAATTAGTAGAGCAGAGAAAGTGTCTGTCCGAGGGAGCTAAACCGTTTATAGGGTTCCGTACCCGAGGGGTGCCTCACGGAACTCTATTACCTACTAAACCTATGCTAACCCTCCGTCCGTCCATCCGTCCGTCCGTCCGACTTTCTGTCAGCGGGCTGTATCTCATGAATAGATTGTGTATTTGTATTACCGCCGTGCTATTACAAAAGTTAACAATTAAAGCGGTTCCCCATACAAGAATAGTGTATTTTTCGGTGTTTTGTGCTCGATCTCAATACGGTACGAAACCCTTCGTGTACAAGTCCGCCTCGCTCTTGGCAGTTTTTTTCCGTCAAGCAGCCCGACTGTCAGGACCAGGGCGTCGGTGAAGTTACATGACCCTTTCACCTTCATGTTTTAATGGGGCACAATGCAGTGACATGTAAAGTGCTGCAAGGATGTTCTGGCGCTTGACTGACATTGACAGGGTTGTTGGTCTACTTGTAACTTTGTGGATTTGTTTTGTGAAATTGTATTGAAAACCGGCCAAATGCGGACTCGCACACGAACTGAATTCACAATCTATGAAAATTTCAACTGTCTAGCTATTACGGAGGCTTAGTAATAAGGTTCAGTTTTGGCACCGTTTGGGTACGGAACCCTAAAAATCAAGATGGCGGCGTTAGTTCCGATTTTGACCACGCGCCAAACGATTCTTGTAAAGCTATAGTTTATATTCACACATAGGTTAGATGGACGTATCCTATGAGGAACTGCGGTTCTCATCGGCAAGATTTACCACTTAAAATCAGTTATTTCGCCCCAATAATGTTTTGAATCCTACCAATTAGCCTTGATACCAAGTCCTGTTAGTACCTACGCATATAAGCAAGGTACATACCATACGACCCCAATAAATCCGTAGTCCACAAATCATCGCTAGGGCTCCACAGCACGTCACTCGAGCGAAGAGCCCTCGACTCGGCGCCAAGGGCCACCTATCATGCTGTCACTGGCTATTGGGATGATCTGCCTACACGGGGGTATATTATAGTTGTATATGAACTTGATATAGAATACTGGAGAATTCCGCTGTCACGTAATTTTTTAAAAATATGTTGTAACACAAATTAAGGCTATCGGAAGACGGGAGTCACGTTGTAGATGAGACAGGCTTAAGGTACCATACCGTATAGTGATGATTTTTTCGAAACTTTCATGGGAGATAGTTCAGAAAAGGCAGCACACCGGAAAGACCGGAAGGCCATGGAAGAGACTTGCATAGCAGAGGGACAGTAAATACAAGAGAAACAAATTAATGACGATTCATCTTGGTCGCGTAGGTACTTTATTACTGAAGGTCGTGTTCCTGAAAAGCATTCGTGGGTTTGTGTATGATGTTTTTCCACTTCGCTCGGTTCTCCGCTGCTTTGAGGGCGGTCGCAACAGAGAGACCAGGGCGGTTACTTGCTCTGACCAGGCAGCGGTTAGGTGACCGGCTGCGAGGTCTTTTCCTATCTACCTTGCCCATCACCACCAGTTTTTCAAGGTTATCCTGAAATGCAATGTTTTGCAATGTTATCAAGTATGTTGATTGAGTAATAGCTTGTTGAAGAAGAGTAACTAAACAGTTGCTGATAACAATTTTTTTTTGAGTTTGAGTCTGTTTTTTGAGGTTCATCAGAAAGATTTGAATTCAAACCCAAAAAGAATACAATTTAAGTGGTAGAAGAAAAACACAATACTTTAGATGTCGTTTATAAATACAATAACCGCTCAAACAAAGCTAAACGTTATGTTATGAAAAATGTAAAAAAAATGATAGTGTCTGAGCCTTGTTGGCGATAATAATAGACGTAGCGGTGAAACCTACTTCGCTCCTAGTCGGTAGGAGGGTGAGAGGCGGGATAGGACGGCCTCTTCATCATTTATTACTGGCACCGATTGATAATGGCGACCGGACTTGACTGTATACTTTAAAGCTAATATTTAAATTGAAAAAACTATAGATAGAGGCGAGAATTGTCGGATTTTATCTATGAACATCTAAGTACTCGAAAAGGCGTAGCTTGAATGTTTGGAATTTGGCAAAGTTGTGGTGACTGTTCCACAAAAGCCAAGAAATAATTGAAGATGAAAGTTGAAGTAATTTTTTTTTAAGTCCGAAAACTCACAGGCAATTTAAATAAGTATTAAGTATTATGTGTTTTTTTTTTATGTAGCATTTGTATGTTGGAATTCATCATCATCTGTCCAGCTCTTTCCCAACTATGAAACTGCCTATCTGAGCTCCATAACCCACTCTGACGTCCTTGTTGAAATCACAGTGATATTATTTCCCTAGACGAAAAATTTATCATCCACTTATAAGCCAGTCCATCCCTGCCCCCATAATACTAGGACAATCAGTTGGAGGTAACCGATGACCAGGAGTGGGCGGCTCGGTAAACACCATGAATGAGTGATGTGGGAGCCGGCAGGTGCGCGGGCGACTGTCGTGGGGAATCGCTGGCGTTTTAGTGAAATATTCTAAGTAAGTTCACGGGTTTTGTGGAAGTGGGTCGACCTATTCTTATGTCAAGACATTGTTCTTTGATTCTTTTGAAACGGAAGCTTATGTTGTGGTAAAATATGTAGTAGCCAGGTCAGCTAGGATACTAGCTCAGGTAGGATTCTTCTTCTGTCTCGAAAAATAAAGGAATTAGGTCATGACGTGGAAACGTAATAGCCATAGACAACAAGATGATACTAGCTTTTTAGGGTATATTTTTTTTAAATTATACTATCCCACAGCTGGGTAAAGGTCTTCTCCCTACTTTGTCCATTCATCTATATCTGCGACCGTTTCCCGGCTGTCTGCCGAGTGACTATTTCCTTTTTTTTTGCGTGAATTTTTGGTAAAGATGAGGCTACGGTTAGGTACTATCGAAGAACTTCATATGTAAGCAGTTTGAAAACAAAATGCCGTGAACACGATGACCATATCTGTTACCGCCCCGGTTCTATAGCCGCCGAGCGCGCTGCAAGCAGAAATAGTCCTTACGGTGTATTCATATGAAGTTCTTCGATGGTAATAGTCCGCCGACAGAATATCAAGCAGGACCAAGCAATTATAGATGGATTGACAACTTTAGACACACGGTTGTAAATGTCACTGTACAGTGTGCCGGGTGGCCATCAGTTAGTGATAGTGTCATCCGCGAAGACGCGCCCACTCTTTTTCCTAATCGCTTACAGTTCAAGTGTGCATTATAGGAGTCCGCGTATCACTGGTCAGTTTCCCTCAGTCGTCAGTTTATTTAATTCGCCAGTTTCGTTGATTCGTCAGTTTTATCGATTAGACAGTTTCCACTGTTTGCCAGTTTTCGTCGATTCGTCAGTTTTATTCAATTCGTCAGTCAAAGTACAGTCGGTAGAAAACTGCACACATGTCTGCTAATTTAAATATACAGTATGTTAACTAACAGAGGGCGTCCCCGTTAACCCGCAATAGTATAGGGTATCCAGCACCCACAAACATTCAAATACACCAATGCAGCTTGACTGCAGAACTTATTAAGTACTTATAGGACAAACCCTTACTACTTCTGCAAAGAAAAACTTTGTCGGAAACGTCTTTTCCGGAAAAAAAAGGTTCCCCTTTTCAATAGAAATTCTTTTATCGATCTCTTCAGCAAATGGTTTTAAAAACATAAACATCTAAACAGAACAGTGTAAACAGTTCTATGATAAATACTTAGGAATCAGAAGCGGCGGTGCAAATGTTCGAATTTAAACGTTAGGACTCGGCAAATACAATGCTTTTACACCAGCCGTTACTGACAATGATGTAGAGAGACGCTGGAAATGGCTTCAAAGAAATAGTACGCATAGATGGTCGTCTTTACTCGTTTTTTTATTTTGCTTAATTGGGACATATTACAGTTAGGTGAAGGCTAGGGTTAGGTTTTGAAGGAACAGTCCTACATAGAATTTACCTTTTCAAATAGGTGTAGAACATAAACGACTGAGCCGGATAGGTGAAGAAAAATAAAAATGTCTTTGGCGCAAACTCTGTAGAGTTTGATTTGTCACTGGTATACTCGTTCAACTTTACCCCTGCCATCAACCCGACTTTCTACCTTGGCTAAGTTCCTACTGACTTATTTTTTTTTAGAAACAACGTATCCTCTGTCATCATCTGTAACCTTCTTCCAATTATGTTCGGGTAGGCTTCCAGTACAACCGGATGCAGCCAAATACAAGTATTCTACCCAAATAAAGCGACTGCCTCTCTGACCTCCACACAATACGTTACCAAATCAAATCCAACAGAGAGTAATTTTAGTAAGAATCCCGAATGAAAAGGAGAACACAAGGATCGTAGCAGGTGACAGGTGGATCCTGTAGTTTCTGCCTACCCCATGGAAAGGGTTGAGTTTATTATGTAATCCTCAATTAACTTAGTTTGAAGTTATTTGCTCTATCTAGTGTCCACCTACATCCTTGCATCCATCAGTGTATTCGGTTCGTGCCGCGAGCTTCCATCGCTAGATTATGATCATTGCGCAGGTGCCCACTCTCCCACGGTACATGAACTACTCTCATTTGTTGCCGCGCCGTGTTCCGTGATTATTGTTTGAAAATATTACAGGTACTACTACTACATTATTTGTACTTAGTATTTAAAATGTTCGTAATTTCAATCTATGTGATAAAATAATAAAACATGTAAAAAAAAAATTACATGTTACTTTCACGACTCGAGTGCACTATTATATCTATTGTGTTTATTTAGCAGATTTAAATCCGAAAATATTAATTAACTGAGCTATGAAATCCTGTTCAACCCGGAAACCTAGATTGGGCATTTTTGTTTGGTTTTAAATAGCATAGCTGAAACTACAACAGGCTGTCAAGCTTATATCAAGTTACTTATGTAGGGGATGTGTTATGTATGAGTGAGGATACTTCAGTAGGTGACTAGGTACGTCCGGTGAACCCGACTGTGAAACTTACTGACCGGCCATTATTTAAACCACAACATCTCCTACAGTTGAAAGGAATAATAAAAGTACGCTCGCCCCATCCTTGCAAGTACGCTCATCAGTACCAGCCACCTCTAGCCCCCACACATCATTGTACGAGTATATTGTATTCGGTCCGTGCTTCGCGCCACCGTCGCTAGATTATGATCGGGAACAGTTGTGCGCTCCCACACCACGTGCTGATAGAATAATGCGTTTTTGTTGTATATTGGACCTATATTACTGTAAATGGGTAGCACAGCTTTGATATAGGTGGTATTTGTAGGCTAATGTTGTTTGTTGTATTGAATCAGAATATAGAAGTCGATTTGTAGATATTTGGCAGTTGTGACGGGTAGTCAGATGCCCGAAAGTCCGACAACCAGTCATACCAAGGGGTATTCCACCCAGTAACTGGGTTGTGGAGGTAAAATAGGCAAGCGTTCCATGTAAAATACTGGTATTCAGTCACATCTATCATCATCTGGTATTCGGTTAGACTGGAAGTTGACCCTAACGTAGTTTGGAAATGGCTACGCAGATAATGATGATAGAAGTCGAAAACTTGAAAGTCTCACATACTTCTTCAAGGGAACATCACACGAAAAGCTAATTAATGGTTAGGTAGTCTATTAGTGATACACGTTGCATTTGAAAACGTGTACACCAATAGGTTGTTATTTCTCTTGTGTCTGTTGTCACTAAGTTATTATACGCCAAACTAATATAATTATACCGACGTAATATGGAAAAGGACTGAGCTACATATATCTACCTAGTTGGCGCCCAACATGGGCTCACCTAACGCAAGGAGCGTTGGGTGAGCCCATGTTGGGAGCCAGCTTATGCCTTATGTTCTATTATTATTAACGGGCGCGCTACGGTCCTGGGTTCGATTCCCAGTTCGGGCAAAGTGTTATTGGGTTTTTCCATCTGGAATTTCTCAGTAGCAGCCCAGAGTCTGGATTTCTGCCCAGTTGATGGCAAAGGGCTTGCCACCTATTACATGGGACTTAAACATAATTGGCGGTGGTGGTCTTATGTTATGTTATTATTAAGAATCTATACAGGGTGCCCTGGAGTATATCCCATTTTTTTATGATTTTTTTCCTTGAGTACCGTACTATGCGAAATGATTGAAAAACTCATAACTTTTGAACCGTAAAAAAATCCATACTTCCAGGGACACCCTGTATAATACTAGTAGTAGTATCTATTATACTACTTAATAATATCAAAGCTTGCAAGTCATTGGGTGAGCCCACGTTGGGCGCCAACTGTCCTTCGTTGGTAACCACGTAATTTATTATGATGAAAATGACAAATATTAACATTTTACGAATATTCAGTAAATCTGTCAAATGACAATAATAGATTAAGGAAACAGATGTGAATAAATTTACGGGTTACGGGTCTCTGCAACTGCAACAATCGAATCTGAAAACCGATAAAGCTAAAAATAGCACGCATCCTGAACACGAGCACATCTTATAAACAACTTTACTAATTCTTGAACTCCTGACTTACATTTCCTCCTCTCTGTACTGGTCGGTTGAGTGTAGTCTTTGTCGGGCACCTCCTCCTTCACTTTTGCCTCCATCTGTAACAATACAGAAGTATCTTATGAATTACTGCAACTATTATTATTATTACTGTATATGTACTAGTACATCTCTGCCTAACCCATCGGGGAAATCAGGCGTGATGTTATGTTATGTAAAATTATAAGAACATTTGTGCACCTACTCGTTGAAATGATGGTGATGATGATGTTCTGTTGTTTATGATAACTTAATAGTCATACTACTTTGGGTAGTCAGCAATGCTACAACTTAGCCGAATGACTAATCTTTTTACGTTATGAGCTACATAAGCCGTACTAACATACATTTACTATGGCCACGTGTACATCGCACTCCGTCACCAGGACGTCACGCTCGATTCGAATAATCTCGTTTCTCGTTGATGTCCCGTTGACGTTGTGCGGTGAATAACTCATGCCAACACGAGACACGAGTTCATACTCCATGATAAAAAGTTGAAAATCTTGTATTTTGTATTTTATATATATTTTAATAATTGTGAAAATGTGCGTCATTAATTGTCTGTGAAAACAGCTATCGCTCAACAAACTTCTATGGTAGGTACCTACATTATTGCGTTTCAATTGCAAATAGAACACTCAATATTCCGCAATAGCAATAAAATGTTCAATATCTATATAGGTCTAGAGACTATCAAACTCCTGCGCGTTATAATAGTTGGTTATTGTATATAAACCCGGTGTCGCACTCGAGCACCTGGTTCATGTCTCACTGACGCAGCCCAGCTGGATTCCAATGCTACACCTGCTTACTGTTGTTTAGGGAACGTGTACACTGCCTCCGGGTAGTAACTCTGGCTCAGTAAGATTTTGCCTAAAATAGCTCAACGGTGAAAGACGCGGACAAGCGAGTCCAAGGTCGTGAGTATATTTGGAAAGCTTTACAACCTTATAAAAGTGAGTGTTCCATAATGCGGACGAAGCGATGCGAGATGAGGTTCGCCTCCTATTACATGGGACATAAACATAACTGGCGAAATGTAGTGGTACACCTCTGCCTAATCCTTCGGGGATTACCGGCGTGATGTTATGTTAAATTATGTTCCAAAATTAAGTCGTGCCAACTGGCGATCTATTCCGTAAAAATCTCACCGCGAAAACTTAGGTGAAGTGAACTGTCAATAGTGTCAACCCCTGACATTACGCGGAATGACAGCTCACTTCACCTCGGTTTTCACGGTCATCTTTTTTACAGAATATACCGGCTGGGTTTTGATTTACATTAATAATAGTAATTATTTATTTATTTGTCACAAAAACTTATGTTACATTTAGACAGCTAAACGGGACAATTAAAAAAAAATCTTAGATTTATAGTGAAGGCATCTGTGTCTGAACTTCTGAACTAGATAAAAATATGATCTGTATCTCAGACATCAGCGCTTTTCCTTATGATGACCATTACAATACTAGCTTAATTAGACATATTGGTATATCTTTACACATTGAGTGATGCTAGACTTAACGGATTCGATTGAGAAAAAGTACAATACAATAAAATAAGTATGATCATTGTTAGTTCCTTCTCTGCATGAGAAGAAGCTTAAGCTTAAGCCCTGCTGTGAGATAATTGCAGTTGTCCAGCAAAATAATCATTATTATGACATTTTTAGCCAAGTCGACCAATGTGTACGCTCCTCAACCACGCGTCTGTCGGTCTGCACAATGTTCCCGCGTCATCCATACTCACAACATCCGTCTGAAAAATGTAGTGTAACACCATCTAGCGGACTTAGACTGAACTAATATTGAAGAGATGAACTGCAGAAGGTTCACAAGGCTCATCATCCTCATGTCCCAATTAAATTGGAGATATCAAGACTACAGGTACGAAAGTAAGTGCAAGCAACTAATATTCATCTTTTCAGCATGGCGGATTCTAGATTTGTACCCGGTTTATGGCTCTATGGCTCATCCCGACTACACGGGCGACTTGAGCGTGTGAGCCATACAATGCTGTCCAACCCATCGGGGAATGCAGGCGTGTCGTTATGGTATATTTGCAATATCACTGGTAACGGCAGTATCCCGTCTGGATGTTTAGCATCGGGTGTAATGATCAGCTTTAGATACCTACTCTTCATCATACGGAGTGAACCTACTCCAAATTTAATCTTTCGTTTCTAGGTTAAGCTGATGATGACGTGTCCGTGCGTCACTGCTGCAGAACTACAGTTACTGCCAATGATGTGTGTGTTTGTGTGTGTGTGTGTTTGTGTGTGTGTGTGTTTGTGTGTGTGAGTGAGTGTGCGTGTGCGTGTATGTTGTATCGCTGGCCCATTGATATAAAGCGGCGTTTCCCGTCTAATGTTTGGGTAAAAGCTGCGTAACATTCTTTTAGATGAACTTTATTAGTAACTATAGGTACTGCCCGTGGCTTCGACCGTGTGGATCCTAATTATTTTCTAAAATAAAAACCTAAGTTACTCCTTAGCTATCCCAGCTATCTGCCAGTGAAACTCGTGCAGCTGTTTCGGAGATTAGCCGGAACAAACAGATAGACAAAAAAAAAGTTGATTTGTGGTTATAAGTACTGTTTATACTTTCTTAAGCATTTAGTAAAAAGCTATTATTTTGACATAACAAACATGTTTATTTGTATTTAGTATGTAGGTACCTAAATGAGTCTGGTGGTAATGGTAGATTGTCTACTTCAATAAAGTTGTATTGTTTGAAGTTTTATTGCACACTAGCTTTTGCCCTCGACTTCGTCCGCGTATAATTCGAAAATGTTTCTAAAAGGATTTTTTATTGGTTTTTTACTAATTTTTATTTTAATTTTGTTATAACATATAAATTATTATGTTAAAATGTTTGAATAATTATAAAATATAACAATCTTTATTATAGTGTAGGGATATGAAGGTTAAACAAACTTGAAAAAAAAAAAAATTATATATTTTATGAACACGAAGCTCGGCCTTTGATCTGGCGTACGTTACATGGGTGTATTATCTTTTTACAACGAAATCGAAATACTACACCTACCGCAGTATTTCTTTGTAAACAATATTTTTTGTTTTTCTTTCGGGTGCTAGAATCACCAGGCTACTCTGTGCGCTTACTCTGGAGCATGCCACATACAACTGGCCGTGGGAGAAGTAGCTTTCCCTTAAGTCTACTTCCGCTATCTTAAGAGTTTGACCTTGAGCTTTGTTTATAGTTATTGCGAAGCATACTTTGATGAGAAACTGCACTCTCTTGAATTCGAAGGGGTAATTTGATGGTGTTAGGGGAATCCTAGGAATAAATACAGACATCTGTAAAGCTTAGAAACCTTCAAATAGATTGGACCAAGGAATCACGTTGTCCCATACAAACTTTGCCCACCTTTTTCACCCCCTTAGGGGTAGAATTTCGAAAAATCCTTTCTTATCGGATGCCTACGTCATACAAAGAACACACCCTCCAAGTTTCTACGATCAGCGGTTTAGGCTGTGCGTTGATCCGTCAGTCAGTCATTCAGGACAAAGCATTTTATATGTATAGATAATAAACGAATTGACAAAAGTTAAATTGACGTAGCGAAAATCACTCTTTAATTATGGTCTCATTTAGAATAGAAGATTCTTTTTTACTGCTTCATTGGTGTAGTTAGTAATAGCAGAAAGATATTGGGGTTTTCCATTCAGTGGCAGCCTAAACCTAACTTGTTAATGACTTGTGTCTCGCCCTAATTAATACTAGCAGCACCCCGCGGTTTCACCCGCATAAGTCTTGATCCCGTGGGAATATCGGGATAAAAGATATCCTATGTCCTTTTCCAGGTCATGGTTTACCTATGTGCCAAGTTTCATCCATATCCGTTCAGCCGTTTTAGCGTGAAAGCGTAACAAACAAACTCACTTTCGCATTTATAACATTACATAAGTTAGGATTACAGAGAGACTAATAAAAATAAATGACGAAATGTGGGCGTATCGCTGTACTTTATACCTCTGCCTACCCCTTCTTGGTGCTACGTCTTATCGCCACCATACTGATGACCTCACCATAGTCTCCATCTCCTCAACTTCTCAGTAAAGAGGTAGTATTCCAATTATGTGCGAAAGTAAAGATTGTATTGGATTTGGCGACACCTGCGCTGGCAGCGCACCTGTGCAAGGGAGGCAGGGGTGCCCGCATTACCCACCCCCGGGGACTTACTACGTGTTCGAAGGAGGAGGATTTATAAGACTGCGTTTTTTGAAGGAAAATGCTGAAGTTTGAAAAAGTTAATTAAAGAATGGATTTTTTGCCTGTGTTTCGTCGGGTTACAAAAAAGGTTATCTATTTAATAAAAAAACAAGTTGTATTGGAGGGCAACTTATCAATTGATTCGCGATCTTGATTTCGCTCCATTATTTTTGATGTTTATTCTAAAGAACAACTTGTCAATAAATTATTTGTATAGACCCCTTTAGCCCAATCCATCATGGCTGTATTGGAATAAATATCCTGAGGCCCTTTGTACACACACGTTTTTCTTGCCGTGAACTCCTACGGTTTATTTGCCGTGTGTAGGCTTGGTCGTCAGTGTTGTGGAAGTTTTTGACAAACACGTTTTTTCTACGGCGCGGTTGATACGCCGCGTGTAGGCACGACCGTCAGTGTTGGATCACTATGGAACTTTGGGTTTTTTCTACGGCGCGGTTACGTGTACGGATTAAGAATAGTAGGTACCTATCGATACCCAGCTGAATAGGCTAGACAAGACTCCGGACTAGATCATTTAGGTACAAACCAGGGTAATAATTTTTTAAGCAAATTTGCTTAACAATTTGCTGACTGATCGTAGATGAGTATTACTAGATTTTTATCAGTAAAGAAAACTGTTCCCCGTTTCATTATACGTGTATACGTATATCTAAAATTCGAAACTCACTTGCTTCTTCATTCTTTAAAGTAAAACAGAGGTAGGGGACGTCACTCAGGTGCGTGGCGTTGAAAAATATCATATTCCTCCCCCTCACAACTGTTGAGCACACCAGCGGCTTACACAAGTATTTATTAAATTATTGATTGCCAACACTTTACCCAATACAACAATATTTTTTATACCGTTCGGTCGCATCTGGTGAGGCTGGGAAACGGTTCCAACATAGTTTGGATATCGGATTGGGTTTGAAACTAGTGTGATCAATTGGGTTTCTGAACTGGTCATGTAAGGTGGCCGATTTATTTATTTAATTGATTTGGTTGGTTTACCATTAGTCAATGACAGGAATGAGTTTTTGAAATGTAAAATACGGGTACATAAATAGAGCAGAAATATAGAAATAGAAAAAATATTTATTTGCATAAAAAGTTTTTATTAAAAATATATTATAGAGCATACATGTTTTGCTTGTTTCCTAGCATACAAATATTAGGTTACATTACAAACGTTTCCCGCAGATGGGTGTCCCCAAAGGTGTCATAATATAGTATATGGAGATAACTAAAACTGCATCGTTAGTTTTTTTTTTTATGGAGTATTTTTAATGTAATTCCCAGTACTTGAACAAGTAATTTTTCTTACCTTTCGATAATATTCTTGAGGATATAACTTATACTTTTATTAAGTAGCTGCCCTCTGTTAAATGGGACTTTTAATATAATTGGGGCGAAATGTAGGTGTACTGAGTGTACTATTATAGGTGCTGCACCTCTGCCTTACCCTTCGGGGAACACAGGCATGGTGTTATGTTGGTATGTATCTGCCAATATGGTCGTTAGCGTTATTAGCTACGGAACAATTTAAACATTTAGACTAGATAAAAGTCAGAAGCTCGTGGCTAAGTAATAACAACCGCACGGGTCGATACATCAGGTTAAACTACGCTTGCCCGGGGTTGATCTGTGGATGGGTGACCATCTTAACAGACCGAGACTACACCGTGTCTCGGTCCCGGCTGTCATTAATGTATCTTTGACAGTCGTTACGGATCGTCAGAAGCCCGAAAGTCTGACAACCAGTCTTACCAAGGGGTATCGTATTACCCAGTTACTTGGTTGTAGAGGTCAGATAGGCAGTCGCTCCATGTAAAATACTGGTATACAGCTGCATCCGGTTAGACTGGAAGCCGACCACAACATAGTTGGGAAAAGGCTAGGCAGATTGAGACTAGATAAAAGTCAATGTATGACTTGTATGAGTCACTCATTGCAATGCTATCTACATAGCCAGACTAAAAATAATCCGTGCAGTTGAAAATACTAATATTTATACATTTTAAAACAAACTAGGATGAGTTTATTGAATGTTTTGTCTGTTTCCCTGTAATCTAAAGTTACAGGTAAGAATGTAGACTGCAATCATGGCGGCTGTATAGCCAGACGCGTCTGTTTTTTGATAAATATTTATTATTAACAGTTGAAAGGTCGGTCTGTATGTTTAATGTAGTTTTCGAGTGAGTGAAAGATGAAGAACTCACTTCTTTTGCAGGCTGCGTGTTCCCATTCTGAGACTTAATACTAGTGAATAATTAAAAGTCGTTCCTTTGGCCTCGGTCCTGTAGAAAGAAACATAATTCATGCTTGAATTATGTTTCAAAATAAAAAACCAAATTGAGAGTCATTTATTCTAATACCTACTAGTTTGAGAATTAGAACTTTTTGAACGTCAAGATTACAAGACGGTCCCCCAAAACGCCCACGCTTCCCACTTCCAGCTTTAGCTGGGAAGAAGAAGTGGCGCAACAAACTCCCCAGCAGCACAGCTGTCTGTTCAGTTAGAAAAATTGATTCTATATAATAGTATGCTAAGTAATTAACATTAAGAAACACAAAACATTAAATTAAATGATGTGTCAAACTCGTATGTCAGCTAGCACACGCCAATATACCATTTCTGTTGGTATATTCGCGTGTCTTCCTAGGACTGACGCCAGCTGATAGAAACATTATTAAGACATGGAAATATGTAGAAAGGTAGGCCTTTCTACATATTTCCATGTACCATTGCAACTGAAACTAAATATGTGAGAAATTATGCAGATGTATTTAATCCACATGCTTTCATGCGCACTAACAAATAGACATATTCTAAATCCGGTTTGGCACTTGCAAATACTGCCCTTGTAGACTTGTGTAGGAATTTGTGCATCATATGTAAGTGACTCGCTTTGTAACAACTCCACCTACAAAGCGACATACATATGTTTTATACCATGCGTGATCGATAAAGACACGGGGTCCTGACCATCGCCCACGACTCGTGTCAACAGCCTGGTGCTGTGGGCGTACGTCACTGCCACTGGTCTTTCCGAAACAGGACCGTAACGTAACAAAACCATGAGAAAGTAAACAAATTTTACTAGCAGAGCCTTAGCAAGAAGAGTTTGGACAAAAGTGACTGTTTATGTTATAGAATCGCAAAATATAAAGCGATTGTTGATACAATTTGTGATCTTATACTTTGAGAAAACAGCGGTTTAATTGGCAGTCAAACAGTTCCATAAACGAGTCGTTCTCTTGTCCCAAAGATCGGTACCACATCGGCAATTTCATTTGTTTTACCAATATTTACAAGTGGTTTTAATTCGTTTTACCAATATTTACAAGTGGTTTTAAGTGTTATTCGAATCTGAGTGTTTACCAAACATTAAGGGAACCTATACAATAATCGAATCGATTCGTGAAACCTTACCTCCAAATGCGAAAACTCAGGCGCACTATTACGGCCACATAAACTAGATTGATGGTAACACAAACTGTTATTACAGGCTGTCCAGTGTAATGGCTGCATAACGCAGGCGGCGCCGCGGTGCCAGCTAGTGCGGGAGTAGATAATGCAACAGAAACCTCGCTTTATAACTTTTTTATTGCGAATATTACACGAATGTTTACGTCACACATAACCCCGTCATATCAAGTCTTGCGCGCTGAATAAAAAGCAGACCTTAAGTATTTGTAATTGGCTGAAAGTTTAGAGTCACAAAATTACATTCTATTCTATTTTTATTAAATGGCAAGCAAATCTGATGTCGACTGTTCTGCCAATGTCTTAAGTGCAATGGAAAAAAAAGTGTGCATATTTATTTAAACTTACTTAACTTACTTACTTTTACTTTTTAACGAGTACTTACTGATGTTTTATTTAGCGCATCGTTTTTCTGTCTGTCTTTCTGGTAGCGTTAATAACTCGAAAATCACATAACCGGTTTACGGCATTTATATTAATAGGTACATAGACTTAAGTTCTCTGGCTAAGTTGTTTAAGTATTTTTTTGTAACGTTAGGTTAGTTTACCGCACAGTTAGTTTCAAATAATCGAGCTCGATTTACTTATTTGTATTCCTATCGCATTGCGATCGTATGAACCTCAGCCTCTGTACCATACATTCCTCTGTGTCGACACAGCGCAGGAATAGCGCGCACGCCCCCGGAACATATGCGTGCCGTATGCCGCGCACGTGCCTCTTGTTTACAGGAGCGCGTCACGACCATCTGGAAGTCACGAGCTATGAGAGATTTGAGGTGGCAGAATAGTTGCCGAGGAAACCTGAGGTGCCAGATCCACAGAGCGATAGCGCATGAGAGATTCGCCATCTATGTTGATAAATGTAACCAATTGTCGTCATTAGTAAAGAATAATTTATGTATTATAAGTAGTGAAACATCGAATAGACTATACACAATTTGTCAAAAAACTAATTTATGTAATTTTAATATATGTCACTATCGCATGCCAAACTGTGGATTGAAGATACTGCTTGATAATATTGATAAAAAAGTGCAAGATTTCACAGGCTCAGACTACTGTGTCATTTATGTTGGGGAAGAGGATTTCAGAAGGACGCATAATTATATAGAATTAGTTGCTTTCATTCGCGAAAAATTACAACCCCTAACCCATACGAACTTTTTAGTATGTCTGCCGACTTTTAAGTATATGGTCAATAAAAATGTTATGATCAACAGTAGAATCGATACCTTTAATAATTTATTATACATGGATATTGAGACATATAAATATGCGTATCTATTGGATTCCAACCTAAATCTCCCATTCACTTACGAAACATATACCTTAAGAAATGGTACTTTAAATAACAAAGGCCTGAATATTATTTTAAGTGACTTACAAGACCTTATCCTAGATATAAGTTCAGATACAGAAAAACAAGTAACAGACGCTGATGGTATATTGGAAAACTTAGTAAATAATAAGTCTAATAATATTTTTTTTCGTGTATAATAGAATCCATATACTTCACCAGAATATCAATGGTTTATTACGCAAAGCTGATGAATTTACTGTAAATCTAAATAATATTATAAATAACCATATTGATGTGATATGTGTTACCGAGCATAATATGATAACAGACGATTTAAAACATCTCCATATTCCAAATTATACTATAGCGGCAAACTACACAAGGACAAATAGAAATGGTGGGTCATGTATCCTAGTACGAAATAATCATAAATTTAAGACTATACAGGAAGCAAAACTTGTAAGCATACCCAACCTTTTAGAGTGTTCGGCTATTGAATTGTTAGAGCATGGATTGATTATCGTATGTATATATAGACCTCCAAAGACAAAAAAAGATTGTATACAATTATTTTTCGACCGTTTAGCGGCTTTACTAGCAAAATTATGTAGTAAATTTAAGAAAATTGTTATTTGTGGCGATTATAATATTGATCGACTGAAAGACACGCCTGTTTCAAGAGAGTTTGAAAACTTGTTACAGAGCTTTAACTTAAAACTTGCAATAAATGAGCCAACCCGCTTGCAAAGTAAAACGTGCATTGATAACATTGCACACAATATTAGAGGCTGTCAACAAAGCGTTATTGAACTAGCTCTGTCTGATCATACAGCACAAATTCTCTCATGTCCAGTTAGAAAAACTTACTCAATAACCCATTGGTATAAATTCAGAAGAGACTTTAGCACCGAAAATGTTGAGAAATTTATTGAATGTCTAAAAGCCCTAAATTTTACTGAATGCTATGAGGAAAGTGACGCAAATGCTTCTTTTGAAGAATTCCATAAGGTATTTAAACTTTTTTATGACCTCTGCTTTCCAAACATCAAAATTAAAGTTCCAATTATTCGCAAAACCAAATGGCTTAGTAACGGATTAAAAATATGTTCTCTTCGTAAAAGAATGCTTCTTAAAATATATCGACTCTCAGGTAAAAAGTCAGATAAGGGTAACTTTAATAATTATGCAAAAAAGTTTAAAAGAATTGTAAAACTTACTCAAAAGTCGCAAAATAATTATTATATGCAAACAGCCACAAACAAACCTAAAGCAATATGGCAAATAATAAATAAAAATAAAAACAATAATCCCCCTGAAAAAATTGATAGATTAAGATATAATAATCAAGTTATAACGGCCCCTGATACTATAGCACAAACATTTAACAATTTCTTTATTGATGACATCTCGAAACTGACAAATAATAAAATAAATTACGCAAAGATTCTAACTTATAATAAACCAAACTCCTGTTTCTTAACCCCAGTTACCCTAAACGATGTTGTGAAATTAATCATGGCATTAAAAAACACCAAAAGTACGGGCTATGATGGAATTTCAACGCAAATAATAAAACGTGTAGTGTACATAATTGCCCCAATCATAACTCATATTATAAATCAGTGTCTTGAGGAAGGCATTTTCCCAACATATTTAAAAACTACGGTGGTTACACCACTATTTAAAAAAGGAAACCCAGAAGATGTACGATGTTACAGGCCGATTGCTCTCATTCCAATATTCGCCAAAATATTTGAAAAAGTACTAAATAATAAACTTACTGAATATTTCGAGAAAAATAAAATAATAATAGATAATCAAGTAGGATTCAGAAAAGGGAAATCGGTAAATTCAGCAATTCATCAGTTTTTAGAAAAAATACTTACAGAACTAGATAAAAAAAAACAAGTTACAGCTCTATACATGGACATGACAAAAGCGTTTGATTATGTTGATCATGAACTTCTTTTGCAAAAACTGGAAATATACGGAGTTCGGGGTAAAGCACTACAAATAATCAAATCATATCTATGTAACCGAATACAGTTCACTGAAATAACACAGTTATGTCCATTTACAAAGAGAGAGATCAAGTATACATCGAGTCCTAGATTTATAAAATATGGTGTACCTCAAGGGTCAATACTGGGACCACTACTGTTTCTCATTTACATAAACGATTTACCTAATGCTATTCAGCAACCTATGGTTTTATTTGCAGATGACAGTACGGTTCTGTTCACAAATAATAAAAACAAAAATCATGAACAAGAAATAAATGATTCCTTATCTAAATTAATAAATTGGCTTCAAATAAATAATTTACAAATTAATCTCACAAAAACACATTACATGAACTTTAAAAATAAAAACGCGACATCTATTCCATTAAGTATTGCATACAATAATGAAACAGTAGCTGAAGTGGCAAATACAAAATTTTTAGGAATCCATATAGATTCGAATATGTCATGGAAAACACATGTAAATAGTGTATGTACCAAATTGAATCAATTTTCTTACGCTCTATACATGCTTAAAAAAGTATCCAACCAGACCGCGCTTCTTACTGCTTACCATGCGTATGTGGGATCCACTCTGTCGTATGGGTTACTATATTGGGGAAACTCGACTGATAAAGAAATTGCGTTCAAAGCCCAAAAAAAGTGTATTAGGTCTATATGTGGGTTACGCCAAACGGATTCATGTAAACCACATTTCGTAAATCTCAAGATTTTAACACTCCCTGCTCTATTTATCTACCTGGCCTCAATTTTAGTTAAATCAAACATTACAAGCTATGATACGTTAAAAAGCAGAAGACTTAAACATACCTTAAGAGATAAAACGTCCCACACTAGAGCGTACAGTAATAGTGTTTTCTGTATGAGCACAAAGATTTATAACAAGCTACCTATGGACATTAAGATTATAAATTCAATTATTATTTTTAAAAGAATGCTGAAAATTTTCTTAATTAAAAAGGCCTATTACTCAATAGCAGAATTTCTTGAGGAAAAATAATTTTGTTCAATAAAGTACCTATCACTAAAGTGAATATAATTCAGTAAAATATTTTTAAAAGGATTATGATAATTAATATTAAATGATTACAATACTGTGACATAATTGAATTAATGAATAATGATAATTTTTAAATCAGGTAACTCATGACATGTGTATTTTTATTTAGGTATGACTTTAATAATTTATAATTAATATGATGTAAATGATAAAATTATATAATGTAATTAAAACGATGTCCTATATAAAATTTTATATTTATAACTTTTTTCTTTTTAATTAATGAATGTAAATAATGCATGTTCAACTGTTACTGTTACAATTATAAGCATATAGGTATGCATGATGAAATTGCAATGCCCTAACAGGGCCACTATGTTCTAAGAACTGATATCCTCTGTTAAGAACTTTATTTATGTACACATAGTTAGCAATAAAGAATTTGAATTTGAATTTGAATTTGAATTTGAATGTTTATAATAAATAAATATATCTTTTACAATAATAAAACTAGTTTAATTTACATTATCCTGTAATGCACATTCAATTATTATTAATTTGAAGAGACTCTTGTGATGCCACTGATAATTCTTTTGCTTCACGAGGTAACTGGAAACATGGGATGTATGGTATTACATTAAAAAAATACAATACAACCTCATTTCTGCAGCACTATTCCAAGAGCGGCTCTTTAGTTGATATTTCTTCAGCTTACGCTTGTCCTTAATCAAATTACAACTTTCATTCTTTGACAGTTGTATGGCTATATCACGGCAAAATTGACGTGGTGTGAAAATTTCATAAACAATTAAATTCTCAAATCGTATTACGAAAAAAAAAAACTTTAAAACCTCAGTTCTGCAGCTGTCCTCCAAGAAGGGCTCCATCCGTTATTTTATCTCTAGTTGATATTTCTTCGGTTTGGACTAGAGTTTTGTACAGCCTTTAAATTTTGAGGCTTACATAATATCTTAGATGTTCATAATCCTATCAGTTACACAGCGACACTTCATGGTAATGTTATACTATGTTTATAGAAATAGGTACAGGTGCTAATTTTTCTCTGCAAAACGATGGAAGTGAACTCGTTATTGAGATAGGAGTGAGATGGTTGCGTCACAAACATCTGTGGACGACACCGAGCTACGAAAATAGAGTACAAATAGAGTTCGCAAAAATAGATCTTTAAAAAAAAGACTTCTAAAATAGAAAAATAATTAAAGTTAGAAAACGAGTTAATATTACGAGTACACAGGGTTATTGGTTATATGTCGGCAATCCGTTAAGGGGATGTAGGAGAGGTCATTTACAACCAAATCACCCCTTTTGACTCCTATGCAAATGTCAACAATTTTCGAGACTTTTGTCATTTTATATTTTTACTAGCTGCCCGCCCCAGAGTCGCACGGGTAGCACTGGTCAAAAACTTTCGTCTTGAGACACTGTGGTATATGAGACGAGAAGACAGTGCGCAGCTTTACATAGCTGTATAACTATACTATAGTAGTTGCAAGTCGCGAACGCGCGTTGTTTGTTTTATATCATTGACATAGGGTTTAAACTGCAATGATTACATACTTTTAGAGGCCTATATTCAGCGACGTATGGACGGCGAGTGGATTAAGCCCACTCCCTCTCACAGAGAAGAGGTCTGTATCTCAGCAGTAGGAAGGTTATATGCTGATTATGCTACGCTATGCTACATACTTGAAATACAGGTATTCTAAACATTTACTTGCTCCTTGAGATCTACTAAAAGTAGTGTGGTGTTTCCTTCGAGCGGTGCTTGCAGTACCAGATGGCCGTGACGTAACACACAGCTGGACGGAAGTGTGGCCGGCGCGCGCCCCTGTGTGCACGCGTGAAACCATGCCACTGGTTTAGAGTGACTCGGAGGAAGAAAGGTCAGTGGCATTGATCTAATTGAATGTGGTGAGTGAAAGGAACATTATGTTATTAGTATCGATTGAATAGACGATCTTTATTTTTATTTAAGAATTGTAAGTATCCATTTTAGTCTAAATATTATAATTCATCGTGTGTTTGTTACCTAACTCCTCCTAAACGGCTGGACTGATTAGGGTGAAATTTTGTGTGTATGTTTGAGTGGGTCTCTGGATGGTTTGACAATACAATTGGACCCGGTAGGTGGCGCTGTTCGGGCAGGACAACGTCTGCCAGGTCCGCTAGTTTAATATGAAAACATGATTTTGATTGTAAAATCATGTTTTAAATACTTTGTCAAGACATCAAATAAATTTTTTGGCCAGCTTAGAGACAGTTAGTGAGTTGTGTGTGGCCAAGAAAACCGAGTTAGGCTGTATGTTTCAGCATGGGTTTCTATAATTTAAACCCAATTTCGATTCCGGACTAGAACCAAACCGTCTTCCGTTTATCAGATAGTACGAACAAATGAACTTCTAAGAATGTAATTATCCTTCCTCTACGAAATAAAGAGGATTTCAAAAAGGATAAGGGGATAACACGATGCAATGAGGTATACGATTCTCTTCCGATTATAAAACGGGTGTAAAGACGCTTATTGAAGCCTTCTCTTGTACTGCCCGAGATAATTTTTAGGGTTCCGTACCTCAAAAGGAAAAACAGAACCCTTATAGGATCACTGGTGTGTCTGTACTGGACCAAATCTTGGAATGTTCTAGTTACAAAGATATTGAAGGTTAAAGTTCCTACTTTTTTTTTTTTTTCTCGACATCGAGTTTTACTACCCCACAACTCCTGTTCTGTTGCTTGCACCTGAAAGCACAATTCAATGTGTGATGCGTGCTCTTAAACATAATTTTACTGAACAGCAATTATTGCTGATTATAAAACTGCTCACTATGCATAGCGGTGCAGTCAACCCACAAAATTCTATCCGATTCTCAATTTTTCCTACTAATTGTAATTTTGATGTGTAAATAAATTAAGAGAAGCAGAATCAAAGTGTTTTTATTAAAAAAAATATTTAAAAAAGCATACATACGCGACAAACATATAACCTCCTCCTTTTTAGTCGGTAGAACCTGGATGAGACTGGCGTAGTAGCGTGGGGGATTGGCATGAGCCGAGAGAGGGCTGTGGGAAGTCGGGCTGTGAATGATGATGATGAAGAACTATAATTCAACAAGCCACTTAAGGCGAAAGCGTCAGGGTAGACTGCGAAATTCAAATTTTCTTGGGTTTTTTGCAATTTGCAGGTGAGTCAGGATCAGGTTGTAGATTGATCTAAATATGATTCACGGCCGTATCAGATGTTTATTTATAGAATTAGAATCATAAAAATCATCAATACAACTCTCTAAATTCATGTAATCCTATTGAATGACTATTTCATGAAATCATGACATTTGAGGATTATGCTAACTTAAGGAGTTCTATTGCTGATTCTAATGATTATGATTCTGTAAAGCCATATTTTTTATAGTCGCGAATCATATTTTAATCAACATACAACCTAACACTGACCTGCAAATTGTAAAAGACAAAAGAAAATTTGTATTTTGTGGGCTTCCTTAGCGCATCCCCTTAATTATTGAAGTTGAATGCCTCATTGGTCTAGTGGTGGCAAGCGCGACCTCTGAGCACATGGTCTTGAGTTCAATTTTAAGGTCGCGTAGTACAGATTGGGTTTTTCCAAGAGATTAGAAGAGATTCTCAGCCTGGAGTTTGGATTTATGCCCGCCGCTGTTGATGACATTGTACTTGACCCCTATTACATGGACTAGTATTCAAATGCAGGGAACGGCCATATTTTTTAACCGACTTCCAAAAAGGAGGAGGTTATATGTATGTTCGACGAGTATGTATGTTTTTTTTTTCTCCGTCAATCGTGGACTGATTTTGAAAATTCTTTTTTTATTTGAAAGGGTATGCTCCCGGATTGGTCCCATATAAATTTTATTAACTTTGTTTGGATAATTTTTGAATAAGCTTCAATAATACGTATTTTTCCCACTTAAGTGGATGATATGATGATAACTTCCTGTGACTTATTTACATAGCGGGTACTGGTATTCGAATTTGTGTGGGGTAGGAACCACAACAAAAAAGTGAAAAATAAAAACTTAAAAAAAAAAAAAAACAACCGTCGTCCGATGTTTTTTTTTGTAAAAAGTTATTATTTAATAGAGTGTTCGTGAAGTATCTTGCCCGTTCTTCTCCATAGGTACCTACTACGCTTTGGAATGGGCAACTAGCTTCATCTTTCTGACTGACCGACTCCTTGACAATTCAAAAGTGCCTGTAATTGGTATAATTGAAATAAATGCTTTGAAACAACTGTTTCAATATTCGCTGAAAACCACTTAAAACAATCAAACTATTCCCGTAACAATCAGACATATATTTGTCTCCTAAGTTAACAATTATCGTCCAACACAATATGCGCGGAGGACAGCTGTTGCCGACATTAATATAAAAAAGATTCAGCGCCACCAGATGGCAGCACTGCTTTCAATTTGTACGGTAATCCGCCATGTTTGAACCAGAGGGTAGGACTGTTAGTGCTAGCTACTGTTTAGATAAATACCTACTTATTTGTCATTGTATTCCTCGAAGTTAAGATTACTGAGAAAACCTGGACTTAAAGTTAATATAAGTTTGAAATCACCAAACGTCTTGAGCAAGCGTGATAATCAATGCTCGCCTTCTGTGTATGAGAAGAGGCTTTTGTCCTGCGGTGGAACAGTAATAGGCTGGTATTATAATTGAGATTACTGCAATGGCAAAACCTATCATCATCATTTCAAATAATGTTGGGGGCGGCTTCCAATCTAACCGGATGCAGCTGAATACCACTATTTTAAATGCAGCGACTGCCATCCGGCATCTACAACCCAGGTACAGGATAACCGACTACGTTGAAAAGAAACGCCGAAACAAACTCAGAGGTCACAGTATCTTTGAAAGTCCAGACATAATCTTGGTCAAATCATTTGAGGACCATTTAGTGTCTGAAATGGTCTTTTGAGGCATTCACACATTTGTCAGTAATCATGCAGCTTAACTCCGGTTTTATTTCAAGCTTCGATATACAGGATGTTAGGCAGACGGTTGAACATACGAAAATTACGGTTCCGTGGGGCCGTCTGCTGCGTGTTTAGGCCCGATTATAATTAACGATTTTCGGACTTTTTCCTTTGCATGTGCTGTGAGACCTTGCTTAGTGCCAAATTTCATGATTCTAGGTCAACGGAAAGTACCCTGTAGGTTTTCATTTATTTGAGAGTATCAAAATATGTCACACAAATGGCCGTATTTTTTTATTGCGTTAATTTAGAAGCTTGATTTTAGAGCTCCAAGGGACCATAGACCTACGTCTTTGATATTAATTTCAACTTGATACCTCCACACTTCCTTAGAAAAAGGGCCAGCGAAGTGATCCTATAAGGGTTCAGTTTTTTCCTTTTGTGATACGGAACCCTAAAAAATATGTTAGGACATCGAAAAAACCGATTTGGTACAGACCTAGCTTAGTACCAACTGAAACAGGTCTGCTTGGTTCAGTAGCCACATTTTCCCGGCCAAAACCATTAAGCCACTAGCCCCCTAATACGCAGCTCTTTAACAGCCCCACAACATAGGATTGAAAAGTGCAAACATATAAATTTCGCGCACCATCTGCTCGCCTCGCTCGCCGCCCGTTGTCCAAACATTCGGACGGACAAACAAACATTTATATATGTATGTGTCAGGATAATTTTGGATTTTCACTGCAGCGCTAACGTTTGTACGGATTTAGGTGATCTATGCTGGGTTTAGGCGTGTGTGGGATTGCAGTTAAGTTTTAAAACCTAATAACGTTATACGTTCAAAATTACGTTAGTTTTCTGTGTAGGCAGTATAAAATACCGATTGTGCCCTGCCTCGTTGGTTTTGTGGTTGCAAGCGCTTCTGCTGAGCATGAGGTCGTGGGTTCGATTCCCTGGTCGAGCAAAGTGTTATTGGGTTTGTAATGAAATTGATTATAGTCATGATTGGTATCGCATATCAGTAAAACAGTACCTAAGTATTATAAGTTAAACTTCTATGTAGAGATCGAAACCTGTATGATCAATACGGGTATTTTTTCGGTTACAACATAAATATTTTTTACAGGTATTTTTAAAGGTTACCTTAAATTGAATACGACCAGTCTTGATACCGGTTACCGAAATAAAAATAACCTCTATCTAACACGTGCCGTCGGAATTATTCAAAGGGCGCGCATCGATTGTGTGTGGATAACCGGTATTAAAACGGTAACCTAAATAGAGGTAAAATGTTTCTTCTTCTTGGTTACCCAGTTAAAAATACAACCATAATTTATTTTCTCACAATTCAAATTATAATACCTACAAAAAAATATCCAACCAGTGAACTTGTAGATTCTAGTTATGAAGGTTAGATAGCTAGAAATAACCCACATCGAGGGTTCTTATGAAGCATAACCTAAATTAACAATATAGTCATAACTGACTACATGAACATTATTATTTACACTTTCATCACCTATAACAATACTAGTCAAGATATTTATTTCAATTCAGAGTTATATTCATAAATTCTTTAATTTTAAATAAGACATTCAAAAACCAAATTGTCAACAAAAGTTATTGCGTAGCCGTAGCCCATAGGCCTACGCACGTAGAAGTGGCGTAGCAATATGCTACGGAATGTTGCAGGCTACACCGCTACACCGCTACGCACGTGCTACGAATCTCGTAATTTATAAATATTGTAATATTGTTTTGTTTTGTTTATGAGGTCCAATTAGCAATATTATAAACGAAGACCGTTAGTTTTCACAACTGTACGTTGGCAGAGAACAGATAACGTTAATTCGTTTGTTGCTTCTACTTGAGCCAAAAGGAAGAACCTTTTCAGTATTTATTTTTATAATGATTACAAAACCTATCTTTTACCCTGGGGTGACAGCTAGTTAATAGCCTGGGCTTTGCCAACATAAATAGCTCTCCTTGGCAAACTTAAACATATTTCGAAATAAACAGTAGGTATTCTAGTTTATAGATCTGCATTATTAACAAGGATTTAAATGTTAATTTTCCTCAGTTTATTTTTCTCAAACTACCCACATATGTAGCTACACAGACGCCCATGTAATCCCCATGTAGCCTGTAGCCCTACCCTTGATCCTAAGACAACAGCCTAAGGGCAGCCACTTAGGACGGACCCATTAGCATGCGGCATGGGAACCGGCAGCTGGGCATCTGCCCGACCCTCTGCTATTAGAGATTGAATATACATGTACGTAAGAGAATAAGAAGAATGTAGTTTGTGGGAAATTGAATACTGAGTCGAGAGACTAATGCCCTACTAAATGAATCCCTAAATAAAAGTGTACTGTTGGATTTTCAACGCTAGGCTCAGAGCGCTGAGAGTACAAAATCCAACAGTGAACTTTCATTTAGGGATTCATTTAAGTGTCACTTAGTTGTCGGTGAAAACGGGCATTAGACCTTAGTAATTTTATATATACTTATCTAAATCTATACATATTATAATTTGAAGCCGCTTTACAAGTCTGTCTGTCTGTGTGATCGCGTTGTTCATCTAAACTACGCAAAGGATTTTGATGCGATTTTCACCATCATTTAGAGAATTTACTACGAAAGCTTCATGTTTATATAAATTAATATTGAACTAAGATTTATCAAGAAAATCTCAACATTTTGTCAAGTCGTAAAAACCCTGCGAAGCGAAGGACGGGTCGCAAATTTTTATTAATAGAAAAACTAGGGTACATTATTATTGCATCTACGATTGGCGAGACTTTAAATTTATGTCCAGATCACCCTAAGCAGTCAGCTCCTCCACCACTTTGCAGACTGGCTAATAGAAACGGCCATTTTCGCTAACTTTTTCAATAGTAAAAAGGTCAAGTTAATTGAAATTACAGCCGCAGCCGTCGTTTCAAGATCTAGAATTATATAAGGAATATTTATAGCATTTAAAACTAAATTGTAATTTAATTTCTGAAACTGAAAAATCGACCCATCGACGCATCGGCACTATCATTGATGTTGCAGGTTTTCGGTGGTAACCACATTCCAACAGGTAAACCACTCAAAATTCAAGAGTTATTTATTCAAACTAGGCTGAGAATCAGCACTTTTCGAACGTCAAAATTACATAAATAAGACAGTCCCCCAAAAACGCCCACCCTTCACCACTTCCTAGTGCATTAGCTGGGAAAAAGAAGTGGCGCAACAAACTCCCCAGCAGCATATACTCACTGGGTTGTTTGTCAACCTTAAACCATCGTGAATATAAACCATTTCTAGTTTCCATCAAGAACTAACATAACATTTAAAACCACAAACAATTGATCATTACAACACCTTCTGGTCAACCCATTCTAAAACATTGTGTTCCCATATTGATAAAGGGGGTGAGAACTAGGGATGCTTTTCAAGGGGGTGAGGGGGGTGAAAGGGGATGAAAAATACAGCTCAGCAGGTTCCGTCACACGCACGCATTGTTTGCTGCGAGCATGTTGTTTATAATATACGTGTTGGAGATATTACGAGGAGTAGTGTGAAGTGATTAGAGTTTGAGAGGACATAACATCACGATTGTTGAACCTATAATTGTAATTTTATATTCTAACATCCATATTGGACGGATGGATGACCGCTGTAACAAAGGTTTTTCCTAGCATAGGGGTCATTGATCAATATTTTGTACCAGGCTATTTCCACGTATGATTAAGTGTCACCCTGTATGTGTACTTTTTACGTCAAATAAATTATTATTATATAATGCGCACACCCACACTTCGCCAGTTATGTTTAAGTTCCATGTTTCCCAGTTATATTGATATCTAATTCAGTTTCACTGTTTCCATCCAACAACATACCACAGTGATTGTATTGACGATTGAAGCCGTTACATTCCGGTATGAATCGCGGTTTCAAATACAATACGATACAAATATTTGTATGGACCGACTTCTTCTTTTCTTGTGGTGTGTGAGAGTGGTGTCAGAGTTTTAAAGCCGCCCATGGGCTTTTGACTTGGCTTCACATACGATCGAGAAATATCTCTCAGGCATGCCGGTTTCCTCACGATGACACAATATAGTTGCTTTCGGTTATAACAATTGTGTTTGGAAACGTACCCACGAATCTTTTATGAAATTACACAAAAAACACTTTCCATGCAGTTGAAGTAATAAGAAATATTATAGTACGTCCATTCGAGCACTGATTATTTTTACAATCTCTAAAGTCTAAAACGAGGCTAACCTAACAAGCTTGGTATATACAATATTAGTGGTTATACCGTCGATGTAAGGAACCGTGTTCATTATGATGTGGTAATGTAACATCAACACGGCCAGTCAGCTGGTGGTTCCCGCGCCACAGAACCCTTACGAACCAGCAGTTCTTGGGAACGTTTCCGGAATAGACTGGATTCTTGGGACTATACGTGAAGCTTATTATTTTTTTATAAACTGTCTCGATGGTGTAGTGGTTGCAAGCGAGAGTGCTAAGTATGGTGTTCTAGACTAAGTCCCTGGGTCAGGAAATATTTACCTATAACTATAAAAACATTATTTCAGAAATGGTTAAGATGAAAGGACAAAGATACTTAATTCATTCCCACAAATTTTTATATTTTCTTTGTTTATTGTTTTACGAGTAAATCTACGCTAATATTACCGAGAAAAAAAAAGTATTTTGTTTGTAATGAAAAATGAAAAAAATGTCTCCAGTAGAATGCTATATTATCACTGAGTAATTAGGCTATAATTTATTAATTTATCACGCGGGCGGCCGGTTAGAAATGGGAATCTTTCAATCGCAAAATGGGGCAATCAGCATCTCTCCTAAATTTCCCACCTTCAAAACACTACTCTACAAAGTCTGCAAATAACTTGCAACCTCCACCAAGACCATAACCATAACTAAAAAAATCAATGGAAATGTATCGCAAATTCTGCCGTCTTATCGCTACCGATATTTACGTCGCAAACTATTGCGGTACAGGTCATACGTTGCTGGCTGGCACACTGCGTCGCTTGGCTGGTGTAAGCAAAACCGGCGATGTATATGGCACCAGCAGAGCGGTGCGGGTCGGCGCCGTCAGGTGCGGCCGACGGCGCGCGGGTTTGGCAAATTTTAATGAATGTCGACGTTGAATTTGTGTTGCTGGATGTGGCTTTGTTTATGAGATGGGGTTGTTATAGTTTTTAGGAACAACTGTGGCCTGGACACTACAAAGCTATGAAAGGCAAGCCTTTTGGGGACTTTCTTATGTAATTATGAAGTTCAAAAAGTGTGCATTCTCAGCCTAATTAGAATAAACGACTCGGATTTTGATTTTGAAGAATTTAAAAGGCGTTATTTTATGAAAAACCAAAATGGATTAAGTGCATGTTAATACTGTTCCACAAGATGTCTACGAATAGGTATTAATTCCAAAAACTGTAATAATAGTAATTGCACATACCTACACGAAGATAAAAAAGACAAATGAAGTGATTTGCTGAATTAACACTTTTAATATTACTTGAAAAATCATTGTGTTGTTTCTTTTGGGCTTGTGTCTTAACACAACAGTTGCAGCCCTTATTGCACAATCTACGCTCATCTCACGCATAATACCACGCCTCGACCCTATCCATCAGCAACGTACATCCGTGTAGGTCGCCATGTGCCTCCGAGTGGCGTGTTATACGGGATTTCATTTAGGAAAACGTATAACATCGTCAGGCTTAACGCTAATGCGAATTTTTATGCGCGACTTTAAAATATGTCGCTGGCCACTGCGACATATTGCTCTGGCTTATTGAGAATAAGTTTAGAGGAGAATTCTTGGGGGTGAAGAGGGTTGAAAGATGGCGATCGAGTTTGTATAAGGTCCCTGTTGGTCTTTGAAGAAAGTGGGTGAATAAAATTAGTTGCCTTTTGACTGTAGGTATAGGTTGTGGATTCGTTAATAGCACGGTGGAAATATTGCGATATTATAATTATTATATTTTTAAGATTTCGTGTTTTAAAACTTACGATATAAGAGAATATATTCCACAAACGGTGGGACACTTAATGTCGTGTCCTCCGTGTCCTGTCAGCTGCATGTTACAGAAACTGATGGACGCTAGTGCTGGCGCCAAAAACGTGGCCGAATATTGGGCCGAGTCGATTTAGATTGCTATCAACACGCTAAGAAGAAGAGAATATAAGAGAATAAAATTAAAATATAACGTATGAAATAATTATAATTGAACAACATAATAGATTCACATCCGTTAAATAGGTACCCAATATGTTTGTTACGTTCGAATTCCCGTAAAATGCTCCCTTTGTCTCCAGATTTACACAAAAATATAGGTATGCAATAAAGAATTTAGATTTCGTACCATCGTTCCAAAATTCCTTTATCAATAACTGCTGTGACGACCACAACAGCATCCCAAACTCCAGTATTTTGAGCAGAACATACTCGTATCAACGAATCAATTTAGGGGTCTTCAAATAAATAAACGGTTTGGCCCCGCTGCGGTTGACAGCCGCCTGCGAGGGATGGCGGCACAGATGTTGCCACCACCCACCATCCGCCCCCACCCGCCCCGGGGGAAAGGATTACAATTATCGATGTTACGGAAAAAATGGGGGCGAGTTTTTTGATATTATTTTAATATCTTTTGTGTTTGGTTGATTAGCTTAATGCGGGTGCAATGATAAATGATACAATGTGATTTTCACCAAGGTGATGTCTTGGTGAAGTGTAATTTTACCGAATTGGGATTTTTTTTTGTTTTGTTCAATTGTTTTTTACGTTCTATCTTAATTTTAAAGTATGTTTGTACTTGGTGAATTAGCGAGTAGATTAATGCAAAGTTGTATGAACATAATTCATTCAGTTGTAGTCACAAAGATTTTTTACTAGTTACCATTTACCAATAATTCGTAAGTCAAAGTAAACAATGATTTATGGCTCCATGCAAACTAAGGGGAAGGCCGTAACAGCTGGGTCTGTTATTAAAATAAGTTCAAGTTAAAGCACAGAGTATAGACTGTAACTGTTCGCTTGTAATGGACTGAAGCGTGCGATTGACTTTCAAAGTCTCGAGTATAAAGGATTTTCTTTTTTTATAAAATATTTCAATTGCACTGGTAATTTTTTTTGTAGATCTTGTTATAACCTAGGTGATATTTTCATTTTAAAATTACTTACAGCTTGGTAATTGATAGTTTCTGAGATGGAAGGCGATTGAAAATAAGTGAAAATTTGTTTATGAATGATATTGTAAGCGATTTAAAATGGGTGCAGTTTTCCATTTAAGAAAATTCCAAAAACTAATAAATATCGAGATAGAAAACTTATGATTTTCTCATAGCCTTAAATGAGTATTGGAAATAAATAATATGTAGGTATTTTGAATAATTATATAAGTTCCTACCGATAGTTGTTAATAGCCTAGCTTCGATCATACTTCACAAGATCTCGTAACGCATTGACTCCGACGATAATTGCAGAAAGGTCAAGGCAAGTCAACAATTTCTTCAACATCATTGAATCTCCCAAGATATGAAGCACAGCATCGCGGGTGTATGTAAAAGTTTAAGAGTGCGGTACCGGGTGCCGCTGACGGTGACAGCTGACGTCTCACCCCCTTTCACCCCCTCGTCCCGCCTAATTTGCGCCCCCTACAACACATTTGATTAAGTCAGTTATCAGTCGAAGATTCAGGTGTCGCCATTGTTTTTGATGGTTGGAATTGCAAATGAAGAGGGCTCTTGTCAGTTTTCATGGTTTTTAATCGTGCAGTATGAAGAATAAACGAAATTAATTTACGAATGTAAAGCTGTTGTGATTAGGAGAATCTTACAGAACTATCTGCTTGTTGTTTAGTACTTGACATTATTATATACATAGATAAACAGTAAAATATTTTTACAATTTAAAAGTCACTACACACTAAAAGAAGGCATCGAAATATTCCTCCAAATCTACTGGTAGTGTGTTCAAAAGACTGGCGGTATTGCCACGTTGGATAACAATATGCCTTTGGCGGTAGTTTCTGCAGTTGATTTGTATCGTAAGAGAGACAAGGTTGGTGCTGTGGAATGCGGTGCGTTATTTCTGCCGTACGGCGGACAATTTTCTTCGCACGCAGTATTTGCTACGCTCTGCTTACCGCTGAGAGTTTGAAAATCCAACAGTGTCTTTTCGACGCGCTGGAATGCACTCTGTTGGATTCTCAATGCTCGGCTCAAAACCGAGAATTGAAAAACCAGTGCGCGATAAAATACCGCCGCGATATTCTTCCGTCCGTGCGAACGTGGGCTAACAAACGCAGTCACGGGTTTGCGCACTGGCGGAGAAAAAAATGCATGATAACTATCTGCATAATTATATTTATTGTTCATAAAAAACGAGTCCCCAAACGGTATTGGGTGCATCCCTTAGTGGCCTTAAGGCCTAATAAGGTCTTCTTTTTCATAAGCTATATAGATTTACAAGTGTATATATTACTACCTGGTCGGTGTCTCGGTGCGTTTTTTTCACTATAGTGCGCAATACTTCAAAATATCTGCGATACAAAAATGCATGAATATACCGCATGCGTTTTTTTCATCGCAATGCGCACACTTCTATGACATTCCGTACTTCACGGATCATGTTGTAAAAAAACGCAGGGTAGTGCGCGCTAGGCCTTAAATGAAGCCAGTCGTTAGCAATCCATCACGCGAAATCTTCGCCCCTAATGACTGTAACGCATTTTAAATAGGAGTATTATCACAATAATAATGGGAATACAATCACAGTGTACTTTAGTTGTTCTGAGCGTTTATTCTGAAAGTGGGCAACGTCGCAAATAGATGTCAAATATATCACTTCTCTATCACTTGAAATAAAAAATATGGCTAACTAGCGAACTAGAATATTGATTATGAAATGCAATAATTAATATCGTAACACCGAATGTTTAGTTTTAGATGTAAAAAATCTATTTAGAAAGTTTCCAAATGCGTTTTTTACACCTAAAATGGGTACAACATCAAATTCAATGTTATAATTGCAATTCATTATTAATATTCTAGTTCGCTAGTTAGCCATATTTCTATTTCTATTCAGTAATATTGCTATAAGAATCAAAACAGGTCAATATTTGACAGTTATTTGCGATGTTGCCAACTTTTAGGATAAACCCTCTTAATGGGTTTTGCTATTGATACTGAACGCTACAAACGATTGTGTGTAGGTTCTATTATCAGGTTGCAGCATCCAATCGATTTACTGCTAATAAATCAAACTGCAATCATTATTGGCACAGTGATGAAAGCTCAGTAAGTCATATTGTTATTTATTCAACAGAAATAACGCTCGCGGGAAATTATGGAAACACTTAAAGTACGTGTAGATTATATTTATTTTTGCCATCTGCTAACTACATACTTTGAGAAAATTTTCGTATAAATTTTTATAACTTTTTTTCTAGATAGGTGCGAAACGAAAGCCTTTCTGTGTTTACTAAACACTAGAAACATTGAAATTTCTTAATTTAACATACAATAATTATATCCTATATAGATGACACTCGGGAATACTCTGAGTACTGTAGCTTCCCCATTAGTGAAAGAATTTTTGAATATCGGATTAGTAATTCCAAAGATTACCCCCTCCTCCCAAAATTTGTGAGTTTGTATAAAGGGAGCTACCCTTTATACAAACTCACAAATTTTACCTCATTTTATTATTGAGATCAATAAAATAATCTATCATTTTACCTATTATCCCAAAGCCACACACCCTTCACCGCTGCCTGACCTATTCCATTCCACCCCATATTTTAGTTTTTTTTTCAACCCAAAACACGGAATGCAAACATTCAGCCTGAAGTTGCGGAGTGGTGCGGTTGCGGGCGGCGGTGCGGGGTGAGGGCGGGGGGGCGTAATCGAGCTGTCACTGGCAGACCATCGGCTCAACACTTGGAGCGGCCTAAGCAAGGATTATAGCTTATACATCGTACCTGTTTCGTACTATACCTCCTTGTTAAAAGTGGGAATGGCTGTATGAAAAGTTGCCGTTGCCATACTTTCTTTTTGTGAGAAAGTTTTTTAGTGAGGTCTATGGGTTTTCTTTTTATTGCAAGGACAGTCAGAGAAATTAGATGCTTATCAAATTGACACACTACGTCAATTTGCCATTTTAAATAGCTATTTCATATAACATGTAGTACAACTGTAGAATGGCAGCTTTTATTTGAATGTTTGGACAATTATTAGGTAAGTAAAGTTTTCTGACCGTTCGTAACATAATTAGGTAAGTACCTACAAGTACCACGTTTAATCTACAGTTAAAGTTGGAATATTTTATCAACTCAGAAAACTAGATCATCACAAAAAGTAACTCCAACAATAACGAACTGTTTAACGTTGTCATGGCAACGGCTCCGTAGCGCGGGAAAATTGCCAGCTGTCTGTTATTCTTCCATTTTCAAATCAACATCCACCAGATATGTTATGTTAATTAACTACGCAGAATAAAAATTTTAATTTTGTAAAAGCAAGCACTGGATGTGATACTTCCAGATGGCTTTAAAAAAAATTGGATCTATTTTGCCATTAAACTCAAACTCAAACCATTGCTTTCAAATAAACCAATTACAGGCACCTTTGAATTGTCAAGGGGTCGGTAAGTCAGTAAGATGAAGCTAGTTGCCCATTCCAAAGCATAGTAGGTTCCTATGGAGAAGAACGGGCAAGAAAGTCCACGGACACTCTTTTACATCAAAATATTGTTACATCTTTCGTTAAGTCTAGGCAGACAGGCGAGAAAAAAAAACTGCGGCTTGACAATTTCGGTAAGTAAAGGAAATCTGTAAACTTACGTATTTTTTTTCAAATAAATCTGTTTTTTTGCTTTTGTCTGTAAGTCAAAGTATTTATTTGTACTCTTTGACAAACCTTAGTAGTTATTGCCTACTGACTCAAAAAAATTGCCTGAAGCAGAATGGGTCCAAATGTGGACCTAAATGGTTGTTGACACATATTTTTGAGTTGTCAAGACTAGGTAGAGGTACCTATTAATCTATTTGCCAACCCTGGAGCGCGCTTTGCCCTCGACTTTAATTTAAATATCAAAGTAAACTTTCACAAAGAAGCTTGAAAACGTTTGAACATCGATGCAAACTTAGTAGGTACTTACGTACAATACGACACAACTTAGATGTAGCATAAATTAGAAAATTTGCATTCATTCATTAAAATTTTACGAATGAATTTGATTATATGACTCTGCAAGTTATTGCGTTTGCGTAAGGACCACTTTCACCTAAAGCAGTAATAAATATTGATGATTTTGAAGGCGGACTCAGTTCGGATGGTGATCGGTTTTACGAATTTTGCTATGCTATTGCTACTATATTTAAAAAAAATACCGGCCAAGTGCGTGTCGGACCACGCACAATGAAGGGTTCCGTAGTTGGGATGAATTTATCCCAAGAACAAACTTAAGTTTGTAGTTGAAAATATGTTCTCCCATGCATCGATATACTTCACGGTCAATTCTCCAACCGCAAACATTAGTATATAAATGCAAAAAAAAAAAATACAATGCGATAAAAGTACAAATTAAAAAATGTGACACTTCTTGCAAAATTTAATGATTCTAGGTTAACGGGAAGTACCCGATAGGTTTTGATTTATTTGCAAGTATGAAAATGGCATTGACTTGGAAGCTTGTTTTTTTTAAAGCTCCAAGCGATCGTAAACCTATCGAACAAGCTTGCCTGAAACCGTGTATTAGGTACATAGATGAAATCTACGAGTATTTAGACAAAGGCTGGTGATCATAGAGAATACCAGTATTTTACATGGAGCGACTGCCTATCTGGCCTCCACAACACAGTTACTGGGTACCACGATATCCTTTGGTAAGACTGGTTGTCAGACTTTCGCGTGCTTTCCGAGGCACGGAGGAGTCTCGATATGTAATGGATGGTCACCCATCCACGAACCGAGCGCGGCAAGCGTAGCTCTACCTTCGATCGACCCGTGCGGCTGTTAACTTGTTATCACTTAGCCACGAGCCCCTCTATAAAACAAAAAAAACTCAACGACATTTAACCCACACGAAAAAAAAAAAAAAAACAAACCACAAAGAACAAAGACAGCATGCAAGTGACACGACCGACACAGTTTTTGCTCATAATCGAGTATGTTAAGCACAACCTCGCCATAATCGAGCTGTCACCGGCAGCCGAGCGCGCGCAAAAGTTTGATTAAAACCGAACCAATCAGCTAAGCGGAGGCTAGATAACAAACTCAGGTGTTTTGATTTTCAAATTTCGAATTGGTTTGTTGTGGTTAAAGTGTCGTTGACGTGTTTTGTTTTTTTTATTTTTGGGATCTTGTTATTGGCAATTTATTATGAGGGTTTACCTATTCTAAAAGTTGGCAACGTCGCAAATAACCGTCAAATATTTACCTGTTTTGATTCGTATAGCAATATTACTGAATAGAAATAAGAAATGTGGCTAACTAGCGAACTAGAATATTAATAAGGAATTGCAATTATAACATTGAATTTGATGTTGCACCATTTTCGGTGTAAAAAACGCATTTGGAAAGTTTCCAAATAGTTTTTTTACATCTAAAACTAAACATTCGGTGTTACGATATTAATTATTGCATTTCATAATAAATATTCTAGTTCGCTAGTTAGCCACATTTTTATTTCCACACAGTAATATTGCAAAATTTATCAAAACAGTGAAATATTTGACATCTATTTGCGACGTTGCCCACGTTCAGAAAAAACGCTCAAGGCGGTTATTTTTTCTGAATGGCAACAAAATAAGAGGTTTTTTTTTTGTAGACGTCAACTGGCTAACTTGAGAGACATAATGAAGGTTTTAATGAATGGATAAATGAAAAATTACCAGATTAGAAATGGAATACAGATGTGTCAAACTCAAAACTCAAACTCAAAGCATTTATTTCAATTAAACCATTTACAGGCACTTTTGAATTGTCAAATAGTCGCGTCAGTTAGTCAGATAGTTGAAGCTAGTTGCCCATTCCAAAACGTAGATCTTTATGGAGAAGAACGGGCAAGAAACTCCAAGGACACTCTTTTAAATATAGAAAATTACAAAATCCTGGGTACATTATTCTTGTTGCTGCTATATGTGAGAACAATGTACAAAAAATAATCAAAACAATTCAAAATATAAGATTAAAAATAAGCCATGGCAGATAAGAGATGACCAGTCACAACTGACGGCGCCCGTTCACGAACATGACGCATGGATCAGCACCATCCAGCTCAACCATTTTGTAGGGAACCGAATGATCTAACACACTCGCCACCATCAGCGAGACATTTAAGTGAGCATGACATACTCTCAACTGCCATGCTCTTTCAAGTCAACATACATCTTAATAACATTAAAACGGCTCCATGGTACTCACATTTACAAAAATTGAAAAAATGCTTCTAAATTATACAAAACAAATTTGCAATGTATTTGAGAGATTAATAGAATGTTACTACCAAAAAGAAAGAAAATCATTATCCATTGGAGTATTCAACAATTAAAACTTGTTTTAAATAAAAAATAAACATTAAGTTTGTAATGTCAGAGAAATAAAAAGGGGAAGCAACTCTTCCAAACATATTTTTTTTTTTTTTTTAACTAGTGAGCCCAAGTGGCTGTGGAGCAGGACCAGCATTAAGCCAAGCATTTTTATCTATGATATAATCATCCAACTTATAATATGCTTGTCTACATAGTGTGCGTTTAATGCGTGTGAATTCAGTTATATGGTACAGGAGGACATCTTTTACTCATATTGGACTATAGTTTTCTTTTGCTACTCAGTTTGTAACAGAGTGAGGGAAAACTTGGGTATTCCTTTATGTTTATTTGCAATATTTCTTGTGCATATTTTCACTGTGGGCTTACACACCGACATTTCTCAGTATTTCCAACCCCCTTAACACAATGAATACTTTCTAAGAATGAAGTCGAAATTAGAAACCTACCATTGTTTTCTAAACAGGACATCTAATAATACTATAACAATCTAAGCAACAATCAAACAATGACCTAATTCAGTCTGAATGCAATTTTTCTCATTCACACCGAGACGTCCGTTCGTCAGGTGCGCCGCATGATTAATGTCTGTCAGCGATTAATTGTACCCCCACCACCGCGCCCACTCAGCGCGGATTACCTACCCTCAATATTGACAAACATGTATAAATCCATGTTTAGATGTTTCTTGATCGATGTTCAGCATTCGTGGGGTTCACGTAAGTAACTAATTGAGTTAGTGAGGCATTGACATGGTGAATACACTGTTAAAACGCAAAAGAAGTTAAAAACTAAAACCCAACTATGACAAAAACACCAAATAAAAGGTATTAACAAGAGTACGATGTCGTTTGTCAAATACGACAAGTAGACAGTTAAGGAGTTATGAGAGAACAGGTGAAAATACATACATTACCTGTTAAAATCATAACCTTGGCTTTGTCATAGTCGGGTAAATTACTGAGCCAGGTACTTATTCCCAGATTATTTGATGGTAATTTGCATTTGTTCCTTTGGTCTACTGCGCCAAGTTCGATTTCAACCCTGAAACTAATTTTTAAAGGTTCATTAATGGCCACCAAAAAAAGGCATTTAATTTAATTCCTTCATACACGAGTTTAATTGCTCTCAGAATGACATGCATTCCCAAAATTACACGCAGCATCAAAAAACCCTTTCAACCTCTACTCATCCCACCACCCGCAACAAGGTTAAAGATACAGTACCGCAACCGCACAGGGTACAGCACCCTCATGTCCTCGCAGCAAGTTTATCTGCGACACACTGCAATGGCGCCCGGCGAGATGCGGGCCCCGTATGTACTCACTAATTCAATGACAATACTGAGGTGCTTCACGACTGTGTCGTTTGAAGGGTAGGTAGGGATCGACGTTGTCTTACGTTATCTTTCTTTATAATGACGTGGAACCTTATAGGCGATACACGAATTTTTAAGAAAAAAAAATTCAGTGTCAATCTGTCAAAAATTCAAATATAACCTCTAAAATTAGCTACATTTAAAAAAAAAAGTGACATTTATGAGAGTATTGATGAGATTGAGACAAGATTGTGAACGTTTTTAATTACGGGATTTGGTCTTCTAATGTTATTTGTGTTTACAGGCGCAAATCTAATTAGAATTCCATGACCCGATTTTTTTGTTGAGAATCAAAGACACAAACTGTAGCGCTGGAAAACAATCGCTCCAGCCCGTTGCTAATTAAGTCGTTATTTTCATTAATTCATAAATATAGTATTTACGGGGAAAAAAGTGGGTAATAGGTAATACATAGATAATATATATCCATTTGAAAAATAATCTTTTTAATTAATTCTTAATTTAAACATATTGTTACCTTAAAGCATAATTTGCGCATAAATCACTGAATTATTAACTTTATGCATAGTCGTAGTTCAGTATCAACACAAGATGTATTTCTTATAGCACATTGTATTTTGTTAAAGATTTAGACCGTTAATTTCACATTGATATAGATACGTATTTAACCGAACCTCTAATAATTCAAAATATTATTCAACACTCTAATATTATGATTGGCTCTCTTTTTGTGAACGTCAAAGAAATAGAAAATCATCTTCATTTTAATCACTTTTGATCAATTGTGCGTCCGAAAAAAATACCGATCGTCTACAGGTGAACCTTTATAAAATCATTTATTTATTTAGATAGAACGGCCGAAGCCAATTACACTATTTAAACATATAATTTATTTAACACATTCATGCATTCTTCTCACAAAAATTCAAACATTCTGATAGCATCATCTTCCATTCATTCGCAAACATATCAATATCTGTGTTTGAGTTCAGGAGAGCGTTAATAGCGGCTAATGTCCGAGGGAAAGGTGACTTGGAGTGTGCAACAGTACGGCAAGTTGGAACAGCCAGTAAGCGGTGTTTCCTGCCACGACAGTAATTGTCTGGGACAAATAGATTGCAGATTTCGCTATGCAGATCAGGAACATCAATAATCCCCCTAAGAATTTTAAATATTACAGTCATCTGATCGCGCGACCGTCTTACTTCTAAAGAATTGAGACTTAAGCAACCCAACAGGAATTTAGTGGGATACAAGAGAGGATAAAACCCGTACAAGTGCTTGTAAAGGTATCTAAGGAATGCTTTTTGAACTTTTTCCAAAGCTAACGCATACTGCTTCTCAAAAGGGTTCCATACGCACGCACTAGACTCAAGTTTGCTACGGACCAATGCCACAAAAACAAGCTTGATAACGTGGGGGTTGTGGATGTCACGACAGTTCCTTAAAACAAAACCAAGGCGCCTAAAGGACTCCTTCGCAGTTGATGTGATGTGGTCGTGAAAAGTGAGCTTACGGTCGAATATGACTCCCAGGTCTTTCATGGAATCAGTTCTTGTAATTGCATCTCCATTCAGTTTGTATAGAAACTTGACTGGGCGCCGCATTCGACCGAAAGACATCACGTAGCATTTTGATTGATTAAATTCCATTTTATTTTCTAAACTCCACTTATATACTGAATCAATGTCTGATTGCAGAGCTTGGCAATCGAGCTCAGAATTTATTTCATAAAATAGGCATATAAGAGGGATCTGGCATTCGCAACCACATCAGGGAGGTCATTAATCATCAAAATGAAAAGGAGAGAGCCGACTACCGAACCTTGACTCACACCCGACCGAGTGTGGTATGGGAGTGACTCGTACAACCCTAAAACCCTATAAGCGATCTACAATTTTATCACACATCAATCCTCTTCTTCTTCTTCTATTTTGACAGTTGATAAGTGAAAATCGTCCTCCATCTCTACTATGTCATCTGGCGGGTCTTCTAAAGGATTCTCTTCCATTTTAGTGGTGGAGGGACCACATTGTTCTGGGTTTGTAGCCCGTTTCTGTTGCCTTAACGCCATTAATTGCATATTAGCCATAGTTTTCTGTAGTTCCATTCTTGCTATAATTGACGTTTCTCTAGGCATAGATCGTAGACTCATCGCTATGTATTTTCCGTAAACGTCAAATTCGTCTTCTTCATGTTTAGTCTGTGGTTCACTACTTTGCTCTGAGCTTCTTTGTGTAGATGTGGTTTGTGAAACTGTTGCCTTATTTGTTATTTTATCTAACATTGCTATTGTTTTTTGTGTATCGTCCTTTTTTGTTTTTGCATCGCTTGATTCTGCTTCCGATTCCTATAATGGAGAGATCAATAATTAATTATAGACGGTAATTGGTCAAGAGTTTATTTACCTATGGGTAAGCTGGAAAGATGATCATTTAATTATCCGAAAATTCCAATAGTACAGCCAACTGCAAGTTAATTGGACAGTGACAGCATCTCTATGTCGTAGCAGTACTACAGTAACGTGCTTCCGTAACCATTTATTTAGCCACACACAAAGTAAAAAGAAACTTGCATTCAAAAGTCACAAAAAAACCTCACAAAATAACGCAAAAAATCGTTCTCTCACGGGAATCGAACATGCGACGTACAGCGCAGAGAGGCGTAGAGTGCAGAATTTTAACCCAATTGCGAAACTCACTTGTTTACAATCCCAATTCCCTCATTTTGAAAACGCAATCATAATACATTGGTTCATACAAGTTTGAAGAATTCCTCTGATCGACAACGTAAAACGCAATGAATATACAGTCAAACCTGGGTAAGCAAGAAAACTCTATAAATGAGAGTAATTGCCAGCTCCCGTCATTTCAACCAAACCTCTTTAAGAGAAAGTCTCTTTTCATTCGTGGACCTCTATGACTGTGACTGCTACTTGCCTGTACCTCTATAGGCGACAGTCGAGCGTCATTTAACATCTGCTATTTATGACTCATTCTTAAATTTCGTGGAATATTGTCTTTGTTTGTATTGTTTTTATTCTTTCGGCTTTTCTTTATTACACTTTGTTTTTTATTTTTATTTATGTGTCTTTATGTGTGTTAAGTTTTATTTGCGAACACCTGTGTGAGTCCCAATACTTTTTCTTTATTAAATTTCGAGGAACTAACTAACATTAATTTTGCATCGTATTCTATTTTAATGGCCTGGAGTGCGAGTGTATCGACTTATTTGTCAAACTTACCACAGTTGATAAATATCAATTGCCAAGAAAGGTTCGGCACGTACTCATAATGTTAAAACGAAAAATCGGTGTTGAAAAACTTAAAATTGTGAATGCGTTTGAGTACGGCAAATCGCGCAATGAAATAAACCTCTATAAGTGAGCAAGCCATAATCTGCGCCTCTAAGCTAGGAACTCAAGTTTGCGAGAAACCTCCATAAGCGAAACATAGATACCGGTCCCTTGAACTCTCGCTTATCCAGGTTCGACTGTAGTTGAATTGTCAAAATGCAAGAGTTTTTGATTGTAGACAGTGACTTGAGTGGTTAGTGACATGTTCACTTTAAGCAACGTCGCGAAAGGGTTCGTTCACAAGTACCACAACCACACCACATCGCAGCGACAAAAGAATGAGAATAGTGTTACTGCAACTTTTTGCAGTTGCGTTGTGGCTGTTACGTCGTCTTGATGTGGTCGGTATCGCCCACACGGTTGATTTCGGCGGCCAACTGTGGTCCGTGTGAAGAAAAAAAAACTTTTTTTATTTTATTATTGCGCCTGTCCACGCGGTGTCTTTGTAGTTGTGTGTGTGGTTATAGTCCGTGTGATCTGGCCCTTACATACACAAAGATGTTTCAATTTTAATATAAAATCGATTAGTTCTACGTACAGTTTCTTTTGTTTCAACATTTAGGCTCAACCCAAATTGGTTCCTAGTCCTTAACATTTCGTCAGCGATCGAGAACCATGCTACCTTAGGTTTGTACGGCTTCCCGCCTCCTTTAGCACTATTTTCCATCTTCTTCAACTCCGTGTAATACGAAGACCTTAGATTCTTAATTTTCTGCGGAATGTGTGTGACTTTCAACCCGGGAATGTTCAGTTTCTGTAGTATCTCCTTATACGCGTTGTCTCTCACTTCTCTCTTCTTATAATTCACATTTGAAACATCCCATAAACAGTCATATTGTTTGTATACTTTAACTAGTTCTAACACTTGTGATTCGGACAGTCGTTCCGATGCTCTTTCTCTCTTCATGGCGCGGCAGTTGCGTGCGGGTTGTACGCGGACTGCGTAATAACTAACTAGCAGGGGTGACTGGCGACTGCGGGGAGACGCTTGCGGGGGGCTGCGGTTCCGATTGGTCGATACTGAATGGAAGGTCGTTTGGGAACGACTTTTATTTTTCGTGAGATGACGCAATGGCGTGTCGATAACCCGCATGCTGGTAAGTAACGGCAGGAGTAGACACGCATTTAAAATATTACTAATATTATTTACTTTTAAACGTAGTCAGCTGTTTTTTATTCCGTTTCTTGGGCGCAAATTGGGGTTCGTTTGTTTAGTTCGTGGCTCCATGTAGCATTATATTCAACTGCAGCCGACTATATTGGTAGCCGACCTCAGCACTGTCGGGAAAAGGCTAGACAGGTTATGATGGGCGCTAAATTGCTAGTTTTTTAGCATGATAATCAGTCCATAGACTATCGGCGGATGATTGTGGGCGCAAAGTTATGATTCACGTTGATTAATTATTGTCATGATTCTCATCAGTCAAAAGACAATCTTGTGGTTCGCGCACTGATCGAGGACGTTCACATAGGAATAATAGTAGAAAGAAATAACTGCACTCCTTTGAAAAGACGGAGGTCAAAATTACCACTGTGTGTACACACAGTGGTAATTTTGTCCTCGTTGACCTCGTTTTCGACCAAGTTGCCGAGTGGAATTTGCCACTCGGCAAGGAATTCACCACGGAATGTTTTAAATTCATGATTTGACATAACATAACATCACGCCTGTAATTCCCGAAGGTTTAGCCAGAGGTGTAGGTACCTATAGTAAACCCTCATTTCGACAGTTATGTATGTTCTCAATAGGGCGATTCATGTTCTGTTTAGATAGAAATAAAGTAAATAGTAATATAGAATGTGTACGTATTACATAATATACAATTCGTTTATCAGACTTGTGCTGCGGGTATACCCACACGTAGTATGTAGCACACTTGATAGATATGCATTCAGATCCATTCAGATTTGTTAAGAAATCTCCAAATAAAGAATACTTACTTATCAAAATGGGGATTGAAACTACTCAACCACTTGCTACTTACAATGAAATCATTTCAAGCAGGTAAGATGGCAGATCTTACCTGCATTTATGCAAAATCTTTGTAATTCACTCAAAAAGCGCCAAAGAAGGCTGCAACCACACAATGGCGCAGAGATCAACCAGTACCCTAATTACGTAATACACGATCAATCAGAATCTGAATCGTTTTGAAAAAGATTGCTAATCCATTGCTTTATAAGTTCGAAAAAATATCTGCTCAACAACGTAAATAACGCAATGAATGTTGTTAAACTGTCAAAATGAAACAGATTAGTCGTAATCGTTTACGAAAATGTGTTACGTAATTAGATAGCAGGTCAACTGACAACTGAGATGTCGACAAGATCTAATTTACAACATTTCATATTTTCAAGATGCTTACAAATATTATTATATAGACCGTATAGCTTCCGTATGACATTCCGATGACATAAGTAGGTACCTATATGCTTTATTTGTTTAAAATCTGAATTTATAATCGTTTGATCGTCATCCTACGTTTTTCAGCTTTTACTATTTTATTCCGTAACGAAACAAAATTCGAACTTATGAAAGAAAAATGTTGGAATTGTATTTTTGTTTTAGAAATAAATGTTATCAATTCGAACCTCCGGTTCACGATTGACACTCACTTGCTATAAGTAAGAGGTTGCTGTAGACTATAGAGCTTCAGTAGCGGATCCATGGGGTCAAGCCCCCCCCAAAAGCATCTGAGTTATTCTGTGAAAAATCTTAAAGTGAACCTAATATTATTCTAATTAATTTTGAGCACGCAAACTAATAGTAGGCCACTGCGCTCTGCAATATGATGATGCTAAACACCAAGGGTCATAAAGTCATAAGACTACTAGTCATCATTCTTATCTGCTGCCTCACGCCAGCGCTGGTGGCAATTCATCACGCTCTATTTGAAAATGCCAACTAAAGTAAGCCACTGCGCTCTGCAGGGCAATGATGCTAAACACCAAGGGTCATAAGACTACAAGTCATCATTACTTATCTGCTGGGCCTCACGGCCGCGCTGGTGACAATTTATCACGCTCGCGCCGAGCCCGCCAGTGCAAACGGACTCAAATCGAGCCCGTATGCGGGACGTAGACGGTAGCGATAGCAAATTAGATGCGATATTTTGGAAGGATATTTTTTACAAGCAATGGTAGAAAATGTTCAAGAAAATGGTGAGTTATTGAAAAGTCAATTTAGTCATTATATAGTCTCATTTTAAAATATTCAGTCCAAATTACGGATCAGAGGATCTATGATCCTCTGATATACCCGGTGATTTTTTTATATAAAGGATGAGAATTCTTCCTACCGTTCCCGTTTTTGTTCAAGGAGACAGAATATTCCACAGAACAGATAAAACCTCTTTTATCTGTTCTGTGGAATATTCCTTGTTTTGCTAATTTTGCGCGTTAATTCACGACACATCTGACATTGACAATTTCATACGTTTTTTTCAGCTCCCCGACTTCCGATTTAGTAACAAAAGTAAGTAAGGGATAAGCTTTAAAGCGATCTATGAGGTAATTGTTATGTTCTGCACAACAGAAAAAAAAGTAAGTAATACTTTAGGATTTTCACTTTTTATTCTAAGTTTTATGATAAAAATAACCTAAGTAAATAAAGTACCAAATAACAAATGAGCGATTCTTTACATTAAAAAAAATCCTGAAATAAATAAATTAACCAAACCACCAATATAATAAATACTCCTCTCCATTTCGTTTGCCGACGCTCCTGCGGCCCGCATGTCTGTGATAGGCGCACAACTCTCGATCATGGGGGACAGTTTTATCTCGCAGCCAGGACTGTTTACACTAATCTACATTTAATTGCTCGGCATGCTGTGGGACAGGGCTCCGGGCTCAGGGCTCAAGGTACAGGGGAGCAGGTTGATTGTGTACAGAAATAATGAGATAACCTGTGTAGGTATGAAATGTACCTACCTACTGATCTGATGAATAAAATGTTCACGCGCTGTTAACGATAAGGCTTAGAATCAGTTAACGATAAGTATACGAGTAAGTCTAAAATGGCTGTGCTGAAACTGACTGCCACTGACAGGCAAAGGAAGCCTCATCTTCAAATAGCATTGGCATGGTGAAACATGTAGACTTACTCTTAACACCCTATGTTGTTTGGTTCTGGCGAATAAATTCAGTATTTTGACTTGTGACCACCGCTTGCCCCACAGACGGGTCCAGCGGCGGGCACAGGGGCACGTGTGATGATCGAAACGTCTGAATGGACTGGCCTGAATGCATATCTATCAAGGCATTGCTTGAATGATGAACACTGAAGAAGAAGGCTACTATATCTTCATTGAAAAATTATTAATCCCAAAAACAGCATAGTGCAATTAAGATATGGGAGACACTTCTTATCTGTCTGGCCTTGCCCGGTTACATCTCGCGAGTTACGTTACAGATTCAGCGCAATCGGGTGTCAATTAAGTGTTTCCGCAAACATGGCTACTGCCACACTTTAAGTATGCCGTGTAAGTATATGTATCTGCATGTATGTATGAATGTACAGACAGCTTGTATTATACTCAGCTGTGGGCATTCCAACATTGAGTCCTCATAATAGTTACATTACCATTATTAGTATCGCAAATAGTCAAGACCAGGGACAAAAAGCACCTGTTTTATCTAAAATATGAGTTATCACAGTTAGATTGCCATTATCAGTAAGTATCGCAAATAACCAGAGAGGCGAAACAAAGCACCTGGTCCTCCCAATAATTTTTCCCTACCCATTCATCTCCCTCGCTTGTTATCTGTTACCTATCAGAACTACACCTGGTTCTTTATTTAAAACCCGATGGTCGTTGAAAGTGGCGCGAAAGAGATGCATTTAGCCGCGCGTCGTCAACACGGCTGCGCGCAGCTGGCCTCTTAGCGTTATTTATACAATGGCGGATTGCGCTGTTACCACCGATGGGAGATGTAATGGGTTCTGATGTAGGTATTATATGTATAGCCTGTTGGTGGTTGTTGACACGAGAAGTAATAATTTCAAAGAGATGACTTTGAAAAATTGTCGATGGAGTTTCTTGCCAATTCTTCTCCATAGGTACCTACTACGCTTTGGAATGGGCAACTAGCTTCATATTCCTGATTGACCGACTCCTTTGACAATTCAAAAGTGCCTGTAAATGTTATAATTGAAATGAATGTTTTGAGTTTGAGTTTATACGAGATGTAAGTAATAATTGTTTGGATAAAAAAAACACTAGAATTTTGGCCTTAAATATAAGGTCAAATTCTAGTGTGTTTTGCACTTTCATTGATATAAAAATGCAGCGATACTGATAGTACTTTTACGGGTTCTAAATGTCAAGTGTCAATGCTTAAGGGGCAAAGTTCATGGCCCACGTTGGGCGCCAACAATATCCATAAATGAATAAAAACCGGCCAAGTGCGTCGCGGACCACGCATAATGAAGGGTTCCGTAGTTTGGATAATTTTATCCCAAGAACAAACTTAACATGTTTTTGCAACTGCAAATGTAAGTTGGTCGATTATTACTCGTTAACTTGTAAAGCCTACTTAGCTGTGATAATTTTCCTTTTAATTACGTTATATATTTTTTTCTCCTTGTATCGTGGGTGCGTTTACAAACATAGAAACTCACATACACTAACACCCAGACCCGGAACAACTACTTGCAGATCATACAAATATTTGTTCCGTGCGGGGATCGAACTCGCGACACGTTGCGCAACAGTCGATCGCTCAGCCTCTGCGCCAACCGTGTCGTCAAAGTTAGTTATATATACTACTGCTGTGAATGGTTCCACACACAGAACAGAAAAAACAGTGTTCTGTGGTTCCACATATCCAGAGCCAACCATTTAGCTGGCAGGGACAGGGGCATTTGACTCTAACAAAAACAGTGTTCTGTGGTTCCACATATCCAGAGCCAACCATTTAGCTGGCAGGGACAAGGGCATTTGACTCTAACAAAAACAGTGTTCTGTGGTTCCACATATCCAGAGCCAACCATTTAGCTGGCAGGGACAGGGGCATTTGACTCTAACAAAAACAGTGTTCTGTGGTTGCACATATCCAGAGCCAACCATTTAGCTGGCAGGGACAGGGGCATTTGACTCTAACAAAAACAGTGTTCTGTGGTTCCACATATCCAGAGCCAACCATTTAGCTGGCAGGGACAGGGGCATTTGACTCTAACAAAAACAGTGTTCTGTGGTTCCACATATCCAGAGCCAACCATTTAGCTGGCAGGGACAGGGGCATTTGACTCTAACAAAAACAGTGTTCTGTGGTTCCACATATCCAGAGCCAACCATTTAGCTGGCAGGGACAAGGGCATTTGACTCTAACAAAAATTTGAACTTTAAAGAACAAACCACAGTTAACACACAGAAAATTGATTTGTAACTCATCCTTTTTAGCTAAATAATTGCTCACTCCTATCAACTTAGCTACCAAAAAAAATAAAAAACGAAAAAGTTCGCCATAATTGCTGACCATCTGTGGATCTAAACAAAAGCCAATAAATCTCATCAAAATGTCAAACATACGTTTTGTTTCTTAGCTTGTCTAACATGTTGAATACTATATCTGTGCATCTCGCTTGCACATGATAGTGTGAAGTTGGTTAACGAAGACCACAGATTCTTCAGTTATTATAGGATTTAAAAATTTAAAATATTTATTCGCCTGATAAACAGCCAGATAATTTTATACGCTAAATAACTATTCAATGATTTAACTGAGGATTGAAAAATTGGCCTTAAGTCACTATAGCTAGTCAAAGATTGGCAAAACCCATATTCGCCCCATCACTAATAAGTATTTAGTTTGTTTGAAAAATCACTTTTTTAATTCGAAATTAAAAAAGTAATTTTTCAAACAAAAAGTTGTTAGGAAATATTTGATAAAATCAATCTGCCTAGCCTTTTCCCAACTATGTTGGGGTCGGCTTCCAGTCTAACCGGATGCAGCTGAATACCAGTATTTTACATGGAGCGACTGCCTATCTGACCTCCACAACCCAGTAACTGGGTAATACGATACCCCTTGGTAAGACTTTCGGGCTTCTGACGACTCGTAACGACTGTCAAAGATCCACGAATGACAGCCGGGACCAGCGGCTTAACGTGCTTTCCGAGGCACAGAGGATTCTCGGTATGTAAAGATGGTCACCCATCCACTGACCAACCCTGGCAAGCGTAGGTTAACCTGATGGATCGACCAGTGCGGCTGTTGTTACTTAGCCACGAGCTCCTCAAAAAATGTTAGGAAATATTTGATAGTTTCACAATAATCCCATTCACAATATTAATGTGGTCAGTCATTTCATTTATTGTCGATCGAATTGTATAATTCAGATACCTAACGTTTTTTAACAGCTGTGTGCGAACCACAAAACTTGTTGTCTAACATTTACAAAATATGTAAGTACGCAATACAGTATTTGCATATTTAATAACTTGACATGACTTGATATATTGGTAATATCGTATAATTGTATGTCTAGATCCTCAGTAATAAATTATTAGAGTCCGACCGATGTTGTTTTTGGCCCAAAACATAAACGAAATTCGGCCTGATTTGCATTTTCGGCCGAAAACAGAAAACGAAAAGAGTTTTTCTGTTTGTCGGTATTTCTTTGATAAAAGTAAAAGAAATGCAGTTTCAAGCTTTTAATAATTTTATTCCACCGTTTAAAATCACACTAAACTTTATACTTTTCACAAACACATCCAAAATAAATATTAAACAATATTTTATTAAATGCATTTTCACAGTTATTGAGCTATTCGTTCTTGTTTCTATTATGCATTTTCTCTGAATAGGTAAATTTATTGAAAGTATTAGTATAGGTTTACCTGTATTTAATTTTTTTGGCCCAATCCGAAAATAATTTATTTTTTTCGCCCGAAAGCGAATTTTGCCGAAAATTGCCGAAAACCGAACACGAAATTCGGTCGGACTCTAAAAATTACATGCAATTTTTTATTTGAATATCTAATAGATGCAACAATAAGGTGACCATTTTGAAATTATTGAAATTTCATCACCATTCACATTAATCATTCGTTGATAGATCCTCATTGTGAACAGTCATGCAGCTGGTTCTGGTGTGTGTTTTAGTATTATCTCTAAAAACAATGACGACATCGTCCAACTTCATATATCCAGGAGATGAAGAGATGGAGTGTGAATATGACAGTGACAGTGTTGAAGATAATTATAACATTGAAGATACAGTGAAAGAAAATGATATTAAAAACAGTATGAAAAGTGGTAAAGACGAAAGTGCTTTCAAAGTCAATTTACCAACGTCCGATACGGAGTTCAGAATTGACCCCCGTGTCAAAGTACCTACACCTAAAGTGACTGTGGCAACAGCTGATAACGTCGCAAGGAAATTGTTTTCTTATCCGTCTTTTCGTGCGAATTGAGATGGTATTAGTGATAATTGTCTAGAACATTAATAAAATTAAATGCAATTCATTATTATGTTTTATTTATTAACACGCAGATATATGACCTTGAGTGGTTACCTTCCGTGTTCTGCACTGAGCTTATGCAACGCTTCGTACGTCCAGACAGTTATGGGATCGCCCATCAAGGAGCGCTGTCCTCAATTTGACGCATTATTAATTTATGATACATAAAACAAAATGTATTTTAATAAAACACGTATACTTAAAGATCAATAATTAAATTATCTATTAAAAGGTTTCGGAAAAATACGCTTCATAGATTTTGCGTGATTCTCAGTTTTTATCCGCGTTAGACATAACTTTACAAATTAACTTCACTATGTAATATATACATAATCTAAAATATTCATATATTAAGTTATTAAAAAAATACTGTAATTTAACATATATTTTTTCAAATCATTAACACTACTCGTTTTGACGTGATCTTCAGTATAAAACCATTAAAAGTCGGAATATCGTGGCTTAACCTTTGATCAACCCGTGCGGCTGGCGGGTTGATCGAAGGTTAAGCTGCGCTTGCCGCGGTTGGTATTGGGATGGGTGCCCATCCATTTCATAACGAGACTCCTCCGTAATTTGGTTGGTCCCGGCTGTCATTCGTAGATCTTTGACAGTCGTTACGTTCCGGATAGTCTGATACCCAAAAGCCTGACAACCAATCTTACCAAGGGGTATCGTGTTACCCAGTAACGGGTTGGAGAGGTCAGATAGGCAGTCGCTCCATATAAAATACTGGTATTCAGCTGCATCCGGTTAGATTGGAATCCGACCCACCCCATAATAGTTGGGGAAAGGCAGGCAGATTGATTGATTGCTTATATACAATAGTACATTATTATACAACAAACAATCTAGGTACTAAATTATATTACTAATACGCAATTCTGAGTTTAATGGATTCCTCATGCATTATCATTTTAATAGTCGAAATACTGCGATCACTGTTGATGTTACTTAATTGTCGTTTTAAACTCGTCTCCAAGGTTGACCACTTAAAAAACTCGTATGTTTAACTCATGTATCCGATCGAAAAAGTGTTTCTATTTCCATAAAGATTATTATTGAAAATGTCAATTTAAATATCAAAGTTGAACTAATTTGAATCTTGAACAAAGATTAAAGAAGAGAATAGATGCGACATTCGTGTCTCTGTTTGTGATCCTATTACCTGTGAATAGAATAATACCTACCTACGTTACGCCCTATTGAATGTAAATAGATCAGAAAGAGATACTTTTAACAGTATTCCCAAGGGGTATCATATTACCCAGTAACTGGGTTGTGGAGGTCAGATAGGCAGTGTTGCTCCAACTACAGGCTAGGCGGATGATGAGATCAGAAAGAATAACAATAGTATTGTAGAAAAGCACGCAGTTGTCACCTCAACGCAGTGATGGACGTGGAGTAAGGCAGTCACCGAGTGGCGTCCAAGGACTAGAAGACGAGGTATCGGTCGTCCGATAGCGAGATGGGCGGACAACATTGTTACCATCGCGGGCAGACCCTGGATGAGGCTGGCACAGGTGAGCGTGGAGATTAGCACAGGAAAAGAGAGGCCTATACCCAGCAGTAGGTGAAGTGGGGGCTGTGGATGATGATGACGATGATGTCACCTTAAATCTAAATTCAACACGATATTCTTATCTGAGTATATACGAGTGAGTGAGTGAGTGGGTGAGTGTTTCTGAGTGTATTTATTTCTGTAATTTGTATGGTGTGCATAATAAAGAATATTCTATCTATTCTATCTATCTATCTATATTTCTAGAATACGGAACTTAGTCCGCATTTAAGGTGACTTCGATAACGCTTGGGCTACGAATGTCGGTTCTACCAAATGTAGTATTTTCTGTAGGTTTTATAAAAAAAAATACCTACACTTTAAAAGTTACATCATCTATTTAGTTTCCATCCGTCCGCGTCGCTCTAAACCACTTCTTTCATTTGTTTTCTCCGCACTCTTTGCCGCAAGTCGCGTGTTGCTTGAGCGTGTAGCTCAACGGGGATAGAATTCCAGTCATTCGAGGACACAATATTTAGTGAAACAGTCATGAAGCCCAATTTATTTAGTTTTTTATTATTTTCTCTAAATATATTGATGATAACATCAAACTTTGTTTATCCAAGTGCTTTAAACTATGACGATTGGATCTGTGAATTCATTGATGATAATGATATAGAAGTTATGGAAACTAAACAGACAGTGAAAAGGAATACTACTGAAGTGAAAGAGCAAGATTTTGAAGAAGAAGAAGAGGAAGAAGATGATATTCAAATCAAGTTTCTGAAAGAGGAAGTGAGTGTGACCGGTGACGAAAAAGATATGGAGAACGTGGAACCTGGTGCGAGTTTGGGTGCTTCTTGTAATGGTATTAATGGAAAATGTCAAGAGGAACATTAAGAAGCCCTCTATTGTGATTTATATATCACTAAAATGTTTACTGGTAGAAAACTCAAATAGGTATGGGCTAAGCTCGCCTTTGTGCCTGGACTATGGACTGGACATGTGCTATCACTGTGTAACATAATTATGTTTGGGGGACAATAGAGAATTAACAACCAATGATTGAAATCTCTTATTTATTTTCGACTGTTATTAAAATGTAGAAGGTGCTTACTGTGAGGTGACGTAGATGTATAGGTAGGTAAGATACTGTCACTATTAACTAAATAATAGTAACTAAAAGAGGTGATTTTAAAGCTACAATAATAACTAATATTATAAATGACAAAGTGAGTTTGTTTTTTTACGAAGGTGACAGCCGGAGGACTTAAAAGAAACCGAAATTATTTTAATAAGGTAAAAATTACAATAGAAACTTATGCTAATTTCTAGGTCTAGATTCGGACGATGCTAGTACCGAAGTGCCGAAAATTGGTTATCTTTAAGATTACGATTCTACCGATCGCTAAACGTGGATCTGCAGATTTGGAAGTAGGTGAGCGTTCAGCGACACGAGGCGCCGATTCGTTGATTCAGCAAAATGGTGTATTGCGATTATAAGTGGAAACATTGACGTAAGGTTATTTATTTATTTTGTCCTTTCGCTATTCGGCTGATTTGGTGTAGGCAGGGCACGTAATACGCTATAACGGCTGAACGAATTTGGCACATGTCTGGCACATAGTAGACCATGACCTGGGTTAGGACATAGGATCCTTTTTATCCCGCTAGTACGTTCCCATGGGATAATTTCCGAACCCACGCGGGCGAATCCGCTGGTGGAAGCTAGTGGAATATAAAGAAATAGAAACGTATACATAAAACTGTCGATCGAAAAGACTTTCTTTGCGTCATGTTTACCGCAAATAAAGATATTTTCTTGTTCTTTTTCTATTTTTATTTTTTATTTTTTTTATTTTTCTTTGCTTTACATACATACATAAGCTCACACCTTCTTCAGAACCAAACTACACTGACTGAGCCCGTTTTCACTAAAGGCTCGTGCAGACTAAATCATAAATCATTTATTACTTTGCAAACATGGGTAATTATTACATTGATGTTTTATTACGAAAGTCCTCCATGTTCTACCGTCACATGGGCATGCAAATCATATTTAATACAAATTTAAAGACATTATAATTTTAAATAACAATTAGGAAATTATAACAATACATTTAATATAAATTAATGTCCAATCTTTCGAATTACATTAAATGTCAAATTTATACAAAATATGTCAACAAGGTTGCAGCAATCAATAATAAAAAATAAAAAATAAATGTCAAATGGATTATTAGCATGTCAATCAGTCAGTGATTCATCATTAAAGAAGCCGTCAATTGTGTAATAACTTTTTTCAATTAATATTTCGTTTAGTGCCCTTTTGAATTTGAAAACAGTCATATTTTTAATAGCATTAGGTACTTTATTATAAATGCGGGGGGCAATACCTAAAAAACTTTTTTGCATTAGTGCGGTTTTACATTTTACTTGACACAATTGAAACAAACTTAATCGTGAACTGGATATGTATCCCCTGTTGTTATATGACTGTAAAAAAACAATAACAGAATGGTTGAGATCCTTAACATATGAAGAAACAGAAAATATTCTAAAAAGAATAAGTTAAAAAAAAAACCCATACGTTACACACACACACACATCACCACACACTCATGTACACACACCTCCACACACTCTTATATACACACACACAAACACCGAGAGCTGCTAAATAATTGTTTATTTTAATTTATTTTTAATTTTTCTATAAACTTTAACCTCATCATTGTAATAATCTACCACAAGTACTATTGTAACTTACTGGGGCTGCCTCAATTTATGTATGAAACAATGTTTTAGTTGAAATAAATGTTTTTGTATTTTGTATAATTGATTGACGTATTGAGTTCGTATTGGATTCTTTCTGACAGCCGACAATTTTTGAAAGAGATGTGGATTTTTTTTTTACAAATAAAGCCGTTTCCAATATATATAGAGATGGAAAAGTTAATATTTTTAAAGATTTAAAATAAGGAAGACAGGTATCTGTTGTCTTAAGACCGCACATTGACCTGATGCATCGCTTTTGCATCCCAAACACGAGTTCCTTATCAGTAGACTGCCCCCAAAAAATAACACCATACCGTAAAACAACTAGCGCAACTTGTCGCGCGATGTGACACCGGTAATTATACTACCGTGAAGTTTTCTTAGAAATTGTTTTGTTAGAATCGCTTTATCGCGTCGCGCCGGTCTGCACGACGCTTTAGCCAACGTACGCATGGAAGTAAAAAAAACGCCGCGGAAAAAAATCGCCCGTGCGTACCTGGGATCTACTTAGGTCTTTAGGACGGTCGCTCATCTGCCGTAAATACCTACTGTATTTCGCGTAATTAATAAACATGCGCTAGCTCCTAAACTATACGTCTAAATGATATAATGTCGAGGAAACAATTGATATCCACATGATTATCCTGCCCATGCTAAGTGCGGTTTTTACATTTTGACAAAACACCGAGATTTCTTCATATTATGTAAGTTTAATATTAATTTATTACACACATAAATCTTCCGGAATAAATTCTCTAAGTGAGCGTAAACCGTATCAAAATCCATAATTTAGAAGAACAATGTGGTCACACAGACAGACACGAAAAGCGATTTTAATCATACCAACAAAAAAAACAATTGTGAAGTAAAAATATATACCTAAATAAAATGAAAATAGTATAAATCTTTTTAAGGCTTTCACAGCTGCAGACCCGTACGAGCCGCCCGTAGGGGCTCCCGGAACGGAGATACACGTTAGGCGGTAGAAAATTGTTTCACAACGACGCGGATTGGTCCGTACGCGACCCGCTCCGGGTAGAGCCCGTACAACGTATCGTACTACTCCCTCGTTTCAGAGCACTACGGGCGCTACCCGTACGGGTCTCCCGTGTACCTTTTACCTTTTTTAAACAATGTTTTTTGCCTGACATACAAAAATCAAATTGCAACCCTACCTACCTCGTATGTATTAATTTATAATATGTATAGGGATAGCAGAAAAGTGTAGAGCTGTAGATATAGAAGTAGTATAAAATTGAAGCTATTAAGAATTATTGATATTATTAGAATTATTGGTATTTGCTTCTTCATCATCTTCTCCACCAACCACACCAATACTACCTAAACTTTACAACAAACAGGTCCCAAGCAGTGCACCAGTGTTCCGCATCAGCATCATTAGGTGCTCTCGTTATGGTGCGCGTAATGGTGCGATTAGGAGCTCACAGCTGAGCACAGCACCTGTGGACACACTAATTATACTATGATTTAAACGTTTGCCTTGGAAGAGTTATCTGCGGAAGGCAGGAACGGGCAACTAAGTTTAACTTGCTGACTTACTGAAGTATCTTTGACTGTTCAAAAGTGCCTGTAAATGGTTTGTAATATTTTGTGTTTTGTAAGAGTAAGGTAATTCTTTGGCCTTGTGGACCCAGTTGCTGTGTGTCCTAGAACAGCATCTTGAAGACCTTTTCCTATGCTGAAGTTTGGAAAAGGACTGGGAAAAAGAGGATTGCCCCACAGTCTTCTTCTTCTTCCCTTCTCTCTTGACAGAGCGGTCGTGGTTACGATGAACTGTGTCCAATCGCAGGTGTAGTGGTTGCTCACCTCACGATCTATCTGCACCTGGTTCTGTCAGATGATAGTCTTGCGGAGGGCCTCTAACCGCGGATTTTAATTGATCGGTCCACCTCATCTGTGACCTCCTGCGAGGCCTATTACCTTCCACAATTCGTCATCTCAAAAAAAAAAACACTATGTTGTTATATTCGTTGCTTAAAGAAATGAATAGATACACAATAGAGACATAATAGAGACCTAATAGATATCTGAGGTCATCGGAAAACTTGAGACTAGAGATGCCGATGCATTCCACCAGCTTTTATGACAAGTCTTTTACAGTTCAAGCAGTACGGTTATGGAATGCCTTACCCGTGTCAATAAGGCGTGCTCAATCTTTATCCACTTTTAAAATTCTGGTAAAAAAACACTTCCTCTCTCCTTAAACATCATCATTACATATAGTTCCTTGATCTTGTTTCATATTTATTATTTTATATACGAGTATATACGGACAGATGGATTCAGTACATGATTCTAAACCCCCCTGTGTTGAAATTTATCGTCGGTTATTTAAAAAAAAACAGCTGCTGCATACATTTTGATCGCGTAGGTATTGCAATTTTCTATGAAACAGCTGTTTTTTTTTTAAATAACCGATTTTTTAGTTTGGTAGCCGGCTTCGCGTCGATGTCCCTGACACCCTGTATAGATAAGTGTATGCTTTATGAATGTATGTATTTATTGTGTATGTAAATGGTACACCACTTTAATCCATCCAAAGGTTGTCTGTAAAAGATCGCTTTTAGCGATAAGACCGCCCATTGTGTCACCCTATGTAAAATGTCTACATTTATATCTGTATTTTTTATGGTGTACATATTCTATCTATCTATCTATGAATAGCGACTGATTAACGGTACATTTATTTATTATTATTTATTTATATATACTTTATTGACGTTTAATCGTCTCGTTACTTTAATGAACATTTAGGTGTATACAAAGGTACTGTATGTGTATACCTACCAGTAAAGTTGAATAATACATTATTTTTGTTATGTTAACTCCAAAATTAACATGCAACAAGAACAAAAAGAGAAATCATCAAAAAGTCGCGAACTCGCGACATGCTCAGACGCAGCAGCCGCACGCGCCCAGTGTTTGCACAGTTGTTTCCGCCAAAAACAATATTTAAACCAAACGTCTGTTGTCAGGATCATTCTATTACAGTTCACGGCGAAAATGTGCCTTTTATGAATCAAGGTCCTTTCCGCGGCCATTAAACTGCCTTTCGACACTTGGTGGTTACCTAACGACCAGCTTCTCCACACTGATGGATAGTGCTACTGAGTACCTACTTACAATCGACCTGGCCGGGCAGCTTCAGCTAAGGTAGACCAGCTGGATGATTTATCTATGTTCCTAAAAAAACAGAGACTGCCCCGACCGCTAACCAATTTTTGCAATTGGTAAGCGAGTATAATTATGTGGGTTTAACAATTTCCAGATTTAGTATAATTTCTCTCGACTTTATTAGTTTGATTATTTACAAGATAACTAAATCTCTAAAGAAGATTGCTAGCAGTTTTTTCTTTTATAACTTTTGAAGGGAGAGTGCTCAGACGCAGCAGCCGCACGCGCCGAGTGTTTGCACAGTTGTTTCCGCCAAAAACAATACTTAAAACAATCTCAAGTCTTATCTCTCTCCCTACAAAACCTATACCACAATCTCACCGTCACTTCTAAAACCAACATCAAAAAGCCATAAAAATACACATAAAACATTAAAGATCGTCAGCCGTACACCCGGGCCCCTGCGCCGGCGCCGGAGTCGCACGCGCCGCGGTTGACACAGGTGTTGCCAAAAACAATGTAACCGAACGCCGGGTGACGTCAGACTCGAATGATGCTGGTCACACTGTTGCTGGGTCCTTTCTCAACTACGAGTATTTATAGGAGCTGAGGATCAAGAGATTGAGTTTTCAACATTTTGGTAAACTTATTGCCACCAAATAGATGGTTGTAATTGTTGTAAAAGCTGAAGAAGAGATTTCAAAAGGATGGGAACAAAGCCTTGCTAGATCTTTTAGTGAAAACAAATAAAATTGATATCACAAAGGGTGGTGGACTAATAACATATCATATTTTAAGCGTTCATTTTTATAGTCAATCCACACACGATCAGCGTTTTTGGAAAAGAAAATAGAAGATCTAAAAAACGAATTTAAAATTGCTCATTTTATTAACAGAAATAGAATGCCTATGATTAGCAAGTTAATCAATAAAAAGTTACAAGTATTCATTTTTGACAAATTTCTAGCAATATCAGGCATTTTGTCAGTAATTTCGAGAGATAAATAAGATCCTAGAAGCAATCGGGGTGGAAATACTGAAGAATTATTAAATCAAGTGAAGGGACAATTCGATAGACCTACATCAGTATAATTGAAGTGAAGAAAATACGATCGCCATAACTTCTGTAGGAAAAAATCTAATAACTCGGCAGTCTATTCACGAAATCTAACCCTTTATGTTATTGAGAACTCTTTAGCTGTCCGGGACGACTGCGACCCGACCCACAGGACCAGAGAAACGGATGAAAAATAACCTAGCATATACATATATAATACTTGTATTTGTATTTTCTTCGACATTTAAAACTGTATGACATATTTTTTTTCTATAAAATTCTGACTTTTTTATACACCTTCTGGCATGACATAGCGCACTCTTCATTATTTTTTAGAGTTCCGTACGCTGTGGGTGACAAACGGAACCCTATTACTAAGCCTCCGCTGTCCGTCCGTCCGTCGGTCTGTCAGCAGGCTGTATCTCATGAACCGTAAGTAACAGGTAGACAGTTAAAATTTTCACAGATTGTGTGTGTATTTCTATTACAACTATAACAGCAAATAATAAAAATTAAATAAAGTTAATAATGAAAGGGGGAAAAAAACCATGTTTCTTGTATGGTTTTTTTTGCGTTTTTTGCTCGATCTTAATACGGTACGGAACCCTTCGTGTGTCACAACAAGTCAATAAATAACTTATTAAAAACTTTTCTTAAAAATTGTTTCCAGTTGGACTTGTGGCTTGCAAAGGCCATAATTAAAGGCAAAAAAGCCCATGTTACGTCACAACAAACGGATATCAGCCTTTAATTACCACAGTCCCATTATCAATTCTGTGCTTCTATATTCAGCACCCATATTGCATAAGACACGATCAACGACAATCTGTTTCGTTTTGACAGTTCAACAACATTCATTGCGTTATCTACGTTGTTGAGCAGACAAAATTTTCGAACATATGCAGCAATGGATCGTCGATCGTGTGTTACGCAATTAGGGTGCAGTTTCGCCCCGAAGGCCTGAACCCTTCGGATGAAAGGACCAACAATCATAAAGACTAGAGTCACATAGAGACTATAACCAATGTTATAAATACTAAACTGCTGTTTAGTTAGGTATTGTTATACGTGGTTGAAAATAAGAAACTGATTATTTAATTGAACAACGTGACTATTACATTTTTTCTGACTTAATAAATTCATTTAATTATCATTTTGCTCAAATAAAACACGTAGGTCTGTATAATTTACTTTAATGAGTACATGCATTTTGCCAGCGATGCTATACACGTGGGTATTTACAATATTTGCTTTATATTTTCGCCAGCTTTGCTACGTAGCGATGCATATTTGCTTCAAACACATTAAAGTTGAAGACAATTCAATTAGTTCAGTATTAATTATTAAAACTATTTACTCACATCACCTTCTGCCCTTTTGAGCTGCTGTAACTTGTCTATTCTGGGTATAACGTAAACAACGATTCTTGTTCTACTGAACTCTAATAAAGAAGACGACAAAAAAATTTTTTTTGTCCGTTTTTGAGTTTATAAAAAAATATTGGACACGTATTTTTTTCTTTTTTTACGTAATCTAAAGATTACGGCGATACATTGAAGTAAAATGTGCCATGACGTCACGAGTATGTAGATTTTATACATACTAGTGACGTAGCGACCCCTAAAAAGCTAAAACTATTTACTCACATCACCTTCTGCCCTTTTGAGCTGCTGTAACTTGTCTATTCTGGGTATAACGTAAACAACGATTCTTGTTCTACTGAAGTTAAGTATCCGCGGTCTACGCGATATTAAAGAAGAGTACCTAATATTAAATCTTTAATTAGTCTTACAAATGTATGACATCCAGGACCGAAAGAGCAAGGCTTTCTTGAATCATAGAGGTCAATATGATACTTCACCGTAGATCTCCATCGCTTAGCCTGTTACTTGGGGTCAACAATTTAGTGGTATGAGGAACAAGGTGTAAAGTTCACTCATCCTCTATAGAAAAGGGAGGATCGTCGGACCCATAGGTCGGACCAGACGGGTGTCGTATCTGGCGAGCAACTGCCCAACGATTGATGTCGGGGAAGTTATATACTCGTATATGGTGTTTACGCGGTAAACTCTATAGGGATGACGACAAAAAATTTTTTTTGTCAGTTTTTGAGTTTATAAAAAAATATTGGACACGTATTTTTTTCTTTTTTTACGTAATCGTAAAGATTACGGCGATACATTGAAGTAAAAGGTGCCATGACGTCACGAGTATGTAGATTTTATACATACTAGTGACGTAGCGACCCCCACTCCCCAACCTAAAATGCGTTTTATCTAAGTAATTTTTTATTTATTTTTATTTATTTATTTATTCATCTTTAACTCAGGTACATTACCCACAATTTGTTAGTATTACGTACCTACTTAAACTATGTTAGTATAATATAAAAATAAAAAACATAAACAATTAAAACCAATGACAATATTACATGATAAAGGAAAAAATACATGTCTAATATTTTTTTATTATCTGACTGATGGACTAATTAGAACTTATTTTTTTTTTACTCAGGCATCATCCCTATTGCGCGATGCAGGATTAGTATGACGTCAGTATTTTTGTGTGACGTCAGGTAATATAATATATATATATATATATATAATAGTTGATGAGTAAGTAGTTCGCATGTACGATGTAGATGCCGCCACAAGAATAACAACAGCCATTTACACACAAGCTTACCAATTACATAACATATCTCTCTCTTCGTGTGGTTAGTGACTAACCTGGTGCCAGTTTTAAAGCCACCCATGGGCCTCTGACTTGGCTTCACATGCCGTCGAGAAATATCTCTCAGGCATGTCGGTTTCCTCACGATCTTTTCCTTCACCGTGTTTGAAGCAGGTGATAATTATACAATACGCACAATAATCCGAAAAGTCGGAGGTGCGTGGCTTAGGTTCGAACTTGACACCTATGACTTGGCAGTCCATCGGTCACACCACTAGGCTGCATCTACATAACATATGACCACTTACGATAACATCACACCTGTACCTATTCCTTGAAGAAGTATAGGCAGAGGTGTTATTCCACACAAACTGCCAAACCCAGTCCTTACCGGCTGCTAATGAGAATAACAACACCAATTTCTTCATTATACCTGTAGCAGGTAACACAGTCACAGTCGCGATCCATCACGCCACCGTGTCGTACCCACTAAATCTCAAAGGAACCCTCCGTTATTGGAATTTCCCTGTTACAATTTATACGTAAAGCGAGGTACACACCTGCGGCGCACAGATGCCGCCTTATTGTTGACACAGATGTGCACTACTGGATAGGCCAGAGCTTTGTTCTGAATTCCACTTTTAATTCCGTGGAGGCTTTACTTTTGAAGGGAGGGATATGGTAGAGGTGTTCTCTTTTCATGTGGAGTTTAGAACGATGTTGTGTAAAATTTTATAAAATTACTAGCAATCCACGGCTTAGCACTAGCAGAGCATATTTTTTTTCTCTCCTATATGTCGTATCAGCCTGTTGCATCGAGCATGTGGGTTGGATTGAAATGTAACTGATGTTCATCCTACTTGGAGTAATTTACATCGTCATATTTCAGCCTATTTACACAAAACCTAATGAATTATACACCTAAACCTTCCTCATAAATCACTCCATCCTTTGGTGAAAACCGTATGAAAATCCGTTCGGAAGTTTTTGAGTTTATCGCGTTCAGACAGACAGACACGGCGGCGAGACTTGTTTTATAGTATGTAGTGATAAGATCTGATTATTTCTTTATCGAGACAAAAGTCCTTAGTGATATTTTATTATTATTTAACTATGAAACAATTTAAAAACTAACAGACTTAAAATAATGATAATAATATGTACAAGTATATAAGAAAGAGGTGGGGGGGAACAATCATAGGGCATCAAAAATAGGCATAATATAAAAAAAAAATATATAGGCATCTGATTATTTTAGATTAAAGTTCGAAATCACAGATCAATGGCAAGCATCTACTTATTTGAAACGTCTACCAAGGTGTAAAATGTGTGGATCTTAAATTTCTTGCATATCATCTACTTATCCTGATTTTCAAAATAAGAGTAAGAGTAAAAGCTTCTACTATTCTCAAAATATATACAAAATATTTTTGTATAATTTCTTGACAATAAGTAAAGCACGGATTCAACAGAGAGGCAATTACCGTATAAAAAAAAAAATCGCATTCTAATCTGTCTCAATCTGTCAAACAATCCTCTAATTTGCCTATATTTTTGACAAGTTTTTGACATTTATTGTCGTGGAGATGAGATCGACCTAAAACGAAAGATATAAATGTATGTCTAGATAGACAGTTAAAGCTGTGAACTCGTCGAGAAAAATACAGTCCAACTGTTAGCCGCTAAATGCACGCATACTAGAAAAGCATAATGACAGCACAATGACGTGATACGAATGTAAGACGTAGCTGTCACGCAAGTTAGCATAAAAAAGTTGGTCTGTTTGATTTAGTTCTTTTGCAGCGCGACACTATCTAGCCATATACAAATAATCAAAGATTTTAATGTTGTTAAGTAAGAGAGTCGGCTTTCAGACAGTTACATAAATTTCAACAATGAATCAAAAATTCAAACATTAATTTTCAAATGCCTGAAACTATACTGAATATAACCGTAATCGGTAATTCAGCTGGGTCGCGCATTAGAACAATATTTCATTCTATTACGTCACAAGTTGCTATCCTATCGGCAATAACCATAGCAACGAGTTTATCATACAAAAGGTAAGTTTACAAGAAGTCGCACTGCAAAATATAAGAAACTGTAACCATGAATTCAGCACATGATTCTACCCCCTACGGTAGAAATTATTAGTAGAAAAAAAAATCTGCTGTTTCATAGAAGGTGGAACAATATAATATATATTTTTTAATAACTGACTTTAAATTTCAACGCAGGGGGTCCAGAATCATGTACTGAATCCATGGTAACAAGTTCTGCGTCGAAGTCCCTACCACCCTGTATAAAATATCTATGAGTAAATTATTGTCTATGTGCAACTTCCAATATTAACTATACCATCCATACCAGCTCAAAATAATAATTAGGAATAATGTGTCATAAGTATTATGGAAAAACGTCATCATGAAAAGAACGGAAAATATTGACTGCTATACAATTTACTGCTGACTGCTATATAATTTCAATTTCAGTTGCAGAATATTAAATCAACAAGAATGTCCACCTAAAAACCCAGGACAAATTGTTAGTCGTCCTTTTCAGTCGTCATTAACACTTTCGACTCCACTTCTTCATACAACTCATACGCCATTCCGCCATACATACTGGAAGTGAACCCTCCGGGAGGGTTGCCGGCATTAAGTTTGTACTAAAGTTAACCATAGCGGATGTTTAACGGCATTAGGTTTAAAATCGTGATATAAAACACTGTAAAACGAAGTAAAATACCTTTAATTTTTTTTGTGAACATTTGTAACCGTGAACAAAAAATAAAAATAAAATATTTATGCTTGGATTTAACCAACGCATATACTAATAAACATTGATAAAATCCTATACATCAGATTTTATTGTCACGGTTTTTATTGCTGTATCTGATAAGAAAAAGCTACATTTAAAATGAACCCTCCGCGAGGACTCCCTCCATCCCATATGCGACTAGGTGAACCCTCCAGAACTGAACGTGTTAAGAGGGGATCTTCTGTCTCTCTTCTGCGATACGTCAAACGAGTCATAGCCAAGCTCCCATCAGTTTTAGCGCGGGAACCAACACAGCTGATGTGATGTTTATCTTTCAATGGCGACCTCACACCTAGAATTAATGCCAGAGCCCGAACATCGCTCGAAAAACTCCTGAGTGGTGGTGAAAACTGCACCAAAATCCACTTAGCAGTTTAGGAGATTAGATCGAAGTTTATTGATGGTGAGTCGGAAATACTACGGTAGGGTAGTTTGTGTTTTATAAACTGTACTAGCTAGCAACCCGCAACTGCTTCAAATTTAAAATGCCTAAGAGGGTTTATCTTAAAAGTTGGCAACGTCTCAAATAACTGTCAAATATTTACCTGTTTTGATTCTTATAGCAATATCACTGAATATAAATAAGAAATGTGGCTAACTAGCGAACTAGAATATTAATAATGAATTGCAATTATAATTTTAATTTTATGCTGTCCTCATTTTAGGTGTAAAAAACGCATTTGGTAAGTTCCAATTAGTATTTTTACAACTAAAACTAAATATTCGGTGTTACGATATTAATAATTATTTTAGCATTTCATAATCAATATTCTAGTTCGCTAGTTAGTTTTATTTTCACACAATAATATTGCCAAATTAATCAAAACAGTGCAATATTTGACATCTATTTGCGACGTTGCCAACCTTCAGAATAAACGCTCTTAATATTTAATTTCCCCTATACATACATGGGCACGTATGAAACGTCAGAAGCTAGGTGCACGGTTCCAATTGGTGGTTTCCTATGGAGAAGAGCCGGCAAGAAACTCCACGGTTAGGGCAGTTTTAAAGTACCTGATTGGCTTTTACAATGTTTCAAATTACAGTATTGATAGGTACGAGAGGACAGTGTAGCCCTGTCAACAAGTACCAGGTACATATCAAAATAAAAAATGGTCAACAAACTCGCACGGGTGCATGTCAAAGTTACGAGTTCTGTGTTATTATCTAAGTTAAATACAATGCACATAAACCTACGGTGTAAGACATTTATTTCTCAAAAGATTACATCAATCACTTACAGAGAAAATTCAATAATAAGTAAACAAAAATAACCGATTAGCGTTTTTAGTAGGGTAGATGTTAAAAATGTTAGTGGAGATTGAGTACCTATAGTGACTTACAACCACCTTTTAGGAATAAGTAAATAAATGCTCTTACTGATAGTGAAAACCGCATCAAAATCGTTTGCTTATTTTAGAGCACTAAGCGGTCACAGAGAGACAGTGGCGGACTTAGCCTGTTGGGGGCCCTGGATGGCAAGACTTAATGGTGGGCCTAGGATTGCAGAAAAGTTTGAGAAGTAGTATACTAGTACGCTTTGTATGAGAATGTACCTAGAAGGTATTGCGAGCGAAGCGAGCTCGAAAATTCTAGCTTTCCGCTTCGGATAGGTAGCATACATAAATAGGAGTTACTTTGTCGACTTGCGCAGAAAAGTCTGAGAAAAAAGAGAATGTAGGACACAAGAGCGAGCGCAGCGAGCTCAAAAATTTTAGCACCCTACGTTTATATTCAGCATACGTAGGCCCCCCTACTACACACCGCCTTTTACTTACTGAACATATTTTGGCCTTGTTTGGACCTTTCCTCGAGATTTGGGGTCCCCCCGAGACCGGGGGCCCGGGGTGGACTGCATCTGCCGCCCCCTCCTTAGTCCGCCAGCGCAGACAGACACGAAAAGCAAAGTTGTTTATAACTATAATTATATTTGTATAGTTAGACAATAGAATCAAAATAAAGTTCGTAATTAAAAATTTTAGTTGTAAGAAAATGCGCTCGTATCTTTTCGTTCGGCTAAAAGCTGTTGTATGTTAAACCTGGAATTCTTGTTTAGCCTAGGAACACGAACTTTAGCGTGTGTTCTAACACTAACGTAGACTCCATCATCGATGCCTCTTGATGCTCCAATATCTACATTATGGGCACTAAACTAATTGCATAAATTTGCATCAGACTTATGTAAAAGATTGGCAAATCTTTTAACTGATAAAAGTAGTAAAGTAAAATTTATACTTGCACCTAGTCTGTGACTGACTTCATCGCATTCCATTGCTGGAAATAGGCCTCTCCCAAGTTACCTACGCTACAACACCTGGTTCTCCGCTTCCCGAATGTAGTCTGTCCCAGCAGCATTTATATGATCGTTAGTCTTAGTCCATCTAGATCAGGGATGCACAGAATTATAGAGAATATTATAGGGGCCAGTCGGGCACATTATGAGCCAAAGGCGGGCCTGGAGGCAACAAAAATAACTAGGTAAACGTTTTGAAAGAATTTAATTAGGTACCTTATTTGTTTATGTTACAATATTTAGTTTGATGCATTGCATTGACGTTTTTTTTTTATATTTGGCTCCAGATTATTTGTTGCCACACGTAATATTGCTTCCAAATTTTCATTCGCTAGGCAGTTAGGCGGTTTCGATTTTTCGTTTTGTTAAGATTCATAACTGAAAATATTCGTTCACAAGTATACTTAAAAGTTTGCGCATTTTTATAGGTACGTTTGTCAACGCAAAGGTAGGAGTTGAGTAACTTACTCAACTTCTACCTTTGCGTTCAATCCTCCTTACAAACCTTCATTCAATTTGTGAAGTAAACTTTCATAATTTTGCATGTATTTTTTTTTTTTTTTTTTGCGCGGCCCTTGGTCTTTGCATCGCTGATCTAGATGGAAGGCGTCACACGCTATGCTGACCAAGTTGCAGTTTTCACTCAAGGATTCATCTGCTCCAACAGCTATCGGTGTTTCTTCAGCCGGTCCGCCGCGGGCCCAACGACACGTCACTACAGCTTGCTTTGCTCTGCAAGTTACGTCAGTCATAACAATTTCTTCGGGGGTACACCACACTAAGACACAATCGCTGAATTGCCCTGAACGAGTTTAGCGGTAAACATTTTTCGAGTCAGTTTTTAACAAGCCCTACTGCAATTTGAATCGACCCACTTCAACAGCAGCTACAACAAACCCTGATATAATAAGTACTTGATTTACAACAGTATACTTTAATTGAATGAGCAAGTAAACAGGGTAGACAGCGATGCGGGCCTAAGGTGACCCCAATAAGGGCTCAGCATTGAGACTGTTGCATACGGGCAAGTGATTCATGAGATACACGTCTGTGTGTGTGTGGTGGTCGGGCGAAAGTGGGTTGTGGTCGAGGTGACATGACAGTAATTGTTTATCAATGTTTCTTACTAAGTATGTCTCTCACTTGGATATTACGGACAAGGCTTAGGTACCTACTCCTGCACTATCACACTGATTAACTTCTGTAGCTGGATAGTGAATATTGCCGTGTCTTCGACGATATTTTAGCGTTAGCTATTCTACTTAGTAGTTTTTAAAAGCTTAAGCTAAGCGTAACTTAGTTCTTATGTTGGTCCTTTAAAGCGGTTACAGGTTGTTCAAAGGACCAAATATATTTTCATAAAAACATACGACAACACGATCTACTTTACTTAGCCTTAGTTACTGGATGTACGTTAAAATGAAAATGGCATAGGTTGGTATGGTATTTCCAAGTAATACAAACCGGCCAAGTGCGTGTTGGATTCGCACACGAAGGGTTCCGTACCATATTCAGATCAAACAGAAAAAGCCGATAAAAACACGTTTTTTCTATGAGGACCTTTAAATTATGTTAATAATATTTTTTTCTGTGAAAAATTCAACTTTCTACACATACTACGGTTTATGAGATACAACCCGCTGACAGTCACACGGACAGACAGCGGAGTCTTAGTAATAGAGTTTCGTTTGGCACCCTTCGGGTACAGAACCCTTAAAATGTTTTCGTAATTAAATAAAGCACTTATAGTAAATAGCTTCATTGAAATTTCCGAAAAATAACCTTAAAGTGGTCGAGCAATTACTAAAAGGACCTGAAACAACTTTCCAATCAAACAACCTTATTCATTATTTAAAAGACCTCAAACGCTATGAAACTCACCACCATGTGTTTATTTCATTAATTTAAAGCCTGCCTTCAAAGAATATTAATTAATACCTACTACAAACGCTTGGTACGAAAACAAAATTCCTTCAACATCGCTTTTTCGATCTGCGTAAAACGAAAATTGCTCTTTTGAGTCGACTAAAGGCGGAAAATACGAAACCTAATAGCGAATATCTTTGGAAAATATTTAAGCTTAGAATTCTTTTAACAAAAGTTGCCATAAACAACAAACGTTGCCATACAAAAATACTGTTGTTTTTTTTTCTAAAACAGGAAGCAAGGGTACCGGCGCGTGGTATTATGTAAACTTTTGTGATTAAAAATAAATTCCTTGTGTACTTTGAGATATTAATACACGGAAGAAATGGATGCAGTTCATTACCAAATAGTGTTCAAGGCAATCGATTATGTGTGCTTATTTAACAAAATTATACAGTAATAGTACCTATATTCTTTGGATAGGTTTATTATTCTCCCCTCTGTACCCCGAAAATCATGTTGTCCCGGTAGTAATTCGCAAATTTTTGACAGTCGTTACGGATAGCCATAAGTCCAAAATTCTTACAACCAGTCTTACCAAGGGGTATCGTTTTACCCAGTAACTGGCTTGTGTAGTTCAGATAAGTAGTCACTCCATGTAAAATATAGCTTTCATTCAGCTGCATTCGGTTAGACTGGAAGCCGACCCCAACATAGTTGGGAAAAAGCTAGACAGATTGATTCTTTGCATATACCGTGTTTTTCTGCATACCTAAATTCCATAGACGAGTTCCAGTTTTAACTTGCCTTTGTAAAAAGATAATGCTTTATTTCAGGCGAAAACAGAGGAACTATAACTTAAAGACTGACGAAACCTTCAGTGAAATCTATATTTTCCTATCCAACAAGTTATGCGTACCACAGCGTCCACAGCCCACAGTAACGCACATGGCACGAGGCGCCGCGCCACATTTAATGATCGCTATATTGGAAGGACCAGCTGATGCAGAACACTAGTAAAAACCTCTGGTTTTGGTTACAATAGCAAAAGACCTACTTATATTAAGTAATACGAGTATGAACTTTGATAAATAAAAGTGTTCAACCAAAATGATAAGAAATAAGTTGATAAGCCAGCCATTCTGTTTCTGGTCCTAACAAACTGTTCCAGTAGAAAACTCCATATTATTTTAAGGAAGCGGATAAGTAAAAAAAACTTTCAAGCTAATCTATAGTAGGTTAATCAAGGGTTGATAAAGCAGTTATTTTCACATTCTGTTTTTGCTACTAAGGAATTATTGCTCTAGTAGAGAACTCCGTTTTCTTAGGTTTCTAAGAAAAACTCTAAGTGAAGAAAAGTTAAGAATTAGCTAGAAAAATATTCCACTCAAATTACAAGAAATGTCCTGTTCAAGTAGCGGTTCGCTCATTCAGTTTCTGTCCCAAGGAACTATCAATTTAGAAGAGCCGAAATCAGTTTTTTCTTTCAATACAGTAGCCCAGCCTCAATAGCGTATGGTCCTTACAGCCGCGCCACATTTAATGATCGCTATATTGGGAGGACCAGCTGATGCAGAACACAGGTGCCCCCCTCTCTTTATAAAAACTAATAACGTTTTATATATTCTCTGCGACGTGCGCTTTGAGTTATGGCAGACTTTTATGTGGACCATTGTGTTTGCCAAGGGAATCGATCGGTTTTGGCGGAATTGAGAGATTTGCTGTGCTTTTAAAAACGTGCAACTGCTACAGCCAGGTTCTGTGGGCAACTGTCAAGTGTTACGAGATTCTTTCAAAATACAAGTTGTAGATGAGAAGTCGAGAAAGTAGAAAATAAATTATAGTTATGGTTTCTCATGTTACCAAGACTATAACAGACCATTGAGAAACTTCTAACGCTGCGGACTTATTGACGATTTCGTGGAGAATCCGAGGGTTCTGCTATTTTTCGTTTCGGGGCTTCCGAATCAAACTGAAAGAACTTTGTATGTATAAGTTTCAATATACCACAACCAGCCTATTCAGGTATCCATAAAATAGATTATGGAAGGCAGACGCTGTACAAATGAATATGAAGTAAGAAATTGGTAATTGTTTTACGAATTCTCATTTTATTATAGGCAAAATGAGGGTTTTGGGATAACTGATATTCACACCTGTATCCCCCATAGGAGTAGACACCGGTGTTAGTAAATCCCCATGTCCCCAGTTATGTTTACTCCCCATGTAATAGGGTTAGGGAGACAAGAGAGAGATTTTGGCCTTTGCTAAACTTTTTTAATGCCTTAACTTATAGTGGATCTCTATAATGCACGATCTTTGTACCTACATAATGTATATACAAAGATTATTCTAACATATCCTATATATGAGTTCTGTGTAATCTTACAATGATACTTGGGTAGATCAAAACTGACCAATAGTAGTTTGAAGCTACTGAGTTCAAAACTCTCAACAATGTTATCGTCTCGCCTAGATGCAATAGTGCAATACCATTCCTCTGCATTATCATAAATTGTATTTATACAAACGTTCCTTATACCTAAATAAACATTACTAGAATCGAGTGCTTTTTTATTGCAGTTTCCGAAGTTCCACTCAGAGCTTTATGCGAAATTGTTAATACGACTTTCATATTTTTATCTCTTAAACTTTCACATAAATACTAATTAATTTGACACCGGAAAACATCATACATGCTGTTTTATTTTATTCTATATCCTATAGTAATAAATGTAACATCAAGTTTACACGAAAAGAAATATCGTACGTTATTAGTATAATTTATAACTCGAAAATAAATTAATTTCATCGCTCACCTCAACCTTTTTGACAGCTGACAGCAAACAGCTTTCCCTCGCTTTTTATTGCAGTCTTCCACAGTAACACGCACTATTGTAATAAATCACTGTACATTCAAACGAAATGTTCACGAAGTAAACAAATTGAAACTAAATAGATGAAATATTAGGGTGAAATAAACTTTGAGATGAAAAAATTTCTGATTTTTCCGCCGCGATCTGTGAGCGTGTCGAGCGCGGGAAAATTATGCGTGCGCTTCTGTCGGCGTTCAGATAAGCACTGAGGGCGGGAACGCCTGCGTCCAAGCGCCATCCGCTTGGAAATCTTTTTTTTTTTCACGAAAACTGTTCAGCTGTTGGGCACCAAACATTCAGCGTCTGTTTTTCACATTCAAAGTGGGTATTGCTAATTCGCTGGGCGTTCGGTTTTACGGAAAAGTGGATATTTTGTATTGCAGTTTTTGCTGCTTCTGTTTTTAGTATTAAATGCGGCTTGGTTAATGTGTTTAACGTTGTATAAATGCTTTTATTTTGAACAATAAAAGTATTGCGTTACATGCAAATAGCTATGCATAAGTACTTATTTATGTTATACTTATTTTGAATTTGAAATGATAAATAGGAATTAACGTACTTAAGTAACTAAATAGATTTTCTATACTAATACCCATGATAAAGCTGAAGACTTTGTTTGTTTGTTTGAACGCGCTAATCTCTGGAACTGCTAGCAACCGGATTTGAAAAAATATTTTTGCACTTGATATCCCAATTCTTGAGGAAGTTTATAGGCTATTTATCACCTCACCTCAAAGGACCATTTCAGACACTAATCTACATGGTCCTCATATGGCTTGACCAAGATTATGTCTGGGCTTTAAAAGAGACTGCGACCTCCCCCCTGAGTTTGTTTTGGCCTTTCTTCTCAGAGTAGACAGATAGGAAACGCCGACCTCATCTAGCTTATTTTTAATATTTTTTTATATGACGTGTAAAAGTGATTCCGATATCCTATTTACAGATTAAACAATTTCATTTCATTTCCACGCTACGACCCATACGAGACGAGCAAAAAAAAAGCCAGAAAGAACGCTAAACGACAACGATGTAATAGCGCGGGCGGGCGATGCAACGCGACGCGGTGGGTTGGGAGCTGAAATTTCACGCGGATGAAGTCGCGGGCAGAATCTAGTGATTTCATGATAATATCTAATAATTCAGCTACACTTACCTGTACTACTGAAAAGAAAGGGTGCAGTATTCCTACACAAAGCAAGTCTATAGATATTCACAAGTGGTAGGTAATACAGCCCGATTCAAACTTAATGGCGGCTCTTAACATGAGGCGAGTCGATGCGCAGTAACGAATTTATGTGTCAGCGGGGGTGAGGGGTGCGGTACTGCGCAGCGAGTGGCTAACTTCCGAGCAGCCATTAATTTGAATCGAACTATACCTACAATTTTTTTTACTCATATGTGCCATAAAAGCTCACAGAAAGTCGTTAAAAGCAAATAAAAACAGGAAAATCAAGATCTATGTTAATCATTGATTGATTTCCCTGTGTTTATTTCCTTTTGTAAAATATTAAATTACTTTGGTAAAATATTAACACACCAACGGTTAGTACCTACCTATTTTCAATAATTCAATCGCTCACATTTTCAGGGAACGACAAACCATTATCCTGAAATTCTGTGAAAAAAAAACATTTGTGAGTAGGTACCTAACTTATTTCAGAAACATGATAATAGACAAGGAATATTATTAGGTATATTTTTTAAATTTCTAAATGTTTGAAACATTGAAAGATACAACTTTTACCATTGCGTGTTTTCTGCACATTAGGTATTCACTAGACAAATAATGCCTACCTACGTAATAAAAATAAACTGAACAAACTTTTGCTGGCCCCTTTATGTTGACATGACCTAGAATTTTTTCATACCTCCCCCTATGCCACACGTAACGTTTTAGTATTCAAATATTGTCAATATACTTACTTAGATAAGTAGGTAGGTGATAGTTGTTGAAGATGGAAAATGGTTTAGGATTATAATGGAATGTAATGGTTCTGGCACAGAATAGCAATGATTTAAATCATAGATGTGCCCTCGCCGTACTACGTCGCTCGAAAAAGTGTTCACACTGAGAAGAGTGACCTCGCACAATAATAATGGCGTTTCCATGACAATCAAGTCAAGTGTCTGCGATATTGTGTGTCAGAGGTGTCAAAACGAAACAGAAACGTGAACATCTTTTAACGCGGCAGGGCGAATCTACGATTGAAATCTTTGCAGAATAGTATTTCTGGCTCTTTTGAAACAAGAAGTCCTAGTATAAGAGCTAGGGCTACACAGATGTTTTGTGTCTTTAAGTAAATAATAATTATGAATTATTATTGATGTTTTTAAACATTTTAATAATTTAGAAATGATTGTGTTTTTGTTTATGTGAGTAAAGTAGTCTGATATTTAATTTTAGTTATAGTAGCATGATTGTGGTGAGTATTTGAATGTTTGGTTACTAACATAATTCTTAGGTAGGTATACTAATAAAAATATGGATCACTAGTGTCTGTAGTAAATGAAAAAAATAAAAATGATTGCAATAGGTACATAGAGAGCAAGGAGAAAAAGAAGTGTCATTGAGTTTTTTCATTAGGAATTTCTCAGCAGCAGCCTGTGAGTCTGAATTTGTGTCAATAAGCTCTGCTCGCCCCATAATATCTACATGGGACTTATTAACTGGAAAAATGTGGGTGACATATATATCTATACAGGGTGGCAGGGATTTCGACGCGAAAACGGATACCTTGGATTCAGTACATGATCCTGAAAAATTTCAACGCAGGGGGCGTTGAAATTTTTCGTCGGTTATTAAAAAAAAATCTGCTGTTTCATAGAAAACTGCAATACCTACGCGGTCAAAATGTATGGAACAGCGGTTTTTTTTTTTTAAATAACCGACGAAAAGTTTCAACGCAGGGCTGCTCAGAATCATGTACTGAATCCATGGTATCAGTTTTCGCGTCGATGTCCCTGCCAGCCTGTATAGTTACACTACTACCTAAACCTTTACAGGCGCAATTTCATGTGTAAACTAAGATCTTATGTGCCTGAGCAAAAGCTCTAAAAGCCATATCAATAAGCTATAATACTCGTAAGTAGTAATTTTCAGGCGAGTGTTGTATCGTTCCGGAACAGGTTTCGTATTAGCTTGCAAATAGCATTTAAAAACTTATCGAACCTGTGTGCCTAAACCTTAGTTTATGATGCTTTAAGTTCGATCGTTGCATTTTATGAGTTTGTCACGTAAGCTGTGCTGAGAGATAACTTTAAAGTTTGTTTACTCACCGAAGAACTGTCATGTTGGCGCTAAGTCTGCAAAGTTGGCCGATCTATTAGGTAAAAGTGTCACCGTGAATACTTAGATGAAGTGAGGTTGAAGTAAACTGTCATTAGTGTCAATCGCTAGCGTCAGGTAGAATGACAGCTCACTTCAAGTATTCACGGTGAGATTTTCAGAACGGACCGGCTGAAGTGGAAATGGGCGGGTCCAGTCAGTCGTCACGCAGTGCAATGGGTGCCAAAAAACGGGTGTCGTCATCGAGACAGGCCTGAGTAACGTTCTTGACTAATTGGCCGAAAAAGGAAACAGATAGGTACAGAAAGAGACGTAGAAAAATGGGGGAGATCTCTGCCCAGAAGTGGGCCATTAGCGCAGCGGCAGAGAGTTAATCTTACGCTTCGGGCTCACAGATTTGTTTCAAGAAACTAATATATTTGAATGGACCTTAAGATATTAATTATGATACTAACAATGATCCGCATTAGAAGGCTGAAAGTCACCCAAAGGGGGAGACGCTTGGAGTTTTCCAGAAATGAAGAGATTCGTAGGAGAATCGAGATAACCGATATTGCCCGAAGAATTGCCAAACTTAAGTGACAGTGGGCAGGGCATATTGTTCGCAGAACAGATGGCGAATGGGGGGCCGAAAGGTTCTGGAGTGATGACCGCGTACCGGAAGACGTATCGTTGGAAGGTCCCCCACAAGGTGGACCGATGACCGTGAAAGCCGCAGGAATCCGCTGGACGCGAGAAGCACCGGACCGATCGAAGTGCGAGTGCTTGGGGGAGGCCTATGTCCAACAGTTGACGTCTTTTGGCTGAAATGATAATGATAAAGATATTAACTAGAACTTCATTCTGAAAGTCACAGCCACCTTTTCACCAGTCCGTACGTCAAACAACATGTAGGTATGTATTCGAGATATCGCGGCCCCAGCACATAGGCAACGGAAGGAACACGGGTGGGTTTTAGTCAGTAAAAGTCTGACACTCCCTCTCGCTCCGCCCAGAGCGGGAGGAGTCATTTGAGGAATTCACACCGAAAAAAAAAAAAAAAAAGTATGTATTCGAAGCATCAGTGCATAAAAATACGCTTGGGTGTTTCAACATCGAATTTCTGCACATTTTCGACTCTCAGCCTCTTCATGGAATACCGGCGTGATGTTATGTTATATTATTTTCGACTCTTTTATCATCCCATCACCTTTCTCAACATCCACAATATATTCGCCTTTACCTTATCAGCATAACAATAGCCACAGACCACAGACACCAGCTTAGTTACTGCCCACCTGTTCCATTGCAAATCGAACGTTATTTTAAATTATATTTGATCAGTTGTGCTAGGGGCGTCGGGTGGGGCGCACGTGCCAACGCTGTGCTCCGCTGTTTTCACAGTTGGCAACAAGAGTTACAAGTTATATAATATAATTTTCCACACATACTTTTATGAGGATCTGTTTTTGGTTTACATTGTCTGGGATATAATAACAAAGTATCATTGTTCTTTTCAAGTAGTTAACGTTTTGTTGCTGATAATCTTGACACCTTAAAACTGAGAGTGGCATTTTTTTATATTTGCTCGATGAGTTCGAAAGTTGTGTTGTTGAGTTGGTTATGTTGAATCCTGCATGGTAGGGTGGCGTATCTGGCTGCAGTAATAAGCCAAGCGCACTATGACAGTGGTAACAGGTCGCAGCGCAATGCATTTTCATACAAAAAGTGCGATGCGGCGTCTGTAATATGCATAGAAAACGTACGATAGTGATGAACGAGGATTTTTTCAATGCTTTGCATTGCGGTGTGGCCCGCTCCGATTAGCTTTACCCTATAACCCAGACCAGAGATGTGCAGCTATGTGCAGAACAGCCGCAGCCGCTCCCTGTGCCTTCTCTACTATCGATGCATTGCATAGTTCGAACTGCGCATCTTCCTCGTGGAGCCACATTGCGGCGGCGCATCTTCATAGCACGTCTTAATCGCTCAGCTTAGCATTAGTGGAAATGGTCACATACTTTCGTAGCTTAGCTTTCACATTCTCTGGTAGAAAAGTAGCCTGTAGCAAATTCTACCAAGGCCTAGGAGATAAAATAAGACAGAGGTACTTTTACAAAACAGTCAAATCAATATTTCTAAAGCAACACGTTCATTTCCTACTTGAACCAAATAACCTACTTAGTTTCATCACACAAAGCTTTTGTAAAATCTTACTTTTACGATTGATTTTTCCCAAAGCTGATATGAGAACCTTGAATGCAAGCACAAGCGAAGCGAGTTCGAAAATTTCAGCATCTCGTATTAGTTAGGGTTAGGTTTTCTTGTGTGTGTGTTTTCATACTGAAATAGGAGTTGCTTGCTTTGTCGACTTAGGTATACAGAAAAGTGGAAAAATTAAGAGAAACTAGGATGCGAGAGCGAGCGAAGCGAACTAGAAAACTTTTAGCAACCCGCCTGGGAGAGGTTAAATTTCTTTTGACCTTTCATACGTAATTTGGACCTTTGGACCTACCTTTAGTATAGGTAACAATGTTTTTCGTACATCCAAGGGCGGGCGCCCCCGAAGTGCGGGGCCTGCTTGAAGCATTCGCTACACCTGCTGCGTGGCTAATCCGGCCCTGCTATGCCTGAAAGTATTCTGCCAGTTTGTACAAAAAGATACCTAAATCTTTTGGCCGTAGGACACTATGTTATCTGGATAATTTATGTTTCACTTTCGACTATAGCAATTTTAAAAGGATTAACTATTTTTTTTTTACGAAAACCTAGAAGGGGTGTGTCCCTCCCTGGCTGATAGAAATCACTCATCGTTGCTCATAAACTATTAACTCTCTAAGCACTGTTTACAATTGTCTATGGTTTCCACCTTTTTTATGTCGCCATCAAATATTTATTGAAGTTCTTTGGTCCGTAATTTACATCGATAATTATTACTGCTTCAAAAGCTTGCTCGATTTGTTGATTTAAGTTGTATTTCAGCTTGACATTATAACGAAAAATGTATTCATAAAAAAATAAAAACCCGACTGCGTAAAAAGTTAGCTTCAAAAAAGATGGCAACAAGATGACCTATTTCAGTCTCCAAAACAATCGAATGCAGTCGGAGGCCATTGAACAGGTCTTTATTGTTAAAAAGAAGAAAAAAGAAAGTTAAGTTAAGCGGTTTAGGTTACTAAATATACATCGTCTATTGTATTTCATATAATTGTCTATATTTTTGTAATCACCTTTTAAAACCCTTCATTTTGATGCCCCACTCGATAGACATGACAGTTAAAAAAAAAATTGAGAACATGTATTTTGACGCCAAATATCCGCCATTTTGATTTATTTTAATTTGTATAAACCCCATCATTTTTATACCCCACTCGATACGTTTGAAAGATTTTTATTAAACACCTTTCGAAAAAAAAATAGTATACCTAGTGGCACTCGCGCAATAAAGACGAATCTAACGACATATCATTTTTTTTTATCGGTTCGACACGAACGTTTTTGTAGTTACGAGGGAACATAGAGACGGACACACATACATATATACGAGTACATCCAGGTCAAATACAACATTTTCTGTGTTCTGTAGTAACTATTATAACTGGGTTGTGGAGGTCAGATAGGCATTCGCTCCATGTCAATACTGGTATTCAGCCGATTAGACTGGAAGCCGAGCCCCACCTCGTTGGAAAAAAACTAGGCACATGATGATTTATCCTGATTGAGTATACAATACTACAAAAGCTCGAAGAAGTGCCTTGTCCATCTCTCAATCAATCCAGCGAACACGTGCTGATCGAATTTTGACTTTACAGGCACATGATGATTTATCCTGATTGAGTATACAACACTACAAAAGCTCGAAGAAGTGCCTTGTCCATCTCTCAATCAATCCAGCGAACACGTGCTGATCGAATTTTGACTTTACTTAATCAAGACCTAGAAAATTACACTTTGAAAGAAAACGACTCTTCAATTGTCAACAAAGACAATACCTAGCTATAAGGAGCTATGACGCGAGCGTGCCGTACAAGAGTTAGTTTCACTTCACATTTTCTCTCTTTGTGATCAGCATGGAAATCAGCACAGCTCGCCAATAAAACACCAATGTCGTGTAATTAAAACGCCATCAAGCGGGCACACGCGCGCGCCAGCCGGTACCTACGTACGTGACGTCACGAAGCGCGGCCATTTGCATTTTTTTCCCGCCAACCGCGCGTTTGCGGAGTGCGTTAGTGTTAAGCGTTGTATGTTCGTACATACGAATTTTATTATTCAAATACTTATGTAAAATGTTAACGATTAGGGATTTAACTGGTTGTTTGCATGTCGTTGTAAATTGACAAATAAAACATTGTAATTATCTGCTTATTAGATAATGAAAACATTTTAAAATCAAAATGACATTAATTATTGCAACAGGGGGGGCTTCAAATAACCGTCAACTTTCATTACAATAGGAACAACATTCTGCAGAAGGATTTCATGTACCGCGAGTTCATCATCATGCAGTTTCCTTCTGCTAGGAGGCTTTACATTATTCAGTTGAAAATGTTTCAAATTATCCTCAAAGTCCGACACTGTTCCACCTTCAAAACTGTTCGTTCTATCGTCTTCTGCGAATGTATCACCATCTACGAATTTGTCGTCATCTCTCCGTGTCGGAAAAGCATGAGGAGGATGTTTCCTCATGAATGCATCTAAGAGTACCCTTGCATTATCTCTGTCATCAGGCGTATTCCTTCTCCTAGATTTTGGGATATTCATTTTAAATTGGTTCAAATTTTCTTGAAATTCTAAGTCTTGCATCTTATCGTCTCCATCTCGTCCGATCGACGGAAGATTATCAGGATCATATGCGAAATCAGGTTCTTCTCTCCGTGTCAGAAAAGCTTGAGCGGGTTGTTTCGCCTTGAATGCATCTATGAGTATCCCTGTGCCTTCATTTTGGAGGTCTCGTCTGTAGTCAGCATCGGATGCCACGCCCTCGTCCTCATCATCGTCTACTAGAGGAGTATCACGGAACATCTTATTCTGTGCGCTCACCATTTCCGTCAAGTCAAACCTGTCGTTGTTGTCCGTAAAACTCACATCTGGTCTGATGGAATCCATTTGTGCTAGTGCAGCGGGAGTCAGTAGGATGAGGCCGAGGATTTTCTGAATCTGGAAGAAAAACATTGTTGATGAGAAACTCATTAATACGAGTATGTATATAGGTACCTATTGTATCAATATTATAATATCTATTTGTGTAGATTCCGTAGGAAAGAAGATTTGTTAGGCTACTTCGGACCATTATTTCTTGGAATCGGATCGGAATAATCGAATGCAGTGCGCAAACGTTCTTACACGGCCCCACTTTGCTCGTTCCATGTCCGGTCTGTGACATATTCGAGTGATGAAATATTGTTACCATTCCAAAAGAGAGGTAGGAGTAAAAGGAGTTGAGAGAGGGGTGTGAGAGGTGTCTCATATATTATACGAGAACATCCTTACTTTTATGCAATGTGTTGCAACAACCCCGTCCGATCCGAATAAGGCTCATAGTAATAACATTATCAAATAGTAATAAAAAAAATTTTTAGTATGAAAATAAAAAAGTTATTGCTATTTAAAATTCACGTTTTTACTACCAAAATTATCCGAATTCCATTAAAAATTGGTAAATTTTAAACAGGGGTAATAAATTATGAGTATGACACCCGCTAAGCGGCCGCCCGCGCCCCATGTAAAATAATAACTCAGTAAAATTCCCCATTGAAGAAAAACATGGCGATTTTTTTTTTATTTTTTCCTGAAAATTACACACATAAATAGACTCTCAGTATTATTTCTTAATAACACCCTCACGGATCGGACAGGGTTTTTATTACACGTTGTATATAATACACAATAAAAATAATAACTTACCATTTTGTTTATCTCTATTTAAAATTTTAAAAAATCTGAAGGAGCTGACTTTGTCATTCCAATTTCATGGTTATAGTTTCTATTAATCTTGAGATAATTAAAGAAACATTCATGAACTAGAAAATTATGTAGATTTAGACTGAACTTTTAGTCAATGCTATAAAGCAACTGTAATCTCAACTCCCGGTACACCTGAAGAATAAAAATCATGAAAAACTAAAGAACCAGCAAATAATAAAGTGCCTTTAAAAGTTATCTCAAAATTAATTGAAACCAAAACCATAAAATTGAAGCTCTTAGGCTATAAGCTCTTGGAGTTTACTAATGGAGGAAACATTGGAGGAAATATGATATGCAATTGACATATGTAAACAAAATGGTAAGATATTTGTTTTTGTTTTTTCCTTATATACCTAGATAGATCTATCAGTGTTGGGAACAGGGACCCAGGTACCAGTGGTTAGGGCTCCAGAGATAGGAACTTCGTCACAATGCGAGCTGTATCGAGGAGAAATACCTTCTGAACCAACTTTGGTGAGCGAGCCTCCAAAGACGCTACAGGTCAAAATTTTTGCTCATCAGGCCGTTGGTTGGTAGTCACAATAATCGGTACAATAATAGCCAAAATTATAAAATAAAACATGTTTTATCTTCCAGTTCCAGAAAATTCTTGGCCTCATCCTCCTGACTCCCGCTGCGCTAGCGCAAATGGATTCCGTCAGACCAGACATAAGTTTTACTGACAACAACGACAGGTTCGACTTGTCGGGAATGGTGAGCGCACAGAACAAGATGTTCCGCGATACTCCTCTAGCAGACGATGACGAGGACGAGGGCGTGGCATCTGATGCTGACTACAGACGAGACCTCCAAAATGAAGGCACAGGGATACTCAAGGCGAAACAACCCGCTCAAGCTTTTCTGACACGGAGAGAAGAACCTGATTTCGCATATGATCCTGATAATCTTCCGTCGATCAGACGAGAAGGAGACGATGAGATGCAAGACTTAGAAGTTCAAGAAAATTTGAACCAATTTAAAATGAATATCCCTAAACCTAGGAGAAGGAATACGCCTGATGGCGATCAGAAGTTTGAAGATGACATCCTTATGCAAAACGTTGTTCCTATTGTACTGAAAGTTGATGGTTATTTGAAGGCCCCGTTGCAAGAAATAACTTTACTTTATGCCAAGCTAGGCAAAAAAGTAATATTTAATACAAATTGATTTCAAATAAGTGTATTAAATAAAATAAACTGAATTCTGTAACAATTTTATATAAATACTAATTAAATCTTTTTTTTTACTAAGTAGTTGGTTATAAAAGATAGACGTAGCAGAAATTACAATGTCGATATAAAACTAGAAGATTCTAATCGTGTATTAACTCCTGATAACTAATCAACTCTGCCAAACTCATGATATATGCCTCGCAGTGACATAACATGTCATATCTTAAACCAATCTCACGCTGGATTATGTCGATAGTTGGATCTTTATAACAAGTTTCCCAATTAATTCAGGCGCCGCTCCACAGCCGCCCACGGCTAAATAACACACGTGTAGGTACTTAGCTTCGCTTTGTATGATATGAATATGTAGACGACATCGTCCACTCCGCGGCCACGCTAGCTTCGCGGCTGGCAAATAAACCGCACAGCTAACGTGGCAAATCTCTCCGTGCACATTCTATGTAGCAATGGACGGTATACGTGTCTTCCTTAATCCCGCCTGCGTGAAAGCAAAGAAAAAGTCAATAAAATCTGAGATTGAACTAAAATAACTACTGCTTGAAAACTGAAGCTTGTTTTGAAATTTTTAGTTGCAGTCGGGTTTTTTGATATTAGCATTTTTTTGACTAAGAAGTTTCATAAAGTTACTATGATCGAATGGTACCTATGAGTTGAAAACAGCATGGTATCAAGTAAATCGTAAGCAGTGGCGCCTGAGATCTCATATTTTTAGGGTTCCGTAAATTGTAAGGAAAAACGGAACCCATGGATCCCGTTTTTGTCCATCCGCCCGTCGTCAATTCAATGCCAATATGTCAATGTTGTTGCAGATAAATAATTATGAGATGACACGCATAGGAAATGTTCTTAATTTCCAATCTCACGCTTAATTATGTAGTACGTATTTCCATCTTCTAACTAATTTCACAACCAATTATTCTGCCCTATAACCAAACGACACAATGAAGCTACTGCCATTATTATTTTGAGTAGATAACAGTATGGTACCAAGCTTTTAAAAAATGGTATCTAAGATCTCATATTTTGTTATTTTCGGAATAATAGTCTTTACAAATGGGAACCCTGCTTACAGACAAGATTCTAATCATGGTGAACCTCAATATGACCTCCAGCAGTTGTTGGGAGAGCTTGTAAAACAAGGTAAATACAATGTAATGTTAAATCACCACGAAGATCGCCCGGGGACTCATCATGAGGATATAACTCAACTAACTTATCATGGTGGAAAACCTAATTCTCGCGATTACAATGACAAATACCGTAATGCAGATTCGCACCAAGATTCAAGTACTAAAAACTTAAACTACAACAGTCCACCAAGCCGGACAAGCATACAAAATTTGAATTTATTTCTTAGAAAGAAGCCCAGAACCGTGGAAGAAAATAATAATGCTAAAACAAACGAAAAGGCCGATGACGTTCTGACATTCCTTAATGATCTTGATAACACTTTAAAAGTAAACGGAGGCAACAACTTGGAACTGCGTTGCTCTGGTAACAGATGTGGTGAAAGTAGAGATGAAAGTGGCAACAGTGACAGATATGAAAACCAAAATATTATCAATGACAAGGACAAAACCTTGCGCTGCAATGGTAAGAGATGCAGCATAGCCATAGATAACGATAGGAATGATAGAAATAATCTGCGATGTCATGGAAACAGATGCGGTAGAAGTGCAAATGACAGAGATGACAATGACGGGGTTGACATAAACGACAGAGTTCTAAGTAACAGAGATATTTTTAACTTGTTGCGTTGTACTGGAGACAGATGCGGCATTAACAGAGATGATGATGATGATAATGATGATGATGACGACAAAGAAGGTATATATACATTGCGTTGTGATGGAGACAGATGCGGCATTAACAGATATGATGTTGATGATGATGATGACGATGACAGAGATGGTATAGATTCCTTGCGTTGTGTTGGAGACCTTTGTAGTATAAACAGAGATGATAATGATGATGATGATGATGAAGTCATAGATATTTTACGTTGTAATGGTAAAAGCTGCAGTAGAAACAGAAATGATGATTATGGCATAGATATCTTGCGTTGCGTAGGTGACAGATGCAGTAGAGACAGAAATGATGTTAGAGATGATAGAAATATTGACAGGGACGACGGAGATAATTTGCGATGCGTTGGCGACAGATGCGGCAGAAATAGAGATGATGATGATGAAAGAGATAATTTGCGCTGTATTGGAAATAGATGCGGTAGAAGTAGAATTGATAATAAAAATCAGGGCCCAAACTACGAATATCAAGATGACGACGAAGCGGAAGCGGAGGCGGTTGTGGATAACCTTCTATCAAATTACGCTAATTTAAGGGGAAATGATTATTCTTCATTTCAAGTTTCAGACAAAACAAGTGTCACGAAACAAGTTAAAACATTACTGGCTAGACTAAAAAATGGACTAATTCGTGTAGTTCATGGTTTTGTTGGGTTCAAACCGCCCTCAGCCAGACCGGTAAACATGTAACTTCTGCTGAAAAGTTAGATGTATACGAACTTGGAAGTATAGACGAACCGTTCTAGAATTATCTAATACTTACATTGTCGAATTACAAGGGTAAAAAAGTATTGCTCTCATTGCTCAATAAAAGTTTAAAAATATCATAAAGGTAGTTTTTTTTATTGTTTATTTCCATGTCTTTTATTTTGAGTTATTTGGAAACTGGGAAACCTGGCGGTATGCGGTAAGCAGGCGCGGTCCGAGGGGGGGGGGGGGTCCTGGGGTCATGACCCCTCCCAAAACCATTCAAGCTGTCGACAACTTAAATGATTTACGTGTCTTACAAACTAAAAACTGTAGGTATTTGAGCCACAGTGACCGCGATGGGCATTCTATACAAAAATAATATGAAAAAAAAACCTGTTAAGCAAACTCGAGAATTTGGGCACCACTACACTCGGGTTAGGGCCAGGTTCCTAAACTGTAAAACGAGTTTAAACTTTTCTTCTCGACGAAGTAAGTTGTCTAAAAAAATTAAATAAAATAAAAAGTCTTCCTGTATAATGGTCAAAAGAAAACATAGAACCTATTAAAGGCGGGGTGCTAAAATTTTGAGGCTCGCTTGTCTTGTTTCTTGAGCTTTTCTTCATAAGTCGACAAAGCAAGTAATTCTTAGTTCTTTTGGAATGATTAAAATAAAATCTAACGTGAGTGAGAGTGCAAAATTTTTGAGCCCACTTCGTTCGCTCTTGTATTCTATATTTTTATAGTTGTTTGACCTTTGCTGCATAAGTCGACAATGTAACTCTTATTTCTGTTTGAAAATGTAAATCAAATCCTAAGAAAACAGAACCTATTCAAGGTGGGGTCATAAAATTTTAAAGCTCGCTTCGCTCGCTTGTCTTGATTCTTAAGCTTTTCTTCATAAGTCGAAAAAGCAAGTAATTTTTAGTGCTTTTAGAATGATCAAAAGAAAATCGAACTTATCCGAGAGTGTGAAAAAATTTTGAGCTTGCTTCGCTCGCTCTTATACTCTACATTTTCATATTTGCTTGGCCTTTCCTGCATAAGACGACAATGTAACTCAAATCAATTCCTAACTTATCCGAGACGGGGTATTAAAATTATCGAGTTAGCTTCGCTCACTCTTCTAGCTAGCTACATAATCTACTGTCCTAATATTTTTTATTTATCAAAAAGCCAAGGTGATCAATTTGGCAGCATCATGAAGTACCCTCGCTTAGTTACTGCGACCAACTGTGAGAAAAGATCAGAAAGTTAAAAAGTTACTTATTCAAAAAGTACCTATGCATCATTAGATAGTCAAAAAGTTTTTAGAGTAACTATTAAATATTTCCCCAATATTCCTCGGCACCCATGGTACCCCCCCCAAAATCTTAGGCTGCGACCGCTCCTGGCGGTAAGCCTATCACTGCCCTGCCTATTCAGTTCATACACGCGTAGTATAACCAGCTATCATCGACCATCGCATTAGTCAAACACTTGTCCGTTTTTTGTTACTTTGATCCAAAGTAACAAAAAACCGACAAGTGCGAGTGAATTCAAACACCGAGGGCTCCTTAGAAAGAAGGAAATGGGTGGTTTTCTATGGTAGGTCCGGCCCAGTTCCGGCACTCGACAACACGGGAAAGATAGAGTTGAATGTTAGCATTTTTTCACTTAGCGACGACTACAACAACACTTGTACTTCCATCTCACCGTGTCGCCGCCGCCGTCCGAGTAATGTAAAACGTATATTCTGCGTACACACGTGACATGTTGTTTGGTTTTTAACTCGCTTATTCTATTTCGCAATCAAAGACGTCAAAAATACTTTACTATGTGCGCAACCAATTATATTTATCAATAATAAAGTTACAACCAAGTCAATGTGATTATAAGTTTTCTATGAGATCACCAAGGCAAGAATTATTAAGGTATGGTTTCTATACTCTCGTGTTTCTTTCTATTCGGAATAGTAATACTAACAAATGGAGATCAAAATAACTATAACGAAAGATCTGATGACTTGATACAAGAACTGTCAAACCTAAAATCAAAGCATGGTCTAAGCTTCGTTAATATTGAAGGAACCGGGAGTTTGCTGAACAACTACAAAAAATCCCATCCGATGGCGCATTATATTGAACCTGGCGACCCACAATCTGAACAGCATGATAATCTGGCTGAAATAAGTCAGAAAGAGCAGTTTAATATGTTGTTGGAGATGAATAAACTCCAACGAGCACAAATTCATCACAAAAATCAAATATCACGAATGAAAAGTCTTAGAATTTGTAGAAAAGAACCGAAAGTTTTAAAATGTAACAAAGGTAAGTGCGACTCAGAGGAGACGAAAGGTGAAGAAGAATGTGATTCTAATAATAAAAATAAAAAAACAAATAAAAAGGAAAAAAAGCGTTATTACAGAGCTGGCAATAACAAAAAACACTTCACTGGAGATGAAACTGTAAAATTACTGAACGATCTCGACAAACTGTTAGAAAAGAATGGTAAATACAACATTTTCTTGGGTTGTGTGGGTGACATGTGTGGAGGCAGAAGTAATAGAGACGGATATGTAGGAAAAAGAGACAACACAGAGGTAGAAAGAGACCTAGGTTGTACAGGTGACAGATGTGGTGGAAGTAGAGATGATGATGATACCGACGTCAGAAGAAGATATTAATTAATGAATTAATAAGCTACGTCACAAATATAGCGTAGAATCAGCAGCAATAAAAACATCAGAAGATTAGAAAAAGTGGGGGCTGTTTTTTTTTGCTATCTTATCGTGTGGAATGTCAATAGTTACCTATAAAAATACAATTATTATACATACGTAAATACCAAAATAATTGAAATAAAAAAGAAAGTAAAAACGCCAACTAAAAAGCTAAACAATAGTTTATAGTTTTTTATTAGTTGGCGTTTTTGACGTAGTTGGGTGTCAGTTTTCCACTCTTTTTACGAAACCCGAAAAAAATCAATATCGATTCTTTTTACTCGACTGCGCCGAAGCCAATAAAGGAGGGTTGTGTGTCCTATTTTCCCTTTTAACTACAAAACGGCTGAACCGATGTTGGTGAATGATACGTCGTTAGATTCGTCTTTATTCCGCGAGTATCACTGGGTATAGTAAAATTATAAAAATCAAAATGGCAGATTTTGGCGCTAAAATGTGTTTTTAGTTGGCGTTTTTTGTCATAAATGGGCTTAAATTTAGAAACGTGCCGCCTCGTAGCGAAAATGAAATGTAGAGAGAGGTGGAAGGGAGGGCCCACCAGTTCACAGGAGACACATTTTCAAGGCCAAATCAAACGCCTCGAAGTTCAAAGACAAATTAAGAAATAAGAATGTTATAATTATGTTTTTTTTTTTTAAGTAGGTAAGGCGTTGGCGACGGAGCCCCGCTTCGTGGGGCTCCTTTATCTGCAGGGTTTAAATAAATAAAAATTATTTCATTCAGTCTATTTTTGTCCTTATTTTAGTAGGTACCAATTACATTATCTTAAAACTATGTTAGTAATGACGACATCAATTAATAAACACCAAATAAATTAAAATTTAATTTAAATAAATTATTAAAAATGAATTAAAATTAAACACAAAATTTAAATAAATACCTAAAAATGGATTAAAATAAAATTGATCTTTTTCGAAATTGATTCGAAAAATTCATCAGGCAACATGTAGCCTGTTTTCAATCATCCTTTTAGGATTCCGTTTCCACTCCCTCAAATTCGACGAATTAGTGAGGCTGAGTTTTGCGCGTTAGCGTAAAGTCCACCCTCGCGTCGGCAAACATTTCCGCACTGCAAATCGAAGTAGTCGCACCAGAATCCTAAAGGCGTGGTTATACTGTATTCTGAGAGCATTGTTGGCCTGCTGCGTGTAGTTGGATACGCAAAGATACCCCGTTGAGATACACTGGTGGTTTTATTTTAACTCTGATGAGCATATACTCACTCTTTCTTTCGTTGTTCTTTAAGCCGTGACTCTAAGCGTAGACCTAACAAATATTTAAGGGAGTTTATCCCAAAAGTTGGCAACGTCGCAAATAACTGTCAAATATTTACCTGTTTTGATTCCTATAGCTTCTAGCTTCTTAAATTACTGAATGGAAATAAGAAATGTGGCTAACTAGCGAACTAGAACATTAATAATGAATTGCAATTATAACATTGAATTTGATGTTGTACCCATATTAGGTGTTAAAAACGCATTTGGAAAGTTTCCAAATAGTTTTTTTACATCTAAAACTAAACATTCGGTGTTACGATATTAATTTTTGCATTTCATAATTAATATTCTAGTTTGCTAGTTAGCCACATTTTTATTTCCACACAGTAATATTGCTAAATTAATCAAAACAGTGAAATATTTGACATCTATTTGCGACGTTGCCCACCTTCAGAATAAACGCTCAAACAGCTTCCTTAACCCTCCTACAGATGGACTCAGCAACACCATGTCGTCCGCGTAACTGATGTTATTGACGCAAACGTTAACTATTTGACATCCGACATGGCTGTTGCTGAGTTCACCTACCAGTTGATTGACATACAGATTAAACAGTCTTGGAGATGCCAGTCCCCCTTGCCTCACTCCACACTAATGTGAATATTCTTCTGAATAAGCGCTTCCCCAAAGACAAACACAAAGTTTTTCTGGTAACAAAGTTTTTCTGGTGATTATACCAGTAAGAAAATATATTAGTGAGTTCTGCGGGAGCCCCGACCTCCCCAAGCTTAGTCCAGAGCTTGTTATAGTCGACTTAGTCGAAGGCCTTCGATAGGTCCAGAAAGCAGGCGTATATGGGTGTTCTCCTATCAACATAGTAAGCTACTGTGTGCTTTAGTGTCAAAATAGCACTTTTAGTTGATAAAGTCTCGCGTAATCCAAACTGGGCATCGTGAAGGTGAGCTGAGCTGCACGTTTCATGTTATGAGTTGCTGAGCTGAGCATCCAGAAGACCATCGAAGACCTTCGCCATCACAGTATCCAGGGAAATAGGCCTATAATTATTCGTGTCAGTGAAAAGCGTTGATTAACTTCTTGTTTACATATACGCTTGGTTAAGTCGAAAGCTTTGTAAAATACGTTAGTATACTCTACCAAATAAAATAGCAATGATGGCCATTCAATTTGAGAGCTTCAGATTTTTTTTAATTTAATTATGTTTAGAAAATTTTCAGTAACACTAATCTTGGATTTTTTCATATCCCATGGATTTTCGACTAGGTCCTAAGTATGGGCTGCTTGAATTTTGCAAAGGAGTCACACTAACATGTCCTGCGTGAAGCATGACAAGAATAGAAACAAGTTTTCTACGGGTTGTGTCGACGGAAGAATAGACAAAATGACAGATTGTGATCGTGCTAGAAAGAATAGATTGAATTACAAGTCACCCTGTATAATGTTACAAAAATTTTGAAACCGTAAGTATGTGATGTACCTACCTGTCTTTTTAAATCCTTGTTTCCAATTGATGTTATTTCCACTTGAACAAAAATCAACTCAAATAAAGTTGATTTTAGACTGACTAATACTGTTGAAAAAGTCATAAAAAATATGAACTTGTAACGAAAACTGAACCTTATGAGTAAGCATAACAGTTGTTTTTCCTAAAACTCGTGTTTGTCTTATTCTCTAATTAATAATTATTCATTTTAATTAAACGTTCTACGATTAGAAATTACGAAAACATTTCGCTTTTCATGAAATATGAGGGCGTTCTAAATTATTTTTTTCTAATACACTGCTGCACTGGTATTATAATAGTCTATGGGTATATTTATTCAATTTTTATTTTTTGTAACATATCATAGCATCACGCTCATTTCCCCCAAGGATTAGGCAGCGGTGTACCTATTAGTACACCCACATTTCGCCAGCTATGTTTATTTATGTCCCATGTAATAGGGGGCGAGCCTATTGCCATTAATCTGGCTTGATACTGAGAAATTCGAGATGGAAAAACCAATAACATTTTGCCCGACCCCGGGAATCGAACCCGGGACCTCAGGCTCAGTAGTAGCACTTGGGAGCATTAAACCAACAAGGCAGTCTTTTTCTTTTATATTGTTTTAAATTATAAGTAAAATTTTGCAATATTTTTACTCCTCCACGAAGGTTTACAAAACAATAATTAAGTATGTTACATTGATATTATATCGCCCGAGCGAAGCCGGGCGCAGGCATAACGCAACGAATTATTACATATTTATTTAAAAACAATTGGATGCAACAAGTTTGTAATTTTTTTACACTAATATTATATATCCCATATTTACCTTATCCACCAGAGTTATCCTAATGATTCTCGCAGCAATTGAGGTCCTTATCTTCTAGTCTTTGGGTTAGATTCACAGACCGGTCTTTGCCTTTACATATTATGTATGTAGTAACCAAGTTGTATGTTGCTTACTTACGTTAAGAAAGAAAAATAGGTTTATTTGTCACGTCACAGAAACACGTGCAAGCGTCACATACTCGTAATAAAATAATAAAAAATATTACGTCTCGAAACTCTTTCTCACATTCGCTTAGCGACCCGCCTCTGGGGGTCTACTCCCTAAGCGAAATCGGAGAACGAAGCGCCCGTAACGAGTAACGACGGCCAAAACTACGGATTTGGCTTAGGGAGTAGACCCTGCATCGCCCGATTTTTACAAGTTTACAAAACAGCCTCTACCTTATACTCGTACCTTATAAATGCGAAAGTAACTTGGTTTGTTTTTTACGATTTCACGTTAAACGACTGAGCAGATTTGGATGAAATTTGGCACATGGGCAGACCATGACCTGAATTAGAACATAGGATAATTTTATCCCAATATTCCCACGGGATCGAGACATATGCGGACGAAACCGCGGAGCGCAGCCAGCTGCAATTACCAGTAATTAATATATTAATTAGACACATAAAAACCCTCCGGAATAAAAATTAAAAAATCCGTTAAGTTCGTTTAGAATAACAACGCGGTCACACAGATAGACACGAAAAGCAATTTATTTTACTGTATAGATATAGATGAAAATTATTCGTAAGTACAATAAGGTTCACATTATTATGTATGAACTGCTTCAAAGTAAATTCAAACTCCGGTCTGTGAATCCAGTTAGTGACAGCAATTCTGGGTTACATTATGCAAGGTTTTTAAGGCCTTTTTAAATAACCCAGCCTACTAAATATGAGTCTCTATCAACTCGGCCTATCGCAGTCAACTGCTGGACATAGGCCTCTCCCAGACTACGCCAACTCCAGTCTTTCCCATGTCGGTCCATCTGGCTGGGGGGCGTCCCACACAACGCTTGCCGATACGCGGTCTCGACTCCAGGACTCGTCTGCTCCACTAGCCATAGGTCTGTGGCGACATCTACATCACCACATGCGAACTACGCATCAAACAACATCCTGACGTCACACAAATCCTGCATCGCGCAATTAGAGTTTACCGCGCGATAGGCACAAGCTCCCGACTTCAACCATTGGGCAATTTCCCGTCAGACACGACACCCGTCTGGTCGGAGGATCCTCTCTTTTCTAATGAGGATGAGTGAACTTTACACCCTGTTCCTCATACCTCTAAAGGTCCTTTGACAAACATGGCCAGGCCACTGCCAGTTCAGCTTGTTAACTCTGCAAGCTATATCGGTAACTCCGGTACTTTTCCATGGCACTCTGAACGGCCTTAAGTTTGTGGACCAGCAACAGATCAGTGTCCACGTTTGGGGACCGTATGTCATCTTATAGTTAGTGACAGCGATTCTGGAATACCTTGCAAGGTTATTTTAGGGCGTATTAAATCACTCAGGCTACTAAACATGAGCCTGCTGTCAACAACAAAGACAATAACAAAACTCACTCAAAACTCAAGCTTAAAGCCTTGAGTCTTGAGTGAGGTTCTGTAATAGTAGCAATGCCTTTCATTTTGACAGTTCAACGACATTTATTGCGTCATTTAGGAACGTTGCCGAGCAGACGCATTTTTCAAACATATGAAGCAATGAAGCAATTTCCTTCAAAATCCTTCTGATTGTAATTGGAAATGGGTTATCTAATCAAGGTGCTGTTTTACTAAAAAAAAACAAAGGTAATTTATTTATAAAGGTACACCAACAGCTTCTGTTACATAGGTACATTATATATTAAGTACTATAGGTAACAATAGCCTCGGAAATAAACAGTCGTCAAATACTACTTATGATTAATAATTTAAGGGAAAATAAAATTACAAGACGAAAAATATTGCAACAAAACAATATAAACTGAAAATGAGCAAAATATAGTTTTTAAAATAAATTAAAGTAAGAAAACATACGACAGCCATTCTTCCGTCTTCCATGCCTCATTCAACAATGTCATGTGGCGGGGTTACACATGGCTGGTGTTGTTGTACCTATACTTACTTCTATGTGAGCATATACCTATATGCTATATGCTAACATAGAAGTAATTAACCGCGTGCAACTCATTGCACACATCATTGTGACGTAACTAATCATAATTTTTCAATCTCACGCTCGATTGCAAGTCGATACCGTTACCTTTTACTACTTTCTCAATCAATTTTATTACCTAAAGCCACCATAAATTTTATATATTAATAAGTTAGCAGGAAACCTAGCATGCTACCAAACAAATCCTAAAAATGGTGGTCAAGATCTCATACTTTATTATATTTGGAATTATAACTATTACCACAGCGAAACCGGCACGAGATGACACAGAAGATGCGCATTTCTCTTATGTGAGAAACGAATATGAGCTTCAAAAGTTATTGCAGTCACTGGCTAACCAAGGTACATATGACGTAGCATCAAATCATCGAGAAGACGGACCTAACGCCTATGATGACAACAGGGCTGGTTCGTCACGCTACGATGACAAACCACGTCAATCATATTACCATAATAACAAAGCTGATTCTCCAAAATACTTCAAATCACGCGAAAATGCAGACGAAAATCAGCGGAGCATCAACAGCTTACAGATAATCGACCAATTATTGGAAAAGAGCGATGATAAGCCAGGATATGATAATGGGCAAAATTTACTAGAAGATTTACTATCACTGAACCGCAATAACCAACGTAATAACAAGTTTAAATTGTTAAGGCCTAACGATGGAACCGATAATGTCGACGAGGTAGTAGCTTTTCTTGGCGATTTACAGAAAAAAGTAGCTGACGACAGAAACAATAGAGACGACTACGCTTATGGTAAGGCTAGTGATGATAATTTAAGGGGCAAGTTATTCCTTGGAAAAAATGATAACCAAGAAGTCTCGGATCAAGTTGAATCAGTGCTGGTTCAGTCAAAAGATGGAGTAATGAAAGTGGTTGAAAATATTATTGGTTATAAACATCGATATCATGAGCCTGACTATGTCTCTGTCATTGATGGCTACAGTGACAGAGATAATCTACGTTGTACTGGAAAGAATTGTGCACGAACGAACAAAGCTGTCAACGATGACAACAATAATCGTTTGCGCTGCAGAGGGAAGAATTGTGCAAGAACTAGAAATGATGATAATGACGATTTAAAATACAACTCAAAGCTTTCAGCTCAGAAAGTCAAACTAAACGATGAATTAGATGCTGTTGTCCTCGGGCTTTCGGATGTTGAGAATTTACTGACAAAATTAAATGTACCAAAACAGGCACGTACAAACAAACTACGAGGTGCAAAATTGCTCGAAAATGTAGATTTAGAAAATCTTGTCAACAGCAAAAGCAGTAATGATAAAAGAGGCAACGTAGAAGCGGTAGTTTTCGATTTAACACGAGTAGAAAATGGTGATGCTGTAGCAAGACAAATCAAACAGTTACTTTCACAAAACAATGAGGGCTCCAATGACGAGTATGAACAATATGGAAACATAGTGGAAGAGCATTTAAAGCAAGGAGTCTATGATATTGAAAAACAATTGGATACGGGTAGAGCAAGTTCCAACATGTTGCCGCATAAAGAGAACAATAATAATGTGTACCTTCCACAATGGTTACTTGATGAGGTGATAGCAAGATCTTATAGAGAGAAAGAACCCGTTAGAGAGCGTAAATCTTTGTTCTCTATATCGCGGCCGCAGAAGGAAAGACACGAAGCAAAAAAAAAACAAAACACGCCTCGAATTTATCGCCGTAACTTTGAACAAGACGTAGGTGTTCCATTCCACTTGGAGGTTCAAGGGTTAGGTCAGGTTAATCCATGAAAATATTTAAAATGTTGACTTTTAAGTTTATAATTGTTTTATTTGTTACATAAGTTCGGGGTTTTAATGTAAATGAGACCGATTGTTAGAGTGCCTTATTACCCAAGATGAATAAATAACCTTTCCGATATTTATTAACCTTCCATACCCAAAGGGTGCTAGTGCCAACGGGACTTAGGGCATCCCATAGATATAAGAAAGAAGTTATTTAAATTTATATGGGGCATCCTATAGCTAAGTCTACGCCGTCTATCTGCCTGCTGGGTGTCGCCCCGTATCACTGGGCTTTATCTTTCTAACCATAATAGTTAGCCAGTTGAAATTTTCACAGAATGCGTGGACTACTATAGTCGGACTTATAATTCGCTGCAGTTAAATTACCCTTCTTGTCTTCATAAGGTACCATTCCGTAGCCGACCGGTAGCGGCAACTGCAGGCGACGTGTCGCCGCGACACAACTGGTTGAAGTTCTATGAAATACCTTCCGGAGCTAGCGACAGGTCGCCTTCATAGAAATACATTGAATACATAGAAACCAGTCCCGCAATTTCCTTCTACACAGACCCGACAGCACCATTCCCTGCCTTCCGCGGATACCCAAGGGTAGCGGAAGGTACCGTGCAGATGTGGTGCGAGGACGACTATGCCCTGACCTGGTTGACCCAGAACGTGCCCAGAATCCGACTCCCAAACACTGACCTGACAGTCACGGTACTGAGACAGACTGACGTGCCCACCCGTGTCCGAGTCTCGCTAATCGTCCCTCATTACAGAGGCGACGTAGCCAGACTCCACGGTATTCTGATCCGTCAGAATACCTGGTATGACATCGCTAGGTGGACACTGTATAGGGCGACTACCGTCGGTGGCGACAACTATGGGACCTATTTGACCCTGGGTGTGCCACCGGAGGAAGCCGTAAAGGTCCGGGCCCGGGAGCGACGCATATCTTACCTACTCGGGTCGATATACGTACGCTTCTTGCCCACGACCGAACCCTCCGACGTCCAGACCGACAACGACACCAAGACTGCACAACCGACGCTGACAGCGACAAACGACCCGGACATTGACAAACTGGAGGAGGTCATGGCCCGAGCGGCAATGGCTGATGACGCCGACACTAATCCGCCCGAATCACCTGGCTGGAGCGAGCGTCTACTCGCCTCGTCACCGGGGGAAAGACACGACGACAGATACAGAGAGGGGGGGGTTGAGAGGCTGTCCGATGGATCCATCTCCGACTAACCCCTCTCCATCGCCGTCAACACCCATCAACATCATCCAGACAAACCTCCAGCACAGCCAGACTGCCACGGCTAGCTTACGCAGGGCACTGGAGGTAAAGCCCCGAACCATCGCACTGATCCAAGAGCCGTGGATCAGGAACAATAGAATATGTGGCCTCGGTAACATCGGAGGTAAGATAATTCTCAACACACACATCACTGATAGACCAAGAACCTGTGTCTACATACCCGAAGGCATTCCTATCGCACCACTTACTCAATTCTGTTCCAGAGACCTGACAGCTGTCAGGCTCCAGACCGATGGTAGCGTTCCAGATGTTGTACTGGCTTCGGTATACATGCCGGGCGAACACGCGGACTGCCCGCCAAAGGAGATGACCGACCTGGCACAACACTGTGAACGCGCCGAACTGGAACTGATCATCGGCACCGACTCAAACGCCCATCACCCGCTCTGGGGCAGTGACTCACCGAACTCCAGAGGAGAGGTACTATCCACCTATTTATTCTCTACTAACCTTAACATTGTAAACCGCGGCTTGGAACCCACTTGGGTCACAGTCCGAGGACAAACGATTATAGATCTAACACATGCTACAGAAAACGCGACGAACTTTATTACAAACTGGCACGTATCGGACGAACCTTCCTGCTCAGACCACAGAAGGATTCGCTTTACACTAACTACCAAGATTAGGAAGCCCGAACCAAGACGTAACCCGAGGCGCACCGATGTTCCCGGGTTCAAACGCCTACTGGCTTCCCTATTAACTAGGCACCTAACACAAGTAACCATAAGAGACCAGGCACAATTAGAATACACTGTAACAAAAATATCAGAATACCTAACTGAAGCATACCACGCATGCTGTAAACTAAGACCGCCACAAACCAAGAAGGAGAGGAACCCTTGGTGGAACGCCGAACTTAGTAAACTCAGAGATGCGCTACGTAAGCAATTTAACAGAGCAAAAAACACAAGGCTCCCGGATGACTGGGAGATATACAAAGAGACACAATATATATACAAAAAGCAGATCAGAACCGCCAGGAGGACCGCCTGGCGTAAATTCTGTGAATCCATAGAGACAAATAATGAAGCCGCAAGGGTAAGCAAGATCCTATCAGCTGATCAGGACCGAACTCTTGGCGCGCTGAAAAAACCCGATAACTCATACACACTAACTGACTTTGAAACCAGTAGGGTCCTTCTCGAGACTCACTTCCCAGACTGTAAAATCCTGGAGGACAGGACGTGGGAGGCTGAACCGGAATGGACCCCAACGGATCAAGACTGGTCAAGAGCCCGCAATATAGTAACAGAAGACCGAACAAAGTGGGCTATCAACACCTTTCAGCCATACAAGTCGGCAGGGCTGGATGGCATCTTCCCAGCCCTGCTGCAGTGGGGGGTAGATTATCTGACACCATGGCTGATGGAGATCTACCGAGCCTGCATAGCACTCAGACAGATACCTCTCGCATGGCGCGAGGTAAAAGTCATTTTCATACCCAAACCAGGAAAAACCGATTTCACGCAACCCAAGGCTTATAGACCTATAAGCCTCACATCCTTTCTACTGAAAACCCTCGAGAGACTCTGTGATAGGCACATTCGAGATGGACCTCTTCGGATGAAACCACTCCACAAACACCAGCATGCGTACTCCACAGGCAAATCAACAGAATCCGCGCTACACAGCGTGGTTTCCAAAATTGAATGCGCAGTGGACCACAAATGCTCAGCACTGGCCGCTTTCATTGACATCGAGGGCGCCTTTGACAAAACCATGTTCAACAGCATTAACATGGCACTCAACAGTCACAACATAGACCCGACCATGAGTGGCTGGATCACCAACATGCTCAAACTGAGAGCGGTGCAAGTCACAGTAAACGACACTACGAGGGCCATCGTTGCAAAGGGCTGCCCGCAAGGCGGCGTCCTCTCGCCGCTCCTATGGAACCTTGTAGTAGACAGCCTCATCAAAACACTCAACGACAAAGGTTACTACACGGTAGGTTACGCCGATGACATAACCATTATAATAAACGGCACCCACGAAAACACTCTATGCAACCTCATGCGTCAAGCTCTAAAAATAGTAGAGGAATGGTGCAACAGGCACCAACTCTCAGTGAACCCTACAAAGACTGAACTGATTCTCTTCACAAAAAAGAGGAAACTGACAACACTACAGCTACCACGATTCTTTGGAACAACCCTGAGCCTATCAACTGAAACTAAATACCTGGGCATATCCCTGTGGCAATGCAAGCGACTGCTTGGCAGGAACTGGGGAATTAGCCCCAGGGTCACCTACTGGTTATACACCACAATCATCCGACCAATTATCACATACGGCTCACTGGTCTGGTGGCCAAGGACAGACCTGAGCACAGCCCAAAGGAATCTCGAAAAACTGCAGCGGTTTGCTTGCGTTGCAATCACTGGCAGTATGAGAACTACACCCACCGCCGCCCTGCAGGCAATGCTTGGACTGCCTCCTCTGCACCTCATCGTGCGAGAGGAGGCGACCCTGGCCGCCTTCAGGCTCCATGTATCAGGAACACTAAGCAAAGACTCCAGAGTTAAGCACACACGTATAAAGGAAGATGCGATCAAACGACGACCAATGATGGCATCACCCTGTGATAAAGCCCCGAAAACACACCACTTTCATAGGCACTATAACATAACACTTACAGAAGAACCGTGTGACTACTCAGGCTCGGAAGAGATGAGAGTATACACAGACGGATCGAAGACCGACTCCGGGACTGGAGTTGGAGTTTTCTCACACGACTTCAACATAAAGATATCCAGCCCGCTGGGAATGTTCAACACCGTCTATCAGGCGGAGTGTGTGGGCCTCAGTTCTTCAATCCTTACAGAAAACACATATTACCTCAAAGCTGACACTAGAATGTCACAATGCACTCGAACAAATAACGGTATCTAGCCGCAACACGGTGACACTGCAATGGATAAAAGGACACAGCGGTTCGCTAGGTAACGACGCTGCTGACGAACTTGCTAGACGAGGATCCAGCACGGCGGTCTGTGGACCCGAGCCTATCGTACCCATCCCCTTCAACCAGATACGCAGATGGCTGCAGAAGTTCACCCACACTCAAGCGGAGCACTGGTGGACCTCGACACCGGGTTGCAGGCAATCCAAGGAAGCCATGCCATCCTTGGATACCGGGCTAACCCGGCGTTTACTACGCCTAGATAGGAACGGCCTGCGCCTAGTGACTGGGACCATCACGGGCCACTGCTCGCTGAACAAACACTTTCACACAATAGGCATAACGGACAGTCCTCTGTGCAGGGCGTGCATGGAGGCTGAGGAAACCGTCGCGCACGTGCTTTTTGAATGCACAGGCGTCACCCAGATTAGAACACAGACCCTCGGGACACCCAGATCTTTCACAGATGTTCTGAACAGACCAGGAGATTTAATTAACTTCTGGAGGGAGGTGGGCTGGTTGGAATAACCACCAACGGCCGCTATGGCCCACGCACAATGGTCCACTGAAGGACTAAGTGCGGAAACCAAACTCCATAACATAGAACATAGAACATAGATTTCCTTCTGCGGTCGGGTACGGAATTGTACCTACCTTTACGTTCATTTCGTTATAAAATGTTCTAAGCATAGATGTAATATATATTATTATGACAGTATGAAGTGTCATTTTACTGCAGCGAATTATAAGTCCGACTATAGCTCTATCACTGAGAATATCTCTAAAGAAAAATACAAAAACTTTTATGGCTCAACCCAACAAACTTCAAATTCAAATTCAAAATTCAAAAAAAAATCAAATTCAAAAGTCATTTATTCAAACTAGGCTGAGAATCAGCACTTTTCGAACGTCAAAATTACATAAGACAGTCCCCCAAAACGCCCACCCTTCACCACTTCCTAGTGCATTAGCTGGGAAGAAGAAGTGGCGCAACAAACTCCCCAGCAGCACAGCTGTCTGTTCAGTTAGAAGAACAAAAAAAAAGATTCTATATAATAGTATTCAAAATAATTTACATTACGCAACACAAAACATAATTCAAATTATTAGCCATATGTTAGCTAGCACACGCCAATATACCAAACAAAATCATCGAGAACTCAACCAATCAATCATCGATACTCAGGCCGAAATAAAAAAAACTAAACGTAAACAGAATTAATATCTAAATAAAAAAGCCTCCAGGCATAAAGGGCGTGCCCGCTTACATATAGTTGTAACTGGAAGTTATAAATGATAAACTAGGACCATCGATGTAACATAAATAAACAAAGAGTTAATTACTAATAACAGTAAATAATATGATCAATTGTCGAGGTCACTAGCTAACCACATATTGCAATACAACTCATAAAAAAACAGTGTGATGAGTAGATATTGTCAAAAATAAATTGAAGTTAAATTAAAATAACTTGACTTAAAAAGTCAAATAAAATAAACAATTATATAAACTCATATAACTTGTCAGTACGTAAGCTGGAGAAAGAACATAAACATTGTCTTGAGTTAATCACAGCGACCAACTATTCTTATCATTTAAGTAGTCGTTGATAGAATAGTATGCCTTTGAACAAAGATTGGATTTTACTTTCGTTTTAAACGCATTAAAAGGCAAATCTAGCAAAGAAGAGGGTAGCTTGTTATAAAAGGTTATACCAAGCCCAACAAATGAGTTATGAACCTTATGAAGCCGGTGAAAGGGAGCTCGTAATTTGTCCTTATTTCTAGTGTTAACATTGTGAAAATCACTGTTTTTAGTGTATAAGTGTATATTTTGCCTAATATATAAGATATTGGCGAAGATGAATTGAGATGCCACTTTAGAGGTATGAGGAACAGGGTGTAAAGTTCACTCATCCCCCATAGAAAAGGGAGGATCCTCCGACCAGACGGGTGTGATGTCTGGCGGGCAACTGCCCAGAGGTTTGAAGTTGGGAGATCCTATATATGTTTATCGCGCGGTAAACTCTAATTGCGCGATGCAGGATTTGTGTGACGTCAGGATGTTATGTGACGTCAGGTCTTTGATGCGTAGTTCGCATGTAGCGATGTAGATGCCGCTACATCACTCCCCTCCGGAGACCGGAGGTCGATAGTGGGCATAGTCTTGAATCTTGCGATGCTTCACAGTGCCAGCTGTGGTTCCAGTGAGTCGGAACCGGGTGCCGCATAGTTCGCGGTGAGTCGGAACTGTCTGCGGTGATTCCCCAGTGAGTCGGGGTAGCGCTGCGTTATGATCATCCAGTGGGTCGGATGTGGTACAGCGCTGGGTTGTGGCTGAGGGTGATGACCAGGAATGCGCGTTCGCTGCATGCTGGTGGTCAGGATACCCGTTGAAGCCGTGGGTGCTGACTGGCTGTGTGACTCGCCTCACGAAAGCTTGCGGGAGTGATGATGATGATGACGTCACGCTGAAGTATCTGCACGAAGGCTGCGTTGACGTTCATGCTCGGGGTCACCAGTTTAGGGGTATGAGGAACAGGGTGTAAAGTTCACTCATCCCCCATAGAAAAGGGAGGATCCTCCGACCAGACGGGTGTGATGTCTGGCGGGCAACTGCCCAGAGGTTTGAAGTTGGGAGATCCTATATATGTTTATCGCGCGGTAAACTCTAATTGCGCGATGCAGGATTTGTGTGACGTCAGGATGTTATGTGACGTCAGGTCTTTGATGCGTAGTTCGCATGTAGCGATGTAGATGCCGCTACATCACTCCACTCATCCCCACTACACCACCGTGAGGATACCAATATCTTTGAAAAAAATTCTTCAAAATCCGCAGTCGTAGCTAGACACTAGAGTCTAGGGTTAAAATTTCCATTATGGGCCAAAGATTTATGGGACGGTGAGGAGGGGGAGGGAGGGGGGGGAGGTAGGCTACCCCTCTGTACCATTCCCACCCCGCGGAGTCCCATGGTTATGGAGATATCCAAGGTTAAAGTTTTTTAGGTTAGAATAAAAATTGTCATTATTGTTGATCGATTTATGTGGCGGGGGAGAGGGGGCGTAAGAGGGCATACCCCTGTACCATCCCCACTCCGCGGAACCCCATGGTTATGGAGATATCCAAGGTTAAAGTTTTTTAGGTTAGAACAAAAACTCCCCCAGTTTGACTCCGCCTTATCTCCGGCGCTACGGGAAGAGCAGCCCTTCCTGCTGGCCTTCCTGGCCTGCTGCCGGCTGCTCTCCCTCCGCGCCTCCGGTTTTTTATATACACTCTTGGGGTAGAGCAGACAAGAACACGTGGAAAGAGGGGTGCTCTGATTCGGTTTTGGGTATTTTTGGGATATTATATAGTGAGGCTGAGGCTCATTTGAGTCCATCACTCGAACACTACCTGAAGAAAGCACTAAAGAGGAGGCCGTGACAAGCGGCTCATCTGAGTCCAACACTTGCACATCACTCGACTCTTCAGACACAGAAGCATAGGGCTTCGGGGACGCCATGGTAGTCAAAACGTTCACAACTGCACGGGGCAAGCAACAAACGATGACTGACACTATATAAAAACAAGACGCTATATAACAGAATGGCGTCGCTTCACGTTCCGTTCCAAATTGTAAACAAAAATTCTTTATTTTTTGGGTAAAAAAGTCAATGTTATTGCTTAATACAGCACGGTTATTGTGCACCTTAATTACACACCAAATTAATAAGTGAATAAGTGAAAATAATATTTTATTTAAGTAAAAAATATGACATAAAATTGAATAAAATACACCTCTACGGTCAACGGAACGTGAAATGTCAACTATGACGTCTACTATGTCAGTAGAACCTACCTAAAAATCTGCAAATGGCGTGTTATTTTCCAATTTCAATGGAAACTTTAAAAAATTATATCTCGTAAACCGTGAATGTCCGCACCTTGAAAATTTGTAAAAAGCTTTCTATTTATGAGTACTATCTACAGAAAAAATATGAACTTCCAAATCGTTGGCCCATAATGGAAATTTTATCCCAATTATCACTACGCTCCGTTCGTCGTCGAGCTAATAATTGAACAGCGAACGTACTACTTCGTCTGTGAGCGAACTGAACGCAACCCAACTGACAAGTGTCAATGTTAATGTTAACTTCTGAAGTTGACGTTTTATAACTTGACAATCTTGACAAAGCAAAACTTTGACGATCGACTAGTATTGATTTGATTTATTTTTGCCCTAAAAATTATTTAAAAAAGCGTGATAAAATGGCAAACGACACACCAGAGAGTGACTTTTCTATAGAATGCTTCCAAAACTATTCCGCTCCTGAAGTGTTCGTCCAAGGTTTGGCGGGCATGGTGAATCAAAACGATGTGGAAACTGTTATTAGGGCACAGAAAAATATGTAAGTTTATTAAGATTATTTCACTTTAATTGTTTTGAATGTAACACACTAAAGACTGAGATTTTATTACTGCCTCATTCTTTACTTAACTGTAGGTACTTTTAAGAAACAAGACGCAAGTATGGAAACTCACTGTAGATACTGTATTATTGTCAAAATACAACACTATTTTTTGTCCACCAACCACCCCTGAAGTACAGATGACTTTATGAAAAGAGCATTTAAACAATACTTACGATTATAATACTCCTTATTTCCTTGGCTCATGCTTCAAATTGAAATGGCAAAGGTTCCCACTTTATTTCATGGTGTTAGAAAAATGTTAAGGAACCAGTTTTATTATCTCTAACCGTTCTGTAAATTCCAGGCTACAGCGTTTTGAGAAGACAACAGAGATGCTCACAAACTGCAACCAGCTGTCCGCCAGCCGTCTTCGAGCTGCCTCCACAGAGTTCAAGAAACACACGCAGCTGCTTCTGGAAATGAGGAAGGATCTGGAGTTCATATTCAAGAAGATTAGGGCCATCAAGACTAAACTAAGGTTTGCAGCCAGTTTAAAATAAATTAACTTTTGTTTTCAGACCACAGAGATCTGTGTTAGTAAAGAAACCCTGAGTCTAATGTTAGTAATTACAATAAAAAAAGTCCAGAGCCCAACAAAGTACTCCTAGTACAGTCCAAATAAATTGTATACTATGTTTTGTACCTGTAAGCTGAATACAATGCTATGGAACAATGGTTGTAGACAATAAAATGGTTCCTTGTCCATGTATACATTTTTTTGGGCCTGAAAAATGTTGTATGAAGCAGCAATTGTTCATAAAAAAAACCACAATAAATGTAATGGTGATAACCATTGAGCGCTTACATGCAAACAGCCTATAGTAGGCATTTGATGGTGTAATTTTGCAATCTGTGTGCAACTCATGTTTTTTTTTTTTTTGTACTATTATTTTCTTTGGCTATTTTCCTTTCAATCAATCTGCCTAGACTTTTCCAACTATGTTGGGGTCGTCTTCCAGTCTAATCGGATGCAGCCTATCTGACTTCCAAAACCTAGTAAAGTAACTGTAACTGGGTAATACAATACCCCTTGTTAAGACTGGTTCTCAGACTCTTGAGCTTCTGATGACCCGTTACGACTGCCAAAGATCCACAAATGACAGCTGGGACCAACAGCTTAACTTGCTTTCCGAGGCATGGAGTAGTCTCGGTATGTAAAGATGGTCACCCATCCACAGACCAACCCCGGCAAGCGAAGCTTAATCTGATGGATCGACGCGTGTGGCTGTTATTACTTAGCCACAAGCTCCTATTTTCATTTAAAATGACTTAATATATTGCAGATATCAGCAAAGTCAAATTACTTTGGTTGGCCCAAAGTAATTGAATAAAATGAATGTAACATCCTAATATGCTAATGAATTCTATATACATTTCAGCACCCAGTATCCAGAAGCATACAAAACGGCAGTAGCAGCATCAATAGCAAACAGGCGACCAGCAGAAGAGGATGATGACGAAGACTTCAAACCATCTGACACGCGACCAGAATCTAAAATGGTTGCAACAGTTTCCACAGAAACTCTAAAACCTACTACTAGTGAAACTGGCAAGAAGTCCAAGAAAAAAGATTTGACTAGTGATGAGAGTAATAATAATAAAGAGCCTAGTGTTGCCAATGCGGAAAATTCAAAAAACGTTGGTAGAAAAGTTAAAAGGAACAGTAGTTCTTCGGAAACAGAGAGTGCGAGTTCTGGTGACGATAGCAGCACAGATACAGGCTGAATAATGGAACTGTAATGTTTTCTTTTAAGCCTGCTTACTGCATATATTGGAAAGAAGCTCTGGCCATCAAATTACATATAAAGGAGTAGTCCATATACATAAATCACTGAAACAAGTGAGATTAACGCTTGGTTTCTGGAACGAAAAACAACACAAAAATATCAAGCACGCGTAACCTGCTGTGATTGGTTGAATTATTTATCAACAGCCAATCGCATCACTTGACTTGCGTTTAATTTTGACGCGTCGATAATTTTCGTTCGAGAAACCAGGCGACTTTAGATGATATCACATTGTCAATTATACCTTGATGTTACGCAACAATGTGATATCATCTAAAGTGAGCAGATGAGCGACCACCAATTTGTTACTATCAAAATACGCATTTTGATAGTAACAAATTGGTGGTCGCTCATCTGACCAGTAGCGGCGTTAGGGTAGGGCGCGGTTGGACGACCGCCCAGGGCGCCAGGGGTGACGGGGCGCCGAAGGTGCCGTGGAGAAGCGCCCAAAGTACTAACTCTTCAGGCACCAGAGGTAAATACCTCTGGTGCCTGAAGAGTAAGTACTTTTAAATCAAATCCCTAACAAGAAAAAAATAGGTTATCAGTAAGTAAAAGGCAGTTTGTTGAGTTGGAAAAAAAAAATCGCCGAGGTGACATTCGGTGCCAGTCGGGGGACCTCTTAGATTAAAAGGTGTTCCATACAGCGACACAGCGGTCGACAACAATGACAATTTTATTTACCTGTTTAGTTTATCTAATGCAACTTGCTTTTTATTACTTTTAATTCGTTTTTTGACAGCGCAGTTGTGTTTTTTATTTTTTTTGTTGTAAGAATTTTCAAAAGAAAATTTGTCCTATCCGAAACGGGGTGCAAACACTTTCGGGCTCGCCACGCTCGCTCTTTGATCCTGCATAAGTCGACAAAATATCTCATATTTTTGTATAGATGGACAAAAAGAAACTTAACCCTTACTAGGCGGAGTGCTAAAAATTTTCGCCCGTCTCTACTCCAAGAGTGGAGGGGCGCCGCAGAAATCTTGCCCAGGGCGCCTGTAATGCTAAAGCCGGCACTGCATCTGACGGAAGATGCGTCGCGTAACGCCAGAACGGACTAGATAATAAAATATTCAATCTTACACACTCAACCAACAATGCGTTAGTGCATCGAGCGTACTAACTGGAAGTTAACGAAGTTAAGCCCGACGCATCTTCAGTCAGATGTGCGACCACCGTATAACGCTTGCCTAGGCTTTTCCCCAGCAACGGCGAAACATTTCAGCCAAAATTAGCCTGTCTAAAATCATGTTTGAAGGAGTAATAGAAGACCAACCTACAAGACAGTACTAAGAGTGCGCCACGAGAGAAGGCCGGCGGAAAAATGTAAAACTACATTTGTTTAAATGCAATGTGATGCAATGGCCTCGGTCCCTGTTTCTGCCTTTCTTCTCAGAGTAGTCAGATAGGAAACGCCGAACTCATCTAGCTTATTTTTAATATGACGTGTAAAAGTGATTCCGATAGCTTATTTACAGAATAAACAATTTCATTTCTTTTCAATGACATAGACACTAGCGCCGCGTTAAATGGACTTCAGTGGTGGCGCCGACTCAAACTCAGCATTTATTTCAAATAAACCAAAATTACAGGCACTTTTGAATTGTCAACGCGACTCGCGCAACTCCGACTCTACTGTAGGTTGTCAATATTGGTTGGTATCATTCCTAAACATTGCTTCTAAATGTATAAACTAGGATGAAGGAAGAAGAAAATCCCCATATTCAGAAATAATAAAATTACCTTTGTTAAAGGTCTCAATATTACCGATAGTATTACTAGTCACTAGGTTTTGCTTATTGCCTAGTTATCGCGACATTCCAAGCCGTATTTTACTCAATTTACAACAAAATAATAATTTTAAGTTAATTGTAAATAATAATATTAAGACATAATACTTATAACTATGTTTGAAATCAATTATTTGTAAACATGTGCTTGTTTTGTTTGAATACCTATTAGATTGCTTCACTCAATATTTTTTTTATTTTTTTGTTGACTTTCATTCGAAGTGAAACTTCAGAACACAAACTAAACTTGGCATGTTTCACTCGCCTTCAGGATAATCGAAAAATTACATGAAAGCTGCAGATGAAACGGATTCCTATATAATTTTGTCGTTTGAATGTGGATTGGAACGAAAATGAACCTTCACTCGACTGAAGTCTGATCGGAAAGAGTTCCCTCATTTAGCAATAAAGTTAGGCAAACTGTCCCAAATATATGAGACCTTAGGACTCTCCGCCACACAAACCACTGTCTAGAAGAGGCTATACCTAATACCTACAATTTCAAGTCTTCCATCAAGATATAACAGTTACAATAAAAAAATCACAAATATGCCTTTATTGGAATTATTATAAATCACAATATTTATAGTTTGTAATCATGTAAGTAAATAAAACAATAATTAATAAAATAAAATTTATTAAAAATAGTATTTTCCCCGTCTCTTATTTATGTGTACAATCAACCCCACATTCATTGTAACAATTTACCTTCTGTGAAAGGAGTAAAAAAAAGAAAGTTCTACACAACGGCGAGAGTATCGCGGCGATAGTCACGCCCGCCGCGCGCCGTCGCTCAAATTCAATAGAAACTATGAAACAATCCACAGAGCACTTTGAGCAATCTCCACACGGCGATATCATCGCGGCGAGAATTTGATAGCACAGCTAGACATAGTATTTTGTTAACTAGACTGTCGCCGAGATTCTCTCGCCCGTGGACATGGCGCCTCATAATGCAATAATAGGGATGATGCCTGGCCCCTGGGTAAAAAAATATAAATTCTATTTAGTCCGTCAGTCAGATAATAAAAAAATTGACTCGTAATTTTTGCTTTATAATAGTATACATGACTTAGATAAAACGCATTAAAGTTGGGGAGTAAAGGTCGCTACGTCACAAGTATAAAATCTACATACTCGTGACGTCATGGCACATTTTAACTGAATGTATGGCCGTAAACTTAAAAAAACATGTGTGCAAGTCACACGTGGTAGAAGTGAAACCTTCAAAAATTTCACCTCGGTTGTGATGCCTTTTCTCAAGCTACGCATGCGCGCACAAACACGTATTAACAAACGTACAACGCTGAGGCCCAAGCAAACTCCCACTATGCCTTGGTAAACACGAGTGGTCTTATAATCGTGGTTCTCTTTGTGCTCTGCTTCGTACCCCCGTACGAAGCAGAGCACAAAGAGAACCACGATTATAAGAAACACTGTATAATGCTTCCTATCTCATTTTCTCCCACGTTAAATCTTAAGAATTTATGTGTCTCTCTTTTTACGGTCGCTTTTTCGTTTCATCGACTTGAAAGTCGATGAAACGATAAAGCGACAGTAAATCACAACGATGAAGTTTTCACTTCAAAAAGAAAGTCGTGTACGTTATTTTTTAATAATCTACAGGACGGACAAAAATCATTTTTTTTGTCATCATCCCTATTGTTACTTATGAGTATGACTTACAGGCTGTTTACTGTACAATTTTATACATTCTCCTACCACAGATGAATACAGATGGGACCATAGAAATATAAATAACAGGATGGGACACTCTGCAGTTTAGGTATGAAGCTGCAAACTCCCGGCGGGCTCAACTTGTTGGGCGCCAAATCAGTGAGTATAACGTAGTCAGAACATCTAAGAGTTACGCGATAGAAAGAGAGGTAACTTCTAGGTGAATATAACTGTGTAGGTCATTAGTGCTGTGTGACTATTGTGTCGTGGCAAGAGTCGCTTTTTAGGGTTCCGTAGTAAACAAAGAACACTTATAGTTTCGCCATGTCCGTCTGTCTGTCCGCGGGTTAGCTCAGAGACGGTTAGTACTAGAAAGCTGTAATTTGGCATGGGTATACATATTACTCAAGTGGGGATGGTTTTTTTTTCTCTTTTTCTGTTAGAAAGGTCGTTCAAAAATATTGTGAGTTTGTGAAAACTATTTTTGAATTCAGGGATCAGTTTGCGAATTATTAAGCTTTTAACTGCAAATTTTTGTTAGTCATGTGTCCCCGCCCCCCTGCCAGCTAAATGGTTGTACTTGGATTTGTGAAAAAAATCACAGCAGTAGTATATATAACTAAATTGAAAGGAAAACTATCACAGCTAAGTAGGCTGTACAGGTTAACGAGTAATAATCAACCAACTTAACTTTGAAAAACATGTTCTCCCATACATTCCATATGGGAGATCATGTTTTTCAAACTGCAATGTTAAGTTTGTTCTTGGGATAAATTCATCCCAACTACGGAACCCTATATTGTGCGTGGTCCGACACGCACTTGGCCGGTTTTTTTATTTAAGTAAATGATATTGCGGAGTGTCCCATCTGTATTAATCTGTGCTTCTACTAGAGTTGCCGCGAATAGTGTTTATAGCGAATAATCGAATACCGATTAATCGCCATTCACTTTGGCGAATAGTCGAATAACTCGACATTACTATTCGACATAAAAAAAAACATTAAACACATTAAAAATATTTCTAATTTCTTCTAAGGTTGTGAGAAAAGAAAACAATAAAGTTAAAGAAATCTGTTTCATGTTATACATACCTACATATATGTAGTAAATTTAATTTTCCATTTTTAAATGCTGGCAACCCTTTTCTTGTACAAGTCTTTCTTTACGTTCTAAGTTTAGTTTACGTTACGGGGAATACCCCGTTTTGTATAACCCAGCGATTATTATTGTAGGGGATTTCCCGCTCAATCAATACGCTTGTGTTTAGGATAGGCGGCACGCATTTGTTAATTGATTTTCGACATCGGTTGACGTTTTTTTATTTTTTATTTCTATACTTATTTAAAAATTGCTATTGAATTAAAGACTTGATGAATACTTAATTAGTTAAAGTGTTACTTAATAAAAAAGAACAATCATGCCAAACCCAGGAAAAAAATCTCATGTTTGGCTACATTTTGAAGAGGAAGAGAACAGTGCAAAATGTGTTTTGTGTGGTGTAAAAATAAGTAGAGCAGCAAAAAAAGCAGGAACAACGGCTTTGCAGAATCATTTGAAATTCAAACACCCAGGTTAGTTTTTTTTACCTATATTATTTATTTTACCGTTACTAAGTAATAATAAAATAAGAACGTTATTTAATATAATATTTGTTTCAAAAGTTATTTTCATTTATGAAGTATATAATTGTACTATTGTGAGTTTTGTAGCACATTATTTAAATAATTGCCGCTACCTAAGTTCCTGATTAAAGGTTCTTTTCTTTGTTCGCAGATGAGTATTGTAAAATGTATGGAAGCTCAAGTAGTCATGCTCAACATAATGCTCCCGCAGGAGCATCTTCAAGTACCTCCTCATCCACCCAGTTGCCCAGTCAGCCTTTGGTGCAACAGTCACTGCAACAACTACTTGAAAAAAAAAAGCTTTGGGACATCAACGATAGCCGAGCAAAAAGATATCACTACTTGATTGGTGAAATGATCGCTGTTGACAACGAGCCACTTTCCATCGTCGATCATCATGTAGGCTTTAAACGTCTTCTTAATAATGTTTTGCCGCAATACACCATTCCTGGCAGGACATATTTTACCGAGAAAATAATTCCAGACATGTATGAGAGAGTGGTTAGCAAACTAAAAAACGAGTTAGAAAAGGCTGAAGCTATAGCATTCACTAGCGATCTTTGGACTTCTTCTGTAAATAATGCTGCATTTCTGAGTTTCACCGGACACTGGATATCAGAAAACTTTAAACTGAATCATGCCGTTCTAAACATGGCGCATTTTCCTGAATCACACACATCAGAAAATATCAAAAGAGAACTGTTACAGTGTGTAACGAAATGGGACATACCCATCACTAAAATTCAAGCGATTGTTCACGATAATGGGGCGAATATGGTTAAAGGAGTTAAGGAAACTCTACTTCCTTCACAGCGTTGCTTCATACATACTCTCCAGCTGGTGATAAATAATGCATTAGATAACAGTTCTCCAATAAAAGAAATTCTTACTAGTGCCCGCCGCATAGTGACACATTTTAATCATTCAGGATATACAAAACTTGAAAGTATTCAATCTGAGCTCGGACTTCCTAACCATAAACTGATTCAAGATATTCAAACTCGCTGGAACTCAACATATTACTTACTGGAGCGTCTATCTGAACAAAAAAGAGCAATTTCGGTGTATATTTCAGAATCAAGGAGCGTGAATTTTGAAAATTTGACCAGTGATCAGTGGGAGGTTATAGAACATCTGTTAAAGCTCTTAAAACCTTTCGAAGAGATAACAAAAATCACGAGTTCCACATATGCACCCATATCAGATGTGATACCTAGCACTGTTTCATTAATCAGATACCTAATGAAAGATGCGCTGATTCAACAAACTGCACACGTTGATGATTTTAGAAAGGCGTTGATAGAAAATATGGAAGCCCGTTTTAACTTGGATGATCTATGCTTTACGAAGACATATTACTTGTCGACATTTTTAGACCCCCGCTACAAGAACTTTTACTTTGACGCTACCCAAGTTGAACGGATCCGTAGAGCTGCGCTCAGAGAAGGTCTTAGGCTTTCTTTAGATGACGAAAATGATGATTCGGATCCAGAAACGGCATCCAAAAGGTCTCGTTTAGACAATGTAAATGAGCATGATTCGGAAACTCATAAACTATTTTGGGCATGTTTTGAAGAATCACCTATAGAGCAACCTACTGAAGAGCAACCCAAGAATGCCACTGCTGAAGAAATCGCCAACTACATCGCATTAGCAAAGGCTGACAGAAAAATAAACCCATATGAATGGTGGGCTTTGAGTACCAATAAGAATAGATTTCCTATTTTAAGTAAGCTTGCTAAACGATACTTAATCACACCAGCAAGCTCTGTTTATTCAGAAAGACTATTTTCCGAGGCAGGTTTAATTTACGAGGAAAAACGAAACCGACTTGCTCCAGAACGTGCAGAAAAAATTGTTTTTTTGCACCACAATCTGCCTCTGTTGGATTTTAAATATTAATTAAAAAGCCTTACTAATTTAATTTCATGAATATGATAGGCACAGGCACATATTACAGATAATAATTGATATTGTGTATTGTTTTATTAAGTAAAATAATTTAAAAAATGATTATTTTTTACTCATTAGTTCTTTTGTTCGTTAAAAGTTTATTTTCGACGACTATTCGCCGAATGCCGAATAATACTAGCTATTATTCGGTATTCGACGAATATCAAAAAAATGACGAGTAATGCCGAATACCGAATAATAGCGAGTATTCGCGGCAACTCTAGCTTCTACTTAAATTACAACAAACACCCATAACATGAACATCGTATTTGACATAATGTAAATGATGATGTATTTTTTCATGTCATGATTGTGTAGTTAAACATAATATAAACCCTAACAATCTTAAATCTAATTCAATCTTCGACATACACACACCAACCGAATCAAAACTCAACTGAAGAAAGGCCTCTTTTTATTATTAAATAACTAATTAGTTCAACACCAAACACAACCAAAGATCTTGCCAGTGGGAAATACCATCAGATCAGCCCACATGTGCCCAGACCCAGTGGTTAAGGCCGTGTGTTAGAAACTTAAATTTATTCAGTGATAGACATATTACTCAATAAATTTAAGTTTCTTAAAAAGTAGATAAGGCTCTAATTAGTATGTATTTTTATCTAACAAAGCGACGCATGCTTTTCTTGCGGTAACCGGTTTATTTGCGGTAGTGTACAAACACGCTTTGAAAAAAATACTTTAAGTCACGTAATCTAATCATGCAAAAATGTTGAAAGTATCCAACAAATTTTATCCCTTGGCATATTTCTCAGTATGTTTCCTAGCATTTTCGAGATATTTATCTATGTTGTACTTATATTCGTTGGCTACGTCCATCATGAGTGGGTCATCGGGATTGGGATTGGCCATCAGGGTCTGAAGGGACACTAGAAGCGTCTCCAGTGTGATGGTGGGCAGCCAGGCACCTTTGGGAGGCATTTTTAACATGTCCATACATATTCTGCCACCTGTAACAGTAAGTGAAATGTTTTATACATAATATGTATTAAAATCATAAAATGATTTACTGAGTGATTAATTTCCTAGCAATTTTCTTCTGTAGTAGATTGATTACGATGAAAGTTTTTTTTTTTCTGTAAGATCTGCTGAGTATTATTGATACTTTTACGCAACTGCGTTTAGTACACTATACTCTAGGCTCCAGAGAAACCTCACCCCCTAGCAATTTAAAAAACAATGCAAAGGGGTGAGGTTTCTCTGGAGTCCACATGATAAGTATGTTCTGTGGTTTAGTACACATACGTCTATGAACATTTAAAATTCTCTTAGCGTAGTTTACAAAGCGGCGGCAAGAACTATAAAAATGTAACTATGTCAGTGCTGTTATCGCTAGTTGTTACCTTTATCGATGTTGGGGTGATAAACTGGCGTAGAGAACTTAACGAGTGGTGGCTCAAAGGGATACTTCTGTGGTACTGTAACGGTCAATTTAAACGAACCGTTCTCATACGGTGATCCTTTAGGACCTTGCAAAGTAAAGTTCAAAACATCGTAGACGTCTTCTTCTCTTGGATGGCAAAGTATTCCCCAAGGAGGTTTAGTTTCAAAGTTTTTCACTTCTCTGGCTATACGCGCTGTTCGAGCACTGGGTATCATAATTTAATAAGTAGACTTCGTAAAACAATAACAAGAAACTGGGCTGACTGAACAAAGCCGCGGTTTTCGACTGACAAATGACAATGTCAATGTCAATTGCAAAATATTAAATTGACGTTTGAAGTTTATTTCCCTTCGCGTTTTCCGAACTCAGCAAGATTATTTAATATTACTTTATTACAAATCCTGTATTTTGAACATTTACATAATTCTAACAAAGAAAATAGTAACAGAATTCAATTTATACACAATGTAAAACTCTTGTAAAACATCATGTTAATAAAAAAATCATTTGAACGCAGCTATTACTGAAATGTCAGATGAACGTAACAGAAGCGCCCTCTGGCGTCAGAAAATAGAACCATTCCTGTACAAAAACCATCGCGAAACTAAAACACTTTGCGGAAGGTTATTACACGTTTTAATAGTTTTTCTTGCAATTATCTGTTCACAAATTAAGAACGTTGACCTCTTATTCGTAAAATTATCCGCTTAAATTAGATTATCATTACGTAAGTCGTAGAGTGCAATATAAATCATTCAGTGCAATCCTCCAGACACCATTGCAGCTCCTCACCATTATTTGGTAAGTAATTCATTATTTCTGTATCGTTAGCATGACTGAATGTACTAATTATGAAATAGGCTAAATATTCACGTCTTAAACTTGTACTTAAATGGTGAAAATCGATTAATTTATGCGTTTAAGCGGGTATAATCAATACGGACAAGTGAGGATTCAAATGATTTATTTATGTTTGTGGTGTGGTGTTTTATCGATCTACAAGTGCAAGTTAGCTGATTATTTGAGTGTCAGAGTGTAGAACGGAGGTGTTTTATGTAATGCGATAGGATGTTAGCCGCGCGGAAAACAATTATCGTCGGTTTTGTTATGATTTGTCTGCGGCCGAACAGCCGGTAAACGTGCCCGTTTCTCTGAATACATTGCGCCTTCACTGCACGCGACGCGTGTTTCTGGCCAGTATTTGTAGTATACAACCTAATTCTCGTGAATCAACCTCTTTTCTTCATTAATAATCGAGCTATTAAAGGCCTTGTTATGGCTTCCACAGACTGAGTAGTGGCCTGTCAGAAATACGCAAGATAATATCATTAAATCTTGTTAAGTATCTTAGGACGTAAATAAAGAATTTTAGGCATTATAGTAGAATCTTTCCACTAATATTTAAGTTTTATTGGCTATTGATTATAGATAAGTAAATTATGGTAATGATCTGTAGTAGATTAATGAACTGATTTTCTTAAAAGCTTATCAAATGCTAAGTTAAACTAACTACAATAGATTTTTATTAGATTCTAACCAGAATCTTCTATTTTTTCTAGACTATCTGTCTTTTTTTCTCTACATACCTACTTTACTATGACCTTACTTTTAGACAAAATGAAGAATATAATCTCTAAATAATACATAGACAATTTATTACTTGTTATAAAATATATTGCCATTAGGTTATTAACTGTACAGAATCTTTTTTTTTTTTTCTTCTAACTGAACAGACAGCTGTGCTGCTGGGGAATTTGTTGCGCCACTTCTTCCCAGCTAACGCACTAGGAAGTGGTGAAGGGTGGGCGTTTTGGGGGACTGTCTTATGTAATTTTGATGTTCGAAAAGTGCTGAATTTGAAATTTTGTGATGTCTAGTACCCTGGTTCTTTCATTGATTTTCCAGCTTAATGCAGATAGTTATGCAACTCATGTTTTATTATTCTCAAGTCATTATGTGCCTTTGGTTTATATTCAGGTCATTAAATTACCACTGTTACCACACTGCCTACCACTTTCTAATAAGAAAAGTTTTTTTTTTCCATACATCTAAATATCGGTAATGCAAAATAAACTTTATGTCTGATGCTTAAAGTTTATTTCTAATAACAGTTTAAATTACAGTAGGCATTCTTGGTACTGGAGGAGGCTCCATAGTTATAGAGCCTCCTTGGTTCCGCCATAATTGAAAAAAAAAGAATAGACTATCGCCCATGCCATTATCTATTTAAAAATGTAACACATTCCAGCTGGTCACTTTTTAAATATGGAACAAAGGTTCACTGTTAAAAACAAAATCAATCCATTGAATGAAAATAAATGTAAACATGACTATATTTACAATGTACTTACATACGTCAACACATCATATTGTAAACTTGAACAATGATATTGTACTAGATTGTTGTCAAAACATGATGGATAGGTTGTGTAATGTCTTTAGTAAAACAATTACCTGTGATACAAATACGCACTGGCCCTGTAGCCCTGTGATAAGATTGTTAAAATTTTGGACTAATGATAGCAATTAAAGCGAAAACTATACAGCTGATTTTCCTTCTGTTAAAAATCCGTCAAAACGTCGGTAGTTACGATACCCACTAATGGCTCCTACACACTATACCGGCGGCCTGGCCGCTGGCTTGTCCCGCGCAACACGTACCCCCGGCTTTTGCGCCTTCATTTCCTTTGTGCGATAGGGCCGGGCGCGTCGCGGCTTGCCCGGCGGCCGCGGTAGGGCGCGGCAGTGCCGGCGGCATAGTGTGTAGGAGCTATAAGAAACAAGCATCAATTCTTTACCAAACAAACACCAAAATGATCAATTAAGTATCACGAAATCGTGATTATTATAACAATCGATAAACATAATTTGTGCCTAGATAATAATAACGAAAGAAATAAAAGAAACCAATAAGGTCATTATAAGAAACCAATATAATGACCTTATTGGTATCTTCAGAAAGGTCAGGTGCGTAGTACTCCAAACCGGCGTGCGTATGAGCAGATGTATGAACGTAAACGAAGCAAGAGAAGTACAAGAATAAAATAATGTCAGTCAATAAAATTCTTCGAAACAATTTCGAATTCTCAAGGGCATTTTCCGTTCCATTTTCAAACTGACAGCCTCAAATAAACCCGTCGATTTATCGGCAAAGATATAACGATAATGATAATCTATGGATTATTAACAGACATTCGGTTTTGCTTACGATAGGTTTGTTTGTCAATTTATCGCCAGTTATGTTTAACACTTTGAGGGACACTAACCGCTCATAGACGTAATAACAATAAAACATCTATTGTGTCTCGTTCAGTGTCCTTGAATGCGTTAAGTCCCATGTAATAGGGGGCAAGCATATTGCTATCAACCGGGCACAACTCCAGGCTCCGGGCTGCTACTTAGATAATCCAGATGGAAAAACCCAATAAGTGTTATTGTGTTAGTGCCCGTCCTGAGTATCGAACTCGGGACCACATGCCTAGCAGTAGCGTTTGCGACTAGTATCTAAGTATCTGGAAATAACATCTGAATTCCCCTAAATGGTCAGCAGAGGTGAAAATTACACAAAGTCGCACGTAATGGAGACGATTCTACATATACCACTCTCGAAGCTGGAGACCGAGGATCCCACTCTTCAGCAGCAAGCCCGACCGCTTGCGACCACTAGCCCAACGAAGAAGGCAACCCATATTATCATGGTCTTCTTTCTACTCTCAATAACTAAGTTCTTTCTTTTTCCTGTATCTTTCATCTAAGAATGTTTGCCGAATCGGATTTCCCGATCAAACATTATCAGCTTCGTTTCTTGGCGGTGTGCTACTGGCGTCAATTCAAGTGAGTAGCGGAACATGATGTGAGCCAGTTGAATTGAACTACTGCTGTTTTGCTGCTACAGTTTCGCGGCGGAAGTGTGCTGCTGGCGTTAACGTTAACCCTCCTACTGGGGCAGTCGGGTAAGGGTTTGGATGTATGTCTCTTTGTGTCCTCTTGTAACTACGTATTTACCTATTAGTTTTTTTCAAAAAAATCCGCACTAGTAAAATCCCTTTATTTACGTGTTTGATTTGAATGTAAACTTTTCCATAGCATCGCTATCATTGGCCTCGTTTGCTCGGCCTCGGTGTCACACGGTCACTCGAGACACTTCCAGACGAATGAGTAAAACCCTGATTACGTAACACACTCGTTATGACTTTATAAGTTAAATGACGATCGCTTTTATTTTGATATTACAAAAAATACAATGCTTCGACAGACCCATGGAATTAGTATACGTAGTCGGGCCATAAGTTCTGTCACATAGGTAAAATTTCGAATTTAGAATGCAAGCCGAGGAAAATATTATGGGCATTCGAAATTTGAATATTTAAAGAAAATAAAAACAAGGGTTTCTGGAATTTTGTTCATTTTCTAAAATGGAGTGGGCGCGCAAAGAAGACACAGTCGCAGCAATTGCATTGCATCGTTGCGGTCACGCGCCGACTGAGATTTTCAAACTGCTGAAAAATTTGAAAATTCCAATGAGATTTATTTATCGTACTATCAAATGATTCAGGGAAGATTCAAGATTAGAAGATAAACAAAGGAGCGGTCGACCTCGTACTGTTCGGAATCCAGCGGTCATCAAAGCAATGAAGGCGCGAATCCAACGAAATCCTGTCCGCAAGCAAAAAATGTTGGCTCTGCAGATGGGACTAAGCAGAACTACTGTTAAAAGGGTGTTAAATGAAGACCTAGGACTGCGTGCTTATAGAAAAAAAACAGCACATCTTCTTAACGCACGGCTGAAGAAAATCAGATTCGAAAGAAGCCGGGTTTTGTTAAGGCGGTACGCGGGAAAAAATACCGCGAAATACATTTTTCGGACGAATTTTTTTTTAATGTTGAGGAGAGTTTCAATAAACAAAATGATAAAGTGTATGTACACTCTAGTGAAGAAGCGAACAAACGTGTGCCACGTGTTCAGCGTGGTCGTCACCCTTCGGCATTCATGGTTTGGCTTGGGGTGTCCTATTTGGGTCCAACGGAGGTGTTTTTTTGTGAAAAAGGAGTGAAAACCAGTGCCCTCGTATATCAAAACACAGTCCTAACAAACATTGTGGAACCCCTTTCACAAACAATGTTCGAAAACAGGCACTGGGTATTCCAGCTGGATTTTGCGCCGGCTCATAAGGCGAAAAGTACCCAAAACTGGCTCACGACCCGTGGAATCGACTTTATCAGGCATGAGGATTGGCTCTCATCCAGTCCAGACTTGAATCCCTTGGATTACAAAATATGGCAGCACTTAGAGGAGAAGGTCTGCGCTAAACCCCATCGCAACTTGGAGTCACTTAAAGCATCCCTGATTAAAGCAGTCGCCGATATTGACATGAATGTCGTGCGTGCTTCGATTGATGAATGGCCTTGCAGATTGAAGGCTTGTATCGAAGCAAGAGAAGGACATTTCGAATATCTTAATGCGGTTTAAATCTGTATTTTATACCCTTTTATTTGATATACGAGTATAAATGTTTGTAGTGCGTAACTCATTGTGTCATTTATTTTACTTTCCATATGTGACAAAACTTATGACCAGACTACGTATGTACTTTATGTCTGATAGAAAAAATAACGCAATGGATATTGCAGGATTAGAGAGAAGCTTCATCTTTCTGACTGACTCCTTGTCAATTCAAAAGTTGATTTAGTTTAAAAAATAAATCTTTGAATTTGAGTCAAAATAACACAAACCTTTTCGGATTATCATCCCGAATGAATGATGACACATCGAGCTTTAGAAAGAGACTATCACGCAGATCGTATGAGTGACATGGCAGGGACGAAGCTCCACTGGCTCTACAAAGCAGAACTTTTTCCGGGCTATTCTGTACAAATGTCACCGTGAATACGTAGGAGAACTAGTTGAAGTGAGCTGTCATTCCACCTAATGCTAGAGATTGACACTATTGACAGCTCACTTCACCTACGTTTTCACGGTGACATTTGTACAGAATAGCCCGGCTAATCAATGCTAGGCATTGACAGAATTGACAGCTCACTTCACCTAGTTCACCTACGTTTTCACGGTGAAATTTGTACAGAATAGCCCGGCTAATATGCTAGGCATTGACACTATTGACAGCTCATTCAAGCTCACTTCACCTAGTTCACAGACCTACGTTTTCGTGGTGAGATTTTTACAGAATTTATCGGCATAACCTACTTATAGTGCTTTTGTGATAAAATAAATTCACCGTTTCTTAATATACTCGTATAAGTAAGCGTAGGTAGGTAGGTATTACAATTTACGAATAGGTATAGGTAAACTACGATTAAGTGATTTGCGTGTGACCTCCAAGGTTGAGCCAGATAATAAGCAATAATTGATATTTATACTTAGTTTTTTACCGTCACTCCTAAATCAGCGTAGCAGAATTTTTATACCATATAAAATTATAATCGGTAAAATAATAAATCAAATCCATTCGCTATGGCACCAAAAAACATGGCGGTTTTTTTTTAAACATAAAAACTGATAAAGATAACCAATCGATTCTTGATCTTCAGTTTTTAAAACAGTTGTTCAGCTGGGTAATTGCTTACAATGCACACTTATAATAGCAATGTCTTTCATTTTGACAATTCAACAACAGTCATTGCGTTAATAACTTTGTTAACCAGACGAATTTTTCAAAAATTATTAATAAACAATGAATTAGGAATTTTCTTAAAAATCCTTCAGATTACCATACTACGTCACTAACGCCCTAAATCAGTAACACACTCGCAATGACAATCGCTTTCATTTCAATAGAACAAAATCGACCTATTGCTGCATGTTTGGAAATAGTCGTCTGCTTGTTAACTAGCTCAATACATGGAGTTCTTATTTGTAAAATAACAATCGCACTAAGATTAATGAGCGAAATCGTAATCTTACATTTCTGAATTGTGCGATATTATGATACGTAACATACTCACAATCCCAATGCCATTCATATTGACAATTCATCAGTATTCATTTATTGGGTTTTACGTTATCGAGCAGACAAATTTTTCAAATATGTAAAGCAATGTATTATGAATTTCCTTCAAAATCCTTCGAATTTTTATTTTGTGATAGAAAGTGTGTTACGCAATTGGGGTGCTGAATAAAATCGATTGTGATTGCAGGTGCTGTTCATTACTAAGGGGTCCAATTGTGTTCACAAAGAATCGAACAATCATAACAGAATAGTCGTACTGTAAAGTCGCAAAATTACTAAATACGCGTATAGTACACATTAAACGGTTATCTACTTGACTATTCCCAATAAGTAGTTACTTTTACTTTTTTACTATTATGTATTGTTGGTACCTACTACTACTACTATAATTTAATTAGGTCCGGTGATATAATATGATCGCACGTATCTAAATCGATAAATAAATAAGTATTACATAAACCTACCTACTTTTGAGCCAATGGGTCACGGCCAACTATTGAACTTATAAATTGTTTTTAAATCATTTATTTTATTTTATTTATTCCCGATTTATATTTTTGTGCTTACAATACACCGAGTTTATAGTATAAAATACTTTAGTTTTGTTCGTAACTGACATGTCTAAATAAAAGTGCGTTCTTACCGATGCATTTATCGAGATCATCGTGTCGTGAGATATTATCGCGATCGAATGTTCCAGTCTAGCTATCTCGACTTGAGATTTTAACTTTTTAAGATTATGCTTCGAGATTAGATAACGAAATCATAAATCTCTCTCAAGTTCATTTTTTATGGTTTGGACTGGACCATTGCGGTTTAAAAGAGACAGCCTTGTGACAGATAGACATACGGCGTAGGATTAGTAATAAGGTTATGTTAGCGGGATTTTGATTTTGTATGGTACTCTTCAAATCGCATGATAAGATATTTTATTTCTGTAAGTAGGTTTATGTTATACAAACACTTACGTGTCTATAATATTTTTTAAAACTACAAGACGTTGGTGTTTACTATCCGACTACACTGAGAAGACAAAACACCGTAACAAACTCAGAGGTCTCTGGCTCTTTTAAAGTCCAGCACCGTAGCCAGACCCTAATAGCTTAACACACTTTCAATCACAAACCGAAGGTTTTGAAGGAAATTCCTAATCCATTGCTTGTTAAGCAGACAAATTTTTCAAACCTCTGAGGTTTGAAAAATTTGTCTGCTCAACGCGACGTGAATAACGCAATGAACGTGGCTGAACTGTCAAAATGAAGGGCATTTCCATCTCTTGCTATTGTTGACGCTGACGTTAGTGTCTGAAATGGTCTTATGACAAAACTATAAGTAGTTTATCAATGAATGAAAGAGCAAAGAACGTTGCAATTGCGTCACAATTGTCAATATTTGCAAACACAGTCCGCTCTTACGATATTTTGTTGCCAAAAGTTTACCGTTTACCATACATCAAACACCTCGTCATCTCCAATTCTCCAGTGATGACGTACACATTATCTAATTCTAAACAGACCTTCGCAAGGCCACTGCCGGAAGATAACTACGGAGTTACGGATCTGTGCTGCTAATAGGCTATCTTATTATCTGGTCCAGTACATCTGTAATGAGCAGCAGTTAATGTGAAACAAACAAATGCCTGTAATTAAGGATAATCGTTCCGCGAAATAAAGAAACGCAAAAGGGGAAAGTGCACATTGTCACCTGCACGCGATGCAGCTTACTGATAAAACCTGGCAATATGTTGATAGCAACTACGTTTTACATGCAATACTTCGAAATTCGATCATTCGGAGTTGGTTACGGCCTTTCTTCATTTCTTCTTTTAGGGCTCCAGGTTCGGCTTCAGGGACTCCTTTTTTGTCCCAATGTTGAAAATTCAGCCGAATCATAAAAGGGACAATGACATTTTTATCCTCGATGCGAGAGCCGCAAGGCTTCTTCTCATCGGCTAAACGTAGGCAGCGTCACGACCAGACGAGAGTCAGCCAACCAGACAGAGAAAATTGTTATAGATTTTACCACTGCACCCTTTGACTTTATTTATTTATTATCAGCCGTTTGTGCCCCTCTGTAGGCTCCATCATCTGCTATCATCTGCTGTTCTAAATTTTTTTTTTTGTTTTTTGTTTGGCATCTCGCTGGTCCACCTAGGAGGTTGTTGGGTGCTTAACCGGGCTATCCTGTCAATTCAATTCAAAAGTCATTTATTCAAATTAGGCTGAGAATCAGCACTTTTCGAATGTCAAAATTACGTAAGACAGTCCCCAAAACGCCCACCACTACCACTTCCGGGTGCTTTAGCTGGGAAGAAGAAGTGGCGCAACAAACTCCCCAGCAGGCAGTTTGTGGTAATCTTTATGACAAAAGTCGAATTCGTCTCGCCACCTTCGGGTACTGCCGTGTTGCCGTTTGCTGTTATTAGGGATACACTGTGTAGTTATTTTTGCCCATAGTTCCGCCGGCGTGAGGGAGTTGTCACCAACCAGTTCTATTTAACCTTGGCAGCAGTTGACTTCCTTACCTGTTGGTAAATTCTGTCCGATTCAGTCGAAATTGCGCGCAAAAACCTGTCAATCCATCAATGCACGGAAAAAAACGTTTTCCGTGAGATAAGACATTCATTGATAGCCACTATCATCATGACTTTCAGTTTCTGCCTTCTAGCAAAATATATAAACAAAAGTTCTAAGACTACTAAAATAAATATTTTTCTTCATGCCCGCGTACCTGTTATTGCGTAATATTTTGTAATATCTTGCGATCTGCTTAGTAGGCATCACGTTTAGTTTAGAACTTTCCTTGTAAAATGCAATGCATGATGAATAGCAAAATGTCGCACGTATTTGATTATTGAGTATTCGTAGCAATTCGATTTAAGATAGATGTAAAATAAATGATGGAAGGGAAGACCAACGACAGTGGCGACATTATGGGTAGGCATTCGTGCTACAGAGGATCCAAACATGGTGCTAAACATTAGAAGTATCGTTTACTGTACTGCTGGGGAGTTTGTTGCGGCCGTTCTTCGCAACTAAAGCACTAGGAAGTGGTGAAGGGTGGGCGTTTTCGGGGTCATTCTCATTTAATTTTGACGTTCAAAAATTGTTGTCAGCCTAGTTTGAAAAAAATAATTTTAAATTTCCTGTTCAATTCAGGTGTTACTTCAAATTTTCTTTTAAGCGTACTCCCGGCCTTCAAGTTCCAAGGGCCAGGAATGCTAGGATCAGCTTTTCTTCATTTTATTTTCGCCTTATCCTCTGATGAGAATCACCACAACATTCAGCCAGCAAGTCCTCTCGCTTCTTCTTTTCGTATGGTTAGTGACTAACCTGGTGTCAAAATTTTAAAGCCGCCCATGGGCATCTGACGCTTCACATGCCGTCGAGAAATATCTCTCAGGCATGCCGGTTTCGTCACGATGTTTTCCTTCACCGTTTTTGAAGCAAGTGATAATTATACAAAACGCACATGAATCCGAAAAGTCAGAGGTGCGTGCCTTGGGTTCGAACTCGAGACTTATGACTCGGCAGTCTGACGGTCATACCACTAGGCTATCACTGCTCCTTTCACTGGATCCGCAATATCTCTTGTCGAAGACTTTCGTTACCGACGTTTTTCGTTGACCTAGAGTTTGTCCTAGGTTAAGGAAAAACGACTCCTGATTGAAGCTTTCACATTGATGTTGTTTTCGTGTTCTGACTTGCTAATCATGCTTGGAAGAAGGTGACTGTCAACTGGCACTGTAGTGCTTGACGAGCTTTGATCTAAGAGGATAAGTTGTCGTGGAATCGTCGAAATCGTTAGAGTTCTCGACAAAAATGCAATTTCTTTACTAACGACGACTGCTCGAAGAATTCCTGCCACAACGAACTAAAAATAATCGGGGTTCTGCTCTATTTTCACCTGAGTAACCCGAGCGTCGATCTCACAATAGAAAATTAGATGAAATTAGAAATATAACTGCGACACGACGATACTATGTGTTTTGACGTACAATCGGTAAAAGTTAAAAACAAAAATATACATGCTATATTCATTCCTATTGTGAACAGTATTAAGAATGTAAATCCCTCACCCATAAACAAACATGTGATGCAGTTTTTCGCAAAACGATACGGACCATTACTACCTCTATGGTTGGAGTGCTAACGGTCGAAAACCCCATGCATACAAAACTCGTTCATATGTAACACAATACAGTCTTGCCCGGTGAACTTGGCACTGATTCAATAATTATTATGTAACAGTATAGTAAATAATGCCAAAGCGGCCTGCATTGATTTTCCGCATAAAGGGATCAAATCTACAAAAGCACGATTACTCCCGACAATTTTGGAAAGATGAAAAAAAACATACCGCAATGACAAACCCAAAACAATTGGTCGTAGTGTCAAAATGAAAGGGATTCCGAGTTAACGCAATCAGGGTGCGGAATAAAACCAACTGAACGCAAGGTATAATTTCTAATTCAGAACCAACCTAGGAGTGTTTGCTATACTTAGCGTTATTTGTGGACATAATACCTACTACATAGTAATTTGACGCACATTAAGTGCCTAGCGTGTGACCTTATGTACCTAAGCCTGAACAGTGAATTTTATTGCTACAGGTCGTTTTCTGAGCTGCTGGTTGGTTATGCTCCGCCTGGGACAACACAGCTGCTCAGTTGCGCAGTGCGTATTACTTCGATGGCGTATATAAGGGGTTGGCTCATTGAGACGTAAAAAATACTTATGGAACACTACGAAGTGCCCAGCCTTCAAGACCTTTTCACACTGAATGCCAACAAACATTTACGTGGACATTCCCTAAAGCTATGGGAAAATTCGTCAAAGAAAAAACCTTAGAAGCAATTCTTGCCTAACCGAGTTGTAACGGCACGGAATAGGCTCCCGGAAAATGTAGTGACGGCTCCCACACTAAACTGCTTCGAGAACCGACTGGACAGATTAAATATCGCCAAGCTATTTGAAACACACACAAGATTAACTGATCAGATTAGAGTTTATGTCGACTTTGACCAGCTGTAATAATTAAATAAGTTATGCGGCCATCCAATTCCACGTACATCTTTGTCACCTACACAACATCGATCTATTTTCTGCCAGAGACCACATGCGAAGGCCAATTCCATGTTGTCCTTTATTTCTCTCACAGAAAAATAGACCAATTTTCTACCAAAGGTCACACAGGGTTAAAAAAAAACACCCACTCAATATCATCAATACTTTTTACTTAAAACAATGACACAGCAGAAAATTCAAGTACTACCCACACACACCTCACGCACACACACATACTACATACACACCACTGCTCAGTGCTCAGGAGGTGTGTTGCGAATGACGCACTTACAAACATAATGTTATGTACACAAATATATACGTAGCACTTATCAAGAGTGCTATATAAGTGTATAATCAATAAATGTGTCTGTTTGTTTATACTTTGAAGTATTTTTTCATTGAGGAAATGCTTGGTATCGGGCATTGGCCGATGACCGGTGCAGTGTCGTAATCTTGCAGGTCTTTGCGTTACGACAATACAATACATGTGTCACGAATGTCACGATTGTGTGGGATTGGACTAAATGTATGTCATGTCTCTATTATTTTACTCTTTGTACTTAACTTACCTTTAATTTTTCATTTCGCTATCCTCATAAAAACCCTCAGTTTCCAAAAGGCAGGCACCGTAATCTCCTACTGGCTAAAACTGTATAGCAGCATTAGCAGCCATTCAAATAAGGAACCGAATTGCACCTTTATTGCGTAACACACTCACAACAGCAACTGCTTTCATAAAAATTTTGACACATAATATACACAGAATACACTAGCTTCTTCCAGCGAATTCGTTCGCGTGAAAGTCGTAAGATACAAAATATACAAAAATAACAGCGACATTTAACTCCCTCAGGCCCCCGTGTCACTGTATCGCATCGCATTGCTCTACTCCTACGGGTCTTAGCATGATATTAGTATATAACCTTCCTCAAGAATTTGACTATCGAATGCAAAAAGTTTTTTTCAATACCGACTGGTAGTTCCAGAGACAAGCGCGTTCAAACAACAAACACCAGTTACACCAGATGCTGCCTAAATGGAGCCTCTCGGCGGGTTGGCCTGAATGAATTTGGACAAGACGAAAGTCATGTACAATTCACACGTCTTACCAAGCCCAATCCACATCGAAAGGGTCGCTTCTCGAAGTTGTGAGTATAGTACCTAGGGCAAGTCATCCAGCTCGGTAGACACAACTTTGAGAAAGAAATCGACAGAAGGATCCAAATGGGTTGGGCAACGTTTGGAAAATTTCATCAAGTCTTCTCGTCGCCTATTCCGCAATGTTTGAAAACTAAGGTCTTCAACCAGTGCACCCTGCCTGTTATGCCCGAAGCGTGGACACTGACAGTTGGGGTGGTCCCAAATTTCAAGGTCGCTCAACGCGCTGCGGGTTACGAATAATAAAAGTTTTATTCTTGCTATGCTTGGAGTTTCATTGAAGAATAACATCAGCTATGAAGTTATCGAAAAAGAAATGAAGTTACCGACATGTCTTGCAAAGTAAGCAAGCAGAGTGGCAGTGAGCTGGCCATGTTTGTCGAAGGACTGATGGCTGGTGGAACAGACGAGTCCTGAAGTGGAGACCGCGTCTCGGCAAGCGTAGTGTGGAGCGCCCCCCGGCTAAATGGACCAACAACTTTAAAAAAGTGACTGGGACAGACTGGATGTGGAAGGTGGAGGACAGGGTGTTGTGGTGCAGCCTGGGAGAGCCCCATGTCCAGCAAAATTTATTGATTGATTGAAACAAAAAACAAACTCTTCAGCTTTATTATTAGTAGCTTAGTATAGATAATATATTATGTATTATGAATGTTATGAATCTACCTGGTACAACGCAATAAACTTTTTTAACATTATAATGACTAGCATAGCAATTGTATGTATGAAGGCAAGTCATTGCTGTGACCTTCGGCTTCTGCGCAGTCATGCCTCGCCATGGTTACAGAATACAAATAAAAACTAAACTAACTGATAAAAAATCTAAAAGTTGCGATTAATAAATCATATATTTACCTATCTATAGTGTCTGTGTGAGCGTGCTGTTCTTTTTAACTACGCAACGGATTTTGATGCGATTTCCATCATCATCAGAATTTGTTCCGGGTCAAAAATCTGCCTAGCCTTTTCTCAACTATGATGGGGTCGGCTTTCAGTCTAACCGGATGCAGTTGAATACCAGTATTTTACATGGAGCGACTGCCTATCTGACCTCCACAACCCAATAACTGGGTAATACGATACCCCTTTCGCCATTTTTTCTAGTTTTTTTTAGTCTTTACCCATCCGCGAACCAACCCCGGCAGGCGTAGCTTAACCTGATGGATCGACCTGTGCGGCTGTTATTACTTAGCTACGACTTTGTGCGACGCGACGCGACTCGTACAATAGAATTTCTAAGAAAACATCACGGTATATCAATAACCTGTGTCGCGTCGCGCTAATCTGCACGAAGCTTTAAACTTACATTTACGAAAGAAATCTCGATGTTTTGTCAAGTCGTAAAAACCGTGCGATGCAGAGGCGGGTCGCTAGTTATTGAATATAGGAATGAGTTACGATCTAACTCGACGGTGCCTTGTGTCATCTTGTGGTCTGTCGAATGTTGAATAGCCATCGTTTTTCGATCCGTGAAAATGACTTAACGGTTCGCAATAAAATATTGAGTAAGTATACAGAAGGTGTTGTATAATTTTTTAAAGAAAATACATGGCTAGGATAATAAAATCGATACTGAAACATGAAAAAAAAAAACTGCTGTCCCATACATTTCAATCGTGTTAGTATTGCACTTTGATATCGAACAGTTGGGTAATTATTACGTAACACACTTACAGGTAGCAATGGCTTTCGTTTTGACAGTTCAACAATATTCATTGCGTTATTTACGCTGTTGAGCAGAACAGACTTTATCGAACATAATTATGAAGCAATGTAAGTATTAGCAATATCCTTCAAAATCATTCAGAGTTTGATTGAAAGAGTGCTGGTGATTTTCTTTTCATTTTTCAGCGTTATTCCATGGTACAAGATGTTCATATTCATGTGTACTAACTACACTCTCTGTAGAAAGTGACACCCTTCTTTAAACTGCCACACTATAGTATGCAGCCATGTCATATAAAAAATTATTTTCTCTACGTGAATAATAAAGCGCAAGCCACACTGAGAACGAATCTAAGTTCGTTTAGCTTCGGTTCATACCGGGAACGAATCTAAGTTCGTTTAGCTTCGGTTCACACCGCGAACGAATCTAAGTTCATTTAGCTTTGGTTCACACCGCGAACGAATCTAAGTTCGTTTAGCTTCGGTTCACACCGGGAACGAATCTAAGTTTGTTTAGCTTCGGTTCACACCGGGAAAGAATCTAAGTTCGTTTAGCTCCGGTTCACACCGAACGAATCTAAGTTCGTTTAGCTTCGGTTCACACCGGGAACGAATCTAAGTTCGTTTAGCTTCGGTTCACACCGGGAAAGAATCTAAGTTCGTTTAGCTTCGGTTCACACCGGGAACGAATCTAAGTTCGTTTAGCTTCGGTTCACACCGGGAAAGAATCTAAGTTCGTTTAGCTTCGGTTCACACCGGGAAAGAATCTAAGTTCGTTTAGCTGCGATTCACACCGCGAATTATGAACCGAAGAACGAAAAGACGCAGCAGCTACATGAGTGAAGCTAAACGAACTGCGCTTCGTTCCCAGTGTGGCTTGCGCTTAAATCATATCGCAATGAAATAAAATTAGAAACGTATCTCGCCTATCGTGGACCAACTGCAAGACATAGGCCTGACACTGTTACCAAGGAACTACGTCTCAAACCGGGCAGCCGGGTTGTTGACCTAATCTCACAAAATACCTACATCTGACGTCTAGACAGGCGTACATTTAATTATTTTAATTAGCCAATTGATAATTCATAATTGCCCGTTTTAATAGCGTTTGTGGTGCGCTCCCTAAAATTGATACAAGCTACAAGAATTCATCGTTTAATTTCGTATTATGCTGACTTTCAAGTTTAGCAACTAGCAATAGCAACCCGACCCCCACTTCCTATCACAATCCGAAGGATTTTCAAGGAAATTCCTAATCCATTGCTACAAATGTAAAAAAAATATTGTCTGCTCGACAACGGTTATTAGCTATGTATTTTATTGGATTCTCAAAATGAAGTGACTATTAACCAATTACCCTGCAGTGTTAACTAAATCCTTCACGAAATGATCTGAATGATGAATGGTAAGAAAACTTCATCGAAATCCATAAAGTTATATATTTTTTTCTTTTTCGAGTTACCTGTCCCTTATATTGTATGTTGCACCTGCCATGTCTTATCTCTGCATCACCCTAAGGTTTACTGGTAGAAAATGCCTCAGGCATTAAGTCCAGTGGCGGATCCAGGGCGGGGCCTGAGAAACTCGAACCCCTCCAAAAGCATCTGAGTTAAAATTTTAGCAAGCATTACCCTCAGCGGGGTCAAGCCTCTCCTTAACGACAATTGGGAGGGGCCGCCCATTAAGTTTAACCCTTCAGTTTTATTTAAAGAAAATAAAAATAAAAAGCTTTACATACCCGAAAACACAGACAGATGAAGCTGGCCTTATTTGGCTCATATTTCGAGATATTCTGGTCACATACAACACACATGGCTTGCAGTTGCCACCCAGTCTAATAACTTATTAAAAAAAATATTGCTTTGTCTGGACGTTACCAATTAACCCGAAAAGGTTAATTGGAGTAATTTGATAAGATCTGCGAACCGTTTCAGTGGGTACAATGTTTTAGCATCGTTTTATTTGATGTTGTAAGTACAAAAGAGTAGGTACCTACACCGTTATCAGCCTAAATGATAAGCCTCCATGACCGACCATGTGAGTTACCACATTTGACCGCATGTGAGAATCTACAATAGGTACTATTTATAAAACTTCCATATCTGTGATTTCGGAAGAATTGCGTAGTGTCAAAGTCTGCTTATACGATTTATGTGTTAAAGATATAGTCACTGTAAATTGTATTTACGAGTATATTATAACATCACGCCTTTAACTAACCCTGGGGTAGTCAGAGGTCCACCTATAGGACCACCCACATTTCGCCAGTTATGTTTAAGTCCCATAGAGGGCGAGCATATTACCATCAACCGGAGGTCCAAACTGCGGGCTGCTACTGAGAAATTCTAAATGGAAAAACCCAATAACTCTCTGCCCGACCAGGCAATCGAACCCAGAACCTCATAGCCACCGTAGGCGCGGGCTTGCGGACGGTGAGCAATGGGTAGCTCGCCGTCCGATAAGGACCAGGCCAGCGGTCGCCGGCGCATTGTGTACCACGCGCGCCTCAAAGAGATGTCAGCACAACTGACGGGGTTTGCTAGTACCGATGCCTGCCGGGGTCACGGGAAAGTCCAAAAGGGATACCGTGGCCCCAGGCAAAAAACGAAAAAGGATCTCATGTTCAGCAGTAGCACTTTCAATCATTGAAACAGAACATAAGTAACTAACTAAATTATGTATTTGATCTGTCAGCATATTTGAGACTACATAGAAAAAAAGAAAATGAGTTTATTGAAAGTAATCAAAACAAAACTTCATAAAAGTAATAGAGAGACAGAGATAGAATAGGTACGCGTTTGATATGCAACCAAGCGACATACGGATGTCTAGACAAGACATGTAAACGTGCTAATTACCCGACCGTATGTTCAAAAATAAAGCCCTGAGAAATAGACTCGCGCAAGTCAAGAGGCATTGGCGTTCTGACAGTTTTTTACTGACTTTGAATCTATCTACTAAGCTTATCGAGGTTCACTGCTGTACATAGACCTCCCAAATCATGTCGCCCTGTTCTGCGTCTTCCTAATCAAGTGCTTCAGTCACCTTATTGACCTACTGTGCGTTCTTCTCTCGCTCCATTTAAGCATTCGACTGGTTTATTTATTTATTTAGACCGGGTGTCCCAGCTGCCTTTTTTATATCGATCCAACTAGCTGGGTGTGCTACCCTACGCTTGCTTCGAATTCTCTCCTCACTCCATCTTAGCCTTTGATTGCTTCATATTCTTGACTATATACATATTCTCTATTTCCTAATTGGACAGGGGTCAATCTACCACTAAGATATCTTAAGATTTATGTCCATACTGACCACCATGTTGGCACTGCGTAGTATCGATAACCTGAGGGTCAATTGACACAGTATTATATAAATCTTATAACTACTTGTAGAAAAACTTATTGATGATAATTTATTGTCTTTGTCTTCAATGAAAGTGAATTGTTTATAATTAAACGGCTGGAGTACAATTAAGTTTGATGATACGTTTATTTAAATATTGTTGTGATAGACAATGAAGGGTTATCTTATACAACATTTTTCTCTACAATTATTGCTGCGCCATCGGTTTGCTATTCTTGGTCAAACTCGAACTCAAAGCATTTATTTCAAATAAAACAATTACAGGCACTTTTGAATTGTCAAGGGGTCGGTCAGTCAGAAATATGAAGCTAGTTGCCCATTCCAACGCGTAGTAGGTTCCTGTGGAGAAGAACGGGGAAGAAACTCCACGGACAGTCTTTTAAATCAGAATATTGTTACAAAAAAACCACGGTCTATAAATATACCACCATCTTTATCTTGTAACTAGACCATTTCTACCAACGTAACTCCACGATCTCTTTCTTCTTTTCCTTTGATATTTACGAGTATATAACTCGATTCACCAGAACTAATATCATCATTCTCTTGCCTTACCCTAATTTATACGGGGTCGGTGCAACATGTATTTTTCTTCCATACGTTACAGAATGAATAGTTGAAGCATTTTTCTCATCCTCACTCAATTAAGCATTGTTGAACTGCACTAAGATCTAATCAAGATCGACTGAAGCTGAAAGAACTCTGGCTGGTAAACGAATGTCCTGGTTTCTAATAAAATCGGTCTCACTTGAGAACATTTCTAAATAACTTCGATCCCATCCAGCCTGTCCCTGCATGTCCTCCCCCAGCGACGAGCTAAGCCGAAGTCTGTCCGTACCAGGAATGTAACGGATATCCGTATCTGCATCCGCATACATTTTGATATCCGCAAAACAACTGCTTCCTCATAATTGATTTTAAAAGCCCCGCATCCTCATAATTTTTATGGGTATGTAACCCTACGTTGCACGCTCAAATAGTACCTATTACTTTTTTAAACTCGCGCTGAGTTAAATTGGCGGGCCGGATTGTGAGTTACGCGTTCCTATTGGCTGAATTCGCAGTGTGATGTCGTATGACAGACGATCGGCAATTTTTTGTACGACATCCGCACCCTCATCTGCATCTTCAATAAAGAATTTTCCAATCTCCGTATCCTCATTCGCATCCTAAAACCCGATTATTTCGATATCCTCCGATACACTTCATCCGTTACAATCGTACTCCACAGGGGGTGCCCTTAGCGTGTAGTCGCTTAGTTTATAAGTTTAATGCCCTGGCTGGAGGCCTTAATTTATTAAGGCATCCACAGGATAGCCCGCTTAAGCAGGCGAGCCAAAAAAAAAGAAGACTTGAGAACTCTAGACTCCCAACTAGCAACTCAAAGCAATTGAACTCATTATACCCTATAATTCTGCATAATCAGATAAAGCAAACAAGTTCGTTCACCTTTTATCATGAGAGGTGTAGATACTCGTGGGTGTACTAGCATTAACTAAAACTATCTTATCATAATGTGGTTGTTGTGTTGCTATGCCGTCTGGTCTGGATCTATGAATGCCGTCTGTTGTATGACAGATTGTGGTTTTGGCACTTAGGTTCGATCCATTCGAAACACTTGTTATGTTTACAGATTGGTTTTCTGGAGTGCATAAAAAAGCCTCCCGAGTCAGAGATACTTGAATGTACGTCCCGTGCTCTGGAAAAAATGAATGCCAAACTTATCGTCAAGAAATGTATGGTTAACCGGTGGTTTTAAGTAGGTAATACGGGTTGTAACTTCACTCCATGTTTTTAAATAAACACGGTGGAGACGCCAATTCGAAAATAAATTGAACTTCGTATATCTAGTGACGTTCCAGTCTGCATAGAAAAACTCAAGCAAATATATGTATACAATAGTTTAGTCACTGAGTATAGCTAGTCAAAGATTGGCAAAAACCATAGTTGGGCTATTAAGTATGTTTGAAAAAGCACGTTTTCAATTTAGATGTTAGATTTAAAATAATCCTGTGTGTTTTCATTTATTGTTGTATTGTCATCTCTGTGTTGTTTAGACGTATTCGTAGTTCGTGTTGTTATAGAAGAAGAAAATAAAGCTGTTCTGGGCCTGAGTGTTTTTAAAATTGTCCATGTCTTAAGATCGCAAAACGATAAGGTTTATTTTTTTTCCAGTGTCACTGGATATTATTTTAATAACAAACACAAGTGAAATGTCACGTGAGAGGAAATAAATCGTCGATAATATTTTAAATATTTTCATATAGCAAGCGTGAGCGCATGATAATATTTTCAAACGCGCAAATAATAGCCGGTAGATGATATTATCGTTTCGTACTATAAACGCATTATAATGTAATAGGTTTAATAAAACAAGCTCTGTTAATAAAACACTTTTTTTAAACAATGAGACATAATAGGCGGCAACTCCCAAAATGATATTGAAATTATCCTTCACGTTTGCTCAGTTCGATTTGTCTTCTCAAGGTTTTCTTCAGCAATTCCTCAAGACCTTGCAGGAAATCTAGAAGAAATATAGACATAAGACAGTCGAGGCTCTTACAATGCTCTAACTCCGCATTATTATTGGGGTCGGAGCAACATTTAATTTTCTTCCATACTTCTCTGTCACCTCGTCATCTCGGTAGTCCCCCCCTTTCTATCCATATCATCCTCCACACAGTCCATCCATCGTTTCTTTGGTCCTCCCCTACTCTTATATCCATCCACATTCATACTCAAAACTTTCCTCACGACATTTTCGTCATCCCTCCGCATCATATATACCTACCATCACAGCCGATATCCACACAACTTTTCAGTCACCGGTGTCACTTGCAGACTTCTCTTATATACTCGATTTCTTATTCTATTTATTCGCGTAACACCACACATCCTTCTTAGCATTTCATCTCAGCTGCATACAATTGCCTTCATTCCATCATCATTCATTCATTCATTCATTCATTTATTTCATACTTCCTTCTTTAAATTTTAATGTTACTTTGTTTTTTATTTATGTGTGATTTCGTGTGCGAGTCACAATAAATACTTTTTCTTTCTTTCTTTCATTCATAATTATAATAATTGAGCAGCTGCCTATATAAAAGCCTATGTTCATCAATATACACTTGCTGATTATGATGTTGAATACAGTTTGATAAATTATATTTATTTGTGTAGAGTAGGTACAAATACTTTTACGCGTAAAAATATTTTTGTTTAACTAGATGAGATCGGCGTTTCCTGTCTGACTACTGACAAGAAACAACTAAAAACACTGAGAGGTCACACTCAGGCATTGTCTTGGTCAGATCATGTGAGGACCATGCAGCTAATTTGCATGGTCCGTCGTCTGAGATGGTCGGTTGAGGAAAGATCCATACAGATTTGAGTGGAGCAGTCAATTTCGTGGTACTGGCAAATATGGTACATAGTAATCTAATACATTTTCATGGTTCGAGACCTTTTTTGCGACTATTTTTTAACCTTGGCAAGTTCGCCTATTAGGCGGCAGGCAAGACAGATGGTTTTTATCTCTTTTTCGTTTTGGCGATGTAATATTAGTTGATTACAGTCTGGACGGGTTCCGCATCGTTTTTTTGCCTGTTCATAAGGAAACACTGTGTATAAATTCTATAATCTTGACTTTTAAACTCTGTTGGTCTTCCTCGTTTTGTTAGGAGTTACAAGAAGTGACGACTCTATATTTTTATTTTGGTTTTAAACTAATCATTACAGAAGATCGTTTGCAGAACGACTTATATTTTTATTTATCAGCAATCTTATTGCGTAACTCACTACAAATCGCTTTAAATCAATCGCTTTCATTATGACAATTTAATGATAATCATTGATTTAAACAAAGTGCATTGAACATTGCTAATCTGCTATCTAATAACGCAACACATAATCGATTACGACTAATCTATTTCGTTTTGACAGTTCAACCACATTAATTGCGTTATTTACGTTGTTGAACGGATTTTTTTTTCGAACAGATGCAATGGACTAGCAATCTGTTTCAAAACAATTCAGATTCTGATTGATCGTGTATTACGTACGTAATTACGTATATTGGTACTGAAAGCCATAGCGATTCTAAGCGTTTTGCGGAATCAGGCTTCTGGTGTACAATTACGTCAATGAGTTCACTCTGTAAGCACAAACTGCATGCAGGCATTAATTGGTTTCTGATATTGATTGAATGTAACCTTGGCTATTGTTTTTTTTTATAGCGTGTAGTAAATAAAACAAAAACCGTTGACTGCCGGAAACTGAAGGTCGGAATGTGAATTGTTACAATTTATTATTATTAGCCGACTTGTGAAATAATATTGCATTATCAACGAAGTTACGTATGTATGCGAAGTGTCAGCTTAATCGGTAGAGCTTGAAAAATAGATTCCTTACTACATAGAAACACATACGTACGCAGCAAGTTAATAAAAAGCTTGTAAAACTAAACGGGTGATGTTTTGTGGTTTGTTTTTTGACTATGTTGAATTCGTAGGACATCATAAAAATCACGCAAAATTGATAGCACCGTATGATGTTTCCCAATTTTTTTTTACAAACAGAATCCAATTATCTCTTATCATGTCAGATATGAGTATAAGCTAGGCTTAAGATCAGCCTATCACCTCTTTATTTAGTCATGTGGTATCAGTGACAGTCGCCAATTTTATTGATAACAATAAAATACGTCTTAAATGACGATCAAAACAGGAAAGCCAGTCAGCCAGGAAAAGATAATTTTGTAGGTGTTTGCCATAATAAATGGCAAAAAATTCCACCACCTACAAAATTATCTTTTCAATATTCGCATTTAAACATCTATCAGATACAAACTTACCTTATCTATTATATTGGTAATAGTCATAACTTTAAAACAATAAATAATATTAAACAATCGTGCAAAATATTTGTTATATCATAAAGCTGTTATCAATGATAAGTTTGATGAAGAGACAAGCACAAACATGTCTTGATGCCTGACATCACACGCCAAGCGAATGACGTGAGCACTTACCTAGCAGTGACTAGGCAGTTTGGGAGCATTTCAATTTGCACGTAGGGTGCTAAAAATGTAATTCCGGTTTTTTATCTGCAGATTATCTTCACTGACGAAACATTACTGCTCTATTGCAACATACCCTTTTTTTCTTAAAAAAAGAAGACAGAGATATGCAGAAGAAAATGTGGATGGCAAATGTGAAAAATAATATGTAGAGATACAAAGCAAACTCCGACATCACAGTCAAAAAGACATGCATCGACACCCCAAATAAACTGGGATGAGAGCAAAAGGATGATTATGTAACAGTTTCTTACTTGGCCGCGTACTCTTTTAGTCGGACTCTCACCAACAAAACCCACCCAGAACCCCCTCTACGAACACAACACCGTCGGATAGACTTAAAAGCCGGAAGAGCTTCCTTCGCTGTACACTAGCTATACAAGAACAACTGCCTAAGGTCAGAAGAGACCTATTGGAAAGGCAGCACCCACCACCACCCAATTTCGTTCAGCCCACAAAACTTCTGCCACCCGGACGTAACCTGCAGTGGCGTATATGGAAAGTAATCAATCGACTGCTGACCCTAGTAGGCCGCTGCAAGCACAATCTAGCAAAATGGGGGATAATAGATCCCACAGATACCCAGTGCGAATGCGGTGTTCCTGACCAAACCATGTCCCATATGCTGGAGTGTTAAAAATGTCCACACACCTGCAATTCTGAGGACCTAAAAATGCCGCGATTGGCGTGACCATCTACTCGGCGTAACTCGTTTAACACATGGTTTACCATCGACTCGAAAAAAAGAATACCTGACCAGTGGGCCTACCCACTGGTCCTGCCTAAAATAGGGCTATTCTTCCACCATGATCTGGCCTGCGTAATTTTGAAGCAAACATTTTCCCTAGTCGATGGAATGGTTTTGTTGGTATTCTTCTTTTCGAGTCGATGGTAAACCATGTATTAAATAAACGAGTTACGCCGAGTAGGTGGTAGACCAGTGGGCCTACCCACTAGTCCTACCTAGGGCTATTCTTCCACCATGATCTGGCCTGCGTAATTTTGAAGCAAACCTTTTGGTCGTTACTATGGTCAGAACCTAAATGACGCCAGTTTCGACACCAGCAAAAAGTCCCAAGTAATTTGTTCATTCTCATCCCAGACATGACAATCTATGCGGTTTGTAATTCCCAGCAGACGTGCGTCACAGTCTATTTTAGTTGTCGTCTAGAGCTCGTAGTGAACAGACGTTACCCATTAGTCCTGCTCGAAGGGAACTGTCAGATGGAACGACTGTAGCAACAGTTGCATAGAATTGAGTCGTAGTTTCAATAAGTACTGTTGATAAACAAATTGGCTTTACAAGCATAGGCAAGGCCTATGCTTGTAAAGCACAACACACGACGTGCATCAACATAAAACACTTAGTAGAAGTCTACTAAGTGTTTTATGTTGATACTTTATAGCTGGTAGATGCACTCCATAGTCGCTCTTTGATTAAGATACTATCTACTGCAGTAATTTGAATATAACCTTTCCTAAAATCGATCTGCTTGGACTCGCACATAGTCATATTTTACCGAAAAAAATCCGTACAACAGGTGACATATCTTTATCGAAACTTGGAACAGCCTTATCAAAGTCTCGGTGACAGCAATAAAGACTCACTGTACCTTCTACCATAAATCCCGAAGAATCCCAATGAGCGCCCTTGAGTAACTGTAAAATATAACTCTTGCCAAATTTCGTCATCCTGCCAAGTTTACCCAACCCACGGCACTTACAAAACGAATGCGACATCATTTCAGTCGCTCATATATCATCGATACACGTCGCAGTCGTCAAAAGGGCAGCCAGATAACTAACCTCAGATATACCACGGGTTATTGCGTTATAGCTAACTTTATCTCCATTCACGACGAAGTTTCCAGAATTAACTCCAGACGCAGTCGAACCTTGAACTTTCCAAGGGTCAGGAGACACTTTCGAAACTTAATTTAACTTCGAAAGTCAATTATTCATACGTAATCGGTTGGAATATTTAACTTAAGTCATGTATTGAACGTTCTTGGGTTGTAAAAGGTCAGTTTGGAAAATTCTAGTTTAATTCTCCAATCAGAATTTCTGTAATTATTTTGATATTAGCTGGGCCCCGCGGTTTCACCCGCATAAATCTCGATCCCGTGGAAATATCGGAATCAAAAGGTAGCCTATGTCCTTCTCCAGGTCATGGTCTACCTATGTGCCAAATTTCATCCAAATCCGTTAGCAGCCGTTTTAGCGTGAAAGCGTAACCAACAAACAAACACACTTTCGCATTTATAATATTAGTTAGGATATACGAGTACTTAGTCTTCCTCTTTTCTCCTTTTCAGTACTGGACACTTACGTTATGTTATCAAAGTTCTAGTGTTTTCCTACCTATTGGTCAGTAAATTAGACTTACCTTTCTTGCCTGATGTAGCATGGTGCTGAAATATCAACATCATCGTCATTCATCTGCCTGGGTCGCCTCACTATGTTTTCTTCTTGCATGCTTTCTCTGAACTGACCTATCCATATCATCTTTCAGACATTTCATCCATCGTTTCTTTTGTCTTCTTGCAGACACTCTTATTATATAGCCATCTAATCTTACTTAATAATAAATAACAGACTTTGCCCCATATGCTAGAGTATCCCAAATATCCGTTCACCTACACCCTTGACGCTCTGATCAACGCCTTTGTATTAATAGGTGGCCACCTATTGAGCCCAAGCAGAATTTAAAAAAAAAATACGTCAAAGTAGAAACGATTTAAAAAAAAATAAAGTACGTAGATTATGAAACAGATTTTTCCCCATTATACTGGACGTGTTCACACTTGCATTATCCAATGGATGATATAGAAAGGAAGCTTGTTTTCCTACGCCGGCTTGAATGGTAGATCAAACATGATTGTATACTGTTTGACATCAAGACGTTTCACACAATTGTAGAGATCGTTCTAGTAAACGGGCAATTTGAACTCGAAGTAATTATCATTGTCATGGCTCAGAAATACGGAGTAGTTGATCAAATTGCCCCATTTTGGACGAAACTCCAATGGACTTTAAAAATAACATTACATAACATCACGCCTGTTCTCTCTGAAGGGTTAAGCAGAGGTGTACTATATAAGTGCATATAGTACACCCACAATTCGCCAGTTATTTTTAAGTCCCATGTAATAGGGAGCGAGCCTATTGCCATCAACCGGGCACAGATCTAGACTCCGGGCTGCTACTGAGAAATTCCAGATGGAAAAACCCAATAACTCTTTGCCCGACCCGGACATCGAACCCAGCACATCATGCTCAGCAGTAGCGCTTGCGACAACTTTTCATTGAGTAGACGAACAAGGCAAACAGGCAGTTTAATAATAAATTACATAATATCAAAGCTCGAATCTACATAGCTTATGTTAGAAACTTCTGGTATTAGCCTAAGTATTTTTGTTGTAAGTAGCAACGGTTCCACCAAGTTTGTGGACGTAACAAATATGGAAGGAAAGTAAAGAAGATTAAGAAAGAAAAAAAGACAACACATCTATATAGCACAGATTGAAAGTCAAACAGATAAAAAAATAAAAGTATAAATTGCGATGTAAGAAATTAGGAGGAAAGTGGCTGCGCCAAGAAAGCAAAAATGCCAGAACTATAAGTGCCTGACGCTGGTTTTCAACTGGACCTGATTAGAGATTAGTGATAAGCAATTATGCACCATCCACCAGATAGATTAAAGGTTGGAAATCGTCTGCTGTTGAAACGGTCCGTTAATCTCTTAAATGAAGTTATAAACATAATCTAGTTATAGCCTAAGTAAGCGGATGTTTCCTCCTAGGTGCTTAGCTTAACAATAGCCTGCTGTAATGAGTAATTAATTAGTCAATCTACTGGCCAATTATGCTCAAGTGCACTGTAGAGTAGACACACATGTCTTCGAACGTGTTCTCGTCACGTTGTACTTAACAGTTAATTAAAATGGTATGGTGGTGGAAACCAGTACTTAGTTGAAGAGGAGAATCAGGAGTACAGACGTAGTGTCTAAGATTTAATTCTACCCAAAGATCATCGTTGAACGAAGCTAAAAAAATCCAGCGTTACCGAATATCCCACTGGCTCTACATACAGCGTGGTGACTAAAAAGGCAGTTGTATGTTTCGCATGCGCTTATGTCTCGTTCGGCCGTGAACTTGAACAGGTTGCGTAGATAATTAATAATTAATGAGACATAGAAATAAGCTAGGCTTGATCTAAAAGCAACGCAGTTCCAATCTAGACTTTGACTTCGCTTTCTATCAGATGTCACTTACGCCAACATGGACGAAGATCTTTCAGACCCATCTTTCAAAGGTATGCGCATACGGCGACAAGGTAGTAACCGCTTACTGAAATAACGTTACAGACGGGAACATTAAATTAACAACAACAAAAAAAAAAACATTCAGAGAATCTTTTGCTGGCCTTGAAAATCCAGGTTATTGAACCCAACATGTGAAAATTATATTTTGCGCGGCCTACAGGTAGTAAGCGCAGAGTATAATTTATGTTTATTTCTGTTCTCTTAATTGGCCAGTATAAAGAAGAGCTAGCGGAGGCTAGCGAGCGAAAAGAGTGAACATCGCTGCCGCCATTCCTGATGGTTATAATGCCAAGAAGAATCCACTTAATTGATCAAAATCGGACCATCCACGCCTGACAACGCATGAAAAACATGAAAGTGTGTGAAACACGTGTTTGCGCCGGTTCTTCGCTGCAGTGTGCAATACTATTCAAATTAAGAATCGGATATCAATGTCAGTTGTCATGTCAGTATTATTTTCAGTCGGCATCCAACCGCGATCGAGTGCGCACGTCGAGCTAAACGCTCTACCGGAACATTTGCGATAAATAAAATAAACATTTGTTTCAAAAATCGTTTTCATAATAATTACTGTAGTGTTGTGTGTGTATCATTTAGTGTAGATTATTAGTTTTACTGGGTATGTATTTTTTTTTTCTTCTACCTATATTTATTTGAATTCTTGTAATCTTTTATTGTGCAATGTCGATCGCTGTCGTCATAGGACTGAAAATTACTTGCAAGTAAAAAAAAAAACGTTTTAAATGTCTGCAAACAATTAAAAACTTGATAAGTAGAATTTATTCCTTTGATATTGAATTGAATACTCAATACTCAATACTCAATTATTTATTGCATAGACAAACAATTTGAATAGACAGACTATCAACCTTAATTTAAATGCTATTGACCTATCGACTTAGTAACATTAGTTTACATCATGTAGAATATTATTCAGTTATTAAAATAATTCTAGGACAAGTCTAGAATTTCTGTAATAAATTTTGTTCGTAAAAATATTATTTTCTATGCGATATTGAAAGAGCTATTGTTTATTGTAATACAATAATGTAACTACATATTTAATATTTTTTGTGTTCAATAAGTTTGTGTCATATTTTGAATTTTCTTTTAATTATTTAAAAAATCACTGTACCTATATTTTATTTAGTCTAAGCCTTCTCATGCTGATCCATGTAAATGGAGAAACCTCGACCCCTATCATACAGGATGTCCTAGTTCAGGGGTCCAGACCTCATTAATGTAACGTTTAGTTTTGGAAATAAAATTACTATTACTATTAAGTTACTATCCGTTCATAATAATCATTATTAAAATATTCTACTGTTTTATTTTTTATTTTTATTAAGTTATTAATTTAAAACCTGAAAATAAAATAGAAAAATCGTGCGAAACAAGGGCGGGTCGCTAGTTACTTTAACAACTGTCAGGCATATTAATTTAAATACCTGACATTCATTTAATCAGTTTAATTTACATTGTAAATGTAACTGATAAGTACCGTAGCATATTAACATAGATATATTCAAGCCGGTTATGTGACTGATGTCAGCAGAGTCAAAGACCTCTTAGTAGAAACGGGGCAGTATTTTTTTTGGTGAATTTGGAGAGTCCGAATTTTTCTTTTGTTTATAGAATTTTGCAGTCCTTTAGTAAATTTGTTGTTATATTCATCACGAATTGAAATAAATATGATGGAATTATAAATACATCCTGTATTTAAATAATAATAAAAAATATTACAACAGAAAGAAAGTTTTTGTCACTGATGGACTTTTATTAAAATAAATTAGATTAGGCATTTATTTAATCGAACCTAAAATAATCCTAAAAATACAACAAAAAAAAGCCAAGCACTGGATGACTAACCGTGTAGTTGGAAGTAGCTCGCCGTTAATTCCATAATGAACTTACGATTAATGTCGGAGCGTAGAAACGCTAATCATAAAATACGAAAATATTTCTCTAACCCGTAGTTAATGGCTCTATTACAATACATTATTGCTTAATTTTACACATCGTTTGTGCTAGCTAATAAATTAAACGGCTAATCATTAGAATTTAGACCAATTTCTAACTAAAGTTTTAATGGGTTTCCATACTTTCCATAGGTATTATTAATAAGTAAACGGTGGTTTTATTAGGTATTACTAGCTTTTGCCCGCAGCTTCGTGTGTGAAGGTCGGAAATTATCCTACGAGAACGTACTATCGGGATAAAAAGTATCCTATGACCTAACCCAGGTCTACCCATGTGCCAAATTTCATCCAAATCCTTTCAGCCATTATAGCGTAACAAACACAAATAAAAAAACTCACTTTCGCATTTATAATATTCGTATTAGTTAGGATAATCTATGTACTAAACCAATATTAATAATAATAATAATATTTATTCAAAAAAAAAAAAAAAATACAAGGCATAAAAATTAGTACAGTTTTGCTTAAATGTAAATTATATTCCTAAGACTTACGTGCCTGAACTAGGTAATCCTGTGTTTCTGTCGAGAGGAGCTAAAATAAACTAAATATATAAAGATAAAGAGGTAAAATTTGTCAGTTTGTATGTGGATGGTTTGGAACTTCTAATCCAATTCCGAAAATTAGTTCACTAATGAGAAACTACAGTATTGCCGAGTGTCATAAGATATATTTTATGTTAAAATTATAAATTATACGCGGACGGAATCGTAGGCAGAAGCTAGTATGAAATATATAAGAAAAACTCTGTGTCATTCTGTCATGAATTCTTCAATAAACAGTACCAGAATCATCCTAGATAATCTTCCATGCTAATTTATTACGTTAGAATTAATTTATGCGGCAATGCAAGATGAATGTTAAAACAAGTGATTATGTTACGTAACACTTAACATTTATACATATAAAAGAATCAACCAGCATGCCTGAGAGATATTTTTCGACGGCATGTGAAGCCAAGTTAGAGGCCCAGGGTAGCTTTAAAACTCTGACCTGACACCAGGTCAGTCACTAACCACACAAAAAGAAGAACGCATATAAGTAGTTTTTTTTTTTTTTTCTTTATTAATTCAAAATAATTCGACTGGCTCTACATGCCTTCGAGAAATATCTCTCAGGTATTCGATCGTGCCGAAACGAGAGAAAAGACTCATTTGTTTTTTTCACGTATTTTGGACCGAAGATACTATTCTGAAAAAATCTCACCATGAACGAACGTAAATTGATTTGGAAGTGCGCTGTCTATTATTCTATTTTAAATAAATGGCAAGCAAAGTCAAAGTCGATTATTCTGCCAATTTCTAAAGTAAGTAGGAAAAAGAAAAATTCTTCGATTGATACAGTTGAACACAATGTAGATCTTAGGTTAGTAAGAGAGACGTGAGCTGTCATTCCATCTGATGCTAGTTCATCTAGATAGTTTCACGTTTAAATAGAAAAATATTTACTCGTGAAACTATCAATGAATAACTAAGTTTCAGTTGGTAACTTATCTTTTGAGAGATGTTTCATTTTCTGCTGTCAATTGGGATTTTTTTATAAAAGTGATGCAATAAATACCTACTTTCGTATCAGTTTGTTTACTTATTTCATGTTATTAATACCTAAGTGGTGCAATTTTTATTTTTCGCGTATTTACTTAATTTGTTTACTCACTGAAGTGTAAATAAAACATATTATGTACTAGTGTTTTTATTATAGTAGGTCCGTTTTCTACTAGCTAACAGTAAATTAGAGCCATTATGAAAGTCTTGCGTTTTTATGGAACAAAAATAAATAACCATAAAGTTCAGCAAATTCTTCAAGAGACTCAATTTACTGTCAGTGCCTATTTATGCGCCGTCGTCGTTGTTATTAGTGCTGCTTTTTCAAGACAGAAAACTCACTGTCAACGCAAGTTTCGTAAGAAAGCGGTGAATGGTCCGACAAAATCAGCTGTACAAAATATACAGAACAGAATGTAAATATAAATGTACAGAGCCTTGTTTGACACCTTAATGTCAAATAGTGGTTAAACTGACAGATTTTCATAAGCTAAGATGGAACGCACATAAGAGATGCCGTGTGCATAGGACAATATCTCTTCCACCTATCACGGGGGTTTTTTATGAAAAAGCTTACTAACCTCGCTTCGTACTATTTACTGGCCAAATGCATGTCTTGCAAACATTCAAAAGAAAATCGTCATCACAGAAAATTCTGACAACTATTTCCCAAAAACAATATTACTGTGTAAAAGTAACTCATTTTAACTGTTTAGCCTTTTTCCAACTATGTTGGGGTCGGCTTCCAGTCTAACGGAATGCAGCTCAATACGAGTATTTTACTTGAAGTAACTGCCTGTCTAACCTCCACAACCCAGTTACTGGTAACACGATAATTCTTGGTAAGACTGATTGTCAGACTTTATGGGCTTCTGACCCGTAACGAAAGAAAAAGAAAAATGCGTTTATTGGCATTATCTACAGCAGAAAAATACACCTTATAACTAAAAAAAATACAAAAAACAATGATTATAATGCCAATAGGGCCTCAGCTCAGCATAAATGTCAGATGGCAACACAAAGTGTTAGACCCGACGCTGATTTTCAGCGATTGCCAAAGATCTACGAATGACAGTCGGGACCAACGACTTTTAACGTGGTTTCCGAGGCAAGGAGGGCGGGATCTCGATATGTAATGGATGGTCAGCCATCCACGAATCGACCGCGGCAAGCTCGCGCGACTGTTAGTATTTAAGAAAAACATCATCAAAGAAAATTCATAAAACCATTTCCCAAAAATAATATTACTGTGTAAGTGACTCATTGAGGACTAATAACTATGACTAACAAATAAGAGTTAGCACAGAAACAGAAACATAAATGATGTTACGAGAGATAAGAACTCGTCTCCTGGCGGGTTGCCAGGGTGCCATCCTTGAACCTACGTCGGGAAGTCTGAGCGCCGTCTGACGCTTATATCTTTGTGGCTGTCATTTGTCATAGATTTTTTAATCTCCCAACCAAATTAATATTTGTATGGACTCTGAAAAGGATAAAATAGAAGAATTTGGCGGAGGCAATTGCCAAGCAGGGGACAGTGCCAGCAAAAAAAAAACTGCCCAAATGTGGCCTATATAACGGTGTATCTGTGGTTCTGGGTGTAATATGCACCTAAAAGTATCAATAGCGGGTAATTTCTTAAAACAGTTTTTACAAAAAAGTGCCTCTCCAAAAAAGAAAAAAAAAACTCACAATGAGATGTTTTGCAAAGCACGTCCATATTGTAAGGGAAACGCCAAATGAATTATAATTATGAGGAAATTCCGATGAAGTTTTCATTTTTTTTTTCTGACAGTCAAAGATTGTATAATAATAAGGGTCACTGTCCCATTTTCCATGAACCTAAACTTTCACAGCAAAATATGCGGTTTTAAGTTAAAAAAAGAAAACGATAACGGTTAACCACCGGAAAACCGACAAGTTTGACGTCAGATATAAATCTATGGTCGTTTCCATAAATTTAAAAATATTCAACAGCTGTCCATAGGCTGAATGTAACTGTTGCCTTTGTGTCGAAATCGGCGCATTAAAAAGTGTTTCGTTTCTTTTGGGATAATCAATTTGAAACGTTCGATTATTAAAATAAATTTCCATTTCAGATTTCGAACATAATGTATACAGTAACGGTTGTTTTTCGTGAAAAAAATGAGAGATAAATGTTATTAACACATAAATACGTTATTTTCAGTCTATTTAGAGTCACCGCAGATTGGAAAAACCTAACATCATTTTCTTACCTTATATATGCCTAAAATAAAAGACACATTTTACCTACTACCTAAGTATATATTTTCTTTTCCTTGATGACACAATATTCACTTGAATAAAACCAATAGTTACCTACCCGTATGCTTAAGGAAAAATCTTTTTTGCCTGCTATTGTGCAATTAGCATTTAATACCATAACTTTATAATAATACTAGCTTTTGCCCGCGACTTCGTCCGCGTAAAAGTCGAAAATGGTTCTAATAGGTTTTTTTTTTACGTTATTAATTTTGTAACAACATATAAATTGTATAACATATAAATTATTTTGTTAAAATGTTTGAATACTTATAAAATATAACAATCTTTATTATAGTGTAGGGATATAAAGGATAAAATAAACCTGAAAAAATCTAAAAATCTGGCGAAAGTTACACGAGTGTATTATCTTTTTACAACGAAATCGAAATACTACACCTACCGCAGTATTTCTTTGTAAACAATATTTTTTGTTTTTCTTTCGGGTGCTGGAATCACCAGGCTACTCTGTGCGCTTACTCTAGAGCATGCCACATACAATTGGCTGTGGGAGAAGCAGCTTTCCCTCAAGTCTACTCCCGCTACCTTAAGAGTTTGACCTTGAGCTTTGTTTATAGTCATTGCGAAGCATACTATGGGAAACTGCACTCTCTTGAATTCGAAGGGGTAATTTGATGGTGTTAGGGGAATCCTAGGAATAAATACAGACCTCTGTAAAGTTTAGAAACCTTCAAATGCGGTACTAATATGTATAGTACGGTGACTTTCGAGACATAGCAATTTTAAAGAGTATTTGCATTGCAAGCACCAAGCCTTTATGTGAGTTCAACCTTTTTGGAATAAAATCGGATTGACTTTTCAAACATGTGTGTCAAAATAAAATGTAATTTAAATCAAAAGCACTAAGGAGTATTGATATCAACTTCGAAGCAAATCACTCCCAAAATAACTTTCTACCCCTATTTAACCCGTTAGGGGATGAATTTCAATAAAATACGAAACAGGTCTTCCATTAATTCTGTTAAAGAATGTTTATGCAAAATTTAAAGTAGATTGGACCAAGGAATCACGTTGCCCCATACAAACTTTGCCCGCCTTTTTCACCCCCTTAGGGGTAGAATTTCGAAAAATCCTTTCTTATCGGATGCCTACGTCATACAAAGAACACACCCTCCAAGTTTCAGGTCCCTACGATCAGCGGTTTAGGCTGTGCGTTGATCCGTCAGTCAGTCATTCAGGACAAAGCATTTTATATGTTTTTATATGTATAGATAACAAATCTAAAGAATTTGTTTGTTTGAACGCGCTAATCCCCAGACCTAGAACTACTAGTCGGGTGTTAAGGTGATGATAACTGACTTTTAATGATTTTATACTGAAGATCACGTCTAAACGAGTAGTGTTAATGATTTGGAAAAAATATATGTAAAATTAGAGCATTTTCTTAATAACTTATTATAGGAATATTTTAGATTATGTATATACAGGAAAAGTTTTTATCCACTGCGCAAATTTTGACAAATTAAACTTAAACGAGTTTTATTGAACATACTTTTTTTATTTTGATACATCATAGTACAAAAAATAAAGTTATCGTTAACGAAAGATGTTTACTTTAAAAGTGGTTGTATGGCTACCCGGCGGCACGCGGCGAAGCGGAACGCGCGAAAGTACCTACCTATCAGCTGTGTGATCGCTCGATTCGCCGGCGTAGGTATTTACGTGGGTTACAATACTTACCAATGTATTGATCGCTAATTTTATCAGATTCGAACTAGACTTTTTTATGTTTAGGCCGTGACCTGAAGTTATTTGAAGAGTAATTCCAATTTTTCCTTCATACTTTAATGGGCTTAGGACCACCAAAATACAGAAAATAAAGCATTATTATCAATTAAATTTACATTACTTAATACCTTATGCCGCTAAAATGGTCTTTTCCTTCCACTGGGTTAAGGATTCCATGGGCTCGCATTCGAGGTATGCTCTGTGAGCTGCTCGCAAACTTTCACCACTCAGTACATACACTCGCACCATCTCATAAAACTCGCGGTTAGTGAAGTCTGACATTGTGACCGGTAGGTCTGTACAAGTACGACACACGTGCAGCGCGGGAAAGCGATTAGACGCGACGTCACACGACAGCGCGTGCGATGAGCGGACTGTCGGTCAGGGTCACAGCGCCCGGCGCGCGGGCGTCGCCTTGCCGCCCGGGGGGAGGGTAGGTGTCCCCGTGCAACACCGCCGCTTGGGCCGGCCGCCGCGCGCGCCCATTGATATTATTACGAATAGATTGTGTCCATATTTTGCTGATTTAAAGTAGGATAAAAAATAAAAATAAAATATTGTATAAATAATGGAAATGTGTTCTATTACTGACTTTGAACCACCAAAAAAAATTTGTGCACTGGTTAAAAACTTTTCCTGTAGAATGTATCAAGCGTATTTTTCTGATTCCTTCACCATTTTAAAGATAATTTAATTATTGTTCTTTTAGTATACGTATTTTATTAAAGGACCTTTTGTAAATTAATAATGCGTCAAGGACACCGCTCCTTGATAGGCGATCCTATTACTGGTTGGACGTACGACGCGTTGTGTGAGCTCAGCACAGAACACGCAAGCTAACCACTCCTGAGGAAGGTTATAAGCTATTTAATATCACGCTACGACCCTTAGCAGCCGAGCAAACAAAAAAAATAATTAAAGAACGCTACGCGAAAATGAAGTAACGCAGGCGGGCGATGCGACGCGACGCGGTGGGTCGGGGTCCGAAATTTCACGCGGATGAAGTCGCGTGCAGAAACTAGTAGTCAATAAGGATATTATAAGAATATCAACTTCTTTCATAAAGGCTTTTGCAGACCAGCGCGACTTGTCGCGCCACGCGACACGAACAATACAATTTCTAAGAAAACTTCACAGTATAACAATAACCGGTGTCGCGTCGCGCGACAAGTCGCGCTGGTCTGCACAAGCCTTAAGGCGGAAAACAGAAAAACATGGTGCTGCATCATGACAAGGGGAAAACCACAAAAGGTGACATATTCAGAGACAAATAATATTAATGGCCTAAGCTTCCTATTATACCTAATACCTAAATCATAAAAGTTACAATAATGTGAATAATTTCACTTTGTATTCATCTACTTACCTACATAACTTATTTTGTTTATGAAGCATTTTTATTTTTTTCATTAAATACTTAATAGGTACTACCCTGCTTGGAACGGTAAAGTAACACAAATACTTCTCAATAGGGAAAATAAAAATAAATTGTCTGTGGAGAATCCCGCCAATCTTGAACTGTCAATTTTTTTTTTATTATCAGATTATCTGTAGATGTTCATTAGTATCATTTTTTGTCTTAATTATCCTTAACAGATATAAAAAGGATTATTTTAACACCTGTGCTATATAAACTGCTAAGTAGGTGCAAATTATTGTTGTTAACATAAATTATGAATAATTAACATTTAAACATTATAAATCAATTTTCAAGGGCCTTTACCTATTTTAAAATATTAATTTGCGTAATAATAAGATGTTTACTGTCCATTTCCTGGTTTACAAACCATTTTTACAAATATTTTATTTGGTAGTTCGTTTGCCAAAATCTCCAAAACAAGAAAGTTATATATTTTCTACAAAAATTGGCATGGATACCAAGTTGTAAGCTTCTAAATACATGGAGTTTGTTTCTGTGCCAAGAATAATTTTTGGCGGAAAATATTAGGTCAAATAAATCGACACTTAGATAAAGCGTCCTGTATTAAATCTTACTGAAGAATTTGATCTAGATTCCTGAAAAGATGTTCTTAGAATTTTTGTTTCAATAATAAAAGATTCCTTGAACTAGATTCTTAGAGATTAGATAAAACATCGAACGGCAAAGAATTTTCCACGTCTTTTCATTTTCCGTTTCGTAACGTAACGAAATATTTGTGTAAAGTTTTGGTTAAAAAACTGATTGCAATACATAAATGAATATGAGTAGGTATATGGTTTCCTAGGAAAGCAGTTCCGTCATATTATAACGGCCACGGTCATGAAAATCTGTAATTTTCACCAATATTTGACATTAAGGTGTCAAAAAACGCTCTGTATTTTGACAGCCGATAGTGTGTCACCGCTTTCTTACGAATCCAAAGCTTAACGGTCGCGTAGAACAAAGACGTGAAAAGAATTAAGTCAAACACACTAATTATATCTTTAGCCGACTGAGCGGCTGCCAAATAGTAGTAGTAATGCTTTCCGCATATTCGCCCTAAATATATTGCCAGCACTTATTTGTTCGATTTTTGAAGTGCAACTTCTTAGGCGGCGATTGGATAATTGGACGAGAATTGAGAGTGAAGTTTCATGGACACGTTACGTTTGAGCACGTTTCGTTACATAAGAGAGAAGAAAGATATCTCTCTCTCTCACACACTAAATCTCTCTTATTCTTAATGTTTTAAGAAGTTTCACTTCTATCACGAGTACGGTGCTGCATGCGGAATTCGTTTTTCAAAAGCCCATGACGACACAGGCTAACCATATAATTTTTAGAGCACCGAGGACAAGTTTCGGTAGAATTTAAGGACTATCGTGTAAATATGAGGAAGCTCAACTCTAATCAATTACCTAAAGTGATTTATAAATCAAAATCTCCTCCAACTCTTAAAGCAGTAAATACTTACAATTTGAAAATGTTTAAATTGTAAGTATTTACCAACTGATGGGGAAACCGTTGCTTAACTTAATAAGTTTTATGTTTTTCCTCGTAGAAGTGAAATAAAGTATCTTCCGTATTTGGAAATCTGTTACATATTAAACCATTCTGTGCTAGCCCCTGAGCTAGAAAGCTCTGGCGTAAGGCTACACATCAAACTTCAACTCTTGTCTCGTGGTTTTACCCTTCAAACTTGTATTGATAACATCGAACTTTCTGCTTGAATAACTTAGTGACGGGAAATAGCGTTACCAACTAAGGCGGCTTTGTAGTAAAAACATATTTCACGGATTTTGTACTCTCCCTCACGGTACTTGTCAGTCTTGTGACACATGTCATGGCTTGACACTGCGTCATTTACCTACACATGAATTGTTTAACTTAGTGGTTTTACATCGATGTTTTACACAATTTTAGATTTTTAAGCACAAACTTGTTATTTTTTTACAGTTTCGGATGTTTAAACTGTAGTTAGTTCACAAACAAGTCAAAAGTTTTTTTTTTTATTGAACTTTATTTGGGCAGGTTTTTCTTCAAATTGAGAGGAAAACATCCATTTTTTTTAATAGTCTGTCTATTTAGGGAAAATCTCTGAAATATTTCGACCTTCTCCCTAGCCTTTTCCCAACTATGTTGGGGTCGGCTTCCACTCTAAACGGATATAATTATGAATACCAGTATTTACATGGAGCGACTGCCTATCTGACCTCTCCAAAACCTGTTAGTAAGACTGGTTGCGTGGGTTTTGGGCTTCTAACTACCCGGAACGACTGTCAGAGTTCTAGAGAAAGAGTGTATACATACACTCTTTTGTATTTAATAAACGCATTGTTCCCCTTCATTTCTACTAGAACTGCATCGAAATCTATTAGAGCATAATCATCACGATGATACAATAAAATAATTATACCATCTCATTCATATGATACCAGTGACAGTGACACATACATGATGTCATCGGCACCCTAATTGTTATGACATGTTGTATTTGATTAAGTATTTTATCTAGATAACGTTTTATTTTCGTAGATAAAGATAATTAAAAGATAAAGTTATCAGACCAACGGTAGGTGTTTACCTCTGATATCGGATATCAAATGAATTTGCCTTTACTTTGTTTTCTGTGCTAGCATGAGTAGCCCAAAATACATACATTATCAACACACTATGTAACCTCTAAATTATCGATATCGTATAGTTGTGTTGCAGTATCAGAGGCATCCGGTATGTGCCAAATTCTGGTATACATTCAGCTGGATGTCGACCTGAAATACTTTTTGAATCCTGGTGTTTGAAAAAGAAATATTTAACTGATCCTCTAAAACTTATTGTCCTTTTAATGATGTACACTTTTTTAAATAAATGGGCCTCTGATACTTTCCGGTTTTTGTCACAGTTGGTCGTAGTAATAAGCTAGGACACCCCGCCCAAATGGGTTAGGTTAGAACTGTCTGTGACCAACCACGCGCGAACCAAGCGAGCGAAGCGGTGCAGCGGCAGCGTCCAGCGAGCACTACATCCAAGTTGGTCACAATTACAGTCACTTAATTTAAGGACCTCGAAATGGGAATTATTTGAGGTTCACAAAAAGACACGCGATCATTATATTCGACTGTTCAATAATGTATTTAGTAGCGCAAAATGATAATTACTAGAGGTTTGATTAAATACATGCCTTTTTGAAACCAGTATAAAAATAAGATCAAAACTAATGTTGGCCAAAATAATAACAACCAATCATTTGCCATGAGATATTGACATCCTTTCAGAAACAGTTTTACGCAAATTCGTCTACTCAAATTCGGTAAAGCCCACTCATAAAACAATATAATTAAAAGGCCTTTATCAATGCCCCCTCCGTCTCCTTATCAAGCAATACTAGCTTATCATATTTACGAGTGAAGCTAATCGCTCTTGATTTATGTCCGTACAACCACAGTATATTAGTGTACTGAGGTACAACATTTGCAGTCAACAGTCAATACTGTGGCTGTGGGCTCGATCAATGGTAACCATTGAACCGTGGTCAGTGTTTGTATGTTGCCATTTACCTAGTTACTATTGAACTTTTGACATGGGGTACCTATATAGTGTATATCTGTCTTCTCGAAGCTATGACCGTCCTATGACGTTGAGAACAGTGGTGGCCCGGTGGAAACAGCCTCGACGTAGGTCGTAGGTTAGAATAGAAACCAGACAAGCACTTTACTAATTACTTGTATTTTTTATTTATTTGTTTACTGCTCTCAAAACGGTAAAAGAAAACATCCTGTGGAAACCGGCTTGTCTTAAACCCAAAAATACGAAGACATGTGACATCCACCAACCCTTTACATGGCTCACGTGGTGGATTGCGGCCGACTCCTCCCAGAGAGAAGGCCTATGGCCCAGCGGTGGGAATGTTATAAGCTGATTATTCTACTACACGGGGTAACCCTTGATGGTAATAGTAGAATAACAGACACAGGCGACATTCACGTAGTTTCGCCAATGACACTATAGTCACTTTTTCAATTTCGTAACGTAACGAAATCGACTGAGAATTAAGAGACATTTTCAAAACTAAAAACTAACGTAAACTGTTGTTATAATAATATTATCGTGACTGAAAAATATATGTCGTAAGTACGAGTATAAGTCGTTTCATAGAGACCTGAGTATAATAATTACGGTGTTTCACGATCGATTGACCATGACAGTACAAAAACTTTTCTTTGTATACAAAACTCTAACCTATTATTATTTATGTATTAGTTAGGTGATGTATTGATCGTTTCTTATGTCTAGACTTAAAATATCTTCATATTGCGTCAAGAGTTCATGACTCATTACATGAATTTATGTTGTAAGAAGTATATTTTCATAACTTTTCATGTCAAATGTTTTTTTTTTCTGTGTAATTAAGAGTCTATAATATTTCAAAAACTAGATGTTCTCTATCCGACTGCTCTGAGAAGAAATTCCAAAACAAACCAAGAGGTAAAAGTTGTTATTGGCGTGTGCTAGCTGACATTTATAGCAAATATTTAATTTAATGTTTTGTGTTTCGTAATCTTAATTGCTTTGCATATTATTGTATGGAATCAATTTCTTCTAACTGAACAAACAGCTGTGCTGTTGGGGAGCTTGTTGCGCCACTTGTTCTTCCCAGCTAATACAATAGGCAGTGATGAAGGGCGGGCGTTTTAGGAAGCTGTCTTGAGTAATTTTGACTTTCAAAAAGTGCTGATTCTCAGCCTCATTTGAATAAATGCCTTTTGATTTTGGAGCTGTCTCCAACACAATATTGGTCAGATCATTTGAGAACAATATACATTAGCGATTTTGTAATTGGTGCCAATTTTTTATTAATAAACTGATAGCCCTGTGCTTGCAACTCATCTTTTTTTGAACTTATGGCAATTATTGCGATATGGGAACAAAAATAAAAACATGGAAAATTATACACAATATGGTTATAGTGCCAGTCACTTATCATCCAATAAAAGAGAATGACTTGCGAACCATATTCTATGTTTACAGATTACGGAAAAATTTAATTATCTTTAAAATGTATCAGAAAAATACGCTTCATAGATTTTGCGTGATTCTCAGTTTTTTATCCGCGTTAGACATAACTTTACAAATTAATTTCACTACGTAATATACACATAATCTAAAATATTCACAGATTTTTTCCAACTCATTAACACTACTCGTTAGATGTGGTGTCGGTTATCCTCGCCTTACCTACACGTTTTAGGCACCTTCCGTTATATGCGACTGGTGATCTTGACTTTTACGAAGTGAGCATGAGCAAGGACCTGTAACTGACAGTGTTTTAGCACTAAATACCTAGGATTTATGTAACGCGACGTTTTATTAACCTATGAATTTTTATTGTTTCAGATAGCAACAATCACGACTGCACATAAACTAAGCTTAAACGCTGTTTGCAACAAAAACCTACCACAGACCCAAAAAATTACGACGAAGAAGAAATAGACTAAAAAAGTCCGTAAGACTCAAAACTGCGTGTGATATTAATTTTATTTAAAAAAAGTATTTATTCTGACTGCATTTAGAATTTAGAATTCGCTATTTAAAAAATCCGCCATTCGAATAGAACTAGCCATAGATTAAGGACACATAATCTAGAAACAAGTGACAGAAAAGAAAAAAGGCTGGAACGCAGGAGGCTGTTTGCGATAAAATCGGACAATAAAATGAAGGACAGTATGAAATCCTGCCAACACGCCTTATCAGAGGACGTCGTGTACAAAGAAGTTGTTGTTATCGGTAAGTTATTATAATATTTTCCATTATAGAATACGAGTACTATTGCATTTAGCACTTTTTAGGAGAAGATGTAGGTAGTGACAAATTTTTCAAACGAATGCTTTGATGGGTCTTCATGTTGAGAGGATGAATGAAAGGCGACTAGAAAAGGTCATCTCGACACCTCTCCCTTGAATTCGTATATATGTGTATAAATAATATAGATATATATTATAGTAATTATGTATGTATGTAGTTTGTAACCTATTTACGAGTATGTACTGTTGTACCTATTTTAGTTATAAAGCATTAGATTATTTTTTTTGTTAATTTCTTCGTTTCTCTCAAATAGAGCACCTGCCATCTAATCTCTTCACCACCCTTGGTTGACTGGTAGAGAATGCCTAAGGCATTAAGTCCGCCTTTGTACTTTTTTGAGTGTGAAAAGTTTAAATAAATAAATAAAAGGCAACAAAGATCATGTGAGTGGAAACGCCATAACGGAAAGGGCATAAAATATAGTGACCTTATTAGTGATGTTCTTCAAAAAGGTTAGGTGCGTAGTACTCGCAACCAATGGGAGTATGTATGGACCGTCGTAGGTGGGCGCGTTCTGTAGTTTCTGCTTACCCCCATGGCAAGAAGGCGTGATGTAATGGCAAAAATATATACGGAAAAGTAACTTGTATAATTTTACATCCACATTTAGTCGTCTATTTAGGCTACTTGGCCCTCTTTGCCATCAATCAGGTTCGTTACGGGTCTAAGCACGAATGAGCGGAATATTTCCGTCACCTCGATCGCGTCCACGCGCATGAGACGATCAGACGAATCAATTGACCCTCCACCCCGCCTTGTAGCTACTTTGTATATCATGTACCGATCATTTTCTAAGTAGATTAGTTTGCCCGCGGGATATATACTTACGTCTCAACCATAATATATAATGTCGCCCATAGGCATGTGACGGCCCGTATTTTTCTGAATACTCATGAAAAATGATCGAAAATTAACTTTAAACAGAATCGAAATCGAGCCGATAATATACTACAAAGTTATAACAGCATTAGATGACACATTTATATTCATTGGCGCATGGTTTTGAAACTAGTTACAAAATACTATGGAGCGAAATATTATCAGGAATACAGGAATGAAATAGAAATATTGTTGATCCGACAAGTCCGAGCTTATACGTCATCATCATTGGCAGCTTTGTTCCATCCACTGCTAAACATAGGGCTCCTCTCTTTTGTGCCATGCTTCCCTGGTCTGTGCGAGTCCCATCCAGGTATTGCCCTGATTAGGCCATAAACTAAGAAAATTATTTTAAGAGCGTTTATCCTAAAAGTTGGCAACGTCGCATATAGCTGTCAAAAATTTACCTTTGATGATTAATTTGGCAATATTACTGTATGGAAATAAGAAATGTGGCTAACTAGCGAACTAGAATTAATAATTAATTGCAATTATAACTTTGAATTTGATGTTGTACCCGTTTAAGGTGCAAAAAAGGCATTTGGAAAATTTCCAAATACTTTATTTACATCTAAAACGAAATATTCGGTCTTACGATATTAATAATTGCATTTCATAATCAATATTCTAGTTCGCTAGTTAGCCACATTTCTTATTTCCATACAATAATATTGCCAAATTAATCAAAACAGGTAAATATTTGACAGCTATTTGCTTGCCCACTTTCAGATTAAACGCTCTTAACGTGAGCCAAGAATAGTCGCTTGTATACCCGCTTGTCGCCCTAATACGCTGAAAAGATATTTAATTAAACTCGGAGCTGATAATATAATAATACCTGATTTCGGATTACCTAAAACAATAAACAAAGCATTGTTTATCGTTCATCTGGCGTCGTGGCCATGACCGACACATCGCAGTTTCACGGTTGCTCTGTTAGATCTAGCATTGTTTACCGTTGCGTTACGTCCTTCGACCATCCCGGTCCGTTACATTACGTTCCAGAATTTTCCGTGACCGTCACGATTTAGTCTCTGAGGGGAATGTTTACTTCTATTATTAAAGCGAAAAATAGTCTCGTCTGTTTGACCCATTTTCGCGTAGCCATGAAAACGAACGTGATCGCATTGCGTGTTTATTATTCTTCAGGATACAATATGGGGAACTCGTGGCTTAGTAATAACTGCCGCACGGGTATATCCATCAGGTTAAGCTAAGCTTACCGGGGTTGGTCCATGGATAGGTGACCATATTTACATAACGAGACTCCTCCTTGCTTCGGAAAGCACGTTAAGCCGTTTGGTCCCGGCTGTCATTCGTGAATCTTTGACAGTCGTTACGGGTCGTCTGAAGCTCGAAAGCCTGACAACCAGTCTTACCAAGGGGTATCGTATTACCCAGTTACTGGGTTTTGGAGGTCAGATAGACAGTCGCTCAATGTAAAATACTGGTATTCAGCTGCATCCGGTTAGACTGGAAGTCGACGCCAACATAGTTGGGAAAAGACTAAACAGATTGATTGATGGCCTTCCTACTTTCCCTGAGCTACGTCTTCGCCAAATATTTTTAAACATAGGCTCTTTCTCTTCAGTTTTACCATGAAATCATTACTCATATCATCTCTCTTTCTATTCGTTTCGGATCAGCTAATAAGCAACCATCTACAGTTAATCAAGACGAAAACAATGACACATCGACCCCTAGCCAAACTGTCTGAATTTCAAAGTGCCATATTTACGGCCAGTTACAGAAAGAAAAGGGAATGAATGATGAATGATAGCGTGATGGTTGACAGGGTAGACCCCAGTAACATGGGACTCGAGCAGCAAGATGATGATGATGATTTTTGGCCAGTCACAGCTTATTAGTATACAGTATTCTGTCTACTACCTCGTTGGTCTTGGTCGTAAGCGTTACTGCTGTGCATGAGGTTGTCAAACTGTTATTGGGTCTTTCCGTCTGGAATTTCTCAGTAGCAGCCGGCAATAGACTTGCCCTCGGTTACATGGGGCTTAAACATTACTGGCGAAATTAGGGTGTGCTATAGGTAGACCTCTGCCTAATCCTTAGCGGTATACAGGCGTGATGTTGAGTATTTTAACTATTATTAATAACGCATCAAGAGAAGTGGAGTGCATCAACTAGTTAGTGCTCTATAAAATTGATACTAAATGACTTCTAATTAGGAATTGGACGCGAGCCAAATTTTATAGACAATCTTACTCAAATTATTGTTCGGCCTTCAAGTACCTAACCTATAATGGAGGAGACCGACCCAGTTTTTCATTGTTTTTATTTTGTTTTTCAAGTAATATTGATGGCCTATTTAGAAATGTAGTGGTCCTTGGGTTCTCTTTTGTCATATTGAGGTACGGAACTTTCTAGAATGTAGCCTAATTATATTTTGTGTTTTACATTCTGATGAACAAGTTCCTCAGTCACCTTCAGAAGGCCAATTCTCGTACTTAAAAAACGTTCACATTCTAGTCGCAATCTGTCAAAGTTGTCAAAAATTTTGGTAAATTGAGTGTATTTTTGACAGATTGCGAATGAAATGCGAATGTTCTTAAAAATTACGGGAATTACCCCTCAGATCTCTACAACCTTGGGTCCGAGCGCACGCAATTTGATCCTAATGATAAATTCGGAATTTGGCCATTCCATATCGATTTCCAGAACAGTATTTAGGGTCCAAATAATTTGCTTTTTCGTATTATGACATTCCCTGAACTTCGAAGGTTTAATTAATTGCAAAATATGGCAGGGAGGTTTTTCGTCGGTTATTTCAAAAAATATCTGCTGTTCCATTCATTTTGACCGCGTAGGTATTGCACATTTCTATGAAACAGCAGGTTTTTTTTTTTATAACTGACGTAAAATTTCAACATAGGGCTGTTCAGAATCATGTACTAAATCCAAGATATCAGTTGTTGCGTATAAATATATTTTTCACTGTGAATGAATGATTTAAAACTAGCTCTTATATAAACAATATACATATAATTAATTAATAAACAGGAAAACACATTGGATCTAATGCATATAAGCGTGTTTCCGATTTGTAATACAAAGACTATTTTATATTATTAATAGAATAAATAGTACATAGCATTAGATATCCAATTATCGACTTCCTATTGCTGTAATTGATGTAGAATTAATAATGGGTTATTCAACAAAAACTTCAATTCTGTATCCACACTGTAGCCAAGTTTTTTTTTTCACTGCGGCCACAAAAATAGAGTATTTTTAATCGTATGTTTAGTGGTCCCAAGTGGACTAGGGCAGCAAAATTATGATATATTTTGGCCAGTCACAGCTTATTAGTAAACAGTATTCTATCTACTGCCTCGTTGGTCTTGGTCGTAAGCGCTACTGCTGACAATGAGGGCCTAGATTCGATTCTCAGGTCGGGCAAAATTGTCCGAAAGGAATATCGCGGCCCCGGCACACAGGCAACGGAAGGAACATGGGTGGGTTTTAGTCAGTAAAAGTTTGACACGCCCTCTCGCTCTGCCCAGAGCGGGAGAAGTCATTAGATGATTTCCCACCCTCAAAAAGGTCGGGCAAAATGTCATTCAAATTTTTCCACCTTAAATTTCTCAGTAGGCTGGATTTGTGCCCGGTTGATGGCAATAGGCTCGCACCCTATTACATGGGACTTAAACATAACTGGCGGAATGTGGGTGTACTATACTAGGTAGGTACACCTGTACCTGGATTACAAGCTTAATGTTATGTTATGTGTATTATTTATAACTGAATGGCACTTCAGATATATGAACTCAGTTCCTATGAATTTAATTTGTATTTTCGCCAATTTCTACGTATACGATCAATGTTTACATAAACCTGGCTTGCGTCCAATTTCCGTGACAATTTACTGACTAGACTAAACCAATTTAGGTAAACAGTTTATGTGTTTACTTGCTGCACTCTGTACATTTTGTTATGAAATGTTTAGGCTGCGGGATTTATTTTGTTTCTCTGCCAAACTGGATCCAAATAATTTTGGTAGTAAGTTACTCGTAAAACAATCAATCATTTTTATGCACGTTTCATGAAGGAGTCCAAATGGTCAAAGTCTTATCAAGCCGCACGGGTCGATCCATTGCCGGGGCTGGTCCGTGGATTGGTGACCATCTTTACATACCGAGACTCCTCCGTGTCTCGGAAAGCACGTTAAGCCGCTGGTCCCGGCTGTCATTCGCGGAGCTTTGACAGTCGTTACGGGTCGTCAGAAGCCCGAAAGTCTAACAAACCAGTCTTACCAAGGGGTATTGTATTACCGAGTTACTTGGTTGTGGAGGTCAGATAGGCAGTCGCTCCATGTAAAATACTGTTATTCAGTTGCATCCGGTTAGACTGGAAGCCGACTCCAACTTAGTTGGGAAAAGGCTAGGTAGATTGATTGATATTATCTAGCAAATACGGATCATCATTTATCATTAATTATTATAAAAAAAATACTAACACTGCCTCCTATTCAAAAGCGATCGCCGCCAGCATATACGTCACTTTTTATTCGGAAAACCGGAAATATAATATTTTATATATTTTTACTTAATTTACTTTTCCTCCACCAGGCAATGGACCAAGCGGCATGGTGTCGTCGTTCATGCTCGCCGGTAACGTGCCATACCTCAAAGAGATACCAGATGACTTGCCCATCGATGACATGCTAAGAGCCAGGTAAATATGACAGCCCACCTGCGAACATTCCTAAACCTTATACATGACATGATGTCCACCACCAAGCTTGTCTTCGCAAATTGATGTCCGACAGAATATCGACTTGCAAACTAACTGGTAACTAAACTGCAGCCTGATTTTGTAACACACTAACAATAGCAATGCCATTGATTTTAACAATTCTACAGCATTCATTACGTTATTTACGTTGTCGAGCAGACTATTTATTCAAACTTAAGTACCACTGGATTATGAATTTCCTTCGAATACGAATCCTTCGACTGCGATAGCCACTGTGTTACGCAATGGGGTCTAGTACTTTTTAGTCGATTGCCATGGTGCCAGATATTTAATTGACTCAGGCGTGACTGCAGAAATCCATTATAAAATACAATAGACGACGTATATTTAGTAACCACTATCCGTTACCTACCGTATTAGTTTCACTCTGCTCTCGACGCTTGACGTGTCAACAAGTCTGGTGCCATGGTGCCGTAGAATAGAAAAAAAAAAAACGATTTTAGACATCCGTTCCGTTACAATATTTTCCTAAAATAAACAATCAAGCTACATTTACCTTGTGACCTTTTTACCTGAATAAACTTTTCAATATAAAAAAAAATACATTGAAAAAGTTACAATATTCAAAATTCGAAGCCAATATTAATTTTACTAGATTTTTTACTGAGTATAGAAGTTATTAGTTCGTTAGCAGTAAGTACCGAATGTTTTATGATCTCTTACTTACTGTTGTGTTGTTATCTTGCAGACTATCAAACCTGCCGCGCGGACAGAGTTTGTACGACACAGACCTCATAGAGCTGGCCGAGGGACTCGAGGGAAGAAGCCAGAACCCCATACCACTGCTGGTGAGTACTAAGCATAGCTTTAGGAGCATAATTATTGTATAGTCATGAAGTCAGAGAAATAATCACAACTGTCACGGTAAACTGACGTGGGGAGTCAATTTGTTTATCAATTTATTTCCCTGTCTGTACATAGATCAACTAAGTAAACGGTATGTGTCATAAATTCAAAATAATGTGATTGACATTTTTTAATTTTTATTAAGGTAAATGAATGCTACGAATGCATTTCAAAATTGAGGAGAAAGAGATTCAAAACGGTTCAAAATTGTATCACAATGAAAAGATATTTCAGATTTCAGTAACAAAGACTGAAAAAAAACCGACGGTCTAAAGAAAATATGTAGGAAAGTTTTATTTTAAAGGTTTAGTAGCTAGTGTAAATAGTTATTAATATAATATAATAGATGATGTAATAATATTTGTATAGACTTTAAAATAAAAAACAGAACGTTAATTGGATAAAAAAAAATTACGCATTTAAAATTTTAAAGGTTGCGCTTAACGATTCTTTAAAATATAAAAGTTATAAAAACTAAAAAACGACAAAAAAGTCAAATAAATAGGTATATAAACAAAACATCGCAAACAGACAAATTAAAAATCCGGAGTCATCGTGTTAGGACATAAATCAAACAGAATACGTCTGACTCCGGATTTTATCATAACCCTCCTTTTTGCTTCCCCGTAAAAAAGTTGATAAGCCATTCTTCAATTACTTCTACATCCCTTACATAAATTATAACTTATATTTTTTATATCTACAAAATCTATATTATGGTTGTGGTATCTATATAGTAATATGTTAACGTCACACCAGCATATTATCAAACATACTTACATAAAAAAAACATGACAACTAACATACCTACTCACTTAGGTACCTACATAAACCTCACGATATCCAACGTGACTCGATCATGTATTGTACTTGAAGTTTTTGTTACATAACACATAATTATGTTAGATAAAAAAACTGGTATCTGGCCATGTGGGTTCAACACTGATAAAATGCACAGTTTTGGTAGGATTTTTTTTGGGCAGAGGATTTTTTTTCACGAATACAAGTAGATATTGTTATGAAAAACAGCTAGAAGATTTTCACTACTAGAAAAATACTGTACTTAAGGCGACTACAGGACCTAAACGTGCCTGAACGCAAGTTTTATAATGATTAAAACTATAATGATATACTGCAGTAAAAAAAAAACAGAAAAATATATGATATTCTTGGAAGATAGTGTTTTGAAAACATAATAATTATATAACAAATTTGAAACGATAGCAAAAAATCACGAAGATACCTCTAAAAGCTTCTTTGAACGATTAAAAATCATATTAATTTACATGCAATCATTCTGAATTTTTGTCAGATTATTCTACAAGCAACATATTAGCGTAATAGTGTTTTAATCTTTAGTCCAATCAATTTTTTTTTTTGTAAATAGACAATTGCTTCATAATATGTTGCAATAGATTACCAGAGTTGTGTCATCGCGCACCTCTTTCTTTTCTATGCAGTCCGACAGTGACCGCGCTTTAGCTGTTGTAAGCCTCTTAAAAGGGAATGGGAAAGGAATCTATAAATATCTTTTTTTTAAGTCACCAATATTTTGAGTTTTTTTAGGGCCTTTCTCAATCATAAGACAGTTTTCTCTTAAAAGCTTTTATAATGAATGAAAACTCCCAACCAACTCAGTCTACTGCTGGACATGGGCCTCTCCCAGGCTGCACCACAACGCCCTGTCCTGCGCCTTCCGCATCCAGTCAAACTATATCCAATTTTTTTCAACTTTTTTATAACATCTGCTGGCACGATTCAGAACCCGAGATAACTGTTTTAATAAACTTCTTCAGATCTTCATTTATCAAACAAAGCTATACGAGAATTTAATTGAACAATCAAGTTTTCAACCACACTTAAAACATTTTTTATCATAATATCATCATGAAACGGAAAAACAAAATCTCACTATCAAAATCAGTACGACTTATAAAATTAAATCTTCACTAGTATTATATGGATTACACGATAGGAATACTTAGTCGTATCGCACGATACGATACGATCTCATAAGGTACCTGTCCCACCGCCGACGAGGCAAGCGGCTAGGTATCAACGATATTCTCGCTCAAGAAATGTACAATAGATTGTAGGTCCCGTGTAAGTAAAAGATATGCTCGCTGACTGTTCACACCGCTAGAATAGTCGTTTGTCGCAACGACAAGAGATATCAAAGAGATTACTCGCTTAACGATGGTCCTTTGGCGGGCAGAACACTCGCTGAGAGACCCACGCTTGGTATGCACACCGTCGCCGTCAAGTATTCGCTCTTTTCTAACTTTTTTCTAGTTGCTAGCTCTATCGACCGCGGTGGGACAGGTGCCTAAGTGTACCGTACAATTAATCGCAGCTCCTTGGTAACAGTTTGGCATTATAACACCTTTAAGTAAGGGCTGACTTCGAAGTTCAAGTGTACGTGCAGTTGACTATACAATGCCATAACATACAAACTGTTAGATACACGATACATATGCTTCCTGGTTACTATAAATACATCATTATAGTACCTTTATATCGAGGCCCGTTGGGCATATCATATCTGATATCAATATTGAAGTGATTGGTCGATTGGCTTTCGCCAATTCATCTTCAGCGTAAGATTTGCTTGCAGATTTAAAATAAGCAGAGAAATCTGTCGATTCTTTCATTTTGCACTATTGGTAGTAAACCTCTGCCTAACCTGTGTCTCATCTTATTTAATTTTGCGTCCTGCAGTCCACTATTAAATATGCGGCTCTTCCATAAAACGAAGAACTGTTTAATAAAAAGTTAATGGAACATTACTCTTCCTCTCTTTGTCTTACGTGGGGTTGGCGCACCACGTTTTCTTCTTTCACATCCCCTATCAACCGTCACGCTATCATTCACTCTTCTCTTTCATATCATTCCTCTCACAATCCATCCATCTTTTCTTTGGCCTTCCTCCTCCTCTCCATCCATCAACGTTTATAATCATCCCTCTTTTAGTCACAAGGAAAATTACTATTCTTGTAAGATACAAATCAAGTTTCTGCTACAAACCTAGCAACTCCAGTTTACTACAGTAGGTACCTATTTACAAGTATCATAGCATTATGCTAAACAGCATCGTTCGAGTAAAGTTACACAACAGACAACTAAGACGTTACATCGATAGTCTTCAACTCTTGATCTAACTATCAACAGTCGCTTATTTTCGCACAATTTAGTTTTTAACGGGACTTAGACAAATGGCAATCGCTTTCAAAGCGTTTCGTATTTCTACAGCGACTTTCAACACGATTGACTTAAGCTTTTCGGTAGCATAACTCAGTCCATACATTTTTGTACTTTTCTATCTTCGAAATATAATAAGTAAGTATTATATCGACTGTGCGTGCATTCTTTCATCAGAAAACTGTTTAAATTAAAGATACTTTATTGTTTTGAGAACTGCTTGTTAGCCGTCACAATTAAGATTGACGGACAGATAGACGACAGACATAAATATAAAATGATACTAATTTATCTGAGGACGTAGTTGTCATCTGTGTGACTGTGTGATGTTTGTATGTGTCCTACTCGTTTAACATATGGTTTTGAGCCAATTTATCATTTAGGAATAGAGGAATAGTAAATTTCTATATTTTCCTAATAGTAATATTATTGGTCGTTGCTACGTTGTATGTTAAGCTTACAGTATAAATCGTTTTATATTTCTCACTAGTTGAAAATAGTCGACTGAACGGTTCTTATTGTCAAGAAAACGTTATTCTGTCGTCGTAACAATTTATAAAAAGATTTAAGATACCCGTTATACATTGCTTTAAATAAAGACTCACAAATGGTGACCACGTTTTTGGAAACAAAATGTAGGGTAGCCCCCTAATAAGTTGGTAGGTGGTTAAAACAAATAGGTATTGCGTTGGTAACAACGAGCTAAAAACATTCGATTCGGAAGTCCATGAAAAAAGACTATTATTTCCCAACTCATAACTCAATGAACTATGCAACGCACGAATGCACAGGCCTTGATTATGTATTATTTATTACCAGTTCAATACCCAAGTCACAGTATAAATAAGTAACAGTATTATGTATTCATAGAAAACGCCCGAAACGACGCGCTTCAAAATCTCAGTCTATATCGTACGCAACAGTATCGAATGCGCGGCAGTTACGCACGGACTCGGAAGGTTTATCTACCGAGCGGCCGTAGATAATTATTTCAAGGTCACTGCCGAGACATAATACTGTTACTTTATTATACTGTGCACAAGTCGAGACAAATATTCTGTGTTCTTACTAGTCGTGAAATCAAGGATTGGCACTGTGCCCGAAGAATGGCGCTAAGCTAATCGCGCCACTTCGGATAAAAACATTTTATTGCTGTCATCACCGAACTGTAGTGTAGGACTGCCCACCTTTTATAGGAAATCAGGCGTGAGAATGTAATAATAGTAAAGTATATAATAGTTTGCTTGGTCGTGTATGTGTCTGTCTGTCTGTCTTGTGGACTGGCTTAGGAGGCGAAGGACAGTGTTGTGTCGCAGCCTGGGAGAGGCCTATGTTCAGCTGTGGTCTGCGATAAGTTGAGTTGATTGAATCGAGAATTTATTCTTATCCGTATCGACACGAACTACATATATGAAAATAATTCAATCCGTAGTAAAAATTTTTGCCAGTCAGCAACGTGGTAACAACAGTAATAGCCTAGTGGTGTGACCGTCGGACTGCCAAGTCATAGGTCTTGAGTTCGAACCCTAGGCACGCACCTCTGACTTTTCGGATTCATGTGCGTATTGTATGGGGAGTTTGTTGCGCCACTTCTTCTTCTCACTAGGAAGTGGTGAAGGGTGGGCGTTTTGGGGGACTGTCTTATGTAATTTTGACGTTCGAAAAGTGCTGATTTTCAGCCTAGTTTGAATAAATAATTTTTTTCACTTGCTCCAAAAACGGTGAAGGAAAATATCGTGAGGAAACCGGCATGCCTGAGAGATATTTCTCGACGGCATGTGAAGCCAAGTCAGAGGCCCATGGGCAGCATAAAAACTCTGACACCAGGTTAGTCGCTAACCACACGAATAAGAAAGAATCAACGTGGTAGTGGGGCTGACTGGTCAGGGTGCGCCCCACTCATGGAGGCCATTTTAATATACCTAGTTAAAATTCTCTCCAATCACGATATATTTTAATCAGTCCACCGTAATAATTAACAAAATTCGCGATTATGTAAACTTGTCGTTATTTTCGTCTTAAATGATTAACATTTATTTGCATAACCTTGACGCGAAGTTCATGGTGATATAATTATTATGTCAGAAAGTTCACGGTCCATTGCGTTTGATATAAAATAACATAATATATTACGCATTTGTACGCAAAACTAGTTCGTTTGGCGTATATAAAATGGACATGGAAACTTCTGTACTATTTATAAATTCAATGACAAAAAAAAACTGAATCATCTGGCGATGTTTTTTTTTAAATCTTTGATAGGAACTATTTAATATTTAGTCTTACTAAATATATTATTATAATATTATATAGAGGTAATAGTTTGTTAGGTTGTATGGAAGTAATCTTCAAAACTAATCATCCTATTTCAAAAAATCTTTCTCTGATAGAAATATACGCTATTGCCGACTGTCATAGGATATGTTTATGACACACGAACGAAGTCGCGGGCAGAAGCTAAATTATACATTATATAAAAATCAATTGCCGTGCATTAGTCTCGCAAAAACTCGAAAATGGCTCGACCGATTTGAATAATTATGTTTTTCGCCTCAATACAGGGTGGTTTAGGATTTTTTTTTTTTAAACCAAAGAACAATGTCTGAGCTGGTATTCAATAAAAAAAAGAAATCAAAAGATATTATTACCAAGAAAACTATGAAACTTTTTATAAATTAAGAAGAAATCGACACCAATATTAATTTATTTATACTTTCGACTTCAAAGTTATTAGTGGTATACACGACTACATATAAAGCTATTAATTTCTAGTATAAGCTGACCTCTCATTGTACGGAAATCCTATACAATGCGAGATCAGCTTATACTGGAATAGCTTGATATGTAGCCGTGTGTACCTATGGCACAGACAGAATATTAATTTATTTAATAGCTTTCAAATATTTTATTCATACATAACAATTTATATTTTAGGGGTTGAAGAAAGTACGGAGGGGCTCGTGGCTAATTAATAATTAACCGCACGGATCGATCGCAGGTTAAGCTACGCTTGCCGCGGTCGGTTGGTGGATGGGTGAACATCTATTACATATCGAGACCCCTCCGTGCCTCGGAAAGCCCAAATCTGTCAACCAGTCTTACCAACAACAAGGGGTAATATGTTACCTAGTACCTACACTCTGGGTTCTGGAGGTCATCCGGTTAGACTGAAAGCCGTCCCGAACATAGTTGAGAAAAGGTTCATTCAGATGTTGATGAAGGAAGTACAGAACGCCAACGCTACGATTATTTTATTACATTACAAAGTCCCTTTGATTCATATTTAATTTGTCATGTCATACGTTTAACATAGAAGAATTCGAGGATTTGACTGCGAGCTTTCATGAATTTATAATGTACCCTCTCGAGTCTTTTTGAAATTCTGTTAGAGAAATAAAGACAGGTATAATAGGGATGGTGCCTGGGTAAAAAAAATGAAATTCTAATTAGTCCGTCAGTCAGATAATAAAAAAATATTAGACACGTATTTTTTGCTATAACATATAAAGGGGCCTATTACAAAAATGCGCGTAGATGCATAATTTCCTCGTTGAAATTGAATACTATTCATTGGTTAGTATAAATAACAATTACTTGGTAAACATAGTTCGTTTTCTCTTCTACAACAATAATAAAGCGATTTTTTCATTATTTATTTATTTATCTAGCAATAATCGTTCTCCTGATGCACGTTTTGGCAAAAACTCATGTAGAGCTCATTTGAGAGCTCTAATTTGCGGATTCTGTTGAATATAATTCATCAAAACAATTTTTCTCATATTAAACATATCCGATACTTTTATAATAGAATACATTTTTGTTATATGACTTTTATTTAAAGAAAAAATGACTGGACCTAATTCAATTTTCTACTAAAAAGGTTTGGAAACAAGTCTGAATATCCAAAGTTCTACATCATTTTTGTACGTAGTATTTATACTAAAATAATCTCCAACATTTGCTTAATAACAAACAATTTTTTTTATTTTTTTTATTGCTATTTCAATTTTTTTATGAATAAAATAAAAGTACCATATATTTCACTGCGCCGGCAATGTGCGCTCAGTATCGCAAGAATGCTTTAGCGCAGCGCCGAAATGTAAGAGGGCTCTTAAATAAAAAATTACTTAGATAAAACGCATTTTAAGTTGGGGAGTGGGGGTCGCTACGTCACTAGTACGTATAAAATCTACATACTCGTGACGTCATGGCAAATTTTACCTCAATGTATCGCCGTAATTTTTAGATTGCGTAAAAAAAGAAAAATACGTGTCCATTATTTTTTTATAATCTCAAAGACGGACTAAAAAATATTTTTTGTCATCTTCCCTATTTCCATGAGATATGTAGTCAAATCAAATCTAAATATTTTATTTCACATAAACCTACATGGGCACTTATGAAACGTCAGAAGCTAGGTGCACGGTTCCAATTGGTCGTTTCCTATGGAGAAGAGCCGGCAAGAAACTCCACGGTTACTCTTTTAAAAATAAGTGGCTTTTACAATGTTTTCAAATTACAGTGTTAGTAGGTATGAGAGTATAGTAGGACTGTCAAAATGAACCAAGTACTTAATAAAATATAAAATGGTCTATAAATCTACAGTCTGTTAGGCCTACAACGTTCTCACATTCACAAAATATAAAATAATCTAAATAAAACCTATTAAACCAAATGACATAGCGGCCACTACAACTTATCCTGTCCAAAAAGCCACTAGTCTAGAGTTAAGTAATAAGTCATAACTCATAATATAAGTCATTTATTGATTGGTTTACATAACATCAGAAACATTATAGATCAATTAGATAGGGTTTGTGACCGCCTATTGTAGCAATCTTACATGTTTATTTATATGCTTGTTGTGTTTCATATTTTACATGAAGTAATATATTTTATTTATTTGATTAAATAACCATGTGTATATTTGTAGAGTCAACAAAAGAATTTGGAAATGTTTAAAAAAAAATATTTATCAACATGAGCTAATCTCCTATAATTCGACGTTGTAGTTACCTCTTATATGCTTACCGTACAGTTTAGAAAATCAATTTTCCTCGCCTCCGCAGAAGCCACCACCCGACGCGCAATTACCACGGTTACATGCATGTCGCTCGTAATGCTTTATTATTTAATATGTAAACATAACACAGTATTAAAAAAGGTCGCATTATGATGTATAACATCTGACTACTTGCAAATTAAATAGGGCGTGGTTCCCCCGGCTTCCTGTTACACACTTCCGTCCCTTTTCACAAAATCACTCCCACAGATAGCAGGAAAGGGAGAGGAAAGATGTTACACATGAATAACGATAATATTACATACTAACTTCTGCCCACGACTTTGTCCGCGTAGAACTTGTTGTTTTAATATAAAACAAGCTGTGCGTTGAATGAGATTTCTCGTCGAAACAATGACGAATTTTCACACAAACTTTCATCCTTTATTTAACCTCTTTAGGGCTCGATACATTTTCAAAAATCCTTCCTTAGTGCTCACATAAAGGCTCGTACAGACCAGCGCGACGCGACGGCGCGACGCGACTTGAACAATACAATTTCTAAGAAAAATTCACGGTATAACTATAACCGGTGGCGCGTCGCGCGACAAGTCGCGCTGGTCTGCACAAGCCTTTACACAACATCACGCCATGTTTCCCTCAAGGGTTAGGCAGAGATGTACCCATAGTAGGTACACCAATATTTCGCCAGGTATGTTTAAGTCCCATGTAATAGGGGGCGAGCCTATTGCCATCAACCGGGCTCGAATGCAGACTTCGCGAAGGCTGCTACTTCGCGAAGGCTGCTACTTCGCGAAGGCTGCTACTTCGCGAAGGCTGCTACTTCGCGAAGGCTGCTACTTCGCGAAGGCTGCTACTTCGCGAAGGCTGCTACTTCGCGAAGGCTGCTACTGAGAAATTCCTAATGGCAAAACCCAATGACACTTTGCCCGACCTGAGAATCGTGCAATCGTGGAATTGATTTCGCCAGTAATGTTAGGTATGATAGTCCCATGTAATAAGGGGTGTGTGCCTATTGCCATCACCCGGGCACAAATCCAGACTCAGGGCATTTTTTTTTATCTCGTAGTTGAAACAGTTTTTTCACGTCACAATAACATTATTTTCAATGTTCACAAAATATTAATAAGCCATAATATTGGTCATTAATCATCAATATCAATAGTCATGGAGTTCATTTATCACGCATTGTATTCAAGGCTTAAATTATAATTTATTAATAACTGAATCGTACTTATACGTTTTGGTCAAAGTTTTTTATGTGAATATTTTATTGTGTACTCGTATCAAAGATATAAAGCGACCAGCCTTTATGTTAGGAGTTTTATTCACACTTTGATTTAAGTCGTTATCGACGTTCTCATTCTTTAGAAATATATTATGTTTAAAAAAAAGTAGCTGATGATGAATGTCTACATCAATCAATCTGCCTAGCCTTGTCCCAACTATCGGGCCGGCTTTCAGTCTAACCGGATGCAGCTGAGTACCTGTATTTTATATGAAGTGACTGCCGAATCTGATCTCCACAACCCAGTTACTGGGTAACGCGATACCCCTTGGTAAGACTGGTTGTCATACTTTCGAACTTCTGACGACCCCTGACGACCCGTAACGACTGTCGAAGGTCTACGAATGACAGCCGAGACCGCTTGATGATTAATGTCTTCATGTTTACTGACATAAATAAAAACGAAGTAAATAAATGTGAGTTCATTACTCTTTTCTTCTAAAATGTATGTATATATAACTTCATCTTAGTATTTTATTTTCCTTGGCAACTATCCAGGGTACCTAGTTATTTCTTTCAGTAACTTTAAGAGTACAACAAACTTCCATTTGTATGGAACTGTCATATGAACCCATGTAAAAATATAGCACCTACATTGGAAGCGATGCTAAGTGGTATCGATCGTAATTCGTAGTACGATTGTTGACTTTGGTATCGATTTTGACTTCAGTCGCTTACGTTGTTGGGGCGTGCCTGCCAGTCTGTCTGTCTGCCTATTTTATCTTGAAAACTGGCCAAATAAGGCGGTATACAGATGGGACCCCTAAATCATTTAAATAAAAAGCGACTTGCTACGACACAACAAAGTGCAATTCAGGTCGCACAGTGCTAATTACCTACAGTTAGGCTGCCTGTCCACTGGAGCGGAGAGGAGAGGAGCGGAGCGGCGGTGTGCCAATATTAACCAATGGAATTGCATAAAACCTCCGCTCCGCTTCAGTAGACAGGGATTTGCGAACTAGTTTAAAAATTCATACAAAACCGGGAAACGGAGCGGGGAAGCGGAGCGGAGAACCCGCGGGGAACCCGCGAAAGCTGGGAAACCGTCGCGTGAACTCGGTCTAGGTCCGCACAGTCCGCAACACCGCTCCGCTACCTCGCTCCGCACATTCCGTAACTCCGCTCCGCTACCTCGCTTTGCATCAATGGACTTACACTGTCCGCAACTCCGCTCCACTCCGCTGCCACGCTCTTCTCCGCTGCCTCTCTTTCTAACGCGTAACTCTTATATCTTCTGACTACGTTACGCCCATTGAATTTGACAAGTCGAGCCCGCCGCGAACCTACTTGTAGCTTCATACCTAAAATGCGGAGTGACCCATGTGTATTCATCTGTGTTACGTAAATTACAGAAATAACGGTTCTGTTAATACTAGTGATCTGAAGAGATATTTACAAGCAATACCGTAGACAATAGACACCATTTCCTGTTTAAATAAATATGGATACCTACAATCAGTCTGTGGTTAAAGTGGAAATATCTATTAGAGCAAGTTTAAAATAAGATATGGCCGTCCACACCATTAGAATAATGATTCCGTAAAGAACTGAAATTCAGACTCTCGCGGCGATCGACCGGCTATTCGTTCAATCAAAACCGATGGATTTTTTAAGTCGCATAAATAATTGTAACTCGTAATAGTAAAGCAGTCTATAATTAATCCTAAACCTGTTATATCTGCGCCGGCGCGCCCGGCCTTCGATTCTGAACTTGTGATCGATAAGAGGTCGATGTATTGCCAGCGCGGTTTTTATTAACACTATGTAAATATTCGTAAGGATTTTATTTGGTTAATCAAGAATGACATTATCCTAACTAATATTATAAATGCGAAAGTGAGTTCGTTTGTTTGTTACGCTAAAACGGCAGAACTAAAACGGCTGGACGGATTTGGATGAATTTTGGTAAATGAGTAGACCATAATCTGGATTAGGACCTAGGATTATTTTATACCGATATTCCCACGGGATCGAGACTTACGCGGGGCGCAGCCAGTAGGAAATAAAACTTAAAAGAACTGTTAGAAATACCCATACAGAAGTCATCCACCAATCCGCACTGGGCACGGTGCATAAATAAAAAACAAAATAAAATGATTTTATTTCAGAGCATAGCATAGCTCAGTCCCTCTCGGGAACGTTGTAGACTGATTATGCTATACAGAAGTTTTTTTATTTTTTATCAGCTGGATTCTGGTAATTAGCTCTACCAGAATAATAAAATCGGTAATTTCAACTACGAGTGCATTCGCACTGTTTGAATTTGAAAAATAATGGTTTGGAATAGTTTGGTGTTAAATCCATTGGTGCTGTTGCGGCATCTACATCGCCACATGCTAACTACACATCGAAGACCTGATCATCATACAAATCCTGCATCGCGCAAGTAGAGTTTACCGCGCGAACGACATTACAGGGTGTCAGGGACATCGATGCGAAAACTGATACCATGGATTCAGTACATGAATCTGAACCCCGTGAGTTAAAATGTTTCGTCGGTTATTTAAAAAAAACGTCTGTTTCATAGAAAAGTGCAATACCTACTCGGTCAAAATGTATGGACAGCCGATAAAAAAAAAATCGACGAAAAATTTCAACGCAGGGTGTTTTAGAATCATGTACTGAATGAACTGAATCCATGGTTTCAGATTTCGCGTCGATGTCCCTGCCACCCTGTATGTATAAGACTATCCGACATCAATCGTTGGGCAGTTACCCGCCAGACACGACACCCGTCTGGTCGGAGGATCCTCCCTTTTCTATGGTGGATGAGTGAACTTTACACCCTGTTCCTCATGTTCCCTAAATTAGTCAATTAAAATAGTGAAAGTATTTCTACATAATCAACTAATATTCATCCATAAATCATTAATAGACTCACCAATTTGACGTGATTCACCAATCACAAAAAAATCCCCGAGTCACAGCTTTATTATTCAAAATGCCACTACAATAGTGAGCTATCGTTAAAAGTCAATCACATGCGTCATTCAAAAGCTCGTCATTACAAAAAATTACTCTAATTTGTCTGTATTGTAGTACCTATGTGGTAGTCACGGCAAACTGTCGTTAAGAACAGTCACCCTAACAGATTAGTAGGTAGCTCACTAGTAGTTAGAACTACTGCTAAATTACTTTTAAAGTTAAAACCCCTTTTTATACTGAATTGCTGAGTAATTGTTCAAATCAAGTTTTAGCACAGTACAGAAGAATCACTTCGCAAAGACATTTAAATAAAAAGCGACTCTTGCTTCGACACAATAAAGTGCAATTCAGGTCGCACAGCGCTAATCACCTACAGTTATATTTACCTAGAAGTTGCTTCTCTTTCAATCGCGTGACTCTTAGATCTTCTGACTACGTTACACTCACTGAATTGGCCCGACAAGACGGGCCCGCCGCGTACTTGTAGCTTCATACCTAAACTGCACAGTGTCTCTGTATTAATCTTTGCCAATATAAAATAACATAACGACTGTTCTCCTCTCAGGGTAGTGGTGAACCTATAGTGCACCCACATTTTACCAGTAGTCCCATGTAATAGGGAGCGAGCCTATTGCCATCAATCGGCCTGCTAAAATCCCAATAACACTACCCGACCCGGGAATCGAACCCAGGACCTCAAGCTGAGCAGTAGCCCTTGCGACCAACGAGGCAATGTTTTTTTTTTTGCTATCATCGAATGGGCTTGTCCATTCACTGATAGCAAAAAAAAACAATAGACAAATTCGAACCTATGGTTGGTTCCAGACAGTTCTCCTCTCCTCTGGTGGATACCGTCCCTAGGCAGAAGTGGCGTTGTTGATTTGAGCTGACAGATATCTGTCAGGCTGATATACAACCTTAGTTTTTCACAACGCTGAAATCGCGAAAAAAAAATCAGCTGTTCCCTACATTTCGACGAGATATGCGAACATAAATGTAGGGAACAGCTGATTTTTTTTTTCGCGATTTCAGCCTTGGTCCCATAGTAAAAGTTGTTCATAATGATGAGTACAATGACCCCTTAAGAGGTTTAGGGTAAACAAAAACTAAGGTTGTATACAGGGCAATGGCCGTTGGTTCAATAGACATCAAAAACATTGTAGGCCTTGCATTTGTACAGACTAGATACGATACAGTTTCGATTGTCAAATGCTACAAATACAATAGACACTCAGCAATGCTGTAGCTTCCCATTAGTAAAAGAATTTTTGAAGTTGGATCAGTATACTGAACTAGACTGATCATAATATACAGACATACAAACTCACAAATACCTCTTGTTTTATCTTTTAATGTATTAAACTAAATGACTCATCACCCCTAAGGTCACCTGAGGAACCGTTATTCATTAAAAATCGATGATGGCAAGGTAGGTAACTCTTTCGTAACACCTGATTATAATTGTATAAAAGTTGTGTACGTAGTTGCGTACACTTTGAATAATAAATTAGAGAGGTCGCGCCCGTTCGATAATTATGACACCTACTCGTAAACTTGCTATGTTTAGTGAGACGAAAATTATAACGATGGCAACAAAAATACCGTTTATAACAGCTTGTTGGGTAAGGTTAGTCCTCTTACCCCGCTTCGTAACCAAAAGTGATCGTACGCAATCGACGCGCGACATATGAATTTTGACGTAAAAACGGCTACTGAACTCGCATTGTACAGGATTTCCGTACAATGCGAGGTCAGCTTATACTAGAAATGTATAGCTTGATGTGTAGCCGTGTGTACAAACGCGACTCGATTCAGCGCGCCACTATATCATATTCATATATTCTATGAGAGCTACGATCGCGTACTCGCGCGACAATCGTTTTTGGTTATGACGCTGCCTTAAAAGGAAATTATACTCATTAAACAAATTCAAAACTAAAAGGTAATTGGCTATGTGCTCATGGCAAGCATCCATTGGTACAAACTAATGGTACAGTAAGCAACGAAAATAGGTACTTAATTATACGTATAGGTACCAACATAGTGTTGTTATCCAATTTTACCTGCTCACCATATCAGGGATATTGACAAAAAAAATGTTTGTTTATCCGTCAGATAGTTCACACACGTTTTTTTTTTTTTACGTAAGTATTGAAGATTACTTACAGAAATACACTGATTTGTGACGTAGCGAGCCCCCACCTCCCATCTTTAATGCGTTTTATCTAAACCATTTTTTATTCATATGATAATAAAAAAATCCTAGTAATATTTTTTATTATCTGACTGACGGACTAAATAGTATTTATTTTTTCTCCCATTTCTCTTACTAACTAATATAAGCAAAATAATTACTACTATTCAAATGTCTTTAACACAATGTACAGACAATTATACTTGCACGTGGCTTCCTCCAAACGTGTGGGCTGTTGTTGATAGGTGGTCGTTAGTCAAATAATACTCATTAGGGATGTCGCCAAGACGCCAACACAACGTTTCTAGATTGAACATAGATTAGTCCAGCGGTTGGTAGCATATCCTCACGCCATTTTCCCAAGGCAGGAACTGCAGAACGTCGCGTCATGTTTAGTGCTAATTGTGGAAATAGTGAGAGGTGGTGGAGAGCTATGCTGGCCCAGTGGTAACAGCCTTGACTTACGAGTCGTAGGTTCGAACCCGGCTAAGCGCTTTACTTTGTGTAAATAATTTCATCACCACTGCTCTCAAAACGGTGAAGGAAAACATCGTGAGGAAACCTGCATGTCCTAGAACCAAACATTCGATGACATGTGACATACTGACATCTACCAACCCGCACTGGGCTTCATAAATAAAAGCATATTTTCTGGCAAATACGACTGAGTCACTATTGTTGAAGTTAAGTAGAAGATCATCAATGTAATCTGGTCATCTCTTAGCTACCATCTTTGCATCGTTCTCACATGTATAACATCAACATGATTGACGTAACCAATATTTTGTAACCATATCATGATTTAAAAGAGTGTCCGTGGAATTTCTTGCCCGTTCTTCTCCATAGGTACCTACTTCGCTTTGGAATGGGCATCTAGCTTCATCTTTCCGACAGACCGACAATTCAAAAGTGGCTGTAATTGGTTTATTTGAAATAAATGCTTTGAGTTTGCGTTTAATAACGTTACGAAAATCTACATATTCCACATCATTCAGAACAAATCTTAATTTATAATTTAATATAACTAATTCCATCCGTCATTGTAAAACACAATCCATTATTAAATAAACTTCCGTCCAGCTAAAATCGTTAACTTCCTCATCCGCCATAAATGCAGAACAGGAAGAAATGTCGCGGCTTTTTTATATAAAATAAGGAAATTCACGAATGCAACCTTGAATTATAAAGTTAGGCCATGTTGTAACACGGTCACGTTGTCATAAACACAAAAAATAATACCACCAATATTTTTTTATGAGAACTAATTCATGATAATGAGCATAGTAAAATTTATTTGTTTGCTAATAAAAAAAATACAATAATACGAGCTATTCAAACAATACGTCAATGAGTTTAGTGAACGGAACGTGCTCTTGTTCAAGTATATGCTATATTTCTTAATAAACTACCTAGCCATAAATAATGATAGTTTTGTGTTGTCCATGTCTTATTTTAAAATTAATATAAATTAAATAATATTTGGACCAAGCCATTTCTCAAAGATTTCTAGAACACCCAGTGCATGAAATATTTTACCCAATTTCGGTCGTAGGTAACCAAGTTCCATTCTGGATAACCAATTTCACTTCAGACTAAGCGATTTGGATTCTGGGTCACCAATTTCGGTCCTAAGTAACCAATTTCGGTTCTGAGTATCCAATTTGGGTTCTGGGTACCTACTCAATATCTGTTCTGGGTATCAATCATCTGGCTGCCCAATACTTTATTATTTGCCGTGTACTACATATTTGTATTCTGTTTGTTTCAGATGGACAATTTGCTAAGACCCTGTGCAGACATGGGTATCCAAGCTGACTCACTGATCGAGTGGAAATATGACATAGAGAAACAGGTAACTAATAGTCTCTGTATATGTACCACTATTTTACTTTATTACAATAAACTATATCGGCTAAAGAAGAATGTTGTTATCGTCCAAATTGCATGTCTCTATGATTGCACGGAATAGATAAGAAATATGTTACATGTTTTGACTTAAATTCTAATATTAAATATAATCATTCCTATTCAAGAAAATGGAACTTGTTTCTTTTACCATACAATGATAATATTTATAGGAGGGTATTTTGAGGGTATATCTTGGTATCCGCTTTTTCAACATTTCTACGATGTTGTTCATCACCGTTAGGCATAGGTAATCCTAGCATAGACCTTGATAAACTGCGTCAGTTTAACGATGTCAGCAGACGACAGACCACACCGCATTTTTTTGTATGAAGATTTAAGATGCATTGCGCTGTGGCCCGTTGCGGTTAAAATATGCGCTTGACTTTTTGCTTACAACTTTATATTCATGAGTTTCCTCCTCCCCCACAGATAGACCACATAGTCCTGGGCCGGGGCCCGCCGGGCGGCGCGTGGCACACGTTCCCGCCGGGCGTGCGCACGCTGTCGCCGGGCGCCTGGCTGTCGCTGCCGCCGCACGCGGCCGCGGGCGCCGCGCGGCTGTCGGCGCGCGCTGTGGCCAAGTACTGCAGGCGATATGTACATGCGTGTAAACTGCAGGTAAATATCAAACATGGTGCTAAGCCGGGAATCCCTTGGGGGCGCGTGGCAGTCGTGGCACACGTTCCTCCCGGGGAGCCTGACTGATAGTAGCAAGATTTATGTTTTCAACTCCGGCTTAAAAGCTGTGAGAATAACGACGTCGTATACACTGCAAGAGCATCTGACATTCTGACCTCAAGTCACAAACTCCAGTAGCCAATCTGAAAATCCTTCTCCTGACCCAAACAAACCATAGTCACGAACATAGAAAAACGGTATAAACCAATCTCATGCAAGAAAAAGAATCAACCGAACAACCAGTTAGTCGGAAGCTACTCCGTTACAAGACTCCTAACTATCCCTGTTTCACATTCCCTGCATCGTATTATATTAACAATAACTATGTTTGTTTCCAGAAATTCTTCCGTTCTGGCGTGACAGTGACCAGCGTGACTCGCATCCCTCAAAACGGTGCACTGCGCTGTCACAACACTCAGTGTCCACTCAATGCTGAGTTCTGTGTGGCGGGGTAAGCATAATTTATACTTACTTACATATTTATTAGGAGACATTTATTTAAGAAATGAGTACAATCGATCCCGATTGAGTGAATTCCATCAACTCGCAGGCGTACAAACGTAACAGCTAACGCCATCTAGTGGCACACAGTGTGATAAAACTTAATTGTTTATTCCGAAAAAATCTAGATGTCGCTGATTGTATACTGCATATCAACTGGCAATCATGTAGAGTCGAAGTTTTCATGAATATGTTTTTTTTAATTGTAGGATGGACTTTATAAATAGCGAAATAAACCAGTTTTCTTGTTTTTCACCAATTAGTAAAAACCTTCAAGTTGATCAACACTGATTACCTAGAGCAAATTTTCAGAACTTTTACTGGACACCTAACATTATAATTAACCCATTCTATTTGTCTTCTTTCCAGCTACGACACGTCCTCCCGCCGCCCCCTGCGCTACGCGTGCCGCCGCGCGCTGCTGGCGTGCGGCGCCGCCGACCGCCCCAACACGCTCGCGCACGACGTGGCGCGCCACGCGCTGCACGCGCTGGCGCCGCTCGAGCGGGCCGTGCACGTGCTTAGTGGCCATGGTAAGGAATTGTCAGAATGCTTCTAATGATTTCGTGCTTTCCACATTTAAGCCCTCGAGGAGACATACAGGGTGTAGAGGACATGGACGCGCAAACTGTTACAATGAATTCAGTTCATGATACTAGACCTACCAGCATGTAAATGTTTTGTTGGTTACTTAAAAAATAACTGCCGTTCCATACATTTTTACAAAAGAATTTTGACTGATGAAAACTCGCCCTTTGAATGAGATAAAACTGTGATCTGTATTTTACTGGATGTCAAAACTCTTTTACATACATCTGAAGAACATAAAATTTGTTAAAACCATGAGAAATACATTCTTGAGACTTAAAACATAACTAAAAAAAGCTACACAAAACCACCATTTTCTAACAAGTCTTCAAATAAGTTTGGCTGCAATGCAATTTAAACTTAATCATTATGGAACATAAGAGTTTGTTTCTCCAAAATAACACAAAAAATAAATCAAGATTAACATTAATTTCTTTAAGTTTGACATAATTTTAACCAATTTTTTCCCCTACTCCAGTATCTCAAACCCCGCCATCAGTCCTCATCGTGGGCTCTGGCGTGTCCGCAGCGGACGCAGTGTGGCTGTCCTTACGAGCAGGACTACACGCACGACACCTACACAGGACGCCTGCTGAAGCACTGGCCAGGCTCGAGCCACAGGCCTACCCGGATTACTGTCAGGTACGGTATTCAATTTTACCGAGTATTTTGTAAGCGAGATCATTACGGGTCAATATTCAAGAGAACATCGGAGTACGCTCGCCAGGCTCGCAGAATAACAATAATCGCTAAATCGAAATAACAATAGTCTTCCAGTTTATTTTGTTATTTCATTGGCATCTTTCTAGTTGAATCTTTAGGTTGTCAGTATGACTGGGTGTTAACCATGGACATTATCAATTTCACATTGTTCCCAATTTAAATATTTTGGTAAAAGTTTAGTAGAATAAATCTTAGATCACCTGCAATAGACTAACTAGCCAACTCATAGATTCTCAACATAAGAGACAAATTCTTAGTTATATTTTTCTAATATTTTATTTCATTAATCTTTCCAGGTATACAAAATGATGTGCGACGGTCCCTCTGGCAACCACAACAACTACACGCCGTACCCGGAACACATGATCGTAGAAGTTACACCAGAGAATGACCTCACGCACAAACTGAACGCCGACGACATTGAGGACTACGCCTTATCGCTCAAGCGGGTCAAACTACTCAACCTCAACACGAAAGAGATCACGGAAATACAAGTCTACCTCATCGGCGTCTTTATCGGCTCCAAACCAGACCTGTTCTTCTTACAAACCAATTTCCTAGACTGCATTGACATCAAAATTGACTGCGCAAAATGTATCGACGAATCTAAAACCTTAAAACGGAAGATCGAAGAAAAACAATGCTTCTTGAAAAACCACTGGCATTACATTAAATCTATGCTCGGACAAAGCATCCAGAGTTGCAAGTCTAGATATTTAAATTATTCCGAAATTAATGGCAACACTGACACCAAATGCGTTGTACCAGATTGTAATAAACGGAATAACGACAAAACGGAAAAAGATAGCGATATGATCGAGAAATGTCAAATCATTCCATATTCAGACGAAGAAAAGGTGAAATGTACTTGTGAAGCACTTAACCCTTATTCGTCTGGTCTCGGTTTCGGTATCGACCCAAAGAAGCCTGTGGACGGAAGGGCCAACCCTATCGCCATAGACAAGTCTTCTCACGAGATATTGAATGCTCCCGAGGGTATGTACGCACTGGGTCCGCTGACCGCGGACAACTTCGTGCGGTTCATCCCGGGCGGGGCGCTCGCCATAGTGTCGCACATGCACCAGATCAAACATTGACTTGCCATAACTAGTAATTGTGATTGCAATACTTAATTTGTTTTTTTTTTACAATAAATTATTTTTTATACCCGGTATTTTGTGGTTTTATTATATGTGTATGTTTTTAGCGTTGCCAGTTAAATAAACAACTAAAATATATATTTTTGAACTCTTCATGTAGGTCTTTTCGAAAACTACTTTCTTAAGCCATAGGCAATGAAGGTACGAGTAAAATGGAGAGGTGAATAAAACAAATTATTTATCACATTGAACATTTAGATGCTTTATTTTATAAATGGCGTTTCGCCAGTCTTACAGTTGTTTAATAATCATCCTCTTACAATAAATACACATTGAAAGCAGCACAGTAAAATTAAATAATTATGGATTATGGTACTTTCATAACAGCTAATACAATGTGGCTGATAATTAAATAAAGATTTGAATATAAAATCTCTAGTATACATAAATGAATATTGGAAAATACTATCTGTGTAGCAACACAGAAATAACTCAATATAAATTCTGATTTATTTCTTCTACATACTTCTACTATTTCAGAGAAAAGGTATATTCAGATATTTAAGCGATATTGCTGTCGCGCTCGGTAGCGAATGTAGCGATCCTTCTGGTTAGTCACTTTGGACCAGTATCAATATCGCATCTATCTGAATAGGCCTTTAAGTGGTGATTAATATGAAATATAGTTTTATTTATGCTTCCTACCTACAAAGTAATATCTACATATAATTTACAATGTGCAATACAATACTAATTTAAAGTACCTATTAATAAAGAGTAGTCAACTTGTGTAATATTTTGCAATGTTTTGAAAGGTATGAGTACTTTCAAAACATTGCAAAATATTACACAAGTTGACTTGCCAAGTTTATTTATCATCAATCCCACAGGAATTTCTAAATAATATGGGCCAGAGCTAACACTAGGTAACGTTTGGTAGGTAAGTACCATCAAAGAAGTTCATGTATAACCAGTTTCAAAACAAAATCCTGTGAACACGATGATCACATCTGTTACCGGCCCGGTTCTATAGCCGCTGTGCAAGCAAGAATAGGTACATGTAAGAGTCGTAGCTGGTCGATTTCTGCAATTCCTGTCTACCTAGCCTAGGTAGATAATCTGCTAATATTTTAGAAACAGCATCGTTACCTGTTAAGTCTAAAGTTTAACATAATTGCAAGGAAAATCTGCAGACATCGTTTTTCATGAAAATAAAAATACACAACAGAATGCAAAAAACTTGTTGCTGGGAATTTCTAATTTTGATTTTAAAAATTGTAGCTGGGATTTTCAAATTTTGTTTTTTTTTTTAAATTGAATTTCTCGAAGATGTTTTTAAATCGGATTTAAATATTTAGATTATGAAGAATTACGTGTCTTTATTATCAACGATACAAACAGCGATGATCATATCTGTATTAGTAGTCGATTGATATTTTGTAAACGTATTTTATCTTTATTTTTCCTGTTAGGAGTATTAGGTCCAAAATTTGTGAAAGACCAAGAATTCAGCAAAGATTTAATATCAATTAATTCTTCAGAACCTTTTTTATGACACACAGTTATTTTTATTACCTAGTCCGAACACCTTTCGCCTTTGTCAGTATGTCTAAAGGCTCTGCGTATACAAACTGTGGTACATTTTGTCACCTACCTACTTATTTGAGCCTCTCCAGTCTATTCCTCAAAGGCCACTTAGGCCAAGTCCTATTTATTGGGTATTGTGGTCCTACACAGTTTCACAATCCTACACTAATCATTATGTTATGATAGTTTGTTTATTTATTACTCAATCACGCAAAAACTATATTTTATTATAACCTTATATTCCGTTAGTACTACGTTGCTATGGGATATTTTACGACATCCACGCGGCCGCGGGCAAAAGCTAGTAGGTACCTAATATACTTTAAAATATAATTTCCATCGGACCTGAATTATTGATATTACATATCTAGGTACTTAATTATTTCGAGTGGGCGTTGACATCATCATCTGGTTTATCAATTATTACTAAACGACGCGCGTGGTGGAGAATTCAAATGATGACAGAAATATTTTGCCTATCATCACCAGAATCTGCGTGTTTTATACAGATTATAAATCCAGGCTGCTACAATTCCAAACGTGTTTCTTGACTAACTAAGCATCCATAAATTTAAGAATGTGTGCATGGTTTTCTACACGTGAATATTTCGGGCCTTGTGGGTTCGATCAATAATTATTGATCGAAGCTTGTCCCACTAGTTTCGAACTCGACCGGAGTCGGTTACAATTTGGTAACCATTGGTAACGCGAACCAAACTCTACTGAACCATAGCTATAGGTAAATATTTGACTTTATATGTTAGTACTTATAAGGTATTCGATTAACAGTTTAACTCACGAAAACTAAACTAGGCATAAAAAAAAAAACTCGAATCGCAACAGGAATCTAACCCATGACCCAATCATCTGAGGCGGATGCCTCGTCGTCGCGTCAATTAGGTCATTGTACTAAATAAAGATAATATTATGTAATACATTACACATAATGACGGCATGTACATTTTTTAGGTAGGTAAGTAAGTCTTACAAATTGAGATTATTACCTACATAAAAGTAGGCCAGATGTAAATGTTTAGGCATACCTAATTGTTATTATAGTCAGTGCCGGATTAAGCAAGCGCGGGGCCCGTAGCAAATTTTATCGAGAGGCCCTCAATCTCCTATGGGGTCTTAAGAATAAAGTGGTAAAGAAAAAAATAATACTCAATACGTTTATATACCATAAAATTTTGGAAATATGTAAAAAAAATTATTATTGTCTGACGTGGATTGTGATGTTTTTGTGACATCAAGTAAATTCAATATACCACATGTTAATAGGTTTCACTGTAAAAATGCGCTCAGGTGGAGGTGGGCAGGTTTGGATACGCGGGGCCCCCTTTTGCGCGGGGCCCGTAGCAATTGCTACTCTTGCTACGTGGTTAATCCGCCACTGATTATAGTTATACGTAATGGAAAAAAATATTTCGTCTAGGTATTTCCGATAAATTGGAGTTGAATCATTTCAATTTACATGCCTGAGAGTCAAATTCAATTATTATATAAAATAAACTATGTTTAAGCAGAATTTTATTGAATAGCATTTATAGAAATGCCCTAGGAGTAAGGGCAGAACATTATCATTACTGATTTAGTCAATAAGTTAAGGAGTTTCTTGTCCGTTCTTCTCCATAGGTACTATCGAAGAACTTCATATCTAAGCAGTTTGAAAACAAAATCCCGTGAACATGAGGACCACATCTGTTAACGCCCTGGTTTTATAGCCGCTGCACACTGCAAGCCAGAAATAGTCTTTACGGTGTATAGATATGAAGTTCTTTGATGGTACCTACTATGCTTTGGAATGGGTAACTAACTTCATCTTTTGGACTGACCAACTGCTTGATAATTGAAATAAATGCTTTGAGTTTTTTAGTTTATTATTTTGAAGGACTTGGCAAGGCCACATTTCTTAGTTTTTTCTCAGATCTTTATCATAATATCCCCTTTATTTACTGTCACTTGACAAGTTTACACAGCCACTTGAAGATTCATTCAAGAAAAATAAATCAAGCTTCAATCAGTTTCTCCCTAATTTTTTTTACGTATTTGTGTTTTATTGTACCTACTACCTATGACACTTATATTTGGTCATTTTAGGCCAATGTTTTGGTTTAGAAAACCATATTTAACTAAATTCGAAATACTTTATCTTATAACTAAGTATAAATATAAAACTGAATTATATTCCTAATATATCCTACCTAATATTTACTTACTTACTTCAAATAGTATTACAACATAAGACCAGTTTCTTACAAATCTAAAATAGAAAAAAAAAAAATGCAAATAAAGTAAATATAATATAAAAATATCATGATCATAAATTTTCAATAACATAACAAAAAATTGATGCTCGATATAAACAACAATACAGTTGAATGCTAATGTATTATGTTATACTTATACTTACTTAATTGAGACCTTAAAGGTATATATAGAATAAGGTTTTTTTTCTCACTACACTCATATTTTGCCATCCTTAGCACCGCTGTGCAGTCCGTCTCTTAGAGAAACAATCAGACTAGAGTATCACCACTTAAAATAACTTTCTTATAATCATTTGCTGGTTAATATTGTCAATGAGGTTCGACACAGGATTTTGTAACGCATACATCAGATGATAAACACTGAAGAAAAGGATGATCAATGCAAGTTTTTGCTTCTTCGTAATTGTTATGCACCAGAAGAGAATAATAGCAGCCAGTGTGAGGAGTATTACGACCACTGGCATGTACAGCCAGCATCAGTCCGAGTCCCCACGGTCTTCTTCTTCTATCTCCTGAGTCCGCGGCTGGAGATGCAGGCTGGTGACCAAATCTTTCAGTTCCCGGCTCAGTACCACAGGCAGGTCAAGCTCAGATGCAGCCTCTGGGTTTGGCAGTAATGAAGCCAGTGTCAACATTGTAGTGCCTCTTAGAGACCGCACAGCCACAGTGATGTTCCAGTTTGTTCTATACATCATATCTCCCACATGGTCAGGCGCTCGGAACACATACTTGTTATTGATCACGTAGCGCTCCCTAGTTGAAGCATCTGTGAATTCCCATGGATGAGTCAGATATGAATTGATATCGTAAAAAGCGCCTGGCTCCATGCGCTCGTAAAATCGCCGTCTCCCATCGAAGTCTCGCCACCATACATCGACAGGGCGAGATGTCCGATTTGTGAAGCGTAAGAACGCTTGATGATCAGAATTGATTGACTTCACCATAACACTCTCACCTTTTTCGTTCACTTCGTACGCTAAACCGTCATTTATAGCCATTTTCGACGATATTACACTGAAAGTTCACTAATAAATAATTTTACTATGCGAAAATGCGCACTACAGTTTTGAAAGTTCCCGCTAATTAGTTAGGCGAAATGTCAATGTTGGTGATTCGATCGCGAGAAGTGTCGAGAACACTTCCGTCGAATTATTGTCAACAATGGCAGTCTGTGTAGCAGTTATTGGCAAAGATGTAAGTTTTAATGCATTATCTTTTAACTAAGCTTAGATACACCTTACTAGTCATTGATAGACTGATTCAGGGCATAGCATTACACCATAAAATAACTTAATTGCACCATGTTTCCAAAATAATGGGAGTGAACCGAAATTCAATGTATTTTCGCACTCACACACGTCACTTCATCAATGTTCATGATGACGTCATTTGCTATTAAACAGCACCTCCACAGCACTATTAAAAGTTCGTTTGTTTTGTTTCAGTTTCAGAAATCAGAGTTTTGTTTCGGAAACTCAACAAATCCCTGCGATTTAGTTTAATTTATTATTTAGGCCATAGACAAAATGTACACAAATTCATACTTGCCAAAGTAAAAAAAAATATTACCCCTATAAAATATATAATAAATGATTTTATTTCTGTAAGTAGGTTTGTACAAACACTTTTACACGTCAATCATATTTTTGAAATACTAGATGAGTTCGACGACTTCTCTGAGAAGGCCGAAACAAACTCAGAGGTCACAGTCTTTTAAAGTCCACATAGTCGTAGTCAGATCATGTGAACGCCATGAAAATCTGTGTCTGAAATTATTTTGAGGAAAGAACCACACAGATTGAGTGGACCCTATAATATGATGCTTTCCGAATGCCTTGCGAATGCAATATTACAATACTGCGATATGTGCAGATAAAACAAGTTTAGTTATTTTGTAGTATTAGCACGTGAAACTGCACATTATACGGGGTGTCAGGGACATCGACGCGATGCCGGTTACCACGGATTCAGTACATGATTCTGAACCCCCCTGCGTTGAAAATTTTCGTCTGTTATTAAAAAAAAAACAGCTGATGAAAAAAAGCAGCTGAGATGCAGATACATTTTGACCGCGTAGGTATTGCACTTTTCTATGAAACAGCAGTTTTTTTATTTTTATAACCGACGATAAATTTCAACGCAGTGGGGTTCAGAATCATGTATTTTATTCATGGTAGCCGGCTTCGCGTCGATGTCCCTGCCACCCTGTATAATTTAAACAGAAAGTCAGTGAAGTAAATTTTTAATTTGTTTTCACCCTTATGCTCTCAATGTTTCCAGAACTCTCCCTTATACATAGGTGGTATCGGCAATGATACGAGCACGGACAATGAACTGTCCCGCCAGTGGCTCGTGCACACGGCGCTAGACGCACTGGAAGAAAGACTCGCGAGCACTAACACCAATAATTCCGGTACCAACTCTAACGCCGCACGGACCGATCTAAGGGATCTGTATCTTGGGCTGCTGTATTCGACTGATACTCATAAAATGTAAGATATAAGTAATAGAGAAACTCAGCACACCACTTTGCTTTTCACCATTGTTTTGTTATCTGGGCTACAGAACTAAACGACCCCCAAATACACTTAAGTATGCATAATGTCTTTCTTTCCAGTTACGGGTACGTGACGAACACTCGCATCAAGCTGGTCCTTGTGACGTCATCGACTTCACCCAGCGGTTCCAATATCCGCGACGCTGAAGTGAGGACTGCTCTCCGTCGCCTGCACGCGCTTTACGCTGATGCCATCTGTAATCCATTCCATTTGCCTGGAGACCAAATCACTTCGCAGTAAGAATTTTTGAATAATTTGTTTTGTTTTTTACCTTCTCTATCTGTCTATATCGACACTAATTGCATTATTTTTATTTTACAGGAAATTCGACAAACAAGTGAAGAACATAATGCTCAACAACGTGTAAACCCTGGTGTATTGCTATGTTATGCTTAAGTACAAATGTGCTAAAATAGATCATACCGAATGATTTCCTCCATTTATAACTAGGTATTTTTATTTTAATATTAAGTTAATCAACATCGGACGATGTTTGACTGTTTACATGCTTTACGAATAAACCTAATTATTTACTGAAAACCTTTTGTTCTATATAATTAGCCCAAAACCACCTTACGCTTTTCTCATAATTATCCCATCCTAACTTCTTGGTTTTGTTTGTAATATTATAATAATTCTGAAATGTGCATATAGAATGGGAAAATAATTATGTTTTGTTGATAACACTCTGATTCGAACTATAGACAAATAATTTCGTTTGCGTTTTATTGGATGTATTCGCAAAGTAAATAATATTTTTTTCAATAAACAATACCTTTTAACTTTTTAAGAAAAGCTACAAATATAAAACAAAATTTAATTATTTTCCTTACAATGATCAAAATCTTTACTGGACTAAAATTGTGATTTTAATAGATAGGGTTTATTTTGTCACACGAAACGAAAACGAAACGCGTTGACATTAGGCGACATTTTATTTTCCTTCTCTTTCTCTCATCAAGTGAAGTGAAGCTGTACTCCGGTTCAGCGCTGTTCAATTTTCTCTTAAAATTGTTTATCTCGGCCGGAATATCGCATCAAAATGGTAAGTAATAATAACTATAATGACACGATCTGTTCTAAGAAACTGTTATTCGGAGAAATTGCAAGATTTAAATAGGACCTCAGATTTTGAGGTTATGTATGCACGTGTCAACAAAAACTCCCGCCTGCTCGTTTGTCTTTTACAAGATATTCCAAGCGTTTATTCTTAAAAGTGGTGCAATTATCGCAATAAACTGTCATTTGAAATATCAACCATGACCATATCAAGTTCAGGTAATAAGGATATGAAACTTCATCTTAGAACTTTTTTAAATGTTATTTTTTGTGGCATAAATGGTAGTTCCTTTAACCAAGACATTCCTGACCGCGGCTAAGATTAAACGACAGTTCCATAAAAAAATACTCTTCAAGCAGCTCCATATAGCCAGAAACTCATGCACAAACATAATTTGTATTGTAAATATTGCAGGCAGCCGCAGTCGTGTCAGGCAAGGACATCGAGAAGCCCCAGGCTGAGATCTCGCCCATCCATCGCATCAGGATCACCCTGACCTCTCGCAATGTGCGCTCTCTGGAGAAGGTGTGCGCGGACCTCATCAACGGAGCTAAGAAACAGAAGCTCCGTGTTAAGGTGGGTTTTTAGTAATGGTTAAATGTGTTTGGATGTTAGTTATGTTCCTAATATATCTATCTATCTCCTTAACCTTAGAGATCCATTCATTCTAGATTTTCAATGGAATGGATAAAGAAACATACTTGAAAGACATCTTTCTCCATTTCTTACAACAACAGTCTTCACTGGCAATCTTATCTTTAAAAAAAATAAGGATTTCCGAACTGTCCCTGAACCTGTCTCTTAAACATTAACAGATAATTTTTTAATCATCAAAGATGCTTTTCTGTACTGTACATTCAAGACTCTAAAAATAATGATATTATACCAAGAAATTCAGTGAAAGTTGTATGAAGATAGTACTCTCAGAGTACCAACAGCATTATTGTTCTTCAAATATGTACCACTGGCCACCATCCTGTTAGTAGGTTTAGCAAACTAGACAGCGCTGGATGAAGACACAGCATGTTCCATACAGCTGTGTTCACCAAAATAGCGCCAGAGTAACACTCTCAAAAGTGCTTTATGCAAGTCTTCACACTGCATATTGTTCATTAGAGAGTTACAGTTTTATTTATTTACAACATTTTACTGTTTGTATTGTTTTACAATCTTGTAATAAGCCTTTACTGTACACCTGGCAGTCTTGTAGCACAGATTTGTCGGGGTGATTCGAATATTATGTACAATTATTTATACATACAAGAAACTGCCAGTACATTACGATAAAGTGAAAACAATTTTCTTCAACTAACTAAACAATCACCTTATCTTTCCAGGGCCCCGTCCGCATGCCAACCAAGATCCTCCGCATCACGACCCGCAAGACTCCTTGTGGTGAAGGTTCCAAGACTTGGGACAGATTCCAGATGAGAATCCACAAGCGAGTCATTGACCTGCACTCTCCCTCTGAGATCGTGAAGCAGATCACCTCCATCAACATTGAGCCGGGCGTAGAGGTCGAGGTCACCATCGCCGACGCGTAGGCACAACTGTCTTCTTAATATATTTTATTAAGGAATCTCTTTTGTCTTATTTGTTTTGTGCTCTTATTTTCAATGATTATGTCTAAACAATGGTGTCTCTGTTCATCATCAGTCTATAGTAGTCCACTGCTTGACATAGGCCTCTCCAATCGCACGTGATTTAATTAAATCCTCGGCTAAGCTTAACTAGCTCCTACCAGGCACACAGTGAAGATTTTTGTTCCACAAATATAATAGTCTTTATTGATTTCGATAACCACGGCACCTATAGGTAATCTGAGGGAGTCCTACCCTACGTTTGCCAATTCGCATTTCACATCCTGCGTTCGTCTTTCGGATTTAGCAAACGGTATCTTTTTGCAACACATCCTATTAAAAGCGAACGTCGCGAATACACGATCGATCGAACTGATTGTTCGGTGAACCTGAACGCGTGGTCGCGCCAATAGAGGGCGCTTTCCGGTTTTCCGAACAAGCCTCCACTGATACAGCAAGGCTCTAAGCTGAACATATAATGGAAGCTTGGAAGGACTCACACAACAGACATCTTTCCTATAATAAGGCTGGCCTGTTGCCTAACTTCTCTAGTCTGCTAATCATAATATAACATCACGCCTCTACCGTAGGGGTACGCAGAGGTATACTTAGTCCAAATTAAGTTATTTGCAATATGCTTCTTAGCGTGTCGATGACAAAAATAACACGAAAATATATATGTTTTTTAAATTAGTTTGGCCCAAAACTCAGCAACGCGAATACCGCTCGCTGACGCAATCATTAGGTCCCCACGAGTGCAGGTGACGGCATGCAATGCAAGATGGGGGGTGAGCCATTGTCTGTGGAGAGACTCCGCATGCACACCGGAGTTCTGAGCCGTTCTGAGCCCCCCTGTGGAGGTTGTCCTTTCCGTGACCTACTTGGGTACGAAGTCTATTTAAGGTTTTCCAAGTAGGCCACGGTAACTTGTGCCGTGTTCGGTGAAGAAATCAGGGGGGTAAGCAGTTCTTGCCAAAGATCACATTATCTGTGAAGGGGTTATCTCTCGATGCGGCTGGCTATTTATATAAGTCTTGCGAATTCCTGGAGGCGATCTATCCAAAGTGATGCCAGGATATTTTGGGTGAGTCCGGTGGATGATTGGAACCCCTTGCCATGAGATATCGAGTGTTCGACCGGCTTGTCTGTTACGAAGGTGGAAGGCTCATGACTGCGTTTTTGAGGGATTTGGTTTCAGGGCAATAGCCTGTAGTAGGATAGTTAGGGGGATAGTTAATTGCCACTTTTATTTCATAACCATGACCTCAACTAGAGCCACAGTGACATACTCACAAAAATAGATCTATTAATCAATTACGAACAAACCTGGTAGAGGTCGCCTGTTTGATTATGATCATGTGTTCAAATTGGTGCACGCAAGCAAGCTATCTGCTATTATGAACATGGTCTATTTGTAACAAGGAGACATGATTTAGATTTATTTGTCTAAACAATTGAGTCATCCCGGAAATTTGTCCGCTTAGCGATTCACCTTGACTATGACCTTGACCTAATACTTACACGTGTTTTTTTGGACCCACTTATTCACAATATAGGCGTCCACAGACAGGCGCAAAGCGACATCGGTAGTACAATTTCCGTGAAGTTTGTTTAGAATTGTTCCACCAGAGTCGCGTCGTCGCGCCAGTTTGGCCTAAGGCATCTCGTGCATAGACGGCCACGACCACGACTTTTGGTCGCACGTCCGTCTAGTGTACGAGATTCCTTAAAGGTTATGTATGACGCCTCTAAGTAGGCTCCAGCACGGTTAACATGACTACAGTAGAAACGGGTTTTGTCGACAGAAGAATAGATAAAATGACAGATAGACAATCACAATCTATTATTTTGTCTATTCTTCCGTCGACATAGCCCGTAGAAATTTTCAATGGTTTTAATGCCACGCGTGCTGGTTAAAGGCTAGGCAGGCTAGTAGGGACAACAAAAAAAAACTCATTAAATCCGCTCGCAAACAAAAGTCTATCTTCTAATTTCTTTTATTACGTTAAATATTAGAAACAACAGTAAACAAGTGAAAAAATCACGCAACCAGCCCCTTATCTATATACCAACCCTTATTTTTATTGACATAAAGTTGATTTTCCCTCACAATTAGTAAATAATCGCGTGTAAGGATAATGTTAGCAGTTATTTAACGATTTTTTTATAAATGGTAATATTAAACTTTTTGTGACTGTGACCCCGATGTGTTTAGAATACGAAATATTAAGAAGGGTGGAGCTGAAAGTCAACAGTAGAACATCCACTTCGTGCGTAATTTCAGTATTGACTGGTTTAAATAGGTAAATACCTACATAATTAATTAGGTAAGTATTAATTTGTTGTTGTTGCCTCGAAGTTTATTGCATTAATACTCTCCTGAGCGTGGGTTCATCATTAGGCTTTCCGCAGTCGAGCAAAATTTTAATGTGTTTTTCTATCAGACATTTCTCAGTAGGAGCCTAGGAGCCCAGAATTTTGATTTGTATCCGGTTAATGACAAAAGACTGGCCCGTATTGTACGAGGGGTGTTCAATAAATAGTAAGCCGGTGAATATGGAGGATGTTCCATCAATTCGAAGCCAGCTTCTTGAATGGCAGCCATCGCAACTCTGGACTTGTGTGCAGGGGCGTTATCTTGGTGAAACAAAACAACTTTAGCGAGTTTGCCACGCCGTTTCTTGCGTATTTCCTCACGCGACTTTGTTACTTGTCCTGCGTACATAGTCCCCGTAATAGTGGCTCCATGATTAAGATATTCGATCATTACCACCCCTTGGCTGTCCTAGAAAAGAGAGCCCATGATCTTTCCGGCGGATGGAATCGCCTTAAATTTCTTTGGAGTTGGAGATGACGGTCGCTTCCAAGTCATGGACTATTGTTTCGTTTCCGGGTCATAATGGTGAAGCCATGTTTCGTCCATAGTTATGAATCGAGCCAAAAATCGGTCAGGATCTTGTTGTAACAAATCCAAACAGCTTTGTGAAATTCTCAGTCGAGTTTGTTCCTGCGCGTCAGAAAGCATTCTGGGCACCCAGCGCGCTGACACTTTTATCATACCCAAATGGTCGTTTATAATATTATGGACACATCCTATCGAAATCTTTACTTCTTCAGCTATAAAACGAACAGTAACACGACGATCCGCCAAGACAATATTTTCAACTTTTTTAATCATTTGTTCAGTCACTGCCGATATGGGGCGTCCCGTTCGTGGGTCGTCGTTAGTGGAAGTTCTTCCTCGCTTGAACTCAGCACACCAACGCGCAACCGTAGAATATGGAGGAGCATGAACCCCTAATGTTGCTCTCAAGTCTTGATTTACCTGCTCCGTAGTAAAATTTTTCAAGCAGAGATATTTTATTACCGCGCGAACTTCAATTTTATCCATTTTTAAGAACACGTTCCGAAACGACGCAAACAATAGACTTCTACTTTTAAAAAACAAAAGAGAATTAATTGCTTTTTTTATTATCATCTTAACTAATGTCTGGGCTATGCCTGCCAGTATTTATTTTTTTTCTTTCCAGGAAGAATGTATCGCATTCTCACTATTTATTGAACACCCAACGTATATAATAAAGGACTTAACACAACTGGCGACATGTCCTTACATACCCTCTCGGAGAACCGGCGCGCGGCGTGATGTTATTTATTTATTATCTCTCGAAGACTTAAAGCTAAATAAACAGTAAGTGTGACTGACTGTCAGCCAATTACAAGTATTCAGTTATGTTCTGGTAGGGGGCATAATCGAAAACAGTCGTGATGCTATTAATTTGTAATCCGTAACCAGTAATAAGTAGTTAAGTAAGTTACAGAAGCTACGGTTATCTTCGTCAAGAAAGACGCTGTGTAGCTGTCCTCTCGTCAACCCACATCCATCACTTAGCCTAAGTCGACACGACACACGCAAGCTGCCGGAATTGCCGACCGACGGGCGTGGCGAGGAAGACAACGTCTTGTCAAGTACACTAACGAACTACTTACGTATTTTGTAAAAAAACAACCGACTTCCGAAAAAAAACACTACAAAGTGAAAAATAACTTTAATTTCGGAAGTCGGTGTCTTTGGTTTTGAATTTTTGTTTTTTGTCACCGACTAGTAAAATTAAATTCCTTGTGTAGAGCTTTGCCGGAACAATTATAGATCCCCCATTCTTAGTTCGATGATTTGTGATAATTCTGTTAAAAATAATCCTCCCAATCGGCCACGATGGCGAATCTCAACGGAGATTAGTCAGGTACGCAGAGATAATAAGTGCACAAGCGTGTGCGCAAACACAGCTGCACTCTCCGTTCCTATAACTCTCATAGTCCGATGGGACGGCAATCCGACACGACCGGAGAGAGATCAGGCGCAGGACGGCGTAACGTGCTTTTCGAGGCACGGGGATATCACACCACAAATTTCCAAACTCCGGGCTGTTACTGAGAAATTCCTAATGGAAAAACCCAATAACTCTGCCCGACCTGGGAATCGAACCCAGGACCCCACGCTCAGCAGTCGCGCTCGCGCACTATACCACAGATTACCTGTGACTATACCAATGTGAACGGGGGGCAGTTAATTCTATTAGTAGGAAGTTTATATATAAAAATATTAAAAATTGATCATTCATTCTCCTGAAGATTAAATTGGAAAGATTTCACAGCTCGGATGATGTTAGATTAGATAGCCATATTTTCATCCTCCTAACATAACTCCACTGCAGTTCCGATAAGTTTCCATGAATAGGATCAAACTGGAATGTGTCGTACCTATCTTATCTCTTATGAATTTTAGGTATCTACAGTTTGATAAGCAACTGCTCGCATGACATAAGCACCAGTTGAATAATTATGAACAATGTCAAGGTTATTGATCGACTAAGCAGCAGTAGGTACCTACAGTGCACTAAGCAGTTTCTGAGGACAGATGACATTTCAAGTAATTGTTGTTTGTTTTTCAATTTGGAGATTGACATTTGCTTGCACCTGTCAAATTACTCTCTGGGGTTAAAGAAACGATTTAAAAAAAACGAACTGTAGACGAAATAAGTGTAACATTTTGAACGTCACGACACGTTTGCTAAAGTAGGTAAGTATGTTTATGTGTTTACAAGCGTATGTCTATATAAAGGCTTAGTTTTCATTTAGTTACTGTCAAACGTTATTTATTTTATTGTCGCAAAGGAATTATGCAGACTACCTACATTTTGTAAATCAATAGAGGTAATGAATGATGTAGGCACAATTTTCAATGTCAACAACAATAGTTTTAAGTAGGGCACATAAAAAGCTGATGTCAACATAAACATATTATTTTATTCAACATTGCTATTTTGAAAATATCATTGTTAGTCATGTACCTGCCTACAGCAACAATATGTAGGTAGGCAGTTTTACAAGTATTGATGAGTAAGCGATTCTGAAGGTCGTCCCGGCTATTCGTCAGAACAATCGTACGGAGAAATAACAACAATTACCTATTTAATTTGGAACAGTTTTTTAAATGTAAAAATAAATGTGGTTAAAAGGCTGTTGGTCGCAAGATGATGGCTATGTAGGCTATGCGTCCTATTGATCTAGCGTGTGGCGTTGGCAAGTTGCCAGGAAGCGGGTTAAACGCTCCGCATTGCTAATCGTTATTTTTTTGTCATTTGACATTTGATGCTAGATACGATAGTAAATATTACCCACTTGGCTACACTCAACGTTTTGCAAGATTATCAGTGACCGCAGTAAGTTGATATTTTAGAAGCTTTCAGGAGGCCTAACGGCCTACTAAAAGCAATTCATTTTCTGAATTCCGAGCAATTCCTATATGGTGACACATATTTTAGCGGAAACATATTCATTTATTCAATTCAATTCATATCAGAATCATATTTGGTGTAAATATTGCCCCATGAAAAAATTAAGACCGTAATTTTTCTTTATAGTTTTTATTATTCAAATGAGATTTTTATTTTTTATTTCTATAGTAATTTTATTTCATTATAATATAAAACTGTCAAACAGATGAATTGCGTAATTATGAAATGAGATATTATTATGAATTGTCAGTTTGTGTAATTCATAATAAATATTATCTTAATACGATTCTGCCAAAGCGGCCGTTTCGCAAATGCGTTAGTTATCTCTCTGACATTCATAAAACTACACAGGGTAGGTACTCTTCAATTTCTTAGAGCATCAGCGGAGTAATTACGTAACACACTAACAGTAGCAATGGCTATCTTTTTGACAGTTCAACAACATTCATTGCGTTATTTACCTACTGATATTGAGCTGATAAATTCAAACATATTATGAAGCAATGGATTAGCAATATCCTTCAAAACCATTCAGATTGTGATTGAAAGTATGTTACGCAAGCGTGCTGGTGATAAGATTGTATGCTACTGAAACATTTCTGAGTAAATTGACGAAACCTGTGCGTCGACATTTTTTTTTCAGCGGTTCCCGTAGCTTTTTTTCCAACAAATTGGCGGCTTACCCCCAACCGCCAGACCACAGCTGTCACCTGTTACCTGTCAGAGACCGTGGTCACTTTCCTTAGCTGGGAGTGCTGATGGCTTGTTGAGTTCCATCCATCACCTTAGGAGGAAATATAAGACGAAGATCTTGATAAAATAAAGATTAATGCAAATAGGAAGGTGTTATCCCAGAACAGAGGACTATCAATCATTATTAGATACAAGTGTACGGCCTACATAACATAGAACACGTTGCGGAAGTTATCTATGACTCGGTACATTCAGGTCCACGGAGGAAATGAGGCGGGCGATGAAATGGCAGTATGGTGGCCCTGTATCTTTAATAGTTGCTTGTAATGTGGGTAGCAGACAAGGAACTAGTATCATTATAAATTATGTTGGCAAACGGGGAAAAGGCAAGGTAAATTAGAACCTTTGTAACGCATCCTTGGTCCCCCTTTTTTTTTTTTTTGGGTGGGAAATCATCAAATGACTCCTCCCGCTCTGGGCGGAGCGAGAGGGAGTGTCAGACTTTTACTGATTAAAACCCACCCGTGTTCCTTCCGTTGCCTGTGTGCCGGGGCCGCGATATCCCTTTCAGACAAACCCGCAACCCCAGTAGGCATTGGTCCTTCCGGACCCCGTCAATTGGTGCTGACATCCCTTTGAAGCGCGCGTGGAACACGACGCGCCGTCGACCCGGGCCTGGTCCTTATCGGACGGCGAGCTACCCATCGCTCACCGTCCGCAAGCCCGCGCCTACGGTGGACGGAAGTCAGCTCGTGACTCCCGACGCCCGGGGCGTCTCCTGCGGCGACTAGGGGCGCGAGGGCGTGCAGCTTGCATCTCCCTCGCGCGCTCCGCCTCCTCCTTCGCGAGCATAACTGCTTCGCAGAAGGAGGTGACGGCCTCCCATGCACTCTCGCTCCGGACCATGGCCTGAACCAGGGCCGGACGCGAGAGATCGCCGCCGCCGATCGCCTCCGTGAGGACACGGCGGTGCTCCGCCCAAGCCGGGCAGACCTCCACCGTATGCTCCACCGATCCTTGGTCCCCTAATGTGGATTTCGGAGTAATGAACAGTACAGCATCTACAGATGAGGTTAAACGCCAGAAGAAAAGCTGCTGCTCCTGTAATAAAAATCGTATGTTTAGGCTTAGGTTTATTTATATCTGGTCTGATTATATTTGGCTACTTGAAATTAGCCAAATATAATCAGGAATCTCTCCATAATTTGGGAACCTATCTATTTCAGCTATCAAATTCCTAGATCGACCTTGATTAAGCATTAGGATATGTCATAAACCGTAATATGTAATAAATTAACCCTAATTTGGTTCTAGAACAATGTTAGCTGAACTAACTATTATAGGTAAACAAATGTAATAAAATTCACGAAATCGTAAACATTTTACGAGTCTAGTCAAAAACTATTAAAGATTGCTCCTAATTTTTGTGAACGAACAATAAAGACCAACAGTGCCTGAAATGATGCAACGATATAAAAATGAAAAATGCCTTGTCTCTGGCCGGCACCACACTCGATTGCTCATAGACAATCGAATGAAATATGGTCGCGATTATAATTCGGCAGTTCGTCTCGACCTTGTCGCAATTTTAGATTATTATCAATTGATTCGATTGACGTATCTTATTTATTTTGATAAGAGGATTTTGTACATCCGTTTGTTTTCTTTTCAGTAATCAGGATGACTCACTCATTATCATGCATAAGGCTCGATCTCTGTGGGCTCGATCGAGCAGTCCTTTTTCGTCCCCTGAATATTCTTGAAAAAAAAAAGAGTTTATAGTTTACGCACCAGCTGATGTTTTAATGAATTTCGTCATAAAGTACCACTGCGTTTGGTAGCATCATAAATCTCAACCTTACTTTGCATTAGGACAGGAACCAATTGCCGTCTTTCGACCTATAAATAAAGGCTCTTCTCACTGAGATCTAGCATACAGAATAGGATACCTCCTTACCTAAGGGCTGAGGGATGGCAAACTAAAGGTAGGTATCGCTGAAAATACATAATTGACTCATATTTGTCCCCCATGGTACCGCTGCAGGACCAACTTTAATTGGCCTTCCCATTTCCCAACCACATACACTATATGGCGTCTGAAAGCCAGCAACGATGATTTCCTAGTCCTACGAATATGATGCAATAAAGCATCATAATTACCTTTGCAAACAATTCAGTCGCCTACGTGTCTGCCGCCACACAACTACCAATTTCCCGAACGTTATAAACCTACTTTAATTTAAATCAGCTGATATGGAAGCTATGATAAGTCGTAATCCTGCAACAGTGCACTTTGTAAGTGATATATTATATGCACTAACCCGGACTGGCATGTTGGGTTTTTCCATCTGGAATTTCGCAGCCCGGAGTCGGAATTTGTTCCCGGTTGATGGCAATAGGCTAGTCCCCCTGCCACGAAATGTAGGCGTGTACAATAATTGTGCCTCTATACAACTCTGTCTAGCTCTTAGAGGAACCAAGGTGTGATGTTATGTCATGTGCTGACTGATGTCACCACGGCCTAAACCGGGTGGTAACTCTTCATAAATTGACTATTATAGAGTTAGTTCACTACCGTATGTAAAGATGTGAGGTTATATTATCTGTGACAGGTGATCTTGCGTGGTATAGGGACAGGACATTCGTGAGGTAATAGATGATAATCGTGGATGCACTGTCTCCTTGTTGTTGTGGTCGCATGTCAGAGATTCTGGGTTCAATCCTTAGGACGAGTGTATAGCTCTACTATGTTATACTGGGTCAAAATAAATTAACTAGCGAAACTCAATCGGGATGGGTACCGATATCATGATAAATGATTTGATGTTTTCTTTTTTTGGGGTCGACGACGTAGTGCAGTTACTTGAAGTATTTGTTGAGAAAATAAGTTTTTTTTTGTTTTATAACGTTTCTAGATTGCGATACTGATGACTTCTGAGCAGTTCACAAAAATAAAACTTATTTAAAAACTGATATTTTAAAGTAACTACACGATGTACGTCAAAAAAAGAATACATTTTAACCTGATATTTCAACTGCAAGTAATTAACAAAGGAAAGAAAAAAAAAAAAAAGTTTTTTTTTGTGTCATCATTTTACGATAACGATACTTACCCATCACGTTTACGGAGTTTCGCTCACAAATTTTATTTAACCTCTGTGTAGTGCACCACTTTTTGATTTAATTTTTTTTTTGATTGGGAAATTATCAAATGACTCCTCCCGCACTGGGCGGAGCGAGAGGGAGTGTCAGACTTTTACTGACTAAAACCCACCCGTGTTCCTTCCGTTGCCTGTGTGCCGGGGCCGCGATATCCCTTTCGGACAAACTCGCAACCCTGGCAGGCATTGGCCCTTACGGACCCCGTCAGTTGGTGCTGACATCTCTTTGAGGCGCGCGTGGACCACAACGCGCCGTCGACCCGGGCCTGGTCCTAATCGGACGGCGAGCTACCCATTGCCCACCGTCCGCAAGCCCGCGCCTACGGTGGCCGGAAGTCGGCTCGCGACTCCCGACGCCCGGGGCGTCTCCTGCGGCGACTAGGGGCGCGAGGGCGCGCATCTTGCATTTCCCTCGCGCGCTCCGCCTCCTCCTTCGCGAGCATTACTGCTTCGCAGAAGGAAGTGACGGCTTCCCATGCACTCTCGCTCCGCACCATTGCCTGAACCAGGGCCGGACGCGAGAGATCGCCGCTGCCGATCGCCTCCGTGAGGACACGGCGGTGCCCCGCCCAAGCCGGGCAGACCTCCACCGTATGCTCCACTGTGTCCTCCGGGCGATCCACACAATGGTAACACCCGGGCGTTTCCTCCCGCTTTATCCTGAACAGGAACCTCCCGAAACAACCGTGTCCGGTGAGGACCTGCGTCAGGCGGAAGGTGAGGACGCCGTGGCGCCTCTCTAGCTACTCCTCAAAGAGGGGCCTTACCGCCGCAATTGTGGCGTGCCCAATGTATATAGTGTATGTAGTATATATAGTGTAGTGTACCCCTGCGGGGAATACTGGCGTTATGTTATGTTCAATATTTAATGCCATAAATGCTTGTGAGTTAGCGGATCTGAAACATGCAACAAAATTTCGAGAAATATCAGAGATTAATACAGATGGGTCACTCCGCAAAATCATTTAAATAAAAAGTTACTCTTGCTACGACAGAATAAAGTGCAATTCAGGTCGCACAGAACGCTCACTGAATTGGCCCAGCAAGACGGGCCCGCCGCGCCGCGTCCCATCAAAGAAGTTCATATCTAACCAGTTTCAAAACAAAATCCCGTGAACACGATGACCACATCTGTTACCGGCCCGGTTTTATAGTCGCCGACCGCCGCAAGCAAGAATAGTCCTTACGGTCGTTAGATATGAACTTTTTCGATGGTAGATACTTGTAAACTGCGGAGTGTCGCATCTGTATTCTTCTGTGGTAAGATCATAAAAAGCCTACAGACCTACTTGAAATGCTAAGTGCACGCGGAGACCGCAATGCGCCGCCTGTATGCCGCAAATTATAATAATAGGTGAAACGGTCGCAGATTGTTTGTCAAAACAAAAGACTGAGTGGAATTTTGGCTAACGGTATTTCAATCATATCAGTGAGAACTTCACCAATGAAACCGAACGCGATCAGCACATCTAAACCTCGTTCAAGAGCTGACAGTGTCAATATCCACAAACAATAGTGACACTGACAGCTCTTAAACGTGGTGTGTTAGTAGCGTTCAGTTTCATTGGTGAAATTTGCTCTTAGTGTCTTAAATAATACATTACATTTTACTTCAGAACTGTTTTTCTTTTGACTGTTTTGTGGATTAATTTCAATACCTAATAATATTTTACGAAAAAATTGTCAAAAAGCTCGAATTTTTTATGAAAAAATTGGGGTAATTGGAAGGAGGAAAAGTAGGCCTTTGCGTGCATTAGCCCTACAGTGGGACACAAACAGCTGATAATAATATAATTATGTAATAATTACAACAGCATTATCATTTTACAGTTAGTATTTTATTACTAATCATAAAGTTCATCTCAGTTCGGTTCTATGACTTCTATGTATAAAAGTTAATGAGGAGTGATTGTGAACGGATCAAACAGAACTACAATCTACTTATTAATTCTCTGCGCGGTTAGATTAAAATCTATTTTCGCGAAAACCGTTCCTACGTAACAACTAGGCGGCCTAGCGAAAATCAATATCAAACGAACCTGCGTAGTAGCCTGATAAAAATATACATACAGAGATAACATAAAACCTTTTTACTGAAAATCCAGGGCCCGCATGCACTCCCAGACTTTGCTTTAGACTCACAAGTTAGCTTTCAATATGTGTGTGTGTGTGTGTTTGTGTCGGGTCGTTATACCACGAAATCAATAGTCTTGTTCGCTCCAGGGCGGTTGGCACCGCGCTAACCGTGGTTTAGGTTTAGCTGCGTGATGTCATGCAAATGTCAGTTTGACATGAATAAAATGGCGGAAGTTAGCGTGATGGTAATCTGAATCGAAGGAATATAAATTGGTGTAGGTTTGTCATAAATTGGGTTATTGTTTTGTATGTAGAGCTTTCATTATGTTTACGTGTAGTTTCCTCCTATCGCTAGCGTTTGTTTAACATAAGAGTATTTGCTTTGCAATTGAATTTCAGCAAGCGCTTATTACAAATCTTTCGATTTGTTTCTCAGTTGCATTAGATATTTTCTAAACTGTTTTATTCACAACACGAGTATCAGTTTCCTTTGCCTACTCTTTAACTTCATGTTCCATGTTACACAGAGTCTTTTTTTTTCTATCTTGCAGCACTTTCCCGCTCCTGAGCAATAGCCTCCTTCCACTTCATCCATCTCTAGCTTGTCCTCCTTCCAGTTTGGACGGAACCTATCCAGTTCGACAGACAGACACAGAGTTTTAAGCATACAACGCCACTCACTCAGTATCAGAACGTGGTAATATGGTAGATAACATGGATGTGGGTGGAAGACAACTAGTTCTTCATGCCTTTCAAAATTACTTCTCTATGTATCCGTAATTAAAGGTCTATTACAAATTATGTCTTTGTCCAATTATCTAGTTTATCTACTTCAAGACAGTTTGTTACAGTCACGACGTGTGGGCGTCCCTCTTGAAATACTGACAAGTTACATATTAGAGGCCGTATATTGATTATGTAAAAGTTCAACCTTGGAGTGATTCAGCCAGTCATTAGTTTTGTTTCAGATTTTTTGAATGACGAAAGAAGTATCAGTGAAATCCGTGCTTTCGAAGTCTCTTAAGTTTCTACTTACGTAACTTATCTTATTGGAAAAAGGTATGATTTTAACAAATTTTGAAAAGATTAGCCCGTCACCAAGTTTAATAGCGGGGCTGCCTGCTCAGCTCGGGGCGTAGTGTATCAGATTGTATCACTCAGACATTTCGTAAAACTGTCATCATACGAGAGAACATTATGACAAGTACAACTGAAAACTTATTTTTTTTTCTGATATTACCGATGTAAAAATCTCACCGTGAAAACATAGGTAAAGGTAGCTTGATGTTAGCTGTCAATAGTGTCAATCCCATAGAAATGTAAATAACAATTCTTTCTTATATCTATGGTCAATCCAGTGGAATGACGGCTCGGTTTACGCTCACTTCACCTAAGTTTTAAAGGTGAGATTTATAAAGAATAGATCAGCAGGTTGCACTAATTCTGATTTGGACAGAGACGGCAATATCGACGTGACCCACAAGCTGTATTTATTACATAAAGAAGCTGTTGCAATTATCCGGCCAGAGGGGTCTGCGCTTTTGAGTTTGTTGTTGGTTGAAAACTGCAAGCTGAAGTCTACTAACCTACCCTACTGTAAGCCGACCGTCAAGGTCAGAGTCGATTAATAGAGGGTGCAGTGAAAGCCAGGTGCGATTAAAGCTAGGGGAAATTGTAAGTTCCCCTATTACTGACTCCGTTTGTTTGGTACCTACCATTTATTTTATATTGATCAATCAGATTAAAAATTTCAATGAGAATAACTAACATACGAAATAGTGACCCTCTGATTTTATTTTATTCAAAATATAACTCTTTTCAAATAACAGCAAAGTAAAACTTCACCTTTTTAACGCCTAACCGCAGTTTAAGCTTCAGTTAAACTAAACAGTGCCACCAGCCTTTTAACCTACCTATCTAGATTTATACAGCTTTGAGGCCTAATTCTCGGGCCTTGCCTAGTCTGTGGGTGGGGTGCCTGTGTTATGCCCTAAGAGCGACAACAACAGCGATATCCTCCATCTCTTTCCCACTTGAGTTATAGTCGTATGTATTCGGGCATTTTCGGTTGCCATGACAACAGGAGAAGACTAAGCACCAATGCGACAATATTTTATTGAATTACGTAATGGTCTGAATAAGGCAGTGTCGCCGAGTTTTACTGACCTATTTAAGCAATTGACTGTAAAATATGCTCGATGATAATCTTATTCCTTAGGAGAACCAAAGTTTTATGTCTTTAAGCTGTTTTTTTCACGTTTCTTGGATCAATATTGACGGATAGCTTTAGCACGTGTTTTGGAAGCTTGAAATATTGTGTTGCGTAAATGAAAAACAGGGAATGTGCCAGAAGCTTTTGGAGAGTAGTTATTAAAATAATGAATTCAAATCGAGAACCATTTGCTCTAAGAAAATGGCAAATTACGACGATATGAAAGATGTTTTATAGCCTGGCCTGATTGAAATAGAAATATCTAGGTCTAAATATTAAAAATCTTGAAATCTCTCATTGATAGACAATGCACAGCCTTTAGCCGTGTGGTCAAGAACACAAGTCAGGAAGCATTACTATTTATCAAAGTTATGCAAAGGAAAGATTTTTGAAAAGTCATCGCATAAAGAGAGCTTTCTACCTATGACTTTTTTTTTCTTTTGTCTGCGCTCGGTTTTACTTACTTAGGAGTTGTTTCAATAGTGTATGTACACACCTATTCAGATTGAACTCGAACTTGAACGAAAGAAACACAATACCTACTACGTACCTACTAACCCGAAGAAATATTTAGATGAATTAGCTCAAATCATCTACAAGACGATAATTAATTAAAAACAGAACATAGAACCTCCTTTTTAAATTCCGATGAAAATGCAGTTGCTACTGGCCACTGGAAAAATAAAGAAAAAGCCATTAGAGTTTTTTTCTTTTTAATTGTTTTTATTATGATGAATGGCATCCATAAAATTATTTTTACATATAGTGACTGCATTCGTTATTTTATATGGTAACACCTCTTTGTTATGCCAAAAGGGGTTAAATAGAGTGTGAATGTTTATAGGAGAGTTCGTGATTGTTGCCAGTGGGAAATCACACGACTTGTACATATCACCGTATTCAGGGTTATTGGTATGTCGGCAGTCGATTAAGGGGATGTAATAGGTCATTTCCAACCAAATACAAATGCAAATGTCAACAAGTCTGGAGGCATTTGACATTTCATACTTTTATTTCATTCATTTTAAAATAAAAAATGTCAAACTACTCGAAAATGGATGACATTGGCACATATAACCTAAATAACCCTGTTTTGATAAACTTCGTTAGTGGATACTTAATCTATCAGGAATAATTGTGAATTGAAGAATTGTAAACTGCAACAAACCATTTACAATTAACGCATTATTTTTCGATAGTTATTTGTCGAAGTTATCTATGCATGGGGAACTTGCTTGCGACTAGAGCTGCCAAATTTTAAAAATGCGAAACCTGGTTATTTGAGGAAAATAGTAAAGAAAAACAGAATTTCACAATCTGTTTATTTAAAAAAAGAACGGAACTACATATGTAGATACTGCTGTCTGACACTGACAGTACCACGGACGGCTTTAAGAATCAAGCTGGACCAATAACAGGTCCAGCTTGATTCTAAAAATCATATTTTTTCGTGGACTGTGATTTCTTAAGAAAATTTTCTTGTTCAGGTTTTTTATTAAACATAAAAAATTCTAGACATGTCCTATTATAATTTATTTTTACTATTAACTCCGACTTGACCATACCGACTGATAAACAGTTTCGCTCATCTGCCCATAAGTAATCGGGAAAGAAAAAGCGCGTTCTACAGAAGCGTTATAGGTAAATGGGGATAGAGAAAAAAAATCAATGGATTTTCGGTATTTCAGTAAGATTTGTTGTCCTCAATAACCGAACCCACATTAAATCTCCCGGTAACATTGAACTGTGGATGTATTTTCGTCAATTAATTCATTTCGTCATAAAGCGGAGCGAGCGGTAGGACTTAGGACTTCGCGCTCACCCCGCCTTAACCGGAGATATACGATGTCAACCCGTAGCCCGGAGATGCATCATTCAAACCCGGAGTCTTCGTGTCAAACCTGGAGCGTTGGCAGCCCTAGCGACGACGTAACACACCTTGCGCGAATACTAAATAGCCTGCCTGGCTGCGAGCAACTTGGAAGTAACGCTCGCTCGGCTCGCGCACGTTTTGTCACAGTTCTAACATAACCTAACTCTCATGTCACCCAGTTCATAATTTTTCGACAGTTTATAATCTATACCGATAGACTATATACTACCCTCATACTACCGGTTCTCACGGAGACATAAACAAATGATTACATACACAACGAATTCCTTCAGTTTCGTTCGTCAAAAGTTTCAAGAGGTGTCAAGTTGTTTTGACACTAACATCTTTTCTAAGCCCTTCATAACCCAAGAATATTAAACAGTTCCGAAAATAGGCAGACGTTTGTAATTCAATTAAAAATAAATTAATGTTACGTCACAACAATAGTCTCTTACGTCATGTCCCTATTACAAGAATAACCACCCCTCTTTTCTTAGGGAGTTGTACTAACGATAGGTTGGATGAAAACAGACATTTTGTGAAAGAATTATAAATAAGTATTGTGTCGCAATTTCGTGTAGCAATCAACTGAAAATTACGCTGAAATATTATTACTAAAACTGGAAACTGACCCCAACATAGTTGGGAAAAGGCTAGGTAGAATTAAGATGTTCCTACAAACTGGAAAACGGAGAGGCGGAAGAAGAGCAGCAGAGACAGACACAGGAGAGAGAGCGGCAGAGGGCAGGTCCGAGCTCAAATGGATGTCTATTCGCCAAAGAAGAAGTTTACGCGCTTTGACCACTCTTTTCTCCCTTCTGAACTCACCCACCCCTCCTTCTTATCTTATGACTCACTTCCAATATCTATGTTCTTCACACGCTAAGAATCTGCGTTCTTCCAACAATCTTCTTCTACTCTGTCCTTCTCATACTTCTGACTTTGTTCATTCTTCCTTTCATATTCAGTCCATTCTTCTCTGGAATGCGCTTCCTCTTGATATCAAGACGGCCACTAGTCGGTATGCATTTAAGCGGAAATTGCAGAGTTATTTTCAAAACAAATAGTATAGAGTCATCTCAACTACCTCATTTCCTTTGAATTTGTATCCTTATATATATATATATATATATGTATATGTATATGTATATGATGTAGGTATATATTATAGCAAATATGTATGTACGTGTGTCATAAGTCTATAAACTACATATTATGTACGTGTGTACCTATTTTATTTATAATTCATTGTTGTCTTTTTAATATTTTTTATTATTATTATTATCTCCTGTAATTCGGAGCACCTGCCATCTTATCTCTTCACCACCCTTGGTTGACTGGTAGAGAATGCCTAAGGCATTAAGTCCGCCTTTGTACATTATTGTGTGTAAGAAGTTTAAATAAATAAATAAATAAGAGCCACCAAACTAAGTAATAAGTACCTACAACTTTAGCATGTTGATCCTCAGTACAGTTCCAGCATATATTCTAAGTTGATAAGGATTCTTTTTCATGACGGCGGCTACAGATCCAGACAGTTCTACGCAATCTGTTGTAAAAATTACGCCAACGACACACGGATGTACCTAATACCTTGTTAAAACAAAAGCAAATTCTTCCTTGTTTACTTGAATGTAGGTAACATTATTATGCATTTACCGCATTTAAATAAATAGGTAGGTAAGTAGTATTTAGTGGCATTTCCAGATAGAATCTCTTTGATGTAAACTTTTGTATCCTTTCAACGGAACCCAGGCAATATTGCTCAAATCTTCACGTTTAGCAACACTTCATTGCCAATTGCCTATTCGCAGAAACTTTTAAGCGTGATCACACGGTGCAATTTAATTGCCTCTGGCATGAGAAGACCATGACATTGAAGCAACTATAAAAGTTGCACCGTGTTATTAGTGTTTATATGTTGCTTTAGTTTTATTGTATGCCACAGGTAAGAAACTTGTATCTTGTAAATGGGACTTCAGTTGCTCTTATCACAGAGCCTCTATAGAATTCGTTTAATTCGAAGTTCGATGGTGAAGCAGGCATCCTCTATGAACCTCCTTACATCCCCACAAGACGTAGCGTTGGAAGCCCCCCTAAGGTGGACTGATGACCTTGTGAAAGCCGCAGGAATCCTCTGGATGCGAGAAACACAGAAACGCTCGAAGTGGCGGTGCTTAGGGGAGGCGTATGTGCAGCAGTGGACGTCTTTCTGCTGAAATGATGACCTCACCACCTTCTCTATGATGAACAAACCTCCTTACATCATCTCCTATTGCAATTCTGCTTGCTATTCTAAATGCAGTCACCTATAAATCCACCTCATCGTCAGCCACATTGACCGACAAAGTGACAGACGCTCCTGATAGCTTTCAACCACGTAAATTGAGACACATTGCTAGCACAAGTGACTTTTATGGCCTCATCAAATTTAATAGCCATCACAAACGAATATGACCTTTACACCTCTAAACATAAAGTCTCCAAGGACTGTAGGCTTAAGTTGGTAGGTGGAATAGGAAAGAATCGCCTACTGAACGCCTACGGGTGTTTTTGATAGCCTTGGATTCATTTAAACGTGTTTTGGTTGTTCTTGTTGACGATTACGTGTAAAGTAAGTATTGTCGGGGTTAACGGGATTACAGTGTTAAGGTGATAACTGGTACGCCCACCCGGCTCTGTCATCGACTTGAATGGACTGTGCAGTGTAGCGACTGCGAGTGAGGAGAGGGAATGGAATGATTTGCAGTGGTTGCGCGATGCAATATAAAGAAACGAAAAAAACAGAAAAAGAAACGTATATCTACTAAGCCTGTTAAAAACTTGGAACTGGTCGTGTTTCGTAGAATACTTGACAACATAACATTACGCCTGTTTTCCCCAAAGAGATAGGCAGAGATATACATATTATAAAATAAAATAAATAGTGTTTTATTTTAGGCAAAATACCTATAAACAAAAAATGTAATAAATAAGTACTGTAGTAAAAACATAATAAATTATCATTTAATTTTTTTTTATTAAAAATATTAAAAATTATCATTAAAAAAAATATAATTAAAAATTAACAGTCTTCAAAAACATACATTTTCTTTCGTCATTTATGTACACCCACATTTCGCCTACAATAAATACTACAATACCTAGGGGTCGAGCCTATTGCCATCAATCGGGCAAAAATCTAGATTCCGGGCAGTTGTTTTGCAGATATTTGCATTATTTATAACATTTTAAAATAGAAAATAAACCAGTGCCTAATTGCGTAATACACGATCAATCAGAATCTGAATCGTTTTGAAACAAATTGCTATACCAATGCTATAAAAGTTCGAAAAAAAAAAATCTGCTCAACAACGTAAATAACGCAATGAATGTTGTCGAACTGTCAAAATTAAACAGATTAGTCGTAACGTTTACGAAAATATGTTACGTAAATAGATAGCAGGTTGAACCTAGCAAGAGAATTAAAAGCCTTCAGGGGTTGTAACTAGTATGAAAGTAAAACACAATAAATTCTGCTTATAGTAACAGATTTATTAGCTCTGCCGACACACTTTCATCTCTTCTTCAACACAGAAACCGTTGTCCAATAAAGATACCACTTATCCCCATGTCTGAGTGCATGTTACGCTAATCTACAGAACCCCAAACCCATTGTCACATCAAACTAAACGACTCCTAATGAAGACATAATCATTATGTAGATATGGGATCACCAAAAGGGTTCGGCAGAGGAAATACTTACGTAATTAGCTTGTTAAATTGTTATAACCCATGAGATTGTTGGGGTAACTTTAAATTTAAACCATTCACTAGTCATCATCATCATCTGACCAGCGTTTTCCCTATTATGTTGGGGTCGGCTTCCAGTCTAACCAGATGCAATAACTACCAATATTTTACCTGGACTGCGTAACTGACCTCCAAAACCCAGTTACGGGGTAATACGATACCCCTTGGTAAGACTAATAACAAACCACATAATTACCTCCAATAAAAGTCGTGCCAATTAATAAATAAATTGATAAAAGAAATTGTAGAAGTGTATGGTCGCCTACAGTTCAGAGAATTTTATGCAGAGGATTGTTCTTCAAGGTTGTTGATATATTCACGGTCCATATTGATGTGTTTTATTTTAAAGATACTTTCCCTGGTTTCATCTTAGGGTAGGTATATACCACTATATACTTTACTTTAAGTTTTTACTTTATAAATATCCCGTGCAGCGCCATTTATTAACCTGTGATCTTTTAATATAGGTAAGCATAAGCATAATCTAATCAGCCTATATAACATTCCCACTGCTGGGACTCAGGCCTCCTCTCTGTGAGAGGGAGTGGGCTTTAATTCACCACGCGGGCCCAGTGCGGGTCTTTGAATGTTTGATTCAAGGACGTGCCGGTTTCCTCACGATGTTTTCCTTCACCGTTTTGAGAGCAGTGGTGATGAAATAATTTACACAAAGTAAAGCGCCTGCCTGGGGTGCGAGCCCATGACTCACAACTCGTAAGTCGGGGCTGTTACCACTGGACCACCACGAATCTCCGATCTTTTAATGTAGGTATTAAAAATAAATAGTATAAAGACAATAACAATTTTTGTTTGCTTACGTTTCTGGATCAATCTCCAAAACGGGCGTATTCGTGTGATCTCTCTGGTGCTTTTCAGATATTGATCTTTAATGGTAATTATGTATCTCATTAAAAATAATGATATTCAAATAGTACATTTTTACTATTGGCCTTCAATTTACACAAACAGTTATGGAAATATTTAAGTTCAAAAAAATTCGCGACCAGAGCAATCATAATTGGTGCCAGAGCGATCATAAATAACTAACTAACTAATAAAAATAATCTAATATAAATAATTAACTTTGGTCGAAGCTTAAACTTCTAGAAGTACCCGAGGAGCTTATTAATATACTAAAATTTTGGTACCTATAGCTCGCAGATTAACAGTGTGAGATGGGCGGGTGCTCACTCTGACGAATACGTCCTGAAGTGCGGTGTTAGACAAGGTGGACTAACGTCCCCGACCCTGTTTAATGTTTACATGAACCAGTTGATTGGTGAGCTCAGCGAGACCAACGTCGGTTGCTCGATTGATGGCACTATGGTGAATAATCTCAGCTACGCAGACGACATGGTCTTGCTGAGTCCATAAATCAGTGCGCTCAGGAAGTTGTTGGGTGTATGTGAGTCCTATGCTGCGTCACATGGACTCACATATAATGTAAAAAAAAGTGAGCTATTGATTTTCTCATCTAAGTCAAGCTCGTTGGATAATGTTCCTCCAGTGACGTTAAGCGGAAAGCCACTACAGAGAGTCAAACTGTTTAAGTACCTAGGGCATGTAGTCACGGAGGACTTATCTGACGATGCTGATATAGAGAGGGAGCGGAGGGCGTTGGCGGTTCGATGTAATATGGTAGCCCGCAGGTTTGCACGTTGTGGTAGGGATGTTAAAGTCTCGCTTTTCAAGGCGTACTGCTAAACCTTCTACACGTGCAGCTTGTGGGTGAAATATACGCAGAGAGCCTACAACGTCCTGCGCGTACAGTATAATAATGGGTTCAGGATGTTGATGGGGCTTCCGCGCTTCTGCAACGCTTCGCAGATGTTCGCGGAAGCCCGTGTTGACGACTTTCATGCCATTATAAGAAAGAGAACAGCGTCAATAATGGGTAGGTTGCGCGGAAGCTCCAACAGCATCCTAAAACATTATTAGACAAAGTCGATAGTCCCTTTATAAGGCACTGGGTACGGAGGCATGTGCCAACCTGTGTTGGGCCACGTCAGTTTTAATTATTTTTAGTTTGTAAAAGTTTACTAACATAGTTTTTTAAGTCATTACACCACTATCACCACCACCATTTTTTTTTTTTTCACCTTTGTACTCATAATTATGTTTATGTCGTATTTGTATCAATTTTACTGTGTATACATAAATAATAAAATAAATAAATAAATAAATAAACATTCATATAATATTATTTATTTAGCCGTTTTCAGTCATATTCAGTGTACGTGTAAGAAGATTATTTTTTATCTTGGCCATTCTACGACGCTCAGCCAATTTCTTCCTAAGACGTTTTTCTTCAATAGATAATAATTTATTTCGAGGCATGATTTCAATCTGAAACAATAGTTGCCAATAAATTTTAGAGAAGAAAGGGTACAGTTTGTGGTTAGCTAAATGCCAATATGATAATATAATCAAGGTAAAATACGTCGAAATCTGTTTATGGGTTTAGGTTACCCAAAGAAACCCAGGAAAGGTTATAGGCATATATAGGCATAGTTCATCGTTTGTCATTGTTACAGTCCGGTACTACTTAAAATAGATTTATAACGTACAATTCATGCAAAATATCATCGCTCTGGTCTTTTTGGACAGAGCAATCACAGCCATAGCGATCAGAAAAAGTCACAAAATCATAAATATAGCCGAATTTAAAAGCAGTATAAAGTTGTGATTACGTCTCATAAAAAACATCATAACGATCACTTAATTCACATAACAAACACATTCACAAGCTTACTATTTAATTTAAATAACGTGCCATAGCAATCATAAAATTCGAGGACCAAATCCAGAGCAATCATAAACTTACCTTCGTAATGTTGGAGCGCGGGAACGTGGCACACAGGTATCCTCCTCGGCGGTTAGACCACTACCGACGTTGCCCCGCGGGAGGGGAATAGAGTGTCAATAACGCGTAACTAGGGATCAGCGCGATGTTTTACCTCAGCGCAGAGCGATGAGATAAAATGCCCGGTCACGATTTTAAATTCAAATTGTGGCAAAAGTATTGTTAATATAAATAAAAATATTATATTACTATGAAGATTAACTATTTATTATGTAATCTAAATAAGTTGTTTCATATGAACCTTCTCATTAAAAAGTTAAAAAATATTTTTTTCATTCAATCGGGAGTTGGGTCAACCCAGAGCGATCAGGATTGAAGGGTTTAAGATTTTTGTTTAAATATTTAAAATAAACTTATTCATAATACTAGCCTTGTTTCACGTAGATAAGACACCGAACTGCATATAAAAAAATATTTTGAAAACGATTTTCGATTTTAAAATAGGTTTATCCAGCCCGACACGAAAAAAAATGCCTCTGGAGATCTACCCTTCTAGTCTTGTGAAGTGGAAGCTGGAAGTACTGATCCGATAAAGTACAAAAAAATCTTTGACTAATAGAAATTAAGCTACACTATTGCGGATAGCTATAAAGGATGTGTCTGCCACGCGGACGAAGTTGCGGTCAAAGTACGTATTCCATAATTCTACAAAATCAAAAAAAATCTGCATTCAAATTAGTTGCCACTCATAATCCAAAGCGTGATTGCCTGAATGAACCAACGTCAAAAACTTAACATAATTACCCCAACCTGAAACGAATTCCCACCCCTACCTTTTTTACCCCTAATTACCCCCCACTAGCCCCTATTTCCCATATCCTAACCAAATAGTCAAAACATAAGAAACTACATCCATATGGCACAGTAGTCTGTAGGCGGACGAGTATGAGTCAGTAGCAGGTTCGGAGCCGGCTGAAGTCATCGCAGTGGGCGCCTGCACTCAAGGAGAAGTGAATGAAAATATCTTGATACTTGTAACGTGGGTCGGTAATGAAATGGTATCGGTTGTATTTTATTATTATGAAGAAAGGGCGCCTGCGGTTTTTGGTGTTGTTTTTTCCGCTTACTGGTTGATAAATTGTCGTTTAAAATGTTTATGTAATTTTTTATTACCATCTTGTTACACCTACACAGATATTATAGAATGTTGTCTGTATTTCAACATATTCAGCTCATACACCTGTGACAAAATGTCCTTTTTTTGGCAGGTATTGTTCGTCGAGTTGAGCTCCATAAGTTCTGAGTTGAGCTCCACGATTACTGACAGATGCTTGCACTGACTGGACAGGTCCACTCAAATCTGTGTGGTTCTTTCCTCAAAAGACCATTTCAGACACTAATCTACATGGCCTGACCAAGATTATCTCTGGACTTTAAAAGAGATTGCGACCTCTGAGTTTGTTTCGGCCTTTCTTCTCAGTGTAAGTAGCCAGATAGGAAACAGCGAACTCATCTAGCTTATTTTTGATATAATGTTTAAAAATGATTCCGTTATTATTTACAGAATAAAAAAATTCATTTCATTTCACCTCTTGTGCTACTACTGCTGCTGCTAAATTGCTCACTCACTACCTAGTTACCTACTTACCTACAGTTATTGCTTTTTTATATCCGTGGCAGAAGGATTCTTGATTCAAAAGACTAAACTTGTAATATTATGATCCCAGTCTTCTAAATGACATTGCTGTCCGTAACCATGAGATCACTACATAAAGCTGCGTCTGTCTGATCGCGATAAACTCAAAAACTACCGATTGGATTTTTATACGGTTTTCAGCAATGGACGGAGTGATTTAGGTATGAGGAAGGTTAAGGTGTATAATTCATTAAGGTTTTGAGTAAATTGGCTGAATTATGACGATGATTGTTGAAGATGTCGGAAAAAATCATGCCGACTGGTAGTTTTACTGGCGTGCGCCGCATATGTAAACCAATAGAGTTATATGAAAACAATGTATTACGGAATTATTCCTCTAAACTGTAGCAACGCTATAACGTACAGTTTAGTATTTATGCTTGTCTGCATTTTTCACTTCTCTCTGGGACCCAATTCTAAAGTTCACGCAGACGAAATTGCGGGCCAGAAGCTAGTGTGTTATAAACTATTACTGTGGTAGTACTAGCATACCAGCATTTGAAGCGAACCCGCCCTGCTTTCTTAAGATTATCGATCTGACCCGTCTGGATCTTATTTACAAAGCGAAAACGTTCTGAACCCGTATAAAAACATCTATTTTCGTAGTGTATTTTGTAGTAGTTACACGTAGGTCCAGCCCTAGTGATCCAACCCTCGTTGTGGCCCACCCTTACAGCCACGTGTCGTGTCACCCCATCGCGGTGACCTTGTACGGGGTCTGTTGTTACAAGCAATCACGTTCTGGGTCTGTTTTGTTACAATGTGCGGTTAAACTTCGGTATGGGGTTTATTTTGAGAAGGGTATTTTGAAAAGGTTAGGTTAAGTGGCTATAAGAGGAGAGGAAGACCAAAGAAACGATGGATGGACTGTATGATAGATAATATGGATAGAAACGGGGTGACTAGCGATATGACAAATATAGCGTACAGATATATTAAATATAGCGTATAAATAAATGTGTACATTTATCCTTAATCTACAGTTCATTATTTATTTATTACTCAGAATCGATGAGTCAGCCGCACACAGATGGCGCCACCCGACTCAAAGATGGGGACGCGAACACGAAACCAGTCACAGTAACTTACAGCTTTATTGTAATGAGCTTATTGTACTTGAGATGCTCAGTTCTTAGATAAACAAGATTATGATCATGAATAAAATGCATTTAAATGTAGGTAGGTATACTAATGGCTAAGATGGTATTGCACAGAATCATGAAGAAACACACTAAGGAAATAGGTAATAAGTTATTGTTGAATAATGATCTTTGTTTTTAAGTGGTATTCACAGTAGATATTGTAATTGTAGTATAATGTTGATGGATGGAGCGGGAGAGGAAGGCCAAAGAAAAGATGGATGGATTGTGAAATGGAATGAATGAATGAAATGGATGAAAGAGATGAGTGAATGATAGCGTGACGGTTGACAGGGGAGAGTTGAAGGAGAAAACGTGTTGCGCCGACCACGAGTAACATGGGACAAAGAGAGGAAGATGACCGAAGATGATGGTCAGTAGATATTGTAGACTACAATATCTACTGACCATCAACTTTCTCTCCTCTACAATTAGTAGTACATACAGCGTCCTTGTTTGCCGATAACTTTTGCGATCGCCATTTTATCTGGCAAACGTGCTGATGATCATGGTAATTGTGAGGGGTCATCATCATTTGTTTGATCTTTGTTATCTTTGTGGTCCGGGTGGGCCATTTTCAATACTAGACGTTTTTAACTGAAATGAAAAGATCAAAAATCAATGTGCCTAGCCTTTTCCCAACTATGTTTAGGTCAGCTTTCAGTCTAACCGGATCCAGCTGAATACCAGTATTTTACATGGAGCGACTGCCTATCTTATCTCCACAACCCAGTTACTGGGTAACACGATACTCCTTGGTAAGACTGGTTGTCAGACTTTCGGGCTTCTGACTTCTAAGGACCAATAACGAGAAACGACTGTTAAACATCCAAGCTTAAATAAAACGATAAGTAAAGATGATGGAAGAAAAAACGATAAACTCAAGTTTGAGGATTGGTGGATAGTTTAATTTTATTTCCTTATGCAAGTAATTGGTTGCTGTCCATCCAACAAACATGATTTCTGTTTAAAAACAACATTGAAAGCAAATATTAAAACCCAAAGCCTAACAGAACTCGCAAATAAAACCACAAAATAACATAGCAACAGCAAAAACTGCGCAAAAGTACATAAAACTAATTGTTATTCGAGTTCCCTTCAAGCAGTAAGTTGGTCCCTCCACCCACGCTGCCTCGACAGATCGATACCGAGCCTAATATGGCAGCGACGGGCTACAAATTTGAGTCTGGCTGGATGTTAGCTGAATTGAGAGATGAATCTAGAATTTTATGATGGCTAGATTGAGACGATTTCGGAGTTTTTTTGGGAGAAAAACGTACTTACATGTACTGTATTCGTCGAAGAATTTTCTAAGATACTAGAGTCAAGTAAGTAACACACACGTTACCTACACAGCTTAAATACTGGTGATTGTCGTCGATAAGATGTCGAAGGTCTTGCATACGATTGCGCTAATGTCAAGGAATTCTTTATTTAAAAACTAGCCACCCGTTCCTTCTTCGCACGGTTCGCAAAACATCGAGATTTCTTAGTTTTATGTAACTTTAATAAACGTATTATTTACAATACACCTTCCGGAATAAATTCTCTTAACGATAGTGGAGAAGACCTCATCAAAATCTGTAGCGTGCTTTAGAAGAACAACGCAGACATACAGACAAACGCGAAATGAAATCAATCATTTATACATATTATCGTTATTATTAAAGTCGCTTGACTTTAATAATAACGATAATATGTATAAATGATTGATTTAATAAAAAAATAATCATGATCTTGACTTCATTTGCCAAATTAGCAGTTCAAAAGCCTCTAATTTTTGTAAACGACTAGCTTTTAACAATATATTTGACATTATTCTGAAATTGAAGTGAAAACGGTTCTTTTACGACACTCAAAGGAAGTTAGGGCTATAGGGGTAACGCTATAAAGCCAGACCCACACTGCTAATAGAGGTGGTAGTAGTAAGTTACCATAAAATTAGTTAATGTGTTAGCACGCCATAGATTACGATCGCAATCACGAAACCGCCGACCTAATAAATTAAGTTCATTTGTTTTCTGCTTTTCAGCTTTCGTTTTGCACTAGCACACCCATTGATGTAGACCAAAGCTATTGTTTTTCAAATAGTTTTGTCCCTTTTTCACTCCATATTAATACCAGCCTTTTATAATAATTATTAACTCATACAGAGAACGCGACCATTATTCACCACGCTTGCTCAAGACGGGTTGGCGATTTCAGACTAACAACTATAAGTCCGGATATTTTACTCCATGATACATAGGTATATCTATTTTTTAACCGACTTCCAAAAAGGAGGAGGTTATATGTTCGTCGCGTATGTATGTTTTTTATTTTTTTTTCTTTATGTATTTCCGCCGATTTCTCCGTCAATTGTGGACCGATTTTGAAAATATTTTTTTAGTATGAAAGGGTACGCTCCCGAATTCTTATTATCAGGTAATATAAATCAAAATAATCCCTAACGGAGACATCCCCTAAAGCCTAAACTCTAAAGGATAAAATAAGGAATCGTGGCTCGTGGGAAATACAAAAAACAATAAAATTGTTTATACTTACATAGATGTTTCCTATAATTGCCTGCTTGTTATGGTGGTCGTAGGCGAAAGGTTGTCGACCTACTGCTTCTTAATAAGGTGTTATGATTAATTCAGCTCATAAAGAATTCTTGATAGATGTCTGTATTTAATTGGAAATCAAAGAAAATCCTGAGTAAATCAGTTTTGCCTCTTCCAAGAATTGAAAAATGGATTGTAAAAGGTCTTTTGTAAGCTACAATTAGATGCCTCAAATTGACACTTTGCTAAGTATCAAAGATGATACTTAGCAAATAAATTAAAAAATTAATAAAATGTCTCCATTCATCTTTCTTTCTTTTTCGTGTGGTTAGTGAGTAACCTGGTGTCACAGTTTTTAAGCCACGTCCCTCTGATTTGGCTCCAAATGCCGTCGAGAAATATCTCTCAGTTCCTCACGATGTTCCTTCACCGTTTATGAAGCAAGTGATTGTTAATGAAAATGGAGATTCGGAATTACAGTGAGGTATTTTGGGCCAAACATTATATGAACTTTCTGCCATTGATACGCTAAGAAAAGAAGCGAGGTGACTGGTGATCTTAGCCCTTGTCATCTGACAGTTCTGACGACAGATTAATAAGAGTATTATTAATATTTTTCTATACATAAGGGTGTAAGCTTATGTACTTCGTTACATCGTTTCATTACAACTTATCCTCTTGCGGTATGATTGATACTCGTTGCCTAGCTGATACTCGTTGCCTAGCTGATACTCGTTGCCTAGCTGATACTCGTTGCCTAGCTGATACTCGTTGCCTAGCTGATACTCGTTGCCTAGCTGATACTCGTTGCCTAGCTGATACTCGTTGCCTAGCTGATACTCGTTGCCTAGCTGATACTCGTTGCCTAGCTGATACTCGTTGCCTAGCTGATACTCGTTGCCTAGCTGATACTCGTTGCCTAGCTGATACTCGTTGCCTAGCTGATACTCGTTGCAAAGCTGATACTCGTTGCCTAGCTGATACTCGTTGCCTAGCTGATACTCGTTGCCTAGCTGATACTCGTTGCCTAGCTGATACCCAACGTAACTATTTTAGAGTCATGGGAAAATTGACAGGCATTGTGTTCATATTTAATACATTATTTTGTAAACAGTTATACCTGTATGGAATGCTATGGGGAAAAGATATTATTGTTGATATTGTTTTTAAACAAACAGCTACCTCACTCAATATCAGGAAAATCAGATTTAGAATGTTCATAATGGCTGTATGTTTCTATGCTGATTTAGAAAACAATGGTGTTCTGACAACCAGTCTTACCAAGGGGTATCGTGTTACCCAGTAACTGGGTTGTGAAGGTCAGATAGGCAGTCGCTCTATGTAAAATACTGTTAGACTGGAAGCCAACCCCAATATAATAGGGAAAAGGAAAGGCAGATTGATATTGTTGCTAGAGAAATCAATCACAGAAATCTTTGACCCGAAACGACAATACACCTACCACACATCTGACATTTCAACACCGCCATTTTAATTAATCTAGTTATCAAATACAAATACAGCGTGTATCAGAAATGTGTGGTCATATTTAAGGGTACCATCAAACTGAACAACTTTCTTCATGAGACCACATCGCAATCGCGAAAAAAATATCAGCAGTCTCATACATCTGGGTGTGAATTTGATACATAGTGTATTTATTAGCAGGTGGAAGTAACAAAAGAAACCCGGTTAGGCCTATCGATTGAAGGGGTGGTGTATGAGTCAGACGGTGACGTCACGACACGTCACCCCTAGGGTTGGGGACGTTGGGGTTGAAACCCAGTACGATGTTAATTTCAGTAATGCACACGCAAGGAATAAATATTTTTTGCATGTAATGGAAAGGTGTGGGAATGGTGAGGTGATATTTATTTTCGGGCAGGTTGTTCTATTTTATTAAAGTTACGATGTTTTTGGTGAGTAACAGTTTGGAAGATGGTTTTTTCTCATGCTATGCTTGTCTGGGAATGTGTCTAATGGAGATTGGGCGAAAAGGGAATATGACGTAATAGTTGTCATTTTATTAATGAAAATAATCACTAGGTAAACAATTTTTTTTTTTTTTTATCAAGTCGTAGGTGAGGCTTTCAGAGTATCAGCCCAAGATATTTACCAGTAGCTCTTTACAATACTAAAAACATTATATGTATGTCCATCCTACAGCAGTTAACAGTAGGTATTGGACGACTTCCATTTGAGGATATTTACTGAATTACGTAAGTACTCTGACCTAGAAAAATACTCTTTAAATAGCCTTTTAAGCTTATCAGCAAATTACATCAACAACAAGCATTTAACAGGTCTTATCTCCAAAATATAAGGATTCATCTCCAAGACTTGCCGAGCCAATGACTTGCTCCAGCCACTTGCCATGCTAGTGACATGTCCCTGGAACTTGCAATATATTGCATTATTGCCACACTTGGACAGAAACCAGCTTCCCATGAACTCAGCGTTTAAACGATCGTTTTTGGAAGAAATATTTATAAGGTAAGGGGGACTGTTGTCGGTAATCATTTGTTTATTTTTATTTTTAATCGTGCTTGTAACATAACCACAACACACCTGTATTCCCCGAAGGGTTGGGCAGAGGTGTACCTTAGTACACCCACATTTCGTCAGTGTCATAGGGGGGCGAGCCTATTGCCATCAACGAGGCACACATACAGACTCCGGGCTGCTACTGAAAAATTCAGGGCAGTAGTACCTATATAAAAATAATCCTCTACCATGAAACGATGGCAGGATGGCTATTAAATAATAAAAACAATACATGCAGCTGTAACCTTGTACGACATCCGCCATCTTGGTTTCCTAAATTACCGTTATTGAATTATTACGAGTAGCTTATAATAAGTATTTCCTTTAATTTATAGCCCCAAACCACTTACAAAGGAAATGAGAAATAGAACTGCGAAATACGTGAATAAAAAAATAAATAAAAAAATAAAATTTATTTCATATAGGTAACCATTTGGCTTACATTGCATGTCGAGGAGTCTCCATTTAAGCATAGAAAATACCTGTAGTTGAAGGCTGTGGTTGAATGAAAATGTTATTCCAGTTTTATTTTAATTCTTATTTATTACAAAGAGACAACATAATAAAACAAAGCAGCTATATTTTACGCGTAAAAGTAATTAAGTATTATAGATACCTTATTCCATACCTCTTAGGTATGGAATAATCATATGGGGAAACTCTACAGACAACACGAGAGCTTTTATAGCCCAGAAAAATGCATAAGGTCAATTCATAGTCTCTCTCTCTCCTATTCGCGATCTCCTGACTTTGATTATATAATGTAAGTTAAAACTTGCTCCCACAATAACAATGATCTCCTAAAACAGGGCTTCATCTTTTAGGACCCTTTTGCTGTGCCCTACAGGGTCCTTAATGATCTAAATTATATACTTACCACCTAAGTACACATTATGGTGAAGCAATAAAGATATTGAGTATATTCACTGTTATACGTTTACTTACACTTCCTTCCATATACGTTTTTAAAATGTGTAAATTCGTTAGAAACCACTTTTTGAGCAGGATGAAAAATTAATAAAGAAAATAGTACAAAAACTTCGAAGCAGATTAACAGAAACTGCTACTACTGCACCATGGTGGTGAAAATTTATAATAAACTACCGGAAAAAATACGAAAAATGAACAACTTCGAATTTACAGAACTTTAAAAAATTGGCTTGTTTTTATTCAATCAATAACTATTTAAATTTTAAACAGACATGATGTATATCTATATAAATTTACTAACACTTATTTAAATTATAATTATGGACATTATTTATAAATCTAATCAATAAATTGATGAACTGTCTTGACTGTGAGCTATAATAAACTAATTTAATATATTTTATAATGTTAATGTGCCTAATTAATACTAACGAAGCAAGACTGTAAATTTTATTATGATTAGTATGTGTATGACTAAAATGACTAATGACATTGATGTAATTTCATGATATTATTATGCACGCACTAGAAATATTTGCACGACTGATAAATCGAATATAGTGAGACTAAAATTATTTTACCATGTTATTATGTAAGTACCTATATTCTGGATAAAATGTAATTTCTTTTAAAGCTTCGACTACGTCGTTGGTGTAGTGGTCGCAAGCGCTACTGCTGAGCATGAGGTCCTGGGTTCGATACCCAGATCTGGCAAAGTGTTATTGGGTTTTTCCATTAGGAATTTCTCAGTAGCAGCCCGGACTCTGGATTTGTGCCCTATTGATGTCAATAGGCTGTGGATATAAAAAGCTGACAACAGGTTGATTCACCCTATACATATCACTTTCAATACAATGCAAACCTCTTGACAAGTGACTGTGCTTAAAGAGGCTTCGTTTACAAAAAGTTTAAGTACGGTAATTAAAGTTTTTACATCTCTTTTTATGTATTTTCCTTATGAGGTGGACTTTTTTTTTTACTGTATTCTGCAAAAAGATGTCAAAATGCACAAGTTTAACTTTTTCCATGTGTTTCATAACAAGCTCATGGATTTATCTAGGTAAATGTAACACACACTGTGCTGGAACAGTAGTACCAATCCTGTCAGTCCTGTCAGCCTGTCACCCAAGCCTCTCGTCAACGACAACTTAATTTCACTTAGATTATAGATTTCTTATAGCAGCGTACTCGATCCCGACGAGACAAAGTTACTAACTTCTAGCTTGCAGACCAACTTGTCAGATAATCATAGAGTTTTCTGTCGTAGACAAGCCGCAGCGCAACGCATTGTCATATAAAAAAAGCGTGTAGTGTGGTGGCTCATAGAAAATGTACGATAGTGATGAATGAGGATTTTTGCAATGCGGTGCGTTGCGGTCCGGCCTGCCCCAATCTGCTTTAAGTCTTCGAGAGCTTTAGATAGTTTATGCGGTTGGTCGACTCTTCACATGACCAGAGGGCATTGCCATACAATGTGGCAATACTGCCAGCCTTTGGGCACTTTTCCTGTTGACACCGATGCGGACGAATTTATTGATGGCCCTATGATGGTTCCCTTCTTTTTTTATAGTACTTGTACATATTATTAGTATTATTTAAAAGTCTGCTAGCGTATGTTTATATTATGCAAATATTATCTGGTATTAAATGGAATACTTTTGAATTGTAATTTAATTTGTTTATTTGTGGAATTAAATAGTTCTCAATATTCTTTTACCCTTTAAAAATCACACATGATTTCAAGCTCATACATGATTGCAATAATAATAATATTGATAAGGCGATTACACACACAAATCAGCCGTCCTACATACAGATTGGTAGCGCCAAGCTTCCATACGTGGTCCCGCTATTGGGCACACCGCCTTATAAAGCAGCTGGACTTACGAGGAAAATGTGCACAGATGACATACATGCAAAAAATCACGTTTGTAGTCTATGGTGCGGTTTAAAAAAAGTGGTGGAGGCTCTTCGAAATTATGAGTATATGAGAAAGTATCTAGTAGTGTCACAGATGAATAGTGACTGATATAGGTACTCCAGAGATTGTTAAAAATGGTAGATAGGTACCTACTTTCGTAAATTGATATTGGGACGAGTTAATACTCATACAGTCTTCTTTTTTTTTTACTATCCTACGCTTTCCCATTCCTGGGCAAAAACCTCGCTCCTTCCATCGTTCGCGAGCCCGCGCGTCCTCCCTCCAGTTTTGACGGAACCTATCCAGCTCGGCTCGCCATCTCCTACGTGGTCTGCCGCGACCACGCCTCACTGTCTCAAGGCACCAGTTCTGTGCTATTTGGGCCCACAGTTTGTCCGGCATGCGGCAGACATGTCCTGCCCAGTCCCATTTAAGTTGGGCAGCCTTTTGAGCAACGTCAGCTATTTTTGTTTTGGAGCGCAGTAGTGTGATAAATGATAAATGATTTTAGTCCTGTAAGTGGGTTTGGACAAAACACTTTTACACGTTAATCATATTTTTTAAACTAGATGAGGTCGGCGTTTCCTATCTGACTACTCCGAGAAGAAAGACCGAAACAAACTCAGAGGTCACGGTGGAGGTGTGTTTCGAACACGATCCGTTAATTAAACTCCTAGTATACTGCGCTCCATTGCTCGTTGGCAGACCTTGAGTTTGGACTTCTGGATGTTAGTCAAAGACCAAGTTTGTGCACCATAGGATAAGACTCATACATACATAAACTCACGACTTCTTCCCACGGGGGTAGGTAGAAAGTACAGAACGCCACCTGGCTACGATCCTTACATTGTATACTCGTTTTGCTTCGAATTATACGCTACACGCCGGTTCCGAGTAGTACGCCCCTGATAATTCTGAAGAACATCACCGATACGTTCACTAGTATTATGTCCTTCCAGGGAGTCTCCTCCTGGCTTCTTTTGCCTTGTAAATACCTTTTGTTAGTCGTCTCAACATGACCAAACCATGAGTCTACGTTATTGATTCGCCAGTCAACCAGATTGCAGGCAGGATCACCTTGAATTCGAGTTAAGGCCACCGGTCAACACCCCCAAATAATGTTTACTCATGGTTCCCATACTTCCCATCATACTCGTTAGTTGTTCTTAACTCAAATTGACATTCTAGTTGGTGCGTTTAATCACTACCAATATATCAAAATCAATCTGCCTAGCCTTTTCCCAACTAGGTACGTTGGGGTGTCAGACCAAATAAAATACCAAGAAATAGCTGTCAACAGTGATTCGAGACCGGTTTCGTAAACATGTTTAGTGAGGTGTAGTTTGATTATAAATGTGTGCGTGTAAGCGTGTATGCACAGAACGGAGGTGTAGTTTTGGCATGCTTCACTCAACTTCACTGTATTGTTCTTAGCGCTATGTCTTGGTTTTTTATTTGGTCTGAGGTTGGGGTCGGCTTCCAGTCTAACCAGATGTAGATAGATACCAGTATTTTACATGGAGCGACTGCCTATCTGACCTCTACAACCCAGTTACTGAGTAACACGATACTCCTTGATAAGACTGATTGTCAGACTTTGGTCTATGCTACATATTACAATTAATTTTCATTGAAAACATAGGTAGGCAGTGCAAGCATTTTAAAATGTTCCCACTGCCGGGACCCAGGCCTCCTCTCTGTGAGAGGCAGTGGGCCGTAATCCACCACGCGGACCCAGTGCGGGTTGGTAAATGTCACATGTTTTCAAATTTTCGGTTCTAGGACTTGCCGGTTTCTTCACGATGTTTTCCTTCACCGTTTTGAGAGCAGTGGTGATGAAATAATATACACAAAGTTAGTAAAGCGCCTGTCTGGGATCGAACTTATACGACCTACAACTCCTAAGTCGCGGCCGTGTAAGCACTTTTAAAGTTGTCAAAAGCCATTATAGAAATTGCAACACATTTGGAATATCAGTTTCTTTTTTAGGAATAACTATAACCATAGACAGACTTTTATAAGTAGAACTCTTTATTAAACTCATGATAATCCATAAATATTTAAGAAATCAATACTGCAGTTACATTTTTCTATAAGGCAAGATACCTACAAGAAGATTTCCTCCATCTGGTGGGTGTTAGCGCGAACTGTGATGATTTGGCACCGGTATATAAACAGGTATGACCACTTAATAATAACCCACTTAATGGTAATACCGGAACCAGTTCAAGATGATATTAGTTCATATAATGTTGACATTACTTGTTGACTTGAATTACAATGATTATGAGTGAACAAGAAGAAGCGAGATGAACGATGAATGAATGATGAATGGATCTAACAACCCATTGGGAATAAATAGTAATTTAGATAAAATTCCTTTCCATCCTTTAAAGATTTAATTGGATTTATTATTTTTATTAACTATTCTAACCAGCTATCCAATTCTTATCTAATTAATTCTAAATCCTCGGAGAAAAAACGATGTCGCGCCCATTTTCTTTAGTGATTTGAGTCTGGCATGACAAGCCTTCTTATTTTTCTTGGATCTTTAGTTCACTATCAAGTCATCACGGAACCGCCCAGGGGTCACTTTAAATACGCATCAATACCACCTATTCCTTAATCCATCGGCTCAGCCTTTTTTCTACGAATATTATGATAAAAGCATTACGACTATCAATACTTACTTGACAACATTTAAATTACGTCAGAATTCTGTCCAAAACAAGACTGAAGGTCACTTTAAATATTTAATTTTAATTTCATGCCGTAGAAAATATTCTTTTCATAACCAGAAAATATTGGCTGTGTAAATATTGTGCATATTGAAATAATAATCTGTGGTAAAAGACGCCATGTTCTAGTCTCTGACTCATTTTCGCGCCAAAACTGTGAGACAAATAATGAATAATTATTTGTCTACAATGTGTTGGACGACCTCTGTGTGTTGTTTAGACACTATGAGCTATTTTTGAGAATTACTCAATAAGTTTTTCAGCAGTCCTTTGGTTTAGTTCTCTGAATGGCATCATTCTCTTCTTGTAACTCTCGAAATGACTCAAACTCCAACGGATTGTGTATGAAGGTATTGTATTGAAAAGATTATTAAGTTGTAGGTTGACCTTATGTACAAAATAACATCGGTAAATACCAGAATTTATATGGTTAGATTTGCCCTCACCGTATGTACTAAGTCACGCGAAAAAGTGTCTACACTGAGAAGTTTCCATGACAATCATGAATGTCAGAGGTGTCAAAACGAAACGCGACCATCTTTTGTCACGGCATCGGCAGGGCGAATCTACGATTGAAATCTTTTAATAATAAAATAAAATACTAACACTATCAATGCCCGCTCGTATAATATTCAATATTGTGTATTCGAATAAATTCATACTTATTTTCTTTATAGCCTGAAGGCAGTCATAAAGCACGAATTATTTACGGAACTTAATAATTTGAATAAATGAATAGTAAATGAGCTGTATTTCATTTAACGTGTTTTTGTCAACAAACACTGTAGCTTACCAAACACATTAACTATTGGGTAAGGTGATTAACCGCCATTTTGTTTAGTCAGCCATAAACAAAAACCGTTGCTACTGAATTTTCTATGACTCATATTTCCTTTTGATTTGATTGATCGATATCCATCCGTACGCAAAATACGCGCTTTGAGGACACGTAGTTTTGGAGTTATGGTCACCAGCCCATTTTACCAATACCAAAGTAAAATGTTGGTGTAAAACAGAAACCTACCTAGTGTTAAAGCTTACTCCTCTTAGAAGCTAAGATGACCACGAAAACGTCTGCAGAACCATTCAACATAATGTCTGCCTAATAGGTAAAGTCTAATAAGCAAATCAGCTGTACAATCTTAAGATAATTGTTGTGATTCATTGACAAAAAATACTTTAACAATGTTTCTTTTGATATCCCATATCTCTAAGGTTATATGCTATAAGTAAAAATAATACAAAAACTCCTAAAACAATAATAATAATACCAGCCTGTTACTGTCCCACTGCAGGGCAAAGGCCTCTTCTCACACAGAGAAGGCACGAGCATTGATCACCACGCTTGCTCAAGACGGGTTGGTGATTTCAGACTTATATTAACTACAAGTCCAGGTTTCCTCACGATGTTTTTCCTTCACCGATGTCAGTAATGTCCAAGATAAACTCAGAAAATACATATGAATTGAAAAAGTCACATTGGTACTTGCCCGGATTTGAACCCACAACCTCGTGCATGAGAGGCGAGGCCTTAACCACTGGGCCATCACGACACCTAAAACAAGTGTTCCAAAAATACAGTTACGAAGAAACATAACACTAGACACTCGATGTGTGTATCTAAGTTTCATTGATAATACGAGTAAATCATTTTCATTCAAACCAATCATTCATTTTAAAGCTTAATTTTTTATGGACTAAAGTCAGAATTTTAAAAGTTAGTTTTTTTTTTTCACGTACTGGTGTTTTACATAAATAATCGTGACTTTTTCGAATTTATTTGACAGAAAAAGTTTCATTGAAAAATAATTCTTACGCCAAATTGATTTTTTGACATGGTTTTATTAATACCCTAGAGATATGGGTTATCAAAAGAAACTCGTTGTACACTTCTCAATGATGTAATAAATGTCATTGCAAGTATTGCAACCACTCACATGTTGACATCAGCCGATTTATTCTAAGATCTCACAGTGCTATCATAGGTGAAGTAAGCTGTCAATAGTGTCAATCCCTAGCAACAGGAATGACAGCTCTTCAAGCTCACAAAGCTAAGCTTTCACGGAGATTTTTACAGAATAGACCGGCTGCTTGAATTTAATAGGCTTGCAGAAACCTGAGGGCCGAGACAAAGTGATATTCTATCAGCAATAACGATGATGGAAAGGTCAGAAATGTATGGGACTGACATAAATAACCGAAAATAATAACAACCGAATAAAACCGAAACCGGAACCGAATAAAATAATAACCGAAATATGTCAATCCCGTTGAAAAGTGCTGAAGAAATACGAAACGCGAATTTCTACTTGTTTAGACACCCTTTTTTTTTTGTTTTGGGTGGAAAATTATCAAATAACTTCTCCCGCTCTGGGCGGAGAGGGAGGGCGTGTCAGACTTTTACTGACTAAAACCCACTCGTGTTCCTTCCGTTGCCTGTGTGCCGGGACCGCGATATCCCTTTAGATGGACCGACGATCTTAAGAAAGTGGCTGGGACAGACTGGATGTGGAAGGCGGACAGGGCGAACAGGGCGGAGGACAGGGTGTTGTGGGCGTTGTGGCACAGATTGGGAGAAGCCTGTGTTCAGCAGTTTACTGCGACAGGCTGAGTTGTATGTTTTAACTGTCTGTTTTAAACCTTACTGTTAAAACTTTGGTGAAATGAGCTGTCAATAGTGTCACCCTAGCTGGAATGACAACTCACATCAAGCTCACTTCACCTACGTTTTGGTGAGATTTTAACATATTATAGACTGGCCGGTTATATCAGAAACAATCTTACACATACATATAACTCCGCCCAACGTGGTTTGCCAAACTGCATCCGCCTGCATTTCCTTTATTTTGACGCATTATGTTACTTAGTGCTGTGTTAGTCTCTTAGGTCGCCTTACGTCTTAGCGTTCCCGTTTTGAGCTAGACTGGCGCATTCAGATCGATACCGCGTCTGGTTTGACCCAATTTTGGAGTATTTATTTTATCATGTGATTTAATAAAAAATATTCTTATTTTATTACTAGCGACTCGCCCCTGCTTCCCACGGTTTTTGCGACTTGACAAAACATCGAGATATGAGTTATTAAAATGTAATAAACACACAAATCTTCAGGAATAAATTCTCTAAAGTATGGTGAAAATTCGTTGCGTAGTTTAGAAAAACAACGCGGTGACACAGACAGCCACGAAAATCGACTTTAATTTATAATAAGTACTTATAGAAGACAAATTTCTGTTTCTGATGAATAAACATTTTCAACGAATGGTCTCCGACTTCGCATCTTGTTGAACCAATTCTGTTTTAACCCATCTTTAGGCAAAGTTCTCTTGTTTTAGACAAGTTATGTAAGTAAAATTCTGTTTTTGTTGGGCACTTACGGACAAACTCAATTCCATCTTAAATGCTTTGTTAGAAAGATGGTGTTGTTCCAACTTGTTGATGTAATTATGTAAAAATATATTTGCCGAACTCGTCCAATTAACGACATTTGTCAATTTTAGCATGGATGTGTTTATTGGTGATAATTAATTGTCTATGGTGTGACAGTTCTAGGTAAGTGTATCGCACGCTTCACGAAGAAACTTAGTTTGATAGAGCATAGATACTAGTACTAATATCTATAGGTACTCATTATGTCATTATCTCTAGCAGATCAAGTCATCAAGCACACTATCCAAGAAACAGCTCTTTGAAGTTTTAAGCCTTAATACTTCAGCTACATTTGGGGAAACCGACCTAAATACTAATCCTTACTTAATATTATAAATGCGAAAATGAGTTTGTTTGTCTCACTTTCACGCTAAAACGGCTTAACGGATTTGGATGAAATTTGGCTCACGGGTAGACCATGGCTTGGGTTAGGACATTGGATCTTTTGATATTTTTATCCCAATATTCCTAAGCAGCCAGTATAATATAATTAGGAAAAACAAACATTTTATTAGCCTAGTCACATGTAGTTATTCAAACTCAAAGCATAATATTATTTCAATGAAACCAACCTCATAGTACACACCCAGGTCATCAACCCCACCCTAATTGCAGTCTCCATTGCAAAACAGACATGCGCAAAACGCACAACACGCACCCATAGACAAACATGCTCTATTCTCTGTGGTGGGTTCCCGTTGCAACAGAATCAATACTTCCGACCTAGATGAACTTTGGCGCAACGCAGGACGAGACGATGACCTGCAGTTTCTGAGGCTGAGAGCTTTTGCGGTGAAAAATGAGGGTTTTGTCGGAAATTACGCTGTTATTGTAATATCCAGTGATGAAATGAATGCGGAAATAGGAATGGTGATAGTATTGGAGGTTCCACATATATTTTAGACGAGATTATAGCTAATAATACCAGCCTTTATTGTCCCACTGCAGGGCCAAGGCCTCTCTTATATCGAGAAGGCACGAGCATTGATCAATGATCACCACGCTTGCTCAAGGCGGGTTGACGATTTCCAAGTCGAAGTTTCCTTACGATGTTTTCCTTCACCATAATCCTAACCACTGGGCCATCTAACTGAAGATGAAAATAAATATGGGTCAATGTTCTACAGTGCCCAAGCCAATTGTAGAATTGAAAGACTTCCTTAGGAAAAATCTTCTTCTTCCACGTGCCGCTGGCACGAGACTAATTCAAATTTTGTTGGCCAATAACTTTCGCCACTTCCACGGTGTCGTAGGTGGCAGCTCAGAGGTCACTTTGACTGCATGTTTTGGGACACAGATGGAAGGATAATGAGATGCAGCAAGGTTTGCGACACAGCTCTAAGTGAAATCTTGTCAATTTACTTCACAGTCAGCACATGATGCTAGTCACGGCATAATTTTAAAGTCTGACGATTTTCCTGTTACAGCTTCAATTATAAAATAAAAACAATTCCAGCTCACCACAGCTGCAATTGTTTATGAATGATGACCCAAATAAGTTATTTTGTAGTTATTTTCGAGTACTTGTGTAACCGCGAGTTCACAATATTGTCCGATTTCTGTGAACCTCACGATCACCGATGAGCCAGCTATGACAAGGGTCCTTGGTATTATAAATAACATTAGCTAGAACTTGGTTACATTCGTGTTGTAAATACGGGATTTTCCTTTTACGGGTATTGTAGAATGTTAAGTCCTTTTTGATAGTAAGTAATGAAGTATTACATGTTTACTTGATTTAGTAGTGCTGACTACTTAAGCATCTCTGTATGACTCGATCGGTTGTAAAATTGATGTCAAACCACTCCAGTATTGATTAGTTTACCGCTGTACAAGAAAATATCCATTTCATAAGTGTGTGTAGGTACATACATCATCATCATCATTTCAGACGAAAGACGTCCACTGCTGCACATAGGGCTCCACCAAGTGTGTATAGTACAATTGCTAACTCAAGAGAATAGATGTGTTCACTGTGTTCAGGATGTTTAAAAAAAAAACAAAAATTCAAAAGTCATTTATTCAAACTAGGCTGAGAATCAGCACTTTTCGAACGTCAAAATTACATAAGACAGTCCCCCAAAACGCCCACCCTTCACCACTTCCTAGTGCATTAGCTGGGAAGAAGAAGTGGCGCAACAAACTCCCCAGCAGCACAGCTGTCTGTTCAGTTAGAAGAACAAAAAAAAAAGATTCTATATAATAGTATTCAAAATAATTTACATTAAGCAACACAAAACATAATTTAAATTATTAGCCATATGTTAGCTAGCACACGCGAATATACCTACCAAACAAAATCATCGAGAACTATATATACTCAGGCCGAAATAAAAAATTAAACGTAAACAGAACTTAATATCTAAATAAAAAGCCTCCAGGCATAAAGGGCGTGCCCGCTTACATATAGTTGTAACTGGAAGTTATAAATGATAAACTAGGACCATCGATGTAAAATCAATAAACAAAGAGTTAATTACTAATAATATGATCAATTGTCGAGGTCACTAGCTAACGATGACGTCTGGTGTTTGCTTTCTCTGCATAAGTTCGCAGGATTTATTCCTGCATCGGAAAAAATTATGCTGGATCAACTATAAATTCTCAAGTTGTCACAAAAATCAATATAATCATCGCCTATCCTAAAATATATAAAATTTCCAATGAACTAGTTTTCAGAGAAATCTAATAACGGTTTTTTGCTCGATTAGGGATTAGAAACCTACAGTAGATTGCAGAATTATTGCTAGTAGTGCCTATTGGTCGATTAAGCAATTTTAATAATATCAGTTCCAATATTTTTACGGACTGTTACCTAGATCTCATAAAAACAATTGTTAATCTACAAAATAGTGCTCTTAGAATACGTAACTCCATTCACTTGATCAACCTTATTACCTACTGCACTTATTTGGTTACAGCTGAACTTAACGACAGCATGCGTAATATCAGCGTGGGCAGTATATATTAAGATATCATATACAACTTATTATAACTCATTTGATTCGGTGTTGTCAATCTAAATACATCTCATACGCCTACTGGTATTTCCTCTAGGCATCATTAATCTTCATCTTTCCTTTTACAACCAACCTCTTTAGTTCCCGTTATCTGATGCCTATTATAATGTTGATTGGTATTACTTGATTTGCGGTATCTTTGTGGTCAAATACTGTTTCTATCTAGTCCTATTCATATCTATAACTTTGATAGCCAACGTAACCAGGAACTTAATGATCCATTTTCTTGAATGAGTCGTAAAAGGAAACAAAATGAGTGTGTCATGAGGATGGGCAGTAAAATCCTTAGGCAATAATATCAATAGGTATATTGGCACGGCTTTACAATAAGTACCATCTGAAGGTGAAAAAAAAACACGAATAAATTCTAGCAATTTTTTTTTTTTGAAAGAATTAATTATAGCTTTTGATACGATATTTCAAACTAGAACTGTAGTTGTATCAATTCTTTCGAGTATAATTAAATGTCTAAACCTGTGGATAATCTGACGAACCCAATAAACTACATAATGACAGAAAGTAGAAGTCCACTACCAAATATAGGCTTCCTACTTAGTCTGGTCCCGCAAGGCACTATCCTAGGGTCAATGCAATTATCAACTGACACACTTATCTAACGACTTGTGTGTAAATCCTTAGTGTAAATAAGTGTGTCATTTTTATTCATTACTAAGTATTTGATTAAGTCATTATATACACATTGCATTGCTAAACACATTTATAAATGGAGGAAAAAGTGTACAACACTACATTCTCTAACTTGACTCATGTTGCCTTGAGCACGTTTGTGGATGACATCGTAAGGACACAGATGTTTGTCATAAAACTGTTATTTATGTGTGTATTCAATATTATTATAGGTAAAGGAAAATGACTTGTCAACAAACTCATGCCTTTGTCCCGTGAGAGTAAGTAGAAACGCTAACGGATACGATCCTTCCATATTTATTTTTTCTTTATCTACGACTTAATAAATCTCTCATTGGTCTGAAATTGGAAACACCAAATGAGCAAGCATGGTGATCAATGCACGTCCCTTCTTTGTCTGAGAAGAAGTATTTGCCTTAAAGGAGCTCGTGGCTAAGTAATTACAGCCGCACGGGTCGATCCATCAGGTTAAGATACGCTTGCCGGGGTTGGTCCGTGGATTGGTGACCATCTTTACATACCAAGACTCCTCCTTGCCTCGGAAAACACGTTAAGCCGTTGGCCCCGGCTGTCATTCGTGGATCTTTGACGTCGTTACGGGTCGTCAGAAGCCAGAAAGTCTGACAACCTGTCTTACCAAGGGGTATCGTATTACCCAGTAACTGGGTTGTGGAGGTCAGATAGGCAGTCGCTCCATATAAAAATAAGAAAATGCTATTAGGTATAGTTTAAACGAATATTTAAACGATACAATAGGTATAAGAGCTAACATAATCTTAAACTATTTATGTAAAAAATACCTAATACTTATAATAATATTAGATTTAGTCAGAAAAATGATAAGCCATGTTCTTTCAAAGCTTCTTCTCTCCTACTATTCTGCTGTCCCCACAGGGCACATAATATCACATATAACTTTAACTTACCACCTAAGTAGGAATGCAAATAAAGTTTTGAGTATTAGGTATTGAGACTGGAAGCCGACACCAACATAGTTGGGAAAAGGCTAGGCAGATTGATTGAGGAAAACAATTTATCAGCAGCTGTGACATTAATAGTGTAAAGTATAAATGTTGTTAATTACCTAGCTATAAGAACAGAGAAACTGATGAAAGAAATCGCACACGGTCCCACCACCCCACAATATATTTTTGCAAAAAAACAACGTTTCTTGTTAACTTTATTTTATTTTTATTATTTGTTGTTATAGTGGCAATAGGAATACACAATCTGTGAAAACAACTGTCTCCTTATGACGGTTCATGAGATACAGCCCGCTGACAGACAGACGGATAGCGGAGGCTTAGTAAGTTTCCGTATCCGAGGGGTGCCAAACGGAAACTCTTTGAGGAGTGGCTAGAGAGGCGCCACGGCGTCCTCACCTTCCGCCTGACGCAGGTCCTCACCGGACACGGTTGTTTCGGGAGGTTCCTGTTCAGGATAAAGCGGGAGGAAACGCCCGGGTGTTACCATTGTGTGGATCGCCCGGAGGACACGGTGGAGCATACGGTGGAGGTCTGCCCGGCTTGGGCGGGGCACCGCCGTGTCCTCACGGAGGCGATCGGCAGCGGCGATCTCTCGCGTCCGGCCCTGGTTCAGGCCATGGTCCGGAGCGAGAGTGCATGGGAAGCCGTCACTTCCTTCTGCGAAGCAGTAATGCTCGCGAAGGAGGAGGCGGAGCGCGCGAGGGAAATGCAAGATGCGCGCCCTCGCGCCCCTAGTCGCCGCAGGAGACGCCCCGGGCGTCGGGAGTCGCGAGCCGACTTCCGGCCACCGTAGGCGCGGGCTTGCGGACGGTGGGCAATGGGTAGCTCGCCGTCCGATTAGGACCAGGCCCGGGTCGACGGCGCGTTGTGTTCCACGCGCGCCTCAAAGAGATGTCAGCACCAACTGACGGGGTCCGTAAGGGCCAATGCCTGCCAGGGTTGCGAGTTGGTCCGAAAGGGATATCGCGGCCCCGGCACACAGGCAACGGAAGGAACACGGGTGGGTTTTAGTCAGTAAAAGTCTGACACTCCCTCTCGCTCCGCCCAGAGCGGGAGGAGTCATTTGATGATTTCCCACCCAAAAAAAAAAAAAAAAAAAAAAAAAAAAAAAAAAAAAAAAAAAAAAAAAAAAAAAAAAAAAAGGGGTGCCAAACGGAACTCTGGATGGTTTAAAACAGGATATAGCTAGGAAGGAAGGAACTGAAATACCTATATGATGAAGGCTTACCGCTTACTTGGGTATGGAAAACCCAAATACTTCAGGTTAAGGGCAGTTTTTTTTAATATATATATACGGGGCATCTCGCTGTTAACCTGTGAGGAGGTCGTCGGACTTTCCTGTGGCTGCTTTAAGCTACTAACTTAAAGCCTCCAGCTAGGGCGTAAATATAACTTATAAACTAGGCGAACGCTCGCTAAGGGCAGCCCTTGTGGGGTACGAACCTTGGCTTAGGGCGTCGCTCGGGGGAGGACAGGCATTGATCAAACATGGATAATTATTAGTAACAGGGGAATTTAAAGCTAAGTTCTGACGCGGGCGCATCGCCGAGCAAGGGTCGGGGGGAGTATTATTTACTCGGGGGTTACGCGATCGTGGAGGACCTCGGCGGTGAGGTTGGAATGCTGGCATTACTCTCCTGGAGGAGGGTCACGGGGTCATCTGTGTAGTTTCTTATGTAGGGATTGCAGGCTTAAATAATGCAGGGAGATCTGTGATGAGTCTGTTCTGTGGTTAATACGTCACCTGACATTGTTTTACAATCAATGTTGACACATTCAATAATGAATATTCAATATTAATACCGATGTAGGTACACAGAAACAGCTATTACGTCACTGTTTTAAGTAGCTTTCTGATTCTGTAACAGAGTTTAAATTATGTTATTTTTTTCACTAAAGCCAGCTGTTGACGAGTGTTAAACGGGGGATTCAGATGACCGACAGCACATTCACATAGTTGGGAAAAAGAAATACTGTAACGTATTCTTGATTTGAGTCTTAAAATAAAAAGACTTGCTTCGGGAAAAGCATCGAATGGAAAATGGCAACAGCTTGCTGTAGTAATCGATAAAATGCAGAGATCGCATCTCTTATTAAAGGATCTCGTTGTCATGTCTACCTCAAATTATTTATTAAAGCCATTCCATGCCTTCCATGTTCCTTCTTTTGGTAAGCGCTTACTAACCAAAAGAAAATATTTGATGTCTCAACTGGCGCAGCGGTTGTTTGGACGACACGGGTTTGATTCCTACAAGGAATATATCAAGTATGGTGCTAAGATTTCCGTGTCCGCTGTCCTATAGGAGAAATAAAATTATCGAAAAAAAAAAAAAAAAGATGATCTTGTTACTTTATCTTGTATCCTATTGATGTCTTGGTACCGTGACTTCTTGTTGCGTGGTATCTTGCGCGAGTTCTCAATCTTATTACAGGAGAAATTAAATTAAAAAATTGTAGCTACCTATCTCGAATATCTTGGTAAAGATCTTGGTATTAAGGACTCTCTATCTTCCATGATAACAACATGACCCAAGAATGTACTCGTATAACTCTCTTGACAGTAAATCATCTGGCGCTGAACTCTGACCTATCTTACCAAGACCAGCTATCTAATGACGCAACTCATTTTGGTAAACGATTACGCTTCTTCTTCTTTTCGTGTGGTTAGTGACTAACCTGGTGTCAGAGTTTTAAAGCCGCCCATGGGCCTCTGACTTGGCTTCACAAGCCGTCGAGAAATATCTCTCAGGCATGCCGGTTTCCTCACGATGTTTTCCTTCACCGTTTTTGAAGCAAGTGACAATTATACAATCCGCACATGAATCCGAAAAGTCAGAGGTGCTTGGCACCGAGGCTTGAGGACTTGGCAGTCCGACGATCATACCACGAGGCTATCACTGCTGTTAATGACTGCGATAACCCTAATCTGTTTCATTATGACAGTTCAACAACGTTCATTGCATTATTTATCTACGTTGTTGATCTTAATTGTTTTTTTTTTTCGAACTTACGAAGCAATGGCTTACAAATCTGTTTAAAAATGATTGAGATTCTGATTGATCGTGTATTACGCAATTAGGGTATTGACAATTAAAGACCGTTCTATTGTTGTCATGCGTCTTCCCTCGCCCACACCACATCCCGAAGCATGAGATAATAACAGGCTGCAGGTAGGTAATGATTGACCCAGTAAACTATTGAATGAATTATTATTGTAATCAACTCCGAAGTGTTACTGGGTTTTTCCATGTGATATTAATTCTCAGTAGCAGCCCGGAGTGCAGCAGGATTTGTGCCCGGTTGGTTGAAGACAATAGGCTCACCCCCTATTACATGGGACTTCAACATAACTGGCGAAATGTGGGTGTACTATAGGTACAGCTCTGCCTTACCCTACGGGGAACACAGGCGTGATGTTATGATATGTTTTAGGTAACTCCGATAAGTTTACATTTCATGAGTAATTCATTTAAATAGGACTTAATTGATTTACGTAAAGTTGATCATTAACAGCTTACATTGAATTGTAATTCTATATTGATTCATACTGCTAAAATTTAATACTATATAATTTTAAGATTTTATCCTTTATTATTAATAAGATGTCGATAATCATAAAGGCTAGTTATAGAATGATTCAGTCCAATAATTATCTGTTTATTATTTTGTTATTCCGCTTTATTCTGTTTATTAATTGCGACCACAAAAAAATGAAATAAACACGAAGAAAATCCATTTAGCCGAGAATATAAAATAAATGGAATAAACATGAAGTTATACGACTGGTTCACGTTTAGTTACATGACAGAGAACTATTATTGAACAAACAGACAGTTTACGTGTTTAGGGGCAGTAACCAGGGATGCCGCGACACGCCATGTAAACTAATCGCACAAAACTATCCCGTTCCCGTCAAAAATACACGCATGATCACACCCCAGCACGCATTCATGTCAAAGAGAACCAAAAACAAAAGAACATTAAAAACAAATTAAAAAGACATGCCAACTATTTGGTGTCACACCTTATCAAATAAAAAACAGACGTTTCTAAACGAGCGACCATCAAATACAATCGCGACATTACCCATACATAGAAATGTGGGATGATTCCATTTTTGAATTGATAAACGTCTCGCGTGCCGTGAAGTTGGCAGCGTGCTATTGCGATCGACCAATCACAGGCCGCGATCCGGCCGCAGCGCGGAGGCGAAGCAAGCCTCAAAAATCCCCACGGGGCCGACCGGTTGATCAAATCTGCGAGTAGTGTAGTGCGAGAGTCGCGTATATAGTGTATTAAGTTATTTATTACAAAACAAATTATTTTTTAATAATCAAACATGAGGGAAATCGTGCACCTCCAGGCCGGCCAGTGCGGAAACCAGATTGGAGCTAAGGTATGTATTCCCACTATTGTTTTCGTTTTAGACTCCGGTACGGGAACCGTTGCTAATGGCGTCTACCATGGAATCCGCTAGAAATACAATTGGAATCGTACTTAGAGTAATGTTAGTTCGCTATTTACAGTATTCTATACGAGAATAATGATGTAGCAAGGAGTGCCATTGTAAAGAGATTTTTCAAACAAAACTAGGTCGACCGGTACAATGTTCTGTTCTTGCATAGCTTCGTTCATAATTCGGGAATGGATAATGACAGAACGGTTATTTTTCGCGCTCGAACGCACCGGTAAGGAGGGCACCACTGTCATCCCCTAACATGCATGATCAAAAACTATATTGCAGCAATAAAATGTGTAAAATATGTGAGAAGTAGAATATGTAGATACTTAGATAATATTTTTTTTATCAGAAGGTCAACAAAAGACAATGACATGAGATTTAAATCTTTAAGATACAAAAAATGTCTCGTATGAATTTCGCAGACAGTTTTTTCAATATTGTAGTACCTACGTAGAACTTATTTAGGCTATGAATTTGGTAAAAGTATATGTTTTTCCGGCAACATTTTATCAACAAACCGACTATTGATTTTGATTTAAAGTTTCCAGAAACTTCGTGCTTAATTTAGCGGATAAGTACGTAAAATAAATAAATTTAAAATAAAATAGGCGAAGACATTCTTGCCGTCACGTTAGTATGTGGTACAATTTCATTGGTCAATATTCTACAGAAACTGGTTGAGAATCCAACGATCCACGGATTAATCTAAATAATATACTTGTTTTGACTATTACAGACTTGTTTTGCAAACATAAATCCTTTTTAATCTTTATGGTAAATGTCGGTCATAAAGAAAGATTTTCATTACAGTTTGACAGATGGTAAATCAAGTTGATTTGAGATCTCCTTTCTCCATTGCTTGTATCCATTTTATGGTCGTTTAATTCGAAACTTGATTGAATCGTCTTGAGAGCACTCAAATGGAAGTTGGAATAACAATCATAGCAAAATTGCAGGCCAAGATTGCACTATAATTCATTTAGACGGGTTTGAATTCAGAGATAATACAGGAAGAATTGATAATGTATGACCTCTACACTCGTTCACACTTGACAGATTTCAGATGACATTGCATCTAAAATGTCAGCGAAGCAAAACCTGGACAGCCGTGTTGCCATGTCAACATTTTTGACATAATATTTTCTTCCTAATCCGAACGTCGATAGCCAATAAGGTGACGTCCTAGATACAACTTAGCAACTTACCTGGCATATGAGCAGTAATTAAAATACTTTCTTTTTCAAATACTACAGAGAACAACCGCTGTTCACCGTTGTGCATGAATAACAAGCTATACGATGGTCTAACGCGTCTATAGTTGCAGAAGTATATTCTCACTTTTTTTTCCCACCTCTATTGGCTTCGTTCCAATTCTTATTCAAAATCAAAATCACTTCTTCAAAATAGGCTGAAAAACAGAACTTTTTGATCGTCAAGATATGACATGAGACAGTCTCCCAAAACGCCCGTCTCCTAGTGCTTTAGCTGGGAAGAAGTGGTGCAACAAACTCCCCAGCAGAAATATGAAATATTCGAGCTGTGTCAGCTTATTGAGCAAAACAAGTAATTGTGATAAATTGAGGTCAGTCCTAAGTCATCATCAATCTCTCGTGTTTTCAATTCAATCAAGGCAATGTTAGATGAAACGATTCCGCATTGAATTTAACAGTAAATGATCGTCTACGCTGATCGAAAACACTCACTGGAGTGAGTGTTTTCCTAGTATTCGTGTCTGCCAGTTTTGAAGCCATTAAAAATATGAATTAGAAAAACGGAGTATCACAGTACACTTCTGTTAAGGCTCACAGTTATGGGAACTTTGTTCTTTTAATTGCAAGTGCAAGAGTGCAAAAGCATCCTCAATCTCTGTATCTTGATGTGGCACATGTTTAAAACTTCCTGACGACCCAAATTCCAAAACCAGCGCCCGCGCGTACGCAGTCCTTTATTTTGAATCCAAAACAAGATCACATAAATCTTCCAACGCCCTAAAATAAAGAGCAACATCAATACGAAGAGCTACGAACATCAAAAAACTTAAATATAGCCCGTTTTTATCAACAAGAACCTTTCAAAAACTTACGATGTTATACCAAAGAGTTCTCATCAAATTGAGACTCAGATTGTTATTGATTGAGCAAGCTCTTCGTGACTATTTACGTCTGTAAGTCATTAGTTAGTCAGAATATGAATCATGCAGTCTTGGTATTTGAATGCGAGTCAGATACACTTATAGGAATATTTATAACAGCTGTGTTAACATCTTAAAGAAGACAGGCCATTTTGAAAACGTATTCTGTATTGTAGGTGTCGATATGGTTAAGGAAATACCGTCTAGCTTTACACAGTTATATGGCTCGTTTTTTTAATATTCTCATAATAAATGACATCATTGACTCTAAACTTTGCCACTGTGATGCGTAAGCAAACCTTGGAACTAGCCTACTACAGCAAAAACCTCCCAGGCAAAACAAATGAGTACAACATATTTAATATTACTCATGGTTGTAGTAAAGTAGTAGTGTAGTGGTCTATAGTAGCTATAAGCATTGTATAAAATCAGATAGTTGCGAACGATTTCATCCGGTCACTGCACGAGAAAATTGTCTATGACGTCCGGCGGTTTTTTATAAAGATCATTGTGCCGTGAATCATTTTAAGTAATGTATTGATATTTTATTGGCTTATAGCAAAACAGTTAGGAGAATTTTGCACACACAGAAATTATGTGGAATAGCCTAGGTGAGATTATAAAAGTAATCATTTGGAAGTAGGAAAAGTAAGAAGACCATAAATCAATAAACACATTTGATCAAAACGAGTTACTAGAGAACACTCGAAATTAACAGTCGGTTACGAATTACAAAAATGGATAATCAAAAAGCGATTTCACGATCAATTTATCAGAAAACGAACTATAAAGTTAATAGGAACGATAAAATGCAATCAAACATCAATGCAACGTCAGAGAGCAATCCATTCTGAAGCGTTTAAGATGACCATTAAGATCTGGCTTTTCTCATTACTAATTGTGCTCATATGGGAGCTTATCTTATCAGTCGTTTGGCAATAGGAGCCAAAGATTACAGAGTTCAACGCCCCGACGACGACGGCAACCGGTCGATGCCCATTTATAAATAGCGTTCATAGTCGCCGTGGTTCGCCATAGAGTTGCATGCACAATACCGTTACCATATAACTATTATGCCCAGCATACATATCTCGGATGGATTAACTACAGGAAGTCAGCGATGAAGCCAACAATAATAAACTTAATGTGTTAAATTCTGGAGCAATGAACTCCGGAATTTGCAAGGCTTAGCTCTAAATTGATTAAATTCAGAGTATCGGACAGAAAATAAATTGAACAAGGTACATATAAAGTTACGTTCGAGAATGCAATTGTTCATTTAGGTACATCCGAAAATAATGAAAACGATACACAATTACATATTTTTTCTGTTCGCAAAGATACATTGCAAAAAGTCAAAGACCAACTCTCATTCATCATGTTCAAAACTGCGAAAGTCAGACATATCGAGAACGGTCTGTAAGGTGAAATCTAACACAATGGTAATAGTATTACGACCATGAAACCATTACACAGACGCCATAGTTTCCCTTCGTCCGTTCACACGATACTTTCAACTTGCCTGCTCTATCTAGTTACTCAGAAAGCAAGCCTTTCGAACATGCCTTTCACTTTTCGCTGTTATTAAAAATCATTACAATGTCATCTATGAAAGTCTTGATGAATTGACGTGTAATGCGGATTGGATTTTTATCGAGATTTTTATGTAATTATCTGTAGACAGCATTATGTATATCTTTGGAATTAGCGAACTCAAATTTGTGGAACAAGATATTGTAGCCTACGTTTTATCCGTGTTGGAAATTATTGGGCACCTTTCCAAAAAGGCAAAATTGGTCAGTCCGTGACCGCAGTAATAATTTAAAGCTAATATAGTGTTTTATGATGCCATAACTGGACACTTAAATGATTTAATCCAGCTAGATAATATGCTTTAAAACTAATTCACCGATCTCTTTTTGGCGATGCCAAAGAACTCAGAGACACTTTAACAACATCCAAAATGAAAATCGATTCATTCTAAAAATACCGATCGCCTCATAAGGACTTGAGTTAATTTAAACATCTACACTAAATAAACAAGAGTCGAAGTTAAACCCTGAACCAAAATGGCAGCCATCTTAGTCATATTACCATATATGAACATGTCGAGTTGTACCCACTCGCGGATGACATCACTAGGATCGGCGCGCACACGCCGCTGAATTTTAATGTACCAACACCACGACAACGATCGCTTCATACAGCCTTGTGCCGCTAAGTATTTTCACCAGCAGTTTAACAAATTACGTAAGCGTTGAAAAATTGATTTACGATGCGGTAAGCTTTTAGTGAACGATCGTAAAGTTCAGATTAACGCGCGAGACAATACAAGTTCCGACACCGACCGACGCCCAAAACTTGGTTCCGACTTCTGATCACCATTTGGTAGGCGTGGCGATTGCGTCAGATAATTGCACGTATCCGCAACTACAGCTATATTACGTAGTTTAATTCTTGAAAATAAACATACAGTGGGTAATTGTTTCATTGCGTAATTTCGACAACCATATGGCCGTCAGCCCTGAAATTAGGTCGCAGATTTCAAGGAGCATCGAAAAATTGAATGCTAATAAGCCGAGTCGTTCAAGACATTCTCCGCTTATACGGCGAGATAAACCAAATACGGAGGACGTGGGCGTCGGCCGTCGTTGAGGCGAGCTATTGTGCCGTAGTTATAACTCATGCCATTGTCTTGCGTAACCCTTCCCGAAGTTGAGCGTTCATTAATGATGTATTATATATCCTGTCTACCTTTTACGACGGTTCATTGAGCTTTGTAACCTTTAGAAAACTACATTTGAATAGAATCACGAAAGTGTCCATTGAAACTCGAACGGAACTCGCTAGGGACGACTCTCCCGTGATATTAACACGACACAGAACCGGTTGGAAAGTAGCGTCGGCGCACCGGGCGCACTTACAAATAGTCTGCCAAGAGCTTTCGTGTAGGCATCTTAATTGACTGCATTCTATACCGCGCTCACTACACCACTGCTTTCGTTCCGCTAACGGTAATACTTTTGTTCCAGTTCTGGGAGATCATCTCCGACGAGCACGGCATCGACCCCACCGGTGCCTATCATGGCGACTCGGACCTGCAGCTGGAGCGCATCAACGTTTACTACAATGAGGCTTCCGGCGGCAAATACGTGCCACGCGCCATCCTCGTCGACCTCGAGCCCGGCACTATGGACTCGGTGCGCTCGGGACCCTTCGGACAGATCTTCCGACCGGACAACTTCGTGTTTGGACAGTCGGGAGCCGGTAACAACTGGGCGAAGGGTCACTACACAGAGGGCGCCGAGCTAGTCGATTCAGTATTAGACGTCGTACGCAAGGAAGCAGAGTCATGTGACTGCCTTCAAGGATTCCAACTCACACACTCGCTCGGCGGCGGCACTGGTTCCGGAATGGGCACACTTCTTATCTCCAAAATCAGAGAGGAATATCCCGACAGAATTATGAACACATACTCAGTTGTACCTTCGCCCAAAGTGTCAGATACAGTAGTAGAACCCTACAATGCGACTCTCTCAGTTCACCAGCTCGTAGAAAACACAGACGAAACCTACTGTATCGACAACGAGGCCCTTTATGACATCTGCTTCCGCACGCTCAAACTGTCCACACCCACCTATGGCGATCTCAACCACTTGGTCTCCCTCACAATGTCCGGCGTCACCACCTGCCTTAGGTTCCCCGGTCAGTTGAACGCTGATCTCCGCAAACTTGCCGTCAACATGGTTCCCTTCCCACGTCTCCACTTCTTTATGCCCGGCTTCGCTCCCCTCACATCCCGCGGAAGCAGACAATACCGTGCTCTCACCGTGCCCGAGCTCACGCAGCAGATGTTCGACGCCAAGAACATGATGGCGGCATGCGACCCGCGCCACGGCCGCTACCTGACCGTGGCCGCCATCTTCCGTGGACGCATGTCCATGAAGGAGGTGGACGAGCAGATGCTCAACATCCAGAACAAGAACTCCTCATACTTCGTGGAATGGATCCCTAACAACGTGAAGACCGCCGTGTGTGACATCCCACCTCGTGGTCTCAAGATGGCCGCCACGTTCATCGGCAACTCCACCGCCATCCAGGAGCTGTTCAAGCGCATCTCGGAGCAGTTCACCGCTATGTTCAGGCGCAAGGCTTTCTTGCATTGGTACACCGGTGAGGGCATGGACGAGATGGAGTTCACTGAGGCGGAGAGCAACATGAACGACTTGGTGTCCGAGTACCAGCAGTACCAGGAGGCCACCGCCGACGAGGATGCCGAGTTCGATGAGGAGGCAGAACAGGAGCTCGACGACCACCATTAGAGGGCGCGCGTGCACTCCGACACACATAGTACATTGCCATTGTATTTACTCGTTACTTTATGTTTAAGTAACATTAATGATTCCTACGATGTGTTTTGAATGAAAAGACATGCTTTCTAACTTTTAACAGAACGCACGACTAAAACCCCGGATATGTCATTATGCGTCTCGTAGGCATATTATGTAATTGTATACATATACATTCCTAGTGATTCCATGCCTAGCCTCGTTGAGAGCAAGATCTGAACATTTCTAAGGCTGATAGACACTCTTTATGTATTTATGATAAAGTTAAAATGTCTCCAAACATAGGCATACAAAAAAAGATTATAGAGTGCTTCAATAACCGAAGTTTTATTACGATTAAAATTGTTTTCAACAATATAATTTAATGTATATAATAAAGATTTTTATTTATTTGATTGTTTTCTTTCTATCAACTCCAATAGTCAAGGTGGACTAAACTTACGTCATGGTTTAAAGAAATATAAGATTCCGAGTATTAAATGAGTTCCTCGAAGGTAACTGTCGTAATCCACTGATGATAGATATCAACAACTAGACGACAAACAAACAACTCTGGAAGCCATGACATAATCCACAGATAAGATATTCTACTGACCAAAAATATCACTACCTACATAATTATGACACCAAGTCCAAAATTACAGACATTAAAATCTATTGTTAAATTAAATTATCATAAATACCTATTTATGACTGAACGATTCATTTAATAACTTTGTAACAGCAAAAAGTAGGCAGTACGCAACTGACATCATCGCCTTGGACTAAATTTAGAAATGCACTATACGTCGGCCATTTTGAGTGGCCACTGTCAATTCCCGTTATAGCCTCTATTTGTACTAATAAATGAATTAGATGGGGGCCGAGAGGTATCAATTTAAATTGGTCAGGTGATAACTGGATGATGTCATAGCATTCGTCATAAACAAACAACTTATGTCATGTAGGTTTGTGTGACATTCGAATACTACGATTAAGTTGTTGATAAATTTAAATGTATGATTTTATTTGCGGTTTTGTTGCGGTTTTTCTTAAAATTAGATTAAGAAGTCTTGAATCATTCTGATTGGTACTTGGTAAGAATACCATTAAAATTACTTCTCGTAAAACCTAAAAGTTTTAAAGTGTGTTCTAAATCCGAATAGTGGAAAAATATGGCTGAGACCAATGATATGTAAAACGAGGTAGATATGTTAACACGCTCGCGCTCGCGAAAACTTGGCTAATTATCCAAGTTTTCTTCTATTTGCCTCTTTTTGCACGTCACACACGTGCTGTCACATCAGTCCTACTTCCAAGTCTTGTGTCATCTAATAGAACACTGATGGCACGTGGAAGTAGTAGGTACGCATCCCAACCAGCACACAAGCGCTTCAACAAGGTGCACAGTGGGATTTTCATAACGGCCTCGCTCGGTTCCATTAGTACGATATAATATGGTGATTCTATGTATAAGCGGCTACAGATCTCTTGTAGCGCCAAATAGGCCCATATTATCCTGCTTATAGCTCTACAATGGGTCTACAGTGGTCGTAAATAAAAGTTAATTTCATCTGTTTATCACACAGCACTTGAACAGCTCCTATACATTTACTGGGCTGTACAATGCCTGTATAAGCAGCTTGTGTGCTAGTTGGGATGTCACAACATTGTGCCGTTTTTGAAGATCGAATGTTGGCGGTAGGTAACAAACATAAGCATAAGCTAATTAATAAGTTAATTAGCTAATTTTTAAGTGATAACTCAGTTTTCACTTAAAAATATCATTAGCTTAGGCTAAAACAGATTGTCTAGCTAGACGTCTACGATAATACTTATCTAAGAGATTGATGAATGATAATGATGGTCCAGTACACAGTTATTGTTTCAACACATTATTAGTATTGCCACATTTACCGTCTTGTATCTTGTCCGAAACGTATCCGAAATAAAAATAAATGAAATCCTGCCAACATTTTGACAGGTTCCGAATTTGAAAAATTGTTAGCATACAATTTTGCGTGAGTACGTGAACTAAAGCGGACAAAACAAAAGAGACTGCATACGAAAAGTCTTAGCAACACCAATGTCTCAAAGTCTAAGCAAAAAAGTTCGTAAAGTACCTATCATAATGCTAGCCACACTTCATCATAACAACAATAAGCAACACATGTCCATCGAATTATAATTAGTCATTACTTTTTCGAACTGTGAGAATAATCAATTATCACAAGGCTGTCACTGACCGCTGCCATCATCTCTAGGAAGTGCTATCGCAGTTAAGAGTCCGCGCCACCCTTAGAGTACTTATATAACACTAAGGCGCCACCACTAAAGTCCGATAGACGTAGCGCTAGTGTCTATGTCATTGCATCAAATTGCATTTTTTTTTTTTATTCCACAATTTTCCACCGGACTTCAGTGGCGGCGTGGACTCCAGTAACCAAACCATGAGTCGGTGACGTTAGTTACCTGTCACTTTATTTGGTCAATCAAATATGTAAGATAAAATATAAAGTACAATACAAGCTAATTCTATGGTAACATTCAAATTTTGAGTCGTTCCTAGAGCCATATCATTGGCAGCAAGACCAAAAACGTCCTTACCAAGACGGTTCTGAAGCCAAGTTACTTACTGTTCATCCTAAACCGTATACCTATAGACCATAGACCAAACTGCACTATTCCAAAAATAGAGATGTCATAATGTTTTCATAATAAAGTGCTCGCATTATTATAGAATGACTACATCACAGATATGCTGACATTCTGATGGGTTCTCGGACTCAATGTAAAACATGCAGTTAGGCAGTATATCTAGACATGTTTGTTGATCTTGAAATTATCGATTGCTATAAAAAAAATAGGTTTAAACACGTGATTATGTGTTTGTTTGAACATGCGTAAGATAATACCTATATGATTCAGTAGTAGTCTGACAGCAAAACTGCTGTCAGCCTACTTATTTTTTTTAGCGTTGCTGAAGTAGGTATGTTTAATGCAGCTTCTCACCGATAGTTGTTTCATGCAGATAAATCACTTGAGTTATTGGATCAGTTAATAGGCCCTATTAAACTTCATAAATATACTTTTTTTTTTTTTTTTTTTTTTGGGTGGGAAATCATCAAATGACTCCTCCCGCTCTGGGCGGAGCGAGAGGGAGTGTCAGACTTTTACTGACTAAAACCCACCCATGTTCCTTCCGTTGCCTGTGTGCCGGGGCCGCGATATCCCTTTCGTCATAAATATACTTCAGAATACATTTAAAAGAACCTACGCCAACTTTTAAAAAAAGAGGCGTGCTACAAGGCTCTATTCCGGGTCCTTTTCTGTGTGGGCGACAATCGAAGAACTTGTAAGTAAAAAAACGACTGGTGCACATCCTTTTTTTTTTTTTTTTGACGGTGGGTTATCATCAAATGACTTCTCCCGCTCTGGGCAGAGCGAGAGGACGTGTCAGACTTTTACTGACTAAAACCCACCCGTGTTCCTTCCGTTGCCTGTGTGCCGGGGCCGCGATATCCCTTTCGGACAAACTCGCAACCCTGGCAGGCATTGGCCCTTACGGACCCCGTCAGTTGGTGCTGACATCTCTTTGAGGCGCGCGTGGACCACAACGCGCCGTCGACCCGGGCCTGGTCCTTATCGGACGGCGAGCTGCCCATTGCTCACCGTCCGCAAGCCCGCGCCTTCTGTGGCCGGAAGTTGGATCGCGACTTCCGACGCCCGGGACGTCTCCTGCGGCGACTAGGGGCGCGAGGGCGCGAATCTTGCCTCTCTCTCGCGCGCTCCGCCTCCTCCTTCGCGAGCATTACTGCTTCGCAGAAGGAAGTGACGGCCTCCCATGCACTCTCGCTCCGGACCATGGCCTGAACCAGGGCCGGACGCGAGAGATCGCCGACGCCGATCGTCTCCGTGAGGACACGGCAGTGCTTCGCCCAAGCAGGGCAGACCTCCACCGTATGCTCCACCGTGTCCTCCGGGCGATCCACACAGTGGTGACACCCGGGCGTTTCCTCCCGCCGGACGGAACAGGAACCTCCCGAAACAGCCGTGTCCGGTGAGGACCTGCGTCAGGCGGAAGGTCTCTCCTCAAAGAGGGGACTTATCGCCACAATTGTGGCGTGCCCAGCGCTGGGTTGCGACAATCGAACTCTCCATGCCGCCATGATATCCCGCCGGAGCTCTGTCCGCTGGGCCGTGATTTCTCGCAGCAGCGTTTCGCCTCGCGACACTCCCACATGTGCGCGAGGACTTTTGCCTCCAGATCCCATGGCGGTAGTCAGGCAAGAAGTCTCGCCGCCTCGCGGGAGACCGCGTGCGGTATCCTCGGAAACCTGGTCCACATCCTGGGACCTATTTATTATTACTAACATTTTAAATGGTTAGATTGTCACCGTCATTGTCTAGCCTGTCAGTTTTATTAAATTGGCCCCAGGTTGAATAACTTTATCGTACCTCACAACACCTTGACAGCAAGTGTTCAGTATCCACAATATTCTTGTTGCTACCGTCCCAGTGATCTGTGTCATCCATACAATGGCTCGTACGATACGGATAGTAAACTATTATTTGTTATTCAATGAGCAGAAGTTATTTACTGTCAGTTACATCACCATAGGGCTTTGTGAACTAAATTGACTATGTATTGGAATAGGATTTAATGTTTAAACTGTTCTATAGCAGGACAAACCCCTCCTCATGCAGCGAAGGAACGACTGTTGGTCACTAACCACACTCTCTGCGAGGTGGCGGTTTTAACGGTATTATCTTTGACATATAAAGCCGTTTGTCCACCGCCAGGTCAACGAGACATCAACGAGAACGAGATGACGGGCGCCGAAGTAGCCATACATACACTTACTATGGCCGCGTCTCCACCGCACGTCTGTCAACGGGAGATCACGTTCGGGTAGAATAATCTCGTTTCTCGTTGACGTCCCGGTGACGGTGACGGTGGCGGTGGACAAACGGTGTAATAGTAGGTAGCTACATAAGTCAAAAATCAATCTGCCTAGCCTTTTCCCAACTATATTGGGGTCGGCTTCCAGTCTAACCGGATGCAGCTGATTACCAGTATTTTACATGGGGCGACTGCCTATCTGTCCTCCACAACCACGTTACTGTGTAATACGATACCCATTGGTAAGACTGGTTTTCAGACTTCCAGGCTTCTGACGACCCGTGACGACTGTCAAAGATCCACGAATGACAGTCGAGACCAACGGCTTAACGTGCTTTCCGAGGCATGGAGGAGTCTCGGTATGTAAAGATGGTCACCCATCCACAGACCAACCCCGGCAAGCGTAGCTTAACCTGATGGACCGACCTGTGCTGCAGTCATTACTTAGCGAGGAGGCCAGGAGGGGTTGTGGAGGTCATATAGACAGTCACTCCATATAAAATACTGGTATTCAGCTGCATCCGGTTAGACTGGAAGCCGACCCCAATATAGTCGGGAAAAGGCTAGGCAGATTGAGTCTTTTTTTCTGGTTTAAACAAAGAAATATTGAAGACTTGCTTATCAGAGGTGTAAAATATGGGATTACTGCTTGATTTCGAATGTCATATGCCCGATGGCTGATTCCCCGAAGATAGTAACCAGCCTATGACGTCTATCAACGAACTTCAGGTTAGAGGAACGATGAATGAAGTATCATTCATTGATGGAGTTTTAGAAAAGATAGAAAATGTATTTATTGAGACTTGCACAGGAAATCACACATTAAAAACACACTAAACATAAATATAAAATAAAAAAACAAAGTAACATATTATTACATTAATAAATAAATAATAAAATAAAATCAAAACTTTTTAATTCAGACTTAAAAATCCATAGAATGTTAGTACAGTAAAACTTATGAAACTAGTGTTAGTAGTTAAAAACATTATAAATACTTATTTTCTAATGTGGGTTTTAACCCAGTGCTGGACGTAACGCGTGTCCAGCCTATCCGCAATAACAGCCAGGATGCTGTTGGTGCTGGCGCGCAAGCTGCTGAGCGCCTCGGCGCACCGCTTGCGGAGCACGGCGTGGAAGCCGTCAACGTGTGCGTCCGCGAACATGCCCGAAGCACTGCACCAGCGCGGCAGCCCCAACAACGCCCTGAACGCATTGTTATATTGGACGCGCAGGGCGCTGAATGATCTTTGCGTATAATGAGCCCACAAGCAGCACGTGTATAGTGAGGAACAGTGCGCTCTGAACAGTGTTATTTTCACTTGAGCATTACAACGTTTAAACCTGTGGGCTACCATGTTCGCTCTGATAGACAGCGCCCTACGCTCCCTGTTAATGTCCTCATCATCACGTAGGAGATCAGTGACTATGTGCCCCAGATATTTAAAACAGGTGACCACTTTCATCGGTCTTCCGTTCAAAGTCACGGGAGGAACCTGATCCGGTGACTTGGCACCTGCCTTAAATACCATGAGCTCACTTTTTGTGACATTATATTTGAGGCCATGACTAGCCGCGTACGTCTCACGTACATTAACTAAGTTCCTAATTCCACCGATCGTTGGGCTCAGCAGCACCATGTCGTCTGCATAACTCAGATTATTTACACAAATATTGTCTACGTGACAGCCGACATGCATGCTGCTGAGCTCAACCTGTTAAATCATGTTTCCTGTTATCTGTTAAACCTGTTTAATCTGTATATAAATGCTCTAATTGAGCTCAACGATTAGAGCATTTATATACAGATTAAACAAAACTGGGGATGATAAACCACCCTGTCTTACTCCACATTGTAATCCATAAGGATCCGATAAGATCCGCCCACTTTACATAATTGACCTGACTCTGATACCAATACGAGTACTTTAGGATAGCAATTGTCTCACCAGGTAAATTGGTTTCCTTAAGCATGTCCCAGAGTTTATCATAATTAACAAGGTCAAAAGCTTTAGAGAGGTCTAAATAACAAGCATAAATGGGCGTTTTCCTACTCGTGTAATACTCAATAAACATTACCTACATTTAAATATTATTAATCATAATTATTTTTATATTATTAGTTTGAGTTGTCCTTATCCCAAATACACAGCAGGATGCTCCACTAATTAGAATAAACAATTTTCTCCGGCAGATAAAATTTTTGCATCTCAAATATGCATTGATAAAAAATACACTTAAGTAGGTAGATATTTACTTTCTTTACAAATACTTTCACTTTTTATTTATTTACTGTGTACACTTTTATTTACAAGAATAACTTCATTGCTTAAATTAACTTTCTCGACTAATTAATAATAAGCATGTTGTTTTTGTTTATGATGATTAAACATTAAAATGTCAAGTGTCACTGTAATTAAGCTTGACTGGATTTACGTGAGCTATGTCGAGAATTCGTGATGAAACAATCACTGTCATGCGGAGAAAAATACGAGTTTTTTATACTATTGAAGCTACTGGTATTTATGAAGCCGTATTGTTTAATAAATATCAGTTGCAGAATTGTTTCTCTTTCTTTCAAACGTAAAATGCAAAAAATATACAAAAGCTGCTCCAAAGGGGCTCGCTTGGGCTTGCGGACGGTGAGCAATGGGTAGCTCGCCGTCAGATAAGGACCAGGGGCCCGGGTCGACGGCGCGTTGTGTTCCACGCGCGCCTCAAAGGGATGTCAGCACCAACTGACGGGGTCCGTAAGGACCAATGAGGCGCTGGGGTTGCGGGTTTGTCCAAAAGGGATATCGCGGCCCCGGCACACAGGCAACGGAAGGAACACGGGTAGGTTTTAGTCAGTAAAAGTCTGACACGCCCTCTCGCTCTGCCCAGAGCGGGAGAAGTCATTTGATGAATTCCCATCCTCAAAAAAAAAAGGGTCTCGCTGGCGGCCTTACAACTTGCATCTGCAGTTGTTTGCAACGCACCCGGCAGACTGCTTGCAGTCTGCAAGCCAGCCTGTCAACACACTCTGACATCATAGTTTCAAAAAACTTGTTTTCCAAAGAAATACAGAGTAGGCTACTGCTGACTTTCCGCGAAAAACCAAAGATTAAAATTACCTAGACTGTGAATGAGATAGTTTGCGCACATGATGATGACCAAATCCTATCTAAAAAGAACGATCGAACGGGTAGAATAATCTCTCAAGAAAAGTTTTAACAAATGAAAAAGATTTGTTTTTCGTTCATCGTGGGCTATCGTGGTTACTTGTTTTAAAAGGTACTTTTAATAATCAACATGCAGCATTCGATTATCAGAGAACTTTGTCCGCCAGGTTATCTAAACATCTCAAACATAATTATCGTTTAGGTAAGCTATTAATTACCTACCCATTTATTGCTTATTTCAATACCTATTAGTCATGGCGGAAATCCTAGTCTCAGACGCCATCCGTTCGAAATTCAAACTGCGAAGTTTATATTATTTTTGGACATAGTGTCCGCTGGACGCATTCAAAATAAGGCTTTTTGTCTATGGTTACTATTAGGAACGTATCTATGGGCCAGTCTCGAAACGAATCAATTATTTTCACCGTTACAATTTGATTGTAATACGCCAGATTTTCGAGACTGTTAGAATTCAGGTATTGCTGGGTCAAGAGCCTGGTTATTTCCAAATTTAAGTTGAACAAATTGAAAGTCACTTTTGTTTTTGCAAATTAGCTAAGGCTTGATTGAAAGAATTAGGGAAAGGACTGAAATGGTGCCTAGGTACCCATCTAATAAACACCAGAGGAACAGGAAATCAAAGGCTGGTCATCTTTTTGACAATGGGCGAAACTTTAGGGACTTTAGCCCATTGACAATAAGTAATTAATGTGATGCTCTTTAGCCACTAAAGACCATCACATATTTACTCTGTTTAACTCATAAGTTATGAAGTATAATTCATGCATGACCAGCAAACTAATGCAAAAATCATACTGCGAACATTCATTATGATACGGGTTTTCCAAACATTTAGCGGTCAAAAATCCTATTCAATAATGATAGTTGCTATAGCCTTGTTTTTCGTAGCTAATGTATTTCGTAGAACTTTAGAACGCCTAACAACTCTAACAACGTAGGTGTCTTGACAGTGTCACTTGAAGGCGTCAACCCAAGGCTGTTGACAGCGACTGAATGAATGAGTGATGCGCCTACTACGGTGTGCAAGACTGTACCAGAAGGCCAATTCTCGTACTCAAAAAACGTTCACATTCTAGTCGCAATCTGTCAAACTTGTCAAAAATGTTGGTAAATTGATTGTATTTTTGACAGATTGCGAATGAGATGCGAATGTGAACGTTCTTAAAAATTACAGGAATTGCCCCTCTGTTGTTAGTTACTTGTTTTTATTATAATCACCATTTAGAATTTTTACAAAACGAACAAGATTTTTGCCAAAAGCGACCTTTTAAAATAGGAATAGCCAGGACTGCCATACTGAAGTGCTTTTGGGTTATCCATGAATTTCTCAGTGGCAGCCTAGAGTCTGGATTTATTCCAGTCTATATACATGATATACAGGGTGGATTTTTGAGATAGGGCAGAAAGGGTAGGTACCTTAAACATTGTAGCTACATTTTGAGACATTTTGATCTGCATTTCACACATCACAGATTTTGAAGAAAAATTAGAGTGAGCAAGAAATTGGGAAGTTTTCACAAAAAAAATTTTTGATGCTTATCGATCCTGTTTCATATACTTAAGCACTAAAAAACTCTATTGTATTAGCAATAGAGTTTTTTGAGGTTCGAGGTCCTAAAAAAGTCAGAAATCGTAAAAATAATTTTCCTTACTTTTGGTAGGAAAGAAACTCTAACTTACCGGTACTTTTAGTGATGGACAGACTAGCCGAAAAGAAACAATTTTTTTGCTTAAGTTCGAGCAGACTCATTTCCTACGAAATTTATAAAAAAAGTTTTTTGCGTTTTTTGAGTTTTCATCTAGCTCAGTTGGTCCTATAGAGTTGTTTGGTCCTTATGAGAATAGGATCAATTGGCATAATTTTTTTTTTTTCTGAAAACTGTCCATTTTCTTGCAGCCTGTATTTATTTTCGAAATCTGTGAATGCATATCAAAATGTCTCAAAAAGTTAAGGACAGTCTCCTAAGACCGTTTTCTTGTAGCGACAACGGCTAATGTACTTGTCCTTACTGGGGCTATCTCAAAAATCCATCCTGCATATCTCTATCACTTCCTGTACTAGGCGGAATATAATTTTAATAGAGCTACACCTTTCCGATTCTACATGTCCTAAAATGACAATCAAAACCAAGGCTGTCGTTAACTCGACTAACTTGTTGCACTGCACACGGGAACACCCACGCTGCGCTTGCGCCGATTCCCGAGCGGTTCAGTTTTTGTCCACAATCACACTCGGTTTCACTTGTATTGTGTTACTACTGCCAAAATAAAGACTATGTTATGTAACGTGAGACAACTTCACTGTTACATCTACTTGCTTATGTAAAACTTATAAAAGTGATTCATTCTTAACTATGTAGGTGGATTTTATGAAGAAATCGTTCGTCTGCTCGACTTAACCACGAGAAGACTTTATGCCTAGATGATGTTAAAACCAAGGGCTTATGAAAATAAAAATTAAAGCTGATGAGACAATAAAGTTGTTGTTGTTGTTGTTAAGTTGTTGTAGTTACCTTGTAATAAATAAATAAATAAAGAATATAAACTATTCTATCAATGCTAAACACCGCTAGATGCCAGACAATTCTGCTAAAATATACAGGGTGGCAGGGACATCGACGCGAAGCCTGTTATTTTTCGGCGGTTATAAATAATAAACAGCTGTTCCATACATTTTGACCGCGTAGGTATTGCACTTTTCTATGAAGATTTAAAAAAAAAATTACCGGCGAAGAATTTCCACGCAGGGGGGTTCAGAATTATGTACTGAATCCATGGTACCTACCCGTTTTCGCGTCGATGTCCCTGACACCCTGTATAACTAAGGTTTTCTCAAGAAAAATCACTAACCAGTAGTGATTTTTAAAATTGCCTCCAGAATTGCTATTGGGGGTAATATCAGTATGCCAGAACGGAACTTTAATTTCTTACTTTTCAGTCTGCAGACAGAACTCGATAACAGTTATTTTTGACCGGACACCTGAAGATTTAAAAATTCTCTTTTGGCTAAATACAATCTAGGAAGTCAAAACTATAAGAACTATAGATGTTTTGTTACTGTGTGATTTGTGACTAATTGTAGTCTCTAAGACAACCCCCGAGATAATTTCAACAGTAACTTGATCTATCTTCTGAACAGTGTCCCCAACAATAGATATATTATTGTATCGATAGTACCTAACTTAAATTGGTTTACCTTCTGAACAGTGGCCCTAACAATTTCACAAATCACACAGTAACAAAACATCTATAGTTCTAAACAATTGAAAACTAATACCTTAACAAAACAACCAATAACATTTAAAAACATGAATAATAAAGACATCTAACGTGTCATTACACTGATCTCTAAAAATAGTCCGCTTGTGTATGACATCACTAGTACCTAAGGCTGATCGCACAGCCTTAACTTCAGTGGCACAGTCTCGCGTGTGGGTGACCTTAGCTGTCAATCAGTGTTGTATGTATGTAGGCTTGTGGGGACGTTGTAGGTACGTGTTTTACACCTTTTTAGAGAATTGAAGTTTGCATAAGTACAAGCCTTTTGCCGTATTTTATTGAATTAATGATTAAAAAAAAAAAAACTAAGATGTGAATGGCTGTAATAGTAAAAGGAGACCAGAGAAAATAGATAGATTTTGATGACAGCTCATAGAGTAGAGATAGACGTACGGAATAAAGGCCTGTGCAGACCAGCGCGACTTGTCGCGCGACGCGACACGAACAATACAATTTCTAAGAAAACTTCACAGTATAACAATAACCGGTGTCGCGTCGCGCGACAAGCGCGCTGGTCTGCACAAGCCTTAAGAAGACCGTGCACCGACTAAATAGTTCGGTATAGGTACTTACATCAAACATGATGATGGAAATAATTTCTGTATTTGTTACTTACTTTTCTTATAAGACTGCATAAAAGCAGTGCACGACCTAAATGTAGGTCGTTTTGAGTGTTGTGAGTGTTGTGACCTATGAGGTACCTATTGCAGTTGTAATAGGCAGCGCTACCGTTACCGCATAACATCAGGTGGCCGCCATGTTTTATTTAAATTAGACCCTGTTCCATGGTTTTAGGCGCGAATAGAGGACCATAGACAAAGTAAATAGTGGTCACCACCTTTTTTTCTCCTGTAATCTTACTGAATTAATTCACTGACAGACAACGCATAGCCTAAACCGCTGGGTCTATTAGCATACAATTAAGCACAAGAGTTTAACTAACTATGTAGAGAAAGTGAGCACTAAAAGGAAGGATTTTTGTTTTTTTATGAAAGTTTGTCATTTTTGACGATGTGAAGTCTCGTCGGGCACCAATATAAATAAATAGGTATGGCGAGCACATAATTTCTAGTCTTATCAAGAAATCCTGCAATGCAAAAAGTAAAACAATGCCAAAAGTTACCTACTTTTACATTTCCATTATAAAAATAAACCTTTTTTTCATGAACAATTGTGTTATTTCCTTCCCATTTCTACTGAAATAAACACCTATAAAACATTATTTTAATATCACTTTGCAACTTTCAGCATGTTTGTTTACCATACACGGTGTTAAGTATTACCAAACATACATCGTTGAACGGTCGCCATATTGGATGATCGATAGCTGTAGAAAGCTGTGACTCATGAGGATTTACGAAATAGTATAGTATTGTAGAAGAAATGAGGTTGGTGTACATTGCTGGCTGGTTGAATTGATTCAGGATTTAAACACAAAAACCAGCCCGTTTTCACACACCCACAATATTTTTGAACGTGCTTTCCAACGACACCCAACAACATGGGATAGATGAGAGAAAAAAATCGTCCCCACTATACGGTACATAACCTAAAAAAAAAATTTCTTGAATTTATTTTATCACATTTTACGGCGTGATTAATATAGTACTCTGAGCTAAGCCAAAGGCCGACAGACAGACAGACAGACGGACATGAAACGAGACGAGAGAGAAAGACGAGAAACTATAAGGGTTCCTTGTTGACTACGGAACCCTAAAAGGGTATGTTTTCATTTAGAATTTTATGACCAGCAAATTAAATACAGCGTCCAAGGTTCTTTTGGTTCCAAATTGTATACAGTTCCAAATTGTTTTGTTGCGGTCTTTCTAACTCCTAACGGGTTAATGTGTTTTCTTATATTGATGGGAACAATAGACCATCAATCATCTGTTCCGTTCGCCTGTCATGGCATAGGCCACTGCTGGTCATGGTGGACATGACCTTTGTAAAGTGTGTAGGCTAACTTATCAAAGATTGAAAGTGCTATTATGAACAGCTGTTATACATTTTGTGTACTATGAAAAAATATCAATAGGTATCAAGTTCCAGGATTTTGAGATTAAGTGCTTTTGTCAACCTGTATGTTTAAGACGAATTCTTAATGTAAACGTTAATTAACCACCAACCGAAGGTGGGTACGTATTTACGTATTTTATACTTAATTGGTCAAGTTGAAATTGAAAGTTGATACTGGTAACTGGCTCCAAAGCCAAAAAAACAAACTGTCTGTCAAAATAAATCAGTATCTAAAGCCCCCATTTACACGATGCAAGTTTCTTGCCTGTGGCATACAACAAAATTGAAGAAACCAATGACTTGCATCGTCTAAATACTATAATGACGGTGCAACTGCTATTGTTGCTTCATCTTATGGTATGCCACAGGCTGTTAAATCGGACCGTGTTAAACAGGTTTAAGAAAGGCAAAAGAAACGCTCAATGTACATCAGCCAACTGAAAACAAACGCCAGACACCACCGGCGCCACAGAGTGGAGAAATTCGTCCATCTCCAGTGCGAACCGAACAGATGGTCAGCTTGTGTGCAGACTGAAGTGACGCACTACACTGTGCCTAAAGTCTATACTAACCTATTTACTTACTTGGCAGACGGAGACAGACAATATGTCCAACGAAGTCGTCGGAAATGAAGACTAATTTTGGGGATAATACTTTGGTTTTGATAGTGATGATGCTAGAGCCTAGGCTAGACTTTTGGACTAGATAAGAAGATGATAAGAATAACAATCCTAACTTTATTAATATTCTAAATGCGAAACTGAGTATGTTTGTTTGTTACGCTTTCACGCTAAAACGGCTGAACGGATGTAGATGAAATTTGGCACATGGGTAGACTATGACCTGGGTTAGGTCATAGGATACTTTTTATCCCGATAGTACGTTCCCGTGGGATAATTTCCGACCTTCACACATGAAGCTGCGGGCAAAAGCTATTATTACATTTATAAAGAAAAACCATTGTTACAATCATTTTCTTAACGATAGGTAAGATATCTATCGGTAACAAGTTGTATTTTTAACAAAATAAGGTAAATAGTGGTCCCCAAACTAGGCGGCACCTGTATCTTGGGGGCCGGGTAATCTTATACTAGGCTAAAAGGAGGGTACCCTGCTGGTCCTTTTGCGCATTACGACAGCAGGTTGGACAAGTTCGTCAGAAAATTGGCCGATCTCCTCTGGAGCTTCTAGCAACTTTCTCTCAAAACATTTGTATGACAGGTTTTGAATCTGCCCACTCCACTCAGTCCTTTCGCTTCCCTCGAGTCCGACAGGTTGCAGTGTTAATCTTTCCACAATTTTCCATACCTCTACACATGGCGCGGCGGTTTTTTTTTTTGGGGGTCTACGACTGTAATGAGTTACGACAGATTTTTAAACTGATATTTCAGGTGACTACACTAACTACGGTCGATGACCCCTCAAAAAAAACATCACATTTATAATTTTTTTGTTTTATCATGTTTCGATATCGATAGGTACCCATCACATCTGCGGAGTTTCGCTAGCTAATTTAATTTGACCCTGCATATTGAACACAAACAGGAAATGCCTGTAATTTGTTGTTGTTCAGGAACAAACGATCTAGGTACTTGAGTACTTACCTACTTAGTCCTGCGTACGGCGCACTCTACAGATTGCTCTGGACGAACAGTCTAGCAAGGGAATCTTTTAGATTATTGTCTAATAGGTAGACAATAGCATTAAATTCCGAAGGTTGAACAGAGTGCTAGAGATTAAAGTTGTCTTTGGATAGCTGAAACTAACGAAGTACAGTTCGGCCATCGAGAGTAGGCGTTCTTGACACCTGTCAGTTTCAAACGAACGATGTGTTTTGCTAATTTGATCCTTAGTGCTTCTAGAAATTGTCCAACTGATAGGTGTTAGGAACGCATTCTCGACTGTAAAGGCTTCGCGCACTGCGGTGCGGTGACTTGCGATGCGTTGTTTTCGCAGCAACTAATAAAATCCTGCTTTGTTTTCTTATGCGTTTTTTTCCCGCAGTGCGCGCGCTTCCACTGTGTTTCATATTTTGCGGTCGCAAAACGTACCGCAGTACGCGCTAAGCCTAAATAAGTTCACAACAGTGAGAAAATATCCCTTGTAAGAATAGGTCGAGGTTACCGACCAGTTGGAATGAGAAGAGAATACTGATTGGTCCGAAATCAGGAATTTCTAAGTTTGTAAGTTTTATTCATAAACATTAACTTAGATAAGTAAGTGCTGTCTTAGCCTTATCGCTGTATTCAGCAAATTGAAAAATTCAGGACTGCGGCCCTTTCAAAAATACTTCTTCAGTCCTTCATTACTGAGGATGTGGACCCCGTGGTGGTAAGCGGACAATCTGCCTCCATCGGCTCCGCTACAAAATTGCCATCACCGCTGAAATTTGTTTCATGACGTAGCTTCTTTTACTTGGTCGGATCATCGTGTTGGTGACCAGCCTCGTGCTCTCTTTGCTTCGGTATTGTCAACAAAGACCAGATTTTCAAGACTGCTTTCCTCTACATCCTCTTCGCCCTATCCAAAAAAAAACAGAGCAAATTTATTTCAGCTGTAAAATTAAAACAAAACCCTTTCACAACACAACTCTCCTGTCTTTTCCTATTGTGATTTAAAAAAAACATGGAGGAACACCTACAAAAACATTCTTAATTTAAAGTGCATGTCAACGACCGGGCGTGCCTGCTGTGAGTCTGTGACGTCACTGCGGTGTGGCGGCACCCGGGTATCGAGCCGGGAACACACCCGCGAAATTGCGGACATGTCTAGGCGAGCCTTATGGCCGGCATTTTGACTTTCGAGACATTGTCCAGCTGATTAGATAATATTTTATTTATTTATTTTATTTTATGGTGGTTGGGTGGCTAACAGCAGTAACAGCTAACGACGATAGGTAATAACTACCTAAATGAATTACGATAAGCAAATAATTGGCAATGTTTGATAATTATTGAGATTTATAACATCAGCTGATTGACATCTTTCGCCTGTGTGTAGGTTTTCGCCGGCCGCTAATGACAGACACGGTCTACACTCTACCGTGTCTATGCAGATGGAAGATTAATTACGAAATCAGTGTGGAGAACGCAAAACTATAACTTTATGTTTCAGTCAGCGAATGTTTTGGTTTGTCTTGAAAATGGGCAAACGCGTAAAAAAAGGATTCCGACGAATTGAGAAACTGCTCCATTTTTTTAAGTCGGTAAAAAAGCATCTCAGTAAGTAGGTACATAAATACGCTACGCAGTCAGCGACGAAAGTCGACTAACATGAATTTTTTTAATATAAACTTTTAACTAAATAAGAACCTATAAATATATCTATATAAGTATTTAAAAAAGAAATTGGCACAGAACTAAAAATATAAGAATATTAACTCTGAGTTATTTGATACTGAAATAGTAGCTAAGTAGGTACTTCAGCTATCGTTTAATAATGAATGAGTAAAAAATTCAAAATATTATAAATTAAGTAGGTAATTAAAGCTAATCGACTATTGTCGCTACCCGTACCTAATACCTACCTAGGAACTAGTGTGAACAAAATATCATGAAGGTACTTACAGTAGGTAGGTATACAAACCAGTAAATTAAATACGTCCCTATTTATATTCTACAAATAGAACACATGACATAATAAACAATAGGTAAATACCTACCTGATAAATATTGAAATACACGATAAATAAAATTATCACAATCGGTACCCACTAAGTAAGTAGGTAGGTACCTAGGTAATTCTATAAGTAACGGGATGATTTATTGCAACATTCTCCAATGATTCCTTTCAAGCATGTTTTTAGCGGTCATATAAACAAATCAATGAAGTCCGTAAAATATCTTGTAAAAAAAATACAGGCAAATAATTAAGCAATGACAATAAAAAAATCAAAATTATGCGGTGAAAGATTTACAGATTTTCTATGTATTGCCTACCCTTTTGGCGAATACAGGCGTGGTTTTACGTTCTTTATTATTTACGGTTTAATTAACAGGAAGGAAGTTACTGGAATAATGAGGAAAATAATATTAATTAGACCTTATTATTTGCAACTGTTTTTAAATGTCAAGATCAACAACATTAATAATTAACATACCTTTACCTACTTAAAAAATATTAGCGCGAAACTATAGTAGATTATTAGGTCACATATAATAATTAATCGACTGTTAGTTAATTGAGTTTTTTGTTTTGCTTTTTTCGCCGGCCGGCGCCATGACATGCCAAGTATCGCCAGTATTGGCCATCGCGTCGCATCGCCAGTCTCCATAGTCTCCAGCACCGACGAGCAATACCAACATCACAAAAAGATACATCTGTGACTCAGAACGAAAATTATAGCATTTATTATTGACATAAAACAAAACTAAAGCGTGCAAACGATGTATTAACTTATAATTAATTTATTATAATACACCATGGTCTTGAAATAAGTTGAAATAAGAAAGAAAAATGAAATTCATCACTAAAATGGGACGCCAATTGTTATTGTTACGTTGGCAGCCATGATCGCGGTATGGCGTCATCCGACCAATAGGAAAGCACCTACGAAAATTGAGCTGTCCACGTATCGATACGTGATATCGATATTTTCTGAATTAACTTACACTTTACATTTATTTTTTTATTAACAATTTTGAAATTATGGAAAAAATTGTAGGTGAATGGATACTTGCATGAACGGTATGGACTACGGAATCCACGGATCTTTATGTTTGTAAAGTTAGCTACAGATTGGATTTGCTCAGATTTAAAAAAATAGGGTTGTGCAGAGGGTGATTTCTAGCTGAAATGATGAAGATGCTGATGTGCAATAGAAGTGTCTTACACCAGCCATGCTGGACACCGTTTTCTTTCGTGGATTTATTTTTATGAAATAAATATTATGTGCTGATTATATTTTCTTTTTCTATGGTGATAGTGGTGACTTGGTGGTGATATTATATTCGATACAGATAAAGTCCTTCAACCTTATTGCACGGCTTGGGAACAAGGCAACAAGTTAAAAATATGTGATTTCATTCAAGCACTCTGATTCGAACTGTTCTATTTTTTCTTAGTGAACCGTCTCCTCGAGCTTTTTGTTTTGAACCACAAGAAGGCCATGGGATTATGGGACTTACAAAAATTTCACGACGTTTATTGACGTCTAAAATCTGCCACGTATTTTTTTTTTACTCAACGGAACAGAATCCACGACTTTAAAAAAAACGGTGCTGGCATGTCATTTGGACGCACGATAAAACATAACACTTCATGGCAGTCGGGTAATAAAAAGAAAAGAAAGAAGGTAAGAGCAAGGTTGCTGCCGGCTAATGAACATAAAATAAAAACTGATAAATTTATGTCAACTGTGAGCTGTGATGAGCTGACTAATAATAGTCAATCACTTGACAGGAGTTTGATAGACTGTTTTTTTTGTTTGGGATGAGTAAGAGTCAATAATCAACCTATAATGTTCCCACTGCTGGGAGTGGGCTATAATGTAAGTACCACGCGGGCCCAGTGCGAGTTGGTAGATGTTACATTTCTTCGAATTTTTGGTTCTAGGACATACCGGTTTCCTCACAATATTTTCCATCACCGTTTTGAGAGCAGTGGTGATGATATTATTATTCGCACAAAGTAAGGCAGACCTGCCTGGGTTCGGAATCACGACCTACAACTTGTAGATCGGGGCCGTTACAACTGGGCCACTACTGCTCATGACTAAGTGTAAGTTTTCGTAATTAATGTTTTACCATAGACGTGTGGTTGCCTGTACTTTCCAAAGCATAAAAAATGGATGCGCTTAACACAAGAACAGTACTGGTGGTTTTCGCGGCTATTTGTTTGTTTTCTAAAAAGTGGTAGTGACCTGATCTTAACCGGTAGGTAACCAAAATGAATTGCAAATCCTGAAGAAGATGCAGGTGCAGATGCTCTATTCATATTTAATTAATTCAATATTTGAAAGCTCTTCTGAACGTCTTATCGGCTTAAACTGCAGTGTAGTGTAGCCTTTTCCTGGTACTTTTGAAAATAAACAACGATTGTAGTCTACTGAAAATAAACCTGTGTTCTTCGTAAAGATAGATCAAAAATTAATTGGGTTTTGTTTTTATTACGTATTATTCGAGTACCTAGGTTGTCTACTCTCAGTACTATTTTAAAAGTATGTCGCAATGCGACAAACTTTATCGATACATCACAGTACTGGTTTCACTACAGCACTATCGCATCCGTAGCTTAGGTCGATCGGACGAAACGGAACAAAATTATTCTTCAAGCAACCACGAGAGTACGTGGTGCGTGCGGAGCAGAAAAACATTTTTATAGTTACTAAGTAAAATAAGTTCATATAAAACAAAATGAGGGAAATCGTGCATATTCAGGCCGGACAATGCGGTAACCAGATTGGAGCCAAGGTAAGCTATTATTTTGTTTCTCAAACATCTAATTTCGAACGTGGGGCCTGGGGCATAGCGGCCGGCATTTTGTGACGCCGGCCTCACGCCACGACTCGAAAAATGAAACAATTGACGACTGTTTCCTTTATTAATTCACGCTAATGTTGTCTAAATTGTGTTCAATTAACGCTGGTCGAGTGTTGTGTCATATTTAGAGTCAGTGGGTGTGGTCGTGGATTATGGACTTTTCGTCGACCTTTTAGTTCTACATTAACGTGTGTCTTGCGTTTATACTGTCACGTCAACAGTTATCGTGTAAATATTATGTAAAAGGCAAGTTTTGGTGAATGTCGCCGCACCTAAGTTATCTGGCACCTATTGATCGATACGTAGGCAGGAACTTCGGAAGTCGGCTGTCGCCTACTTACACGTGTTAGTCGCCGGTTGGCGGATCAACTAAGGATTTGGATTATCGATTGACGTGTATCAATTCATGTTTTCGAATAAGAATACCTACAGTTTTGGATCATGCTCTTGGCAAGTTTCAAATCGATGACAGGCACTTAGACCGGTATGCCAACTATGCCACAAGCCTGTTTCAAAGAAAGGAATCCAATTCAATAGCTTTTTCTTGCGGTAATAATATCGTACTTAGTTGTACTGTTGTAAGTTGTAACGGATATTGATAACAATGAGCGTAGTTCATAGAACTTTCTCTACCTAAATTCGCACCATACTTACTAAAAACCGTTATAAATAAAGGGCACGCATGTTTGGATCCCGCTCAAGGCTGGCCGGCCGCGTTCCATGATAAGGGCTGGCCAATCGTAGGCCTCCGTTTGTAACGATCGAAATTCGAGTACTATCCGTTGGTGCGGGGATTCGCCAAATGTCAAGAATTTTTTTTTATTTTTTTTGCTACTTTGTAGTAGGTATTATATTTATTAGTGACGCATTCGTATTGTAATTTGAATATTTAGGAAATCAATTTGAGAAAAATAAACGTGTTTTTTAAAATGTGTGTAGTTGTATTATTAAATTCGTAAACAATGATAGCACATTCGCGAGATATCTTATTACTTCATCACATAAAAAAATATAGCAGCCAATAAAAAAGCTAGCACGTAATTGCAGATTTTAATTTCATGCGCGTTCTGCAAAAAGTTAATTATGAAATTTAAATAGGTAGGTACACAGTAGCAGTTTATACCGCGGTAGACATAGAAGTTCAATGACCGACGCTCTTCCGCGGCAGCCGAAATAGCACGGCTTAGCACATGTTAGTAGAAACAAAGTTTACGACGAGAAAACTATCCTGTAGCGTGTTTCACAATCAGGAACTGTTTTGATGTTTAGAAGTCCCTTTGATGTATTTCTATAATAACTTTTAAAGTCTGATGTAACATGTCACAACGCCTGTAAAAGCCTAGACTAGTTACAATAGTACATTGTTTTTTTTGTCGACTTTATAAACTCCTGAATGGTTGGCCAAAAAAATTGTAAAGGTTCCGTCATTAGTTAAGGCAGGCGACCTGCTATGAAGTTTGCAAAAAAATACCATGTCAAAACATTTACAATCGATTTCAAACTCGTGTCTCTGCTGTAAATTAATCTGATTAGCATAACTTCTGCCTTCCTACGTAATCTGAACACCTACATAATAATACTTAACACCCGGAAAGACGAACAAAATTGACCTAATTCAAAGATTATCTCTGGACAAACAAATAACTAATCCATCCACATGGTCAATAGACCAGCCTGAGATAACCATAATAGCATTCAATTTAATAGGATTAATTGGATAAAACACGTGAACGGTCCAATTATTTAATGAATAAAGTTAATTGAATGATTACATAGGATTTGTGAACGTAATTTAATTAAACTTGTTAATTCAGATGGCATTTAAACGATCTAGTTGAAAAGACAATTGCCGATCAACCAATTAACGTCTTTACGGTATTTTTTAAGTATTGTAGACTTTTCTAATCGAATAAATCACCATCTTGATCAATAAATAATTATGTTCGTCAATTAGTGCATTATCAATAATTTACGTGGCGTTCTACCTATCTTGTTTTATGGACTGCAAAATGACACATACTTAGTAAATGATTAAAATAATGCATCATGTTTATTTTGAGTAGGTTACTGTTACTATGTAATCTTGAAAATATATCGTTATCTTCTGATAAAGTAAGTAAGATAGCATGATAATTTCTAGAAAATGATTCGAAAAGAAAGTTAGGAATTTAATATCTTTAGGCACACCTATACATAGTTTAGGTTTTTCCTTGCCAAGACAAATTCATGATGGTTTTGTCAAACAAAAAATTCAATGAACTCTCCATCTGAATGTAAAATGTTACCTATATCCCGGTTTATTCAACGTGTGCGAGATATGTCGGAAGCGATTTTTCCATCATCTGGCAAAATGCCCGAACTCTTTGAATAGCCACCGTGCAGCGGAGAACTTTTATTTCTTTCACTTTCAAGAAATGTGAAGCGCTTTTGAGAAATGCAGCGATACGTTCTTGAGCAATCTCAAGTACTTTTTTGACTGAGGAATTCGAGTTGTTTGAACGAAAAGGTACCTACTTACTTGCATTTTGTAGCAGGCAATCTTGGAAAATTGACTTGTAGGTATTGCATTTGTTGGCAATCTAGACAAATTTTGTTATAAGTATTCCTAACTATTATTTGTTTGGAAATGAGTAGGTATGATAGGTATTTTGTTGTAGAAAAGAATTGTAATTATTTGAATGAATATAAATGCTTTAACGTGAGTAATGTATAACATAAACTTGCGACTTACAGAAAACTATCAACATTCACCGTCATTGTTTTAAGTACCTAAATGCTAATAAGGCGTACTTTTCAAAACTTTCATATTTATTTGCATGTCTCTGATGGTAATTGCCGACGACACGCGACTGTCTCCGTGCCAGTCTGTGATTTTACGAGCTAAGCCAATCCCGCGGCTTCTTCCGCGTTGACCCGATTTTTGTAGCGTGATCAACGTATCGAACGACTGACTTTTCGGCGATAAAATGTTCCGAATGGGTTGTAAATTCAATTTACGAGATTATAAAGACCATATAGCTATAACCATTGCTATTTCAAGGTATGTTAGATGCTATGCGCTTCAATGAAGGTACATGAAGTGTCCTACTTATGTGCTTACCAACAAAGCGCTACATTATTCTGTTATGATGAAGTCGTGGTGTGTATCATCGCATCACGTCCACCAATATGACGCACACTCTTTTTAAGACTTCCACGAAAAGTTCCAAAGTGTAGTGCTGTTGAAGCGATAGTAAAGATTATTGTTATAATAATACTGATAAAGATAATCTTTACAACAAAAAAATCATAAACATGATAGAACTGATCGTGTAGCCTATCCTAAATGTCGAAGCAATGGATTGCGTGCCGACTGCTGAGTAAGCGCGAAGCTTGTCCTTTTTCAGACGAAAATACTGCCTATTGTTAGCATTAGTAACTCCTGAAAAGTACAGTCATGATTAAAACATGCTACGTGACTGTACTGTTTAAAAAATATTTCTCTTTAACATTATAATCTCGCCACGAATGAGTCAACAACCGATCTTATCGTCCGTTCTCTATTCGCCGAGTTTCATTTACCTAGAAAGCCTCTCAATTGATTCGCGATAAAATATCGCCGCAATGTTAATTAGGATGACTTGTGTTTTGTACCAAGAATTATTCTCGATTCGGCCTAAAAATGCCACGCGAACATTGAGTGCGCTGTGTGCACACAGCAACTCCGACCCGCCTGATTTATTGTTCGACAGGCTGTCGGACCAAACGAGAAACTTGCTCCGCTCCGCGCTCTCCTCTTTTAAGGCAACATGACATAAACACGAAAGTGGGCGGCCATAATGTTTTTGCTGCAATTATGCTTATTCATCGGTTTAAGATGTGATTTAAATCGTTGTACCTTTATGGTAGTGGGTTGGATCGATAATGTCGACCTCGTAAATATGTTAATGTCGAGGCAACGCGTCGAGAGCCACTGTTTGTTGCGAACACCGTCGCTGGGGCGACCGTGACTCATCCTACACACAGTCGCACTACACTGAGCACAGACGCCCTGCCTTGTGCTAATAGATATTCTCGCCTGGCGCGTTAACTTGTCAACTCAGCTTCAATAATTACATGTGTCTATAATTTTATTAATGTTTTGTTCATTTTAATAAGTATTGTTTTTGATTGTTTCAGTTCTGGGAGATCATCTCCGACGAGCATGGCATCGACCCCACCGGCGCCTACCATGGCGACTCGGACCTGCAGCTGGAGCGCATCAACGTTTACTACAATGAGGCCTCCGGCGGCAAGTACGTGCCACGCGCCATTCTCGTCGATCTCGAGCCCGGCACCATGGACTCTGTGCGCTCGGGACCCTTCGGACAGATCTTCCGACCGGACAACTTCGTGTTCGGACAGTCTGGAGCCGGTAACAACTGGGCTAAGGGTCACTACACCGAGGGCGCTGAGCTAGTCGATTCAGTATTAGACGTCGTACGCAAGGAAGCAGAGTCATGTGACTGCCTTCAAGGATTCCAACTCACACACTCGCTCGGCGGCGGCACTGGTTCCGGAATGGGCACACTTCTTATCTCCAAAATCAGAGAGGAATATCCCGACAGAATTATGAACACATACTCAGTTGTACCTTCGCCCAAAGTGTCAGATACAGTAGTAGAACCTTACAACGCCACACTATCAGTCCACCAGTTAGTAGAAAACACAGACGAGACCTACTGTATTGACAATGAGGCACTATACGACATCTGCTTCCGCACGCTCAAACTATCCACACCCACGTACGGCGACCTCAACCACCTGGTGTCGCTCACCATGTCCGGCGTGACGACGTGTCTGCGGTTCCCTGGTCAGCTGAATGCGGATCTCCGCAAGTTGGCCGTCAACATGGTGCCGTTCCCACGTCTCCACTTCTTCATGCCCGGCTTCGCTCCCCTGACATCTCGCGGCAGCCAGCAGTACCGCGCCCTCACCGTGCCGGAGCTCACGCAGCAGATGTTCGACGCCAAGAACATGATGGCGGCATGCGACCCGCGCCACGGCCGCTACCTGACCGTGGCCGCCATCTTCCGTGGACGCATGTCCATGAAGGAGGTGGACGAGCAGATGCTCAACATCCAGAACAAGAACTCCTCATACTTCGTGGAATGGATCCCTAACAACGTGAAGACCGCCGTGTGCGACATCCCACCTCGTGGTCTCAAGATGGCCGCCACGTTCATCGGCAACTCCACCGCCATTCAGGAGCTGTTCAAGCGCATCTCGGAGCAGTTCACCGCTATGTTCAGGCGCAAGGCTTTCTTGCATTGGTACACCGGCGAGGGCATGGACGAGATGGAGTTCACCGAGGCCGAGAGCAACATGAACGACTTGGTGTCCGAGTACCAGCAGTACCAGGAAGCCACCGCCGACGAGGACGCCGAGTTCGATGAGGAAGCAGAACAGGAGATCGAGGACAACTAAGCACTCACACCCAACCCATCCCGCAAACCCAACACCCTGCCCCCACCCCTGCTCCCGATCCGAGTGTCCGGCGCGTCGCACGGGACGTCTTTTGATTTGCATTAGTATTTCCGTGTAACCGTACCGTCGTTGACTTATTTATGTTACGTAGGACGTACCTACACGTTGGTGACGTCGCGTCTACATTCCCGTGTGTGTGTTTTCCTTGACTGAAGGGCGACTCTCGGATGTTTATGGCTGTAAACAGGTTCCCCCAGCGACGTGGGCCCTTCGCCTGACTACCAGCACAGTGCTGTCGACACAAAGGAAAAGATCTTTTTTTTGATAAGGCTGAACTATTTTTTAATGCCTAAGTTTAATTTTAATACTTCGTTTGATACTGTCAGATAATGTGTTATTCATTGGCTTTTTTACTAAAAAGCTAGTACAACATTTCGAAATCGATCAAAGGTTTTTAATAATTATATTCCAGTGAGTAATAAAACTACAATGATTTTACTTAAACCGTTTTATTTACATCTTCCTGAGTACACTGCCAGACATGTAATAACAAACTACTTGTTTGTTATTTTATTACAGAAATAATTACATTTAAATGACTCCCACACCTTAAGAAAATCTATTCCGAAATTAAGATACCGATTATGGTTGAATATATTTTATTTTACGATACCTATGTCATCATGTGCGACAGCTTGACTTCCCTTGATATTGAATTAGATGACCTACTAGAATTACCAAAAACTGCAGGAAATTACCTCGTCGTGCACACACGCACGACAAGGTAATTTCCTGCAGTTTTGCCAGAGGTTTGCAAGGTAGGTAAGTTCCTCATTAACGACCAGCTGTACAAGAAAGATTCACCGCTGGAACCATTTAGAAGAAAGTATAAGTTGTTACAATCAGCATTAAAAAAAACTATACATCGATAACACATTATTATGGAACACAAATTGTAGAAAATCAAATGAATTCTGGTCTATGTATAGCATAGGTACACACATTTTTGAGGCTGAAACTGTACATATTGAAGAGCGTAAGCATAAACGCAATGGATTGTCTGCAATTCTGCATGACGACCAAACTGGGTACGATTATGCATTGGCATTCGCCGGACGTGGCCGTTTCCTCATCAACAGGGGATAACGGTGCTCCACGCATTGTCAATTTGTCATTAGCAGCGGCTTTTATCAGTTGGCACTAAAATAGATCTTACTACATAGCAGAGTAGTTCAAAACAGGAAAATGGGTTAGGGATTCCCATAGGTAAAATACATTTAACCGAAGGTAACGTTATAATAATTAAATAGACTATACCTAATAGCAATATACATAAATAGCTCACCAACGACTGTAACCTATTGTCCGTAAAGGCTTGTTGTTTACTAATAGGCTTCGATCAATAAAATAGGTAGGTATATACTTATAAAATAGTAGGTACTTAGCCTGTTAAATAAGTGGGTATATTCAACACGAAGCAGGTACCTATATCTTATGGGCAACCCTACCTCTATTGAAGAAGGTACTTACGTAGGAAGGGCCTATCATCCAGGACTCAAAAGAGAGCACTGCATGTAGTTTCGTGTGAAATAAAATATTTTGAATTGAAAATCAAGAATGGACGAAACATTTAATTGATGTTATATGAGAGTCTAGAGGCGACAGAAATTAGCTTCCATCCAAATTTTGTGCAATTTGCAGCGTTGATTATTTAACGATTTTGTTTCCATTTTAGAATTCACCTAAAATTGGGACAACTACTACTAATAATTTCAATACTTATGAAATTCAGTCAGACCAGCCTTTATCAACACTAAACACTCCTATGGAACGGCGTCTGATGAGATCTCTCATGATGGCACAAACAGCAGTCCAAAAAAAAAAAATACGTTGAACCAAAAAACCTCGAAGATCGGAAATAAATATCTAAACGTGTATGAAAAACAATTTCATAGTAGGTAAGAAAAGTTCGTGTACCTGCGAACATATAAACTAAGCGAGGATCAGCAGCAGCAGTAGCAATATATTCAGCTGCATACCCATACGGATAGACTGGAAACTGACCCTAAAATAGTTGGAAAAAGGTTAGTTATATGAATGGACGGTGTTTTTATAAACCTAAAATTGGAACACACATTCACAGGAATAATTTTATTGTAACGCAAGGAGTCTTATTAAATACTAGCTTCTGCCCGCGGCTTTGTCCGCGTGTTATGTCGTTAAAAATTACCCTTTGTCCCAGGGTTCAAAGTATCCCCATACCAAATTTCATCAAAATCGGTTCAGCCGTTTACCCGTAAAAGCGTAACAAACATACAAAAAATCAAATCTAAGTATTCTCTTTTTAATATTAGTTTAGCTTTAGACATTGTCACGAGTTTGTCATTTCAATTTCACCATAATTCAATAGAGGGTTTTTTTTTTGTCATTAATTAGTACAGGTAGGTACAGACAGGGTTAGATTATTAGTGTTTCTTCCTGAACGCTTTTTTAGGTGTTTTATTTCATATAATAATTAATTTTTCTTTTAATAATCTGTTAGTTTACGAAATAATAATTTTCTAACTGCGCAGTGTGGAAAAATGGAAATTGCATACAAATGACAACCCTGCATTAATTACAATCATACCTACAGCATACTCACATCACACACACAAACTTTCGCTGCCGCCATTGCAGACTTCAGCTTCAATCTTTTCTTAGCAAAATTCCGACCGTCTTTTTTATAAAACTTCCAAGCACAAAAGTAGGTAACATCTTGATATAATTAATATAGCAAAACACATTCGTTGACAAACAGTGGAAAACCCATGTTGGCTATTTATTGACACAGAATAAAATTAATTATGAAGGAATGTAATACAGTCTGCTATGAATTACACAGGCAGATGAGATGAATCCTAAATAGAGATGACATTTCTTCAGCGATGATTAAATGACATAGGACCTAATTGATTATTTTGGTAGGTAAAATTCCACCATCTTTCATCGAGGTTCATCGAAAGTATCGCAAATTTTAAACAGGCATAAGCTCCAAATTGTCCTTCATGAAATCTGAATTGCTAAACTGACATTCTTTAATGTGATCTAATATAATTTCAACAGTTTCGTCATTAATCTTGCCGGCTTCATTCAATATTTTCAACAAACCGGTTAAAGTGAATATCGATTTTGCATGAATTCCATTCTGTTTTAATACACTAGCGCCACCTTGGTCTCGGTCGAGAACTACTACGGCGTGCGTCACTGTCAAACCTTCAGAACGTAAAGTGCCAACAGTTTCCATTAGACTGCCGCCAGATGTCACTACGTCCTCCACAACAAGGCACTTCTGGTTTTTCTCGAAGATTCCTTCTAGGATTCTTTTGGTGGCGTACATCTTTGTTTCTTTTCTTTTCATAATCATTGGTGTGTTGGTGTTAACTGACATGACTGCGGCTAGCGGTAGGGCGGCGTATGGCACGCCACACAACAAGTCATGATCAATATTCCTTGCTAGCTTCTCTAAATGCTGTGCCACTGAAAGCTGAAATGTAAAATTAGGGTATTAATTACAGTTTTTGGCAATAATTCTTAGTTTTTTAGAGGATAACATCTAAATAGTAGTTTAGTTTTTCTAACTGAACCGACAGCTGTGCTGCTGGGGAGTTTATTGCGCCACTTCTTCTTCCCAGCTAAAGCACTAGGAAGTGGTGAAGGGCGGGCGTTTTTGGGGGTCTGTCTAATTTTGACGTTCGAAAAGTGCTGATTCTCAGCCTATTTTGAATATGTCTGCGGAGTGTAGACGAGCCTGAATAAACAGATGGAGGGGTTCACTTTATTTATTTAGCTACGACTTATGGGCTTAGGAAAATTATAAGTTTTTGCCTGATAATTAATTAAGTTCATAATTACACGAACAAGCTGAAGGTCTCTACTCTAATAAATTATATCATTTAGACCCTTCAGTGGACTCACAAAGAAAAAATAACTAGGTACCTATTTCACATGAAGAGGACAATACTACTGACTGTTGCAATAACATCACTATCATCTTCGTGCCTTGTTGCTCTGGTGGTCGCAAGCGCGCTGCTGAGTGTGAAGTCGTGGGTTCTATTCCCGAGTCGGGATAAGTGATTTAAAAAAATCCAAGTACTACTCGGAGTCCGGATTTGTGGTCCGGTTAAACATTACTTGCGAAATGTGGGCATGTAAGTATAAACGTCTTCAGCCCAGTTCTTCGAGGATAATAATACAGGGTGGCAGGGAAATCAACGCGAAGCCGGTTACCATGGATTCAGTACATGATTCTGAACCCCCCTGCGTTGAAATTTCTCGACGGTTATTAAAAAAAAAATCTGGTGTTTCATAGAAAAGTGCAATACCTACGCGGTCAAAATGTATGGAGCAGCTGTTTCTTTTTTTAATAACCGACGAAATTGGTATTGGTTTTAAAATCCGAAGGTTTGGAATTCACAAAAACTTTTTGGTTGGTTAAAAGGTTGGAAACTCCTTATACCGACAAGAGCCCCTGAAAACACAATTTTACTTCATTTTACAGTGTTATAAACCTAATGACATTGACCGGCCGTGATGGGTAGCAGCATGTATATGCTCTGTTCTATGAAAATGGGCTTACTGCAAACAGGCACGATGCGACGACGCGACCGCGACGCGACACCGGTAATAGGAATGATGACAAAAAAATAATTTTTTGTCCGTCTTTGAGATAATAAAAAAATATTGGACACGTATTTTTTCTTGTTTTACGTAATCTAAAGATTACGGTGATACATTGAGGTAAAACGTGCCAAGACGTCACGAGTAGGTATGTAGATTTTATATAATTATACTAGTGACGTAGCAACCCCCACTCCCCAACCTAAAATGCGTTTTATCTAAGTATTTTTTTATTAATATGATAAAGCAAAAAATACATGTCTAATATTTTTTTATTATCTGACTAATTAGATATTTATTTTTTACCCAGGCATCATCCATATTTTTCTACCGTGAAGTTTTCTTAAAAATTGTTTTATTAGAGTAGCGTCGCGCTAAATCGACCCGTGTGGCTGTTATAACATAGCCACGAGCTCGAAAGTCTATGATAGTTTCAATATTCACCATGATCTGTGGATGTGACACCACGACTCTTAGGTCGAAGTAGATGGGCGTTCGTCTGCCGATCTTCGCCTCGATATCTCCGAGACGTACTGCCCCTGCGTCGAACAGACGTACCGCTAGCTCCTCCAGGGATAACATCGTCTGAAAAATACAGGTATAAGAGGTTAGGATTTTCTTTATGAAACGATGACGGTGGAATTCTGTAGCCGACCGCAGGCAGCAGCTGCAGGCGACGTGTCGCCGCGACACTCTGGCTTCTACGAAATCGAATCGAATTTCTATGACGTCGCCTGCTACTGTCGGCCAAGGAATGCAAATTCAGTTAATTAAAGCTCCATGTACACGATGCAAGTTTCTTGTTTGTGGCAAACAACTTTTGCGCGAACTTGGAGCGATTTTATAAGTCTTGATGAGAACATCTTATTACTGTTAATAAAATACCCTTTAATAGCAAACTAGGGTTGCTCATAAGGGTAAGTCTACTAGTGATGTTACCACTTCTAAATATTAGAACTGCGCGCTTCAACTGTTGAGCTTTAGTTACCTAATGGTGCCGATTCTCTTGTACAACGAACTAAACTAACTAAACTATCACTAAAATTCCTTACGGCTATGAGAATCTTAGATTATTCTGTAAATAAAATTCTCTGCCTAGCCTTTTCCCAACTATGTTGGGGTCAGCTTCCAGTCTAACCAGATGCAGCTAAATACCAGTATTTTACATGGAGCGACTGCCTATCTGACCTCCACAACCCAGTAACTGGGTAATACGATACCCCTTGGTAAGACTGGTGTCAGACTTTCGGGCTTCTGACGACCCGTAACGACTGTCAAAGGTCTACGAATGACAGCCTGTAAATAAAATTCTCTAAACTAAAAAAATAATTTTGACACAACTAAAATAGAATTTGACAATCGCGAAACCACGTGGTACCCGTGGTTTGCCCTCACCCGTGATTTTTTTTAGAGCCGGCGCGCGGCGGCGCGCAGGGGGTTCCGCCTCGACGTGTTTTATATGGAATTTTTCACTTTTTGTATGGAAAACATGAAAAAATATTACCTACATGATCAGGTTTAGGGGTTTAAGTGTTTCATAAAGGGGGTCGAAATTTTCATTATTTTTGCGATAGGACGCACCATTTTCGAGATATAAGTAAAAGAAAAAATAAATACAGTACTGTTTTTGCACGTGAAGTCGAGATGTTGGTGTGAATTTTAGTTCATGACAACTTATTTTACCCCACACCTTTTAAATCGCGATTAAAAATGGACAGAATTAGTTTGGTTTGGTATTTTACAATCAAAATTTTCGGTGAAAAATTTCAAATTCCGAATAGCAAAATTGCTTTTTTCACAAAACTAAAAACTCAGTACTATCTTAGTGCTGTCAAACTAAAATATAGTTTAATTGTGTCACTTTAGTCTATTTCAGAATGGGAAATCGTCGTTTGACAGGATTAAACTTAATTTTAGTGATTTTTTGTCTAGTTTAGAGGCATTTGTGACAAGAGAATCGGCACCAATACCTACCTAATTATTTATGTGATTTAAGGAACTACACTAATGTAGCCTTGAATAAGGTTACATACATTAATTAGTTGTAATTAAATCTGACTTAACCCGAACAGCACGTATTATTATTTCCGTGCTTTAAACCGGTCCAAATTTAATACATGACATGTCGTTGTCAGTTATTTGGAGTTTGGACGTTATTTCTATTTATGTGGAACTATTAATAAACCATAGGGTTATTTAATTAAATCTTGTGCAACTTTTGAGGATTTGTGACATTGAATCAGATTTTGGTCAAAACTGCCCACGTGTCTCAGTTAAAGGACCCAGAACTTTAAGGGGCATGCGCTAAGGTAGCCCGCGAAATTCAAATTTTCTTTAGTTTTTTACATTTTGAAGGTCAGTGTGAGGTTTTATGTTTATTAAAATATGATTAGCGACTCACAGCACACTCAGCACTAAGATTAGAAGCGCAAAATTAGCGTGGTAGCGCGAAATTAAAATTACCTTACGTTTTTTTGCAGTTTGCAGGTCAGTGTCAGGTTGTATCTAGATTAAAATATGATTCACGACCGTAACAAATATGGCTTTACAGAATTATAATATTTATTATCATTAGAATCAGCAATACAACTCCTTTAAGTTAGAATTGGCCTCAACTGTCATGATTTGTATCATGTTGTATGAAGTGAACTGTATCATGTTCGAACTAAAGATTGTATAAGCCTATTTCATGAGATATTCATTAAATAGGGTAATAACTGAACTTAGAGAGTTGTATTGATGATTTTTTTGATAATAATTCTATACTTAAATAAATATTTGATACGGCCGCGAACCTAGATACTGATCTGCAAATAGTTAAAAACTTAAGAAAAGCATTATTGTGTTATTACTTCAAAACTAGAATTAGATTGTTTACGTTTGATAGAGAAGGCAACGCTCCGCTGCCCGTTTGTGACATAGTACCTACTTGTACCTATAACTAACATTGTTTTTTTTTCGAAAATTCAAAAGTTCACGCCTCACAGACAGAGAAGCATGTTCGGAAAACAATCTAAGAATTTTTTTCGAGTTTTGTACGGTTGTAATATCTTTTGAACGGTTATGAGTTTGATAACGAAAATCAATAGGGCCCTTTCGAAAGCAGAAAGTAGGTACACTTACCTATCTAAAGAAGATTTATATCCATTGTGTGTGAATCGTGATGACGAACAGACACACTTTTACGACCGGTACACGTAATCTTTTAATAAAAAAATTGTTCAGAAACTAATATCCAAATATTTTTTGGGTAACGACTTTACGGTTTACGAGTCTACATCGCAGCAACCGCGACAGGTAAGGTTTCAGGCTGAGATCTATAAACGTTACTTATCTCGAGCCTTGAGTTTGATCTCAGCCTCAGTCTGTCTCACTCCGAACATTTTTAATCTACCACCACCCACCACATGCATAGCATAATTCGCCATAATGTATCCAGTGCTACCTCACAGACAGGCTTCCTCTCTGTGAGAGGGAGCGGGTTGTAGGTATTCCACCAGGCGGGCCCAGTGCGGGTTGGTAGGTGTCACACACATGTCTTTGAATATTTGGTTCTATGTAGAACATGCCGGTTTCCTCACGATGTTTTCCTTCACACAAAGTAAAACGTCCCGGTGTCGAGACGCGCCGTCACGTCGCGATAGTCTGCACGAGGCTGGGGCGCGTTATTTCAGAGTGGACAAGCTATATACCTAGATATAGGTACCTAATTCGAAATAAGTAAAGGGTTTTAACTTTTAAGGGTAGTATTTACAAGCTACTACGCCATGCACCAATACTAACATTATTTACGTTGACGTTTGACTGCAGTAAGTTTTCGAGAAAAAAGTGTGAAATGAAATGTGAAAGCTCATCTGGGTGGCATAAAACTGGTGAGGGTCTCATATAATAATCTTTTTACCTTGTAATAATCTATTTGCACAAGATGATAAAACGTTTCATCATCTTCTTGGAAGATACAAACAAGAACGGGAGTCAATGACATTTAGCTTGCTAACTAACTGTACCTAATTATGTTTTTGCCTAATTGCAAAGGCCATGCGGTAGGTAGGTAGGTAGGTAAGTAAGTAAGTATCATCACGGTATCATGCATCATATAAAAAGCTTCATCAAACATCTTGAGCCAGAATTTGAACTTTCATGCTGATAATAAAGCCACAAAAATCTAGGAAAAGTTTTCAAAACATGCGACATTCACCAACCCGCATATGCGTGGTGGATTACTGCCCCACTCCCTATTAAAGAAAGGAGGCCGGTGTCGCAACAGTGGAAACACTTTAGGCTGATTATGTAAGTACTTTTGAATACCTTATCTAACTATTTATTTATGTTCACTCAAAACACATAATAGAGAAAAATACATAAACAGAAGAGCACAAAGGCACTGCTCATTTCTGAAATTTCTTCCAGCAGACCTGCGACAGGAGAATTGGAGGAGAGACGTAGACACAGTGTGTAAAAGACAAATGCTTGCATGCTTGTAAGTTGTAACCAAGTCGCCGTTGCCAGGATATTATTGCATAACAATATTTCAACCAACATCAGACCTCAAAACATGTTGTTTGCCCACCACAGACCACGTGCGCTACACGTGAGTCATGATTTCATGAATAAAAATAATAAATACAATTTTTGCTCTACGGCTCCTGTTACTGATCGGATCTTGCTTCCCGCGGCGTTGCCCGCGTGGAGGTCTAAAATTACCCCGGTAACATATGTACTACCGGTTTAAAAAGTATCCTATGTGCTACTCCTAAAGCAGGTGTTGGTCTACCCACAGAACAGATAATCTGTTCTGTGGGTCTACCTGTGTGCCCTCATCGAAATCCGTTTAGTCGTTAAGAGCGTTTATTCTGAAAGTTGGCAACGTCGCAAATAGCTGTCAAAAATGTATCTGTTTTGAATAATTTGGCAATATTACCTACTGTATGGAAATAAGAAATGTGGCTAACTAGGGAACTAGAATATTAATAATGAATGAATTCCATACAGTAATATTGAGAGAAAAAATCGAAACAACAAAATATTTGACATCTATTTGCGACGTTGCCCACTTTCAGAATAAACGCTCTTGGTAACAGACAGACAGGACAGTTACTTTCGTAGTTAGGTTTAAAATACTTATTAGTATGGATGTGTGACGATTAACGTGCTTGTGGCCTTGGAACAGGTTTTGGAGGGAAAATTCCGAAGCCTTCTTTGGCATTGTTGTGAAAGGACTTGTGAAAACCAAGTTTTTTATGACCGTTTTCAACTTTCTAATATTTCACTAATCCCCATTGATAATCCCCAGCAATGGGGATTTGTGCACTAAAAGTTCAAAAATTCAATTTCTTTTAAAAACGAGTAGGTAGTTCTGCAAACAGTAGACCTCGCGAGCACAACCTTTTTTGAAAGTTATTTAAAACGGGATATTTACCATGTTTTTTGTTTGAGAAACATGGTATATATAATTCATGGTAAAGTTCACAAATCGCCATTGATGGGGATTGTCAATGGGGTTTAGTGGCAGAACCCCCTAACAGCGCGATTTTATTTAGGCGTTCATTATGTCACCTAATTGCGTAATACTTACATGATCAATCAGAATCTGAATAGTTTTGAAACAGATTGCTAATCCATTGCATCATACGTTCGAAAAATCTTCTGCTCAACAACGTAAATAACGCAATGAATGTTGTTGAACTGTCAAAATGAAACAGATTACTCGTAATCGTTCAAGAAAATGTGTTACGTAATTAGATAGCTGGATTACGGTTTGATTTGATTATCCTATACCCTAGTCATGATCAAGTGTGTCTGACGGAAATAGAGAAAGGTACCTGTAATGGAACCTGCTTAAATAAAAATAGGGTGTCAGAGTTCAAGACTGTTCCTTATCGTCCACCCTTTGAAAAAATGGGCCCTGTGTATAAAGCCTAATGCCCGCTTTCACTAACAATAGGCTTGTTACATAGCACAGGGTTGTAAGTATTGGGCACGCCACAATTGCGGCGGTAAGGCCCCTCTTTGAGGAGTGGCTAGAGAGGCGCCACGGCGTCCTCACCTTCCGCCTGACGCAGGTCCTCACCGGACACGGTTGTTTCGGGAGGTTCCTGTTCAGGATAAAGCGGGAGGAAACGCCCGGGTGTTACCATTGTGTGGATCGCCCGGAGGACACGGTAGAGCATACGGTGGAGGTCTGCCCGGCTTGGGCGGGGCACCGCCGTGTCCTCACGGAGGCGATTGGCAGCGGCAATCTCTCGCGTCCGGCCCTGGTTCAGGCCATGGTCCGGCGCGAGAGTGCATGGGAAGCCGTCACTTCCTTCTGCGAAGCAGTAATGCTCGCGAAGGAGGAGGCGGAGCGCGCGAGGGAAATGCAAGATGCGCGCCCTCGCGCCCCTAGTCGCCGCAGGAGACGCCCCGGGCGTCGGGAGTCGCGAGCCGACTTCCGGCCACCGTAGGCGCGGGCTTGCGGACGGTGGGCAATGGGTAGCTCGCCGTCCGATTAGGACCAGGCCCGGGTCGACGGCGCGTTGTGTTCCACGCGCGCCTCAAAGAGATGTCAGCACCAACTGACGGGGTCCGTAAGGGCCAATGCCTGCCAGCCTAGAGTTGCGAGTTTGTCCGAAAGGGATATCGCGGCCCCGGCACACAGGCAACGGAAGGAACACGGGTGGGTTTTAGTCAATAAAAGTCTGACACTCCCTCTCGCTCCGCCCAGAGCGGGAGGAGTCATTTGATGATTTCCCACAAAAAAAAAAAAGGGTTGTAAGTACACAATTGGATTGTTCCATCATCTTCCCGTCCTTGTCCAAATGTCCATGTAACGCGGGGTTGGCGCAACACTTTTTCTCCTTCCACTCTCCCCTGTCAACCGTCACGCTATCATTCACTCTTCTCTTTCATAACATTCCTCACACAATCCATCCATGGTATAATAATATACTTCGCCAGGTATGGCATTCCGAAATACAGTGGTCACGTGGGCAACACAAGTCTACGTCATCACATCTGTGTTACCAGAAGTTTGTAATAATAACTCCCCAACCACCTTTATTACCTGTGCGAATCCTATAAAACAATGAGGTTTTAATTAACAATTACGTTGGTTTATGTTTAAACTGAATTGTTTTGTTTGATTAGACACACGAAAGGGGGCGTCCATAAATTACGTGAGGTGTTTTTTTTAATTTTCTGTCCCTCCCTCCCCCCCTGGTGAGATGTCGTGAGATTTTATTCAACCCCCTCCCCCATCACCCAATCTCACATGAGATTTTTCAAAATGTGGGTTTCTTACGTAAACGCGTTGGATTGTTCTTGTAAAAAAAAAAAAAAAAATTTGCTTCGTGCTTTTATTTACGACTAGTTAAGACGACTTTCGAACGAATTAGTGAATGATCTTAATCGTATTACGATAACGCTTAAGATTAAATCTTAAGCATGTACAATCTGGATTAAAAGGACAAAAATAGTTTTTTTTGGTTTCATTCAGAAAAAAAATTGCGTGATATTTGCCGAGACCCCCCTCTCTCCAACGTAAGATTAGATGAGATTTGACTCGACCCCCTCCCCCCCTTAAACATCTCACGTATTTTATGAACGCCCCCAAACGACAGTTTAAAAGCTTTGGTTTCTGAAAATCTTTCCTTAATCGTGTTTTGTTGCAATAAAGTGGCAATTGGATAGTGACGTAAGCATGTGTTAGTCCTAGAATGACAGACCTTGTTTTGTTAGACCATGAAACCATCCATATTTTCTTTGGCCTCCCTCTACCTCTCCATCCATCAACATTTATAAGTATTCATCACTCTTTCAGTCAACGCTCGGCTCAGCAAAAAAAAAAACACTGTCGGATTTTCAACATTCTGCATGTTGAAAATTTGGCATTCATTTAGTGTCGCTTACTTAGTGCTAGTGAAGACGGGCATAAAACTCCAAAAGGGTTATACGAGTGCCTCGACCCACCTAGCTGTCAACCAGCTATAACGTAATTTTCTTCATTTTGACAGTTCAACAACATTCGTTGCGTTATTTACGTTGTTGAGCAGATTTTTTTTCGAACTAATGAATCGATGGATTAGCAGTGAGCAGTGATAGCCTAGTGGTGTGACCGTCGGACTGCCAAGTCATGGGTCTCGAGTTCGAACCCAAGGCACGCACCTCTGACTTTTCTTCGATTCATGTGCGTATTGTATAATTATCACTTGCTTCAAAAACGGTGAAGGAAAACATCGTGAGGAAACCAGCATGCCTGAAATATATTTCTCGACGGCATGTGAAGCCAAGTCAGAGGCCCATGGGCAGCTTTACAACTCTGACACCAGGTTAGTCACTAACCACACGAAAAGAAGAATGAGCTGTTTCAAAACGATTCAGATTTTGATTGATCATCTTACGCAATGGGCACTGTGCGTTGTTTTTGCATTTTTGCACCTACTGGAATGGTTATCAATATTGGCGGTGCAGACAAACTTCAAAAAAATATGTAAGTACCTAGTTAGCAAACTCAGCAATGATTAGGTAAATCTAATTAGAAGGTAATCGGTGTCAATGACATCAAATAATAATTAGTATAATATACAGTTAACGTTACGTCAATGTCAATCAATCTGCCTGGTCTTTTCCCAATGTTATTGGGGTCGGCTTCCAGTCTTACCGGATTCAGCTGAATACCAGTACCATGAAGATGGCTCCATTACATGGAGCGACTGCCTATCTGACCTCCACAACCCAGTAACTGGGTAATACGATACCCCTTGGTAAGACTGGTTGTCAGCCTTTCGGGCTTCTGACGACCCGTAACGACTGTCAAAGATCCATGAATGACAGCCGGGACCAACGGCTTAACGTGCTTTCCGAGGCACGGAGGAGTCTCAGTATCTAAAGATGGTCACCCATCCACAGACCCAACCCCGGCAATCATAGTTTAACCTGACGGATCGACCCGTGCAGCAGTTGTATAATACTTAGCCACGAGCTCCTCCGAGTTAACGTTACATCAGTCACCTTTTAATTAAAAGTGATTTTGAATTTTAACCGAACGCCATTGAGGCACCATCAATAGGTATTTTTTATTTGTTGTTTGAATTTGACCTACAGTAAGTAAATCCTTCATTAGGAATTAATTACACATGATGCGGAAGCTGGTATCAAACGGTTTCAAAAATAAAACTTACCAAGTATTAACAATGAATAGTGTTGTCCTCGTATCTGTCACGATAAGTTTAATGCTCTAATTCAGTGTTTTTCAACCTTTTTCATGACGCGGCCCCCTTAGTATGGAAAAATATTTCACGACCCCCTATCCTCCGGTGTTTTTAACTTAGTATTGAGTCGTCACTTTGGGTAGCTTTTGGACAGAAAAACAGAATACCCACAATTAACCACGGAAGCTTTGAAGTTTCTGATTCAATTTTTAATCTCCTACTTGTGCGAGTTAACGTTTTCGTCGATGGCAAACAGAGAAATCGCCTAAATTCACAAAATTATTTAATCCTATGTGTAGCAAAAATGGATCCGCAATGGGAAAAATTGGTTAAAGAGAAACAGGCGCAACCATCACATGAATTTGAATGGGATCGCCTGTTCCTCGTTACATTAATGATTCGTGTGACTTGTAGGTGTTTGTTGATTTGTGTTAACCTAAGCCTATAATTGACTTTTCCTCAATAAATATTACATTTTGGACTACATAGTATGGTTTTATATTTATGAGCTTTAAATTGTAATGTAACGGCGACCCCCTTAAATAAGTTTTACGACCCCCTAGGGGGTGGCGACCCACACGTTGCAAAACACTACTCTAATTTATATTTTATTAGTTTGTTTAACAAAGTCTGTCATTGTATTCAAATAATTATGTCATAGACAACCTCGACGTTGATTAATTATTTAAAAAATGTTAAGAGGCAACATTGCAAATAGCTGTCAAATATACTGTTTTGATTAATTTGGCAATATGAAATGTGGCTAACTAGTGAACAAAAATATTGAATATGAAATGCAATAATTAATATCTTATCACCGAATATTTTGTTTTAATATAATAATATTATAAAACTTTATTTCGGGCGGCATATACCCATACAAATCTAAACCTAGTACATATTTCTTTACATGTTTATATAATTCGACACACCTACACAAGACATGACCCTCTGATTCTGAAAGGAAAAAGTATGTTTGGAAACTTTCCAAGCGTCTTTTTTACACCTAAAATGTTTACAATATTCTAGGTCGCTAGTTAGCCATATTTCTTATTGACATACAGTAATATTGCCAAATTAATCAAAACAGTGAAATATTTGACATCTATTTGCGACGTTGCCCACTTTCAGAATAAACGCTCTTATGTTAAGAGGTCATTATCACTGTCGAAATTACAAATGTGACAAATTTCTAGGAAATAACCATCACGCGACCCAGACCAGTCGTAGACACCTCATCCTATTACTTAAAATCCATCCAGCAGTTACGATGCTTCGAGGGTACAAAGATGCATAGATACGCATGAAAAACATAACCCGACTGTCTGCGCAGTCGGGTAAAAAAAACAAATATATTTTAGCTGTTCATAGTTATAACAAGAATGCAATCAATGAATATGGATGTCCTCAAATTGTATACTTGAGGACATCCATATTAATTTATTGCTTTTTCAGTTTTCTCTCAATCGATAATTATAAAAAAAATTGCGCTTTAATATAAACAACAGATTGTACTCTCTGTTTACATTACTCAAACATAAACAAAATACTTACGTTTCTTCAAGGAATTTCTCTTAAAACTTGTGAATTATTTCCACTATGGACGTCAGCTCAGTTCAGCGGACCACGGATTAGTAACGTGCTTAGTTTGGGAGCCACAGTAACGCATTAGTGGCCGAAATCTTTGGATCCCAGCGCCTCAGACCGATGATCAATGAATCATTTCCTTCTATTAAATTAAAGAACTTCCGCTAGACGATAGACACCGCATATATTTTGAAATCAACACAGAAAACATCGACTTCGGATCTAAAACCGATAACCTTTTTAATTTAGATACTAAGGTCCGCAATTTATTTGTTTTTTTTTAAATGTCACTGCAATTTTTTATCGATTGATATATCAAAAATGTCACATCACTATGCACGAATTTCCAAAATGGCGAATTATTTAAATTGTCTATTTATTTGAGCACACGTCATGTATTCGTGAGCTATCGGGCAGACCTAATGAAATAAACAAGTTGAAGTCTGCTAACTAAGATATAAGTCGACAACTTGCACAACACAGTTTTTGCCCGCGGCGTCGCTCGCTTTAATTTTTTGTAGTTTATAGTCACTTCTTAATGATGCTGATTTATATTTAGTGGAACTATCTAATAAACAATAAATAGTAGCAGAGAATATTCCGATAGATTCCGAACCACAGAATAAAAAAACTAAAACAGTGCATAGCAAAATAGATCTAATCCGCGTTCGCAACTCATTTGCCAAACATATAAACAAAGACGAGTTTTAGGAAAAACAAATGTATTCAACTGACGGGGTCCGGAAGGACCAATGCCTGCTGGGGTTGCGGGTTTGTCTGAAAGGGATATCGCGGCCCCGGCACACAGTGACACAGGCAACGGAAGGAACACGGGTGGGTTTTAGTCAGTAAAAGTCTGACACTCCCTTTCGCTCCGCCCAGAGCGGGAGGAGTCATTTGATGATTCTCAAAACAAAAAAAAATAAAAAATGCCTACACATATGGTTCAGTTTGCGCTACAACTTCATATTTTTTTAGATTTTTTCAACAAATCTAGTCGGTCTAAAATCAACTTTATTCACACTTGCATAAAGCTAATGTTTGTCTAAGTGGAAAATTCGTGTTTGTTTACAAGTTTGGCAAATCAATTGCGCAAGCAGATTACGTAGGTAATGGGTTCGCCTACCTAACCTATTGCTATCGGGCTGACTTAGGTACAAATCAAACTTTAGGCTGCTAAGTAGTTACCACAGGTAACTAAAAATTACCAAATTAAAGAACCTAATATCTAATTACGCAAAACATTTTCGTCAACGATTCCGACTAATCTGTTCCGTTTTGACAGTTCAACAACGTTCATTGCGTTATTTACGTTGCTGAGCAGATTTTTTTTCGAACTTATGACGCAATGGATTAGTAATCTGTTTCAAAACGAGTCAGATTCCGATTGATCGTGTATTACGCAATTAGTGTACAGGAAGCCTGAACAAGAACTCAAATATGTAAGCAAAATAATGTTGAACTTACCATAATTTATGCAAAATAAATTCTTATTCTACAACCACTAGATGACCAGACTAAAGAGGCAGATTTTTAGGGTTCCGTACGCCCGTACCTAAAAAGGAAAAAACGGAACCCTTGTAGGATCACTCGTCGTGTGTTAGTCTGTCTGTCCGTCTGTCACAGCCGAATCTAATGGACCGATTTAGTTGAAATTTGGTACACATAATGTATTTATGTGACCCATAGAAATATAAATTCTTATATCTATGATGTGACCCAAACACGGACGTGTAACGTAAATAAATTAATTTTGAATTTTGGGGTTACTTTTGGGGGGCAAATAAGAAAAATAAATAAAAATCTAATACTTACATTTTTAAACTCGTGATATCTTTCGAATGGAAAGTCCGAATTGAATAATTCAAAAAATTATATAAAGATATTGAAGCAGTCTTGAATATGAAGTAATTTATTTTGATAAGGATTATTACCAAGGTACAAATAAAGAGCCTTTTCTAGCGGTGGCATTTCAATTAATAAAAAATAAAAACACTTATTGTGACTTATTGTGTAACTATAATAGTTAGACATATACTGTCGCGACACTTTTTGTAAATAATGATGTTTTCTGCAAAGTCGTAGTACATAATTTTATTCTATCATCAATAGTTTTCGCAGCGCACGCGATGTAAAGAATATTTTAGGTAATATTTTTACACCTTGGGTTACATTATTGGAGTTTTAGTAAGGAACCCTATTTAAAAAAAAAAATATATAAACCGGGGATAGTGTACGTGTAGCTTCCCAACAGTGAAAGAATTTTTCAAATCGGTTCAATATAAAAACTTGAGATTCTAATCTATTCTCTCCGTCCGCCGCTGCCGCCGCTCACCACGCGATATATCGTCTACCCCCTCCACGCGACCGTAACGCTTTTTCGTGACAGAAAAAATCCTAATACCCGTCTATATAGAAGTTTTACATCAAAAGTTTTGCAAACTGAACCGTGTGACATATCAAATGAAAGGACTGGTTGCGAGGATCTCAAATATATTTTTTATAATTTTAAACTACTTAAATACTTTTAAAGATATTTAAGAAAATTGTTAGTTATATTATCTCCGAAACTATTGAGCCAATTTTTTTTAAAAAAATGCAGAGAATGGTTCTTTACTCATAGATTACAGTAAAACCTTTTTTTTTTTTTTTTCTTTTTTTTAAAACGTTGCCCCACTCTACGAATTTCTTCCTGTATCATGGGTGCGTTAACAAACATAGAAACTCACATACATTAACACCCAGACCCGGAACAACTACTTGCAGATCATACAAATATTTGTTCCGTGCGGGGATCGAACCCGCGACACGTTGCACAGCAGTCGATCGCTCAGCCACTGCGCCAATCGTGTCGTCAACCGTGTCGTGTCGTGTCGTGTCTTTAAGAAGTCTACGGTCTCAAAATAACATAGTAAATCTCTCAACATTGTTGTTGTAATGTTAAGTTTGTTCATGGGATTTTTCATCTCATTCATCTCAGCTACGGAACCCTTCATGGTGTCTGGAAAAAAGACTGGCCAGTTTTTTTTTAATAAATACCTAGACAAACTTTCCACGACAATATTAGTAAACTCTCTGCGTCGCGTAATGTTATGCTACATTTTATATGTCGCCGATAAGCAAATTACTCGGTAATTATGTGACCAGGTCCGTTTTGTCGGAGGTCAGGTTACAATGCAATGCACATTACTTGACAAAACTAGGGAGAATATTACTCTACTTTTGGCTTCTTGTTCTTCTTTTCGTTTCGACGGCACATCTATGTAATATGTTGCATATGTTGTTAGGAATTTCTTAATAACAGCCCGGAGTTTGGAAGTTGGCGGTGTGATACCCCGTGTCTCGGAAATCACGGTTGATCTCTCTCCGGTCGTGTCGGATTACTGTCCCATCGGAGGATTAGACTATGAGAGTGAGCGAAACATGAGTGCACTTGTGTCTGCGCACACACTTGTACACTATAATATCTCCCGCGGCGAAGGCTGGTCTCCGTTTAGATTGGTCGCCATGGCCGAACTAACCCATCATCATTCACGCAGTCCACCGATCATTTCTTTGGTCTTCTCCTACTCATAAAGCTGATCACAATCATATTCAAAACTTTTTGAACACGTCCATAGTTATATGGAAAATTATTTAATGTATTGTCCATTGGAATCTTACATTAATTAAATGCGTTCTTAAATAAACTTTTAAACAAGTTTATCGTTAAAGGTTATTAATCCGTAGAGTTAATTACGTACTGTAATCTACCGACGAATTAAACACTTCTTGTTGACTTAGACTTTTCTCGGAAAGGTAATCAGTAGGTAAGTAGTTTTTTACTCAAAGGGTGCTAACGGGACCCAAATAAATGTTTCGTTGTCCGTCCATCTGTCACAGGGTTGTATCTATTGAGCCGTAATAGGTAGACACTTGAAATTTTCACAGTGTCTGAAATAAAATAAAGTAAAAAATTATTAAGGTATGGCTTAATAGTTTTTTACTTTTTTTTTTTTTGCTAACCTATATTGTCCCACTGCTGGGCAAAGGTCTCCCCCATATTTTTCCAGACTTCCTTGTGTTGTGCCTTCTCCGGCCAATTGGTCAGGAACGAGTCCAAATCGTCGCGCCAGCGCTTTTTAGGCCTGCCCCGGTAGCGACGTCCGTCAACAGGCACCCACTTTATTTTATTTAAAAAAGTGTTTTTTTACAAAAAAAAATATAATTGTATGGTGGTCCCTACAGAACCCTTGTTGCGAGTCCGACTCGCACTCTCGGGGACTTTCCAATGTTAACTCTGTTGTTTCTAAGAAATTCTACTATTAATAGTTATTTAATATTAATGAATTGCTAATGGTATTAAGATTATTAGTGATAACAAAACCCCACCTTATCTCTAGGTTCTTATCTCACGATCAATAAATTCCGTGATAATCTGACCAGTTGATGACCGCTCCCCATTAAAAAACTGTGTGATACAGCTTCTACATAACATCACACCTGTAAATCCTCGGAGGTAGACAGAGATGTAAATCCCATGAAAAAGGAGGCGAAGGTCAATACCTTCGCCTCCTTTTTCATGGGAGTTTGAAAATTCTCAGTTGCTTACTGGATCTTTTTTGTGCCTGGTTGATAGCAATCTATCAACCAGGCACAAAAAAGATCCAGTAAGCAACTGAGAATTTTCCAGTGAAGAACTCACTTTGCTCGACCTAGAAATCGAACCATACCACGCTCAGCTGCAGTAAAGGACACTAATCACCGCGGCACGGCGCGGCATGGCAGAGCAAACGATTATCGTAAGCGGAAATGATTTTGAATCTTATTTCCCTAACCCTAGCACTCACATTTCGTTGATATCGTCACAAGGGGTATACTTGAGCATTCCGCGGGATTGCGGGGCTTTGCCATGTTATGCTGCGTCGCGCTCCGTGCCGCCCTGTGAGCCTTTACGAGTAGCCAAGGAACGAAGAATGCTATCGCTTGCCACTTTGCCGTACTAACAATAGAAAATATTCAAAACAATAATTCGCAATCTTCTATACAAATACAAATATATAAAATTGAAGCGTCTGTTTGTAATGTCAAAATACTTACCAGCTTTTATTTTACTAAATGCATTTGAAAGTATACCGTATGGTAGCTACTTATAATAAAAAACACAACTTAAAATGTTTTTCTGTCTGTTTGTCTGTCTATTTCGGCTAATCTCCGAAACGGCTGGACCGATTTTATTTAGAAAAAGAATTAGGGTCCACGTTAAATTAGTTGAGAAATACATATAAGTACCTAGCTGCCCACCCCGGCTTCGCACCGGTAGCACTATGTACTTATCTACGGCGCACCTACCTACCTACCCTACCCTCTTACCCTACCTACCTACCCTACCTACCTAACCTACCTACCTACCCTACCTACCTAGACCTACTATACCTACCCTACCTAATACCTACCAACTTACCCTACTCTGCTAAATTCACATTCATCGAAAGCGCTAACTGTCCAACGCGCGAAGTTAAAATAGTCGTTAAGTTTGCTGAAATTTTCCAATTTTCTTAATTTTTCTTTTCGTAAGAATCTTCTCCTTACAAATAACAAACACAACAAAAAAATAATTAGCGAAATTGGTCCAGCCGTTCATGCCTGATGCCGTGACCAAGGGAAATGGGATACATTTTTATATTTAAAGTATTTAAAGATAGAACAAGTGACCTTTCAGAACTTAACAGCGAGGTATATTTTTAGATCCAATTAAAATTCTAAATGTCAAAGCATCGCCTGATCCATTATCGACAAATAACAATAAAAATAAGTATTAAAGAGTTTGATGCCCGTTTTCACTAACGCTAAGTGACTGCTAATGCTTGAATTTATTGCACAGTTGAATTGTCAACTCTGGGAGGTAAGCCGAGCGTTGAAAATCCAACAGCGCGAATGATGATCAACATTATCTACATCTGAGATGAAACTTGAATCTTTTTATCTTTGATTTTGACTAGATGATAGACAAAAGTCGTTAGTAACAGACAACATAGTTTCTTACAGAACAATATTGTATTTCAAGGATACAATCATGTAGGGTTGCCAACTTTTTTATAACAATTATAGTATTTTAGAAGTCATTGCCTGTAAAAATATAGTAGATGGAGAAAAAACAAAAAAAAAAAAAAAAAAAAAAAGGGTTGGACGCATCGACGCGAAAACTTTTAGCATGGATTCAGTACATGATTCTGAACCCCTGTCTGAAACTTTGTCGACATTTTTTGTCAGTTATTTTTTTTTAAACTGCTGTTTCATAGAAAAGTAACAGTATGAACCTTTAATAACAGGTTTCTTAGTGAATAGTGACATCACAGAATTTATTAAAATCTGTCAGTTTGTATTTTTTATATTCGACAAAATTTAAATGTGGAACGAATGTTTTCCCCTAATAAATGCACAGTGGAGTAAAGAAAGGAATCGCCTGACAATAGAGCCGATAAAAGCGCTATTAGTAACCCAAGGATTTATATATTTATATTTTAGAAAAAAAAAATTTTTTAAAAGTGGTCTTCGGCAAAATACGAGCCAAGTTACAAGTTTATTTATGGGTTAAATAGAGGGGGTCGAAATTTTCATTATTTTTGCGATAGGACGCACCATTTTCGAGATTTATGCAAAAGAAAAATAAATAGGTACAGTACTGTTTTTGCACGTGAAGTCGAGATGTTTGTGTGAATTTTAGTTCATGACAACTTATTTTATCCCACACCTTTTTAATCGCGATTAAAAATGGTCAGAATTAGTTTGGTTTGGTATTTTACAATCAAAATTTTAGGTGAAAAATGTCTAATTCAGAATAGCAAAATTGCTTTTTTTCACTAAACTAAAAACTCAGTACTATCTTAGTGCTGTCAAACTAAAATATAGTTAAATTGTGTCACTTTGGTCTATTTCAGAATGGGAAATCGTCGTTTGACAGGATTAAACTTAATTTTAGTGATTTTTAGTCTAGTTTAGAGGCATTTGTGACAAGAGAATCGGCACCATTGACAATGCAATGCTTACGGCACTTTAGCCGGGCCGAGGCAAAGCCAGTATTATTCCGCTAGCGGCACTCGATACACTGCCTTAATTTATCATAAGTAGGTACATAAAACAAAAAGTATTTTAATAAAACACGTATATTAAAAGTTCAATAATTAAATATTATCTTTAAAATGGTGAAGGTTTCAGAAAAATACGTTTGATAGCTTTTGCGTGATTCTCAGGTTGCTATCAGCACTAAACATAACTTTAAAAATGTATTTCACTAGGTAATATAAACATAATCTAAAATATTTATATACATAAGTTAAGTTTTAAAAAAATGCTCTAATTTATCATATACTTACCTATTTTTTCGAAATCATGAATACTACTCGTTTAGACGTTATCTTCAGTATAAAATAATTAAAAGTCGGTTATAGTCGCCATAAGTAAGTCCGTTTATTCTAAATTAGTTTAGTGGTTTTAAATTATTCATACCTTTTATTTTGAATAAATTTCAATCTTTAAAACTTATCTGTTGACTTACAGGTTTTTTACATTATATAGGCATTTTTCTGAAAAATCTGGCATTTTGTACATCCTGGACAGGCATCTTCTCTTACATAGAAGGTAAGGATACCCTAGGCGCAGGGTTGGATTTAGGTATGTTGAAAAAGATAGCACAAAAAAATGAAAAGGATAGTATTTATAAAAAAATATAGTACACTTTCATTATTTTTAATTTAACATATAATAGTCAATAAAATCAACACCCGTTAAGGCAAAATTTATTCCTCTTCTAAGTTTATCAGATCTCGAATATTACTATTAGTTCTATCTTCATCCTTGGCATTTAATCTTATCAACATATCCTCAGTAGGAATAAAATCAGTACAATTCCCACTTTTGCTACCGCTTTTGATAGCGTCACAAGACAATAAAATGGCGTCTTTGGATTGTGTTGCTATACGCACGGACGAAATATTCTTATGACGTAAAACTAAGCATTAAGGAGCAAACTTTAAATTATAGTATTTAAGCGTACTATCCTGAGATGTGGATAGTATATAGTACAAAGGGCGAAATTATAGTATAAATACTATAATTATAGTACCAAATCCAACCCTGCCTAGGCGGGATAAGTAGGAAAATGAATACTGCTAAACTTCGCTTGTGGCACACGGCAAAATAGTTTTCAGATTTAAACACTAAACAGTCACTTTTTATTTTGTGATGTCATTGTCATCCGCTTTATGAATAGACAACGCATTCCCAAGTTTTGTGAAGCACAGACAAACTTACAAAATGCCTATAAATAAATGCTTTTTTTTAAATTAAACCTTATTGATATGTAGTTGAAAGGCTATTTTGCAGTAGAATTCTTGGTAAGGAGTGCAGAAACCGAATAAATTTTTGTTTTATTTATTAGGTCTGCCTTGTCGGGGATTTGTGACTATTTTCGGAAACTTATACGTGTCTAAATACCTAATTTCATTTGAAAGTGAACAGTCCTACAGCTTTTTCATTTGTTTTTTATAGGAAATATAATTATTTTCGCTTGTCAACAAGATGAAGGGCGAGCGAAATGTGACCTTTTTCTTCCATTCGGCTTACAAACGAAATTACTATTTTGTTTTTTTTTTTTTAGATAATAAGTAAATTATTCCTTTTGCGTTAAAGTTTTGAACTAAAGTTGCGAACAGCGCCATCTGTCTTTCAACTACAACACCACGTGCGGCCGCACTTGGAAGTTATCTTTACGCGCTATTTGGTTTCTAGGGTAAGCAGAACTAGCGGTCGTTAACTTTTAAGTCTTGTACGTGCAGACACAACGTGTTAGGTTAAAGATTAGTAGCTTTCGTCTAGCACGTGTATAAGTCATCAGTTCATCAGTAGTTTGCAATACTTTCACTCACATTATCTGTGAATTGATAGAAGAGACGTTCGTGAGTCCTAATAGATTTTGCACTTGCAGCAAAATGGCGATAGATCATTTTGGTAGGAACCCGGATGGGGAAAGACGAATAATGCCATAGGAAAGCGCTATAACAATAGTGCAAAATATTTAAAAAAGAGTAACTATAAGTAGTTTCTTGCCCATTCTTCTCCATACGAAACTACCTTTTGGAAAGGCCACCTAGAATACATTTTATTTTCTTGTAAATTTTGACGTTTAAAAGAGCCTTTGGCTACTTAAAATAAATGATTTGACTTTGACTTTGATCCAAAAAGCAGTTTTAAGTGTTTATCGGATTGCATTTAAGTAATCTTCAATGGCGTGACAGATGTAACATTATGTGTTTTTTTTATTTTTTTTATTCAATCGATGGGGATTTTTGTCGAGTCGGGACTGCAGCCTGCTTAGCATTGCCGCGGTCGGTTCGTGGATGGGTGAACACGCCTCAGAAAGCAGTTGGTCTCGGCTGTCATTCATAGATCTTTGCCAGGCGTTACTAGTTTAATAATGTGCGCGGGTATAGTCAGACAGAAGCCCAAAAGTCTGACAACCAGTCTTACCAAGGGGTATGGTATTGCCCAGTGGGTTGTGGAGGTTAGATAGACAGTCGCTCTATGGAAAATACTGGTATTCAGCTGCATTCGGTTAGACTGGAAGCCGACCATAACAAAGGCTAGGCACAAGATTGTATTTTTATCGGAGGCATCCACTTGTCTACAGTCAACTAATTACTAGCTTGTTATCGAGTCGCATACTACACAGCCAAATAATTGGCAATAAACTCATAAAAATCCAAAATAAATGTTCAAACACATCGTACACGGAACTGGCAGCAGGGTAACGGCCTATTTGACGTAAACATTGCCGGATTGCGGAGATAGTTCACGATAAATAAACAAACAGCTGTGGGCCGGCCGCCATACTTGCCATAGATACTGCGCAATGTCCATCGACAATGGCGCAACTTTCTTTTTGTGTTATGGCCCACGCACGTCCGGATTTTTACGCGGTCTTTGATACTAAAACTGTAACTAAAACGAAGAGAATCGAATCGAGTACGTTTTGGTTAGCACAAAGACTGCCTATGGACGAAAATAAATTAAGTACAGTGTGCAAAAAAAAGGTCTTTCGTACCAAGTTCTTACACTTTCAAGACTTACAGACTAAAGTGAGAAGGAGAGCGAAGCGCCCGTAACGACGGCCGAAACTACGGATTTCGCTTAGGGAGTAGGCCTCCAGACGCGTCGTGCGACAAGCCGCGCTAGTCTGCACGAGCCTTCATGCCTATTTTCACTAATCTAGTGTTTTATGACACCTTAATAATTGCCTATCTAGATAACATAACGTTATAACATCACGCCTTGTTCCCAGAAGGGATGGACAGAGGTGTACCTGTCAGGTACACCGACATTTCGCCAGTTATGGTTTTAGTCCCATGTACGAGTATAATAGGTAGGCTATGTACATAAAAGCGTGGAGAATCAACCAGTGCAATAATATTATTAGAAGTTCTTTTAGGTGATTCCTAGTTTTAGTGAAACTGGGCTTTAGTTTATTTTTTTTATCTCAGTTTGAATTACAGTCTTACTAAAGTAAATAACTCATCACAACAAAAAATAATCATTGATTCTAACTGTTTATTTTATCCCTCTTTGAAGAGAAGCATCTAATTTTAATATCATACCGTTCACATTAGACATCACCATAAAAAAAACAACCAAAACATTATTTATAATTAACATTTTCAGTAAACTCTCAAAGTTAACTAAACAACTTAGTTATAAATAAACACCTTAACTAAAGGAAAAAGTTAAAATTGCGAGTGCTGGCGCCAGTAGCTAGCTTGATGGCAGTCAACGACATCACTGGCACGCTGCCAAAGCGACTAGCTTCCTTACTTCGCTACAAAGAATGTCTTCATTGCTTTATGAGTTTTGCGTGGTTTTAGGGACGTGAACTCATTCTGAAACTCGCTGAAGGAAACCATTTTGAAAAGAAGTGACAAACTTGGTAGTAAGACAAACACATAACATCACGCCCATATTCCCGAAACGTTGGGCAGAGGTGTACTTTTAGTGGACCCGCATCTCGCCAGTTATATTTAGGTCATAGTGTGCGAGTCTATTGCCATAATCTGGCCACAAATCCATAACCCGGGCTGCTACTGAGAAATTGCAGATGGGAAAACTTAATAACACTTCGCCTGACCTAGGAAACGAACCCAGGACCTCACGCTTAGGAGTAGCACTTCACCATTTGCTATTTTTATCAAAATGCTTAGTTTAGTAAAAAAGTTGGTTCAACAAACATGCTTTAGAAGCCATAAAAACGCAACAAGGAAAACGAGGCCACTATGTTAAACGCAAGATTATGCACTGTTTATGCAGCAAACACATTCTGTGACAGACTGACCAACACACTAACAATGGTACCCACTTATTTGGAGAACAGGCGTCTGGTCATCCTTATAGGGAACAATTCACGTCACATCTCAAGGGGCTGAGCAGAAATCTATTACCTGTTTACATTGTTGATGACAAATTAGGTAAAATATAGTGGGGTGTAGTGCATGGACCATTTGTCAAATTACTCATAATAAAAAAAATCCCAAAGTTCCAATCAAACTCATGACCAAAGAACAGACGCCTCTCGTACTTGAAAAATGTTCAAAATCTAGTCGCAATGTTATCTCAGCGACAATCAATGTCAAAAACTTGTCAAAAATTAATTAAAATTACACTATTTTTTGGGCAGTCGTGTATTTTAGACAGATTGAGACTGTGATTAGAATACGAACGTTGCCCCTCGTAATGACATATTCAAAATTCAAAAGTCATTTATTCAAACCATGCTGAGAATCACCACTTTTCGAACGTCAAAATTACATAAGACAGTCCCCCAAAACGCCCAGCCTTCACCACTTCCTAGTGCATTAGCTGGGAAGAAGAAGTGGCGCAACAAACATAACATAACATTACGCCTTATTCCTACGAAGGGTTGGGCAGAGGTGTACCTGTTACACCCACATTTCGCCAGTTATGTTTAAGTCCCTTGTAATACGGGACGAGCCTATTGCCATCGACCGGGCACAAATCCAGACTCCGGGCTGCTACTGGGAAATTCCAGATGGAAAACCCAATAATACGTTGCCCGAACTGGGAAACGAACCCAGGACCTCATACTCAGCAGTAGGGCTAGCGCCACAAGACCAACGAGGCAGTCATACCATCAACATAGTCACAGTCCAATGACTACCCAAAAAAGCAGGTAGTATCAATATACTATCTGCTTTTTTGGGTAGACACTGGTTAGAGTTTAATGTCACGTATAGGAGTCGAACCTATCGTCCTTCCATTCTTAGTACGACCTTTTATCTGTTGTATTCGTTGAGTTACAGTCGCTTCTGACTGAATCAGATTAACAGTACTACCACCAATACTTTACCATGTTGATCACTATCAGTTTTAAGTCACAACACTTTTTTTATGTCGGCAGACTACGGCGACGGTGAAATTCCTCGTGCATGCAGTGTCGACATCGTAAAGAACCTTATTTAGAGATAAAAACAGAAGTTATAACCGCTTTTAACAGTTTCAACTTGAGTTCTTAGAAACATGAGCACTTAGGTGATAGCTGTGTTTGGTTACAAAGGTCCAAGAGTTTTTGTTTTTACGACAGCCCTATGCAACTTGAGGAAACCATGTTTTCACATGAGCATTACTGGAGACTCCACGACACCTCTGACTTTATTATACCAAAGAAAAAAAAAAAAAAAAAAAAAGAGTATGAAATTATATATACTCTTTGCTTTATACAGGGTGGCGATTTAGTCACCTGCATCCGTCAAGGGGGTGATTCTACCCGCCATACTTTCGCTATGAAACTCATATCCAATTCGTGAGAAAAAACAAACGTCAAACTATTTCGATGCACGTATGTTTATTTCTTGTTGAAAATCCGATATGGATTTCGTAGGAAAAGTTGTTCAATATGACGGATACAATTCGCTTATTACCCCCTTGACGAATGAAGATGCCTCAATTGCCACCCTGTATTCCATCACCTCTACAGTTGGGTCATTCAACATTAGGCAGACCAGACCTTACCTCTTTCACACGTCACCTCCTTTCGTTTGCTTCAAAGTTTCATCAACACTTCTATGGATGACTGTCTGTGTCCCCTCGGCAATTTTATCAATGTTCTTAATCCAACTCCGCATTTTGTCTGATCTGCATTCGCTCTTTTTTACCTTTTATAAAACAAACATAATATGGGGCCATACCATTGTATGTAAAACATTTAAGAGTCCACCTTTTGCATGTTTCCGTGGCAACTTTGACACTGATCTCGCCTTTATGTAGTGGCTATTATGGCTGTTTTTGTAGTTCAAGTGTCCTACTGAAATGTGGTTGACTATACAGCGTCGCTTCGTCGTCGCCTGCGCCGTTGTCGTCGACTTTTTGCTCGATTGACTTCGTCTGCGGGTAACGGGAGTGTAGTCGTGATTAACAGTATTGGTAAGTAAAAGTATACGTTTTGTTGTTGTTTTTTTGTGCTGTCTGAGAAGGTAATGTGCCTCGTTTGGGTAACATTTTGAATTGCTTGTATGGTATAGTGTACTTTGGTTCGAGTATTAGGTTTTAGGCATTGAGTTAGTTACCTGATGTCAACCTATTATTCTTCTATCTCAAAACAGGCTGACGAGTATGAAAGCTATGATTAAAAAGATCACACATGGATCAGCCGATCTATTTTCAAAAAATAAAATATTTTTTATTTTGTCTTTTTTTATTTCGACAAGGTGAAGCGAGTTCAACTTTGTCAATCCCTAGCAGCAAACAGGTGCGACGAGATGACGCGACGTGACACCGATATAACAATTTCCGAGAAGTTTTCATAGACATTGTTCCACCAGAGTAGCGTCGCGCTGTCGCGTCGGGCCTGTCTGCCAGATGACAGCTCCCTTCACTAAGTTTTCACAGTAAGATTTTTACGTAATATACCGGTTGTTAGGAACTCCTCTACTTTAGTGCACAGCTTTAGTGACCTTACCTTTCCCTTTTCATAACATAGAGGACATTGTCTTTGATAAAGAGAAACGAAACACAAGGGAATCACTTTCCACGACCCAATATAAAATTAACGACGCCAATTCTCTATGGACGTACTATATGCGAGGAGAATGGAAAGCAGTAAAAAATATAAGAAAAAACATAAACTGTCTGTGGTTCACATCAATCACTGATGGAATATGAATATGAATACTTTGTTATTTGGTAACGGAAGTCAGATTATGAATGTGGCAGCAAGCAACTGTGTCAAATGTATTTTCTTGTTCTTCTAACAGCTGTGCTGCTGGACAGTTTGTTGCGCCACTTCTTCTTCCCAGCTAATGCACTAGGAAGTGATGAAGGGTGGGCCATTGTTGGGGGACAGTCGTATGTAATTTTGACGTTCAATATTTGCCGATTCTCAGCCTAATTTGGCAAAATTACTTTTGATTTTGATATTTGATTATCTTTTCCAGATTCCTAAACATGCCTGCAGTAAGAACTCACGAAGATACATACCTGGTGGCAACGTCTATCATTAAACTTTTGGTCGACCGAATTAAAAACGAGTCTAGACGAAATTAAGGTAATTCTCATGTTGATCAAATTGATTGCTCTTCGGTCTTCGGAACAATTGAAAAAAAAAAAAAAAACTTTGATCCAAATTTTGAATTTCTACCTAATTATCTCACCAATCCACAAATATCTAGACTCAGAAGCTTATAGTATCTAACCATACAAATATTGGTTCCGCCACCCGTAGCGCATCAAAAATTAATCAATCGACCATTCTTCAACGGTGCACAACCGAATACTGTGGAACAGTGCCATCTAAATTACCTTCCAACCTTCTAATTTATTTTTTAATACTTTTTAGGATGGCGTGCTGGACTCGGTCTTGCCAGATTGGCCGTAAAATGTAAAAAACATAAGCTAATCCGATGCCTCTTATGTTCAAAAGTCTGTTTGCTCAACAACGTAAATAACGTAATGAATGTTGTTGAACTGTCAAAATGAAACAGATCATGTTTTACACAGTTAGGGTGCTATATTTGGGGAAGACCTTTGCCCTGCAATGCAGCAGTGCCAGCAGTGGGACAGGAAAGATTAAGTAACAAAAAATTAACTTTTTTGCCCAAGGACTAAGCACGCTTTAGTGGCGGCAATGGATTGACAAAGCTAGCCTTAGAACCAATGGCCATCGGCGAAGGGCTAAGGGTATTTTATTCTTCAGTGGAAGGCGCAGGTACCTAAATGAAGCGACGGTCTTCCCGAATTTTTTCCGAGCTGGATGAGAGTAGACGAGGATCCATCAATCGAAGTCTAGCCGTGGACTGCTGTAGCCCTGTAGGCTGATGATAATGGTACTATTAATTTTGGGGACCTATTTTTCACCATGCTTAGAAAACGCCGACTTTCTTACGTGAGTGCATCGCATATGCAAATTATCTTGTTACGGTCTAGTTTTTAGCTGTTACTGGTAATCTAGATTATCTACTTTGTAGTTTATAGCTATCAGACGTAATTACGTGTCTGCTTTTGCCATGTGACTAGCTAATAAGCTAGTGACATCCAACAAGACTGGATAACCCTTCAGATTTACATCTCTTCATCACAGAGCGGGAAGCTATTTCAATGTAGGTAACCCGTAAACTTCAAAAAATCTTAACGTTTTCGTTAATTGTGGCCCTGTTTACGTAGTATGTTGATCATAATTCATTACACAGCAATTATGATAAAATACTTACTAAATTAGAATCTATACTTACCCGTTTTTTTTAAATAAAAAAAAAGTTAAAATTATAATAATAAAAAACACAAAACACACACACACAAACACACAACACAGAATATTAAAAATACCTAAGTATGGTTTTTTTATTTAAGTACCTAGCTCACGAAAAAATATTTGCTGAAAATTATTTTGCTGCTATTTTGTGAAATAATCAGATTTTCTGCAAATACTTGTATAATTGGCAGAGCGCCGCAATTTCCATAAAGCTATAAGCCTTACCTTGAAGGACCCCTACTACGCTTGCGGTTATGCTGAAAAAAAAAAAAACTATTAGTTGGATGGCCAACTGACCAATATCTATAAGAGCATGCGGTGTTCCATCTTAAAATAAAATCATGCTACTTAACATTTTCCTTCGTTATCAGAGAAACCTACCACCTGTTAAATTATCGCAACCGTTTTTCTAGAAAAGTATATTTTATCTTCATGCACACTTATTTTTCCAATGCACTTTAGACATTGGCAGAATAGTCGACATCGGCTTTGCTTGCCATTTAATAAAAATAGAATAGAATAGAAAAGTATACCTACTTGAGTACCTAATAAACACTAAAGTATATAAAATCTGAAAAATATATGACATTTTGAAATCCCTGTGGTTAAACTTACCGTTACCATAGACGCACTGACTCACATCCTCACATTTGGCTCTTTGCCCGACAGAATTAGCATTCGACTATTATCTCCCCTTGCAGAGAGTGCAGGGACGTATACTTAGTTACAGGACTTTTTGTTTCTCTCTCTTTTGGGCTGATAGGGTTGCCACAGAGGTAAAACAGGGTTACCAATAGGGATGAAGCCTGGGTAAAAAAAAAAAAATCTAATTAGTCCGTCAGTCAGATAATAAAATAATATTAGACACGTATTTTTTGCTTTATCATATTAATAAAAAATTACTTAGATAAAACGCATTTTAGGTTGGGGAGTGGGGGTCGCTACGTCACTAGTACGTATAAAATCTACATACTCGTGACGTCATGGCCCATTTTACCTCAATGTATCGCCGTAATCTTTAGATTACGTAAAAAAAGGAAAAATACGTGTCCAATATTTTTTTATAATCTCAAAGATTTTCAGAAATTTTTAATCATCATCCCTATTCCTTAAGGTTCTTCAGGTTTAGACCTAGAACAAGTAATGTCCGAGATATACGAAGCTATTTTCTCAAGCCAGGATAGTACCTAAGCTAGTGTTAGTAAGCTAGCAAGCTAGTAACTCTGGCTTCCTGTATACAAATCTAGCTTAATTTGTAGGCCAGCAAGCTAGTTATAGTTTAATAGGATGGAGTTCTATTTTTTTAGCTAGGAGCACTCTCACCACTGATTTTACCATCCTGGCTTGTGTATTGTGTACTTCGTGAGACTTCGTGTGACCGGCGAAGCTAGTACTCGATTTTAACGAATGCAGTTAAGGCTCCGTGCACGAAAAAAAACCCTTTTCGTCAATAAAAGGAACCTTGAAATAATTCAAACATTAAGTCTGTGTAAGTATAAAAGTACAGTTTTCGTGGTGCTAAACCATTCTATTGTACAAAATTTTGTATCATAATCATAATATAAATTTTTTATTTTATTTCAAGGATAGCTGAAGACTAATGTGTGATTTATAAATTTCTTGATAGGTAGAATTCTAGTAATAGAAAAAAATTAAAAAATATACATAATTTTTTTGATATATTTTGTATCGAAGTTGAAAACAATGGTTCAGCCACATGCAAGTAGACCATATAACGATGTTGATTATATTTTTATATGTTCAAATCAAAAGTACTTACTTAGTTTCTTATAAAAAAGTGATCAAACGTCCGTCTAGCGTCATTTTTCGGAAAACTGTGATTTTCCATGAATACTTAATTTATTTGAAAAATCCCTTTCAACCGCATGCAAAACAAAGAACTCGACTTTTCAAATCTCAAACAGGGCTGCATTTTTTATTGAATGCTGACTCGCGGGGTAATGGCGTAACCACTGGCTTTCATTTTGACAGTTCAACAACTTTCATTGCGTACGTTGTTGAGCAGAAAAAAATTTCAACATATAATCAATTCAAGCAATGGATTAGCAATATCCTCCAAAAGCATTCAGAATTGTGATCGAAAATGTGTTACACAATTAGGGTTCTGATATTAGATAATAGGTAGGGAATAGGCACTTAATCTGCAATAAGCATTTTATTTCACTGTCACTTCATTATTTAACAAGAAAAACGAAAGCAAAACGCAGGGAATATAATTGTTTAGCAAATTTACTACCAACTTAATTTGTTCTATATTCAAATAACAACTCTCATTCTTTGACAGTTGTATGAATTGGCTTTAACACGGCAAATTGGGATAAGTACCTAGTGTGTCAATTTGATAGACAATTAGATAGGTACTTAAGTTCCCTGAATGTATTCAAATGAAATGTAGATATAAAGTAGATAGCATGGAAATCTTACACCTAATGTATTCGTTTTTTCTCCGCTTCCCATATAAGTGAGTTAACAGCGAGTCATTGATTGAACATAAAGAGGTAGCTGTTCAAAATATATGAGCTGTGGTGTTGATTACAAGATGGCTACCGTTTGGTTTCAAATTCGGAACACGTGGCTTCCTAAGGAGTTTAGATTTGTTTACATCATTTGACAGCCTTCTTGAAGAGTAAGAATTACCTACGGGTACTTTTAAAATACGAGGCAAAAACTCATACTCCATTGAATTAAACTTAGATTGACAAAACAAAAACCCAAAGGCTAACATGCTTGGGAGACCAGTACCCTAATCGCGTAACACATTTTGAATCACAATCCGTGGGTTTAAAGGATAGTTAATACCTAATCCATTACTTCATAGGTTTGAAAAAATCGTCTGTTCAACAACTTAAATAACGCAATGAACGTGGGTGAACTGTCAAAATGAAAGGCATTGAGATCAATTACCATTTTACGTGTGTTAGCCAATTACCCCGCAGTATGTGGAAATCTAATAGACAAACCGCAATACTAACCCGTCGTTGTCTGCTTTCCGCATTCATTCTTCATCATTGATTTGATTTGATTTGATCAGAAATGGTAATTATCGTCTGACCACAAACTCTTCACTCGAAAACGGTACCGACTTAACTATTCTATTTTCAATTTCTTTATAGAGATTAGAACGGAAATGGTTCGTCTCTTTTCAACCGACTTCCAAAAAGGAGGAGGTTATATGTTCGACGCGTATGAATGTTTATTTTTTATTTTTTTATGTATGTCCGTCGATTTCTCCGTCAATTGTGGACCGATTTTGAAAATTCTTTTTTTGTTTGAAAGGGCATGCTCCCGGATTGGTCCCATATAATTTTTATTAACTTTGCTGGGATAGTTTTTGAATAAGCTTCCGTATTTTTCCCACACGTATTTTTCCCACTTAGTATATGTGGATGATATGATGATAACTGCCTGTGACTGTTTTTTACATAGCAGGTACTGGTATTCGAATTTGTGTGGGGTAGGTACCACAACTAAAAAGTGAAAAATAAAAAACTTTTTAAATATCTGAAAAAAACTTCTTACAAAAAAAAACAACCGTGTTTTTTTTCGGAGATCGGTTGTTTTTTTTTGTAAAAATTTTTTTTCAGATGTTTAATGCACTGACTCAGTGCGTCTCACTACATCATATAAATTACAGATATAAATGTAGAAATTTTACATAGGGTGTACACGATGGGCGGGCTTATCACTAAAAGCGTTCTTTTACAGACAACCTTTGGATGGATTAAGGCAGAAAGGTGAGACTGTGGTACCTATACCAATTACATAAACAATAAAACCCATATAATTATACATAAAGCTAAATAATATTTTAAAAAATCCATTAGCAACAAAACACTTAAAATAAATCGTTATGATAAATTACCAACACGTCAAAAACATCGCTACTGTATTAATAAATTTGTTTTAGATTTTACATTTATTTTAATAACTTTTACTACTAATTTATGTTGTCTGTCCGTTCAGCGTCAACATGATTTATTAGAGAACTAGTTTTTCTTGGGCAGCAAAATAAGTGACCACTATTCATACATTCAGATTAAATCCAGCCGGGTCAAAGATTTACAGTTCAACTAAACTAATAACAAAATAACGGCTGGCATCCCTAATTGCAGGTCTAGCTGCTCTGTCAAATTGACAGTAAAGATGGCGGCAATTTTGCGCGGGCTATTGTTTGGTAGCCATTAAATGAATCTGGGTGTATTAGCGAAAATACTGTTAGACGAGCGCGGGCGGTGCATAAAATACTGTAAAATGGAGGGGAAACTATGGTAACATTTCAATTGTGTATTTGGGAGTATCGCAAAGGTTTTGCAATTTTATTGATAGATTATGGACTGCCAATAATTCTTTGCTTGAAATATTGATAGGTAAATTTGGGTTCATTGCGTTTTTCTGACTCTGAAGTGTATGTCTAGAGAGTCATTTATCAGTAATGTCTGATTTATCCTGATTGATTAGATACTAAACGATCAATAAGAAATCAAGTGCATTGCCCTATTAACGAACTGAAAAGGCACCGTTTATTTATGTAGATAAGTACTATGTACGTATAGGTTAGGTAGTGCTAATAAAATACTCCCCTTTTTTACTAGTCTACGCCGTCACACTCCTGGACAACGTCCTTCCTACACTTCTTCCATCCTTCGCGAGCTCACGGTCCTCCTTCCAGTTTTGACGAAACCATCCAACTTGTCCCGCCATTTCCCCTTAGTTAGTTCAAAAATAGAAAGTCTATAATTATGTTGAAATTTCTAATGAAAGGCTCAAAAAAATGGCTTAAAATTACAAACATTAGGTAGGTACTATGTAGTGCCATAAAGTAAACTCAATAGGTACTATGGTTCACGCTAGCCATACCATAACTAAAAAGTACCTATTATAGCCGTTCTAATTGGTAGTGGCCTACTTTTTGTGCCTTCTTGTTTACCATTAATTTCATGATTGCCCTAAAATGCCCTTAATGATTCTTAAATGGGAAGCAGAATGAGGTGTAAATGGTGTTAAAACATAAACGGAAAAGTGACCTCGTGAAGGGAATTAGGCATGAAAACTTTCCGCAATGAATAAGAAAATTATTTTCTTTTGTGATTCTCTGAGAAGGGTCGGGAAGCTTAAGGTCTTCAGAAACCGTTACCTTTTTCGATAATAATATAAAAAAAAACTGCTAACAGTTAGGGTCGGGTCTTTGGAAAAAGTTAGCGCCAGGTTCAAAACTTTTAAGAATTATCAATGTCATTTTTACGACCTCATTGACCTGTAAAGGTTTTATGGAATCCTGAACAACATGAACTGAATATTTCACGAAGACTGAACATTGAAAACTTTGCAACCATAAGCGGCCTTGGTATCGATTGGTATGATTAATTAAATAACTATACATTGGTGTGCAGATGGCATGGATAGACATAAATTATAGATTGTTAAGGTATTGCCAACATAAGCTTTTTGAAATAACCATGTTTGAATGAAAATTATTTTATGATGAGCATTTGAATTAGCATTTTGACAGAGAAAATGGGCGGGTAGATATTGATGCAATCTAAAAGTTCGATTCCAAAGATAGTAAAATATATCATTTTGATAGAAAACAGTTCCAGCTATAATAAGAACTGTGAAGAATGAATGAAACAACACCTATCTGTCAAAGCGAGCAATAGCCTTTCTTTTTTCTGTAATTGCGAGACAAGTGAATTAATTATTGCTAATACAAAAGAGGTTTTATATTCTACAACATTCTCAATTTCTCAGTCATAAAGCAAGATCTATTTGTTGCACAAATACTGCACTTACGTGAAAGTAATGCTCAGTAATAACGGAATTTATTATGAGTCAGCGTTCAGTCAAGATACCAATAAAACTGACTACTTGACGAATGGTAGATAAAAGAAAGACAAAAATATTGGTGTGTTGAAAAGTTGAAGATTCGAATGAAGAAATGAATGGAACTAATTGGATTTTTTAGTTGTGTTGCATTTGTCAGACAACATGATTTCAAATTGAAGATTTCAGCACTTCTTCAGCAAATAAAATAAGGTAACATGCTGAAATTCGAAGAAAAGCTTAGGTATTACTTATTTATTGAAGGGATTGAAGTTAAGATGAGGAGTTATTTATTTTTAAGGTAGCAAAAAATAATTCGTAGACAGTCATTAGACCTTTGACAGTCTTTATGGGTAGTTAGAAGCCTAAAAGTATGCCAACCAGTCTTAGCAAGGGGTATCGTGTTACCCAATAACTGTAACAACTGTAACTGTACATGTAAAATACTGGTATTCAGCTGCATTCGGTTAGACTGAAGTCGACTCCAACATAGTTGGGAAAATACAGATTGACAGTCTGAAATTGTAGAAATATGTATGCTTTACGAATTCATGCGGGCCGACCGAATGGTCTTAGTTAGTGTCAGTTATGCTAGGTGGCGTTACTTGTCCAAGTTATTAGGTACTCACGTAATGAGTACTTACTAACAGATCATGGTACACTCATACATAATGTTTTGCTAGAATTTCATGTTCATTAGTAAAAAACTTGTCCCAATCCCATGTAGGTACAAACTCAAACTCAAACTCAAAGCATTTATTTCAATTAAACCATTTACAGGCACTTTTGAATTGTCAAGGAATCGGTCAGTCAGAAATATGACGCTAGTTGCCCATTCCAAAGCGTAGTAGGTAGGTACCTATGGAGAAGAACGGGCAAGAAACTCCACGGACACTCTTTTAAATAAATTGTTAATTTAAATTGTACAGGCAAATGACCCGACATAAGTGACAGAATAGTATTTTCCTGTAATTTTCCTCAAATATGAATGACTACAGAATAACCCCTGGCAACCTTGACCTTTCCTAAATGTAGTCTTCATAGAGCATGTCCTATGTAAAATAACGCCTTTTGAACCTTAAGTCAAGTCCAAACACCCCTTAAACAGAAAAAAACTAACTAAAAAAAAACCAGCCAAGTGCGTGTCGCACAATGAAGGGTTCCCAACCACCTTAAAATATTTATTGACACTACATTTTTTTTGTGCCGTGTGGTGCCAGACGTAAGAATAGTACCATCCCATTTCTTCCCGTGGGTGTCGTAAAAGGCGACTAAGGGACTCACTAGAGAATGGGCAGCAGCGTTCTCTATGCATTTTAACACCATACTGCGATCGCCAACCCGCCTGCCAAGGGTGGCGATTATGGCAAACCCCCCGTTTGGGGGAGGCCTATGTCCAGCAGTGGACGTCTTTCGGCTGAAATGACGATGATGATGATGTTTTTTTTAAATACTTTAGTAAAAAAGAACAAGAGTTTTTCATATAAATAGCCATAGCAGTACAGTCACGAGCACCAATATGTATACACTTAGCAACTTTAAAAAGTGATTTTCTCCTACTGTGGTGATTGTAATTTTATGTTGTTACGAAAATAGTATTTTGGAACCCACACTAATATGAAATAGGTCTTATCTCAAAGTTGCAGACGTTATTCCATGCGAAAATCGCTTTTGAATTCTGTTAAGTGGATACATATTGGTGCTCGTGACTGTACACACTCTGTGAAAATGTCAAGTATCTACCTATTACGGTTCAAAAGATACAGCCCTGTGACAGATGGGTTGACGGACAGAGGGTCGCTTAGTTGGGTACGGAACCCTAAAAACGAAATAAAAATAGCTTTCAATTTAGACTACGATGACTCACTGTAACTTCACACTACATCTCTGCTTACACACAAAAGGTCAAAATACTTAGAACGTATTTCAGTCAACATATTTTCTCAAGGGTTTAAAGACTTTTCCTCAATTAGAATTCTAGCTGAAACGTTTTTAACTTAAAGCCATCAGCGGTCGTCGACATAGAGAATGTAATTAGTACTTGAATTAATTTATAATTTATGGTTTCATTGTAGACGTGAACTTGCGTCTGTTCGGTGAATCATGTCTCTGCGTCTGGGTTGCTAGTTACAAGGTGGAGAAATTTTTGCTTTAAAATGTAAGAAATAAGTTATCTTTAGGTAATATTTTTTTTTGTTAATGTAATAAAAAATGAATAACGAACTTATAATAGAATAAATACTAAAAAGGGACAGAAAATATTAACAATAAAATATTCTTTTATACTACGGGAAAATATTGTCAGGATAAAAGACACTAGTCATCTATTAGTAAGAAGCAATGAAATGTATTTTTCAAGCTAAAACTAAAACAAACAATATTTAAATTCTGATTCATTATTGAGTGTACATGCGTCATTTACCCACAAACCTTTTATCAGCAATTATTATAGTCTTATTGGTTTCATTTACCATTGTCATCCTTATTTTAATGCCAAAAATACAACCAAACACTACTTACCCGGAAATCGGGGAGAATTTCATACGGTGGCCACACACTCACCCCGAGCAGAACTGATTCGTTCGCCGTTCACCGTTCCTTTTTCATTTCATTTCATTCGGGCTGTCCGTCCGTGCGTGTGACGGGATCGCGCTAAGAAACAAACTAATATTATTAAGTTTAATATAATAGGAATTATAACAGAACAAGTATGAGGGAAATAGTGCACCTGCAGGCCGGACAATGCGGTAACCAGATCGGAGCCAAAGTAAGTACCACTTTTAATTTAAATTCGCAACGTTCTTTTTGACAGCTGCAGTTGACAACATTCGTTTTTTTTTTTTAAGGAAGTCTCTTGTACTTACAAGAAATAATTGCCAATTGTGTTTTAGATAGGCCCAAATTTTTTGTTGTTAAAATAATGGAAGTTTTGAAACTATTTCGATATTTTTACCAACGTCGAGTCTTTTCAGCAATGTTCTGAATTAAAAACAATTAAAATTCCTGTTGCTGAGGTTTTAGTAATAAGTTGTTATGGAATTAGTAAATTATTTCCTCATAATATTAGCATTGTTTTTGTGTTGTGGCTTTGTGAGTATAATGTGGGTACCAAAAGATAACGAATGTAAAATCAACAAAGTAACTGTCATGAATGGGGTATTTATCCGATTACCGTACCTAACTGTAAACAACATACACATTAATGAGGTTCTTTCGTTTTTTTTTCAAAATTTTAATGACTTTTCGATATTCTGTTGGCGGAAAATACCTAAACACACATGAAAATGACTATCACAAGAATGTCAATGACTATGAATCCAATGCTGATCACGTTTAATAAATATTAAACAATAACACGTAACAAAATGACAATAGAAATGATGACTTATCGGATTATTCTATGGCTGACTTATCGTAAAAAATATGCATTTTACTACTTAGAAATGGCACTGTCCTGAATAACTAAAAAAATACGCGCAATGATGAATGATGATGATTAACGATTGATTTACGGAGAAAGAATAATCTTATTAACCGACTTCAAAAAAGGAGGTTGTAGCAGGAGATGGCATAAAACGAAAATACAGAACCAAAGACAACGACTTCCGAAATTCAAGTTATTTTTCACTTTGTAGTGTTTTTTGGAAGTCGAGTTTAGAAGTTTTTTATTAAAGTTAGAGCCTAAAGGTAGTATTTACCTTTACATAAAACTATTAAAATTGCATTTTATTGTTACTAAAACTTAAGTTAAATCTAAGTTAGCGGCAGCCGAAAATAAGAAATAAGTAAGTTAAGTACCTAATTAATATTGCAGACGGAGCTAATTATGCAAATTCCGAGCAAAGTTTTTAATTACATAAACCTACTTGATTGCTCATTTACATTTCTTTATTATTATTATTTGATGCAACAAGCACATCGGATTCTGTTGAAAATGTTCTGACATTGCGTCAACTTTTCCGGAAAAAAAATCTATAAGTAATAATTATCTGAATAGGAAAATTAAACATAAATATTTACTTACTAAAAATCAATCTGCCTAGCCTTTTCCCAACTATGTTGGGGTCAGCTTCCAGTCTAACCGGATGCAGCTGAATACCAGTATTTTACATGGAGCGACTGCCTATCTGACCTCTACAACCCAGTAACTGGGTAATACGATACCCCTTGGTAAGACTGGTGTCAGACTTTTGGGCTTCTGACGACCCGTAACGACTGTCAAAGATCCACGAATGACAGCCGGGACCAACGGCTTAACGTGCTCTCCGAGGCACGGACGATTCTCGGTATGTAAAGATGGTCACCCATCCACTGACCAACCCCGGCAAGTGTAGCTTAACCTGATGGATCGACCAGTGCCGCTGTTGTTACTTAGCCACGAGCTCCTTACATAAATATTTACTTACTAAATAAGTTAAAAGTTTTAACTTCATCATATCCTGCCTTTATCCCAATTTATTTGCGGTCGGCGCAACATATCTTTATCTTCCATACTTCTCTATCAGTCGTCATCTTGGTAGTCCCCCCCTTTCTATCCATATCATCTTCCACACAGACCATCCATCGTTTCTTTGGTCTTCCCCTCTTATAGCCATCCACATGAATACCCAAAACTTTCGTCACGTCATTTTCCTCATTCCATCTTAAATAAGTTACAACTTTAAAAGTGTTTAAAATTTATTTAAAAGTGAAAACATAAATAAGTATAACTTGTAAAAGTATTATCAGCCTTATCGAGTTTGTTTCAGGAAAATAACTGGTTTAGCGATTTACATAACTTTGTACAGTCCTTGGCAGATGACTCATGACTCCATGAAATACTGTTTTTTGTTTTTTATTATGAAACCTACACCCTGTTGTCGCTGCACTTCTGGGAAAAACTGAACAATAGCCTCGTTTTTACGCTGAAATGAAAAGTTAGAATATTAGGAACTATGACAGCACTTTAGAATTATAATTTGAAATATTTTATACTAGCTGCGCCCCGTGGTTCCCCGCGTAAATCTCGCTCCCGTGGAAATATCGGGATAAAAAGCTATGTCCTTATCCAGGTCTGGTCTATCCCATGTAAGTAACTAACAAACAAACTCACTTTCGCATTTAAAATATGAGATAGGATTAGGATTGCCATTTATTTTCCTGAAACTGTCAATATTTACTTTTTCCCAGAAAAGGTATCGTAACTTTCTGAAAAGTTTTCATCAACTAGAATAATAACAAGTTACACGCGTCATCCGAAAATTAATATCGAATTATTGTCAGCCCAGAGCTTGACACTGAAGTACATAATCAGGTGTAAAAACAACACGATAGCATTATCTTCACGCTCTCTTGAATATTCGAGATTAGCAGACCTCTTAACTTTAGTAATGCGAGGCTTAAACCACTCGAAAGCACCAAGGACTTTTAGATTAGCTACGGTCTATACAACACAGAGTAATTTTCAGGGTATTCAAGAGTTTTTTATTCCGTTGTTACCATTGAAAGAATTTAATTGATCTACCATAGTCTAATCACCAATAGTTAGCATCTAGCCTTACATCCTCTGAATATAGTTTTTTACAGCATCGGCACCTAGACTTGTAAAAAAAAATCAAAGACGTCATAAGGAAGATGTTAGAGAATTTATAGATACCTCACATGAAAAAGTCATTTATTCAAATTAGGCTGAAAATCAGCACTTTTTGAACGTCAAAATTATAAAGACAGTCTCCCAAAACGCCCGCCCTTCACCTCTTCCTAATGCTTTAGCTGGGAAGAAGAAGTGGCGCAACAATTTCCCCAACAGCACAGCTGTCTGTTAAGTTAGAAGAACTTGATTCCTTGAGTGAACCTGATATTTGTGGCAACCTCAATGTAAGACTCGAGATGATGTGCCTAGTCCTATACTTAATTTTATTTCTAACTCTTTTTTCTACAATTTAAGCACAGTTACACGATTATGGTGTTATCTACGGTCAGTATTGCGTGCTATTGCTACCGGTATCGCGTGAACCAAAACTAAACCAGCACATAAGAGTGCCATGAGAAACAATGATTAATTTTCAACGTATACGAAAACCTTTACGAGTTTCCTTAATCATTTTGAGTGTGAACCTCGCCTAAATATAAGTCCAACATTAATATTAAGGTATTTATGATTAGTTATGGAAAGCAACATAAAAAGTTTGAATTTCGAATACCTCTAATATGACTGTTAGTAATTGTGTTACCAATGTTAATATATTTGTTTCCCATTTTAGTTTTAATTTCAAAATGCTTTTTAATTATTTTAGTTAGATCTAAAGTCAAAATATGTCAAAAACTTGTGCCTACATGAAAAAGTTTACTTTCTTTGTGTGCACCTAAAAAGTGTTGTTCTTTTTTTTCTTCTTTCAAAGAGCAAAGATCTATTATTATGTCGGCTTTCATTCTACTCAGTATAACGGTCGCCGTGCTACGCTTTTTCTATTTTATTGGAGCAAAGCAAAATTATATGCTTTCTAACGTAAAATGGTTGCTTTTAACAATTTTTCGGTTTCAGTAAAGTTGCTATTAACGCTTGTCAAACGATTTCAGTTTCGCAGTGAAAAATAATATCAAAAATAAGTAACTGTCTGTTGTAATTGTGATAACTAACTAGTGGTAGGTACCTAGTTAATTTTAAATTTAACAGCGAAACTAACTGTTACGGCTTTCACTGGCTAATTTGTAGACTTCTTAAAAAACGGTAGGTAGCTAAATTTGTTTTTTAAATTCTCCTCTTCATATTTACCTATTGAGAAATGGTAAATGATATTTGTTTCAGTAAATTGGTTAAAAAAACAATAAAAAAATGTATTATGTTTTAAAACTAGATCGACTGCTCTGAAAGCCGAAACTAACTCAGAGTACAGTCTCGTTTAATTTAAAGTCCAGAAATAATCTTGCTCTGGCCATATGAGGACCATGTAGATTAATGTCTGAGATGTTCTATTCTTAATACCTCAAACGAGTACCATAACCCTCAAGGCCAGTCCCTTGTACCTAGCCCTCACCCATATTAACAACATTTTGCTGTATGACGGATTCTCGGATGTCTTTGCGAGTACTGAACTGGGATTCCTGAACACTGCTACTCGATACCTGGAATCCATTGCCACTCCCAGTACAATCTCCTTGGAGTGAATAAATTAATTAATTTGTTATTAATAATTTTATTCCAATTTTTATCCTAATAATTGTATTCCAATTTTTTTATCCTAATAATTTTATTCCAATTTTTTTATCCCTATTATATCTAATCTTATCTAATTTTGTCTACATATTTTTATCAAATTTTTGCCTAATCTTGACTAATTTAGTTTTCAACATATTTTGTCTACTTTTATGTAATCTAATCTAATTTTATGATTGTATGTGTAATTACTAATAGATATTGACCTATAACTTGTATGTGTGGTGCAAACTGTTAGTATAAGTTGGTTTTTTAAATAAATAAATAAATAAAAAAAAATAAAAAAAATAAAAATGGTCTTTTGAGCAAAAAACCACACAGATTAGAGTGAACCTGTCCAGTCAGTGCACGCAATTGTCAGTACTTAATCGTGTTTGTAGCTCAACTCAGAACTTAGAATAGCATTGAAGGTCATTGAAAAGAACTATCCCTCTCAAACTTACCAACCCAAAAGGTATTCTTTTTTCATTCAAAGTCTCTTTACGTGGTTCTTCATTATCTATGGCCTATATTTTTTTTCATTAACCTGAAAATGTTCAGAAACTGGAACTAAAATAGTCGACTACCAAAAGAGGTCGTAATCATAACCTCGCTATTTGAACCGAACAGTAATAAACGGCTGACTTTATTACTTTTCTAAATGGGACAGTACATTGACTTGGCACAGTAATTAGAAGTATTAATGTGTTGGTCACGTTTCCTTCCTTCCAACGCAGCAGCTTTTGAAAGCAGGTGTGAGTGAAATACGGTGAAAGAATCGTATGAATGACATTGTGTGTTGATATAGATAATTTGACAGCTTGTAATTTTCCGAGAGGGTTAAACCCGAAGATTTCTCAGTAGCAGCCATAGAAATATAAATTCTTATATCTATGGTAGCAGCCCAGAGTTTGGATTTATGCCCAGTTGATGGAAATAGGCTCGCCCCCTATTAAATGGGACTTATTCATAAATGGCGAAATATGGGTGGAATACGACAGTATTCCACCCAAACGGTGAAAAGCTTTTATGAAAAATTAGTTAATAAGTACTATCGACTGAGCTTGAAACTTCACGTGTGACAAAACTGTCATTTAAGTAACGGCCTTTCACCGTATGACGTCAGACTATAGGTACACCTCTGCCTAACCCTTAGGGGATTACAGGCGAGATATTATGCTGTTATGTTATGGTTAACCCTGGTTAACCTGCTGTCAAAACTCATGTTAACTGTTGTGATTGTGTGATCGAAATATTTACCGTCAATCAAAGCAACAAGACACGACAGATTCGTATTGTATTGACAGACGTATTGTATAGAATCAAGTTCTTCAGCTGTGCTGTTGGGGATTTTAGTGCGCCGCTTCTTCTTCCCAGCTAAGCACTAGGAAGTGGTGAATAGTGGGCGTTTCGGGGACTGTCTTTTGTAATTTTGACGTTTAATAAGTTGTACTGGTTCTCAGCCTAATTTGATGATGACTTATGATTGAATCGCGTAGGCTATAAAAAAAGCTGTCGGGGAGTACTTACTATAATACTCTTTCATTTTGAAACCACTATGCAGCGAGAATAAGAATGATCTACCCTAAAGTCGTAGTTTGACAGCAATCCTTTTCTAAATATTGCCAAAATGGCAACTAAGAATAACAGCTGAGAGTCAATGTTGGTTTAAATCTAGTTTTTTTTTTTTTTCTCCAGCTCAACTACTGACTTGGTATCACAGTTTCACATCGTCAGATACAGAATCATTATTCACATGACACATGATTCATATTCAACAAATTTCGCAGTTAGGTACTTTACTCACTAAATTTAAAATGGCGACTGATTCACTTGACATGAAACGTCAGTGATTTCGTAGATGATTGCCACTGCCTCTCCCCGTGGGTTAGCGGCATACTTACCATAATTCATATTGTCATTACAACTATTATTAAAAAAGGTAGGTAAAATGAGCAAGCAACCGTTAGTAACAGAATATTTTTATTTGATAGAATAATTTTAAATATGACTGATGTAGGTATGATTGAAATGCATCTATTGTATTGAACGTTCTGACGGGAGAGGTGTCAATCAAAATTGTAGTAGGTTTTCTGATTTTAATATTTCTATCTTGTACCTATTCACCAGTATTGAGTTAGGCGCAGCTCGGGCCCGCACCGCAGAGTTTCGTGAAAACGTTAGGTGAAAAATAACATCGATGTTATATAATATTTACAATGAATTACAAAAATGTATGTTCATTGCATACCTAATGATGCAAGCTTTCATAGATTGTGATATTTTTTAGTTCTGAGCAGATTTATGGCCGATAGGAGACAACATCTTAAATTTGTAACAAATTTTCTTACGGTTTCTGATACTGCCGTTGCTATTGTATTTGCTCGGCATTCGAATTTTTAGGCTCATTGCAATCCTTCTGATGCAAGCTTTCATCGATAGGGATTTTTTTTAATTTCTGAGCAGGTTTACGGTCGATATGAGTCTACCTATATGAAATTATTTTGCCAACTTCATATGCATTTTTACCCCTATTTTACAAAATCTTTTTGTTATATCTCTTTAGGTCCTGCACGCGCAGCATGACAACCATAGAAACGGGGTTTCTACGGGTTTTGTCGACGGAAGAATAGACACAATGTCAGATTGTGATTGTATATCTGTCATTTTGTCTATTCTTCCGTCGACAAAACACGTTACTATTGTGGCCATGTTAAACGTGCTGGTAGTCTTTTGTCAACTCTTCGGAACAACACTAGAATCACTGTTCTAGCTGAACACGTTATTGCACTATACTAATTGGAATTACAATATATAGTGAAAAATAGAGGGTGACATGCGCATGCCTTCGCGATGTGACGTCATAGGCAAATTATATATTTCCTCTTTGTTTTTGACGGTCAGAAATATTGAACTTACTAGTACTCCGCTCGAAAAGACGTTTTCACCGTTTCACGTCAAAAACAACTGAAGCTATTGAAAGTTATTTTGTTCAAATAGACAAAGAGATTTTTTTTGAGAAATAAATGTCTTTAAACCGAAAGAGGTGAAAGAGGTGAAGTAAGTAATTACCGATTTCTGTTAAAGTTATAATAGTGTCCGACTTAAGTTTGCCAATAATGTTCTGATCTTAATAAAACGGCAATTTATCTAATGCCGATATCCAACATACGATATGGCATTTGTCCTTCAACAATAGTATCAGTTGCAGGAAGCCAGCCACTTATAAAAAAGGAGCGAAAAACCAGGCAGCAAATAAATGTTCATTGTATGACGAACCAATCACCAGTCAATTTTAAAATCTGATTGGATACGTTCGATCAATTAAAATAAAATTATCTACAGCCAATGTTCAGAAGTGTTAAATTTTAATGTTTGAATTCGAAATGCCTATTTTCACATTAGTTCCTTATAAAGTGGTAAACATGAAGACTAGGCAAATGTTGAAACCGGATTTCTATTTTCTTATCTTCATTTTGTCTTCTTATGAATTTCGTTGCGGGTCCCAACATAGCTCCCTGTAGAACCCTGTACGTTTTTGATAATAACTTTTGAAATCTTGGCTAACAAAACTGACAGTACAGAAAGTTGGGTGCGAAATTACTTTCCTAGATCAACTACAACCTTAAGCCACAAAATCTTGATTGCATCTTTGGTATATAAAATGTTCTCGCAAGATTAGCTGTGTCAAAAGGCTTACTTAGAGAAAATATAAACAAACATGTAGCAAATTAGCAATATAAAGTTCCCTGTTTATTACCTACCATAAACATAGTCTACCTTATTCACCACACTGTATATGAACTAATGAAAGTCGGTCTAGACGCATTTATAGGCACTAGGCAAACTAAGATAGGCCATATAAAAACATCGGCTATTCCATGGAGGGAAAGTATGATCGAAAATATTATGTTCTTTGTAACACAAATGAATTTGTTTCGACAGTTCATGTTACTTTAAGTGCTTCTGACAAAAAACTATGTACTTAAATACATAATTAATTGTCTTTTTTTTCGCGCCAACCGCTCTTAGTGTAAATAAATAAATTAAAAATACAATGATATTTTTTTAGATCCCGTATCCGTAATATGACTGGCTGGAATATTCTAAGAAAGTTCGACAAAAATAATCTTGGATCAAATCAGAGCTACCGTTCCATTTAGGAATAGAGGATATTGCCTAACTGATCATTTATCAAATAGAACAGACGTATAAGGCTCGATTATTTAACTATCTTCGTTAACAATAACGCCTCATGTTCGGCATAATGATCATCTATCCAATAACAAACGCATAAGTCAGTTAAAGATAATACGTGTTTATTTTGAATAATTCCACACGATTATGTTTGTCACGCCTTGTGGAATATCATCAACATTCTTTTCTTACTAAACGTCAAGATAGCTGGCAGTGAATAACTCTTTCATTGGTTTTTTTGGAGAACATGATACTGCAATTTCGGGAAATTCATGTTTATCAGATTCTGTTGTGTTAAACTGATTAGTCACGATTTTTCTGTCAATTAAATTCTGTTGAACACGTAAACCGCAGTAATCTATACCTTCATACAAATAAATTAGTTTCAGTGGATGACTCATGGTATCAAACTTGCATGGATGTTATTTCGTTCCATTATTTTTCTTTATCAAACATATTGGATTCATCCTTTTGATCAGATGCACGTTAGAACAAACACGCTTCCCTTAAATAAATGAATACTGTCCGTTGACAATAAAAACAATAAATCAAACAAGATCATTCGAAATTCAAAAATCGCTGCACAGCCGGCCGTGAATCACGATACCGCTGGGAAGTTGCAGGCATGCTCTGAATATATCATTAGCTGCTAATAATGGCTGGTCGAGGGCGCCATATTGTCGCGTATTGTCCCCTGGTCCTCAGCTGACGAATATCCGGCCTGTTTTTGTCTTACTTTTATGGTCGGTGATCTTATTTGGAAGTCTGACGAACTCATTTGCAAAATAAGGGATTTCTTGCCCATATGTTGGACAATAAAGCTGCTTTTGAGGTTATCTTGCTTAGTTAGCTTACCAAGTTAAATCACAATGGCAACTTTTATTACTTTTATTTTAGCTTACGAAACTTTAGCCACTTCTTAACTTCTACCATTTGAATTTTGTAACTTAATTTGCCTCGTTGCCGTTGGTCTGGTGATCGCAAGCACTACTGCAGAGAATTAGAAAATGATGTGCATCCCTGATGTCACGTGTTCGCGGCAGAAACAGTATTCTCAGTGTGTTCGCAGATCGGTGGGATTCCCTGATTTCGCGCTGCGGAGGTGGATGCAGCTTCACGCGGAATTTTAATTTTATGTTAATCTGTGTCGTACGTAAAATTGTTACTAACCCTATGAACTCTGTCTGAAATAAAAGTATTTTATTCTTTTCTATTAGGTCTTGGGTTCGATTCACAGGTCTGGAAAAGTGTGGTTATGGGGTTTTTCTATCTGGAATTTCTCAGTAGCAGTCCGGAATCTGGATTTGTGCCCGGTTGATGGCAATAGGATAGCCCCTTGTTACTTAAACATAACTGGCGAAATGGGTGTGCTATAGGTACACTTACACCTCTGCCCAACCATTCGGGGAAACAAGGCGTGATGTTTTATGTTAATTTCACTTTTTCTGAATTATTACAATTGACATCTTGTGAATGCATGTAAATAAAGATCAAATTACCAAAATGATCAATGAAAATTAGCTACAGCTGCCTGCAATGCAGTCTGCGGCTGACGCACAGGGTTGACGTCACAAATGGTCTATGACGCAGAACAGACTCTATACAGAGACTATTAACAACTTTTTAAAAGTTAAATGCCGGAGCGTCAGGACTATAAGGTATCATTTGTTAAATAGTAAATTAAATAAACAAAACCTACATAATAAAAACACCAGCCATTTTTCTTATTTTTTTATTCTTTTGTAACTTATCGCTTTCAAAGACTCTTTTAAAAACAAACTGGTACAAGTGAAAATAAAGAAGATTTACAATTTTCAGAGCAATAAAATTATAATATACGAGTAAATCGCTTACATTCAGAATAACCCTACTGAGAAAATAAACTGAGAAGAGATTCTAGAATAGAAGCCGATGTCTTCCGAAACCTGCGCGCGAGACGGTTCGTGATGACTCGTGAAAACTGCTTGTAGACATGGGTCTGAAGTGAGAAGGCCTTATAATTCTTAAGAGCGGCATTGTCGCCACCACACCTCTGTTCCATGCCTGCGGCGTTTTGTCCTCGAGTATAACATAATCAAACAGCTTCTGGAGGGCCTTTAGAAGATCGATTTCGGGATGAATTTAGGGTTCGGTTGGATGGACATATTGAATCCTAATTCCTTACTCCGGATGTTCATGATTCCCTGATCTTCCACTTTTATTTCAAATTATTTATTAATAATAATCAAGTACAAAAGCAGATTGGCCGGTGATTCCCAAACAAGACGTTTTGCCTTAATCATGGGGTTTATGATACCTCTGGTTATTTACTGTTACTCATTCTATCCCACTAACTGCTGGTTCTCGTATTCTGACATACTTTCTTAGTTTTTATGTAGATGAACAGTCAGGGAAATATAATTGTTAGGTAAATTGACATCCTGCGTCAAAGAATGACTGACAGTTGAGATTTAAATATGCGGACAATTTAAGTTGGTAATCAACTTGTTTAATAATTAATTCCCTAATTTTACCTAGTGGTCAATCTTTAAAAACAGTCTTTATCGTCTTTCCATTTAAGTAAACGTTCGCTTCCCGGTACTTCTGAGAATATCCCTGCCTAACCTCTATACACCATAAAAGGATGGTCATACCAGAAAAACCCAGCAAAGGGCCTAGTTTCCTTTAACTTTTCCCTGTAAAATGAGTGGAAACCAAACGGACCTGCGTGTGCTGTGGCACGTGACGACTGTTATACGTCATCGGGTATATTACACGTGCTTTTATGCACTTGCATAAGCAGGTACACACCGTTCTAGAAAGGTCCAATCGATCGCTAACCGATAAAAATGGGCGTAATTTGACGTGTGAGATACCTGAGAAATCACATCCAGCAACCACGTCATGACAGCTGATTCCACTGCGTCATTATTGCTCAAAACTCAGGGAAAAACTACGACTTAATGGGGATAAATAAACACCACAACAGTATCTAAGCCACATTATTTTCTTAGACGTTCCAAAGACGAGGTCTTCTCCGATCGACTTCCTAAAAGTATTCGAAAAGAATTTCCATATCTCTCCAATAGTGTATAGTGCCCTTGAGAATCGCGAATTAATTCTAAAGGCAGCCTGTGTGTCTGCGTGTATGTATTGATGTGTTTACATACGTTTAGTTATAATTTTACCTGCTATTGAGTCAGACGTGTTGTGCGTTATATCCTCGTTGGAAAATTGTAAGTTTTATCTTCTGTTTTAATTAAAAGTGCTAATTTTAGAGCGGATTTCTGTCGCGATTTTCTCGGAAATTGGTGAACGGATTTTTATGTAACTTATACCAAAATATAGCTTATTTATCTGCAAGTAAATTGGTGTTTGAATCATATCGCTGTGATAACAAGGAGTGGCTTAATTTAACTATCAATGTGATGAACTACTTGATGAGTCAACAACCGAAATGCCATTTTGTGTCACCATTGAACGGCTAAGCCAACCATCATACAGTTACACGTACAAACTGAAACATAATCGCAGCTGTTTTATGAGATTTCCGTAGATTAACATCGAATTTTAGTTATTCTAATTTTACGCTAGTTACACATAGGCAGAACTGAAAACATTGAGAAGACTGGCGATAATCAGCTTTTCTTTACCTCCTGTGTTTCATTAGAAGTTCCTTTTCCTATCTTTCTCTGGTTCTCTATTTTAAAATGCAGCAGTAAAACAATTGAAGCACTACCGCTGTGTTACTTCTAACACGACTTTAATGGCCGCCAATGTAGGGCAGCTCCGTAGAATTTTAACGATTGTTACAGTTAAGTGTGCTATCCTTACAATTTGGGCCAGTTAATTCATATACGGCTCGGCTTATGGCGTTGAATATTGACGCGACAACGTCATGGCATATTTAATCAAAACAACGTCAATGTCCTGAATAACAAGACAGGTTTTACAATTCAGACACTATCTAAAGGTAAGTTTCTATATTGCAGAATATATAATCAAAACTAGTTGAATTAGCATCTACAAAAATCAGAAACATTTCGCTTTCAAGTCTAGCGAAACAAACCAATCTGGTTTTCAAAACTTGTATCTTCGTCCTTTTTAGCATCTTTTCCTTATACATTTACTTACCACGAAAATTGTAATTCTGCATGCAATAACTGCGTGCATCTCAATTAGACGTATTCAAAGTCATATTTCTTTGTTTTAAAACAACGATGATTCTCGACTTGCTACGTGTTGGCGTAACTCAATGTTGATTCAAACGTTTAATGCAAAATAACGAAGTAAAAATATACTCCATGGTTTATCAAACTGGTATGCATTGCATGATGCCAACAGACAAGGATCTCTATAGCGCATACTGAATACATTTAACCACAGATAAGCTATTGCTTTATTTGCTCGGTAAACTGAGCAGGCAACGGCATTGATACAGATTAAAAATAACGTTCTTCGTACGATTTTCAAGGATTGATTACTGTTCTCAGTTTATGTTGCTCTTGTGACTCATGGTCCCTGGTAGTTTCAGTTCTATGTGGATTTCCATTGCTTGAATTTTTAGGAGTTCACACAATCTTTGTTTCTTTCTTTGGCTTTCCTCCTTCGTCCATTCTTCGTCTATTAGGTTATCAATACTTCTATTATTGTTTCCTGTCATCCTAGAACTTTCTAGTCTAAATATCAGGTATTTTCATAGTGCAAAACACAATTCCTAATTAATCTGTATCATTCATTAGTCAGTCAACATGTAACGCCCCCTTGGAGGTAGGTCGGTCAATACAATTTGTCATACCTAATATCTTTCATTGATTTTCTAGTATATATGGAGATGGTGGGGCGATGGTCTTCATTAATTGGCTTACAATAGTATACTCGTATTTCTTCTGTAGCAACTAAATGACCGGTCCTCCATTTTGCTCCTTTTTAAACGAATATACAATTAAGACCATGAGAGGTGGTGGCATCCATGTAGCCATTTCCATAAACTTCATCCTAGCTACAGTAATGTCATCCATCATCTTAGATATGTCTGCAATATTTACATTGGCTCTAAGATTAACCATTTGTCGCTTCGTTACTCAATTTTTTTTTTTTTTTTTTTTTTTTTTTTTTTTTTGTTTTTTTTTTTTTTTTTTTTCCCTTGTGGGTAGCTGTAACTAAGGTGAAAAAATTTCTTGCTCTCATTAAATTTTTTATAATAATTACAAATAGTTTTAAAACCACTATTTAATGTATGCATATACATGCTAACATAAGGCACCCACCAGTATAGTGTTATCTCCAATAACTTATTTCACTAAGAACTTAAACAATACTATTTACAACCATGGAAGCACTGAAGGTCTCATTGTCAGAAATGATGGCACTGTTCCAAAACCGAATGTCAAACTTTGAGGCTGAACTGCAGAAAAATCCATCGGGTACTTCAAGCAGCACGACCGACAGTTTGGTAAAGGACTTCACTTCGTTCAAGAAGTTTATTCTTGATGCGTTGGGCTGTCTTCAGCAGCAGTTGGAGGCATTGGCGCAGGGACTTGATAACCTGGAGATGCGTGGGCGCCGGAAGATGGTGTTGTTACATGGTGTCACCGAGCAGGCCAAAGAAGATACCACGCAGGTAGTGGCAGAGGTTGTGCGATGCCATCTGAAACTGACCGACTTCACAATTGCGGATATCAGACGGTGCCATCGGATGGGCAGACAAGCAGGTGATAGCAAGCCCAGGCCCATTCTCTGCAAGCTGCGGGATGTTGGTGTCAGGGATAGTGTCTGGTTTGCCAAGACAAAGTTGAAGGGCACTGGTATAACGGTATCAGAGTTCCTGACGAGATCGCGGCATCAGCTCTTCATGTCTGCGCGTGAGAGACTTGGCGAAACCAATTGCTGGACTAAGCAGGGCCTTATTTATGTTCTTCGGTCTGACGGCTCCCGAAATCGAATAATTTCACTGGATGACCTCAGTAAGATCGAGCAGGTCACTGAAAAGGCCATGTCTCCCATCGCATCAGCATCGTTGTCATCACCGTCTCCATCACCGGCACCGAAGAAGGCCCGGCGTGCTGCCGCGAGGAAGCAGTGATTCCGTGCACTTTTTAGGTAGTATCACCGTCCGGGTAGCAGTTTGTTTATAACTCGAACCCGCTCAATTCACTATAATACTACAATTTCTCTACCCTTCATCATTCCATAAATATACCGTCTAATTAGTTTTCACTCTTGCTTTAATGATTTGTTGTCAGCAATGTCAGCTGTCAGCTCAGTAAGTCATGTCACTCAGGTGGCATTGTATTTTATTTTCAAACCTTTCGTTCAGGAACTGGTTAACAGTGCGCTCAGTATACAATATTTAATGTTGCCTTGTATTTTCGGTACATAGATAATTTGGTTTATTTTGCTTACGTCCTTTTCTTATTTATTTTCCGAAGGCATATAATTTATATCTTTCTGTTACCCGGACGATGAAATTTTTACTATTGTTTTGTTTTGGCATTTTAGATTGTTAACACTCAACTGGCGGGTGGATTTTAATTATTTACTCTTTTATATTTATTGATTTTATTTACATTGATATCAATTAGTTTATTTAAATTTATTATTATTTTTTATATATTATTTAAAAATGTCGATGTCAGATAGCAATGACGACAGCGACAATGAAAGCTTTTTGTCAGCCTGTAGTAATGACAGCTTTGTTAGTTTTCCGTCTCTTGCTGACACGCTTGAATCTCAGTTTTCTGATGTACCTAAGAATTTTAATGTAGTCCATATAAATGCCCAAAGTATTCCGGCACATTACACTGACATGCTAGCTAACCTAGACTGTAAGAACATCCATGCTATCCTTATCTCAGAGTCTTGGCTAAAGCCATGTCTCCCTTCAACTTCCTATTCCTTGCCGGGTTTTCAACTAATAAGGAATGACCGCGTGCGTGGCGGTGGCGGTGGTGTTGCCATATACCTTCGTCCACATATTCCTTTCTCAATTGTCGATATGTCTGCACAACCTCCATCGCAGAGCGCGGGCGAGCATCTCTTTTTGGAAGTAAACCTGAATCACGTGAAAGTCCTTCTAGGCGTTTATTATAGCCCTTCGTCACGAATAAATTACTTTTCCTCTTTTGAAAAGATCCTTGAAAACCTAACACCCTCTTACAGTCATACAATCATCATGGGGGACTTCAATACTTGTTTATTGAAAATCGATTCCCGCTCTTCTTATCTTCGATCGATAGCTCTGTCGTCGAATTTATCAATTCTCCCTTTAAGTGCCACACACCGTTTTCCAAACTGTAATCCCTCACTTTTGGACCTTCTCATTGTTTCCTCTCTTCAACATGTCAGCAAGCATGGTCAATGCCCCGCTGATATGTTTTCTTACCATGATCTTTTATTCCTCTCCTACAAAATTCGCCCACCTAAGGCAAAACCTAAAATTCTCCTGCAGCGCAACTTTAGTGGCATGAATCCAGATGATCTCCGAAAAGATGCTAACAGCATTGACTGGTCTCCTTTAGTCAGTGTTGAGTCGATTGACGATAAAGTCAACCTGCTGACAGACAACCTTGTGCAGCTTTATGATGTCCACGCTCCTATTCGTGCTGTAAAAATTAGACATCTTCCGGCACCATGGCTTACAGACGATATTAGAAGTATAATGCACAGAAAGGCTGTAACAAAAACTAAATTTAAGTGTCGGCCCTCGCCGTCGCACCGGCAGATCCTTGTGGATGCTCGTAATCGCTGCAATAGGGTGTGTAGAGATGCCCAACGCCGCCATATCCACACCTCAGTTGAAAACGGAGATCCAGCTAAAGTCTGGAAATTTCTTAAATCCTTGGGAGTTGGAAAATCGCGGCAAGAATCGATTCCTAAAAACCTAGATATTGATCTACTAAATCAACATTTCTCATCTTCGTCCCACTGTAATGGGACCATGAAGGCAGCCACAATAAACTATCTTTCAAACCTTCCAACTCCGGACCATCACCCATTTATTTTTAGTCAATTCTCTGATTGTGATGTTAAGAAGAGCGTAATTTCAATAACATCTAACGCAGTTGGTACTGATTGTATAAGTCGGAAAATGATACTTCCTGTCCTCGATGAAATCCTTCCTATCCTATGCTATATCCTAAACTACTCAATAACCTATGGTGTTGTTCCATCGATGTGGAAAGAGGCAAAAATCACTCCTTTACCCAAAAAATCTAATCCTACTTCCTTTTCCGAATACCGTCCTATCTCTATCTTGCCCTTTCTCTCCAAAATCCTAGAACGCCTTGTCCACAATCAGCTAAGTGCTTTTCTTTGTAAGAATAGTCTACTGAATCCTTTCCAATCCGGTTTTCGTCCTGGTCACAGCACCGCTACTGCCTTAGTTAACGTCACCGACGACATACGGTTAGGCATGGAAGTAGGAAATCTGACGGTTCTTTGCTTACTGGATTTTAGTAACGCATTTAACACTGTCGATTTCGATATCCTGCTTGGCATGCTTCGCTCGCTTAACATATCTCCAACGGCGATTGACTGGTTTCGTAGTTACCTGTATGGCCGCCGGCAACGTATATGCATAGAGGAGTCTTGCTCTTCTTGGTGTTATACTTCTGCCGGTGTACCGCAGGGTGGCGTTTTATCTCCTTTACTCTTCGCAATATTTATAAACTCTATTTCCAAAAAACTTCTTTCGTCCTACCACCTTTATGCAGATGATTTACAAATATATAAAAAAGCTCCCCTTTCGAATTTGGCTGATGCAATTAATAGCATAAACAAGGATTTGGATTCAATCTGCGAGTGGAGTGAGGCACATGGGTTGCAGGTCAATCCATCGAAGACTCAGGTCATTGTTGTTGGCAGCTCAAGGATGATCCGCAAGATAAACTGGTCCCAACTTCCGCAAGTCCAATTTAACGGAACTGCCATTCCAATAAGCGAAAAGGTTAAGAACCTTGGAGTTTGGATCGACAAACATCTTTCTTGGGGTTCCCAGCTACAGGACGTAAGCCGCAAAATTTTTGCATCTGGTAAGTCCCTGAGACGATTGCGGAACTTTCTTCCAACCGCCACTAAAACTGCGCTTGCACAATCCCTTTTACTTCCCATCCTTGACTACGCTGATGTCAGTTATCTCGATCTCACTGAAGCACAACTAGATAAACTTGAGCGACTTCAAAACTTTTGCATAAGATTTATATTTGGTCTGCGCAAATATGATCACATTTCTGAATTTCGTACTAAACTCAAGTGGCTTCCCATACGTCTTCGCCGGAATACTCATATCTTATTTCAGCTCTACAGTATTTTGTTCAATCCTACAACCCCCTCTTATCTTAAAAAACGTTTCAAGTTCCTTCATGACACACATAATAGATATCTGAGGTCATCGGAAAACTTGAGACTAGAGATGCCGATGCATTCCACCAGCTTTTATGACAAGTCTTTTACAGTTCAAGCAGTACGGTTATGGAATGCCTTACCCGTGTCGATAAGGCGTGCTCAATCTTTGTCCACTTTTAAAATTCTGGTAAAAAAACACTTCCTCTCTCCTTAAACATCATCATTACATATAGTTCCTTGAACTTGTTTCATGTTTATTATTGTATATATATATAGATAAGTGTATGCTTTATGAATGTATGTATTTATTGTGTATGTAAATGGTACACCACTGACTACCTGCAGTATTTGTCTCTCCTTCTCCCTTTAATCCATCCAAAGGTTGTCTGTAAAAGATCGCTTTTAGCGATAAGACCGCCCATTGTGTCACCCTATGTAAAATGACTACATTTTTATCTGTATTTTTTATGGTGTACATAATAAAGAATATTCTATTCTATTCTATTCTATTTAGATTTTCATCAATTGTTTGTAAAAACAAACTTGGACCTTCTTTACACAATAACACTGTTTTAAAAAGTTTGTTTTTTTGTTCAATGTCTTCAAGGCAATGTATCTCTGGTTATATCGTCTTTTTACGTTCATTATTTCCATATTTTATCATCCTTTCATTCTTCGTATTTTGTGTCTTAAGGAGTCCACTCTACCTTCCATTTATATGTTTATATTCGAGTGTACTGACCATTTTAATGCCACGTTCGATCGAATGCATATGTTTAATAGAGGTACGTTTCTCAGTAACAAAAAGATCTTGTTATTGCTTCTCAAGGCTGTTAAAGAATCGATGAAAGGTGCTTTTTTGTGAGTGGATTGGCTAGTTTGGCTTAGGAACATAGATAACGTTAGACGGGTTGAAATATTAGATCTATTCATCACTGTCGATAATATTATAAGACCATTAGAAGACCTCTTGTGTGAGGAGTTCATGACAAATCGTTTTATAATTGCCTTTTTTTGCTTGTAGAAGAAATACACCCAAATTGGATCGCCTGTCTATATCGCTACTTGTAATGAATATTGATTGTCAGGTAGATTGTTGATAACAATTTGGTGTTATCCCTTGCCTACTCTTGCAAATTCAGTAAAAGTCATTTATTTACGATGTGCGGCTAGAAGGGGGTCTAGTTTGGGAAAGCGGGGTATGATTCAGGGTCAGATCGGTGCTTCTTTCGCTGAAAACGCTCGCTCAGGTTCTATACTGGTTGGAGGAACAGACTTAAGCTGTTTCTAAGTGATCCACGAACTTCTCCATTTTCAAACAGGCTCATTTCACGTCTTTAGGCACATAAAAAGCACGTCAACATTTACTAGAAAATAGAATTGATTTTAGTTGTCTCTTCCAAAAGGTAGTTTCGTAGGGAGAATAAACTTCACAGTGTTTATTAAACCTTCAAAACGAATAATATTATTCCCTTTGATCTATGTAGCTAACATTTATATTATACATGCAGCCAGGGAACTGCGCAATATGTTATTGTATTTTCCTCAATAACCACCGTAATATACCTACCTCTATCGGTTTAGCGAAATAAATTAGTATTTCATTTAATAACCTTGTTTATGATTCAAGTTTATTATACTTCTGTTATCTTTGAGCCAAAATAAACAAAGTTACTCAAGTTGTTATCATTTGTCTGAGACATGGGCCTGATTCATAAATCGTTTAACATTTCCGTGAACAGCTGGAGACTAACTTTTTATCGTAAATTACTCATTCGTTTAGTTTCTCAGAAATAACTGAATATAGGGATTAAGTTTGACAGAAATAGACTAATGTTCTGACCAATTATTTCTTTACATGATTCACAAGACAATCTTTAACGTCCTTTCAATGTGACGAATTAGTTAATTTGTTATAAACTCTTTGGTACACTACTATTTTGAACTAGGATCTCTTTCGCCATATCTCATGTCATTTTCAAGTTTGGAAGCTGAACAAACATCTCAATTGTCAACGTACCGCAAAGATAACCATCCACCATTTGACTTACCTATTGAGTGGGTTTGAACGATCAGTACCGAGGTATTTGTTACTTATGATTTACTTGGGGTGATCGCAGCATGTCTCCTTCTTCTTAAATTATAACTACTGTTTTTAATTTTAATATTCTCCAGCTATTTCTTTCAACGTTTTTAATATTTTTCTGCCGTGTGATTATGTCATCAGCACATGACATGCATTGCCATTCTTTAAATCTTAGGTCAAGTGTTTTACATAATTTTCAAAGTGTTCCCTTCCACTTATAACCCGTCTCTCAAAGCAAGAGTGAACAGGCATCTTCCGGGCACGCTCGTTCCATTATAGACCTCATCCATCGTTTTCTATCAGGCGAGATCGAGGTCAAGAGCGAGAGGAATTGTTTCAATGGTCTCGTCTACCTCTTTCACTCCAAGGTTGATCTACAAACGTGATACACTTTTCAAAGCCATGTTATAATGGTCAGAGTCAATTTGATGCTCTAGAGACCGTTTGTGCGTAATCCTATAATTGAATGATTCGGCTAATTCGGGCACAGACCGCACTGGGCAAACTTCTCGGTTCACATGCAATTTTCGAGTTCAATGCTATTCATCCTCAATAGATGAATCAAGGCTTTGTAGAATGGTTCTCAGGAAATTTTGGGGCCAATTTTGAACTCCATTCTTTCCTGAGTAACATCGCCATCATTCTACGCTAACTTTCATTATTTTGGGATCTATTCCTATTTACTGGGCAAAGTTAAGAAAAAGCTTGAGCGCCGATCGCTTGGGCGGCAGCTTGAGTGAGCCGATCTCCTGGAACGTGTCAAAGCATAGATGTAAATACTTTAGGTCCTGAAACTCAATTGACACAGCTGGGAGTGCTGGCTATAGAGGACTAAGAAGTTCCAGTTGAAAACCAGCGTCAGGCACTTATAGTTGTCTGGCATTTGTGCTGAACTGGGCCTTTTTGGCGCAGCCCTGAGGCACACTCCCCATCAAATTTCTGCTTACATCGCACTTTACACTTTATATTTGTTTTTTTTAGGTATTTTTGTAGGTAGCTATTCCACTGCAGATTAGTGTAAGCCAAAAGGGCCTCAACCTCGTGACTAAGTCTAATTTTCGGTCGTTCAAAGTCACTTCCCGACCGACACCTAACTTACAATGTGACTCAACTGTAATTTGCGGTTTCCACAAGACCTTAGGATAGATTACTTCCGTGGCAATTTACTTTGAGTGATAGGTAGATACTAAGCGACGACAATTTCCCTACAAGATGGAAATCCCCATTATATTTTTGAGCCAATCTACTGGCTACTGACTAGGTACAGTCGTTACGGGTAGTCAGAATGAATATTCTGGGGATCGAGGGATATTCTGTTGGAATAGTAAAGATGATGAATTAATATAATTGAAGCTGTTCTATTAACTCGTCGCCTACATATAAAAAAAGACGCTAGGTTGCAGGTGCTAAAGAAAACTTTTGTTGCCGCACATATAATTTCCCATATTTATCTCGTCTGCTCGACAAGCGTATGTCACTGCAGAGATCCAGCAGAATATCAGCGTCAGGTATATTTGCCTGACACATGCTGAGCTGGACTCCCATTTGGTGCAACCTTGAGACACACACCGCACCTTGTTTTTCCTTATTTGATTTAAAGATGTCATAATGTCACTTATGTTTTTCTTTTTTGTATATTGGCATCTTGTTTTTATATGTATTCATGTAATTTGTTATTATTTTATTGTGCTTTTGTGTGTCTTTTGTATACACTGAATAAATGTTTTATCTATCTATCTATAGTCGGTAAAAGGCTCGACAGATGTCGATACTGACTACGCACATCTTTAAAACGCCAGGATTATTTGAGGAAAATGTTGATGTTCCCCCTAAAGTTCTAACTCATAACTTCATCCTTTATAAGTACCCACATAATAATTATATGCAATTGTGCATTCACCTCGCACAGAATGAAAGATTTTGTCTGAAAGAGTTTTCTTCTACATAATTTTAAATGAGCCCAGTTTGTTGCATAATTAATTACCTGCAATTTCCCATCTCCAGTGTTGCCAACTAAATAAAAACAATACATGATTACTTTTTTCCATGCACCGTCGGGGTCGTTGCCCCCTGCCGCTGAGTAATCGCTAATCTGTCTGCCTGTGGCTGATGGTACTTAACTATCTATGCACGAAGTATCTTTATGCCTCGAGTAATGGCATAAGCAGGGATCACTTTGTTGTTTTTGAGAGTTATTTTATTTGCATTAAAGTTTTGCTAGAACATAAATAAAAGTAATTTATTGTAATATTCACGATGCATATTTTAACACTAATTATCACCTGTATATAACAAACAAGATAAATGTCAACTTAGGTATTGTGTCTGGCATAATTAAAGTGCATCAATTTAATGTCATTGCTAATGCTTATTGGGTATTATTATTTGTCCTGTTTTGTACGTGCAATCAATGTAATTTAAGCCAATTATAGCGTTAAATGGTTATTTTCCTTAGTAAATTAACTAAAATACGGCATAATTAATGTTATTCTAGAGAATACAGTAAACTTACATTTTATTGTTTTATTTAAAGACAATAAGTCCCTCATTGCCGCATAAAATTTCAATATGGCTGCTTCCGTTGCTTTTTTTTTCCCTAAGAGCAAGTGGCTAAGGAATGTTTACATTCAGCCTTGTTTCAACACACTCCGGACAAGTTGTTTATGCTGGATATTTTTAAAATAAGCTGACGCGTGTTTTACGTTTATAAATGGGTAATCGTGAAGAATCAGCACTTTACTCACGTAAAGAACCTAAAATGTTTGTAAGTAGTATTTTTCTTGACAGTAAGAGAAATAGTTAAGTGGCTGGCTTCGTACAGGTTGACAGATTGTATGTAAACGAGGTTTAGATACGCTAACATAGTGTACCTAGATTTTCTAGAAAAAATACATAGCTTACTGTTTTTTTTATTGCAATCCAACAATTCAGCACTTTCTTTTCAAAAAAGAAAACGGCCAAATAATATCTCTGAAAAAGAAAACGTCCGATCTGAGCATACAAAAATCCCTTTTGAGCCACTAGGTATTAAATAAACTTCCTTTTATTAACTCTTTCCCGTGTTAATTTTTTATCACAGGAAATACTTCAACCATACCTTACAAAAGAGTCATTCATCATTTAATTACAATTTACCACTACTTACTGTTTATTATTCTCTTAAAATCTCGTGCATGCGAAGTACCTCATAAAAGTTGAAGTTATTATAAGTAGGTAGAGTACCTAATTAAAGTGTGTATGGCTGTTTTCTCTCCGTCAGCAACATCTGTTTCCAAGTCCAACATCGTAAGCCTTTAAATGTGTATTTAATGTACATTTTAACACGAGATCTTCGCCTTTTAAAACGGTAAAACTTTTTTATTTGTACTATAATAAGGTGTATTTTATTATAGACCAGTCTTGTCGGTCTTGTCGGAAAAAGGTCTCACATTAATGTATAGTGAAAGAAAAATGTGCATCAGCTGCTTGTCATCCGGTTGTGTTCAAATAAAGGAAACTAGAATTAGAGTTTCCTGCTGTCAACCTGTCATTTCGCTATTTTTATACCTTTGTATCCTGTGCACACGACACAGTCTTCAGATGTCCGCAGTTTATATTCATTACCTACCCCACGATTGATATTTTAGCGTCCAGACATGCATGTGGATTTAAGTCTGCCCAGTGTCGTCTTACAAGGTATATTTAGTCTTCCATTTATGGCAACACTCCCGGAGGCTGGCCGAAAATAAAATGCAGTCTGATGTCAACGGCCAACGCGCGATGCAATAAGAAAAAAAATACTACATTCTATTTTCAAATTGCATTGGAGAGCATCTCCAAGATGGCGAGCAACAAAAAGGTTACAGTTTTGTGTGCTGGAATTCAGAAAGCTTTAAAATCAAATAGTTTGAAGATTTAAGCATGTAAACTGTCAAAGCAGAGATTATATACGCTGATGTTGGAGCTATTAGCGTCGAATGCCATCACAAATAAGTGTCTAGGAAATGGTTCTAAATTATTCTAAGTAGCAAACGTGTTGCATCGAGAATAGGATTACTTGAAATCTCCGTGGGAATGTTTGCCTAGCCGGTATGTGATCGAACACGCACTGGATTTGTCTTTAACTTAGGTTTATATCTCTTACGTGACAAGCAAAGATAATGTTTATGGTTTACGAAAAATCTGAATATTTTATTCTCGCAAGTAAGTACTCACAGAGTCTTGCAGAAGACAAGTTACCGACAGCCAAAACCAAATGCCAAAAGTTCCTAAAATTGCTCAGATCCTCATTCCGTTATGGGATAACGCAAATAAGGAAAATGCAAAGATAAACTCAATCCACAAGATTCATGATCGCAAATCATCGATGTAATACCAACTGCTTTTGGTCATAAGATTCCTATCAGATTCCAGCTACCTTCGTCTTAATGCATTTCCTACATCTCGTCGAATCATCGCGCGATCACAATTAATTATAACAAAACTTTTTAGTGTCGAAGTACAGTTATCTGCGGCTGCACGCTTCGCGCGTTCGCCATCTTTACAACGGTGTTGCCAGCCTTTTCGCTCTCGCACATTTTATGGGAATTTTTATATTTTTGTAACGATCGTGTGACAGGTAGTACTTTCACTTTAATGTTCTTTATTGATTTGTGGCTGTAACCTTTTTATTATCACGACTTTGGTTTTGCCATGAAAATGTTTTGTACAGTTATTTGTTGTACTCAATTCGTTGACTATTTTCATTCACAGAAATTGTCGTGGTTGGACAAGCTGACTTTAATTAGTTATCTGTCATTTTTTTTTAGAGAATTTACAATTAAAAATGACAGTCAATTATGTTTTAGTATTTTTGTTCTCACGACTTCAAAATTAATCAATATGAAGTTCATCTGTTTTCAATTAGTCTGATTTCAGATTGATTTACTTTGATTCAAATCCGAATGACCTAATACATAAATCTTTAAGCATTAATAAATACCAACGTATGATCATTAATTTTCCCCTAATTTGTGAGTTACTTCAGCTTCCAGACTTTCCCTGATTAACAACAAAAAAGTACTTACCTAATATTTCCTGGCTTACATTGAATATTTACCTCAATAAACTATTTAAGTACCTATTTTAAAACGACACAGTAACTAACAATCATTCGAAAGTAATGTATTGTGTTGTGGACACATCAATGAAAACTACAAAAAAAACTATCACGTTCCCGCCATTAGCGTAATTGCCACAGATAAATAAAATATACTTTTTAAGGTCACCTTGGTATGTTACGAAGGTGACCTGAAAAAGAATATTTAAAAAAAAAAACTAGTTGAACTAGGTACTAAATTAAGTACACACAGACAAAAACGTCTGAGCTAGAAATTCAAAGTATTCGTTTTCCTGAATATAAAGAAATGTACAATGTTAGGTTTTTGCTCTTCTGTTTATGGCCAAGTTCAGACAACAGCCTTGAGACATAAGAATCGAGAAAAATAAAACATTGACGACAAAAACATTCGTTCGTTTGCTCGCAAACAATAAACTAAAGTCTTATTGAACTGTTCTTTAATACTTATTGTATAAAACTCAATTTTGCGCATGCACTTAGCAGTGGTAGTCAAATCCATCCCTTCCGGCGCCATATGCGGTCAATAGCGGTATTTAGGGAAGCCCGTCCGATGCCACTGCACTCGATACCGATACCAATACCAGGAACTCGCCGGACAGTACACCACTGGGGTTGCTGACTGGAAAATCAATAATGCAGTGCTGTTCAAATTGTTTGATTGCATTTAGAAACTGAATTCGAGAGTATTTTGGAAGACTGACTTTGTGTGTGTGTGTTCCAAAAATTCAATTCAGTAGTCTTATAACTAACTCATCCAAGCCAGCTTTTGCTTTTGCTGTTTAAGAAACCCTAACTATTGTGCTGTTGTCTAAACAAATAACTTAAGACAAAGTTGTAGTACGGTAGGTCGCACATCAGTGGTAACAAAACCAGTGTAAGCTGACCTCTACACTAGGCCTGCTCAATGATGGCCTGCTTATTGATGTGCGTCGTTGACTGTACGATTAGCTGTCTAGGTTCAATTATCTTTGAAGAAACCACACCATGTCACCTACTCATTTCAGTTTCACATAGTTTTCCTAATGATAGCTATACTCATTGGTTTACTCATTAACATTAACTGAGACAGATCGATAGAGTCTAGATTGGACATCAACCCCTGTCATAAAACACAGCACTTACAATACATACTAACTTGCCACTAAATACAGTGTAGTCTGTAGCACGGAGTTCGAACGTCAAACTAAATTGTATTGCTGCCACTATCGTGTCCCCAATAAACTTTGAATGACAAATGTAACAGTGGTATGTATTTTCAACTAAATTATTATCTAGTTCTAGATTCTAGAGAAATGTATGGGAAATAGCAAGCAAGAAATAAACAAAAAGAATACTAACAGTTGTGAGAGCGATTGCTAAGCGTGGTGTCTTGCAGGGTTCGATACTTGGGCCAGATATTGTTATTAGGTTTTTCCAATAGGAACTTCTCAGTACATGCCCAATGTTGTGTCCGGTAAATTGCAACCAGCCCCATCTCTCCTTTTATTACATGAGACTTGCAACCTGGCTGAAAAATTTCGTCACGTAGGTTTTTCTTCTGTGAAGTTTACACCTCTGTCTAGGCGAACTCCTTCGTAGAATACCTTCAGGCGTGGTGTTAGGTATGTAGATTCTTGATATTCAAGATATTATGTTCGTGGTAGGGCTACAGTACTTAGGGACGTCGCATGAGGTGGTGTGACCACATTCCAGGGGTAGATGCCCTGGACTAGATAAGATTACACTTGCATTAGCATAGTGGGTGTCGCGCGTTTTATGAGGTGGAACACTTATTTGTACTTAGTATGCAGAGTCGATTATTGAGGTTGGAAACTTGGAATGTATGACGAGATGCGAAATTATCTAAAGAAATGAAACAGTCAAAGGAAGCAACATTTAAATGGTTAATTAAATCAACTAGCTCAATTTTGTATGCATTTCTAATCGGTTAGTCAACACATCTAAGATTCAAATAATCTCGTATTATTTGAATCTAATAAATATATTAAATATTTCAAAGGATTCTTTCTAAATTCAAATTATTTTATTTCACATAAACCTGTAGGGCACTTTTGAAACGTCAGAAGCTAGTTGTCATTTCTTATGGAGAAGAGCCGGCAAGAAACTCCACGGTTACTCTTTTGAAAGTAAATGATTTTTACAATGTTTTCAAATTACAGTGTTAAAAGGTTATGAGAGGGCAGTGTCTAAACAGCTTTTATATAAGTGAGCTCTCTTTTAAGGACGGAGCAGATAACACCCATGTTCTTTATTTCACACAGTTTACGGTGAACTATTTAGTTCACCGTGAAATTGATGTTTTGTTTTATTTAAAACAAAAAATCATTTTCAAGTCAACGTCCTCTTAAAGCTAGATTACCGAAAAGAAATCATTATTAATGTACGACAACTAGGTCAAAGTTTTCGAGACATTAGTGAAATAAGGGCGAGTGGACACACGCGAGCGGTCACCACACTCCAACCGATGGTGGTTACATCCATCAGGTTGGTAACCTGATTGTAGAAAGTCGTCAAAGATAATTGCTACCTAGATGAAAGATTGAGTGAAATATTTGGAACTAGCTATAGCCCGCGGCTTTGCCCACGTGGAGCCCTAATTATTTTCTAAAATAAAAGTAGCCTAGGTTACTCCTTATAACATCAGCTATCAATGATAGTTCCGTTAAAATCGATCCAGCCTTTTCGGAGTTTAGCTCGAACAAACAGACAGACAAACTAACTGGCAAAAAAAAAATAAAAAAAGTATATACTTTCACATGCATTTAGTAAAACGCTGTTATTTTGATATTACAAACAGACACTTCAATCAGTCTGCCTAGCCTTTTCCCAACTATGTTGGGGTCGGCTTCCAGTGTAATCGGATGCAGCTGAATACCGTATTTTACATGGAGCGACTGCCTATCTGACCTCCACAATCCAGTAACTGGGTAATACGATAGGTACCCCTTGGTAAGACTGGTCGTCAGACTTTCGGGCTTAAGATTCACGAATGATAGCCGGGACCAACTGCTTAACGTACTTTCCGAGGCACGGAGGAGACTCGATATTTTTACAAAAAAAAACAACCGACTTCCGAAATTAAAGTTATTTTTCACTTTGTAGTGTTTTTTTTCGGAAGTCGGTTGTTTTTTTTTGTAAAAAGATTTTATTTTTCACTTTTTAGTTGTGGTACCTACCCCACACAAATTCGAATACCACTACCTGCTATGTAAATAACAGCCACAGGAAGAGTTATCATCATATCATCCACATATACTAAGTGTGAAAAATACGTATTATTGAAGCTACTCAGAAACTATCCCAGCAAAGTTAATACAATTTATATGGGACCAATCCGGGAGCATACCCTTTCAAACAAAAAAAAAAATTTTCAAAATCGGTTCATAATTGACGGAGAAATCGAAGGACATACTATAAAAAAAAACGTACCCACGCGTCGAACATAATAACCTCCTCCTTTTTGGAAGTCGGTTAAAAATGGTCACCCATCGACAGACCAAACCCGGCAAGCGTAGTTTAACCTGATGGATCGAACCGTGCGGCTGTTATTACTTAGCCACAAGCTCCTCCACCTGTACAAACAGACACTTAAATCTTATTTATTGAGAGTGATTTGGCCGAGATCTAAGTTTTGTGATAGTCAATTGAGTGTAGGTATGCTAGAACTGCTAGAACTTCTAATGTTGCATATGCTGTCTTCAATCAGCATTTCCACCATGTTCGGAAATGAAATATTACTATAAGAAAATATGAGAAACTCACTTTCATAGTTAAAGCAACCTTAAGGGGTAATAAAGCTAGATTTGGCGTGTTGCCAACTAATTGGCTTAGTGCCAAGACTGTACGTTTGTCTAAATGAATAATTCACCTTTGCAAATGTCCTAAGACCGTCTGTCTAGTATCCATCCATCTATTAGTGGTCGGCATTTACCGTTGTAGCAAATTCCCATATTTCTACGTGTCTAAGTATAATACTCCTTCACTGTTCTATGTTTTAACTTCTGACCTCTCCTTCGATGGGTGTACTTTCCTCTTGCTCTGTCTCATTTTCTTCATCCACCTGCGATTATCCAAATTAATTTGGAATCGGCATAGTAGTCCATACATTTTCATTAGCCATTATGTCAGTTCACTTTCTTGCCATATCGTCTTTCTCACAGTCCATCCATCGATCTTTTGGTCTTGTTTTCTTCACAAATAGCAAGTAAGAGGCAGTGTTTCTTCAAGTGTCCTGATGACAGTTGATATACGATCGAAGACAACAATGATTTACTCGATAGCTGTCTGCGGGCTGATTGTCCGTAATGGAGTGTCAATAGTCTGTTATTGGCTGTAATTGGTGCTGGTGCATATGGGTGAACGTTGCACCGTCGATGTGCTCTGCACCTTATTGATAGAGTTACGACTGTATTCTGAGATTGGTTGACGTCTGTTGGAGATGCAGTTATCTATTTGATTTGTTTTGTCTTAGATTTCATTGATGGCCTTGGATTTGGGTTTTTGGAGTTTTGGCTTTGGAGTCAGACTAAAAGAACGTACTTGAATTAAACCAATTACAGGCACTTCTGAAATGTCAAGTACTTGTTAGTAAGAAGAATTGTTGAAGACTTTATTAAGATGTTTCTAAGTAGGTACTTACCTGATCTAAGCCCTAGGCCTCGTAAAACATGCATTTTATGAATGTTATAATTATTATTTGCTTTAAACAATTATTCCATTCGTGACAAAAATTCATATTCATAATGAACACATTATCACGGTATCGTGTTGATGTGGCCTTTCAAATTATCATGAAACCTATATTTATACAAAACTATCTAAGTAAACAAATGAACTATTTAAGTACAAACTATTTACCGGAAAACACGAATTTCCGTGTGTTAGTATTGATATATAAAATATGGCGTTTTCATTTGTTTATTTGTCCCAATTTCCCCGTGTTCGATAACGTAGACTTTATTTATGGTGTTTACTTGTCTTTGGTAACTTATGGCTAAGAGCAACCTACTGTGATATTGTCATGGGTTTCGTGAAAATGAAAACGGCTACCATCATAATTTTTGGCAGACATTTTAAATTTAAATAAGCTTAGATCTTTTTCTTATATGTTATTATCTTAACTTAACTTTAGACATTTTTACATTTTTAAAATTTTCCTGAGGCAAGATCTGAAATCGCCAACCCGTCTTGAGCAAGTGTGGTGAGTATAATGCTCGTGCCTTTTCTGTATGAGAAGAGGCCTTTGCCCTGCAGTGGGACAATAATTGGCTGGTAGGATCTTATACTATTAATTGAGCAATATTTGATTATATTTATAATCATGTTCTCGAAAACGGCTCTAACGATTTCGATGAAAGTTGCAATATACCTAGGTCTTCTCTATTTTCACCCGAGAGCAGAACTTGGTCGACCAGATATTAGGCATATTATATTACCGTTTAAAAATTAAGTAAGTAAACAATCCTTGAAAGCTATAAACCTATCCCAATCACAAGACTAATAAATGAACTCTTTATCATTACCTTATCACACGCCCTATGACCTTCTATTTTAAAGAAATGACTAACACCAGAATAATAACGGTCACTTTTGTCAAACTTATTATCATCTGAATAATTATTATTTTAGAGCAAAAATCAGACAAGTCCATACATGTTTACCTAATTGTATAGAGGCAGACAGATGTTCGTTAAAAAATAAAAGATGACAGAACGGAGGGGAAGAGGCGCCATGAATCCCATGATCCCATGTTGTTGTTATTGAAAACAACCGGCTGTGAATGTGATTTTGAATTTTTTGACGTGAATTCCTACTTCGGTTTTATTGGTGGGACTTGTTTAAGGAAGCTAATAAAGTTATCTGTAGCTGCCTACAAAAATATACTTACTGTGCTGACGTATTCAAAAATGTCGTGTCAATTGATTTTTAAACCGACGTTCTTCTCCTTTTTGACAGCTTTGTAATGTTGCCAACTTAAAATTTTATTTACCCCGATTATTTTGTAAATTGGTCGACCCCTGCGAATAACTCAAACCTTTTCCCATCAGAAACACTAATCTGTCTGTATGCTTGTCCTCAGTTCTGGGAGATCATATCTGAGGAGCACGGCATCGACCCCAACGGCGTTTACAGAGGAACCAGTGACCTTCAGCTCGAGCGAATCTCCGTATATTACAATGAGGCCTCTGGTCAGTATACTTACTTGGCATATCCTTCCTTGTTTCTTTCCCCTAAATATCTAGGAATGTTGTGGTTCGGTTCTAGCTTGCAGCAGCTGAGTACCTACCACGAAGAAGTTCATTGCTCAGTGCTTTTCTTTAAACATCAACTTCGGAAGTGCATCCGCGAAGATTTAGGATTTGGACTGTGTGCGTTCACTAGAGTTACATTCGAAATGAACATCACATAATACTCGTAGCATTACCACTTCTACTGCTCCTATCAAGAAAAAACGATTTTATATCGGGCGGGGGTGAAGTCACCAAAAAAAACGATTTTATATCGGGCGGGGGTGAAGTCACCAAAAAAAACGATTTTATATCGGGCGGGGGTGAAGTCACCAAAAAAAACGATTTTATATCGGGCGGGGGTGAAGTCACCAAAAACTTTAGGTACAGGAATCTGAATAGCTGTAATAAAATAGCTAAGTACTCATAAACAATATTTATTTTACAGTCAACCATTTGTGGCGCCAGCAAAATGTGCACGCAACAAACAAATTCTTTAACATATGGCCATACTTCTACGTTATAGCCTCGAGACCTTGACCTCAGAAATGCTCCACTATCCAATTCAAGGTTATCTACTAAACGACGATCAACTGTTAATAATAAAATGGTCGTGCTGCTAAGGTCCTGGGTTCAATTCCCAGGTCGGGGAAAGTGTTATTGGGTTTTTCTTTATATCTGGAATTTCTCAGTAGCAGCCCGAAGTCTGGATTTGTGCCCCATTGATGGCAAAAGGCTCGCCCCCTATTACATGGGACTTAAATATAACTAGCGAAATGTTAGCGTAACCTCTGCCTTCGGGAATTGCAGGTGTGAAGTTGTGTTGTTAATAATAAAATATAAAATATTACAGAACAGGACAATTTAAGTTCAATCAAATACGAAGTAATGACACAAAATTATCATCTACTAGATTTCTATCGATCAAAAACAGCTGTTAATCACCTTTCTGCCGTAATAAGCTCGTGCTTTCTCGTCCAATGCTGCTTTCCTTCAAAATAAATTCACCAAGGTAGCAGACGATCATTGGTTATCAAACAAGTAATGTAGTTGTTATAGAGTCTATACTTAAGAAACATGTTATTATTTAGCTCATTATTCGGTCTGGTAGGCTGTAACTTGGTGTTTCGATCTATAAAGACAGGTAATTATTGTAGTTTCCAACTTTCAAGGTTTTAATGTCGTTGTCTTGGTTTGAACGATTAGTCATTAATAAGTGCTAAGTTAGTTAGTATACACGTGTAGATCGAAGACTAATTTCCGAATATATTCTGGCAATTCTAGCAGCATTTACTTTCGAAATAAATTTTCTTGTAGAGTGTTTAGGGGTATGAGGAACAGGGTGTAAAGTTCACTCATCCCCCATAGAAAAGGCAGGATCCTCCGACCAGACGGGTGTCGTGTCTGGCGGGCAACTGCCCAGAGGTTTGAAGTTGGGAGATTCTATATAATATGTTTATCGCGCGGTAAACTCTATTTGCCCGATGCAGGATTTTGTGTGACGTCAGGATGTTATGTGACGTCAGGTCTTTGATGCGTAGTTCGCATGTAGCGATGTAGATGCCGCTACAAGTGCTACAAGGATATTTTGGCGCGTATATAACATTTAAAGGGAGGCAGTGTTGGTAAACAATAATTTGTGAAATGGTCACTATTATTTGGATGGACCAAACAAGATGGCGACGTTAGTTCGGATATAGGCGACGCGCCTTTAAAGCCTTAAAGCGTTGTTGTAAATAAAGGTCGCTATCTGCAGAAGTCAAACCAAGACGTCACTTGAAAAAAAAATGGCGGATAGTGTCAGCCCGATTTATAAAGCCAATTTACTTTCAAATTCAAATTGAACCGTTCTAAAAATCAAAGAAAAATAAATTTTGCATTAGACTCGCATCAATTTGGTGAGAAACAAAAAGCATTCATATCTAAAAATCTTAATAAGCAGGTTATATCGCGTCTTCCATTAAAGATTAAAAATGTTTGATTAAATCCATTCACTCCAATTAAAAATAATGGAATAGAAAGTTTACATCAGGAGAAAATAATAAAATTGTGACAGTTAGTTACGAGCGACTAATTATAAAATATCTAATGTCTCACTTGTGTTCTTAGAGAAACTCATTTTGTTTTGAATTACCTACGATAAAGAAACAATGATATGACTAATGTATTTTTTATATTAAATTAAATAAGAAGGTACAACTTTTTATAATTGCTTGTAAATTAATAATGGATGTAATATCATAAATAACCCGGATTTAAGTAATAATCAAAAGACTTTCACAGACGAATTAAAATACTTAGGTAATTTTAATTTCATCGAAGTACAATTTTATAGGCATCTTCCAAACGACTCATATAAACTAAATCACCACTATTTCTTATTGCAACATTCCTGCATAACCCGGAAGGCATTACGTTCATTTTCTTGATGTTACTCGTAACACAGAACTGTCATGTCTGGCGTTCCCAACAATTAAAAGTGATTTACAACAATTAAACTCTTCGGACAAATGATTGACTTAAATAATGGCAGTGCAATGACCTCATACAACACTAATCCGCGTTAGCTGGACTTAATATTACCAGATGAAAAAATAATTATGGGAATTATGCAACTAGCAATTTCAGTAGATGAATTTCACCTTTTTTGTTCATAGGCGCCATAGAAATATAAATTATATCTATGTTAGGCGCTTTCCTTTCTTTAGGTTTAAGCACATTAAGTATTAATCAAAAATAAATATATAGATAACCGTTGCAAGATTTAACTTACATTATGTGGTCATCTCCTCTTCTGCAGCCAAGAGGGGATCCTACCTTTTCTCGGGGTTTCCCTGAAGCAAAATTAGAATGCCATGTTTCAACAGTACTAGCTTGTTCGCTGCCTGTTGCGAGAGACTATAGAGACATCGTCACATCACAGAGTGGAGTAGGTATCCGTTCCAGCATCCTCGACTTTTCCTATCTAGAATAGTGCTGCGGAATCTTATTCTTTAGGCAACATGTCTTTGCGCAATGCTCTGTAAGGACTAACCAGTTAGGGACAATCACCGTGATTGGAGATTGTCAGATTGAATAAACGATTTGAAAGGCACTGTAGGATCTTTCTGTTCAGTTCCAGGAGCCCTTCAGGAGGGTTCACCTAGGCTCATTTCAAATGATGGTTTTTCTTAGCGAATACAGCAATAGAGACCATGAAAATAAAATCTGATGTATACTATAACAAGATTTATAAGTACGTGGATTGGTTTTGCAATCCAAGCAATTTTTTTTTTTTTTTTTTTCACTGTTACAAATATTTACAAAAAAATTAAAAGGTTGGAAACTACGTATAGCCACAAAACCCCTTCAAAACACAATTTTACTTCGTTTTACAGTGTTTTATGACACGGTTTTAAACCTAATGCCGTTGACCGTGGACGGTCAACGGCATTAGGTTTAAAACCCTCCCGGAGGTTTCACTATCAATATGTATGGCGGCATGGCATATGAGTTCTATGAAAAATAGGTGGAGTCGAAAGTGTTACGAATATAACTTTTTTTAAAGCAGCTTCCCAGCTGTAACCTTCTGTCAAATTACCCGCCACACGGAAATCGAATCTTAAAGCGATCCATTCTCCGTCAATCTGCTATTTGATACGTACATATCGGAGTGCGGCTGACCGCATGCTCGGCCGCCTAACAGTGCCGGTACGGTTAGCGGTTACTTTTCACACTGCCCGGCTATAGACCACAGTCCGATGCGCCCGCGTCATTTTTATTGCAGTAATTTAAATAGGTTTGAAAAAAAAATAAGTATAATGCGTGTAGCAAGAACTATGTCATTAATGTCATTATAGGTGGTCGGCCACTTCGATCGATTGTTTGAGTTCATATCCAACAGGCATAAAAATACGTTAGCGGAATATTTAATACTAGGAAAGGAATAGGTACGACATAGAACACGCTGCTGCTTCGCACGGTTTGTACGACTTGACAAAACATCGATATTTCTTAGTTATATGTTGCTTTAATATTAACATAATATACATTTTTATAAACCTTCCGGAATAAGTTCTCTAAACGATGGTGAAAACCTCATCAAAATCTGTTGCAAACGCGAAAAGCGACTTTAATTTATAATATATATAGATAACATAACATCACGACTATATGCCAGAAGCGTTAGGCAGAGGTGTACCTAAAATACACCCACATTTCGCGAGTTATGTTTAAGTCACTCATTTTGTAGAACTTCTGCAAAATCTTCCTCACCGCCCACCATTACCCAAACTATGTCTCATGTCTTCTGTCAGTCTTTATCAAGTTGAATTTTACTAGATTTCTTAATCATGCTAGCCAGTGGCCAGCCAGCATCCATTTAAACCAGCTTCCATTTCCCATTTGTCCAACCCATAATATAAGGCCCATAAAATATTCGAACACAAAACATACAAATTACCAGCCGCACCGATTTAATTATCTCAACAAAACACAAACCGTTAAACTGCCTACATTATCTTCCATTTGATTACCTAGAAACAATTTCAATGTCCAGTACAAAGTTCTCTTTGTCGAGTTTAAGTTCAAGTAAAGATAACTGGTGTGAACGACCTCGCTTGGAGCCGCTGACTGTGACCGTTCATTGTCTAACTTACGATTTTGCTTACAAGTGCAACTGAAGTTAGGTATATGTACAGGTCTGCTAAAAGGAAGTAAGCGGGCAAGTTGTACTGATAATGATGACTATTTCGTCTGAAACATAGGAGGAAAAGGTGATGAGGCGATTCCTAAAAGTTAAAAAAAGCTAATAGGTTTCCGCAGTCTACCTGTAAGGTCGGTGGACCTTTAAACATGGCTTTTAGGATTTAGTGATTATCCTATCAGACTGCCATTGTCAGGACAGGCTAGAAAAACTGATCTCCGATCGATCGTGATATGAACGAACCACTCAATTTGCCTTCCAATTGATGTAGTTTCAAAACTTAAATTACAATGCATTTTCCTGTTTCGTCACCGGTTGTTGGTTGATTTAGTGGCAATATACCTAATGTCCTTAGTTTTCATGAATTAAATGACATGGAAAGTAAAACTCAAATAAAATGGCTAATGTTTGTTTCTATTTTGTCCACAGTTGCGACGGCGGAGAACGGGGGCAAGTACGTCCCCCGCGCCATCCTCCTCGACCTCGAGCCAGGCACAATGGACGCAGTCCGCTCCGGCATATACGGCCAACTCTTCCGGCCGGACAACTTCGTATTCGGACAGTCCGGCGCAGGCAACAACTGGGCCAAGGGACACTACACCGAGGGCGCAGAACTCGTCGACGCAGTACTCGATGTAGTGCGCAAGGAATGCGAGAACTGCGACTGTCTGCAGGGCTTCCAGCTCACACACTCACTCGGTGGCGGCACTGGCTCCGGCATGGGCACGCTGCTCATCTCCAAAATCCGCGAGGAGTACCCCGACAGGATCATGAACACATACTCCGTGGTGCCCTCGCCCAAGGTGTCCGACACCGTGGTGGAGCCCTACAACGCAGTGCTCTCTATTCATCAACTAGTCGAAAACACAGATGAAACCTACTGCATAGACAACGAAGCTCTCTACGACATTTGCTACAGAACCCTCAAAGTGCCCAACCCCACGTACGGCGACCTCAACCACCTGGTGTCGCTCACCATGTCCGGCGTGACGACGTGTCTGCGGTTCCCTGGTCAGCTGAATGCGGATCTCCGCAAGCTGGCCGTCAACATGGTGCCGTTCCCACGTCTCCACTTCTTCATGCCCGGCTTCGCTCCCCTGACATCTCGCGGCAGCCAGCAGTACCGCGCCCTCACCGTGCCCGAGCTCACGCAGCAGATGTTCGACGCCAAGAACATGATGGCCGCTTGCGACCCGCGCCACGGCCGCTACTTGACGGTGGCCGCCATCTTCCGTGGACGGATGTCTATGAAGGAGGTGGACGAGCAGATGCTCTCGATTCAGAACAAAAACAGCAGCTTCTTCGTGGAATGGATCCCGAATAACGTTAAGACTGCCGTGTGCGACATCCCGCCCAAGGGTCTGAAGATGTCGTCGACGTTTATTGGAAACACGACAGCTATCCAGGAGCTGTTTAAGAGAATATCGGAGCAGTTCACAGCTATGTTCAGGCGTAAAGCTTTCTTGCATTGGTACACTGGTGAGGGCATGGACGAGATGGAGTTCAATGAAGCGGAGAGCAACGTGAATGACTTGGTGTCCGAGTACCAGCAGTACCAGGAGGCGACGGCGGAAGACGACACGGAGTTCGACCAGGAGGACATGGAGGAGCTGGCGCAGGACGAGCATCACGACTAGCCGCGTGCTCACGACACTCACTAAGTCTTAGTATAACGTACTGTAAGCCTACCACCACACAGACCATTAGATCGTATTTTTGCAATATATTTTCCTTTAAATTAGTAAAAGTGTGCCCTATTCCTGTGTCGTGGTAGATTGTAAGTTACAGATATATTGTAAGGGGCCGCAAACCCTCGCCGGACCAGTTTTGTACCACTTTTTATATGTTTTCCAAACGTAAGTAGAGACTAAGTCGCGTGCATTTATTACCAAAGTGTCCTTGAGGACCAACGAACGTTTTCCGAATTCTACAACCATCGCACTGACTCGTCAACGACATTGACGCATCATGTGCAATAATTATGAATAAATAATAATAAATTTTATCAAATGATAGTATTATTCGAAGTCTGTTTTAATTGAATACTAATTAGATTAAGTGGAAACTCTATAAGAAACGTACCAACTCGTGCATTTCTTAGCTTAAGTTATCGTCTTGTATGCTTTTTATTATATTAATTTATAATAAATGTTTTAAATTAATTTGATGTTTCATTACCTTGCACACTACACAATGAGTCTTTTCCCTGAAATCGGAATGAAGTGAATGCTGCAGTGGATAAACACAAAAAGAATAATTTTCACCAAAATCGAGCTTCGCAAATTCGAAAACCATAAACCTTTTCTAATTAGGCTCAGAATCAGTTCTCTTTAAAGGTCGAAATAACTCTCCTTCTAGACGAAAAAGTGGCGCAACAATGCTCCTCAGTGAGGGTGTCGTAAGCGATCACATTTTCTTTCGCGATTTAAAAATGATAACAGACAGCAGGATTCTCCTATAATATAAGTTAATAAAATCGTCAGTCGGGAGAGCTAGAATCTCCGATGAGTCACTAACCAGGGCGTCTTGTGGCAGCATTCGTCATCAGTACCTAAGTTGTCCTTTTTTGTCTGCTAAAATAAACGGAATGAAAATAGTTAAATGTCTGCTGAACTGTTTGTTTTACTGCGTGTGCTATTTCCATTTAGTCTACATGACTCAGAGAAGTCCGTTGCCTTCGTTCTCTTCTGTGCATCGGCTGAAATAGTACCTACACTTTAAAATAAGAGATAGGGCTTTAGTGTAGTTAATACATTAAACAGAACAGTCACTATGCAGCTATGCTTCCCTGAACCTGGCCATCACTTAACTGACTCGGCGTTTAGCTTGAACTAGAAGCGCCATCTATGTGTCGTCATTGTAGATGGTGCATTGTAATAAGTAGGTAGTAGGTACAGGTCGACGTAAGTCTGACGTGGTGATATTTCGAACTAAATATTCTTAATGCAGACCCAGGCTTAGGATGATGGCACTACTTTGCCGACAAGTGCTAGTAGGTTTTAATTTGAGTCACACAGCCACAAGCAGCGTTTTTTGTTGCACATTTAATTTAACAATTTATTTCTCATTCGAAGTGACCTAAGTGCGATAGTGCCCTCATTTTTTCCAGACTCTTTTTATCCAAGCTGTAGCGTCCTCTATCCGACGTCATAGTAAATGTAGAAAAATCTAATTAGTGGCGCCATCTATGTGTCCTCATCGTAGATGTAATAATGGTGACGTTGACTTTTGCCGTGGTTACAAAATAGTAAATATGTGGTGGTCTTTGTGCACTTCCCTTTCGAGTAATTACTTCACAAACAATCAAACAACATTTTATAGTCGGTGAAAAGTGCCGCCATCAACTTTTGTATATAAGTTGTAACACTTGCTATTAGTTTTCATATAAAAGCTTTCGCCACAATGACAATTTTGTCAAGCGCGCGTAAACTGCTATCATTGGTTGAATGATTTATCGAGAAACTGGCTTTAGTTAGGGCCATTCCAGGGTCTCATTTTCAAGTAGTGGACATGGTTATTTACAATAAAACCAAGCGAATAATAGACAAATATTTATTTCTCTTCGTAACTGTGACGCGTTGCGTCTATTATAAGGCTTACTTACATTAACACTAGATATTTACAATAACTGAACACAATAGTCATACAAGACTCTCTACTGGTATAATGTATAGAATTATAGATTCAACTTGTGAGTAACTGAAGAAAGCTTTAAGAAAAAACGACTGTTCCTGTTCAATAATTCGCTTTCACAGGGTGTCAGGGCATCGACGTGCAAACTGTTACATGAATTCAGAAAATGATTCTGACCCCCAGCGAAGAAATGTTATCGTCGTTTTTATTATCAGCTGTTCCATACATTTTTACCTTGTAGGTATTTCACTTTTATATGATAGAACTGATTTTTTTTTTAAATAATGACGTAGGAGTGTATTTTCATTTATACTGCCCTACAACCAAAACAGAAAATAATGATAATCAAACGAAGTAGGTAGGTATTAGAGAACATTTTTCACGACGCCATATCCCATGGCCCCAAAATCAAAACAGTCTCTTTTAGCTCTAAAACATAGCTCCATATTCTGGAACGTTACTCAAGCATGAAACTCTATTAAAACTACATTTATTTTGAGTATAAGTATGAAATATTTTGTAAAAATCTCCCTGAAAACTTGGTGAAGTGAGATGTCATTCACCTGACGCCTAGGGATTCGTGACCGACCGAAGCTTCATTTTCGTTTTCGGCCAAAAAACATAATATGGCCATATTTTCGTTTTCAGCCATAAACCAGCCGAAGCTATGGCCAAGCCGAAAATTAGAAGTTCATACAGCCCCGGCAATATCAGGTGAATACACGAAATTTTGTATCTTCTAATGGCCTAATTGTGTTTTATTTATTTTAAAGCCTATATTAGCTCTTTCTCTCTCTAGGTGTAAAAAAAAAACAAACAAGATGTCAGTGTACAGCGAAAATATTAATATTTTTTTAATGTCTAGATCCTTTTTAGCCGAAAAACAGACTAAAGCCGAAGCTTTTTCGTTTTGGCTGAAAATCCATTTTCGATCGGACACACTATTGACAGCTAAGTTTTCGCGGTGAGATTTTTACAGAACAGATAGGCTGATAGGTTTGAATCGAGATTCATGTTCGAGCATTTCTCTAGAATAAGGGTCTTGGTTATTATTGTCTTTTTGAGTATTTTGTAAGTAAAGGAACGGAGTTAAATGCCTGTTTCTGCAAATCTTATACATACAAACCATTGAGTGATAAGCATGAAGTGATAACATGCACATTTATCTAGATTCAGTTACTGGACGTGGGACGTACGCTGAGGAAAACGGACGAATCCCATTGGTCCATAAACGATGTCGCGTAATGGATCGTTATTCTGATTGGTGGCTGATATCATGTCGATATTCACATATGTTTTGCAGCGGCGTCACATGCATTTTTCAGTCCATTCTTAACACACAACGATACAAACTTATAACTAACTTTGTTATTAAATTACAGTGTAGTATCAACGAGTGAGTTATTGTTAATTTTTATTAATTTCTCATAAAATAAACACGAGATTCTTAGAATTTTTCTTTCGATTAAGCTTTTGTCGCTTGTAAATGTTGTTCAAATTGAAAATAATATTAATGATTATTAAAGCGGAAATCACTGCACCAATTTCATTCGTATTTTTTTTTAATAATTAAAAATGAGTAATTTAAAAATAATCCTCAAGAGTTATTGTAACAATTTCTTTTTTTTTGTCTCATCATTTAACTATACTTTTTGACCAACCAGCAACCAATCTTACCAAGGGCTATCTTATTACCCCTTATCTTGGTTGTGGAGCTAAGTTAGGCAATTGCTCCATGTAAAATACTGGTATTCAGCTGCATCCGGTTAGACTGGAAGCCGACCCCGACATAGTTGGGAAAAGTAGCCTTTTCACAAAGTGATAGATCATGATGGCCTTTGCTTTTTGATATCAAGCAATAAATGAAAGCATTTTCTTGAACAACATTTCCGAGCCAAATAAATTTCGTCACTAAAATAAAGAAGATATTAACAATAATATTGATTAATTGTCATACAAACGGTCGAACTTAGCAGTAACTTATAACGACAAATGCTAATAAATCGGTGTTTTTCATACATATGGCAACTCAATTGTTCTTGCTTATATAAAACTTAGATTAAATTAAATAAAAGACGCTGTGGATTTTGATAACGTGTGTTAATAATTTTGTAAGGATGGATATACTTATTTATACAGGGTTAAAATAAATTAACTAGAGAAACTCCGAAGCAAATAAAAAAAAACAAGTAACTACATTTCCAACGGTCGTTGACCCAGTGTGGGTTATTTGAAATAAGAGTTTAGATTATTTTTTTTGTATCGTTCTTAGATATCAATACCTATCACGTCTGAGTCTCGCTAGCTAATTGATTTTGACCCTGTAGATTTTCTCCTGTGGCAAGGTCGTGTCGTAGAATGCTAAATACAGAAAAAAAAACCGTTCAAATGCGAGCTTCGGTTCCCACACGGGTAACGCTCACCCTTTCAAACTATTTTTAAAATTGAGAATCAAAATAATCAGGTATAATTTTAATATCGTAAATCAGACTAATCACAGGTTTTGTAAAAGTTTAGCTACCAAAACATCACTAGGGTAATAACAATCGAAATGCCGACATTTGCCATCAAAATCCACAGCTTTTTAAACAATAATAATTTTAATTAAACTTATAAAATGATATTAATATTTACAGTATGTTATATTTTTACATTTACATCTAATTACAAATACTATTCGGCACTTCATGTTTAAGTAACTAATAGGGACTTGGTATATTACAGAGGACTTTGAGGCTTTTAACACGTTACGTGCCGGGAGCCGTCCTGGAGGGCTCATTATAAATGTAGGTTATTCTTAGCGAATTGGGCATTGTAAACTGAAAATAAAATCAGTTGTGTATTTTAACAAGATTTGAAACCTAATGTTGGTGACACTCCGCGAGGGTTAACTTTGGCGCAAACGTAATGCCGGTGACCATTCCGGAGTCAACTTGCAATATGTATGGCGGCATGGCGTATGAGCTCTATGAAAAATGGGTTGAGGCGAATGTGTTAACTGTATTGCAACTGACGTGTAGATGTATAAGAAAATATCATTAAATTACGTATGTGAACATGAACTGAGATATGATGGCTAGCCTTTTTCAAACGTAAGCATATCTATGGCAATATCTCCTTAAAAAAAAAAACAACCAACAATATTATTATCAACATTTACTGTATTTTTATTCTTGACTAGCTAATGTGTTGCAATGCCCTTTTCATAATCTTTTTTGTTGTTAGGAACCTTCTTCGGCGCGCACACAACTAATTACCAAAGTTTCATCGCAATCGTTCGAGCCATTTTCGAGTTTTTGCGAGAGTAACGCACGGTAGTTGATTTTTATACAGGGTTATTGGTTATATGTCGGCAATCCATTTAGGGGATGTAGGAGAGGTCATTTACAACCAAATTACCCCTATGCCAATGTCAACAATTTTCGAGTCATTAGACATATTATATTTTTATTTAATTCATTTTAAAATATAAAGTGTCAAATTACTCGAAAATGGTTGACATTGGCATAGGGGTAATGAGGGGTCACCTGGTTGCAAATGACCCCCCCTATAACCCCTTAACGGATTGCGGACATAAAACAAATAACCCTGTATATGTAGAATTGCAGATAAGAGTGCAGTGGCACGTAGCATTCTGTAGCATCTGTCTTATCTGTATTGAAAACTACAAGTTTATGTAAGTTTAAAAAAAAAACTAACAAGATGTCAGCTTACAGTGGAAGTATTAGTATTTTTTCATGTCTAAATCATTTTCGTTTTCGGCCGTAAATAAGACTAAAGCCGAAGTTTCTTTTTCGTTTTCGGCTGTAAATCCTTTTACGGTCGGACACACTATTGACAGCTCACCTCACCTGAGTTTTCAAGGAGAGATTTTTACAGAACAGATAGGCTGATAGGTTTGAATCGAGATTAATGCTCGAGCATTTTTCTAGAATAAGGGTTTCGGTTATTATTGTCTTTTAGAGAATTTTGTGAGTAAAGGAACAGAATAAAATGCCTGTTTCTGTAACTCCAAGTTTTGTTATTAAAACAAAGTTATCCCGTAAAATACCAAGTCCGCCCTAACAAACACTATAGTTCAGTACTGTATACGTTGACTGCCCTAAGGCGCAGTAGTCTCAATAATGATATCTACGCTATAAATAATAAGCAATTACATGTTTTACTTCAAAGTAAAGCTATCGAGTACTATAGATACACCTCTGCTTAACCCTTCGGGGAGCAGGCGTGATGTTATGTGCGTGTGTAAAACTCTCCAGTACTGGTTTTACGGCAACCATTTGTAAAACCGTCGGATTGTTGATAACTCCGAAACTGCTGTACCAAATTCTCTAGTATCTTATATTATGTATGGCCTCAACAAAAACCTTCATGAGAGAGTGGCCTTCCAGTTCAGTACGTTTAAAAATAATGCTCTAATATTTCACCTCCATATTTAGATGTCGTAATAGTTAATTACGTCCGTTTACCTTTCCTAGTACATCGGTTTTTTTACCGTGTTTTCACGACAATTTTTTCCATATTTATTGAAGCCATCATTGCCATCGACTTATCCGCCCTATCTTTCCTAGCTTGTGGGAATGTCGAAAAATCCTTATTAAGTGGATAAAGGGAACCTCTGTGCAAAATAACAACTTTCTAGGTCCAAGAATTTCGACTGTGAGACGATGTGTCAGTCAGTGAGTGAGTCGGGACTTTTCTTTTTACCTACTTAAAAAAAATCTTAAATTCACTAATTGACGGACAACACACAGCCTAAACCGCTGTGTCTGGAAGCTTGAAACTTTGCACAAGAGTTCCATATAGGTAGACGGTTTTAATTCACCGTTAACCTTTCAGGAGGTAAAAGTACTCATGATTATAAACAACTTTCGTTATGGGACCATCTACGACATAGCAAAAAAAATAAAGTATTTCGTTCACTTTCAGGTAAATATAGCATTTTTCTATGAAACAGCTGATATTTCAGAGTTGGCCTCATAGTATTGGCAGCTGTGGGAAGGCTCAGCAGGCTGCATGTTATCAAGAGTCTTTGTTTTTGAATGTAATTATTTATTTCAATAATATTTTCATATTTTTTTTTTGTTTTTCCATTTAATTTATATTTAGTCATTTGTTTCGATGTTTAAATGTGGAGAAATTAAATACATTAATTGATCTCCTCATGACTAACATAGAATAAATACTAACAAAATATAGACGCTTACGCTTAAAAATTTTTTTTTTTTTTTAATAATGGAATTGTTCATAATTATGACTACTTTCACGCCCTCAAAGGTTAATCGAAGATAAATAGGGGATGACAGTTTCAGTTTGTATGGAAGTTCGTTATTTTTGCCGATGGCACGCGACTTGTATTATTAGAATTATCTTTCCTGCTGGTTGTGCGTTAGACGGATACCTCGTTGTCATCATTGAGTCGTATGCTGTTGTCATTGCAGGCCAGTTTGAGGAGTGTCTTCTTGATGCGTAGCGCCGGCAGGCGGACCGAAGGGTTCTGGTGCCAGCATTCACGCATTAGGTTGGCCATGCCTACCATCGTCTGGGGGAGAAAAATATTCATAATTACCTATGTTTTCTTTCTATTTGGAGAGTTTTTAAACAATAAATGTCTAAGCAATTGTACACATAGATTAACTTGAAAAGTGCTCATGACTCATGACACTCTGACATCAGGTTAGTCACTAACCACATTAAAAATAAATAAAGACTTGAAATGTCTCATCTCATAATTTTGATATTGGGATAAAAAGACAATGATCACCTTAATTTTTATGATTGAAATGCACTGAGGATTCTTTTTATCGCAGGCTTTTGATTACAACTTCGCAAGAACTTGCGCTTTAAATAGAATACAATTTATTGTGTACGCCATATAAATTACACATTATAAATGTAGAAATACTACTGGTACTTCTCACTGTCGGAGCATGGGTTTGCCCTGTAGTAAAAATCGCTGAAATTATGATAATGCATTCAATTAATTTATCTACATACCGGATGCGGATCATCCGGCGGCTCTGGTCTCGCAGCGTCCACACAGACGATCTTCTTCATATCGTCGAAGCTCGGGTCCTGCCCCGCCAGCTCGAAGAACGGCGGCCGGTACTCTCGCGCTGAGGGCGACACTCGCCGACACACCTCCCATAGGACGAGGCCCCACGCGTATACGTCGCACTTGAGGAAGGATTCGAAGCATTCCACGTTTATACTGAGGAAGAAATGGAAGGTTAGTTGCAGTGGCGACGAAGTTGTATCGTTCTACGTAATAACAATCTTACAGCTGACAGACAACGCACAGCCTAAAAAACCGCTGGGTTCAGAGGCATGAACATGTCCTGAGTCCTGATATAACATATAACAATGCCTTCAGAATGTTTTTGGGGTTTCCACATTACTGCAGTGCATCAAGAATGTTTGCCGAAGCACATACTGATGGCTTCAATACCATCCTAAGAAAAAGGATTGCGTCCATGATGCGCAGAGCGCGTGGGAGCGTCAATGGCAGTCTGAAGGTCATTAGTGATAAGCAGGGTTGCGCCAATATGGCGCATTGGTTGCATGTACCAGGTGCATCTGGTGAGTGTAGCAGATTCATGAATTAAAATGTTGTATTACATTTGTTACTAACATAGCTTTTAAGTAGTGTGTATTACTAACATCATATGGACGGAAAGGTCTGAAATAAAATATTTTTATTTTATTTATTTATTTAAACTTATCAATCTGCCTAGGTTTAACCCAACTATGTTGGTGTCGACTTCCAGTGTAACCGAATGCTGCTGAATACTTGTATTTTACACGGAGCGACTACCTATCTGACCTCCACAATTCAACCCTAAAGGGGTTGAAAAGAGGATAAAAGTTTGTATGGCAGTTCGTTATTGTTGCCGATGCCATTCCCATCGGGAACACAGTACATGTGATATTTTCGTGGTTTTTCCTTTAATTTGGTTACCTCTGGTCCAACATCTCGGGCGTCATGTACCGCTTGGTGCCCTGGCGCGGGTTGTGCTGCAGGCCGGCCGCGACGTGCTGGCGGCTCACGGCCAGCCCGAGGTCCGCGATGCAACACTCGCCGTTCACCTTCACGAGGATGTTCTTGGTTTTGATGTCGCGGTGGGCTATGGCGGGCTTGCCCTGAGGAAAAACAAGGTTGAAAAATTATCATTTAAGCCTGGGACAAACAGCTGTGCTGCGGGGTAATTTGTTGCGCCAGCTAAAGCACTAGGAAGTGATGAAGGGCGGGCGTTTTGTGGGACTGTCGTTATATAATTTTGACGTTCAAAAAGTGTTGATTCTCAGCCTAATTTGAATAAATGGACCATATTTTTTTAGTCACCATGAACACCCCGTTTCTCATTGACGGTGGTAGTGGTCAAACAGCACAACCGAATACACAGACAAACAACATAGTTTCATACTTTTTATAGATTGATCTTGCGACATTTAAATGCAATAAGACAACAAAATGTAACACTACATAGATTATCTTTGATATCATTACTATTATCAGATAAATAACAATAAACAAATAGTTCTATTTTCGTTGAATTACCGGTTGTAATTTGTTCTAACTGGGGTTATCTAGTGAACTTGGACAATTATAGAGGGCTAACTTTATGGTTTGTAGGTGAGAAACATGTGATCTAAGGGTTAGAGATATTGCGTGATAGGAAAAGATTACACCATTATGCTGCGGCGTTTGCGTCTATCGTGACGAAGTTTCGCACAGTGATACGATACACGCAGATGTGACCTACCATTATCGGTTATCGTCGCGATAGTTCGGGCTGCGTAGTACTTACCGGCCGGGTGGCGGTACATACATGTAGTAAATAAGTTAGGTTTTATGACCATGTAAATGTAAATATTCGTATGCCACTTTTAGCGGCGTATGTCCTGAACATAATTATACCTAACTCACTTGTACGTACCATATCCGACGAATAAATGTCTTTGTCTTTTACTTTCCATGTACAACACAGTTATGTAATTGTAACATTTTGTCTTTTTTTAAAGATTACTTAAATAAATTGAAGATTTGTCGGCTGATGATGTCTAAAATAAGTATTCATAGTAAGAAATATAGTTTATTATCCAGCCACAAGATATTTTTTCTCTAGATCAATGATTACTTCGGGAGGGCTTCCTCTCTCCTACCCTTTTTGCTGTGCCCTACAGGGTCCATAATTATCTAAATGATATAGTTACCACCTAAGTACACATTATGGTAAAGCAATAAAGATATTGAGTATTGAGTACTTTAGTTATAAACAAAATAAGAATTGTGTTTGTGCCATTTAGTTCCGTGCTCGAATACGATCAAAGAGCGCACGCGATATTCAACTTTATTACTAATGTGTTAGCGTTTAGCACGTAGTGGAGTGGCGGGGTGCATGGGAGCGAAGAAATGGTCTTTACAGTGCCTGGTCTTAAGGTGACGAATATTTTGACTGTGATTTACCAACCTGTGTGCCATGTATCTCCGTGTGTAGATGCAGCAGGCCATTGATGGCCGACAGACAGATGGCCATCATCTGGTGCCGCGTCAGCGTGGTTCTGTTCAGATGCTCGTACAACGAGCCCAGGGGATGGAAGTGGGTTATTAGCCAGAGCTGTGGACAGATTGATATGATTGCAAAATATTTAAAAGAAAAATGGTACTGAAGAAAAAGTGTTGCATATTGCCTAGAATAGTATCTAACGCAATATAAAAAATCAAAAAATTATGACAAACGTCTTTTGTAAATCACAAAGGTCCATCGTCAACGACATCATCGCTTACCGTCAAGAGAAAGTGCTGAAACCCGAGCCTATCAACAAAAAGCAAGAAAAATACCTCCCGTGTGAGATTGCAAAAAAAACTAAATCCTGTTCTTTGAGAGTCTCATCAACTTTGTCATTATTTTAACGTGAGCAGTGTTGGCCCAGTGGTAATGGCCGAGATTTACGAGATGTATCGTGGGTTCGAACCCAGGCAGACGCTTTACTTTGTATAAATAATTCCATCACCACTGGTCTCTAAACGGTGAAGGAAAGTGGCATGTCCTAGAACTAAAAATTCGAAGACATGTGACATAGGATCTACCAACGCGCACTGGACCCGCGTGGTGGATTACGGTCCACTCCGTCTTACAGAGAGGAGGCGTGCGTCCCAGCAGGGGGAACAATAGAGGCTGATTATTCTAAGCAGTACAAATCAATACAACACTAGTAGCAACAATACTAGTGCTTGTTTGACCAATGAAAGATATCTGTATCTATTCTATTTAAAAAAATTGAGAAGTGTCGTCAGCAAGTAGAATTATATTCGATAAGTTAGCCATCATGTATGTAAGATTATTTATATAAACAAGGAATAAGAAAGGACCAAGAATTGAACCTTGAGGCACGCCTATTTTAACCAGATACCCCGAGGACGTCGCCCCATTAACGTTTACTTTTTGCTGCCTGTTTGATAGATAGGAAAGAACAAGATCAGCAGCTTGTCCACGAATTCCGTAGTGGTGTAATATACAGATCAGTGTATTGTGGTCAACGCAGTCAAACGCTTTTGAGAAGTCACAGAGCTTTCAGTAACATAACATAACATCACGCTTGTTTACTCCAAAGGGTTGAGCAGAGATGTATACCCACATTAACCATTAAAGTATTTTTGTTTAAAACCATTTTCGTACCTGCGTACAACTGCCTCTGCTGGTCATATCGCTGCCGATATACGCCAGTATGTTCTCATGCCTCAGCAACACAGTGGAGTATATCTCTGTTTCTCTCCTCCAGCTCGCCTCGTCTCTAGAGAAGAATATCTTGACAGCCACGCTGTCTGCGTACCACGAGCCGCGCCATACTTCGCCGTAGCGACCCTGAGGAGAAAATGTTCATGTAAATTGTAAAAACAGAAAATGCTTTTCACTGAAGCACTAATTTATTTACAGGTACGAAGAACCTAAAATCTGGGTATAAGACTGGGCTACCAGGTTACAGGCTATGCCTAGTTTGAGGTTTATGGCTACTTCATCAAGTGTTCTCTTAATTTTTATTGCCAAAATTCTTTCCATGTAATAACTGTGTTTCTGTTAATTTTATTATTATTTTTACGTTTCTTGTTATTTCTCGGGACCCTGGTGTCCCTGCCCTTTGGAAGGCGTACAAGGGGCCGAAGCCAACTCGCAGAGGCCCGTTAGACGTGTTTAATTATATAAGGTACCGACGATTATCCCTGTTCGCAGTATGCAAGGGCACCCAAGGACAACCCCCGGTTGGTGTAGGATTTTGCAGACAACCTTGATTGCGCGATGTAAGATTCAGTGACGTCAATTCTATGGGACATCTGACACTTGAAGTCTGCTGGCTGTTTGCGTAGTTCTCATGAAGTAGGGCAGATGTCGATATTTGTATCTACGCTAACGATTACCTTCCCCACACAGTCCGTGAGCGTGACCTGCTTGGCCAGCGTGCGCTGCACCATGAGCGGCAGGCCGGAGCCCGAGCCGCTGGTGACGGAGCACTCCAGGTACTCGCGCAGCGTGGAGTCGCCGGCCGCCGTCGCGCGGATGCAGTTGCCGTTCTGGGAGCCTTCTACACCTGGAGCGAGAATCATGGTTGGGTTATTAGAAAGTTTAACACCAACAATGACTTAATGCGTTTAAATATCGCTGTTTCTGCCAATCGTTTGAAGATGACTGGGACAGAACGATGTTTTATATATGTACTAGCTTTTGCCCGCGGCTTCGCCCGCGTGGATAATATCGCACGGAAACGTACTACCGGGATAAGATACCAATAGCCGAGGAAAGGCCTGATGACTTTTTTGTTAAACTTTTTAAGATCTACAATTCTGTAAACATACATTTTATGTATCTCTTACGGCTTACGCGGCACACGTCAGTAAAGCTCCCAGTCGGCATGATTTTTTCCGACATCTTCGACAATAATCGTCATATTTCAGCCAATTTACACAAAACCTTTAATTAATTATATACTAAAACATTCCGCATGAATCACTCCGCCCATTGGTGAAAATCCGTTTGGTAGTTTTTCGAGTTTATCGCGTTCAGACAGACAGACACGGCGGGGGATATTACTACATTCACTCTCTATCGAACTGTCTCCGCTACTATCATATCGTAAGGTTTGTAAGTTTCAACCTATTGATACTTGCACATGCCACTTTTGTTTTATTTATTTATTTAAACTTCTCGCACACAATAAGGTACAAAGGCGGACTTAATGCCTTAACTTGTTTTGGTAAATAGTCCTATGTGACGGCAATCCGAGATGACCGGGAACGTTTAAAAAATATACTAAATTAAATTGATGTCCTAAAATTATAAATACAATAAAATTAAGCTGTACTGAGCTGCTGTGTCAGTTGTCAATAAAGTACGGCAATTGTTACTTCATATTTTGCTGTCAATATTTACGGATCTTCATGAGCGATGGCAAACATCAAAATCTAAATAATATGGTTACAGTATAAGTAAAACAGTAAGACCATTTTTAACCCATTCTACGTAATAAAAATCTAAAATTCAGTATTCTGAAAAGGAGATGGATAATTTCTCGCCTAGCACAGATGAAGAGATAATTATTATTTAAAAAATAATTGATAATATTTGAAATCGCACCACAGCTTTCGTTACTTGGCAAATCATTTGAGGAAAATTTCCAATTCAAAAAGATTATTATCTTGATTCAAGTTTCCGGGGAGATATTTATGTTGCCAGTCTTGGAAATATGATGGTAATTGGGCTATGCTTATTGTAAGAATTGATATGATTTCAATATTTCGCATATAACGAAATATTGAATTTAATTTTATAATTTGCAAAGTAAAAAAAATTACTTGTGCAGCATATTACTTAGTTTTTAGAACTTTTTTTGTAAGGTATAAGTAAAACCATTATGGATACAGGAAATTGTTAAAAAAAAAAATTGTTGAACGAGTTACGGAACATTTTCAGTTTTCCATTGTTGCATAGTATCTATCTGTTAGCATTTTCACTAATAAAAAGATTAGATAGTACTTATAAAGAAACAATAAAGTATTTTAATTTAAATGTTATATTATTGTTGTAGCACGAAATAATAGGAAATACCTATTTTATAGCTATTGCATAACTCTAAACTGTTAGCATTTTTGTACATAGCAACGAATTCACTAAAGCTATCCACTAAGCTAAAACAAAAAGCTTTATAATTATAAAACATTATTTGGGAAAAATATTGTATCTTTACACTGGACTATATTGTGAGTTTGTAAAAAATATAAAATAAAATGTTGCTAGTTTTATTATTTTATAAATTAAATGATTGACGTTTGAAGTTTGAGCAACGACGAATTACCTTGACATAACATATAATAGACTTGAAGAGCATTCTAAAAAAAATAAAAAATAATATGTAGTATGTAAAAACGATATTTTTGGAAAAGATACTGTGCATGTGTATTTCTAGTCACATTATTTACTGCCTCTCTGACGACATAGTCAACGCACAATTTTACAATAAAACAAAAGATACACACAGACAAATAACAGATGGGATTCATTCATTTGTGGTCGTGGTGAAGAAGAACGTAAAATAATGTAAAAAAAAGTTAGTTAAATATCTTAGTACAACTTGTTTTTTCGTGTCCTCGAAGATACGCGGGACATCCCCGCGGGTATACGCGATCCGTAAAGAAAATGCCCGAGACCGCGCGGGGATTATTCCTCTCTGTCTGCGCTGACCCTTAGAATAGTGTTCTTCTTCTTCAAGAGTTGATGGATTTGTAATAAATGAGTTTAGCTTTGTAGGAGACTACGTTAATCGCGGCATTAATGGTTGTTTAGGTCGCCAAAAGTGCAGGTGTATATACACAGAACATTCCAACAGATGAGGCATGGTGAGGAACACTGCACTCGCACTGGGTATCCAGAGGGAACTATAATCCTCCATTTTGCTAGATTGCTTTGCTTAGCTTTTGATAGTATTCTAGATATGAACACATACCTTCGTAGAAAGCGCTGGTGACGTGCGGGCTGTACAGATTAGATGAGAAGTAGTTGGAGTCTGCGCCCAGCTTATGTAGCGCGGCTCTGGACACACGTAACCTGGAATACATTGTATATTTGTTAAAATTATACAACCTTAAAAAAAAAATCAGCTGTTCCCTACATTTCGACGAGATATGCGAACATAAATGTAGGGAACAGCTGATTTTTTTTTCGAGATTTCAGTTTTGATCCCACAGTAAAAGTTGTTCATAATGATGAGTACAATGACCCCTTAAGAGGTTTAGGGTAAACAAAAACTAAGGTTGTATAATAGTTACATATGATATTTTATCTCTTCGGGAAACTTGCAGTTAGGATACAGATAGTAAGACATTCGTGAAGGAAGGCCAAGTACGTGTTAAGTAGTTATTAGAGTAGAACCAAAACCACGGGCAAGAGGCAGTAAAACGTATCTCAAATTGATCAGACAGATTTCAATGATCCTCAAAGAAATAGTTACCTATGCTATGAAAATTACAAAAATTTGCTGTTTACAAAACTCTGCTGGATGCAGCCCCGGAATTACGCCTAGGCACACAAGGCACTGGCCTAGGGGCCCCACCCACCCAGCTACCCCGACCTAGCTAGCTTACGGTAGCCCAGTTAGCTAGCGGTAGCTTGACTACTATAATCAGCATCAGGTGGTACACTTTGTGTTGTCATCTGACATTATGCTGAGCTGAGGCCCTTTTGGTATTATAATAATTGTTTTTTGGTTTATAGTTTTAAGGTGCATTTTTCTGTTGAATGCCAATAAACGCATTTTTTTTTTCTTTCTTACTTAGTATAGACTGCATTATTTCTGTGTGTTTATTTATAGTACTTAATTAAAGTCAGATAAAAATGTATAGTTTTTTTCCTGTACTAGTGCATTTTATTTACCAAATTTCCAAAATGGTTTCGTAATGGGGGGGGCCTCAAAAGTCGAAGTGCCTGGGGTCCCTGGGTCTCTAAGTCCGGGCCTGGCCGGATGGAGTTTATTGTGACTTCACGACTTGTCAGTGAAGTTAGATAATTACCTGTGACTTCTCCTGAGCACAAATATGGCCATAGCACCAATAACGCTGACTATGACCACGGAGGCGCCCACGCTGGCCCATAGCTTCCACGCGTTGGTCGGCAGCGGCTCGATGGCCGTGTCTGCGAGGGGGGGCAGGTCCGGGAAGGAGCCGTCGTTACACATGTCGCCTTGACAGCAGGTCGTGTTGTGGAGGCCTGCGTGACGCTTGCGGAGGCTGCGGGCGGAAAATGTTGTTATAGTTTTTTTTTTTTTTATGCATGTACACACTAAACATTCAATAATCAATCTGCCTAGTCTTTCCCCATGTTAGGGTCGGCTTCCTGTCTTACCAGATGAAGCTGAATACCAGAATTTTACATGGAGGGACTGCCTATCTCACCTCCACAACACAGTAACTGGGTAATACGATACCCCTTGGTAAGACTGGGTGTTATACTTTCGGGCTTCTGACGACCCGTAACGACTGTTAAAGATCCATGAATGACAGCCGGGACCAACGGCTTAACGTGCTTTCCGAGGTACGGAGGAGTCTCGGTATGTAAAGATGGTCACGAAATTTAATAAAGTTATTTTTCACTTTATAGTGTTTTTTTTAGGAAGCCGGTTGTTTTTTTTTTGTGAAGCGTTTTTATTTCTTTATCATATTAATAAAAAATGGTTTAAATTAAACGCATTAAAATCGGGGAGTGGGGCTCGCTACGTCACAAGTCAGTATAAAATCTACCGGGGAGTGACGTCATGTTACATTTTAACTCAATATATTGCCGGAATCTTTTGATTACGTGAAAAAGAAAAAATATATTTTTTTTTTTTTTTTTACGTATTTTTTTTGTCCTTTAGGACAAAAAAAATGTTTAGTCTACATCCCTATTTTTAAAACATGGTAATAATTAATCAACATACTAGATATTCTTCAACATACCTCTGCAGCGGCATATTAGTCCTACAAGTGAACTGATAGTGGTCCCGCTCCGAGGTGCACCCTCGAGACTGTCTCAGCTCCCCATCGGAGGCGCGCACCGACGACTTGTAGCAGTAGAGCGCGTCGTCGCACACCTTGTCTGACGAGGAGCCACATAGTGGAGGATCGCAATCATGGCATTTGTACCTAGGAACGAATAACATGTAGTAATTTTTAAGGCTGTGTATTCTGAAAGTTGGCAACGTAGAAAATAGCTGACAGCGAAGCGCGAGTGAAAGATGCCAAGTGCCGAAATCCTTTATCGTTGGATCGGTTCACGGATTAATTAATTTTTAACTTTTGATTAATTTTGTGTTCAGACGTTTCACTTAGAGTTAAAGACAATTTAAAAAAAATTAAAACTACATCTATAAAGGTGTAAACAAAACATCACAGACTTATTTGTCGTAGTTGGGTTTTAGTTTTTATAAGTTCTATTTTTATTATTTTTGGGATATAATATGCAGTGTCTGGTCACCGGTGTCCAACCCATAAGGCATTTAAAATTAAACGCCATTAAATTGTTGTTTCATTTGTTAATATCCTTCTATCTTTAAAGGGTCATATTTAAATAGTCACAACTACTAAACTATTTGACTTAGAGGTCAGAGCTTAGGTTTTGACATCAGTTTTACGTAATATCTTAGTGCATCTAAAAATTAAAAAAAGGTAAGTATGTTAACAGACTACTTTTTTTTAAACATTTAAAATGTAAAATAAAAAACACGATTTACGTTTCATGTATTTTTTTAAGGTTAATGTTTGTTAATAGGAGTTTTTGCTAAACCTTTTAGTGTTAACTTATTGCCTACGTAGCTGTTGAACGAAACAACACTTGTATGCCTATAAGACCTCCACATCGGTAGATATTGCAAAATAAATGACCCAACCGTACACTGAAAAAAAAAAATAGGTATTTCAAAACAGTAGCGGCAAAATGCTTTATTATGGTGGATTTGTCGATAAAATCGATCATATTGCTTCACCTTAACGGATCGGACACCGGTGACCAGACACACAGTATATATTTTTTTAACCTTTCAATGCCATTTATTGACTACTTTAAAAAATAATCAGAAATTATCAATGTGGATCCCAGCAGCACCTTAACGGTTCTCAGATTACGGGCACCGACAGACAACTAATGTTGTTGCTCAACAACATCAACTGGTAGATCAACGGCAGTTCACTTACCCAATTTATATTTTTTTACCCTTTCAGTGCCATTTATATACTTTGGAAATAAAACTGATGTGAAGATACTCTAACAATTTTTTATAAAACAGTATAAAAATATTAATCAGCTATTTTATCATATTTAGTATGTTTCTTTTGTGAAGATAAAACAAAACGATAGCCTGTTTTCAGAAAAAGAGCAGATCCACAAAAAACGCACTAAACATGACCTTTCATTGTTGTTATAAATGTCGTAAAGATTTTCAGTATTGTAATTTTGTGTGGTGTGAAGGAAATTATTGACGTCTACACAGGCTGGCGATAAAATAATTTATTTATAAACGTTGCCTAATTTAAGTAATATTTAACCATACATTTTGTTATGTTTAAACATCTTATCTTTACGCAACGTTTTTAAATAAATAAACATTTTAGTCACTTGGAAGCACTATGGGAGTAATTCTACCCATCGTACTGAAAAAACAAAAAGCCATATCCGATGCTTTCTCAAAACTGTGAAGGAAAACATCGTGAGGAAACCGGCATGTCCTAGAACCAAAAATTCGAAGACATGACTGTGTCATCTACCAACCCGCACTGAGCAAGCGTGGTAGATTACAGCCCACTCCCTCTCACAGAGAGGCCTGTGTGCTGATTATGCTATGCTTTTGCTATTATACGGCTGCCCACCCAGCCACCCACAATATTAAGTATAACAATGAGCCACCTACAGAATTAACCACATTCTTATCAGAACACAACAAACGCACTACAGTTGATAAAAGGAAGATAAATCATCTGTAGGGCACTGATAAGGCCCATTCATGCTGTGATTCAGACACTGGCGATAATGTTATCAAAATGCTTTATGAATGGGCCGGAAAGTACTCTTATTTGTTAGTATTTTACTTCATGGGTGGGTTCAAATCAGGCCAGTACCAATGTGACGAGTTTATCTAGGACATCACTAATATTGGTCAAGGAAAACATCATGAGGAAACCTGCATCCCGACTGCATATAACACTTTCTTTCGCAACCCTAAGGATTTTTGAAGGAAACTCCTAATCCATTGCTTTATATGTTTGAAAAATTCGTCTGCTCGACAACATAAATAACGCAATGAATGACGTTGAATTGTCAAAATTAAAGACATTGCAGATATTACTGTGTTACGAAATTACTCCGCTGGACTTATAGTTCATATAAGTTTGAAATCTCCAACTTTTCTTGCTCAATCAATCAATGCTCATGCCTTCTCTGCAGAAGAAGCGTTTCCCTTGCAATGGGACAGTAACAAGCTGGTATTATTTTTACTTTATTATTAATAATGCGGACCACATAGATTAAAAAAATATATACAACAAAGGTTGTTTTAAGTTAATGCTGTGCATGTATTTAGTTGGTAAGCCTTTATATATATGTAAATACATATTATCACCAATTTATTACCTTTTTTGAAACTTCCTCCTCCTTTGGTAAGCGGTACAAACAAAGAATTCGATTTAAAATTAACAGCCAATATTTTTTAAGATATTTCTTTGCATTGCGACAAGGAATGTTAATGAAGGTTATTTGTGTTTTATTTGCATTTTTATCTAAATATAATATAAATAAAGGTCAAGAAAGAATGCTGTTTTGTAATTTATTTTAAGAATAAATTCATGTGTCATTGAATCTAGCAGGGCCATCAGGGATTAAAATTTTTATTACACAAAAAATTAGTCGCTAATTAGTCGAAATTTGTCGCCAAATATCAGAATTTGTCGGGTCTTAGTTTAGGAGATATAATGAGTTCAATTAGTAAGGTATAGTCCAAGAGCTATAGTCGAAGAGTTCACGAAAAATTGCCAAATTAAAAATAAACCCTTATATCTTTTGAACCAGTGACCGACAAATTCTGACATTTGGCGACAAATTTCGACTAAATAGCGACAATTTTTTTGTGTAATCAAAGTTAAAATCCCTGATGGTGGCCCTGCCAGAGTCAATGACACTAAACTCATTGCTGTTCATTATTACTTACCTAAACACTGTTGAAGTAATCACATGTACCATTTGCATTGTGATCACGCATATCTAACTACTTTAAAAACAAAATTCTGTGCACACAACCCCTTTTTTTTCATAGGTAAGTGTTACTATAGCGGCTGAGCGCTGCAAACAGGAACAGACCTTACGGTGTTCAGATGTGTCCACGATAGTACATATAACATTATATTAAAATAGATTATGTTAAAATGTTGGCATCAACTTTTTAATCAATGAATCTAATTTAATTCAATCAGATTTTAGTATATAATTTTATAAAATGTAAAAGACCTTTCAAGCTACCTCTGTATGGACTGAAAATCAACTTCAACCATTTATAAAATGGATATTATTTTTATAACAGGTTTCTTAACATAATATTTGTAGTGATATGTACCTGGGTTGTTGTACCATCATCTGATCAATCCGCTGTGGCCCATCAGTCCGCTGTGTGTCAGGCCCCTGTGTGCTGCCTGATACACCATCTTCGTCCAGACTGGGTAGACCCGCTGCCAAAACAATAATGGTATCAATCAGTTTCAACCAATACTTATTATTGTTGATTATACTCATTTCTTAGACCCAGCAAGGTTCAACAGTAGCATAAAATACACAATACGGCAGTTCTGAACATAGGCACTATGGACTTTTGTGCATGTTCTCTCAATCGCTTCATGTCACCATTTGGTTATTGCGCAGCCTTCAGTGAGAAGTTCGGAAATGCCAAGTTAAATGGGCTGTATTGTAGCACTGAGTTCATAATAATCTAAACATTGTCCTGAAGTTTAGGTAAAAATAACAAAACTAATCACAAATTTGAGGCTGTTAATTCATGTCTTTTTGGCTAAAAACAGAAATAAAGGTAGTTTACAACTGTAGACTGATAGAACCTTAAATCATCTGATTTAAGGTCCTTTTACAGAAAGTAGTCAAGCTTTGATCTATTGAGGGCAATAAAATTGTGCAAAGTGTTCAGCTATTAAGTCAACTGTTTACAAAGAAAAGACAATGGCTTCAAATAAAAAATTTCTTATTTAACTGACTGATTCATAGACTTTGATTCACTACAGGAAAATATAATATTGTTCAATACTGTTTTGATATTTAGAGGACTTTTATAATAATATAGTAACCAGCTGATATAATAATATTATCACTGTGTACTAATTATCATGTCTTGAACTAAAATTCTTGTAATGTTTGTTGGACTAGTGTCATAAAATCATAAAGCTCAGAAACTACTTCCCACGGATGCTCCAGTTCCAAGTTAGGCCATCGTGTTATCATGAATGAACACCTTCTTTAACTAACACCCGTATTCGCTATTACAGCTCGTGATGTGAATAGTACTACGTCTTTAACAAAGCGCAATACAAAATAAAACAGATCCAATACCACATTTGTGAACTCTGTTGAAAAACAATAATAGAAAAACTGGAATACGGAAGCGACTATGAAATTCACTTTTCTGCACGTCTGTGATGTTCCTTATTTATTTAAACTGAGTGGAACACTATGAGGGATGTTTCGGTATTGTAATATATGAAAAAGCTTACCCCAGCAAGCATTTATCAATAGAAATGTGAACAAATATCGTAATATGACAACGTCCGCCATTCTTCATTCATCATAACAATGCACTACTGAGATCAAACCACGATCTTATTATTTGACAAGTAGAAGTAAATATACAGTGCAACCAATATTTTCATGACCTAACAGTAATAATTTAAACAAAAAATTTATATTAATTAGTTTTTATACTTTATCATTTTCTTTAAAAAATAATTGTATGTAAATGAATAGTGAATCGCTTCCTTTCTTCTTTGACTTCCTCTTTTCTTGAACTCATTTTAGTTTCTGAACGTTATGTTATTCCAAGAAATGGTTTAAGTTTTCGAACGAAATATTCGGATACGCTTCATGGAAACAAAACATAGATGGGATAGCTAAATGGGGAAAATCTGAAAGCTTTCATAGGTGGCAGCACAGTAATGTCCGTCTTCAAACTGCTCTAACTGTGTTACTTTTGTGTCGATCACAAATTATACGAAAACTAGATAAATATGTATGCAACTTGGAGTGTAGCATAAGACAAGCTAAGCATAGGGGAAGCGTCAACCACGGGTAAAATACCAGCTTTATTGGAAAAGTCAATAAAAAATTAACGTTCTATAATTTAAAGGTTATTTTGTGTTTGTTCTTTTTTTGTTAAAGACTGGAGGCGTACGACAGAAGTTACCTGATCGGGGTTGAAAACCAACTCGAAGATGAACTTCCTGAATGAAAAACCCATAATTATTATGTGCCCTGTTCTGGAGCTCTATAACTGCAAAATACGGGACCCATGTATTTGCCAAAGATAAAGATGTGAATCCGAACGCTACATCTACGTTTAAAAAATGGCCGTTTTTGTTTTGTTTAGCTACGATTTCACCGTTTCACGTTTGAATTTGCTTTAAAGTTTTTATTTTAAAATATGTAGTAATGCTGTGGTAAAACACGTTAGATCAATCGTATTTTAAGTGAGGAATCATTTAAACAGTTTAATTTTAGTTGTGGATATTCTTTAGTGAAAATGCCACGAACAAAACGGCCTGTGAGGAAACAGGAAAAGAGCACGGAAGACGATGATGGATTAAAAAAAAAACTCAATAAACATGGTAAGTTATCGTAAACTAATAAAGCGTCTTTACTCTCAATGCCTATATTTATATGAAAACCAACCGTACAACCCAACGCCATCAAAACAAAGAATCCATTTTTTTACAAAGTTTAGCCAATCGTTTTAGCAGATTACTCCATCGATTTACATCTTTGATTTGTTCAACAAAATCTATGCTAGCTTTACCTAGTTCCTGTTCCAAAGAAGATAATCTGTATTTTTGACTGCACCACCTGTTGCATTAATACCATCAGCAAATAACATCAACATGAGAATCAATAATTGTTATAAATAATTTTGATTATAATTTTCAGTGACAGACTTAAAAAATAAACTAGATTCAAGAGCTCATATGGAGCTTCGGAATGTGGAGCTCGCTTTCAAGATACTACTCGGGTCTATTAGCAACGTTTATCTGCAGAAAACTGTTGGACAGCTGGTAAGACAACATACTTTTGGATGGTAATACCATATGCTTTAAAATTCTTTCTGGACTAAGGCCCATATAACAAAACCTCACTGCAGATTCAGGCATTACAATATGGCCGATGAATCATGGCCGCTCTGAACAGAACAGAAGTTTTCTCCGAACTTCCAGATATGTTCTCTCACTCACACTCTCCTCATGTCACCATTTGGATCCTAAAAAAATTTTATGCACAGCTTTTGGGCAATGTTCGGACCGGCCATGATTCTGTGTGAAATTTGAGTTTCGAAGCTTAAGTAAGCTTCTATAAAAGGGCTTAGCAAACTTGGGTAGCTTCATAAATGTCACAAAAATAATAAACCATACTTCAGAAAATTTTAACAATATCAAAATATAAAACCATTTAATGAATAGATGATCAATGTGTAATAATCTCAACAATTCCACAATTAAATCGAAAATACTGAATAATATTCCAGAAAACAGAGCTGCACCTAAAGGAAGTCACAAATAGTAGAAGAACTCGTCACTCATGCCGCTCAGCATCACATGATGATGGTAATGTATTGTTCGACACTGAACTGAAATTCTGTTGTCATCATCACAATCATGGGTATAATAAGTCATGTCTTGTTTCTGTCTTCTATGAATTTAAGTGGGTTGATGTTAAGCTAAGTAATTATAACTGCAGTCATTCTTAGGGTGCATTTCCACTGAAGTGGAGTTAAGTGGAGTCGAGCAGAGACCTGCAGGAATCGAGCAATCACAATGGTTGAAATCCTCATTGCATCTTTCGTCTTGTCTGTGATTGGACAATTCTTGTATGTGCTCTGCTCATCTCCGCTTTAGTGGAAACGCACCCTTAGTCTTGTACTCATTTTCTGTTGTGTAATATTGATTATTCTTTAGCGTAGGTACTTTGTACTGTTAGCTGATCACCTATTTTAGGCCTAGTCTGCAGTTCCATAACTTAGTTACAGCTTCTGTAGAAAATAAATTATTAACAAACATAAACAATACAGCAATAGCTTACCACATACCTATATAAAATCATGAACAATCTACTGAAAGAAATAATCTTGACCTTTAAATAACTCTTGTATTTGAAACATGTTTTAAAAAATCCCTCTAATGTGGATTCTCGGAAACGTATGCCCGAGAATCCACCCTAAGCCTATAAATTCCGGTTCTCCGACTAGGCCTAGGGTGGATTCTTGGACATCGTTTACGAGTATCCACCTTAGGGTGGATAAATAGAATAACCTAATATAACTGGGGAAATGAAGGTGCACTATATACCATTAGTACTACCCCTTCTGGGAATACTGGCATAATATACCAAGTAAAATTAAATTAGCTAATAAAGCTCCGCAGACATGATGGGTATCAAAATCGAAACACCATATAACAAAACAAAATTGGTGATATTTGATTTTTTGGTCAGGTTCCGTATGTCACATGAGATTATTTTTCTTTTGTTACTTCTCAGACGTGATAGGTAATCGTAGAGTCGTACGTAAGGTAGATAAACCCGATAAAACCCAAAAAAAAGTAAATTTCTCAACTCATTATTAACTACACTAACAGCGGTCGTTGACTCCAAAAATGAACATAATTTTTTTTGCTTCTTGGTATTTTGATATTGATACCAATCACGTAGTCTGCTGAGTTTCGCTAGCTAATTTAGTCTGACTTTGTATTACGTTATGAAATTCAAAGTCTGCTGTTTAAAAATGTAGAACTTGATCTAAAACTCACGCTCCTCAACACTCACAACCTTCAAACAATATTCTCAAAGCCTCTCCATCGGTTTAAAGCCATGAACTAACCCCTCAACCATGTTTCCACTAACGGGGCGCTTCCTTGGGGCAGGCTATCTGACGGAGAACTCCTCCCAGGGCTCCGGCGGCGGCGGCAAGAAGCAACATGGTGAGTACCCCGCTTTTATACTGCACCTAGATATCTGGTCTGTTTGTATGGGCGTTTTTCCACTGGTAGTGGTGACAGCACCACCAAAATGGGGCAGAAATTGTGTTGCCCACGTTCGCACGGACGTAAAAATATAGTGGCGGGATTTTATCGCGCACTGGATTTTCAACTCTCGGTGTTGAGCCGAGTGTTGACAATCCAACGCGCGAAGACGCACTCGTCCCAGCACTTTGAAAAAACACACTGTTGGATCTTCAACTCTCGGCGCCAAGTATAGCGTTGAAAATCCAGTGCTCGAAAAAAAATCGTCCATGCGTACCTAGGCTTATTGTAACCATGCAATGTTTACAATTTTATACTTTATACATATTACCTTTATCTTCGCCATGCCTGTCGTGACTGTTAGGCTGGCCAACGGTAAAACGCCCAAGCAGAGAGCTAAATTATCTGGTTGTAGCTTTCGTATTCTTGATGGTATCTCATCTGTGTAGTTAGTCTTTTCCTATTCATATTCATCTTAAAGCCTCAAATTACGCTCTGACAAAGGCGCGACTTTCTTCGTGTCGCGATCTTACATCGTGTGTGATTTAAGTTGACAAGGACACTCGAAAATAGATATTCAAATGATCCTCACACTAACTATTATCATGTTAATTATCATGCAAGTCTTGCAAGGTAAGTTATCAATGCATATTACCATTCATTATACATTTATATTTTGGTAAAACAATTAAGTTAATCTACCTACTTAATTTCAAAATTATCGTTTGCTAGTCTTGTTTGCAATGTAACTTTAAAGTATAAAACTAAAACTCAACATCGACGAAAACGCCAACGAAAAGGTCAATTAAAGAACATTGTAACCAATTATTAACATCGATTTTTATATAGCCGGACTAAAACGTCATTGGTAAATAGGTATGTCATGTAAATTCATGTATTTAAAACACAAATCGTACAGATTGGTAAAAACATAACCCTTCCTTTAGGCTTTGCCGTAGTCGGGTAAAAATATACAACAATGTCACACTATCGAAAAATGAAAGCTAAATATTCGATTGTATTTTACAGCAGTCTCATCATCAACCAGCCGGCCCACGACCGCAGGCCGCTCCACAGCCGCGGGCCGGCGCTCGCGCTCCGCCGACGCGTCCTCTCGCAAGCCACCGCCGACCGTCAACAAGACCGCGCAGCGACGACGGTCGCGTTCCGTCTACCGCACGCCCGCTTACAACAAGAATGCTGCGCTCAGCTATCCTGCTATCACTCCCAAGGTAAGAGGGTTTTTTATTGTTATTCGATGACAAACAAGCCGATGGTCCTCCTGATGGTACGTCCCCTTGCTTATTAACATCTACAATGTACAGGCATCGCCGATAAGTAAAAAAAAAAAACTTGAGAGTTGTCAAGGGACACCCGGATGGAACGAAGTTCCATGAGAGAGAGAGAGAGAGAGAGAGAGAGACAGACAGACAGAGAGAGACAGACAGAGAAACACGCGCACGCCGCACGGCTTACAACTATAGCAAAAAGTGTCGTTACAACTTTTGGTTTAATTTTTTCCGTCTAGCCCCCTTTCGCAACGCGCGATAAGGAACTTCGTTCCAAAAACGAGCGACCCTTTCAGTAGTCGCGTATGCTGTGCAACATCTGACATCTCACCTTGGTAATAAGCAACATTTAAGGGGCGGGACATCGTCGAGCGCTCGCACTCATTGGTCAAATCAATAAGCGCGCGCTTCCCCGACTTCCTGTTACACACTTCCGTCGCTTTTCACGAAATCACTCCCACAGATTACAGGAAAGCGAGAGGAACGATGTTACACATCAAAAACTTCCGGTATGAACATCTATATTCAGTTCGTTTCAGGCACAAAGATATAATTCAAAAAAAAAAAAATATGTACCTAGAAAAATATTTCTATAAAAATTTTACCTACTGACAGGCAGGCTAGACTAAGCAATGAGGCCGACGTGTGGGAATTGGACATCTATCCCTAATACGTTCATGTTGTGGTTTCTAGGTGACTCCGCAAACTCCACTGACAGTGCTGCGTCAGCCGCGTCAGGGCGAGATGGTTGTGTCCATGTCTGGCTCGCCTGTCATGGTGCCCTCCTGTTACACGTGAGTACATGCCGCATTGCAAAATTGCGTCAAAGCACAGGAGTTGCGTCGGCTCGCTCCGCAATGCATTAATTTGTCAGTCAGCTCTTGACATTGAATAAATGCTATGGATAAGCTCGTGCATATTTAGATTGCATTGCCAAAATCCTGCTACATCACTTGTACATTTTGTAAGAACCATTGCTCCCTAAAAGAAATTAATGCACTCTAGTGATACGAGAGTAGGTCATGCCATGGTGAAAACATGGCCAGTTAGCATTCTAACTGATACTACTATCAGTATGCTAACTAGTCCTGCGGCTATAGCTACGGTTTCCTAGAACAGCGTTGGCTAACATATAGCCTACAATTTACCGGCGAATGACGTCACTGTAACGTTATTTATTTATTTATTTATTTATTTATTTATTGGTAAGGCACCTCAACGACTTACTCACTAAAACATACACATACAAAAATCACATAGAGTTTTAGGTATTGTGAATTCGTCACTTACAGAAGTGCACAGCACTAGCAGAGAAATTAATGATTAAAGGACGTTATAGTCATCGTTAGTTGATTAAGTTACAAATTAAAAAGAAAAATTAAATAATTATGTTCACAAATATGATGGAAAGTACAGAAATATTTAATTAAATAACAAAAAAGACCTAAAAAGAAAGAAATGGAAGTGTATACAATTTTATTAATAGGCGGCTTGTGTCGCACAGAGGTCTTGAGACTCCGAGCTAGTTAAAAGTCTCGTACGGAATTGACAAAAAGGGTTAGAGAATATGTCTATGCTATTGGTTCGTGTAGCGATTTTATTATAATTTCCCATTAGACGGTTCATGGGTGCGGTGCCGCCTAGGTTAGTACGACTTGCAGTTGTGGCAAAGGTAATGGTCTCGCGACCAGATCGAATAGTTTTCTGTCGAGGTACAGCTATACTTAATTCTGCCAAAAGATCGGGAACATTGAGTAAACCGTTAACGATTTTGTAAAGAAGGATCTGGTCTGTCACGTCTCTTCGGTGTTCAAGAGAACATATTTTAAAATGACTGAGTCTTTGACTATAGGAAGAAACTCGTGGACAGCTAGAGCTTCTAAAACGAAGGTATCTGGTGAAACTTCTTTGGATACGTTCAATCCTGTTTACGTGAACACGGTAAGTAGGATTCCAAACTGGAGATGCATAGTCCAGTAGACTTCTCACAAGACTATTGAAGAGCACCTTTAGGGTAGAGATGGACTGGAAATCCCGACATATTCTTTTTATAAAGCCAGACATTTTTGCAGCTTTGGCAGTGATATTATCGACATGGTTGATAAATGTGAGTTTTGAGTCGAGGTGGACTCCTAGGTCACGAATCGTGTCCACTGTTTGTAGTGTTACCCCATTTATTGAGTAAGACGTAGGTAAAGGTTTACGTTTTTTGGTAAATTTTATGTGGTAGCACTTTTTCACATTGAGAGACATGTGGTTTTTTATACACCAATCGTGAACTGCGTCGAGGTCAGCCTGGAGTAAATGAACATCGACGGATGAGTTTATCTCTTTATAGATCTTTAAATCATCAGCGAAAATAGAGCAATTGCTGTGTTTTACTGAGAGAACTATGTCATTGACGAACATTAGAAAGAGAATTGGGCCCAGGTGTGAACCTTGAGGGACTCCAGATATAGAGAAATAATCAGGCGACTCATATCCCTTTACAACCACTCTTTGTTTTCTTTCCGAGAGATACGATTTAAACCAAAGAAGCAACTGGCCAAATATGCCGAAACCTTCAAGCTTCTTCAAGAGGATTTTATGGTCCACCTTGTCGAACGCACAGCTGAAATCAGTGTAAATTGAGTCTACATGGGCACGAGAGTCCATCAATTTACTTACTTCATTGACGTACTGGACCAGGTTAGTAGTCGTAGACTTACGGACACAGAAACCATGTTGTTGGGGTACTAACTGAGGATTAATATGTGATGTAAGTAAAGGACATAGCAGGGATTCAAACAGTTTAGCGAAAACTGAAAGGAGTGAAATAGGACGGTAGTTCTGCACGTTTTTAGAATCTCCCTTCTTAAAAATCGGTACGACATTTGCCATTTTCCATTCCGTCGGAAACTGTGATGTCGCAATCGAATGATTGAATATTATAGTAAGCGGTAAGGATAGCCTAGTAGCACACTTCTTTATAAATACCGGCGGCAAACCATCTGGCCCCGGCCCTTTGCAGATATTAAGTTTTTTTAGTGCTTTCAAGACATCTCGTTCCGTAAATACTACCTTGCCTAATGCATGTTGATGATATTTGGTTTCTGTTTGAGCTGCAGCAGGTGGACCAATCGAGGGAGTAAAGTTAGAGGAGAAATGCTTAGCAAAAAGGCTGCAGACCTCATTACCAGTAGATACTGTTTGGTTTCCTAGACACATCTCCGAGGGAATGTCGTTAGATTTGGACTTTTTCGCTTTGACGAAGGACCAAAAGAGTTTCGGATTATATCTAATGCTCTTTTCAGTTAAGCACATGTAGTTTTTGTAACAGCTGTTCATAATGGTTTTAGATCTCCCCTCTAATAGTCTGTATTCAAAGTGATCCCTTGGGTTTTTATATTTTTTATACCGTTTTCTAAGTTTTTCTTTTTCATTTAGGAGTCTAATGAGAGTTTTAGAGAACCAGGAGGGATACTTATCACTCGGTTTTTTTGACTTTGGAACGTGCTCGTCAACTACATCATTAAGGTGCTTATATAGACGTGCCACCATGATATCGACATCGTGCAAGTCTGAGAAAATATGGGTCCAGTCAATTTCGCCAATTATAGCGTTGATTAAAGTATAATTGCCTTGTGTATGAAAGTAACTTAGTGTGTTTTTCTTGAGAGCATTTTGGTCACCGTAAAGTCAAACCCTGCTGCCATCCTATTAATGACGGCCGTCACTGCGGCCGATGTGTGGCTGGTCAGGGTGCGCCAGACTTTACGACCCTACTCGTAGGCGCCAAACATTTTATCTTCAAGAAATAATTGTGTTCAAAAATACAATAGACGACGTATATTTAGTAACCTAATCCGCTTAACTGTTCTTAAACAGTCATAAAGAATCCTGTATGAAATCGACTCGTGTTTCACCTCTAAACGAGGCTCAGGATGACGATTGACTTGTTGCGAACCAGGACACGACGTGTTGCCACGGCAAGCGCCGAACGCAGTGGTGTGTGGTGTGTTCGGCGCTTGACGTGGCAACACTAAGTATACGTAAATTGTATTTTATAATGGATTTCCGCAAAGTCACGACTTTTGTTTTTATTTTGGGTGGGAAATAATCAAATAACTTCTTCCGCTCTGGACGGAGCGGGAGGGCGTGTCAGACTTTTACTGACTAAAACCCACCCGTGTTCCTTCCGTTGCCTGTGTGCCGGGGCCGCGATATCCCTTTCGGACAAACTCGCAACCCTGGCAGGCATTGGCCCTAACGGACCCCTGGAAAGTCACGCCTGAGTCAATTAACTAAATAATTGTGTTGTAATTAAGTACTGTGCGAAATATATTACTGATCACTATTCCTTTTCACTAAATTCACATCCTCAGTGAACAATAGCTTACATATCTAGGAGCTAGTTAATCAAGTGATTTTTCATTGTTCTTTACAGTTTAAAACCTGACGAGATGGCAAACTGCAACATTCTCCTTCAAGACGGCACAATGCTGTCTCTCCAGCCGAAACAGCTGCGCCAATCACAAGCCTACATTCCCTTCTCTCTCATGGACGCCAATGTGCTCAACCAATTGAAGACGCTCAAAGACAACCTCGATAAAGTTGTCAAACTCGGAGAAAAAGTCATCAAGTGACGTTAAGGGTGGCTAACCTTGGCTATACAAATGCGCGTCGCGCTCACGCCGCGGCGCCGTTCGGTTTCATAGGGAATATTTATTTTTAGTAACGAAAATATTAATATTTGAAAAAAAAAAAAACACAAAATTATAGATAATAAAATAGTCTGTTCTTACAAAAAAAAAAAACTTGAAGTAATGACGTTTTTTATGCTTTGGGTAGACATTACTTCCGGAATTTATTTTATAAAGTATTTTACTACAATACTTAAATATTCACGTATAGAATTGATATACACATCAATTCTATACGTGAATATTTAATAGTGTGCGTTCTAGTTTACATACATTTTTTGCAACTTATTTGCATTGTTTGAAGGCGTAATAACAGATTTGAAAGTCACTAAAATCATATATCTGCGCCTTAATAAGAAAACCCAGTTGTTGGGAAAGTTCCTACTGATGGGAAATTGTTCCAAGGAAAGGGAATTTGTGAGATTGATTTTTATACAAAGGTTAGTCGGTTTGAAAGTATTAACTACTACTTATCCAGTGACTGGGTACTTTCCCATTGTGTGGTCTATAGGAAATATTAGTTTTATGAGTGTGAATGTTTTATTGTTTTTGAATTAATTCTTAATGTTATGGCTGACTTGTGTATAACTGTGTATCTTTTTATTGATTATTATAGTATTAAAATCTTGGCTTTGACGAATATTTGATTTTAATTATTAGATTGGGTTAACCATGTTAGATAAACAGATGAAAATAATAAAACACCATGATCAATATCTAATAACTCAATATATTATTACAAAACAAGGTATCACACCACACTAAAATATTATAAGAAATGCTTCACATTATAATAGGTATTTTCATAAAACAGCATCCAGTAATCTCTGAAAATTTGGAAATCCCTATTGCTAACACTAGAGTAAGGCACAGTTTAAATAATATTCAGACTTATTTCTTTTGTAAAGAAAGATATCTTTTATAGAATGCAGACATTTTAAAAAAAAAAAATTTTTTTTTTCGTGCAAAAAGAAAAAAAAAAAAGGTTGGTTTTATAGTAAAGCTATAGTAGTAAATCACGGATTATGAAGAAATGGAGTGCTAATATATTCATTGGATACTGTCGTAACGAAGAGGATCATAAAAGGAGTTGATAGAACGGGTCTTAAGCCGACGTTCATTTAAATCGCGAGCCGCGATACGACACGTGTAGTTGGGGATCTATATTCCACCATAATCCTACCATACTCTGAATGGGTGAAGAGCATTTTGGGAATCATAAGTACCTTTTGACATCCAAAAAGTACCAAATCCCAGCCTAATAGAAAAAATATCCATGATTTTTCACAACTATGTAAGTACTACATGTTTGCACTTCATTTCTTCCCACTCCATGCTAAATTTAACCCCTAAAACTTTAAACCCTATCAATTCTCCACACATTTTCTATCATTCCTGCACATTATTGATTATATCCATGTTTAGTGAGGGTTTGTTCCACCTCCTTCACATACTTCTCAGCCACCTTCTGGGTTCGCAATTTCACCACCTAGAGAAAGAAATGGCATTAGTTTTGAAAAATTAAATGTCTTTATACGCCTGTAACTTCATCGGCAACCCTTTCATAATTATGCAACTATGCAGACGTGGTTTTGAAAGTTGTGTGTTGCTTGCCTACAGAAATTTTTATGGTAATGTCTGTTCTGTTCCATAGTTTCTAAAAACGGGATCGGCACTGTCAGATAAATAAAAAAAACAAAAACTATGTTTATGATATTATCTGCCAGATAAGTAACTGAACTGCTGGGGTTGTGGGTTTGTCTGAAAGGGATATCGCGGCCCCGGCACACAGGCTACGGAAGGAACACGGGTGGGTTTTAGTCAGTAAAAGTCTGAGACTCCCTCTCGCTCCGCCCAGAGCGGGAGGAGTCATTTGATGATTTCCCACCAAAAAAAAAAAAAAATTGATAAGTAACTGAAACTTATCTGGAGGAGCAAAACAGGCTGTAAATGTCATTTATCGTCAGCATGTCATCATAACCCATGGGTCAGATAAATACTAAATTTGTTTTATTCAAAAGGTATGAAATCGTACCTTTTCCTTGATGATAGCTCTCTCATACTTCTCCTGTTGCTCCTGCTCCATGCGCAGCGCTACGCCCTCGTTGTGGATCTTCTCGCGCAAGTCGGCCCTGACAATTAACAATATTTATGTTATTACTAGTTTTATTGTCCGCGGCTTCGCCCGCGTGGAGATTGGTAATTATCACAGGGGAACGTACTACGGGAATGAAAAGTATCTAACCTAGACATAGTGTCCTAAGGTCCTAACCTAGGTCATGGTCATGTCACGTGTGCCAAAATTGATCCACATCCTTTCTGTCGTTAAGGCGTGCAAAAGTAACAGACTGACTTAATTTCGCATTTATAAATATTATGTATGGATTTTTTTGGATTTTTTTTCAAAATTTTGCTTAATACCAGTATGGGTGGGCGCCATTTCTATGAAAGTTACTTGCTGATGCCTTTCTAAAATGTATTTAGTCCCATGGTGGGCGCCATTACTACGAAAATTACTGCGCACTTAGAATGCCCCAAGATTCAAATAGTGTATATATGTAATATCATCCGGTAAAAAATGCAATACTACCACTCCCTTACTATTTAAGCACTTTGAGCCTGGGTCAGATATGTAGGTGTCATCGACTCTGGCAGGGCCACCAACAGGAATTTTAATTTTGATTACACAAAAAATTAATCGCTAATTTGTCGAAATTTGTCGCCAAATGTCAGAATTTGTCGGTCACTGGTTCAAAAGATATAAGGGTTTATAGGTGGCCGATCTGGAGAGAGTCTCCCCAGCAGGGCCACATTTATATCTCAAAAACTAGGGCACCTAACGAAGATCTGTTTTCTCCAATATTTTGTCGCCAAGTTACAGATTTTGTCGGTGTGTAATTAAAAAGATATTAAAGAATTCAATTTCCCCAGTGGTACAAGCAAGTACAAAATACTTTATGTAGTTTCTAGGCAGTATCTATGACGTCATATTGAGGAATGTTTGTTTCGAATTAAATAAATATAAACTTATTCTATAATTTCAACCACCAAAGGAAAGCTGTATTCATTACCTATAAACAAATTTACAATAAATATATGTAATTATTTATCTATCACAATGTGCATTTACCACTTAGTCGCTGGCAGATAGATCGCTGCGCTCCGTTTCATTTACGGTAAGTAAGAAAGAGATAGTTGTGCGTGTATAGACGAGCTACTTATAACGAGTTGCCCGTCACGTAAGTTAAAGTCAGCCAGTTTAATTAAAGTGGAACTTATTATGAATAGTTACTGAATAGTCCAGTTTAATTAACTCGAGTGTTGTTATCTCTATTATAGGTATTCCGCAAATACAAAAAAGGGGAAAAGTGCGAGATACGTCACCGGCGCGGCGCTTCAGCGTTCGCGCCGCTCAAAGTACTTAAAAAAGAATAGGTAAATAAACAAACTTGCTCTAAAGGATATTTTCTTTATTCCTCCACCGGGAGTGTACTCCCGGTGGAGGAATAAAGAAAATATCCTTTACACAAACAAACCTCGCTGTAGCGAGGTTTGTTTGTGTAAAAAATTTAAAGAACAATTACGCATTTAAGTGCATTGAACAAGGTGGTGGACAATTTGAGTGTTTTGAAAAGAGGACGCCACCGCGCCGTATGATTGCAGATTAATATGTAAGTTACCTTGATTTTTCACGTCAATAGCGTGTTTGTGTGTGTGCCTTTAGATACAAATACCGAGGCGCTACCTACCAATGTAGTCCGTCAATCTCCATATATTATTTGGCTACAATTAGGATAGCAAATTTTTTTTAAACCGGCCAAGTGCGAGTCTGACTCGCGCACGAAGGGTTCCGTACATCTATAAAAAACGGCAAAAAAAACACGTTTGTTGTATGGCAGCCCCCCTTAAAAATTTGTTTTATTTTAATTTAATTATTTATTTTTAAAGTGAATATATAACTAAATATTCTGTGAATATTTCATTTTTATTTATTTTTAAAGTGAATATATAACTAAATATTCTGTGAATATTTCAAGCGTCTACCTGTTGCAGTTATCAATATCGAGCAAAAAAATCACGTTTATTGTATGGGAGCCCCCTTAAATATTTATTTTATTCTGTTTTTTTAGTATTTGTTACAGCGGCAACAGAAACACATCATCTGTGAAAATTTCAACTGTCTAACTATCACGGTTCATGAGATATAGCCTGGTGACAGACAGACAGACAGCTGAGTCTTAGTAATAGGGTCCCGTTTTACCCTTTGGGTACGGAACCCTAAAAAAGACTACTTAGGTGCTTCAGTGCATAAATTATGACTGTAACCTAATTTTCTAATTGGGGTGTATCGGGCAGAGTGTGCATTATTTCAGTTACATGTTGTATATGCCTCGCGAGGATATGCTCATTTAGGACGAACCATTTAGTATTAATAGGTATCTATTGAATTTTAAGATTATATCTGAAATTTTAAGTTTGTGTACCTATGTAGTGAAATTAACATAAGTACATAACATAACATCACACAAAAAAATGTTGCAGTTGCATGCGACTGTACATCTTGACACCAAATAGACCAAGAGCAAGGTTTAATGTTTTCAAACAAGTTTAAGCCACTCTAACCTAGTATTTAAAACATAAAAACATGTATTTAATTGAGAATTTATGTCTCTCAGATATTTCTGAGGACTGTAGACCAATAAAACTAGAAGTATATTACACATATTAATAGAAATATTTTTTCTTGCCAATTTTTCGTGAATTCTTTGATCTGGCTCTTGGACTATACCTAACTAATTGAACTCATTATATCTCCTAAACTAAGACCCGACAAATTCTGATATTAGGCGACAAATTAACGACAAAATATGGGAGAAAACAGATCTTCGCTAGGTGCCTTAGTTTTTGAGATATAAATGTGGCCCTGCTGGGGAGACTCTCCAGATCGGCCACCTATAAACCCTTATATCTTTTGAACCAGTGACCGACAAATTCTGATATTTGGCGACAAATTTCGGCAAATTAACGACAAAATATGGGAGAAAACAGATCTTCGCTAGGTGCCTTAGTTTTTGAGATATAAATGTGGCCCTACTGGGGAGACTCTCTCCAGATCGGCCACCTATAAACCCTTATATCTTTGAACCAGTGACCGACAAATTCTGATATTTGGTGACAAATTTTGACAAATTAGCGACAAATTTTTTGTGTAATTAAAATCCCTGTTGGTGGCCCTGCCAGAGTCAATGACACGATATGTAGCTCTATAGCGGAATGTAAAATATTAACCATCAAATTCAATTCAAAATATTTCACACGTTCCTACATGGGCACGAAACGTCAGAAGCTAGGTGCACGTTATGGAGAAAAGCAGGCAAGAAACTCCTTCAAAAATAATTGGCTTTTACAATGTTTTCCAATTACATTGTTAATAGGTATGGTCATCACCTATATTATTTAATTCACAGCCAAAGTCCCATGTTGGGCGCCACTATTTTATTTTTATTGCGCACTAAACATAAAAAGATAAATTTACCTCGCACGTTCCTTGTCGTTGATCTGTTTCATGATCGCCTGCCGATGTTGTTCGACGCGAGCTTTGTGCTGGTCATCCAACTGCAAGTAATATTTTATTGTATTTATCATTCTTTTTGGAGTTATAAATACAGCGCTGAAAAACAGGGTGTGTATTGTAAACAAAGATATGTCACTGACAAAGTGACAGGACACTGCAGGTGTACTTGACGTCGTCGGAGCAAAAACTAAACGTAATATTTTTAACGCTTTCGACTCCATCCATTTTTCATAGAACTCATACGCCATGCCGCCATACATATTGAAAGTGACTTCGGGAGGGTTGCCGGCATTACGTTTGCGCTAAAGTTAACCATCGCGGACGGTCAACGGGATTAGGTTTAAAACTGTGTTATAAAACACTGTAAAACGAAGTAAAATAGTGTTTTCAGGGGGTCTTGTCGCTATACGAAGTTAAATAACCTTTTAAATTTTTAGTAAATATGTGTAAACGTGAAAAAAAAAATGCTTTGATTTTAAAACCAACTCATGTACTTATAAAATCTTGTTAAAATATCCATCAGATTTTATTTTCACGGTTTATAACATGTATTCGGTGGTCTCGACTATTATAGCACATGTTTTTGCCAGATGGGATGTTATTATTATTATTTTTAGCCTATTTTGTCCGACTGCAGGGTAAATGCCTCCTTTTCTACTTTCCACTCCTCTCTGTCTTGTGCTAGTGCGGACGTAATTTGATCTTACGATAGTAAATACTATTATAATCATTGAAAAATTCACAAAACACTGGAATTACTTCTAGAATTTGTAACATAAGTTATGAGTTTTTTTTGCATATTGTCTGTGAGAATATTCAGAAATCTTAGTAATATTATTATTTCGTTTGTTTTGTGGTATTTATAACTGTGCGTTTGCACTGGAAAACATTCACAACAAAACATGTTGGAATTTCAATTTTCTGTCAATGTTCCAAACAATTTTTGACAGGACTTAAGAGATTTCAACATATTGACTTTTTAACTACATGTTTCGCCAATGCAAACGCACAGTACAACTAGACATACTCGTATTATTAAACAAAGTCGCTTTTCGCGTTTTTCTGTATATCTGCGTTGTCCTTCTAAACCACGCAACAGATTTTGATGAAGATTTCACCATATCGTTTAGAGAATTTATTCCAGAAGGTTTATTGTGTATATATTAAAGTTACCTTTACCTAAGAAATCTCGATGTCTTGTCAAGTCATAAAAACCGTGAGATGCAGGAGCGGGTCTCTAGTTTAAAAATAAAAAAAATTAAAAAAATAAAAATTGCTGGTAACTTAGTACTTAATATAATTATTACCTCCTTCTCCTTGCGTATAAACTCCTCATTCTGTCTCGCTGCGTTGTTGAAGCTCTGTTCGTCCTTAGCTATCTCGCGAGCAATGAGGCGATGGATGTCATTGATCTGTAAGCAAACAACATGGTGGAACTGCTTCTTTCGTATTGACACGAACCATGTGGGAAAAACTCATGCGCATGCCGTGATGAAATGTAAGACAAGCAAGGAGTTTGCAGGGCTGACTACCCAAACTGGGCTTCGGGCCTCGGTAGAGCCCTTTCATTTCCTTAAGTTCTTAGTTGAGCTATACGATTACAGACAAATGCTTGCACTGACTGGACAGGTCCACTCAAATTTGTATGGTGTTGTTCTTTCCTCAAAAGACGCATTACAGATACTAATCTACATGATCTGACCAAGATTATGTCTGGCTACTTTAAAAGAGACTTTGACCCTTGAGTTTCTTTCGCCATTTCTTCTCAGCGGGTAGTCAGATAGGAAATGTCGACTCCATTTTATTAGTTATTTAGATTACACCCGATTTTTGAATTGAGAATTTGAAGTTGGGAACCTGTCAAACTCCATCGCAAATTAAGGTAAAAGCTCACGAAATTTTGTGGGCTACATTGAAGGAGTCACCTTAACCTATTGACCGCCCCAATTTTGACAATGTTTTCGCGGCCGTGCCGAGAGACCTACTGAGAAAAAACAAAAAACGAAAATAGAGACCCTATTTTCGTTTTTTGTTTTTTATATCATTGCACGACCCGCTATTATCGTCGATTTGTCGATTTATGAGCTGGGCGCTCTCTGGGGACACGGCACGGCATTGAGGGTTTTCATGAAAATTCACGCCACTATAACAAGAGGCATTTTGACAATGAATTTAAATGATGACGTTCATCATTCAGTCATGAACTCATGACTAAAAAAAATGTAAGCTCTTTGACACTTGTGACAGGTGTCCGGACCTGACGTTTGAGTGCTGCCACCTAGTGGACGTCATTTCAGAAAACCCTCATTGATAAAAAACCAACCAGTGGCTTTTAAGCCATGGACTGTCGTTGTCTGCACCAAAAAGTTCGGCAGTTATTTTCTCTCGCAAAAGACTCATCCCTCATATTTCAGTAAACATTTTAAGCCACAATATTCCAATAGTTAATAAAGTTAAATTTTTAGGAGTTATTTTAGATACAAAATTAACTGGCAAACATCACATAAATTTTCTTATCCAAAAATGTGAAAGAATTATTTCAATTTTAAAAGTTCTTGCGGGTGTTTGGTGGGGTGCTCACCCCTACACCATGAAATTAGTTTATAATGCCTTAGTTCGTAGCGTTTTAGACTATGGAACATATCTTATGATTCCTTGCAACAAAGGTGCTTTGGCTGGGCTGGATGGAGTTCAGTCCAAGTGCCTTCGAATCATCACAGGTTGTATGAAGTCCTCTCCCATTAACGCATTGCAGGTCGAATGTGCTGAACCTCCACTAGCCCTTAGACGGCAATATCTAGCCTCCCGTTTCGTTTCTAGACTAATATGTAGATCCTCCCATCCTCTTATAAACAGACTGAATGAGTTAGATGCCATATGCAGAATCTCAAATTACTGGAAGAATAAAGAAATCCCCTTAATCCTAAAATCCTTTCGATTAATTCAAAATTTAGTAAGCCCGATCATCCAGTATCCCAGATTACCCCTTTTTCATTTTGCTTATGAAGTTTTATGTTATATCCCTAAAATTTTCTTTGATATTGGAATATCCAAAAAATCTCCGTCAGCGAATTTGGCTTTCAATGCGGTGGTGGGAGAGAGATGGAATGGTTTTCAATTATTTTTTACGGATGCTTCGAAATTAACTGATCGTAGTCACACTGGCGCCGCGGTCTATTACCAAAGCTCCAAAATTATCTTACAGTTTAAATGCCCTAAGGAGTCTTCTGTATTCACTGGTGAGTGTGTGGCTATATTGGAAGCTTGTCTTTTCATAGAGTCACACCATAATATTGAAAAAGCCGTTATTTTTACAGATTCCCTTAGCTGTTTGCAAGCCTTAGTCCAAAATCCCTTTAAAAGTAAATTGCACAGCTCCCTTATTTTAAAAATTAAAAACTCTTTATTGTCCTGCGCTAATAATCAAAGAGATGTTCAGTTAGTTTGGATACCCAGTCATTGTGGCATTAAGGGTAACGAATGTGTTGATGCTTTGGCTAAAGATGCTTGTTCATCTTCATCGTCAGATCTCACGCACAATACATATCAGGGTTATGATCTATTGTCCCTTCCAAAACTGAATCTGCAATGTTCCTGGCAGGAGCAGTGGAATATGTCCAGTAAAAAGAAAGGCAGTTTTTTTTATGCAGTACAACCGACCATAAAACCGAAACCTTGGTTTTTCGGTCACAAAAAAGTATCGAAAACTGTTATTTCTGTTCTTTGTAGAATCCGCTTAGGTTTTTGTTGCACTCCCGTTTTTTTACACAAGATCCATGTCCGTGACTCCTCTCTCTGCGAATGCGGGTTGGCGGAAGGCACCCTGGATCACATATTTTTTGAATGTCCTAACAACATCCCGCCCCTAAATTTGTATAGCCGTCTCCTTAAATTCAAGATCCCTCTTCCTATTAATTTCCCTTCCCTTTTAACATATTCCTCTCCAGAACTGCTTGTGGCGCTGATGATTTTCATCCGTCACAATAATAAATTATAATTTTTTTGTTCTTTTTCCCCCAAATATCCTGTCTGTGTGGATGTGGTGTATAATTAAATGTTTTAACAATTATAATATTTATGTAATGTTATCTTTATGTTTGTTTCAGTCCAATACTAACCCTACAAGATCTACATTTCAACAATTCATCATTGAAGTTTCTTTTAACATTCTACTTGTTAATTTTATTTTATCTCAATACACACTTGCTTTTCCAACTCACTTTAGACATTGGCAGAATAGTCGACATCGGCTTTGCTTGCCATATTAAAGAATAGAATAGATAAAAAACCAAGCGTGTTATGTAATGCTAAAGCAGAGTTTGAAAAGTTCTCAAATCAGAAACCGGAGATTAATGCACTGACCTGTTGCACTCTAGCCTCGTGCAATTGTTTCATCTCCTTGTTCCTCTTGATAGCGGCGTCTCTTTCTCTCCTGCGATACTCTCGCTCGACGTCCTCCTGGATCTTCAGGTTGCGAATGCGATCTAACTCTTCCTTCAGCTCTTGTTCAGCCTAGTTGTGAAATGTAAGTAGTGAATAGGGTAGGTAAGGTCACGTAAATTTATTTTTCGGCTACCAACTTAAATTATCCATTTATTGCGCCACTTCTTCCTAACTAAAGCACTAGGAAGTGCTGAAATGCCCGGTTTCGGACAGTCTTTATGTAAATTTGACGGTCAAAAGTGCTGATTCTCAGCCTCTATCTGCCTAGCCTTTTACCAACTATGTTTGGGTCGGCTGCCATTCTAACCGGATGCAGCTGAATACCGGTATTTTACTTGGAGCGACTGCCTATCTGACCTCCACAACCGAGTAACTGGATAATACGACCCGTAAAGACTGAAAGATCCACGAATGACAGCCGGGACCAACGGCTTAAAGTGCTTTCCGAGGCACGGAGGAGTCTCGGTATGTAAAGATGGTTACCCATCCACGGACCAACCCCAGCAAGCGTAGCTTAACCTGATGTATCAACCTGTGCGGGTGTTATTACTAGCCACGAGCTCCTCTCCTCTGCAGATTCTCAGCCTAATCCGTTTCAATGACTTTTGACATTTGACTTTAACAGTTACATGAAATGAAATGGCTATACCACGGAAAATTGACGTAGAGTGTCAAATTGCTTAAAAATCAATATTCCTGACTGTAAATCCAGCAAAGGATAGATAGGATATATGAACACAATTACAATTCATGTATTAATATTTTAATCATAAAATATTTACATGATTTGTAAAAACCGGCCAAGCGCGAGTGGGACTCGAACCTGACGGGTTCTGCACCGAGCAAAAAACGTCGAAAAAAAAAACGTTTCTTATAAGGGGACCCCTTTAATTATTAACATTACGTGATTTTTATTATTTATTGTTATAGCGGTAATAGAAATACATAATCTGTGAAAATTTCAACTGTCTAGCTATTACGGTTCATGAGATACACTATGTATCAGTACAGGCCGCTGACAGACAGACTAACGAATAGCGGAGACTTCGTAATAGGGTTCCTACTGTCACGCTTCGGGTACGAAAACTTAAAAAAGAAAAATAATTAATGGTAGAAATATAGAGAAGCTTCACGCTTTAGAAGTTTGTGAGTACTGAATAGCGGAAAGTTACAATGCCATTTACTTACAAACTTATCTCCCCCAGCATACTAGCATTAAAGACATAAGTACATGTTACTGTGATAAAATGTGTGACTCAAGCCATGTCACAGTAGGCCATGCTCGCCCCGCTGTGCTACATTACCTGGAGAGTCCGTCCGAACCCAGCTGCAGCACAGCGGTTTGTAGTCAGCCGCATTTGTTTATTTATTTATTTTTATATCTCCCTTACAACTATCATTACAGGTGTATACCTAATGCGATAGCGCGGTCTTAAAATTAACTAAATTACAATTTAAAACGATGAAAATAAATAATTGTTGTTTTGTTGTTGTTGTATTTGTGTTGTTTGTTGTAATTGTATTATAGGGCAATGAAAAGGCGGATTCAAGGCGTTGCGAATCACTTGAAGCATTATTTAGTTCTTCCGAATCCTTCAATACAGTATTCTTTATAGTAGTACAATCATATTTATTTGAAGAATTCAATAAAATAGACATAATATAATGCAGTAAAATTACGTTTTATATTTCATGTACAGTCAGCATCAAAAGTTGATGACCACATTTAGATTTTCAAAATCGCTGTAAACCGTATTCACTATTAACAGTTCACTATACAGCGATTTTGAAAATCTAAACGGTCATCAACTTTTGATGCTGACTGTACCTTAGCAAGGAATTAAAAAAATATTACATTGTCTCTGTGGGAATTAGTTCCACCCAAAAACAGACTTCTACTATAATAGTAGTATTCAGAATATATTTTGAGAATATGACAGTCGTCAACATTAATGTTTTTTAGCATTAGGACAGTTAAGTTTTATATTTTCACCAATATTGGGATTTCTTCCTTTCTTTTTTACTTCAGAGGAGAGGATGTGGGTTCAGAGGCAGGCTGTCCACCTTGCATTCTTGACGAAGATTTGGTAATAATAAATAAATAAATCATTTTATTTCGGATAACACAAAAAGATCCATAAATTGTTAGTAGCATGTTTGCACTTAAATCACTATTGTTAGTACCTAACCTAAACTAAAGACGAATTTGTGGGAAGACCACCCAATATTTAGACATACCGAGAAATGGTAGTGGTCTAACTAATAATGCCTCTATCTTTACGACGACCAGTAGACGTAGGCTGGACTTTGATCCGTTTCGCCCTTGTGCTTTGAATTTTTGTGACTGCAAATGCTTTTGCTTGAGCGGGTGATTCGATAGTTTCCAAAACTTTTTCTAACCTTTGCATAATTAATAAATTATTTGGTGTCACCTCTTGAGCTAATAAGTTGGTCACACGAATGAATTGGTTCTTCAACCGTTCAACGTGACTTCGGATGCAACTATTCAATTCGTCTTTTTGAAAATCCATTGGTATTATTATGGGATTATCTTCATTGAGAGAAACAGGAGGTGGACTATGTACCGTGACATTTTCACATTGGAGGTGGTGAGATTGAGTCTGCAGCTGTATGTCTGAAAAAAAATCGGTAGGTATGTCATCACCAAGAGCCAGTTTTGCATATTCAATCCTGTCATTTTGAGTTATTCGTGGTGATGCTTTAAACATTATGTTCAATTTTAGTTCCAGATAACATAAATGTTTGCAGAACTTTCCACTTACACCTTCTGGACAAGTACACACCGCAATATCTGTCATTACTGTGTATGCACTTCCTGTTTCAACCTTGTAAACGTTTTCTGAAACCTGTTCAAAGTCACCAATACCGTCTGTATTTTTTATAAATCTAGCATACATGTTATCCTTAGATCGCCGACAGTTTGCGAACTCCAATAAACGTAGTTTGTGGTACGTTTCGAATGTTTCAATTAAAAACTGCACCAAAGCACAGGCGTTAAATACTTTTGACTGCTCCAAAACTACGTCTTTGAAGATGCGTATGGAGGCCTCGACGTAATTGTTGGTATTATTTCCTCTAGTCATTTTGTCACCTCTAAAAACGATGCACCATTCTTTTCGCCTTGACCATAGCTTGGTGATGTATGCCGAAAGTTTTGCATTTTGGGTTACTAAAGAGCTTGAAGTAAGTTTTAAAAAACAATCTTCTAAATCCGCTACTTTTTCTGCGTACAACACGTCTTGTATTAATTTCATGACTATTGGTCTGTCATCTTTTTTAACCCCATGATCTGACTGCCAAAGCCATCTCCATAAAGCTTGAGTGATGTGAAATGTGCATAGTAACAGTGTTGATTTCGGAAAAACGCATCGCAACGCATTTCGCTCTGCGTCGCTGTCATCAGTCATGATAATATCTGGTTCGAATTTTTTATAATTTTTTGTTTCCAAAGCTTCTTTAACAGCCATAAATGCTAAAGAATAATTTGCTTCACTTTCCGATGTATGTAAAACACATGCTATTGGTACAGCTCCAATTTTAAGCGGTGCAAAAATAAATGTTACCTGAAATGAAAGAAGATAAATATAAGAAAGTTTAGTCCAAAGTTTCATAACAACTAAAGGGTCATATTGTGAAAATTGCATCAAAATCGGTTTAGGCCTTTTTTTATCTAATGCGCAATCTAAATGTATCTAATACACAAGAAGGCAAACGCACAAACAGCCAGCAACGCATTAAAAAAAACCGGCAAAAGAATGTTATCTAAATAAACCTGTGACCTACGACCGAATGGACGACAGACTCGTGACGAATTTATAAGGGTGTCGTTTTTGCCATTTAGCTACGGAACCCTAAAACTTATTTTATACCCCTCTATAAGTTTTTAATGACATTTTCAACTACCTAACTTTTCTATGATAATTGCCGCAACCATTGAATTATAACTGCCATACCCTACGGTAACCGCTTGCCATTGGCGGGCCGTACGTTTGTTCGCCACCGATGTGGTATAAAAAAAGACTGTTGGCATGTAAAAATTATGATGTGAACAGAAATAAATGTTACGGCATTGTAATTACCTGAGTGCTCATCTGATCACAGGATCCACTAGAGTCTATGAACACCATTTCATCTGCACATCCATTCGAGAACAAGCGATTCATGATGGGTGTTATAACGACTATAATAATAGGATCTTCTTTGAAATGTAGCTGTATTCCTTCTTCTGAAAGTTGGTCAATACGTGACTTTAAAACGCTCACGATATCATTCTCTGTACGTCCACCATGTCCATAAGTTTCCTTTCGCCAGTTTTCGTAAACATGTTGAATTTGCCTCAGAGTCGGATTAATCTGAGCGTTGGCCAAATGTTTTATTAGAACCTCGTCTTGGTTAATAGAACACAAATCCATTTCATGATACATCTTCGCAGCAGCCACTGTCATTCCTTGTTGGAAATACGTTTTAAATGTTTCCTGCGTTTCTGTATCACACCGCAGATTACCGTACGCAGATGAACAGTGAATGCGATGGCTGTGATTAAAGTTAATATAAATGACAACATTTTGGCCTGTTTTCAAAAGAGCATCATTTTTAATAGTATTTCTATTAATCTTTTTAACTCTGAAGTCTACTGTAGCACGGCACGTCAAGTTTCTTGAACTCTGTACATTCTTGTTTCTTGAAGAATGTTGACAACCATAAAGTTTACGCAGTTCTAAACGTTGCACGCTGGGACGACGGCCCATCACTATCCAATTGGTTGAAGAGAAGTTAGAAAATTTTCGCAAAAACATATTACACTCTTCTAGCCGCGTACCGAGTGCTGGCAATTTACATTGAATTTTAGCGTTAAAAGACTCTTCTTGTGTCTGTTCGAAAACTAATATTGTGTACTCCACACAGTATTTATTCAAAAAAGTCATTAACTTGTCTTTGTCAATCATTTTTCAACAGTTGAAACAATTTTTAAACGATAATTCACGCACGCACGCACCGACTCGTCGCTAGGTCAAGAGAAAACTAACTTCAAATCGTAAATTATTTATACAGTCTACCGCGAGCAGTCTGTAAAGCCGCTGCATTCGTGCGACGTTGCCATTCCGAACGCGATCATAGTACAGTACAGGTACATATAGTTACCTAGCGATCTGCAGTGTAGACAGAGCGAGTAAGTATTTATACGCTCGCGCTGTTTATTGCAGTCGTTTTTGTTAAAACAACATTGCAGACAGTCTCTAAATGTCTATGGTGTATTATTATGTTTGTAATACTAAAGTATTCAATCAATCAATCAAGTTTATTCGCATAATATGGGTTTACAAGGATGTTATACAGGTACGGTTTCACCATATTCAGCTTATGTTAGCATGCAAATTATAATTTAAGACATAATATTTAAACAAAAAAAAAAAAAAGAAAAAAGTATTGCACCGACTATAAGTACCTACTTGTACTAATATGTATTCTGTGGTATAAGTCCGTATGAATAAATTCACACGGGCACGGCCTCACAGAACAACTACAGACTGTCTGTGTTGCATCCGCCTTCGTTCGCACGCTTCCGGGTCAGCTAAATTTATGTCTAAAAGTTCAATTTGGATAAGCTAATGTTTGGTTTGTAGACTGTTACGTTTCTGAAATGAAATGAAATGAAATGAAATGAAATGAAATGAAATGAAATTGTTTATTCTGTAAATAGGATATCGGAATCACTTTTACACGTCATATAAAAAAATATTAAAAATAAGCTTGGTGAGGTCGGTGTTTCCTATCTGACTACTCTGAGAAGAAAGGCCGAAACAAACTCAGAGGTCACAGTCTCTTTTAAAGTCCAGACATAATCTTGGTCAAGTCATGTGAGGACCATGTAGATTAGTGTCTGAAATGGTCTTTTGAGGAAAGAACCACACAGATTTGAGTGGACCTGTCCAGTCAGTGCAAGCATTTGTCAGTAATCGTGGAGCTCAACTCAGAACTTAAGGAGCTCAACTCGACGAACAATACCAAGGAAAGGATATTTGGGTAGGCCGCATCAACTACTCAAACTGCCAGACCATCATTAAAACTGAGAAAGAAACAAAGAAATGAAAAGGGAAAATAAAAATATCCACATAGTCCTCACATTCACAATAATTAAAATAATATAATACTTTACAAAGTAATCGTGTCATTTTGAACATAATTTTCAACAATGTCAATGTGTATATAAAACTGGTTTATTGTGATGAATAATTAAAATGTCAAGTTTTATGGTTTTCACAAGGCTTAGCAGAGCGAGCAGCTCAATCCCAAGCTTTTTTATCTTCTAAATAATCTGAAATTTTATAGTACCCTTTTTTACAAAGTTTGGTTTTAATACAGTTTTTAAATCGTTTAATGGGTAAGTTTCGAATGTCAATGGGAAGTTTGTTGTAAAAGCGTATACATTGACCCATGAACGAGTTGCTTACTCTGTGGAGACGTGTGCGATGTACAGCAAGGTTGTGTTTATTCCTGGTATTTAAACTATGAATATCGGACATTTTCTTAAAAATGGTTATCATCCCCTTACAACTGTTTTCTTTTGCTCCGCTCCGAAGATGACTTCTTTGCATCGTCGCGTCGTCTCTTGATACCCAACATCTGCGCCGCTTCCTCAGTTATTAAGGATATCTGGGACCCTTGATCGATCAAAGCGCGCATGGTTTGGTAAGTTCCATCAGAGCAGTAGCTAGCAAAACCACCGCCAAAAAAACAGGCACGGAGGCCCGGCACACAGGCAACGGAAGGAACACGGGTGGGTTTTAGTCAGTAAAAGTCTGACACTCCCTCTCGCTCCGCCCAGAGCGGGAGGAGTCATGTGATGATTTGCCACCCAAAAAACAAAAAAACCCGTGAAGTGTTGGTTACTGCAAAGAGGGCATTTTATGTTTGAGACGTGAATCGAATTCGCAACTGCTCTATTTCCGTTGCTTTGGCTGTTCTAGTTGTTGTAATTATTTTTCTTGTTGATGTTTGATTTGTAGGTTTAATTGTGTTGATGAGAAGAATTCGAGGGTACACTACCTTTACGGCGAACTGTTTCCAGGGATCTAAATTTGGTTACCAAAAATTCTAAGAACTCTACGAGAACGAGTAAGTAGTTCTTTCGAATTCTTCAGCGACTGTATGAATGTTGTCTGTGTCTGTTTCTGTACCTAGCTTTTGACCTAGAGCGTGTATGATCATTGGGTTCCACGATGTGGTGTCAACTCCTAAGTTTTTGATGACATTCCAGTGTGGAATTCCATGCATCTGCTGTAACGATTGCTGTGTTTGACAGAGCTACCAAAATGCTCATAATATGGCACGATAATCAAGTTATTTTGAATGAAAGTTCAATTTTATTTCATTCCAGTTTCAGACGAAACCGACCAATAGGAATGAATTCATCTGCTCATTTAATTTAATTTTTCAATCATTCGAATCGGTAGGCGAGTAAAAGATGCCCAGTGTCGAAAACCAACACCGTTGGATCGGTGCTAGTAAAAATAAAAAGACTTCCGAAAAAAAAACACTAAAAAGTGAAAAATAACTTTAATTTCGGAAGTCGGTGTCTTTGGTTTTGAATTTTCGTGTTTTGCCACCGACTTCTGAAATTAAAGTTATTTTTCACTTTGTAGTGTTTTGTTTCGGAAGACGGTTGTTTTTTTTGTAAAAAGTTTTTAATTTTCACTTTTTAGTTGTGGTACCTACCCCACACAAATTCGAATACCAGTACCCGCTATGTAAATAACAGTCACAGGAAGTTATCATCATATCATCCACATATAATATGTGGGAAAAATACGTATTATTGAAGCTTACTCAAAAACTATCCCATCAAAGTTAATAAAAAATTTATGGGACCAATCCGGGAGCATACCCTTTTGTAAAAAAAAATAATTTTCAAAATCGGTCCACAATTGACGGAGAAACCGGAGGACATACAGAAACATACATACGCGTCGAACATATAACCTCCTCCTTTTTGGAAGTCGGTTAAAAAACGAACGAAAAGGGAGGCGTCTGTTACCTTTTATCGAGAAATCTTTAAAAATAAATTCGATGTCCCGAACATAGCCGTTGTTACTTACCTTCTGAGCTTTAGAGATATGATCAATCCCCTTCTGTTTGGCTGCTTTAACAGCCTCCGCATCAGCCTTGTTCTTGGACTCCCTCTCTTGTTTCTGCCGCAAGAAGTTGGCGACACGCATGTCCATGATGCGCTCCTCTTCATTCTGCAGCTGTTTGTAGTACAGGAGTTCCGCGTTACCTAGTCAAGGTTAGTTAGGAATGTATATGTCGCAGGTGGATTGCTCAATCAGCTGTTTTACATAATCGCTAGCTGTTTTACAAAACAGCTCCGTTATGTAAAACAGCTGAACAACGTGCAACGTTCAGCTGGATTGCCATTGCGTTACGTAACGTTTAACAAAACTGCTACCCACGTTTAGACGTAATGCAGAATTGCTTATCTGCAGACACATTTAGCGTTTGGTGTGGATTCCGCAGCAGTGGCCTGCGAGCGTTACTTCCAAGTTGGTCGCAGTTACTTGACTATTTTGAATTTTTAGGACTGCCTTTCATAAAAGTCTGATTATATTAAAATTTGCTGCGCCCTGCGGTTTCACCCGCATAAGTCTCGATCCCTTGGGATATCGGGATAAAAAGTATCACCCAGGTCAATGGTCAATGGTGTTTTCACTTGAGTTAGCCCACGTTCGCACGGACGTAAAAATATTACGGCGGTATTTTATCGCGCACAGGATTTTCTACTCTCGGTGTTAAGCCCAGCGTTGAGAATCCATCGCGCTGGGACGCGCTCTCGTACCAGCACGTTGCAAAAACACACTGTTGGATTTTCAAATCTCGGCGCTAAGCGAAGCTAGTGCACGAAAAAAAATCGCCGCGTGAAAATATCGCCCGTGTGAACCTGGGCTCAGGGTCATTTTCACTCATATTACCTACTCGGTTTTATTTATTTCTGTTTTAGATGCCATCATTGCTGTTATTACACACACAGAGCCACGAGCGACAAAATTTAGAACCTAAATCTACAATCTGACGTTTCATTTCATGCTGTTTTTCATAACCTCTGTCTGGCTACAAACCCTGATCGAGCATCTCCTTAAGTTTGGCCTGTCGGTGGATCTTCTCCTTAAGTTTCTGCGCCTCGTCGATCTGCATCGCTATGTTTGCTTGGTTCACGCGAATACTTTCCTCCTCTATGCGTTCTGCTTCCATTATCTAGTAAAAGATTATGTCTTAGAATTAGTTTTTGAGAAAATAGCGAACATGCAAACTTAAATACGGGTTGAATACAGAAGCTTCTTTATTTTAATTCGACAAAAAAAAATGCTTTGGATCTTAGAGCTAATGCTGACGTGACAATAGAGATCGAGCGATGGCTTCAACTCCGTAATTATTCGAGTGATACTGCATAGTTATTAGTAAAAATAATAACAACGTCTGCTAGGCCTTTTCCGAAAATCTCTACTCACCAAGGGAACTAAAAATACTTGTCGAATGCATAACCTCCTCTTTTTGAAGTTCTTAACATTTGTGACAACTTAGATTCGGAACTTTGCGCTCGTCGTGATAAAGTTCAATACCGCTCGAACTTTGGTCTAACCAAAGTTAGAACTCGTTTTGTACCTAATGAGATTGTGTATCTGATCCAAAAGTATCTGATGAAACTGTACACAAATGGATCAGAAAACGTACTTGTGGATGCCAATTTGTAGTGCTAGTTATATATTATATGTGCATATTTGAATACCTAAACGCGAAATTCTAATTTCAATTCATTTGACAATTGAGGTTAATATTAAAACCTCAATAGTCGTCGATGATTTTTCACTTTTTCAGTCACAATAAAATTTAATAATGATATTCAAACAATAATTGTTAGAAAATGTGGTGAGATATAAAGATCGAAACCTTCTAAATAGGTACAGATGAATCTGTTAATAATTTATTTTTGTGAAGTATATAATACACGATCCATCTGTTATTTATATTTCTATGATCCATCACAATTTGAATCATTTGGAAAGAGATTGCTAATCCATTGCTACATTGTTCGAAAAAAAACACTACTCAACAACGTAAATAACGCAACGAATGTTGTTGAACTGTCACAATTAGATAGCAGTTCTGATCGGTTTGCTTACACTTTTATCTGATATTTTTGGAACACCAAGGGTGTTCAGTTTTTTAAGTAAGTTTACCTTGGCAGTCTCGTGCGCTCCTATCTGCTCCTTGAGAGCGGCGAGGTTCTGCAGCCTCAGCCGGTGACGTCGGTCCTCCTCGGCCTCCGCGCGATTGACCGCGGTCATACGATTATCTTCCATTATAGCGTCGAGTCTGAGCATAAGTTAAAGTTTTGATCCGTAGAGGTAGCCCGAGAGAGAAATGTATACAATCATTAGATTATAATGATTATAATGTATAGATTGTAATGATTATAATTTCTGTAAATTATACATATTTGTTATGGTCGCGAATCATATTTTGATCAAGATACAACGTTGATACTGGCATGCAGTTTGCAAAAAAACGTAAGAAAATTTGAATTTCGTGGGCTACCACTGCGGATCCACCAGTAAACAGATTTTAATACGTATAGAAGGGTTTCTGTATTGCGAATTCTTACGTTTATTGCAAATAAATCTTGAGTTTGTGGCGGCATCTACATCGCCATGCGAACTATGCATCTCACTGCAGACGTCACGCAAAATCCTACATCGCGCAAACAGAGTTTACCGCGTGACTCGTATACATACACATATACAACGCCCCGACATCAATCGTCGGACAGTACCCCACCAGACATAACACCCGTCAGCACGCGTAGCATGACGCTATCTATTTCTACGAAGAATAGACACAGCTCTTTCTATACAAAGTGACATTTCGTTTCTCCATTTTTGACATCGCACCGTAGAAATCTTTCTACAATCTGTCATTTTGTCTTACGTTTCTAACAATCTTTGTCTAGGTCCTTTTGTATGTAGACTATTGTAGAAGAAAGTTTTCTATCCCAAACTGTCAAAATCACACTGACAACTGACAGTAGTGAAGACATTTTGATTTTGTTATCATTTCGCCATGCTAAAGACAGTAGAAAACTTTCTACTTGACGGCCACAAAGTATAAACGGATAAGTACAAAATCTTGATTATACAGAAGAACGTTGTGAATGCAAAATTGTGATAATAATTAATAGAAGAACAATCTATCTAGTCTAATCATAGAAACTTATATCTATGAGTCTAATCTATCAAGCTATCTTCTCCTAGTTTACATCATTTAGATAATAGGGCATTACCAAGGAAAGGGGCCAATATTACTGTAATATTTTTTGTTCCAAAACACGATACTTCGTCATTTTAAGAATAATTTTGTTGTAGTTGTCTTTAAATACGTGACTTATCAGTAAAAATAGAGAATCAAACGGAAAAAAAGTCCTATGACAAAACAAAGAATTCTGAGTCAAAATATATCAGAGTGAATTTCGTAAAAAGTGCAGTTGACTCTTTCTACTTTGCTGCCGTCGTACTGTCTACAAGGAACGTCATTTTTGTCAACTCTTCCGTCGACAAAACTGTGTTCATGCTACGCGTGCTGGTCGGGGGATCTTCCCTTTTCTATGGAGGATGAGTGAACTTTACAACTTATTCCTTAAACCTCTAAGTTTCACAGGCTGTACATAATTACTAAAGTAGAGTTAGGCAAGATCTCAACTTCAATTCTTAGATCAGAAACCGGATGAAATACGTAGAATTCCAACCTTCTCTGTTCTTCATCGAGTTCCTTCTTAATGAGTTCCTTCTCAGTGATCTGCGCGTCTCGGATGGCGTGGCACTTGGACGCCAGGATGATGCGGTTGCACAAGCGAGGACCTTGCATGTTGTCCGCCAGAAGTACTGGGGTAACATCGGATGGTGATATAGAAGGTTATAATCATTGTGGTATAACTTTGGTACCTATCCTAACTTTCAAGACCCATTTACTTTCTTGCCTGTAGCAATAAAATTGAAGCAACAACTGACTTGCAGCGTCTAAACAGTGTTAGAAGTTTTTTTATCTTTATTGTTGCTTCAACTTATTGCAACTTTACTCTTTTAATTATTTGTTGTTATATCACACAATCTGTGAAAATGTCAACTGTTTCCCTATTACAGATCATGAGAAAAAAAAAAAAAAAAAAAGCCATGCTAACATCCCGGGTCGACGGCGCGTTGTGTTCCACGCGCGCCTCAAAGAGATGTCAGCACCAACTGACGGGGTCCGTGAGGGCCAATGCCTGCCGGGGTTGCGGGTTTGTACGAAAGGGATATCGCGGCCCCGGCACACAGGCAACGGAAGGAACACGGGTGGGTTTTAGTCAGTAAAAGTCTGACACACCCTCCCGCTCCGCCCAGAGCGGGAGAAGTTATTTGATAATTAACCAGCATCAAAAAAAAAAAAATTACTTAAATTATGTACTTACATAGTTGGAAAAAATCATGTTAAAAAAAAAAACAGCGCTGTCAACAGTGAAGTGAAGCCGGTTTCGTAAACAAGAGTGCAGTTTGTGTTGTGTAGTTTGATTGTCATTGTAAATGCGTGCGTGTGAGCGTGTATGCACAGAGCGGCGGTGTAGTTTTGGCATGCTTCACTGTATTGTACGCAGCGCTGTCTTGATTTTTATTTGGTCTGAGGGTCTAACTTAGGAAATATAAAGGTTAGGCAGGTCCAGATCTGACCTGCCTATCTTCCAACTCACACTCTGCCCTAGACATGGTATGCGCGCCCTGGTCGGGGCCTTCGAGCTCAGGGTCAGCGGTGCCCGTGGCCGCCTCGGCCCCTGGTTGAACCATGAGGCATTTCTTCAGCTGCTGCTTCCTAGCTTCGGACTGCTTAGCGGCTTTCTGTATGGCTGCCTCTTGATCGTGCATGGCTTTTAGCTGTTCTTCTTGGGAGACAATCTATAAATGATACATTATTTTTAACCTACTACAATAAAATTAAAATAAAAATTACCGACTTCCAAAAAAAATTTTCACTTTGCAGTGTTTTTTTGGAAGTCGCTTGTTTATTTTTTTGAAAAAAGTTTTTATTTTTCACTTTTTAGTGATGGTACTTACAGCTACCCCACATAAATTCGAATACCACTACCTGCTATGTAAATAACAGTGACAGAAACTTATCATATCATCCACATAAACTAAGTGGGAAAAATACGTATTATCGAAGCTAACTCAAAAAATATCCAAGCAAAGTAGATAAAATTTATATGGGTCCACTTTGAGAGCATACCTTTTCAAACAAAAAAGAGTTTTCAAACTCGGTCTAAAATTGACGGAGAAATCGGTGGACATACATAAACAAAACGTACATACGCGACGAACATATAACCTCCTCCTTTTTGGATGTCGGTTAAAAAGGACACGGTTCTCAGTTCTTTTTTTTTATGAATGTCCCCGATTAATCGAAGACGGCTGAATCGAGTTGGAAAATTCTTTTTTCATTTGGTAGAGGCACCTTGCGCGGAATTTCATAATAAAATTTATATGGGACCAATATAAATTTTATTATGAAATTTATGAAACGTCAGATGTTAGATGCGCGATTTCAATAGGGATGATGACAAAAATTTTTTTTTAGTCCATCTTTGATATTTAAAAAAAATATTGGACACGTATTTTTTCTTTTTTTCCGTAATATAAAGATTACGGCGATACATTGAGGTAAAATGTGCCATGATGTCACGAGTATGTAGATTTTATACATACAAGTACTAGTGATGTAGCGACCCCCAGTCCCCAACATAAAATGCGTTTCATCTAAGTATTTTTTTATTATTACGATAAAGATTACGGTTTCATGTTGGAACTTACATAAATGTAACACCTAAATGTACACATGAATGAAAAAAAAAAAAAAAAAAAAAAAAAAAAAAAAAAAACATACGTGTTTAATATTTTTTGTATTATCTGACTGACGGACTAATTAGAATTTAATTTTTTTTAACCAGGCGGGATGCCTGGGTAAAAAAAATGGTCTTAAAAATATTGGTCGTTTCCTATGGAGAAGAGCCGGCAAGAAGCTCCACTGTTATCTACTCTTTTAAAAATAAATGGCTTTTACAACGTTTTCAAATTACAGTGTTAATTAATAGATAGGAGAGGACAGTATAGGCCTGTCCATGGTCTAATAAAACAAGGTCTGGCATTCCAGGACTAACACATGGTTACGTCACTATCCACTTACCACTCTATTGCAACAAAACACGATTAAGGAAAGATTTTGAGAAACCATTCTGTTAAAAAATATTTACAAAGCTTTTATATTGTCGTTTCGTGTGTCTAATCCTTTGAGCAATAATGCACTAGGTATTGATCGAAGGTCTAAACAAACGAAACAATTAAATTTAAACATACGAGTAAACCAACGTAATTGTTAATTAAAACCTCATTGTTTTATCGGATTCGCACAGGTGTACACATACACATACATAAAGGTGGTTGGGGAGTTATTATTACAAACTTCTGGTAACACAGATGTGATGACGTAGACTTGTGTTGCCCACGTGACCACTGTGTGTCGGAATTCCATACCTGGCGAAGTATATTACGAGTATTATACCATGGGCCTGTCAACAAGTATCTACCAGATAGATACTTAACAAAATAGTGTGTAAAGAGGCTTATAGACGAAACGTTACCACAGCCTGTCTCTGCAGCCGGTCGAACTCCTGTTTGTGCATGACAGCGGGGTAGAAGTTGGGCTTCTTCTTCGGGACGAGCAGTTTCCTGAATGAGTCATTCTGCGGCACCAAGATCGTTTCCTTCTTCGGAATATCACATTTGTGAATGAATTGCTTGCCAATCGGGAACTTGAGGCGACATTGTGATGGTCTGGTGAGGGAGTGAGGACGTGGTTACTATGATGGCCGCCATTTTACATTTAGGATTTTTTTACTATTGTCACCTTAGAGTCCGTCTCACGAGAGAAGTCCCGCGGCAATAAGTGTAAAGTGGAACGTCGCGTCACATGACTCCGCGTCGCATGAGTAGGTATGTCGTCAGAAGTCAAATCAAATCAAATAATTTATTTGCATATTACATGTTAAAAAGGTAATACAGGTATAAAAGGTACCTACATTGTATTATAACCTTATGAGGTGTGCAAATTAATATCTTAGGTATTAATCGCAACATTAAATATACAGTTTTTTTTTTAAATCAAATCAAAATTTCAATAATCATTATACCTACCTACTTGTGGTGCCGATAAAATCAGTCATCTTTCATTTAAATAATCATTAATTCAATAGTAACATTTTGCAACTATATTAGGGATTCTAAGTGAAAATGGTATTATAGCACCATCTATATTCTATAGCTCAGCACTACGCAAATCCATAGGTTTACCTAACCCCTACAAAAAATCGCTCAACGCGCCTTGAAGTTTTCACTCAAAGAGTAAAGTACTATACAGAGAGTTTTCATTTCATAAAGCCGGGAAAGTTTCTGAAGTGGCGCAGCGGTTGACATGTTGAGCCTTTTGTGCTCAGTTCTTTTTTTGATTGCAAGCAAGCGGAATTAGGCAACACATTTTCGTAAACGATTTCGACTAATCCGTTTCATTTTGACAGTTTAACAACATTCATTGCGTTATTTACGTTGTCGAGCAGATTTTTTTTCGAGCGACGTACTGTGTGTGCGTGCGCCTGTTTCATCTCGTTGTATGGAACTGGAACCGGCCACACAACCGGCCTTCTGTTCTGCCACTTATCTATTTTGTGACATGGCGTGAGGAGTCTATCCATCATAAGCACAGGCGTACAGTCAACGGCACATCAGTGGTAACAATTTCACATTGCCCGTTCTTTTAGATGACGTGGTCATAACGTAAGGGCGATTTTCATAGTACAACTTGCAAGTGGTTCCCATTGGATTCAATTGATCTCAATGGTGTTGCCACTGATGTGTAAGGTCGACTGTACTAGTAAATACGTTTATCATAAGCTTAGCAACTGTCTTTACCTATGTAGTTGGTAGCAGCCAGGCTGTTCCCCAGTGTCAACGGCGAAGTAAGGAATGCCTTCGTGACCGGTCTTCTGCATTTTCCGCATTGTAAAATTTATAGAAAATGTATTAAATACGCAATGAAAACGATTCTTGGCCTGCGCGACTTGAAAATGCAACCCGTTGCTAGGAAACAGATATTTACTTATTTATTTTGTAGCTATGGAGCTATGAGCATTTAAAAAAAAATGTTTTATAGGCATGTCATGTACATGGAATTAGTATGTACAGACGCCAGCAGGTCAAGCTACCCGAAACTGTCAAATTTTCGCAATCAACCTTGAACCTTATGCTGTCGTACTAAATTTGAAAATCTATTAAATAAATTTGACAGATTGTAGTAGCTTGATGTGCTGGCGTCTGTACTATACAATGTGTATCAGAAATATGACGACATATTTAAGGTGTGGTACTTACATACCATAAAAATGAAGAACTTTATGGTATGAAAAAATTCTCGGCTGTCCCGGTAAAAACTTTAATACCTACTCGACCTCTGTGGGACAGCTGATAATTTTGATGGTCTATACCTACCCATAGAAATATAAAAAAACAGTTCTTATATTATCACACCCCTTAATATGACCACACATTTCTGATACAATTGTATCTACAGTCATGTGTATGATCCGCCAAGTTTGCAGTTCATTGCACTCTACAAAATTAACAGCACTGCTAACAGCAATCTACTTCTTATCAAAAGCGTCGTTGTTTATTGGCAAATAACGAAAATTCAAAACCAGACACCGACTTCCGAAGTTTAAGTAATTTTTCACTATGCAGTGTTTTTTTGGAAGTCAGGTGTTTTTTTTTTTAATTAGTTTTTATTTTTCGTTTTTTAGTGGGTCAGTTTGTAATTTATCTAAGTTACAATTGCCTAATGTTGACTACTCATCACCTTTTACAAAATATTGCTTTTCCCGAAGCAGGGACGTTAATTTACGATAATAATTTTGACTAAAAAACGATAATTTCGACGTGGGAATTCGATAATTTGAACTTTTGGTGTTGGAAACACTGGTTCAAGTTGTCATTGTCATGCATGGCATGGGTTGTCTTGCTTGTCACTGTCAGTGTCGTAGAACCCGGGAAATATTTGAATAATTTAATATTTCCTTGAAACTTATTCGCTATTATTGTACTATTTGTTAAAATATTCTCATGTATGTTATAAATGCAATTAATATTCGAGGCAATTAATCAACTTAATTGTTCTGACAGACTAGTGTTTTGAGGTCCTAAATATTTTGAGGTTATTTCATGCTTATTTTACATAACATTCAAGTTCTGTGTAATTTTAAATTATATTATTATTATGTCGGCTCTGGATACGCCAAAATTCAGTAAATCCAAGCATATTCCGCCGCTTATCGTAAGTAAACATATTTTTTTTTACAAATTCAACATTATGTGATTTTGTTTACCTTATAAACTATGTTTGAAAACTTGGAATTAGGCGGGAGCTTTAGCTGGGGTTTCCGTGGATGTAACCCTGTACCCCCTGGATACGTTGAAGACTCGTCTGCAAAGTGCCCAGGGCTTCCACAAGGCTGGAGGCTTCAGTGGAGTCTACAGAGGTTAGAAATACATACACTTTGTAATTACTTACTTAAGATAAATTGCTTAGATTTTTTTTTATGTTTTAAAGTCATACTTGTCATATTTTATTACAAGGCATACACTTAAATACCAGTGGTATTTATGGGAATGACCGATATTGTAAAAATATGAATAATACCATCCTATTATTGTTATAGTAAATAAAACTGGTTATCAGTTTAGTACCAGGTCTCATGCATACGCGAACAGCTGTATATTTACAGCATTATGTTTCCTCACCGCTGTTGAATTTTATATAAACCCAGTTAGTATTTAGACAGTTACACCAAGCCATATATAGATGAATCAATTATTTAGTGCACACAAAAGACAGGTACATATAAAACCACAATTTTAATGGATAACTGAGTACACAAAGTTATACTTAAAAAAATACAAAGTGACAATCTCAGACCAAATAAAAAACCAACACAGAGCAGTGCAAACAGTACAGTGAAGCATGCCAAACTACACCGCCGCTCTGTGTATACACGCTCACACGCACACATTTACAACCATTTACAATGACACTATAATCAAACTACACCACACAAAGTGCACACACGTTTACGAAACCGGCTTCACTTCATTGTTGACAGCGCTCTGTCTTGGTTTTTTATTTGGTGTGAGGTGCCAATATACAAAACATAAAAAAACACATTTTAAGAAAGTGAGACTGACTAAAATGAACTAATATCAATATCATTATGTTCCAATTATGTGCCCATAATTTCAAATAAAAAATGTTGGCATTAAAAAACTAACCATCATGTAATAAACTATTTGTAATTTTTTATTAAGTACCTTTGTATAAAACATGAACCGTCTTTCAACAGGCTTATTAACCGTGGCAACAACTTCTATGCCAACAACTGCTCTGTTCTTCGTATCGTATGAAGCAACAAAGGCTCTGTGTGTGCCGCTGGTGGCTCCGCAGTACGCACCATTGGTACATATGTTTGCTGCCTGCATAGGAGAGGTGGTAAGTAACTATATTTTTATTTATTTGGGAAAAGCACTGTCTGAAGCCCGAAAGTCTGACAACCAGGCTTACTAAGGCGTATTACCCATTAACTGGGTTGCAATCGCTCCATGTTAAATACTGGTATTTAGCTGCAGCCGGTAAGATTGCAAGCTGATCCCAACATAGTTGGGAAAAGGCTAGGCAGATTTTTTTAATTTTTTTATTATTCATTAGGGAAACAAACACTGACACATTACATTTTGTAGGAAAAAGTAGAAAAAAGATATGGCCGTCTCTAACTACAAGCTAGCTAAGAGAGGTACAGTAAGTCAGTCCAGCGCTGACTTGCAGCTGGTCTTATGTAAGGACTATTTATATCCTTGTTTCCAATTGACGTTATTTCCACTTAAACAAACATAAACTCTATGCAAGTGTAAATAAAGTTGATCCGTACGCAAAATACGCGCTAAGACGTGGAGTTGCGGATACCAGCCCGTATTACCTAAATAAAGTTGATATTAGATTGACTAGTACTGTTGAAAAGGTCATAAAAATTATGAAGTTATAACGCAAACTGAACCTTATGTTTAGGCATTACAGTTGTTTTTCCTAAAACTCATGTTTGTTTACATGTTTGGAAAATTAATTGCGAATGCAGATTCGACACTAGTTTCAACACAGTCCAGTGCTAACTTAGCGCCCTCAACTCAGTCCAGTTAACTACTAACCTACCCGTCTATATTCGGGCCCAGTAGCTTCCCCCGCCTGACTTACTACCGAACTCGTCTAAATGAACCCGCTGACTGGGTCCGAAATTCCGAATCACTGGGTCCAGTCACTGCCATCGTATACTCAGTCGTAGGTAAACTTGCACTGTAGATTCTGAAGCAATATGTTTTTGTGTTACTTCCAGTTGGCGTGCGTGATCCGAGTACCTACCGAGATAGCAAAGCAGAGGAAGCAAACTTACGTCGGGACCAATATAAAGAGTAGTATATCAATACTTTTACATGTGAGTATTATTTATTACTAGCTGACGCTAGTAAATAAATAATATAAAATATTCTATATATTTATTTTATCTTTTACTGTCCAACCGCTGGGCACAGGTCTTACATAGCACATACACACACATACATACATACATACATACATACACATACACACATAACATACACATACACACATAGCCATATATATATAGCGTAGCGTAGCGTGTATATGTATAGCGTATATGACATAGCTTTCCACTCTTCCTTATGTGTGGCGTTCTCCGGCCCACGGCCCTTAAACGCCTCTAAGTTATCTAGTGTTTCCTAGGCCTCCGTCGGCGCCGACATCCGTCTACTGGTATAAAAAAGAAATTACGTTTCTTTAATGCTGTTTCCAGGCCTACAGAACCGAGGGGTTCTTCCGCGGCGTGTACCGGGGCTTCGGCTCCACAGTGATGCGAGACCTGCCCTTCAGCTTCATCGAGCTGCCGGTGTGGGAGCTGCTCAAGACGACCGTCAGGAAATATAATGATGGAGAGATTACCAGTTTTCAGGTAAGGAGAAAAATATTCTAACTTATTTCTATAAAAAGAGGAGAGCAGTGGTGGCCTTTGGTAACGGTCCCACCTTTTTTTTTTTTTGATGTTGGGAAATTATCAAATAACTTCTCTCGCTCTGGGCGGAGCGGGAGGGTGTGTCAGACTTTTGCTGACTAAAACCCACCCGTGTTCCTTCCGTTGCCTGTGTGCCGGGGCCGCGATATCCCTTTCGGACAAACTCGCAACCCTGGCAGGCATTGGCCCTTACGGACCCCGTCAGTTGGTGCTGACATCTCTTTGAGGCGCGCGTGGAACACAACGCGCCGTCGACCCGGGCCTGGTCCTTATCGGACGGCGAGCTGCCCATTGCTCACGCTGCGCTATTCGTAACGGGTTCTATAGTTTACCTGGTCGTGGTCGTCCAGTGCGCGAGATCCCTTAGTGTTCGAATCCTACTCACACTTGGTCGGTTTTCTTTGAATGGGGTTGGCCGGTGAAAACTTTAGATAGATGGCGCTAGCATAGCTTTCACCTGTCAATTTTGTATTGTGTTTTGGCTTTCCTTGTCGACTGCGTTATTTTATAATATTGAAAGAACTGTTGTAAAAAACATGTATTCGACATGGTGGATATGTGAGTTAACAGCTGAATTGAAGAAACGAGGTGCATCTTTACAAGGAAGGAAAGCTAAGCTTGTGAAATTAAATCAAATGTCAATACAATTTTTTCTAAAATTCTTCTATTTTGGTTAAAGTTATGCTAGCGCCACTGTGAAAATTTCCAACCACGTTCATCGCTTTTATAAAACAACTAGCTTTTGCCCGCGGCTTCGCCCGCGTGGATGCCGGTAGTACGTACTACCGGGATTAGTTAGATACCTAATATCCGAGGAAAAGTCATTGATTCTTACCGCTGCGCCCGCGTTGTCGGCAACCATCATTATTTTGTCACGCGTAATTTTGAATCTGTGATATCTTTTAAAGTATTCATTTTAATGATATGATGTCAGGCATATTTTAATCTAAATTAAATGCCTAATTTAAATAACATATTTTATTTGATAAAGATAAATAAAATACCGGTCAAAATAGCTTCGGAAATAACAATGAAATTTTTATCAAAATTCTGAAAGATAAAAATGGTTACTGTAGGTCATCCTTCGAAGATAGACATATGCTATCGCGGACATTATTTTTGAACTTTTTAAGATATACAATTCTGTAAAACATAAGTTTGATGTATCTCTTACGGCTTACGCGGCGCACGCCAGTTAAGCTCCCAGTTGGCATGATTTTTTCCGACATCTTCGACAATAATCGTCATATTTCAGCCAATTTACACAAAACCTTAATGTATTATACACAAAAACCTTCCGCATGGATCACTATATCAATTTAAAAAAACCGCATCAAAATCCGTTGCGTAGTTTTAAAGATCTAAGCATACATAGGGACAGACAGCGCGAAGCGACTTTGTTTTATACTATGTATAGATATATATATGTATGTATATATATACAAGATCTTGATGACAAACAAATGATGCAACCTAAATAAAAATATCTTTCTTCTTGCAGAGCGCACTCTGTGGCTCAATAGCCGGTGGCTTCGCATCCGCGGTGACGACGCCCCTGGACCTCGCGAAAACGCGCATCATGTTAGCGGACGAATACACCGTGACGCGCAAACTGCGCATCAGACCGGTGTTAACGACCATCTACGTGGAGTCAGGCTTTAAAGGCCTGTTCGCTGGAGTCATGCCGAGGATGACAGCCTTCATGATCGGAGGATTTGTATTTTTCGGCGTCTATGACGAGTCTAAAAAAATTTTGGAAACATATTTTGATAGATAGTGGTTGTGTCAGAAACTCTTTGTGTAGTTCCTAAGTATCTTCTGACTCGTCAAAGCCAAAAAGGTGGTTAGTGTTTTGTTAATTCAGAGAAATTCATTGATAAGAGCGTTTGTAGTGTGGGCGACGTCGCAAATAGCTGTCAAATATGTCATTGTTTTGATTAATTTGGCAATGTTACTTTATGGAAATATGAAATGTGGCTAACTAGCGAACTAGAATATTAATATAATAATGAATTGCAATGAATACACTGAATTTGATGTTGTAACTGTTTTAGGTGTAAAAAGGCATAAGGAAAGTTTCCAAATACTTTTTTTTACATCTAAAACGAAATATTCGGTGTTACGATATTAATGATTGCACACACAGTAATATTTCAAAATTTATCAAAACAGTGAAATATTTGACAGCTATTTGCGACGTTGCATATTTTCTGTATAAACGCTCTTAAGCAAGTTGACTATCTACTAAAATAGCCCGTATATTCAAATCACAAATCGATATCCATCGTATCAATCGCATGATGATGATTCAAATCACAACTGTCATTCTTTGACGTAAATTGACGTAAGGTGTCAATTTTCTCCTGCTGGGGTCGCGGGTTTGTCTGAAAGGGATATCGCGGCCCCAGCACACAGGCAACGGAAGGAACACGGGTGGGTTTTAGTCAGTAAAAGTCTGACACTCCCTCTCGCTCTGCCCAGAGCGGGAGGAGTCATTTGATGATTTCCCACACAAAAAAAAAAAAAGGTGTCATTTTGCTTAACAATTAATTTCCCCGACTGTACAAAGTTAATATATTATTGATTTGAGAAAGCAAATGATCTATGATCGATGTAGAATAAGTTTTAGTACGTAATTTTTGTGTTGAGTTTATTGTTTTTGTTTTTATAAAGAGTTATGGAGTCTGTCATTAATGTGTTTTTATTTAATTAATTAGTCGTCGTTTCGAATGCCCATCTCAGTAGTGTTTCGCACTGGGATACTATTGATATTGCATCGATAGGTGGAGGTTTGATACACAGTCGCTCCATGTAAAATACTGGTTTTCGGTTGCATCCGGTTAGACTGGAAGCCGACCCCATCATAGTTGGGAAAAGGCTAGGCGGGTAATGCATCATGCATCGCATTCTGTACAATAAAAAATATTGGAACTGTTTGAATTTATGTGCAGAGTTTATTTCTTGACTAGTTTATTTATTTATTTAGGCAAACCAACTAAATACACACAAGGACATGATTTTTTTGTTATAAAACGTTGCCCCGCACTAAGAATTTCTTCCTGTATCATGGGTGCGTTTATAAACATAGAAACTCACATACACTAACACCCAGACCCGGGACAACTACTTGCAGATCATACAAATATTTGTTCCGTGCGGGGATCGAACCCGCGACACGTTGCGCAGCAGTCGATCGCTCAGCCACTGCGCCAACCGTGTCGTCAAAAATATAATTAACAAATACAATAGAATTGCATGCATCTAAATTATAGGTAAGCACAGCATTTTAATTAGATCTCACTATACAATAATAATTAATACAAAGATGTATAACAATGTAATTAGAATCAGAATATCATTAATCTTTTTTATGTATTTAAAATTAACTTGAATTGAAATTAAATTGAACTGAATGAAATTAAATTGAATTGAATTGAATTAAATTAAATTAAATAAGATTGAATTGAGATTTTTAGTTCACCTGGACCAAAGATGTTTAAATTATTTGGCTCTAATTTTTAGTTCACCTGGACCAAAGATGTTTAAATTATTTGGCTCTAATTTTTAGTTCACCTGGACCAAATATGTTTAAATTATTTGGCTCTAATTTCCTCTTATGCTTTCGTATAAATACATGCCTACTTACTCATAAAGGGTGGCAGGGACATCGACGTGAAAACTGTTACCATGGATTCAGTACATGATTCTGACCTGGCGTTGAAATCTTTCGTCGTTTTTTTTTTTTTAATTGTGGTGTTTCATACATTTTGACCGCGTAGGTATTGCGCTTTTCTATGAAACAGCAGATTTAAAAAAAAATAACCGACGAGAAATATCAACGCACGGGGTTTAAAATCATGTACTGAATCGATGGTAAAAGTTTTCGCGTCGATGTCCCTGCCACCCTGTCCTGTATAATTTCTACCTACACAGATTTGAACGTATATTGCCATCTATCGGGAAATATAAACAACTCTAGTTTAATCAACGCTGTCTAGCGGCGGAAAAAACTAACGTATACTGCCATCTAGCGGCAAATAGAAAGAACTCTAACGTATACTACCATCTAGCGGCAAATAGAATGAACTCTAACATATACTGCCATCTACCGGCAAATAGAAGAACTCCAGTTCGATCATCGCCATCTATATTTTGCGTATACAACGTAAATGTACATTATTTTTGAGTTGTTTTATCTACAGGGTGGCAGGGACATCGACGCGAAAACTGATACCATGGATTCAGTACATGATTTTGAACCCCATGCATTGAAATTTTTCGTCGGTTAGTAAAAAATACCTACGCGGTCAAAATGTATTGAGCAGCTGATTATTTTTTAAATAACCGACGAAAAATTTCAACGCAGGGGTTGTTCAGAATCATGTACTAAATCCATCCAGTTTCGGTTACCTTCAGTCTGAAGGTAACCGAAACTTTCAGCAGCGCGAAGAGGATGGAATATGGTTTGGACAAATGTGCGGTTATGCATCTAAACTTTAGATTTAGATTCTAAAGCAAGGGGTATTGTGGAATCCGTGGGAACTCGAATTCCATACACCTAAGATCCCACTCCTCAATCGAAACCTACAAGTATTTGGATATGTCGGAAGCGTTAGGTATCAACTCTGCTCACTGCTTGCTGCTTGAATAAAGTATTAAATAGTCTTTTATCAGGTGGAAACAAGGTGTCTTCAACGGTTGGGTCATGCCGGTTTTGATGTACTCTTTCGGCATACTCAAATGGAGTCAGACGGAACTTGACGCCCTGGGTAGGAGGGTCCGCACACTGCTGACCGCAAATCGAATGCATCACCCACGTTCATCGAGGGTGAGATTGTATATCCCGCGGAAGTGCGGAGGTCGAGGCTTCTTAAATGCTAAGACCCTGCACAACAGTGAGGTATGCAGTCTCAGGGAATACTTCCTAGAAGCCGACGTGGGGCTGCACCGAGATATGGTCTCAGTGGACAAGGTCCTCATCCCGCTATCCTTGGCTAACAAGAACGGACGCAAACCTATAGTATTAGATACTAATGACCGCAGGGAGGTATGGCAGAGCAAAGAGCTTCACGGGCACTTTAACCGGGCCTTACAAGGGCCCGATGTAGACCTATTAGCGTCTGTATCCTGGTTGCGATTCGGTGATCTCTTTGGAGAAACCGAAGATTTTGTCTTTGCGATTATGGACGAAGTTATGATGACGAACTACCGGAAATACATTGTGAAGGACGGCACGGTATACATCTGTCGGGCATGCCACCGTCCGGGGGAATCAATCCGACACATTATTTCTGGCTGTTCTCGTCTGGCTAACGGAGACTACTTGTACAACCTTGTAGCCAGGATTATCCACCAGCTACTTGCTCTGAAATATAGTCTTGTGGAATCGGAAGTACCGTACTGTAGGTATGTATATCACGTTATATTGGGATCGATCTATCATCACTGACAGGACTATTGTTGCCAATAAGCCAGACATAGAGGTGATAAATATCGATTAGAGCGTCGTACAATGATTGTTGATATAGCGGTCTCGCATGACGAGACCTCGTGAAAGCTTTAAAAGAAAAAACTTTTTCCAAAAAATAAAAACAACCGACCGAAAAAAACACTACAAAGTGAAAAATAACTTTAATTTCGGAAGTCGATGTCTTTGGTTTTGCATTTTCGTTTTTTGCCACCGACTTCCGAAATTAAAGTTATTTTTCACTTTGTAGTGTTTTTTTTCGGAAGTCGGTTGGTTTTTTGTTTTGTAAAAAGTTTTTATTTTTCACTTTTTAGTTGTGGTACCTACCCCACACAAAGTCGAATACCAGTACCTGCTATGTAAATAACAGTCACAGGAAGTTATCATCATAATTATCATCCACATGGGTTAAGTGGGAAAAATACGTATTATTGAAGCTTACTCATAAACTATCCCAGTAAAGTTAATAAAATTTATATGGGACCAATCCGGGAGCATACCCTTTCAAACAAAAAAATTATTTTCTAAATCGGTTCACAATTGACGGAGAAATCGTCGGACATAAATAAAAAAAACTAAAAAAAAAACGTATATACGCGTCGAACATATAACCTCCTCCTTTTTGGAAGTGGGTTAAAAAAATCAGACTTTATAATGGTTCTGAGTTAAAAATATCGAATTTGTAAAAAGTTTTTATTTTTTACTTTTTAGTTATGGTACAGTCAGCATCAAAAGTTGTTGACACATTTAGATTTTTTAAATCGCTGTATAGTGAAGTGCTAATAGTGAATACGGTGTACAGCGATTTTGAAAATCTAAATGTGGTCATCAACTTTTATTCAGTCAAGTTGTCGACAACTTGAATGATTTACGTTTCTTACTAACTAAAAACTGTAGGTACTTGAGCCACAGTGACCGCGATGGGCATTCTAACAATTTTTTTTTTAAAAAAAGCCTGTTAAGCAAACTCGGGAATTTGGGCACCACTACACTCGGGTTAGGGCCAGCTTTCAAAACCTAAACTACTGTAAAAGGAGTTTACTTTTCTTCTCGACAAAGTAAGTTGTCTTCCTGTATAATGGTCAAAAGAAAACCCAGAACCAATTGAAGGCGGGGTGCTAAAATTTTGAGGCTCGCTTGTCTTGATTCTTGAGGTTTTCTTCATAAGTCGACAAAGCAAGTAATTCTTAGTTCTTTTGGAATGATTAAAAGAAAATCTAACGTATCCGAGAGTGCAAAATTTTTGAGCTCGCTACGCTCACTCTTGTATTCTACATTTTCATAGTTGCTTAGCCTTTGCTGCACAAGTCGACAATGTAACTCTTATTTCTGTTTGAAAACGAAATCAAATCCTAATAAAACAGAACCTATTCAAGGCGGGATGATAAAATTTTAAGGCTCGCTTCGCTCGCTTGTCCTCATCATTCTTGAGCTTTTCTACATAAGTCGACAAAGCAAGTAATTTTTTGTGCTTTTATTATTATTATTTATACTTTATTTCAGACTTGGTTGTCCATAGAGTGTTATTAATGAACTTTATGAACTATGTTAGTAATACACACATACAAAAACAAACTATAACAATTATCCTTATATAAAACTATATGGTAAGAATGGAAGAAGCACTTGCAAAGGACCCAAAAATGTTCTGGACATTTATTAAAAATAAAAAGAAAACGAAGAGTACTTACCCAGCAGAAATGTGTCACGAAAACAGGAGAGCATCAAGTGGACACGAAATTTGTAATTTGTTTGCAGAGAACTTTGCACAAGTCTACAATACCTCGTCGACTGTAAATGCGTCAAACCACGTTGATAGCTGTCTTGCCCTGTCCGGATTGTGTAAACTAGAATTTGGCGCTGAGGAAATATTCCGATCCCTAAGAGCCTTGGATGAGCGTAAAGGTGCTGGAAGTGACGGTATCCCCCCCGTATTTATAAAAAGATGTGCAAAAGCACTAACTATGCCTCTTAAACGTATCATCAACAGGTCAATGGCGGACGGTGTATTTCCTGAGAGGTGGAAGGAAGCTTTAATAGTCCCTATTTTCAAATCAGGAGAAAAGCAACAAATATCCAACTATCGGCCCATCTCTATTCTAAACATATTCGGAAAAATACTTGAAAAGTTAGTAACTAAAAGCCTGAATGCACATGTTAAGCAAAGTATTACAACCCACCAACATGGTTTTATCAAGTCAAGATCAACCTCTACAAACCTTATATGTTATGTCTCAGCTATATCAGAGTCTCTTGATAAAAGAATCCCGGTAGACACTATATACACAGACTTCAGTAAGGCATTTGATAAGGTTGACCATAATATACTTCTCAAAAAACTAGATCACTTAGGAATAGGGGGATCTTTGCTGAAATGGTTCCATTCTTACCTCGTTGGTAGGAATTCAAGAGTGGTAATCAACGGTCATCACTCTGATTTCTTTCCGGCAACATCGGGAGTTCCGCAGGGCTCGCACTTAGGCCCTATCCTCTTTAACATCTTCATTAACGACATTACGTTATGTTTCATGAACTCAAGTTTCTACCTGTTTGCTGATGATGTCAAAATAATGAGACCAATAGTGACAGACCTGGATGCCGCACTATTACAGGCTGATCTCGATAGAATGGCGGACTGGTGTAGAGTAAACAAAATGTCGCTTAATGTTTCTAAGTGTCATTGTATGCAATTCTCCCGCAATAAAACTGTGCAAACCCACACTTACACATTGCACCAAAAAACACTAAAAAAAGTAGATGAGGTTCGTGACCTGGGAATTGTGTTTGACAAAAAACTGAAATTTGATAGGCATATACTAAATATTACCTCAAAAGGGTTCAAGATGCTAGGATTTGTCTTGCGTAATAGCAACGAGTTTTCTAAAGCCTCAACTAGAATTCTTCTATATAATACATTAGTTCGCCCACTCCTTGAATACAATAGCACCATATGGAATCCTCACTATGACATTTACATTAAACGCCTGGAAAGTGTACAAAGCCGCTTTCTATACCATCTCTGCTATAAAGACCGTCTCGCAAAAAAAATCAGGAGCTACGACTTGAGACTACAACATTATAAAATGTCCTCGTTGTTGGATAGAAGAAAGTTTCTAGATCTCACATTTCTTCACAAACTGTTTAATGGGGTTGTTGACTGTATCGAGCTTCTTGGAAAGCTGCAGATAAGTGCTCCATCTCGGTTGCCGCGTACATGTAATTATAACCTTTTCTATGTGCCGGGTTCCAAAACAAACCTCGGACACTTCGCCGTTTTGCCGAGGCTCTGTAGGCAGTATAACGAAGCATCGAAGCGTGATGAATTGGACATTACATGCAAAATGTCAAAGTTTAAAAAAGGCTTAAAAGCCATAAATATCCAAGCCATAATTCAATAATTTTGTCTGTTGTCTTTTATGATTATTTTTTTATTATTATTATTTTATTTTTATTCTTAATGTTTTTATTATTAATTTGTTTTGTATCTCATTTTAATTCGATCTCTGATATCATGTTGTATGTTGTGATTTATTCATTGTTATATTTTCGCTTTGTCAAACTTAATGTTTTACCTAGATTATAAGAGAATGATGTGGTCTCCTATAATTGGAAGCGCACACTGTATTTGTCCCTATTCCTAAATTGTAAACTTGCATGTAATTGTGTAGCCTCTGTTGGAGATCCAATAAATAAATAAATAAATAAATCCTTTATGTAGGCTAACCCAGTGCTTCCAGATAGGACTTTCGATGTGTTCAGCAATGACCTTCAGGTAACCGTTAGGACTGTCCTCACTCTGCGCATCAACGATGCTGCTCTTTTTCTAATTACGGCATAATATCCATCTACATGTGATTCAGCAAACATCACTGATGCACGCAATAGCGACGCAGCCCCAACAACACCCTGAAGGCATTGTTATACTGAACTCTCAGAGCACTCGCGACCCGCTGCGTACACTCGTCCCACAGGCTGCAGGTATAAAAAGACTTTATACTTTTAGAATGATCAAAAGAAAATCGAACGTATCCGAGTGTGCAAAATTTTTGAGCTTGCTTCGCTCGCTCTTATATTTTTCTTTTTCATATTTGCTTGGCCTTTCCTGCATAAGTCGACAGTGTAACTCTTAGTTCTGTTTGAAAATGTAAATCAAATCCTAACTTATCCGAGACGGGGTATTAAAATTATCGAGTTAGCTTCGCTCGCTGTTCTCACCCTACATAGGTAATCCACTGTCCTAATATTTATAATTTATCGAAAAGCCAAGGTGTAGCTTAGTTACTGCGACCAACTGTGAGAAAAGATCAGAAAGTTAAAAAGTTACTTATTTAAAAAGTATGCATCATTAGATAATCAAAAAGTTTTTAGAGTAACAATTAAATATTTCCCAATATTCCTCGGCACCCATGTTGACCCCCTCCAAAATTTTAGGCTGCGTCCGCGCCTGCGCCAATGGCATCATAGCCAAGAGCCTCGACCAACACCTGAGGAGGCTCTCGTTGGATAGCTGGATCAAGGGCTTGATCCAGAAAGCGGTCTACTGGACACGGCGCATATTGTTACGAGGTTCCTCTCTCAGGAGCCTGACCAACGGTAGCTTGGACCCTGTTCCCGATACCGGTGGGCAAAAATTTGTTGTATTATTAAATATTTTTTTTGTTTTTATATCATACGTTTTTATTGAGTAAGATGAAATAAAGGAATAATATTTTTCATTCACCAGCAATTTGCTTTGAAATATAAACTTGTGGATTCTGAAGTACCGTACTACAAGTATGTGCCCGACCCAGTTCTCGAAAATAACCATGTCACGTTGTACTGGGATCGGTCTATCATTACTGACGACTATTGTTGCCAATAAGCCTGATATAGTGGTGATAGACCGATTAGCGCGCCGGGCAATGATTGTCGATTTTACCATTCCACATGAAGAGAACCTCGTGAAAGCTAAGAAAGAGATACAAATAAAATATCTCGACTTAGCACACGAGGTTGTCGACATGTGGAATGTGAGCTCGGCTATCATTATGCCGATTGTCGTAACGGCCAATGGCCTGATGGACGGAAGCCTCGACCAACATCTCTCGAGGCTCTCGCTAGGCGGTTGGATCAAGCGCCTGATTCAGAAGGCAGTACTCCTCGATACGGCTCGCATTGTGAGGAGGTTCCTGTATCTGCAGCCACAGACACCGGCGGAAAACTATTTTTATATTTTTAAATGTTTTTTATATCGTTTTTTAAGAAATATAAAAAAAAAATATATGTTAAAAAGTTTAATAAACGAAATTAATAATATTATTAATTTTTATATTATTAAATGTTTTTTTAAATATCTTTTTAGTGTGAGAAATATTTAATTAAGTAATTATAAATGAAAGAAATAAATACAAGAATTAATTATTATTAATTCTTGTATTGCTAACGGCGAGTACTTGCGCAGACACAATCTAGTGGCTAGTATTATCCACCAGCAACTTGCCTTGCAATACAACCTTGTGTAGTCAGAAGTACCATACTACAGGTATGTGCCGACCCAGTTCTCGACAATGGCTACGCCACATTGTATTGGGATCGATCTATCATCACTGACAGGACTATTGTAGCCAATAAGCCTGATAATGTGGTGATGGATCGAAGAGAGCGCCGTGCAATGATTGTTGGTATCGCTGTCTCTCATGACGAAAATCTCGTGAAAGCTGAAAAAGATTTAAACAAACAAATATCTTGACTTAGCACACGAAGTCGTCGACATTCATCGGTACAACGATTGCAGAGTCCACGTCCCACAGACGTGGACTCTGCAATCGTTGTACCGATAATAGTTACGGTTAATGGCCTAATAGCGGAGAGCCTCGACCAACACCTCAGAAGGCTCTCATTACGCGCCTGGGTCAAAGGCTTGATTCAGAAAGCAGTACTCCAGACACGGCACGCATAGTGAGGAGCCCTCTCCTCTCTCTCTTTAGAGCCCTGACCACCGGCAGCTTGCACCCTGTTTCTGATGCCGACTATTTTTTTATATTTTAAATGCTTTTTATTGCCAATTCATAAAAAATATTTAAAATTTTTATTATTATGTATACAAATGTAATAACCTAATATAGAATTAATAATATTAATTTACACTCTAATAAAATGAATGAGTCTCTTTTTGTGAACCTCAAATTAAATGAATGAACCTGTTTTTGTGAACCTCAAATAATTGAATTCGTTCGCTTGCTGCACAGTTGAACTTAGAGTGGGAAAAAAGAGCAGATAAGATAAAAAAACGAATTAGCCTTTAAATAACCTTTATTGTTCAAAAGTAACCACAACAATTTTATACATTTTATCTTTTACAAGTTTATACAGGGATATACATTTTTACTCCTTATTATTATACAAAAAACTAAAATAAGTCGAATTAATTGTTTTAAATTGTTATAATCAATCTAAAATTTTACGTTTTGGACGCGATCAATGTTTTTAAAAGTTTTTGTTTTACTTTTTAAATCGATCACATCCAAAATATTTAAAAATAATATATTATTTATTGTAATAACTAAAAATACTGTAATTACACGTATGTCTAAAATAATTGTGACATATATTCTCTATTTACTAAGAATATACATAGTTATTTTTATCAAAATATACATGTTTTTTCAATCAGTTTTAGTAATATATACAAAAATAGCAACTTTAAATACCAAAACATTAAAATTTAAGTATGTAAGTACATAAAAGGTATGTTTTTTTTTTGTTTAGATACTTACCTGGTTTGACAGGAGAGTTTTAGTTTTGAAAAACGAATAGGTATTTTTTTTTTTCAAAATGTCGACGTTTTATGCGACTGCTCACGTCTTTTTGCGATATAAAGATGTGACAGTACATCAGTAGTCATTGTGTTACCGACTACACTATAATAAGTATACCAAATATTTGATGTATAGTTTAGTTGTCAATAGGATTATATACAAACGTTCCGCGTCCTAACCAACGCGATCGTCCCACGAGTATGCGATCGTGGCGTTCATTTTGTTCGGCGAATCCGAATGCGTGTTCGCGTCGACAGAGGGCGTAAATATAAACGCGGCAATCGCGTATTCGCGCGAAAGATTTTTTTGGTTAGGACGCGGGGTCATTGTTTTTACAGTTCCAATTCAAACGGATTTAAAAAGTTAATATTCGATTTATATAGCTCTTATCTAAGTTGGTATTACATCATTGCAATGAAAATAAAATAAATATCTACGTATAAATATCTACGGAAAATACATGAAAAATATAAAAGTAAAGGCAAAAAAGAATTGTGTATTGAAAGGTATTATTGTTTGACAGTGTGTATTTTTATGTAATAATTTATGCTTATTACCATTTATATAATTACTCTTACTAACGTAAGAAAGAATGTACTCCATATAATATGAAGCTAACTTGGCAAATTTTATAATGATGGAGAAAAAAACAGAAATTTTATTTGAAGTAAAAATAATGATTAATAAAAATAATTTTCCCTAAAGTTGCGAAAGAAAATTAGACCCTTGCCAAGTTGAAAACTTATATAATAATAAAAGAATAACTTTGGAGTATCATAGCCGATGTAAGGTCCCCATATCTAACTATATATTTAGGAACCTAAATATAATAGCAGCGAATGTCGCCCTGCCCGAAGTAACTTAAATAATTCTGCAACCACACACCAAAAAATTAGAATCTAGAATGTAATACAAGAAATTGATAATAGATGGCGTTGGTTTAAATTTTAGCTTAGTTTACTTATTGATATATGTTTATGTTAATGTTTCGGACTTAATAAATATAGATGGCGCTACTGATTGATTTAAAGACCAATGTTTTTATTTTGTGACTTGATTGCGTATTTTGCGACATTTCAACATCATAATATTTTAAATATTGATGTTCTTCTAACTATGACCAGTGATGTTTGACATAACATTGATGTGTTTATCTGTAAATTACTCATCGCAACAATAACGATAAAAGTAATGAATCAATAGGCACACATCGAACACAATTTCAGCCACGTATCAGCAGATTCGCTTTAATTTAACGAAACATCCGCTAGATGGCATTATAATATAACCTCAACACGAAACTGCGTAAAATAAAATAGCAGACGGCGTTGTAACTTTCAAAACCAGACCACTAAATGGCGCTATTACAAAATTTCACACCATCATTTATTTATCTGAATATAATATTGCTTGTGTGTGAGCCGCGGTGTGAACTGTTGTCTCTGGTCGTGTGACGTCGGAAGGGGTTCCAAGATGGCGCCCGGCGGGCCGAGGACCGCGCAGTCACAGCTGTGGAGCCGCTGGAAGCTGTGGACGCGGCTGATACCGAGCCTTGGTTCGAGTTCGACTGCCGAGAGGTTTCTGGTGACGCCTAGAAACAGCATAAATAAGATGTTATTCAATTGTGCATGCTGTCGTTCACGATTGAGCGCTCCACCTTGAAGTACAATAGTTATATAGCTTGCAAGGTCATTAAAGTCATCATAATGGTTTATAGTGGAAGTATATGGTCTAATATAATACCCAGGTGAAGATGCTGTTCCTTTCATTTGGTTGATTATGTGGGTTGTGTTTGTGGTAAAAAATGGATTGCATACTTATTTAAAGACTTTTTCATTGCTAGCTTCACTACTTACTATTATAAGATGAATCGAAAGCTTTGTATACTACGTACCTTTACACAGCTCTTATCCATCGGCGTGGCTAACTTCATAGTGAGTGTGTCTCCAGCCTGTTGTATAAGTCGCACCACCTCGTCGTGTGAGCTCCACTTCACGTCTATGTCACCGATGCAGATTATGAAGTCACCTTCACGCATGCCACCGCTCTGGAATGAGACAGGTAAGAGTTTATTTAGGAAGTGTTTTTCATTCATGCTATGTTTTAGTTTGCTTGATCGTTAAAGTAAGGCGTGCTGCATAATTGTTCGGATTGGTATTAACCAACACAGCTGGGCGGCACAATCGAGTATATGTAGTAATTGCTTCGGGTCGGCTTTGTTGTTCATCAAAACTGTGTAGCAAGCCTTAGGACTCATTTTTAACCTACTTCCAAAAGGAGGAGGTTATAAATTCGATTGTTTTTTTTTTTTCCAATCATTATTTGGTTGATTTATTTCTGTAGCCTACAACTGCTTAAGCTTTACACTTCATTAGATTTGGAATCAGAATTTGAAGAAGTCTATTGCTGTATTTAAGCTTCTTAACAGTTACGAGAAAATATCTTTTAAGAGCTGATCGTGGTTGACTTCTGATTCAAAATTATATAAATATGTGGAATCATCGATACGAAGAAGAAGGAGCTATACGTTATGAAAAATGTCATAAAATAATAATACTTACATCAGCCAAAGAGTTAGGCTCAACCCCTGCTATAACAACCGGCGCATCTCCTCTCACGGAGAACCCGAAGCCTTCATCTTCAGTCTTCGCGTTCGACACATTGTATTCACTCGCCGCCCTTCTCAGAGGATCCTTACTCCTCCCATTCTTCACTTTACCGTTACACTCCTTCACTCCATTCTCTATCTTACCCTCCCCATTAGTTTTATACTCATTCGGTGAATCATAATCCAAGACTTTCGGATGATATTCGTAATTATTATTGTTATAACTATTTATGTATACTCCATTTTGTTTTGTGACTCTATGAAGCTTCTTTTTCTCATAATCGTTGGTATATTTCTCGTCGCTTCTAATTATTTGGTTGTAGTAAGTGCTGTTGTCTTCCGATCGGTCTCGTTTCTCGCTCCTGTGTTTGCCGTTTCTGGTTTCTTCGTATTCTTCGGTGTTTCCGTTTCGTGGTCTCTCGATGCGTCGAGATCCGTCCCTGTACTTCTGCAGTTGGACGAGGCGGGGCGCGCTCCAGTGACGTTTGGCAGAGAATATGGCGATTGGTCCTAGAGACTTGAATAGGTCTTCTACTCTGTGCTGAGCGAAGTCCGGTTGTGTTAAGGCCAGTTGGAATTTTGATGAGGCTGTGGATCAGAATATATCATAATTATTCATTTGATGTAGAGTATAAAATAAATTATATATAAAAAATGAGCCCCTTAATAAAATTATGCCTTGGTTTTTTTGAGTAGGCATTGGATTAAAATTCAAAATATTGTAATAATCCATAGTTGTATTATCACAATTCGGACCATTTATTTCGTCTGAGAATCACAATCGGAACATTGTAAATGTAAACTATCGAAATACGTGAGCGTACTAGACTAGTTTATCACATAGCAAATTGCTTGTTCAGTTTACTGGCTATTTCCTCGGGGACTCGTTCGTTATTCTAATACGGTATCTATCACATTTTATCTACAGCCAAACAACAGCTGGACTCTTCTGTAGAAATCTCAACGTGAAAACTTAGGTGAAGTGAACTGTCAATAGTGTCAATCCTTTGTATCAAATGGAATGATACTCGTAGCTCACTTCACCTGAGTTTTGACGTTGAAATTTTTACAGAATAGATCGTCAGTTCTCTTGTTTTAAAATCAGTGTACTCACGCTGTACATTGGGCGCGTCGATAAGATCGTTGAAGTCGTTGGCGTCGCGGTCGCGGTGCTGCGCGCCCTCGCGCGCGGCGCGCTCGGCGTGCGCGCGCACCACGCGCGACAGCGCCTCCTTGCCGCGCAGCTCGCTGGAATGTAGCGACATCTGTTAGATGCTTGCGGAAGGTTCAGTGAAAGATTATGTCTGAACTTTAAAAGAGACTGCGACTTCTGAGTTTGTTTCGGCCTTTCTTCTCAGAGTAGTCAGATAGGAAACGCCGACCTCACCTAGCTTATTTTAAATATTTTTTTATATGACGTGTAAAAGTGATTCCGATATCCTATTTACAGAATAAACAATTTCATTTAATTTAATTTCATAACGTGTTTTAGTTTGTAAGTACTATAGGTAGACGGCGATTTTAAGTAATTTACTGTGTGTACATAAATAATAAAATAAAAATAAATAAATAAAATATATATATCCTATTACCTTTTTGAGGAACAGTTATCTCGTAACACACCTATACAGACCACAATACAAAATTACTTTACGAAAGCTGTCTGTAAGTCTAATTAACGTCAAGTGAGTAACTACCTACGTACTTTTTACTGTTTAACCAGTTTTTCCAAAGAAATACTTTTTCCATTTTGCCTGTGCCTGATAGTAACTCCATGATGCGCTTAGCAATGCCATTAAACAGCAGATGACTTCATGTAGGGGGAACAACGACCCTTACTAATGAGGAATACGACGCAACGAGGAGAAAGATAAAAGCTATTGTTTAGAATGTGACTAACCGACACATCCTCTGCAGCCTAAGCGCCTCTTCGTACAGTGTGAGTGCCTCCGCGAGATGCGCGCGACCGAGCGCTATCCAGTCCACGTCCGCGTCCTTCAGGGTCGGGGTTATGGACGAGCCTGGAAGTAAATCAAAATAAATGAATAATATTAATAGGTGTCTCATTCTATTAAGAGTTTGGTAGGGCTTCGGCCCCTTGTACGCCATCCAAAGGTCTCACAATACAATTTGCCAAATTTGAGGAGTTACAAACTAAGCGTCGCTTGTATCTATGGGCTCAGATATTCAGTCCTTATAACAAAGTTTGTCTTGAGTTAGCTCAGTTTTGTGGCTATACAGCTATGCAGTTACGTTGCAGGCAATACCAACTTCCTGGGGCCACAAAACTGCCACTTTAGCAATTCTGCTAAAAGCGATCAATTTCCTGAATTCCCAAAAATTCATTAGCAATTCCTATAATTGTCGTGAAACGGTGACATATATTAGCTGAATAATATCTCAATTCAATTCATATCTGAATTATAAGTGTAAATATTGCCATATTGGAGGAAATGAATCGCTTTTAGCAGAATTGCTAAAGTGGCCGTTTTAGGCCCCCTGAAGTGTGACTCCGTAAAGACGATATTTTGCGGGTCTTCGTCTCTCTTTTGTCTTGACTGGTTAGTGACTAACCTGGTGTCAGAGTTTTATGCCACCCATGGGCCAGTTAGAAGCAGGTAAAAGGTGTTTGTCGCTGCATACGATTGTTAAGTGAAAAAATTGCTAGTGCGATGCAGGATGCTTCAGCATGAGAAAATAAGCCACAGTAGGTACCTGTTAAACACGGCAGTTTATTCCTGTTTAGTATAGGTGTTTTTTGACACCCCAGGATTTCTTTCGTCATCTTACCATTATCGAGATGTGTGTCAGCATCGTACAGAGATGCAAGGCGGCTGGGAGACCGCGCTGTCGCCGGCATGTTCAGCAGACCTGTCGCACAGTACTGGTGCGCCAACGCTGAAGAAAATAACCATATGTATTATTAAGAAACACGTTTCTGTGATCAGATGTGGATTTTATGAAACTTTGTCAATGTCTAAACCTAAAAAGGCTGATCTAGGCAACGTTGTTGTACCTAAATGTTCAAGAGTCAAAACAGGTATTGGAAAAACGAATAGAAATCTTTACGGGTATAAAATAAAGAACCATTACACCTTGTCAATTTTCCTCGGGAAGATTAAAAATAACACCTTATATACCTTTATAAAACTCAGTCTTGACGTGGACTAAAGAGACCCACGAGTATGGCACGTAGTTGAACACACCCTCCGATTGCATCTGAAACAAACAAAATAGATTTTTAATAATGATACTGATATTTTTCTCAAAGAAAATGAAAAATATCTGGTTTAACATCATTATCTGGTTTAACATCATAATGAGTTCGGCTTTTCAATGAAAAAGATACTGGATAACGATCAACACGTCTTGTTTAAATAACAGGATAGTTCGAGATGTTACCGTCAACTGAACTATTGTATAGGAAGGGATAAGGGTTACCAGATCGTTTAAAAGGTACTGAACGCCTGACAAAAAGTACATTTGCAAAAGAGTCCAGAGAGTTTATTTTATTTAAAAATATCTCCTTATGTCGAAAAGTCCGGACGGGGGCTAAAACAGAAGGGCTGTACCAAAAGAACTTTCACGACATAATTACTTTCTACTGAAAGTAAAGAAGGAGCCACTGCATGGGTGACTATTAAATAGTTATACCTTATCATAGAGCTGGCGGTAGGTGTTCGCGAGATGCGCGGCCTCGTGCGCGAGGTCGAGGCACAGCTCGGGCGCGCGCCGCAGCTCGCCGCGCGCCTCGCCCGCCTGCAGCTGCAGCTTCTCGAACAGGCACTCGCGAGCTTGCGCCTGGACATACCAATCTAGTTATTAAATTCGAATGGGTCTTTAAAGAGACCAGGATAGCTATTCACAAACATTCGTTACGCTTCTGTGAATATAATAAAAAAATGTTTTAAAATTATCTTTTCAAACGCATTTTAAATTATTCAGCAGCACTCCTATGTACACTCAAATATAAAAACCTACGGGCACTTTGGATTGATAAGGAATCGGTCAGTCAGAAAGATGAAGCTATATAGTTGCCCATTCCAAAGCGTAGTAGGTTTTTATTGAGATTAAGTCACTTCATGGACACTCTTTTAATCAGAATATTGTTACAAAATACAGGTTACTTACAGTCATAAGCGCGGCGAGTACGAGCAGCGTGTCGGCGGCGAGGTCGACGGAGGGCGCGTTGGTGAAGTTGTCGAGCACGTAGCGCAGCGCGCCCGCCGCGCGCAGCCACGCCTCCACGCCGCCGTCCAGACCCGAGCACGTCGAGCGGTCCTGAGGGTGACGCACACTTAAATATTGGTTTTATTGTAAAACATACTTAGGAGATACGCTATCCTGTTCACCAAAACTTTGATCAAGATTGAAGTGGTGAAGAAGAAGATGACGGGGTGATTTGACAATAAAAAAACAGACCTTATGTTTGTAATTTTGGGGCGATTATATCAGTGCCACAATTGCGAAAACATTGCTTTTCAGTCTCCAATCCGATTTTTTATGAGTCGCATTTTCAGCGCTATTATAGTGCGCTTTGTTAGGAGACAAAATCATGTGTGCAGTGAGCAGTATACCATGTTCTTACCTGTTTAGCGCCGAGTTGTGTGTAGATGCCAGCTATGTTGAACAAGACACAAGCTTTCTCGAAAGCCACTGTTCGCTGGCAAGACGGGACTCCTGCCAAAATTAAAATAACATTATTATGCAAAATTCAATCAGTGTCCATTAATTACTTATTTTACTCAATATTCAAAATTATACAACTAACGCCATCTGTGTGATGTTCCCAAAATTAAAAAAAGACGTGTGGCACTCGGAGACTGCCGCGGTAAAGCTATTGCATAGCATTTTTTATCAACGTATGCAATTTGTGCAATAGCTTAAAAAGCTACGCCATCTGTGTTGAAAGTTTGCAATCATTCAAATAGTTTTGCTACTTCTTAATAGATGGCGCTATAAAAATCCATATGCATTTCAATTTACTTTTTCCTTTTTTAACCATTTATCAATCCAATAGATAATTTGGGTTAAGGGAATATGGGCCTTATGTAGACTAGTCCAATATACCTGTTAACGAATCGAACCACTCGAAGTAGACTCCAAGCGATCGGTCGGGCGGGAAGAACCGTCGCTCGATGAAATACAGTTGATTGTAGTACTTGAAGAGCAACGCCACGCCCGAACTGGACCGCACCGGCGTGCGCATCGCCTGAGCAAAGTCAGAGTATAATTAAGAACCACCAATTATCATCATCATCAGGTTAAAGCAGTCCACTTCTGGGATTAGCCCTTCATGATCGCATGACATTTAACTCTACCGACTACTGTTGGCCAGTCGCTCACAACCAGCAGGAAGGCAGTATCATCACAACGGTAATGTTTTCCCATTGTTTGTCTTATTTGCTTTAGTATATTAATGTGTATTTATTTGTGCTTATATTTATTCAGGGTGGTGGGACATCGACACGTAAACTGATACCATGGATTCACTATATGATTCTGAACACCCCGGCGTTGAAATTTTTGTTTTTTTTTTTTTTGTTTTTTAAAACTGTTCCATACATTTTGACCGCGTAGGTATTGTATATTTCTATGAAACAGGTGTTTTATTTTTAATAACCGACCAAAAATTTCAACGCAGGGGATTGTAGAATCACGTACTGAATCCATGTTTTCGCGTCGATGTCCCTGCCACCCTGTATAATTAGGTGTATTTGGATTTTTCATCCTGTATATTAAACATTTATATTTTATTATATATTTTTTAATATGTAGGTATATATTATCTTTATATAAAAAAAAAAAAAAACTAAATTCTCGCTATTGCACCTGCCACTGTTTGTCTCTGCATCACTCAAAGGTTGTCTGGTAGAAAATGCCTATGGCATTAAGTCCGCCTCTGTACATTTGTGTGGTTGAAGTAAAAAAAAAAAAAGAGCTCTAGCCTAAGAGCGCTCTGTACTACGTTTGCCTTGATTCGCGATATCAACTCAAGAACACGACTTCACAATCGCCATCGGTAGCGCAACAGTGCGTTGGATAAAGTAAAAAAAAATGTTGCTAATCATCAACTTTAACTCGGCATATTGCAGTTTCCAGCTGGAAATAGAGCTTTCCAAAGTTGCTTCTACCCTAGCTCATCGTCCATCAAATGTCTCATGTGTTTCGGAAGCACCTAAATATCAATAAGTAGAGGCAATAGCTGAGTCATGGCGTCAATAGACAAAACATTCTCGGAATACTAGGAGACTGCCTGACTGCATGTATCTGTCTCCTATTTGAGACCGTCGAATCAGCCCGTAACAATAAATTTGTTTCTTTCTATTTTCATAGTTTGACGCAAAGATTTCAATCGTAGGTTCGCCCTGCCGCGTCAAAATATGGTGGCGTTTCTGTTTCGTTTTGACACCTCTGACACAATGTAGCAGAACTAGACTTGATTGTCATGAAAACTCTAATATTATTGTGCGAGCGCACTCTTTTCAGTATGAACACTTTTACGGTGAGGGCAAATCTAACGATTTAAATCTTTGGTTTTACGGTGTTTTTCTTCTTAAGCAAATCAACGCATTTTTTTAAAATTCTACTCTCTGAAACGAAGAGTCTCTGTAGTTACCTGTCTCATATCCATAAAGTCTGATATAGCGTCCTCATACGCCGCGGCATCTTCGCTGTAGTGTTCCAGGATGAAGTCTTTGAAGGGCTCTCGGAAGTCGACCTCCTTGGTCTCCTTCAGACCCAGCGGGATCATCGGCATGACGCATTCTTTGCCGCTGCCGAAGAAGATATGAATTTATAGCACTGGTAAAACAGGGTAGAAACTTAATCATAGAACTCATACGCCATGCCGCCATATATATTGGAAGTGAACCCTCCGGGAGGGTTGCTGGCATTACGTTTGCGCTAAAGTTAACCATCGCAAACGGTCAATGGCATTAGGTTTAAAACCGTGTTATAAAACACTGTAAAATAGTGTTTTCAGTGGGTCTTGTCGCGACGTAGTTTCCAACCTTTTATTAGTAAATATTTGTAAACGAGAACAAAAAATGAAAAAAACAAAATGCTTGGGTTTTAAAACCAACGCTACATGCGTTGGTTTTAAAACCCAAGCATTTTGTATTGGTTAATTTTTTGTTCTCGTTTACAATCAATCTTGTTAAAATATACATCAGATTTTACTTTCACGGTCTAAAATGCTGAATTCACTAAGAAGAACCTTAATTCTAAATGAGCCCTCGGCATCACTTATGCGACTAGGTGAACCATCCGACGGGCTCCCGGCACTGACCGTGTTAACATAGGGAAGAGGGAAGGACTGGAACCATTATGACAATCGTTAACCTCGCCCCCTGTCATTGTCCTGATCAAGTTTATTATCACAAACCGATGTTTTTTTATTTCGTATTTGCACGTAAGCTTTAAACCACCACATCCGGCCGGGTTAATGGGATGCAATTACACAAAATAGCAAAAATAATCGTCACCTGACCAAAGTCAAAGTCACGACATTAACCTTCTCAGGTTCATAAGACAGATAAAAATATACATAAGTTGCACGGTTCCAAATGTGGTCAGATAACGTGTTCCTTCCCCTCGTATCTTTCCTCCTGTCGTCTGGCAGGTTCTTCTTTAGATATAAAAGAGCCTACAAGACGTCAGAAGACCATTGTACCTTCGTATCTCAGCGAAAGGATGTAGTGAATGGGGCAGTACGTTACTAAACTGGCATCTTTGAGCACCCTATAATTTTAGCGAGTTAACCTCCTCGTAAAAGTCGTAAAGAACCAAAGAGTACGAAAACAAAGCACAGATAAATGCAGCCGTGCCGTGTTGCTAATTTGGACCAGTCATTAACAATCTCAGAAAGAAAGCTTGTCTGTTTAATATAATAATACGTTCGGTCTAAATATTATTACTATTATAGAAGCTAAATAATCGCCTACGGGTAACAGTCATTTCGCTTGAAATATTAGCTTATTTAATTTTTAAACGGTTTGAGATTTTTACCTTTCTATACGAGTTTTAACCAATCAGTCAGTGGAGCAAATATTTTCGCAATACTGAGAACTGTAATTTAAATATAAAAAAGTAACTTTTTATTAACAGCCTACAAAACAAAACAGAAATAAAAATATTTCATAATTGTAACTACATCAAACTACACAGATATAAAAAGTTCGCATTCCTTACAAAAGAACGTAGATTAGCGCGCGCATTCCACTCTGTTAGTCTATGGTTACAATATGGCGGAGCGCGGGAAAATGCAACAATGGCGGAAACTGTTTTTTATTTTATCTCAACTTTAATTGGCGAGCGGTAATTGAATTGTAACGATATTTTGTTTCGTTTTAGTTGTTGAAATTATTTGAAAGAAATTAATTGGGAAAACTTTACTTTACTTAATTACGTACCGTAATTATTTCTCATGTCGGATAGTACGATGGAGAGAAAATGATTATACTGAAGAGGTAAGTAATTAGTTACATCTCTTGAGCCTTTTCACTAAGGTAGGCCAGAAAAGCGACGATAAAAGTGTGCTTCAACTTTGAAGTCTAAAACTTTGGTTTCCGAAGCAAGCGGAGAACGGTCACACATGTAAAAGACTTGACTTTACGTCTGACATAGACATTCTGTCTATGCAATCAACGCCACTTTGAAATGTCAAGTTATATTGGACATAAATTAAAGTTAAAATCTGTTTATCTGTATCTTTATATCTCTATGCTGTATATATTATATAAGATTTTAGATACAAACATATAATCAGAAAGACATAAATCTTGTAATAAAACAATAAAAAAACCGGACCGTTGATTAATTGGAGCGGGTTACGACACAGTTTTCCTGTTTGTCATCATTGTTATGTCTTGAAACGGCAGAAAAAGGAACTTCACCAAAATATGTTTGTTTCAGGCTATTTTTAGTCTGCTCATTGCACAGTAGAATATGCTTTACCGTCTCAGCAGTAAGTATATGGGGTCGTAAATAAGGGTCGTAATGTCAATACTGCAAAATGACATTCAGCCTTCTATAAAAATAAAAAATAATATTTCATCAATAGGCCAAGCCGTTAAAAAGTTTTTAAGTTCAAGCGGCTGTCCAAATACGGAGCATTTTTGACACCTTAAAATGTCAAATACTGGTAAACACAAAAAAAAATCATGAAGGCCGTTATTTTATGACGGAACTGCTTTCCAAGAAACCCAATCTTAAGTTATATTTAGGTAGGTATAGATTTCTATGACAGATACACAAGACATGATACCAATATACCTTTTTCCCAATCAAAAAACTTAATATTTCACGAACAGAACCCCGTGAAGATCCCACCTCACCCGCCATGTAACCGCATCGCGTCTCATTACTGCCCATTCTCTTTTTGTGCCCACCTTTTAACTCGCGCTACCTTTTTTTCTATAATAACTACGATTATATACAATTTTACACTTCTAAAGTGTTCGTTTTTTGTTCAGCCCCCAAGTGTTATGGCTTGATGATACTGGTCAACCTGTTTTTAGAAGACTTCTTTTGTTTTTCTCCGACTGCCCCAGAAGGAGAGTTGTACTTTTGTTTGTAATGAATAAACTCAAAAACTACTGGACTGATTTTAACAATAGGGAAGATGACAAAAACTTTTTTTTAGTCCGTCTTTGAGATTATTTAAAAATATTGGACACGTATTTAATATTTTTTAACGTAATCTAAAGATTACGGCGATACATTGAGGTAAAATGTCCCATGACGTCAAAAGTATGTAGATTTTATACATACTAGTGACGTAGCGACCCCCACTCCCCAACTTAAAATGCGTTTTATCTAAGTAATTTTTTATTAATATGATAAAGCAAAAAATACGTGTCTAATATTTTTTTATTATCTGACTGACGGACTAATTAGTTTTTTTTTTTTATCCAGGCATCATCCCTATTCTTTCGCCAGTAGAATGCTATATTATCACTGAGTATCCTAACTAATATTATTACGAAAATTTGTTACGCTTTCACGCTTAATTAAACGGCTTAACGGATTTGGATGAAATTTGGCAAATGGGTATACCATGACCTGGAGATGGACATAGGCTGCTTTTCATCCTGGATCGCATACAAAGTAGCGGGCAACGCTCGCTGGCAGAAACTAGTTTAATGTATTCTGTTTTTGGCCTGGCGCTGTGGGGCAAAACATTTTTGGTAAGAATGATGTTATGTACCTACCATAACATCACGCCTGTATTCCCCGAAGGGTTGGGCTGAGGTGTACCTATAGCACACCCACATTTCGCCAGTTATGTTTAAGTCCCATGTAATAGGGGGCGAGCCTATTGCCATCAACTGGGCACTAATCCAGATTACGAGCTACTACTGAGAAATTCCAGATGAAAACCCAATTACACGTTGCCCGACCTTGGAACCGAACCCAGGACTTCATGCTCCATGCGCTTGTGACCACGAGACCAAAGAGGCGGTCTTTTCAGACAGCTTTTTTCCGATTTTTATCAATTGATGCAATTGATGTAGAGCATTTTTTTTCGTCCAATTGATTATTATTTTTGTACTGTCTAAGTGACTTTGTTAATAAATTAATAAACTGTCGAAAACCTTTCTCAACAATATCCTATTCTGTCACAGTTCACCAGAAACTGACTTGACTATTTCTCACCAGTGAAATTAAAATAATTTGTAAAAACTTAATTTAAATGAGACATTTCTATCGACGGCCTTGTCGACATGACATCATATGCAAATACAAGAAGTCGTCCGAATTCCGGTCGAGTCATGCATTAATAGACAGGCGAGCATCACGAACATTTTGTTCCGAATCAATCCGGTTTGCACAGACCAATATGTCTTGAAACGGCAGAAAAAGGAACTTCACCAAAATATGTTTGTTAGCATAAGGCTATTTTTTGTCTGCTCATTGCACAGTAGGATATGCTTTACCGTCTCAGCAATAAGTATACGGGGTCGTATTGTCAACAGTGCAGAATGACATTCAGTCTTCTTTAGAGTGCGTTTTATCAAATAGTTCATATGCCGTAATATTGACTCCACTGACAATTGCCACTGGTCTGTTGTTAAAGTTCAACAGTGGAACCAACAATGATATAAGAAAGAATTTGAAAACGGACATCATGTAAAAGACTTGACTGTACGTCTGACATAGACATTCTGTCTATGCAATCAACGCCATTTTGAAATGTCAAGTTATATTGGACATAAATATGAGTTAAAATCTGTTTAACTGTATCTTTATATCTCTATGCTGTATATATTAAGATTTTAGATACAAACATATAATCAGAAAGACATAAATCTTGTAATAAAACAATAAAAAACCGGACAGTTGATTAATTGGAGCGGCTTACGACACAGTTTTCCTGTTTGTCATCATTAATAACAATTTTGATGAGCCGAGATCTCACTGTCAGCGGGTGATATTTTTATGCAGATATTTGATTATATTCTCATTTACAATTAATATTTTCACACCAGTAGAGTATGACGGAAATCAAACAATGTATTTTATATTTGTCAACTTAAAAGTACCTCACAAATTTATTGCGGAGAAATGATTCTTGTTTTTAAAACGAGTGTTTTTCTTGTGCTATAGAAAATTTAAGAATAATTAGGTAACTGTCCGTATTCCACAGTGGAAATTGAGAGATGATTTTTTTGCCAGGGTCACGGTAAACTTTAAATACCTATAAGCAACCTTTAAGTTACCTTTGCAACTAAAAATGTAAATAAAACTTTTCACAAAAAACAACAATTTCCAAATTAAAGTAATTTTTCACTTTGTAGTGTTTTTTTTGGAAGTCAGTTGTTTTAGTTATTTTTCATATTTTTGTTGTGTGTACCTACCCCGCACAAATTAGAATACCACTACTTGCTATGTAAATAACAGTGACATGAAGTTATCATCATATCATCCACATATTATACTAAATGGGAAAAATACGTACTATTGAAGCTTACTCAAAAACTATCCAACCAAACTTAATAAAATTTATATGGAGCCAAAAAAAAATCTAAATCGGTCCACAATTGACGGAGAAAACAGTGAACATACATCAAATAAAAAATAAAAAAACATACATACGCGACAAACATAACCTCCTCTTTTTTGGAAGTCGGTTAATAAAACGTACAGTAATACTACACATAACACTACACAGGCAGACACATAATATGTAACATGTATTTTAAATATCTAGTAATAAAATTAATGTCTGTACAACAGCGACATTAAAACAGCCGAGTTTGTTTTATAGCCTGTAATAGAGTCATGGTTGAAGTAACGAGATTTTATAAAGGATATTTGCGCAATAATGGAGCTTATGTTACGCTTAGAAGCCATGAGAAGTAGATTTAAAATACATAATAAATACTAGCTAAAATAATTTACTACAAACAACGAAAATGGTGACTAATGACTTTAGCAACTATCTAGTAAGGTTGTTAATATAGATAAGTTGACATATACAAGCTTAGTTTTTGTTTACCCTAAACCTCTTAAGGGGTCATTGTACTCATCATTATGAACAACTTTCACTATGGGACCAACGCTGAAATCGCGATAAAATAAAAAACTGCTGTTCCCTAAATTTCGACGAGATATGCTAACATAAATGTAGGAAACAGCTGATTTAATTTCGCAATTCCAGCGTTGGTCCCATAGTGAAAGTTGTTCATAATGATGAGTACAATGACCCCTTAAGAGGTTTAGTGTAAACAAAAACTAAGGTTGTATACCGACATCAGTAGGTGCATGTCATAATAACGTTTCATATACGTAATGTGCTAACTACATTGGCTCCAATAAATTAACTTGTTTAAAAACATTGGCACGCAGGACGCAACAGAGCGAAAATCACTATAAAACACCCATTTTCAGTTACACGATTTACTAGCTATACGTTTCAACTGCTTTGAAATCTGACCCGCCACGCTCTCCGCTCACAGCATGACCTAGCCTGTCTATATGCAAATCATCTTATTGCTACATATATTGCATAACCTACTCAGGACAACATGTGTCTACTTTTACTATAAAGTACCTGTTAGTCTTTATTAAAACATCGAACGTTATTACTGTCACAGGTGTATTATACATACCTATTCTTATTGTTGTCCTAGGGGCGTTGTTTGTGAAAGCGTTTTCGTAACTTCAATAGTTTTGCCTTCAGGCGATTTGGTGTGAGTGTTTAATTTGTGATATGTCACAGATTTGCTTTCAGGTTTTCTTTTCGGTTTCGCCACATTTTAGGTATAATCTGAGCTATTGACCACGCAAAACGCATCGCAGCATGTTCCGTTAATAATCTAGATACCTACTAGCGATTCGCCACTGCATCGGATTTTTTTAGGATATGACAAAGCATCTAGATTTCTTTATGAATGTAAGTTACATATTTCTCGGAAATACGTTACTGAGTTTAATAATCGGGAAGCTACCGCCCAACCAGCCAGCCAGCGTTCGACAGAGTCTACAACATAATGCTCGGACCAGCCGGGGATAAGCAAAGTTCGTGGGTGGTGATGAAGCAGTGAAGACGTCTAGAAACTGTCGCGCGTTTCGAATAGTTGTGTCGTGTACCTACAGTGTGTGAATTGCTAGTATGATTCATTTTATTGTAAATTATAATTTGAACGGTTTTTCTATTGCGCAATAACCAAGACTACCTACAGTACGCCCACAGTAGTTAAAATATGCAGGCGATAATAACGACAGAGATATACCCACCGCCATTATTGTAATGTATTACATAAACAAACCTTCCGAATGAATTCTCTAAATGATGGTGAAAACCGAGTCAGACTCTGGTGCTGGTCACACAGACAGACACAAAAACTGGCTTTGTTTTATACCATGTTTAGATGTTATAGATGTAGAGCGAATAAGGTAAATAGAGCACTGCACAGCATAGCGCAGTTTGGCTTTTTTTTTATTTTTGGGTGGAAAATTATCAAATAACTTCTCCCGCTCTGGACGGAGCGGGAGGGCGTGTCACACTTTTACTGACTAAAACCCACCCGTGTTCCTTCCGTTGTCTGTGTGCCGGGGCCGCGATATCGCTTTCGGACAAACGTAACCCTGGCAGTGATTAATCACCCTAAAAGACGAGAATATGAAGAAAAATAAACTAAGGAACAATGTAGGGACAACATGCAAAAAAATACGTAAGTGTGACATACTTGCATGATGAATTCCTTTAAAGCCAAAACAGTTGAAAGAAACTGAAGCTTCTTGAGCATAATGTACTAATTACGTGAAAGTCAAACGACGAGTTTGTGTCTCTTAGACTGCGCAGGAGAGCACTGAATGTGATGCCAACCATCATCGACAAAAATGTGAGCAAGTAAGTTAGAAAAGACGACTAGGTCCGGTCCGAAAAGTCAAGAAACGGATTGTTTTCATACTAATCATGACTAATTTGAATGCCTTACACCAGTCAATTTAGAAGGCGTCAGCCGTAAGCTTGCAAACTCAAAACTCAAACTCAAAGCATTTATTTCAAATAAACCCATTACAGGCACTTTCGAATTGTCAAGGGGTCGGTCAGTCAGAAATATGAAGCTAATTGCCCATTCCAACGCGTAGTAGGTTCCTATGGAGAAGAACGGTCAATAAACTCCACGGAAACTCTTTTAAATCAGAATATTGTAACAAAATATTGGTTACATCATTCATGTTGTAATTATTTATGTGAGAACAATGTAGAGAGACGTGCACGTTAAAAGCGTCCGTAATAAAACAAAAACAAATTCAAATAAGCCTTGGCAGCTAAGAGAAGACTAGTCCCCACTGACGGCGCGGCGCCCGTTCACGAACATGACGCATGGATCAGCACCATTGCCTGCCCATCTTGCCTGCCTTCTTATAAGTACTTGAAATGAAAAGCCAAGCCAATTCCAATGCTTAAATACCACCGGCACACCCTACTAAACATGCTTATTCTCCATAATCTTGACAACCCTAGAGCTCAGACAATTCGTCAAGGTGATTCAGATAATTTGAGTCTAAAATAACAATTTATTGGACCAATATAAAGAACTAATTTAAAAAGTAGAATAATATAATTATTTATCATTATGTAGGTAGAGCTTGATTAAAAAAGTTATATTCAAGCTATAAAGCAGTTTCCAGTTGGAATCGGAAATTGGTAGATTACTTTTTGCTTGTTCAAGGTTGTTTAGTAGGAGAAAATGTAGTGGGTGTCACCTGTAGTTATAACAAAGAAGTTAAGTTTATAGGGTAATTCTACGATCACACAGAATTAAATGGGTGAACATGATTTATGCACCCAGAGACCAGCGTTAGGACAGAACAACCCACCAGGACCAAGAAGACTATACTAGCGCAATGTGATATGTTTGATTTTTTTCTGAGAGCAGCATGACCTACACATCAATACAAAGTCGTACAAAAGAAAATTTGACTTCACTTTATTATCTAACGCCCTAATGTTTAGCATCGTATCAGTTTCTTGCATTTAAGTAATTTAAAGCTGAGATCAAGACGAAGCTACAGTCAGATAAGAGTAGGGGCTCTAATTAACAGGTGTCAAAACTGACAGCTGTCAATGGGCAGTGCATACCTGTCACTCTGGTACAGCTCCACCGAGGAGTTGAGCTCCGCCAGCTGCTCCTTCAGCAGCTGCAGATTGGAGTTCACGAAGCTCAGCTCCAGGGCCACCGTCTCGCGTAGCTTTCTGTTCGTCGTAGCCTGGAAAAGGAGAAGACGAAATTAGTAAAGTAGGTATACATACATAACAATCCTTAAGTATTCCTGGAGGATGTAGGCTGAGGTAGCAGGAGGTAGGTGTGCATCCACATTTTGCCAGTTTGTCTTTTGTAATAGGGTTATGCCTATTGACATGAATGGGGCCCAAATTCAGGCTTCAAGCGAGTACTGAGCATTTCCTTATGACAAAATAAAATATGCAATGATGGGCGTTAAACTAAGGACCTAACTCTCAGCAGTAACGCTTCTGTCCACAGTGGACGTTGGGCTAGTGGACAGTCCACTAGACCAGAATCAGAATTGTTTATTTGTAATCAGAGGTCAAATTACAACAGTGTGCGAGATGTTACAGATTGGTAGATTCTCTATGTTTTGCCCAGAGGCGTACAAATATGTATATTTAATTAACATTGTCAATTTATTACCAGTGGTCGGCAAACCACGGCTCGCGAGCCGCATGCGGCTATTTGGCATATATGTAGAGTGCGGCTCTGTAAATATCGATGAGTGCGAGCGTAGATACGCGCGGGGGTCGGGGTTTCGGCCATTAAGCAAGATATCAAGTTTTATTTAAAATTCAAACTATACGTATTTCAAAGATGTATTTCCACCAAAAATTAAGAGGATATCAAAAATTTATCATTTACTTTTCAAAGTTTTCCAAGGCTTGTTAATAACTAAGTAAGATGCCTTCATCATAATTATTTTTATCAGCCGATATGATGATGATGAAGGCATCCTACTTCTTAGCAAGTTAATTAGGAAGCGTTGTGGAGTGAAAGAGGATGAGAGTTTGACGGATTAAGAAAAGAGTATTGAAACAGTTTGGACACACAGAAACAATTGGCTCTCATAAGTAATCTTAGTCGTTATAGTATTGATATTTGGCTCTATTGACTAATGAGTTTGCTGACCACTAGTCTAGGCCAACGAAGCAGTCAATATGCGTAAATATACGAAGTGACACACACACGACTAACTAACCGTTGCAGATAACATTAGCGTATTAGATAAATATTCTACCTAGATCTAGGAGTTACACAAAAGAAAAGGAAGAAGGGAAGGAGTAAGGGATAAAATAGTGTTACCCATGGTATAATAATATACTTCGCCAGGTATGGCATTCCGAAACACAGCGGTCATGTGGACAACACAAGTCTACGTCATCACATCTGTGTTACCAGAAGTTTGTAATAATAACTCCCCAACCACCTTTATTACCTGTGCGAATCCGATAAAACAATGAGGTTTTAATTAACGATTACGTTGGTTTATGTTTAAATTGAATTGTTTCGTTTGATTAGACACACGAAACGACAATTTAAAAGCTTTGGTTTCTGAAAATCTTTCCTTAATCGTGTTTTTTTTGCAAAAGAGTGGCAACTGGATAGTGACGTAAGCATGTGTTAGTCCCGGAATGCCAGACCTTGTTTTATTACACCATGGTGTTACCTATTGGTTATTCAGTCATGGTACTGAAAAGACTGTAAACCGACAGTAATTTAGAACTATATTGACTATATGTACATGATGTTCACATGTAGAAGGTTAGCAGACGGGTGACTCATGCGCGTGCACTTACTGGCAAGCAATGCCAATAAAGTAACAAAAAAAAAGTAGATTGATAACCTATACGTCCGATACTTGAACTTGTACCGAAGCATACGGTGAATGAAAACATAAGGACGTCGAACTCACACGCCGGAACCAATCTATTGTTCAGTAAATGGTCTGAGAAAAATACTATACTGTGAAACCTTCTTATTTGCCAAGTTGACTGACCAAAACCGAGCAAAGAACTTTTCTAAGATAGTATAATTAATTAAAGAAGAAAATGAAGAACACATCACGGCTGTTTTCGAAAGTTAGGCAGAGGAACCTTTAGTACACCCACATTTCGCCAGTTATGTTTAAGTTCCATGTAATGGGGGGCGAGCCTATTACCAACAACCGGGCGCAGAATTGCAATTTCCGACTCCGGGCTGCTACTGAGAAGTTCCAGATGGAAAAACTCAACAACACTTTGCCCGATATCCAAGAATCGAATCCAGGACTTCATGCTCAGCAGTACCGCTTGTGACGAATATCCGAACGAGGAAATGAAGAAGTAGGTACCTACCTAATATTTCACTATCCATCAATCTACCTAGCCTTTTCCCAACTATGTTGGGGTCAGCTTCCAGGCTAACCGGATGCAGCTGAATACCAGTATTTTACATGGAGCGACTGCCTATCTGACCTCTACAACCCAGTAGCTGGGTAATACGATATCCCTTGGTAAGACTGGTGTCAGGCTTTCGGGCTTCTGACGACCCGTAACGATTGTCAAAGATCCAAGAATGACAGCCGGGACCAACGGCTTAACGTGCTCTCCGAGGCACGGAGGATTCTCGGTATGTAAAGGTGGTCACCCATCCACTGACCAACCCCGGCAAGCGTAGCTAAACCTGATGGATCGACCAGTGCGGCTGTTGTTACGTAGCCACGAGCTCCTCCTAAAGTAGTGAAATAATGTGCTTTCTATTTGTTACTCAATGTCTTTGCTTTTGAGTAAAGCTACTTTAAAATACTGTGCAAAGTTAACGCTGACGCCAGAGGTCACCGATAGCATTTTTTTGACTAACTTTATCCCGCGCCTTCGTCCGCGTGGAGGTCACCTATCCTATGTCCTAATCCAGGTCATGGTCTAACTGTGTGCCACATCGAAATCCGTTCAGCCGTTACGGCGTGAAAACGTAACACACAGAGTAGCTTTCGCATTTGTTATACTACTAGCTTATGCCCGCGGCTTCGTACGTGTGGAGTTCGGAAATTATCCTACGGGAACAAACTACCGGGACAAAAAGTATCCTATGTCCAAACCCAGGTCTTAGTCTACCTGTGCGCCAAATTTAATCGGAATCCGTTCAGCCGTTTTAGCGTAAAAGCGTAACAAACAAACTCACTTTCGCACTCATAATATTAATTAGGATTATGGATTCTAATACTTTAGCTGTCATAATTCTGTTTTTTTTTTGTCTCACTTTATAGGTCTATCTTATGCCCAATAACTGCAAAATTCTCCCCTATTTCTTTCTCAAACATTAGTCATTGTTCTTTAAACATTTCGCAGACACTTGTAACATTTGTAACTGCCACCTGACTTCCCATCGGTCTTAAGTCCCCCATGGGACATGCCCCCATAGCCTCAAGGTCAGGGTTCACAGACCGAAGGGCGTCACGGTCGCACACACGTCACACAACGCTGGGTCGATGGACTCGGGTCTTTGTCTTGAGTCGAAGGATTGCTTGGAGGAAGTCTGGGTTTTAGAGTTGAGTGATTTTGCGAAAAAGTAACAAAACAACGATTGAATTGGTGAACTGTGTGGATAAGAAATAAATTGTGCAGTAGAACCTACGGACAGCAACAAAAATCCATTGACGCTGTCACTTTTAAACAGGTGTCATCAAAGTAGACACAGAATGCTCTTGACATCCGCTTCTTTCGATTCGTCAAAAAAAACAAAACACTACACATCGTGTTTTTTTTTTTAATATGTATTTCTTTTTTTTTCATGCGTTCGTTTTCATACTCCGATGTCACTTCGTGGACAATAGTGTGGATACGTTTTTTCGACTGTAATATAACTACTTTTTGTAAATGCTGTAATGTGTTATTTGTCCCAAATAAATAAAACAAAAATGATTTGAAGAACTGCTTTTTAGTTTTTTATAAATAGCTTATAAGTAGTTAAAAATCAATCTGCCTAGACTTTTCTCAACTATGTTGGGGTCGCCTTCCAGTCTAACCGGATGCCACTTAATATACTAATATTTTACATGGAGTTACTTACTGCTTATCTGACCTCAACAACCCAGGTACTGGGTAACACGATACCCCTTGGTAAGACTAGTTGTTAGACTTTCGGGCTTCTGACGAACCGTAATGACTATGAACGATCCAAGAATGACAGCCGGGACCAACAGCTTAACGTGTTTTCCGAGGCACGGAGGGTTCTCGGATTGTTAAAATTGGTAACTCATCCACGGATTGATCGTGGCAAGCATAGCTTAACCTGATCGATCGACCCGTGCGGCTGTTATTACTTAACCACGAGCCTTCTACAAATAATAATCTTAAAATTTTACTTCTGTTCATCGTTTAATTAAGTAAGTATTTTGCTCAATAATTAAGATGTTAGATCTGAAGTTTTCATCGACTTTTGTTTCTAGCCATGTGACTTGCGTAAAAATAAATAGATGCTTTGTTTCTGCACATATCGATTATTGAAATCACAACACTACGCAATGATTTCTAGACTAATCTTAGCTTGACAAACACAAAAGCAAAAAGACTCGAGGAAGATGAGAAAAGAATGTCAGAAAATATTATAGTGTTTAAAGCATACGTAAATAGAGATAAATAATTATACTCTAGCAGTACATATTAATTATATTATATTAATAATTATATTATTAATTATACTCTAGCACACATACAGATAAGACATAATAAAATAAAATAAATGAATGTGGTGATTTTTTTTTGGGGTCATGAACCAAAAATTCAAAATTCAAAATTCAAAAGTCATTTATTCAAACTAGGCTGAGAATCAGCACTTTTCGAACGTCAAAATTACATAAGACAGTCCCCCAAAACGCCCACCCTTCACCACTTCCTAGTGCATTAGCTGGGAAGAAGAAGTGGCGCAACAAACTCCCCAGATTACTACCTGCGGTTGATGACCCTAAAATCAGCTGTTCCCTACATTTTGACGAGCTATGTGAACATAAATGTAGGGAACCGCAGATTTTTTTTTTGCGATTTGTTTCCCAGAGTGAAACTTCCGGAGTTTCACTAGCTAGATTAACTTGACCCTATAAAGGTAGGTAGACACTTGATGAAAATCCATTTTAAAATCTAAGCAAATCGAACTCCAAAAAACTTATCGTGGGATTCTTAACACCGCAAATGTGGCTGATAAATGATCTCTTAGAAAGATATGTATGCTCTCTAAATAGACTTAAAATAACCTAGTCACCATAACAACATAGAAACGCACAAACAATCTACAAAAACAAAACAGCACCACAATTTGCAAGCGCAGGGAAAGTGTCAAGTAGGTGACGTCACGCAGCGATGGCGATTAGTAGCGATTTAGTCGCGATTGGTCGGCGATTTGTATCAGGAAGTGCATAGGGAAATGTAAAGAGTAGTGCTTTTTATGTCATTATCAGGTGGTTATTGTTTCCGTAAAGTATAAGTTATGGCAATTTACATCAACTGTTGAATTGATTTATGAGTCGAGCAATTGTTGCGAGTAACGCAGCTAAGCATGAGGTTCTAGGTTGGCTTCCTAGAACTTTTTATAGCAGCCCGGAGTACCTAATCACAGAATTTTGACCGGAAAATATAACAAAAATTTTACTCATTCCCTATAAGTAATACTTATTGCTAATAAGTATTATAGAAATGTAGATGCACAACAATCGTTTTGATTACAGATTGATAACAGGCACATCACTTTCAGGCTCGATACTATGTTTATAGTCATCTTCCTGCCCTTGTACTTTAATAATAAATAATAATAAATTGATATAACAGTCCCACATGACGGGAACCTCGTGAAAGCCGAGAAAGATAAACAAATCAAGTATCTTGACTTGGCTCGCGAGGTTGTCGACATGTGGGATGTGGACTCAGTCGTGACAGCCAATGGCCTAATAGCCTCGACCAACACCCGAGGAGGCTCTCGTTGGGCAGCTGGATCAAGGGCTTGATTCAGAAAGCGGTACTTCTGGACACGGCTCGCATTGCTCTCTATGGAGCCCTGACCGCCGGTATCTTGGACCCTGTTCCCGATACCAGTGGGCTACTATTTTTAACATTTTTAATGATTTTTATAAAAATATTTAAAAATGTATTTAATAAGTTTATAGATGAATAAACGAAATAATAATAATAACTCCTTTATTATTAGGCAACTAAGACCCATCGATTTTTATCTATGGGTCTACACAAAATAATAAACTTATACAACATTTTTTTAAACATTAACTAAGTAGTACGTTGGGTTGGCGAAGTATTGCGCTGAGTGGAGGTGTCATGTAGGCTTCCGCGAAAACGCAAGTACACGATACCCTTCGGCCAAAATTCTTCCTTCATGATGGTCTCCAGGTGATGAGTCGGAACGCGCACCACAAAAGAGCTTCGTAACGTTCGTGTCTATGATACGTGTGGGTGGTGCAACACGTTTCCTTCTTCTATTCACCTTTGTCAACCGTCACGCTATCATTCATTTATAGGCTCGATACTATGATATATGTAAGTAGAAAATTTTGAAGAGTCAAACTTTTCACAATAGGTAAAATGCACCTACAATATCTCAGCCAGAGCCTATGGACCACTGTGTCATGTGACATTAGCGTTGTTTCTCATCTTAAAGTCTGGTCGGTCTCCTTACCTTGAACAAGTTCTCAGCGCCGGCGCGCAGGCGCAACTCCTTGTTGATCTCCTGGTTGAGCTGGCAACGTCGCGTCTGCAGCCGTCCGCGACATGTGGCCACGCGAGGGTCTGAACCCTGGAACAAGAGAAAAAGATGTTAGGTTAGATCGTGTAGTTAAAAATCTCTGCTACTTGTGAAGCCTTGCAACACCAAAGGGTGTGCTGCTATTGTGCTAACATTAGGGATAATATACATGTGGAACATTATACATGTGGAAGCTAAAGTAATTAGCAAATTGTCCTACCTATGAATGATTTTAATTGTGTTATTAGTCTGTAAGCTTTCTGTAAAATAAATAAATAAATAATTATGCTTAGGTACCTGTAATTTTATCTGGACTTGATAGGTACAACAATAAATATATATTTTAGTGATATTTATTTTAGAAGTATGTAAGTTTATTCTCATATTGTATGTTTATAGTTAAATTAGTGAATAATTAAGGGTTTTTATTTTCTCTTCTACTCACGTTGTCCTACTTTCCTATCGCAGGTATGCTGGAAGAGATTTCTTTAGAAATAACCATCACCTTTGTACGTATTTTTCTGTTCCTTTCTACTTGTTAAATAAATAAAATAAAAAACAGGAGAACGCAGTTCTTGTATTATCTTTAAAGGGTTTAAATATACATATCTCGTAGGTATAGACATATTTTTAAACATTGTAAAATTTTGAATCTCGCTTCAGGAAAGTTTTTTTTGGATCTATTGCTCGTAACAGTAATAAATACATAATAGTCAAACTTTTTCTTAAATCTACAAAAGACTGTTATATCACCAGCCTGACATCTTCCTAATCCAGGTTCAGATACCTCTTTCCATCCATCAACCAAATCAATCACACCCACACCTTATGGTTTAGGTACCTACAGAGATAAATCGTTGTACAACAAAACAACACGTCTCGTTACCGGCAATGCGTCGCACGCGCATGACGATGTCGTCAGGTATGTGCGGGTGTGATGTACTGACCGCGGGCTTTCACTGACTGGTCATCAATATACTGGCGGTTAATTTGATGAATTATTTACTTGTTTATCGATGAAGATGAGGTTTTGTTATACCGTGGGTGTGCGTGCGGCGAATCGACGATGTTAGGTTCAATAAAATAGAAGTTGATGTCGTGTTTCTAATCCCAATAGTTTAGAAAATAAAGACTGTCAATGATACTCTCCCTTCGAGCCGTTAAACACCTTACTTGTTATTATAAAAGCCGTTAGTTTTTAAAGCTAAACAATTTAATCTAATTTTGAATCTATTTTAATCTTAAACTCTATCCAAGACTTGAATACAGACTTGGACCAAATCCATCTTACTTCAATATTACCTTCGAGGATTCTTTAAGGTAGGTTTTAAGGTACTTTAAATTTGGCTGATGATTTCTTATCTTCACTATGGAAAACTCTCGAGTCGAGGACGTTCACGCCAATTTATAACAAGCTATAACAATGTCAATGTGACTAATGGAATGGGCGTCGAGGTGTAGTGGAGTTGGACTTAGAATGTGGTTTAAACTTCCAGTGCCACTATATGCATCAAATGTTTAGCCGAATCTCTACAGCAACACGCGTAGCTTGACAACCATAGAAACGGGTTTTGTCGACGGAAGAATAGACAAAATGACAGATTGTGATTGTTTATCTGTCATTTTGTCTATTCTTCCGTCGACAAAACCTGTGTTACGCTACACGTGCTGTACGTACTGTACGTAAGGTATTTTTTAAAGACACTAGTAATTCTAATTGAATCAACTTCCACTCCTAAACAAAACGAAAACTAATCCAATTCAATGACATGACAACTTCGAAACAAAAAAATTACAATTCCATTCGTTTACTATGATGACATGGTCGCCATTACAATTGAGGGTTACCTAACGCGTTATATTATGGGCAGTCGCGTAATGAGATCGTTATTAATGATATAATAATATATTATTGTGTGCTTAGCATTATAATGAGTGGAGTAACTTTGTGTTGGTAGTCCCTGGAGGTAAGAGGTGGAACTGTCGTTGTGGGTCAGGGATCGTCACGAATGAGATTGTGCTTGATATTTCGTGATTGTTGCTTCATTTGTTTCAGGTATCTTCTTTACATAATAAAAAAAATAAAAAACATTGGCAGACAACGCACAGCCTAAACCACTGGGTTTACAAGCAAGAAATTTTGCTATAGGAACTCTCTTTTATAATGAAGGTGAGCACAAATGAAGGATTTTTGAAAGTTAGTGTGCCCGGTCGCTGGATTTTTCATAGCAGTTAAACGATTAATTACTATTTTAATTGTTAATGTTATGATACGAACTGCGCATCAAAAGACCTGAAGTCACACAAAATCTTGACGGTACACAAATCCAGCATCGCGCAATTAGAGTTTACCGCGCGAACGACATATTTAAGACTATCAGACATCAATCGTTGGGCAGTAGCCCACCAGACACGACACCCGTCTTTTCGGAGGATCCTCCCTTTTCTATAGAGGATGAGTGAACTTTACACCCTGTTCCTCATACACATGAATACCTTCTCTTCTTAAATTGAATGAATGGACTTCATTCAATTTAAGAAAACACCATTACAGAACACCAAACCTACCTAATAAAACATCAACTACTACCTCAAAGCAATAAATAAAAACAAAAGTCAGCCGTTCACACGTTGCTACTTGCACGTGGCTCGCATACTGACTCTGCCGAGGGCTGCATAAAAATGTACTTCTTTTATATGCACCGAACGAACGTGAGAGGAAATACTCATCAGAATGTTGGCTCTTTTCACTTTTATTATTTTGACAGACGTTTTTAAAGACATATATATTGTCGTTTGACCTATGTTTGAAGGTTTGGTAGTTTCATAACTCAAAATAAGATCATTTATTTCAAATAAACCATTTACAGGCTTCTTTGAATTGTCAAGGAGTCAGTCTTCTTCTTTTCGTGTGGTTAGTGACTAACCAGTCGATGTATTCTGTAAATAAAAATCTCATCGTGAAAACTTAGGTGAAGTGAGCTGTCAATAGTGTCAATCTCTGGCATTACTCGTAGGTGGAATGACAGCTCACTTCAAGTTCACTTCACCTTAGTTTTCACGGTGAGATCTATACAGAATAGACCAGCTGGTGTCAGAGTTTTAAAGCCGCCCATGGGCCATTTGGCTTCACAATTTCACATGCCGTCGAGAAATACCAAGGAGTCGGTCATATGAAGGTAGTTGCCTTATTATGGTGGATTTGTCGATAAAATCGATCATATTGCTTCGCCTTAACGGGTCGGACACCGGTGACCAGACACACTGTATAAAATTGGTCCATCCAGTTGCATATCACAATAACATGCATAAAGAACAAAGAAATAGAAACAAATATTTATGTTCACATAAGGAAAGGAGCCCGCCCGGAGCATCGATGCAGAAACTAATGCCTTATTACCATACAGACTTACTATACGAGAAGATGTCGTTATATTTACCAACATCTAACAGATGACAACGTTGAGTAACGCATTCTTTACTATTGGTAGTGCGTCTAGATTCTAGAATGGACATAACGTTCTCACGATTGCACGATTTGATATGTATCTTTTTGACGAAGCTATAATATGAAGTATGATGACACAAGAAATAACTAATAGTGTGCTGGAAAACAGTATACATAATTACGAACAAATCAAGGAACCGTCAATGGATCCTATAATAAAGATCAGAAGGTTTAGACAAACGGACATTTTATCTGATCTGCGATAATGATGATAGAAATGTGAAAAAGGAATTCGATTGACATAAGCTACAGAAAAGCTTATGAGCCATACCTCACCGGGACGCCATGGTGGCGCAGCCAGTTCGCATAGCCAACAAAAGGTATGATTGACTGCGTAACCAAGCAGACAACAGGCGAGTCACCCAATATCGTACCCAATATACAGCTGTATACATTTCGTTTGTAGTGTGACCTGGCGACGTCGACATGACGTCCCGGTGAGGTATGGCTCTAAGAGTCAATCCTGTTGACAGTCCTTGTAGAAATATGAAACGTTTTGAAAGCGATTGCCTTCTGGAACCTACCCTTAGGTTGCATATAAGATTATTAAAGCTTATCAGAATCTATAAGATGCGTTACATTACAAATGCAGAATAGCAATATGAGTGCAGGCAAATTCATTGTATCCGGCCTTCAATGATTTCTTCAGTTGGTCGCGACGAACTGAGTAAGTGTTGACCTTCCTCCCTACTGTTCAACTCAATATATATGGTTTTTTTATTTTTTTTTATAATTTTAATTCTTGTTATTTTTACTTTAAATTGTATACTTTATTTCCATATTAATATTTGATTGTTTGATATCTTAATGCAAGCTGTGGTCTCCTATAATTGAAGATGCACAAGGATTTGTATCTTTTTATGTTTTATTTTTAGCATGTAAGGTGTAATCTTTGTTGGAGATCCAAATAAATAAATAAATAAATAAACTGTTAGATTCCTAAGATATGTGGCTTTGAAATGTCATCGCTAAAAATGTCAACATAATACGACAAACTCTGTGCTTTATCTAACTCGAGGTCTTACTTTCAAAGCTTGACTTTTATTCAGAATTCAAATACGTAATTAGTTAATAACCAAAATTATAACCTAACTTCAAACTACAATATGGCGTCGAAAAATGCATCCGCCTCGCAAGAAGGGGAACTCTCGAACGGCTGGTTGACACTTCCCGAGACCCAAGGGCTGGCTTTTACCTTGGTCAGAGGCTAAGCATTGCCATACAACGTGGCAATGCGGCCAGTCTCTTGAGTACATTACGAGTCGACAGCGATGCAGATGAATCGACGCCATATTTTAGTTTGTGAATCGTTTTAGTTCAGTTAGGTCTTACTTGAATTATTGATTTTTCTAGCATATATACAGATGGCCCATTTCATTGCCTCATTGCTACCCACTTATTTGCATAGCATAATTATTAACGTCAATACGTACATTTGATGAAGTCAATCTCGTAAGTAAAAGGAGCAAGAAGGTACGTTCCACTAAACTTGTGTACCAGACTGACTGCAATAGTGCAGAACAGCATCATTACCATATGCTTCGTGACTGCGAAGCGGTCTGCTCTTTTTGAGGTGATCTTCCTGGAAAAGTATGCGTAACAAAGCACTAGGTGCTAGGGTAGGGTGGGGTCTTCATGTGGCTTCTATCATATGCTACTCAGAAACTGCATCAATATACATACATGCAGCATCCTCAGAAACCGACAATAAACTTGATTTTCGACCCCTTGGGATAGTAGGTTTTTTTTTTGCCTCAGATGCATAGGTATAAAAGGGCATCCCCACCATCTAAACTTAAGAAATTAAACTAAGAAGAAGCTTAAAAAATATGACATTACTAAGGTTATTTCTGAAGACTACACTATAGTACACAAACGACACTAGCGCCATAGTTTGATAGGTCAGTTATAATAGGAAGTGCACATTATCAACCTGATTTTTTGCAACACACAATGATTAAAACTGCCTTTAAATTGCCATTCTACAGTACCTTATCAGCACAAACCAGAGACACGCTGCAATAGTGCAGAACAGAACCTGTCATTACCATAGACTATGATTGCGTAGCGGCTCGTCTCGAGTCGGCGCGTGCGCACGCGGAAATGCAAAGCGTTCTAATATACCTCCGCAAATATTCATATTGCACATAGCTGATATAGCTACTTGTTAAGAAATGGACCTTTTCATATGAATTGATGTAGAGTGCTACAAGTATCTTTTGGCGCTCGAATGACGTTGATGTTGGTAAACATTTGTGCAATTGTTTTGTGAAATGTATTGAAAAACAAGATGACGGCGATAGTTCTGATTTTGGCCACGCGCCAAAAGATCTTTGTACAGATATATATAAATAGGTTTAGGACGTAAGTTTAAAGGTTGATACTGTCATTAAACCCTTTAATGCTTTAGATAAATTGCTTTAACCGTCTTCGCGTTAGCAGTGGCAATATTTTATATTAGCAAGTATGTTTAGAAATGTAAGTCCGCCTTCTGATAGTGTGCAACGTCGCAAATAGATGTCAAATATTTCGCTGTTTTGATTAATTTGGCAATATTACTGAATGTAAATATTGATTATAAAAGTATTTGGAATCTTTCCAAATGCCTTTTTTACGCCTAAAACGGTTACAACATCAAATTCAGTGTTTATTCCAATTCATTATTAACATTCTAGTTCACTAGTTAGCGATATTTCATTTGATTGCCAAATTAATCAAACAGCGAAATATTTGACAGCTATTTGCGCATTTGCCAACTTTTGGAATAAACACTCTTAATTCAGACCACAATCAGTAGGATATTGGCTTGGCTAAATTCGAGAAAATTAAGTGTCTAGAGAGGAGTTTCTTGCCCATTCTTCTCCATACGAAAACTGCCTTTTGGAAGGGGCGACTAGAATCAATTCAATTTTTGTATTTTTTACGTTCAAAAGTGCCTTGCAAGGGCCTATTTGAAATAAATGATTTGACTTTGACTTTGAGTTTTTAGGAAAGAGAATCTGTACCTAGCCTACCTACCTATATTTCTTCAAGTAAAAGCGAATCCCAAGCAATAAAACAAAAGAAAAACAACCATAATTCAAAGAAAGCGTACATAAAACGATAAAACGCGACAAACGGAATAAGTTACTTATCATTATGCAAGAAAGTGCCGGTCGCCGGTAATAACTCAGCATAATATCACGGCTGACAAATACTCAGGATTTATACTAAATGTTCAGTGGATCGCCTTGGCTCTGTTCACGTGCCGCTATAAAAAAGTAAAAGTTTTTTTTTAATTTCCAGAATCATTTTGACGTTTGTATTTTTTTTTGCTAGATTACGTGAAGGTTTTTGATATTGAGGCTCAATTGTCAGAATTAAAGGCGGTAGTTTTATTGACTGATGATTAAAAAAATATGATAAAATAATATTACATAGTAAACAAAACATTTGCTGATATTTTTTGTCTCTGGTATGAAGCGAATAGCGATTGTTTAATTAGTTATTGTTTACACAACAAGCCAAATAAAGGGATATCGTACGAAAATCTTAGATGGCATCATCAGTGCAACCAGTAAGCAGACCATTTGTAATTACATACCTAATGAGCGTTAAATTGTTTAAGAATTCGAAAAATGACTAGATATTTTGGAATTTTAAAGTATTTAGCTAATTTTAGGGCACGGTTTCAGTTTCGTTTCACTAACTGAAAAACAATTTCACTCTTAAATAAAAATAACAAAAACAATTAGTGAGTATTCGAATGCGATTCGAATTGTCCGCCATAATGAATAAAAAACACGATCATGTCAAGTGAATAGGATACGTTATGTTGTCACTGACATTTGCAATGATTGAGGTTTCCTGTCAACACTTTAATTGAAACCATAATTATTATTTTTTAAAGTCTAATTAAATCCACTAAGTAACATTGTTTTCAACATTTAAAGATTTTCGTAATAATTAATCGTAAAAATATGGATATAATATCTAATCAGCAATCATATTAGCGATTACCATGAGAAAATATTAACATTTAGTTTAGAATTTTAATTAAATAATTAGTAACTTTTAACTAATTACGTTATTATACATTCTGTGCTCCATTCTCAAGGTTAGGTTAGGTAACGTTTAAACATTTAAAAGGCCTGTCTAGACTTTTAATTAGTGCTAATGCTAAGTAGTGATTTATGATAACAACCGCTTTTAAGCCTCGTGCAGACTAGCGCGATGCTACGGCGAGACGCGACTAACAAAACAATTCTAAGAAAACTTCACGGTAGAATAATTACCGGTGACGACACCTTACTACGTCTTTACTTAAATGTGGGAAATATTTAAGTGATACTTTAAAAAAGTTATTGACCTTCTAATGATGGACCCTTTTTTAAATTAATGAACCTCTAAAATCTTTTTCGCTTCTTCTTTTCGAGTCGATGATCAACGACATGTATTATTCTAAACGATTTGCCCTTCTAACGATGCACATTTTTTATTTTTGTTGAGTTTTTTTAGTTTCTGGCCTTTTCTCACAGTTGGTCGCAGTAACTTTAAAGGGTATTCCGACTAAACGGGTTAGTTTAGGTGCCGCGGCCGCGGCCGGCGAGCGCTATATCCAAGTTGGTCGCAGTTACTATTTAGAATTTTAAGAATTCCAAAATAAATTAAGGTTCATAAAAGAGGCGCAATTATATTGGAGTGTTCAATAATATTTTTAGGGGCGCAAAATAATTTAAGGTTCCTAAAAGAGGGGCAATTATATTAGACTGTTCAATAATATTTTTAGGAGCGCAAAAAAGGAATTCTTAGAGGTTCGATTCAATACATGCCCATTTACAAGGTGTTCCTTTTGATAACCCATAACTCTAGGGTATTAATGAGACCATTTCAAAGAATCAACCGGCAACAGTTTATTTTTTTATTTTTTTATTCGAAATAATTCGACAAAGTCACGATTAGTTATGTGAAACATCCTTACATGAAATATAAAAACCTTTAATTGTTCCTAAAAAAAAATATATGACGACGTCGCATTTTCTTAGCTTTAAATAAGGTAAGGTTTGAATGAAAATTATTTATTCGTACTTATCAATGAAACTTAGATACACACATCGAGAGCAGAGACAACATTGTATTTTTTTTTTTTTTAATGTCAGTTGAGTCTTTGACATCGCTAACACCCTAGAGTTTTGGGATATTAAAAGAAATACATTGTATATCAGCCCTCTACGGGCGGAGCGAGAGGGCTCCGCCCAGAGCGGGAGGAGTCATTTGATGATTTCCCAATAAAAAAAAATAAAAAAAAGTAGGTATGTACTTGGGATATCTACTGTTTACAAAGTATTTATATAAATGTCAGTTGCCTTCTTCAGATTGCAGCAAAAATTGTTACCGTAAAATGTTATGGGATCTCTTGTACCAGTAACAAATTAATAATGTACTTAACTAATATTTTGTAACAATATGATGTAATAGAGTGTCCGTGGAGTTTCTTGCCCGTTCTTCTCCATAGGAACCTACTACGCTTTGGAATGGGCAAGTAGCTTCAACTTCCTGATTGACCGACTCCTTTGACAATTCTCAAATGGTTGTAAATGGTTAAATGGAAATAAATGGTTTGAGTTTGACTCTCCATTTAGAATCTTCTGGGACACGGGTCTCCTTTATGTGCTGTATCTCTTTGAGAGGAAGTGGGCTGTAATCTAAACGCGGGCCTAGTGTGATTTGTTGGATTGGATGTCACACATTGGATATGTCTTCAAATTCTCTTCTTCGATTATTTTCTATTTTGTGAATGTGAGAACGTATTGAACATTCCAACAGGCATTGTGAACTCATATGTACTTCGATTTGTTGACCATTATCTATTTTGTTAAGTACCTAGTCCTTGTGGACAGGCCAACACTGTCCTCCCATACCTTTTAACAGTATAATTTGAAAACATTGTAAATGCCAATCATTAAAAAAAAGAGTAACCGTGGAGTTTCTTGCCGGCTCTTCTCCATAGGAAACGACCAATTGGAACCGTGCACCTAGCTTCTGACATTTCATAAGTGCCCATGTAGGTTTAAGGGAAATAAAATATTATGAATTTGAATACGTTTTTTGCTTAGTTTAGAATATTGTTCTAAAGTCTGTCTTTGAAATCAGGTAGCAAGCGGAAGTACTAAGATGGAACTAAAGACTACAGTTTATTGTAGTACAGTTTTGTTATATGGCAGGCAGATTTCCGTGAGACAAAAGTTTTTTCCTAGAACCACACTTTTCTTTTTTATTACTTAAAGTGACTAACAGCTTAATGTGTGCAATTCACGCTCTTTTAGCTATTGGGGTCAGCAGCGTTCGTAGTATCGTGGTGAATCGGTGCCGAAGCTACGTCAAATTCATTACATTCAAGACAATGAGTTATGTTTTTTTATTTTTTTATATGGCGATTTTATGGAATATGGAGAAGATTGATGATTTATAAAATTGGTGGTGTGATCAGAAAATTGTCTCTAAAATCCCATTTACATGATGCAAGTTTCTTACCTGTCGCATACAATAAAATTGAAGAAATAAATGACTTGCATCGTCTAAATACTGTTTACGGTGTGGAGCTATTATTGTTGCTGCAACTTATGGTATACTACAATCAATTAAATGGCACTGTGTAAATTAGGCTATAGTTTGTTGTCCTTTATTCTCATTTACCAATCACAGCGCTTAGCAATCTCATTAGTGACAGATGCTGATGAGACCTTTGCGTTAGTACTAAGAGCGTGCATGCTGAAAATGGGCAACGTCGCAAATAGATGTCAAATATTTCGTTGTTATGATTAATTAGGCAATAATACTGCATGGAAATATGAAATGGGGCTAACTAGTGAACAAAAATATTGATTATGAAATGCAATAACTAATATCGTAAAACCGAATATTTGATGTAAAAAAAAGGAAACTTTCCATATACCTTTTTTACACCTAAAACGGATAGAACATAAAATTCAGTGTTATAAAAGCAATTAATTATTTATATTCTAGTTCACTAGTTAGCGATATTTCATATTGCCAAATTAATCAAAATATTTGAGAACTATTTGCGCCATTGCCAACTTTTAGAATAAACGCTCTTAATTTAAACATTATCAATGTGGGGTGTGACCTGCGTGGTGATCAATGCGCATTCCTTCTCTATACGAAATGTAAATTTGTACTGCAGAGGAAAAATGACAGCGTGATAGTAATAATGACGTTTCAAGATACCATGGATACTCTATCTTGTCCAAGCATGATCTTCATCGTTCTTCTACCATTATCCCAATTTAATTTAGACTAGTAACCCTTGCTTCGCACCGGTGCAGAGGCGACATGTCAAATCATCGAGATTTCTGTTTAATATTAATGTATTAAAAAAAAAATGTTTTTTTTTTTTTTTAAATAATGTTGTAATCTGCATCAAAATCCGTTGCATAGTTTAAATTCTAAACTATGCAACAGATATTTTAACCAGCTGACCGTTGCTGGCGGGAAAATTCAAATACGCTTGCGGGCCTGGGGTTGAGCAGCTTTGGTTTAGAAGAACAATGGGGTCACACAGACAGACACACACGAAAAGCGACTATAACTAGTAAGTATGTATAGATTGGTGCAGCATTCTTCCTTAATCATCTCTATCAACTGACATCTCGGTTCGCACCTTACACACGAGTATTAGCAATCCATAGAGAATGTTTAGTGTAGTCGCGCGTGAAATACGCAACACGTTGTTTATGACTATAATACTTGCATTGCCAGTCGGAAAACACAATCCAACCGCAAATCATTTTGTAATATGCCAACACCGACAAGAAAGCGTTGAGAAATGTTGTGTACGAAGAATTAGGAGGATTGCTCTGTTTTGCATATTTGCATATTAATTTGCAGTTTATCGTTTATCGATTTAATTTGATCGTTTGTGATTGCAATTTGTTGTATGACTAAACATGAGGTGGATACTTTACATTAATGACTTTTGAATTATGAAAGAAATAAGACTACTAGAGCTGTCAAAAAATTGACAGGTAGGCAACGCCATGACACTATTGAATTCGATTGAATTATTAGTTCAATTGTTTGTCAAACGGAAAAAAAATGTCTTGAAGGTGTTAAATCCAAAAACAAATATGGCTTTTTTTAAAGGCATCTAAAAGTTGGTACTAATAAAAAAAAGGAAAAAACAAAAAAGGCGATTATAAAATACTTTCACGCATAGAAGTCTGAACTTGAGTTGACCAGTTCTTAATAATTATGTTTTTATAGCTAGGTAATCTATGTCTATATTTGACCAACCTTTGATTATACGAGTTAGAAACTAGTCAGTTCTTTAAATAGGAAGATTCCTGCACTGCCAGTCTATTAAATGGACATTATCTGGTAATGGCTGTTAGATCGCGTTTAATGGGATAAGGTGAGTGGCCACGAGATATGCAATGCAGAGTAGATGGAGAAAGGTATTTATTCAAAGACAGTAATAATTTACTCGCGTGAAGAAAAGTTTTTTACGAATTATTTTATCCACCAATCACACTTCTCTTAACCCCTAAACCTTTCTTCTCTTTGCCTATAATTTTACTTTTTTGGTGGACTACTTATAGCAGCCTAACTATTACAATATAACTACTTACCACTATTACAATCATAACATATTTAAAAAAAAAAAAATTGTCTGTGTTAAGTATACAAACATCAAGAAAGTATGCCAACGAAAGTTGTAGATTTTCGTTATAAGTAACTAAGTAACGATCCCTTCTTCACGCATCTCGCATATGGTAAGTGGACACTCGCCCTTACGTCTGATAATGTCAATAAACGATGTGCGTTGCGTAACAGGGACACATAAAAAAAAAACTTGTTGACACTTCGTCGCCATATTGGACTACTCATTAAGGGCCTGTTCCACTGCCTATTAAAGAAAATCTTGATTTTAATTTTGTAATAAGATTTTATGATTCTATTTTAATAAACTTGACCGGACTGCATATAAAAAAATGTAGGAATATAATAATATATTCATTTGTTAAGTATTTACCTACGTAACAGTCTGATCCATGATAAAAAAATAAATTGGCTTTAGCAAAGAAATAAAGTACTAAATAACCAACGAATAAATATGAAGCAATAACAAAGTTTTATTAATTGTAAACACATAAAATAAATAAATAAAAAATATTCTAATAGGTCTTTATTAAAAGGAACCAATTTAATGTTGTGAAAACACTGAATATAAATTAGTGTAGAACTCGATTTTAGTTAGTATTGACTAAAATCGAGTTCTAAACTAATTTATATTCAGTATTTATTCAGTATTAGGCTTATAATCAAGGCATCGGTTATGTATAAGAACATCATAAATAAATAATTATGTTATTGCAATACGCATATTTTGAATATTTAGCAATCTCACAACGGAACAAACGGGGAAATATCTCGCGAGAATCATCCGTGAGCAGTAACAAGAAGTCGTTGCACTAAATAAGAATTGCGTTCTATTAGATCAGATTAGACAATATTTTATGACTGGAAACTGTAACAACACACAAAATTGACTCATCTTTAATATTTTATTGACACCGAGCTGTTGTCCGTGACTTCGTCTTATTCGTTATTTTTTCGTAAAAATGTCCTGGTTCAAAAGTCACTTATGTCCTTCTCCAGGTCCCAGGCTACCAATCTTTCAAATTTAATAACTATCGGTTCAGTGGTTTAGGCGAGACGAAAGGTTACAGACAGACTGACATAGTTACTTTCGCACTTATAATAATTATTACTAGCTGCGCCCCGCAGTTTCACCCACATAAATCTCGATTCTGTGGGAATTTCGGGATAAAAAGTATCCTATGTCCAAATCCAGGTCATTGTCTACGCATGTGATTTTCATCCAAATCCGTTTAGCCGTTTTAGCGTGAAAACGTAACAAACAAACAAACTCAATTTCGCATTTTATAATATTAGTTAGGTTTAGGTTTCAAATTTATTGAAGTATGGATCACCCAGCACGGAAGGAAATATTGGTCTTTATGATTTAGTCTGCTTCTTAGGTTTAGGTATTTATAGAATTGTAGATAATTCATATTCAAATTAAGGTTTAAGGTACAAATTAAATGTTTTCAGGCTTGATTTCACATAGCTAAGTTCCTCGAGACTTTCCAACCGTTACAATTTTCAATAAACTTTCGCAAAGTAACTGTTATTAAGCATTTCTATTCAAATTGACGAGGAATGGGAAATAAATAACTGTAGCAGGGTACCTACACGAGGGTAACGAACCTAAACTTTTTGTAAAAAAAATATCGTCTTATACTTACCATGGAAATTATATGTTATGATAATTACCGTGAGAATATAGTTTTAAGAAGCTAGTCATTGTAATGGCTTCTTTATAATATATTCCCCATTTATTATATTTTTACGGTCACCAGTGCAAGATTGAATTAATTTACATATATTTGAAAGAATTTTGTTATAGAAACTAGTTTTTATTTGGAATTTTTTGTTACATCATGTTTAGTGAACTAAAGAGGAACTGTTTCGATTCGTTTATTTATTTATTGTCTTCCTTAAGAGGTGAACTTCTTTTTTATTGTTGTAACTAATCCTGACATCAAAAATGCACTTGAGTGCAAGAAAGTGTCTTTGCGAACGCTTGTTTTTTTGCTTTTATCTTATTTAATACTAGATTCTGCCCACGATTCCCTCCACGTGGAAGTCAACTATACCATAAAATAATTCTATGGCACTCCGTAATAGTGTAGCTTTCAATCAATGAAAGAATTTTTGAAATCGGATGAGTAGTTTGGGAGATTACCTCCTACATCCAAAACTTACAGAATTTACCACTTTATAATATTAGTGTAGGTAAAGGCTTATAAACTAAATACATATTTGCCATAATTATAGACGAAACGTTAACGAAACTTCAGTTTAAAAACTTCGGCAGAGCAGTAAAATAAAAATTATTTCTATCATTAACTTTTTTAACATGTTATAATTTACTTTGTACGTGTAGGTACCTATTACATCAATAACTTGATGAAATTCATCAAATAAAATTCCAAACATTGCATTGCATCTTTATTTTTAAATATCGCCGCATTATGCTGAGATAGTGGCCTTTTTGGCCTCGCACAGGTCGTTACTATGTTTGTATTTTTATTTTTTATAATTTTTTATTATTATTTACTGTTTGTATTTCCTGTGCGTGTCCCAAATAAAATATTTTTCTTTCTTTCTTCTTTCTTGCAGCGCAAGACTTAACTAACTGAGTAAGTAAAAAACATGTTGCAAAACGTATTCTTTGATCCAGTACTACATAATTATGAGAAACAGTAGGTCAAAATATATCCCACATTCATCCCACAGCTGTCAGAAATAAGGTCAGTTGAACACCAGCCCCGAGATTATAGTAATTAAGAAGGAACCGGGGATCGTTTGCGTCTAACAGTCGTTTTATTGGAACCGTACCTTAAAGGGCAACGCGTTGTACGAAGCACGCTTTTTTTTATTTAGGTAAAGGGGTATTTTAAATGTCAACTTTTGTTGTTTTAATTGGGTGAGAATGATGGACACGATTAATGCTTAATTAATCAGCTTTTTAGAACCAACTAAAATATAAGTTATTTAATGGTAGATAATATCACTGCCAAAGCTGCAAAAATGTCTGGCTTTATAAAAAGAATATGTCGGGATTTCCAGTCCATCTCTACCCTAAAGGTGCTCTTCAATAGTCTTGTGAGAAGTCTACTGGACTATGCATCTCCAGTTTGGAACCCTACTTACCGTGTTCACGTAAACAGGATTGAACGTATCTAAAGAAGTTTCACCAGATACCTTCGTTTTAGAAGCTCTAGCTGTCCACGAGTTTCTTCCTATAGTCAAAGGCTCAGTCATTTTAAAATATGTTCTCTTGAACACCTTAAAGACGTGACAGACCAGATCCTTCTTTACAAAATCGTTAACGGTTTACTCAATGTTCCCGATCTTTTGTCAATTTTCGTCCAATTATCGAATCGCCGCGGTTTGGGAGAGTATTTACCATTTAGTTTTAGAAACAAAGAATGATTTCAAAGCGTGGTTCAATCTAACTGCGGTTACTGACCATGTGCTGACATTGTTTCTCCATTTCGTAACGATATTTATTACCGTTAGAAAGTATTGTCCGGACTTGACAGCTGGTTTAGCACTTTCGTGTGAATCGGCCCTAATGAATGACCACACTGACATTATGTAATAGCCTTAATAGGTATTCTTTAAAACAAACATTGAAGACATAATAGGTATTTTCTGTTTGAACTCTTATTTGAGGAGCTCGTGGCTAAGTAATAACTGCTGCACGGGTCGATCCGTCAGGTTAAGCTACGCTTGCCGGGGTTAGTCTGTGGATGGGTGACCATCTTCACATACCGAGATTTCTCCGTGCCTCGGAAAGCACGTTAAACTGTTGGTCCCGGCTGTCATTCGTTGATCTTTGACAGTCGTTACGGGTCGTCAGAAGCCCGAAAGTCTGACAACCAGTCTTACCAAGGGGTATCGTATTACCCATTGGTTGTGGACGTCAGATAGGCAGTCGCTCCATGTAAAATACTGGTATTCAGCTGAATCCGGTTAGACCGGAAGCCGACCCCAATAAAGTTGGGAAAAGGCGGGCAGATTGATTGAGTTTGAACTCTTATTTACCTAGAATTTCCGAGATAGGAAGATCCGCGGTAGATAAGTGACACAGAATTAGTTATTTGGTAAACAGACAGTTTTTCGCAAGACAGGCGAGTTAATATGAGAGATGACATCCGCTTTTAAAATTATTATTCAACTTAAATGGTAACGTGCGTAAAAACCAAGATTTGGTGACAGATTACTTAACAGGGTGTTAAAAAAAATGTGATTCCCTTAAAGAAAATATTAAGAAGAATTTGACGAACTAGGGAAGGTTTTAGTTATCTGCCCAATTCTTACTAATAATACTACTAATTGAATATTTGGGTAATAAGGGATAACCAATGGAAGCCAGTACTACATCAATCTGCTTAGCCTTTTCCCAACTATGTTGGGGTCGGCTTCCAGTCCAACCGGATGCAGCTGAATACCAGTATTTTACATGGAGCGACTGCCTATCTGACCTCCACAACCCAGTAACTGGGTAATACGATATCCCTTGGTAAGACTGGTGTCAGACTTTCGGGCTTCTGACGACTTGTAACGACTGTCAAAGATCCATGAATGACAGCCGGGACCAACGGCATAACGTGCTTTCCGAGGCACGGAGGATTCTCGGTATGTAAAGATGGTCACCCATCCACTGACCAACCCCGGCAAGCGTAGCTTAACCTGATGGATCGACCAGTGCGGCTGTTGTTACTTAGCCACGAGCTCCTCAAGCCAGTACTACATACAACTCAATAAATTGAGGCTGTGAACTCTTCACCCAGATTCCACAATAACCATGTCATCGTATTGTTTCATACTTAAAAATTTTCCATCCAAATGAAGAGAAGCTTCCTCACGACCAATTAAAAAGTATCGATAACCTACAAATTGTAAACAAGTTATCCAATGGATCATAAAAAGCGCTTAAATCGAACTGTTAACAAGAAACCAATGCGTATGAGTTAAACCTGAATAATGTAACGGGATTGGCCGATATGCGCCGTCGGACAATTCAAGAATGGAACGATATGCGCAGTCATTGTTTGATTCTCGCATGGTTCGGTACACACCGGCTCACTCATAACATGTTAATAATGTAATGGAATATCAGTTATGATCAAATCTTTCCTGAACGCTGATGATGTAAAATATCAACTAGGTACTACAAGAAAATTCTACTACTTTAAAACCATAGTACGAGCGTCCTGCTTATCATGACATATGATACAGTGTCAACCTGCCAAGACGTCACTGATAGTGAAGTCCTGATGGACACCACTATCAGTGACCACATCTCTACGTACTGTAGCTCACTGAGTGACTTACAATTTGTATCGTATCAGTAAGATTTGCCACCAAATGACCCGAAAAAGAAGCTAGCTTTAAATTAGAAGTACCTGGGCGACCGAGCTCTGCTCTGATGAAAATAGAGAATGCTCATTTAATAATAAAGGAAATTTCAAACTAATTCCATGCTGCCATGTCATAATTCTAATTCTTGTTCTAAGCTTTGTGCGACTGGGCTCTGCTCGGGTGAAAATACGGAGAAAATGAATTTTCCCAGACAGCACATCTATCAAAAAGCATGTAATATACCAATTGTATGTCCGTTTCATTGTCCGCAATATTTGGCAAACACTTGAATTTCCTCCATCTTTCTTCAATTCTCGGAACTTCAGGTCTTCTCTCCAATGGACCGTTAACTTTTTTTCTGATCCATTTACAGTTCTCTCTGGAATTAATTAAGTTTTTATGTTCGCCGCTTCACTGGACACGTCAGCAAGTTGAAAAGTATTAAAAACTCCGTTTACGCTGCATACTGGCTGATTTATTACTTTAATATTCTAATTAGGAAGTGTAATTACTGTTGTTTTGTTTGTTTGCATAGTCATTGTAATTGTTAGATGCATTTCTTTCCTTGAAAAATGGTCTAAACTATGATTCTTTATTCTCACGCTCAGCAACAATATAGTTTTCTTTTGGTATTTAAGTGTCATATTTACTTATTATCACCTCGTTGTTTTAGTGGTCGCAAGCGCTATTACTGAGCATGCGGTCCTGGTTTCGATTCTTAGGTCGGGGAATGTGTTATTGGGTTTATATAATATAGTTATAATTTCTCAGTAGCAACCCGGAGTCTGGATTTGTGCCGTGTTGATGACAGTAGGCTCGCACCCTATTACATGGGACTTAAACATAACTGGCGAAATGTGGGTGTACTATATAATAGGTACACCTCTGCCTAACTCTTTGGGATTACAAGTGTGATGTTATGTTTATGTATAGCATATATCAGCCTAAAATGTTCCAACTGCTAGGACCCAGGCCTCTCTCTTCGAGAGGGAGTGGGCGGTAATCCATCACGCGGGCCCAGTGCGGGTTGGTAGATATCACATGTCTTCGAATTTTTGGTTCTAGGACATGCCGGTTTTCTCACGATGTTTTCCTTCACCGTTTTGAGAGCAGTGGTGATGAAATAATTTACACAAAGTAAAGCGCCTGTCTGGGTTCGAGCCTACGTCCTACAATTCTTAAGTCGAGGCCGTTACCACTGGACCATTCACCTAATATTGATAAAGTCCGTTAATAAATAGCATTGAGAATAGAACATTCTTTTTTTAAACCTGGTCGTTATGTCATTTGTTTTTGGTAAACATTGCAAGCAAAGACAAGTAGGGTTCCCGCGCAAACTGTTATGCCATTCAAAAAAAGAAATGACTATTTATTGCCAGTGTCACACTCCCATCTAACTTTCTCTCACGTAAATAAACTAATTTAATTTCCACCATTGCTTCAACAATTAAATAATTCAACAGACATTACGTAAGTAGGAAGTATAATATCAATTCTTGGTACAACCTGTCAATGGATAATTTAGCAGCAGAATGTCAATACATGCGGTTTGAATTCATTGGCGCGCGGCGGCCATTTTCTCCTCATTTCACTTCGGAAAGCTGAATGCATGGCATGTTACAAGCATGTTTTGATGAATATTTAGCTGGACTGGACCTTAAATGGTAGTTAGGTTGTGTGGTATTTAAGTATAGAAACTTCTGCTAAGGTTTGAACGTGACTAACTGACTGTGAAAGTGCTAAATACAGTCGTTGAGGAGGTAAATGGGGTTTGCGTGCTAGGTGCAAAAATCAATTTTCCAAATGTAGTTTGTTAAGTGACATTCAAAAGTGAAAACATAAGCCTTCTTTACAGTCGGGTAATAATGTACATAGGTATAGAGTGAATAATGAACATTAAAATTATATTTCTCATTTAAAAAAAGCGGCCCACTGCTGTTCCTTTCCACCATACAATATGTTAACACTACATATTTAAATAAATACTTTAAATAATAAAAATAAAAAATAAAGTAAAAAAATTAAGGATGTCCTTTAATTTTAACTTTAGTTTCGTTTTATTATTTGCTGTTAATGCCGGCATAGTTAGTAGTACACACTCTGCGAAGATTTCAAGTGTCTATCTATTATGGTTTAAAAGAAACATCCCTGTGACAGACGAACCTTCAGTTGTACAGCCCCGTTGGCATTCTTTGGTTACGGAACCCTAAAAACTAGCAACAATACATAACTAACACATCATTTTCCGTGTTAAAATATTCCGAAAGCACAAACATTACAATATAATCGTCATACAAGTTGTAAATCTCTTACAAGCACAGGTTATAATTAATCTGTCACAGCGCACTCATTTTGTCACACTTGTTTTAGATCTAGCGTCAGATAATCACTGAAAATATCATGTGAGTCGAGGCAGGTTATTACGTGCAGTGTTTGTCATTATTAAATTATTATGGCATGTTTGTCTACTACTAATCAAGGAGCATTTTACTATTTTTGCTGCTTTTACTGAGTAAAATATCGCATCTTTGCAATAGTTCCGTAGTTAGTTTAAAAAGTTTTCTGTTTGACGTATTTGGTCTGGGTAGGTTATCCAGGAAAATTATTTGCTGTTAGGTTGGTGGCCATGTTTTTTCATTCTCTGATTCCAAGAGTTTCTAGAGGCCTGTATCCTAATTGCGTAATACACGATCGATCAGAATCTGAATAGTTTTGAAACAGATTGCTAATCCATTGCTTCATAAGTTTTAAAAGAAAATCTGCTCAACAACGTAAATAACGCAATGAATGTTGTTGAACTGTCAAAATGAAACAGATTAGTCGAAATCGTTTACGAAAATGTGTTGCGTAATTAGATAGCTGATCTTGTTTCAAATTAAGACAGAGACTCTTGTCAAAATCTTTCATGTTAGCAGTTACAGATTGCAGTAACAAAAAAAAACATCAGATGCCTGTGATTTGGTCAAATTTTGTGTAACCACAGTCTTATGTAGGTATTTATAAGGCACTGTTATCATAGGAAGTATACAGGGTGGCAAAATCCCCTGCGTAGTTTTTTTTTTTTTTTGTGTTCGTTACATTTTGACCGCGTGGGTATTCCACTTTTCTATGAAACAGCAGTAAAAAAAAAAAATTACCGACAAAAAATTTCGGTTCAGAATCATTTACTCAGTAAATCATGAATATCGTGAATCGTGTACTGAATCCATGGTATCAGTTTTCGTGTCGATGTCCCTGCTACCCTGTATAGACTTACTGAAGGAAAATATGCATAATAAAAATATAATATAAATAATAAATAAAGATGATTAAAGCAGTTTAAGTTAAAGCATTGGATGGAATATAATGCAAATTGCACCAACGACTGCCGACCTCTTAAATTTAGATTTTATCATAGCAGAACCTTTCCAAACCAACATTCCGTCTCACCAAGTTCTAAGTCAGAACAAAAGCTAAGTTCAATAATTTTCTGCGACTCAGCGTTATAATGAGCCTGTACCGGGAACCGGAGAACCGTTACATTGCCCTAGCGCCTGCGCTCGCGCCGGCCGCGCATACATTTGTGTTGCATAGTGATGGGATATATCGACTATTGGAGGTTATGAATTATTAAAATTAAAATAGGTATGTTAAGTGGACATTTGTTTCTAAAATATGTTTTACGGAAAGCGGTGTCTATCTGAAGGTGTGAATGCGTAGGTACTTGAACTATTTCACACCGTTTTTCAATGCGTAAAGACTGGTCAAATAGGTCCAATTGCAAACCTCTTCTGAGTAAGCGGAAACTATCAACATTTTCATGTATTTGTATAAGCTCAAGGACATATTGGGCAGAGGACTCCTCGAGTGGGGAGGAGGTAAGGGTGGTGTAGGTAGCCGCTCAACTAGACGGACCAGAAAGGTTCCAGAACGGAAAGGACCAGAAGGGAAAAGGACCGCATTTTGTGCCGCACCTTTTGACAGGCCAATGTCAAGCAGGAGACTGCGATAGGCCGAGTTGATTTTCACCTCTACTGCATAATCAAAATCTAAATATGTTATTTCACATAAACCTACATGGCACTTATGAAACGTCAGAAGCTAGCTGCACGGTTCCAATTGGTCGTTTCTATGGAGAAGAGCCAGCAAGAAACTCTACGGTTACTCTTTTAAAAAAAAACTGGCTTTTATCATGTTTTCAAATTACGAGTACAATGTTAAAAGGTATGGGAGGACAGTGTAGGCCTGTCAACAAGTACCAGGTACTTAACGAAATGGTCAATAAATCTACAGTCCACAACACCTACAAAGTTCCTCACATTCACAAAATATAAAAGAATCTAGATAAACACTCCCAAAATTATGTTAAATTCTCATTACTAATTTATTTAATTAAAAAAATCATTACGTTTTTAAGCAATGCGTTTATGAACCGTGCCCCTCACTACTTCACACTCGGATTGCAAAGCAATTAAGTGTTACGGCCGTGGATTACAGTTTACCCAGCACTTCCCGATTACACAGCGCTATGATTTATTGTGAATTCTATAAGCGGGATACTTGATCAAATGCACGGTATCGCCACGCTGGGCTGGGCAGGGTATTAGAAAACTGAGACGCTTATAGTGCAATGTTCGCAGAAATTGTACTCGCTTTGGTTATATAACTAATAGTTTAAGAAATTAAGGTGATTGGGACTGATTCTTAGGACGAAATGAGACTAATTAAATAAATACATTTTGGACCTACTTGTATACATTTTGTAAACCTGCCAAACTGCATGTCAGTTTGTCGACAGGATTAGCGAATTACTACTACTACTACAGCGTGTATTACAAGGGTGTGATAATATTTAAGAGTCCATAATACCTCAGCTTAAATTCTCTCCTTATCTTGCCCGCACGATACTGCTCGCGGACTGAGTGAGAGCGAGACTGAGCGGCGGCGGGGAGAAGGCTCCAAGGCGCCAATAGTTTAGGTAATTTATTTTAAGGGTTAATTTAAAAAAAAAAACGTAGTATTGCAATTCAATTATTATGCAAAGTTTTATGATCTAATTTGAAGTATTTTTTTAATACCAGCATTTATTGTTACAAATTCAGAGGTCACAGTCTGTTTTAAAGTCTAGACATAATCTTGGTCAGGCCATATGAGAACCATGTAGATTAGTGTCTGAAATGGTCTTTTGAGGAAAGAACCACACAGATTTGAGTGGACCTGTCCAGTCAGTGCAAGCATTTGTCAGTAATCGTGGAGCTAAACTCAGCTTAAGGAGCTTATTGTAGTTTTGTATGGGACAGTTGATATTTTTTTTCTCGATGTTGATCCCAGTTGTTCAGTTTGATGGTATACCACAGCCTTAAATTTTACCACACATTGTATAGCCATATTTTCACACCAGTTACAGGAAGAACAATTGACAATACCATATCGAATGATTAGCGTACAACAACACTACGAGAACAAAACAAATTATCCAATATTGTAAATAGATTTGTAATACCATCCATAAATAGTAAACAATGCGTTCATCTGGCTATACTCTGTTCAGTTTGTGATGTTTGATGTGACATAATGTTTAATAATCCTTATTTCAGATCTGCATCTCTACTGACGTAATTTGCCGTAATTTTTCCAAGTTTTTCAATAATATTTGGGCAGCAGCGTCCTCCTGTCTCCTAATAACAAAAAACAGCGATGGCCATAATCGTCTTTCAAGCATGGTAACGCAATTTTAGTTTAACTGTTTACTATGGCGGTCAATGAAAGGAGGAGTTGCATGGCTACTTAGCATCTCCAGGGCTCGATCGCCAAGAAAAATCAAGATGTAGATGTATGAGAATATGTTCTATGCACATGTGCTTACTCCTTCAGGATATACAAGCGTGGTTACATGGTATGATGAGATGCACATCTCAATGTATCTCGTCCCCTCCCACGGTACACTTTGTAAACAATTAAATATTAATGTTTTACATTTCCGTGTCATGTAAACCTCTCATGCATAACTGGTTCTGTCCAGATTGAACTAGTTTGTGTAGGAGCATGAATGTTGTAAATACTTTGGCGGGTAATATGCAGTTGGAGGTAAAGTAGGTTTGCACGCAGTGAGCGAGGTGATGAATACTCGTTTTAAGAATTTTGGAATTAGCTTTGCAGGAACTGAACTGTGGAGCAATTACCGTCTCATTAGAAAACAAGTTCTTTCGAAACTTATTCAGAATGAGGTAAAGTTCTAAATACAAAATTGACAACTTAGACTCGGGTTTAATGTCAGTTTTTGTAATTAGAACTTTATTTTATCGGAATTCGAAATTCAAAAATGTTCCATGGTTAATTAACCTGGGGTCTAAAGTAAAATCTTGTTTTGTAATAAGGTCGTTGGTAAAGTAACTATACTTTTCTGTTTTAATAACGAAACACCTAATAAGTGAAGAGCCTCGACGAATAAGTCGAATTTCTTGTGCGAATTTCATAGTAGAACATAAGATTCGCACAAAACAATTTGAGTAACCCGTGTAGCCTTTGCTATCTAGGTTGGAATCGACATCCTGTCACAATATTTCAGAAGTATAGAATGCCATTACGCATGATACAACCCATTATTGACTACTACCGGCATTTATTGTCTACAATTGATAAAGTTTGGATGCCACCGAGGAGCTTTTAAATAAACTTGAACGTTTGCAAAACATCTGTATTCGTTTTGTTTTTAACCTTAAAAAGTATGACCACGTTTCTAACTTTCGCAAAATACTCAAGTGGCTCCCTATTCGACTTCGCAGGAACTCTCGGATATTGTGTCTGCTATTTAATATCCTTCACAAAACGCCATCCTGTCTGCGGGAACGCTTTTCCTACGCCCGTCCTTCTGATGCTCCTTGCAGGTCGCATCTTAGAAATCTCCTTAAATCCCCTCCCCACTCAACCGACTTCTACTCCTACTCCTTCAGCGTGCACGCGGTTCGGTTGTGGAATTCACTTCCGCCTGACATTAGGGACTGCCTAACTGTTGCAGTTTTTAAAAGAAGAGTGAAAGAACACTATCTGTCCACTTCGTCATAGTTGCATATTTTGTATTTATTATTTTATACTACATTATAATTAAGTATATATATTTTAGTGATATTTATTTTAGAAGTATGTATGTAAGTTTATTCTCATATTGTATGTTTATAGTTAAATTAGTGTATAATTAAGTGTTTTTATTTTATGTATATTATTTTCTCTTCTACTCTTACACACGTTGTCTACATCTCTTTAACTACTTTCCTGTCGCAGGTATGCTGGAAGAGATTTCTTTAGAAATAAGCATCACTTTTGTACGTATTTTTCTGTTCCTTTCTTCTTGTCTATTTATATGTGTGTACATAAACTGTTAAATAAATAAAAGTGTACCCTTCTGATATTCCTACATTGATATTCGGGCCCAACTTAACATCATCATCATTCTGGGGTCAGCTTCCAGTCTAACCGAATGCAGCAGAATACCAGTATTTTACATGGAGCGACTGCCTGCCTGACCTCCATAACCCAGTTACTGGGTAACACTCCTTGGTGTTATTAGACTTTCGGGCTTCTGACTACGCCACTATCTTTTGATTTAAAAGAGTATCCATGGAGTTTCTTGTCCGTTCTTCTCAGGAACCTACTACGCCTTGAAATGAGCAACTAGTCTACTACTACTAATCTTTCTGACTGACCGACTCCTTGACAATTTGATTCAAAAGTGCCTGTAAATTGTTTAATTGAAATAATTGGTTTGAGTTTGACTACTCGTAAACAACGACGGCCACACCCGACGGAACGTATTCTCTACAAAGCATAGCATAATCCCCACTGCTGAGACATAGGGCCTCCTCTCTTCGAGAGGGAGTGGGCTGTAACCACGAGGGCTCAGTTCGGGTTGGTAGATGTCACATGTCTTCGAATTTTTGGTTCTAGTACATGCCGGTTTCCTCACGATGTTTTCCTTCACCGTTTTGAGAGCAGTGCTGATGAAATTATTTACACAAGGTAAAGCTCCTGCCTGTGGTTGAAATTAATCAGGGCCGTTACTACGGAACCAAAATTGCTCTCTACAAAGCACGTCAAGGCAACTAGATTATTCTATCCACAAACCATTAGAAAAGACGATACAATAACGTTTCAAACATAAAGGTCAGTACGATTGTAGCGAATCCAATCGGAAATAGTCATGGGCCATCGGTTCTGAATCGATCCGAACTCGATTAGTTTACGTAAGTATTTGATTACTTTATGTAATGTTGTACCGGCGGATGGCGATCGATTTTAGATTATAACGATGACCGATTGATCGATGATTTATGTAATTAGTGTGTTTTGAAATTATTATGGATAATACGTGTGCTTTGTGAGGTTCTAGAATATATATAATGGATTTACATGTGCAGTCGATCTATTCTGTAAAAATCTCATAGTAAATTTTTTTGTGAAGTGAGCGTGAAGTGAAGTGTCAATTATCAGGTGGAATGACAGCTCATTTCACCTTAGTTTTCACGGTAAGATTTTTATGAATAGACCGGCAGTTTATAATGGTAAATGGAAACCGGCATGTCCTAGAACCAAACATTCGAAGACATGTGACATCTACCAACCCACACTGGGCCCGCGTGGTGGATTACGGCCCACTCCCTGTCACAGAGTCCCTGATTATGTTCAGTAGCACCCTTCTTCTAGCCATAAAATCTTTCACACAGTCCATCAGTCCATAGGGTTGCTAATACAACCTTTTCTTAAAAAAGGTTTTCTGTGGTAAATCAATTCCCCTTTTCAAAATTGACCTTGACATCCCTAAACAAATCCAAGACACTGTCTGTCCCTTACTTCATCTAAAGAATGTAATGTACAATATATTTCATAATACCTACATTACACTCATGCATATCAACATTGCTACAGCGAGCCCTTTCGTGGGTACTGCAACTAATCGTTAAAACACAAGGCTGATCGCGGGATGTGGCTTACGAAATCGGATGTCGGCTCACTTAAATAGATACCTGACTGATTACCATATCAAAATACTTGCTGTAATAGTTTACGCTGCAGGGCAAGTACCAAGAAGGAACAAGTATTGATAACCAATCTCAATCAATACGTATCTTTCTCAAATCCACAAAGTTTTCCTTTGTTAATATTGTCTTAGATAATCAACAAACCTTTCAGTCACTAAAACATTTCAGGACAGTCACAGATAGTCCTAGACCAGTGGTCGGCAAACCACGGCTCGCGAGCCTCTGGCCAATGGAGTGCGGTTCTGTCTGTACAAATGTCGATGAGTGCAAGCGTAGACAAGATGCCTCCATCGGCTCCATCATATTATTATCAGCCGATATCATGATGATGATGAAGGCATCCTATTTCACGGTGTGGAGTGAAAGAGGATGGGAGTTTTAAGGATTAAGAAAACAGTATTGAGACAGTTTTGACACACAGAAAAGATTGGCTCTCATAAAAAATCTTAGTCGTTGTAGTATTGATATTTGGTTTTATTGACTAATGAGTTTGCCGACCACTATCCTAAACAGTAGCGATATTTTTACCGTATGTAAAAATGTTACCGTGAAAACTGAGATGAATTTAGCTGTCAACAGTGTCAATCCCAAGCAGCTGGTGAAATGACAGCTCACTTCAGCTAAGTTTTTACAGTAAGATTTTTACCGAGTAGACCGGCTGGCTAACACTTCGCATTCACTTCACTTTTCATCTAATAACACACTTCACATGCACTTCACTTTTCGTCTAATACGACACGTCGCATGTACTTCGCTTTTCGTCTAATACGACACGTCGCATGTACTTCGCTTTTCGTCTAATACGACACGTCGCATGTACTTCGCTTTTCGTCTAATACGACACGTCGCATGTACTTCGCTTTTCATCTAATAACACACTTCGCATGTACTTCGCTTTTCGCCTAATAAGACGAAAAGTGTCTAGCAATTTTGTACTGTGGCCGGTGCAACTGTTAACTATCCTTTATTTGCCCGGAACATCACATGCCCTCCAAATAGTGAGTAGATGGTAGGGCCGTTAGGGCCCCTGACACTTTCGCTTGCCTCGTTGATATAGTGGTCGAAGCGCTACTGCTGAACGTGAGGAGAGCCTCAACCTAGGGTTCGATTTCCCGGGTACGGCAAAATGTTATTGGGTGGTTTCTCCATCTGGAATTTCTCAGTAGCAGCCCGGAGTCTGGATTTATGCCCGGTTGATGGCAATAGGCGAGCTTGTTACATGGGACTTAAAAATAATGGCGAAATGTGGGTACTGTTATGTAAGCACACCTCTGCCTAACCCTTCGGGGAATACTGGCGTGATATTATGTTATGTTATAGCTTTTGGTTGAACTCTAAGCTGGCTTGCTTCATAAAAAAAGAGTACTCTTTTCAATTACCCAATCCGAGAGACTCACAGTAAAAATCCAGTTTCCCAACTCTAAATTAAATAAAGCTAATAACATACTCTCCATTAACGAGCAATTTGTCAAGAACAATAGACCCATAGCTTGCCCAACGCCGACAATAGGATTCGGCGCGGCCTAGACGGACGGTCGGCAAAATAGCACCAATCTTAATAAATAGGTAATTGTGTGAGTTTGGTAATGTTATTATGTTGGTAGTCTTGTTTGTGAAATGTGTGGTCATCGAGATACAACAATCCTTTTTGTTGTCGCGGGTTTTGAAAGAATGGGAGATGATGCTGTCACTTGTTTTCACATTAAAATTTTACAGTGTGTAACTTAAATGTACGCCTGGGCGTCTCAGTCCCGTTACCACCTCACTGACTGGCGATTTTCTCATAGTTCGTAATTTCGTACCGTCAATACAATAAAAGACTAAGGCCGTTTGGCCACTGCCACGTCAACGGCACGTCCACGACGGGACGATCCCAGTGACGGCGATCGTTTGTCCACAGCGACCGAAGGCGGTTGTTCTGTATGTGATGAGATGATAGACAATAAAAGCAGGGCGAACGGCGCCGCGCGGTGCGACGGCAGTGTGTGAACAAGATCAAACGTGTTTTGTATTACTGGCACTTTGACCCGTCCTAATATATGGCCGAGTTCAAGCGGTCTCGCCGAACTACTTGAAAATTCGGGGGCCGGGATCCTGGCGCTCAGGTGATGGACATGCGGGGACATGCGGCCATAGTAAATGTATCTATCGCTACTTCGGCGCTATCATCTCGTTCTCGTCGACGTCACGTTGACGGTGGCGGTGGAACAACGGTCTTAGGTATTAAACTTCGCCACTGTAATACAGTCGAATTGACCTTTGAAAATACACTTTTTATGAAGCATGTCAAGAAATAAGTCTATAAACATAATTATATGAAGCAGAAAGTAAGCTTCTTAGTTTTATTGCTGCTGGTACAAAATTGATCAAATGATTAGATGGACACAGTCCGATGCATATCTATTGCTTGTACACCACCATTGTAATAGAACAGCTATAGATTCGTCCAAGGTCGAGGCACGTTCCTATCAGCTAAAAAGCCTCGATGAAAAATTTGTTATTTTATTGGGGTTACGTAGGCATGTTAACAAAACCAAGTTTTACGGATTGTTTTAGAAGAATTGAGATCCTTATTGTCCATTGTGTTATAGTTAGCATTTTGATGATGTCAGAATAACACTTCTTGCCACTGATTCAATAATTTTCGCTCGTATCAACCCACACTAAACGAGAATAGGTCATATCATGCAGAAGTATGTATCATGCTGACTGCCTCGAGGGTCTAGACAAAGTGACATTAGTTATCGCAGAGATAACGATTATAGAAACGTCAAAAATATATGAGACTGATATAGCTACCGGAAAGCTTATTTCAATGCTGTTGAAAGTCGTTGTAGAAATACGAAACGCTTTGAAAGCGATTGTTATTTGTCTACCCTCGCTGGATGATCCGGACGTACATTTAAGTATCGACACTCAGAAGCAATTTTTCTCGATCCCAACAATAACATATACTCGTAGATCAAAAATGTGATCTCAATCAGCAATAACCAAAGAGAAACTGACACATACTAACATAACCATTTAAAGAAAAGATTTTATAGCAATCAGTACTAATACAATTTTCTACTCAGAAATTACAGTTCTTTACTAGTCGTAAATCATTGCAGGAGCTCATAAATAAACTCATTAACTACTTACAATCATAACACCGGTGAAAGTGTTAATGTGCAATGAAATGGGCATAAGCAGAGAGGCTTGTAATTAGTCATTAGCATAATATTATACCTACGTAACTTTTACGATTCAAAGTAACGCAAGATGTTAATTTGACGGTGAAGTGGCGATCATCAATCCTCGGCAGTGAATATTATAATGATTCAAATACATGGGATTTAAGAGAAAAAAGAAAGAAAGATAAAGTATTTATTGAGACTCGCACAGGAAATCACACATTAAACTAAAAACACATTAAACATAAATAAAAAACAAAGTAACATTAAAATTTAAAGAAGGAAGTCCTGTACGAGGTCAAAAGGCTCCTATCTCAGCATGATGCCGCGACATTTAAAAATAAATAAAAATGTAGCAGCGCTGGTATTTTGATAGGGCCCGCAGTGATGTCACGGATAGATAGATACAGACAACAGACAGAAAATAAATATTATAAAAAATAAAAATAAAAAAGGTGTGTGAAATACAATGAAGAGCAAAATATTATGAGGAAACGCGGTCACGTGGTCGTTGCCGTTTATTCTATACTAACGTATTCTCCCTGGTTAACTAGCCAAACTGCTACTAGTCCAAATATTTTTTTATAGATATCTATCACTGCCATGACCCTATGTTTTGCTTTTGAGCGTAATTATATGATTTTCCTCTTGTAGCGAATTCGAAGCTTGGAAAACATAAGTAAAATTTTGAGATTCCGTTGCGACGACCCGATATTTGTTTACATTTGTAAATTCTTGGTGTTACACATGCATTTATTTATTTATTTATTTATTGATAAATGCTTACCAAGTTAATACATACATAGCCTAAACACACATACAAACACAGCATATATTAACATCATACTATGTAAATCTACATTCTTACAAATAAATGAATTTTGATTCTGATTCTGATTAACCCACAGTTTTTGTCATCGGCCTGGTCACGACTTCGGTACAGATCTTGCATGTATTTAACTAAATTATAGGATAGTCTTTTTCCCATAGTGGTTTTTCTTTTTACCAATTTTCTTTTACACTTAATTCTGTTATAGTCTGATTTTAATGGAAGGTAAAAGTTACTGCCTATCTTCATATCCTATAGTTTTTATCAAGCCATATAGGGCTTGATATAAACTAAAACCATATGTTGTTTTTACAGGAGCCTCAAAATAGGCATTATTCTTAATCTTAATATAATGAAAAAATGACAATCCATATTATTTAGTGTTCCAGTTAAATTAACTCCCATTTCTTTCATCATTTACTTCGATGATATACTTATTTCTTTTTTCCAAATCAGTGAAGCCAAGTACGAAACAGGTGAAAGTGTCAAGTGAGTAATGGGCATGGTCCAGTATAAACCACTATGGGCCAGCATTAGTAATAAGTAGCTAATTACTGCGCAGTCGCAGGCTTTCTAACCGGCACCGTATATGGGGTTTAAGATGAAGGGACAGTGATAACCAGGGAAATGTGGAAATGCTGCTAGTTTTTGTGATAACTATCGCTTTTCAAATGGAAGTGGACTTTCATGTCGTTTTTAGGAGAGCAAGGAACGTTTTAACTCGTTTAAGGAATGAAAAGTGAAGCAGTAATGTGTGGGTTTTTATATTATCTTAAAATGTACAAAGTGAAATCATTAATTTAACCACTTACTTCAAAAACGGTGAAGGAAAACATCCTGAGGAAACCGTCATGCCTGTGAGATATTTCTCAACGGCATGTGAAGGCTTTAGAACTCTGACATTAGGTTAGTCACTGACCACACGAAAAGAAGAAGATTAAACCAATAAAAAGGCGCTTAAGAAAGGCAATACTTACAGGCATTCAACGAATTAAAAAAAAGTTAAGTAACCTTTAAGCCTTTTTTCCCCGGCAGTAGTAAGAATATCCTTACCTGGATATTCGGGGAATACCGGCGTGATACATAACCTTTCAACTGATGAACGAAACAGTTATAGTTTTCTAAATGGGTTTCACAGTAAAATAGCGAGAAATCGGGCTTTAAACGCAAGCAGTCCGAAAAAGGGCGGGGCCACGCGAAGGTCACGATCAGACTTTTTTTTAATGCGTTTGACAGCTGTCAGTGTTGAAGGGATAACGTTATTTTCTTCCACAACATCCTTCATTATTATAATACTTATCATAAACATCACGTCTGTATTCCCCGAACGGTTCGGCAGAGGTACACCGACATTTCGCCGGTTATGTTTAAGTCCCGGGTTATGTCGACGGAAGAATAGACAAAATGACAGATTCTCCAGGAGCCCTTGCGACCGCTAGACCAATGAGGATTATAATACGTATTCCATAATTTCTGGTAAGAATAACGAATCATTTCACATATAGAAACTGAACAATTAGGCGCAATGTCACGGCCAGAAGAATTAACTTAATTAATTTTCCGTATAAAACTATAAACTTAACACGTTTAACGTTATCTTGATTAAAATCTTTAGTTTACGATCGATTAACTTTTAAATAAATATAAAGTTATAATGTTATTAACGTTGGCAAATGAAATGCAGAAGTTATAAAATTTCACGCATATATTTATAGTAGAAATCATTGATTGCATGATAGATTTCGTTATGTTTTAAAATTTCGTTGCTATGCTAAATCATGGACTTTTACAAAAACAAATCTTACATGCACAAGATATGAACATACCGATACCCTAAGTACGGGATATCTTAAAAATAACATAGTCATAACTTTTAAATAGTTTATCTATTTAAGTAAAAGATGATATTACTAAAAAGGGGGTGACTGCCGAGATGACAACTACTAGAGAAAAAAAATGAATTTCTTTCCTATGATTTTCTTTTCTATGGAAGAAAAGAAAGAAAGAAAGAAAGATTTTTATTTTATTTGGGACATAGAAAAAGACAATCAAGTCACGCTGACCCGAAATAAATTGAGATAAGGCCAGGAGAATCTATGTATTTTTATTTCCATATTTTTATCCATTTTGTATTTTGTACAATAGTGCTTAAAACTATATTAGTTCAAACATAAACTCACACAGTGTTTGAAGGACATACATGTTCAATATCACACTTGGGAGATGCTGTTGCTAGTCACACGCACTCGTGTGTTGTTAGATCAAAACAATGGGTATTGTTGGATTATCAAAAATTCAAGCTACTTATTTTGATTCCAAACATTTTACAAATACATTATTAGTAAGAACTCAATCGATCAGTGACTGTCAGCAACTCAATTTCAATTTATAAACAACCATAAATTCCCAAAAAAAAAAATTCACGCAGATTCTCAGACAGTAAAAATAAACAACTAACTATGAATGATGAATGAACTAAGATAGTAAAAGAAAGTCATATTACTTTGGCCATGTTCTAAGAGCATGCATATTCATAACTTTTATATTTTGTTTATCTCAAGTGCACTGGTTGGTAAGTGGCTCATGGCTATGATATAAAATATGATTAAAATTATAAATGACATCGTAGTGCAAACTTAAGGCTGCATGCTGGAGAGTGGTGAATATAAAGATATCTTGGTAGATGGAGGGGAGATGGAGACCAAAGAAAAGATGAATGAATTGTGTAAGGGAGTGAATGATAGCGTGATGGCTGATCGGAGAAAATGGAAGAGAAAAATAATTTCAACCGACCTTAAGTAACATGGGACAGAAAGAGCAGTCAGGAGGAGGTCTGATATAAAGGGTTTTCCAATAAGAGGTGTTATTTTGAATAGCCCGCTATTTCGGTAGATGTCACTTTTGAAGCTGTCATTTTTTGACATTTGACAAGTAGAAACTACGCCATTAATAAAAATGGAACGATACACGCTTCAACCACGCATTTAAATTATTAAAATTCACTATAAAAATGGTGAAAATTTGGCAGAGACGGTTCGTAAAACTTGATTTAACACCTTGCGACTTCTTCCTTTGGGGTCACGTGAAAGAGAAGGTCTACGCCAACAGCCCAGCGTCGATTCAAGACCTCAAAGATGGAATTCGTGAGGCTATCGAGGACATAGGGCAGCCACTTTGCGAATTGGTTGTGGAAAATTTCATGAAAAGGATATGGTCCTGTAAGCGTGGTCGTGGTGGTCATTTACCTGATGTTATTTTCCACTATTAACGGCATACCTTCTTCATTTTTCTTTGAATTTCAAAATAACACCTCTTATTGGAAAACCCTTTATTATAGGAACACCGTTTTCATTATCAAAAAGCGCCCTATAACTATATGATTGTATAATTTTGAATAAATATCGCGAGCATTTTTAAAGATAAACTTAATGATCAAAACATTATGAAAGATAACGAACTTTTTGGCAATTATCTGGTAGTTTTGATCAAAGTAGATTTATGCACATAATCCCATCGAGAACATTAAAAAGAAAGAAAAAAACATATAATAACTACACAGAGAATCCGTATCAGCTAACCAGAACTCGGTCATACCGAATAACTTTCACAGATAGTAATCTGACTTCATTCATCATTGCTTTATTATTTTTTATTATGAGAACAGTAAATATTTTGCTATTCAATTTATTAATCAGTTTCTGCTCGCGTTTGCATTGTCGAACGTAACTAAGTATATCAGGAATAATGAATTAAGGAAGTTTTTTCTGTTTCGAATTATGTCTTTCTGTAGTTGTTGGAGATGATGTATAGACTGGATGCCCAAAAAGATGTTAAAAGTTTTTAGTTAGTTGTTCCCAATGGGCAATGCGGTTAGGTGTACCTATTGGATTCATCTACGGTCAGCGACTTTATGGGCTTCTGATTACCCGTAACGACTGTCAAAGATCTACGAATGACAGCCGGGACCAACGGTTTAACGTGCTCTCCGAGGCACGGAGCGGTCTCGATATGTAATGGATGCATCCGCGAACCGCAGGAAGCGTAGCTTAAGCTTCGATCTGTGCGGATGTTAGCCATTAGCCCCTGTTAGCTGCCGGGGTAGCCCCTGCAAGCTACTAAGTATGTACTTTAGTTTGACCGAGGCCGCGGCTTAGGTATGTGCGCGGCAAGACAGGAGGGCAGTGCAGGCCGCTCTTTTGACAATGCTCAAGCGCGGGGCGTACCGACCGTCGCTCATTCGTCAACGCTACCCGCCTCACCGCGCATTCCTACGGCGCGGAATAACGGTTCCGGTCAAACTATAGCAATAAACCTAGGCTGATTTAGAAATAGAAATCATTCATAATATAAAGTAATCTGTCATTCAGTGTTAATAAACTAACAAGGCATCACAGCTAAACTGCGCAATTTGATTTCAAACAATTACAATTGCGTGTTACCTATCGATTTATGCCTACTCCTGACGTGCAATTCTACCAAGAAATCCTACTACCTTAATTGCTTATACAATAAGGTTCATTTTTGAGTGGATTTTATTTTTGCGAAGGAAAACATTGAAGATTAGAAAATGTTGTAGTTATGAAACTCAGTGCATTTCGCGTAATTTAGTATAGGAATGCTGTAATAGACGGTTTGCGGTTGTAATTGGGTATTTCAATGTATGTTGGATATTGCAGTAATTTGTATTTGGAGCAATATTGTACAAATAGGGAAAATATAATGATATAGGTAATTAGGTTCTGATTTCGTAACTAAATAATAACACTAGTTGGTTATGGAAATCAATCTTTAGCTAAATTGAGGTCAATGCTCTGCAGTAGGCCTTTACGTGCTGATATTATGACCTAGTCTGTTTTTTAATCTCGTAGACTAATTTGAAATTTCAAGTGATTGTTGTTTGTTTTTCAATTTGGAGTTTGACATTTGCAACTGTCAAATTAGTCTACGAGATTGTAAAACAGACTTTACCTCAATGTAGATGTTACTGGTTGAGGTCTCAAAAAGACAAGAAACAAATGAATGATGCATAGTGCCAATTATGGCTGTCCCTTTTTTTTAACAAGCCATTTACAAATGATGGTATGGCATGTGACCGACTTTTCTGAATATTCATGATTTCTTTTCGAAAATTAACTTTAAAATGGGGTCGATCTTTAATATCTTTCATATTATTCAATTATAATTTTATGAGTAGCGTTTTTGACCATGCTTTACAATTTTTGCGTTAAGTCCGATGTTATTGGATTTGGAATCTGTTTATTATTTGTGCTGCAGAAACGAGCCATTCGAGCAATATATAACCTAAGTTATAGGCATTCACTGAGGGATACATTTAAGGAAATAAACATAATTACAGTCGCGTCTCAATATGTTTATGAGAACCTGATTTAATTAACTCATAAGCTTTATATTTTTTCATGAATATTCAGAAAAATACGTGTCATGGGTGTCATGCCCCGAGATGTCGTGCGGTCCTGGGACCGCATCTGTGGGACATCGGCTACGACTGGGTGCTGCGCGCCGACCTCCCTAGCGGCGTCAGCGTAGTCTGCTACGCTGACGACACGCTAGTCCTGGTGCAGGGGCGGTCGCATGAGGCGGCGGCCGAACTAGCGACACGTTGGGTTGCGACAATCGTCGATAGGATCCGGCAACTGGGACTCGAGGTGGCCTTGCACAAGTCCGAGGCCATGTGTTTCTATGGTCCTCGAAACGCGCCACTGTCGGGTTCCCAGATAACGGCGGGAGGGGTTCACATCGGTGTCGAGTCGACGATGAAGTACCTGGGGCTCGTCTTCGACAGCCGGTGGAACTTCGTGGAGCACTTCCGACGTTTGGCTCCCAAACTGCAGAGGGCTGGGGCTGCTTTGAAGCGGCTTCTGCCCAATCTAGGGGGTCCAAACGCCTCCTGCCGGAGGCTCTACGCGGGGATCGTGCGGTCCATGGCCCTTTACGAGGCAACGGTGTGGGCGCGTTCATTAAGGCTGCGACCAGCCCAGCGATTGAACGCGTCCCAAAGGGTCATGGCCATTAGGCTGGTCAGAGGATACCGCACGGTCTCCCGTGAGGCGGCGAGCCTCCTTGCCGGACTACCGCCATGGGATCTGGAGGCAAAAGTCCTCGCGCACATGTGGGAGTTGCGCGAGGAGGCGAAACGCCGCGGGGCGTAACTCCGCTGCCGCGAGAAATCACGGCACAGCGGACAGAGCTCCGGCGGGATCTCATGGCGGCATGGAGAGTGCGATTGTCGCAACCCAGCGCTGGGCACGCCACAATTGCGGCGGTAAGGCCCCTCTTTGAGGAGTGGCTAGAGAGGCGCCACGGCGTCCTCACCTTCCGCCTGACGCAGGTCTTCACCGGACACGGTTGTTTCGGGAGGTTCCTGTTCAGGATAAAGCGGGAGGAAACGCCCGGGTGTTACCATTGTGTGGATCGCCCGGAGGACACGGTGGAGCATACGGTGGAGGTCTGCCCGGCTTGGGCGGGGCACCACCGTGTCCTCACGGAGGCGATCGGCAGCGGCGATCTCTCGCGGCCGGCCCTGGTTCAGGCCATGGTCCGGAGTGAGAGTGCATGGGAAGCCGTCACTTCCTTCTGCGAAGCAGTAATGCTCGCGAAGGAGGAGGCGGAGCGCGCGAGGGAAATGCAAGATGCGCGCCCTCGCGCCCCTAGTCGCCGCAGGAGACGCCCCGGGCGTCGGGAGTCGCGAGCCGACTTCCGGCCACCGTAGGCGCGGGCTTGCGGACGGTGGGCAATGGGTAGCTCGCCGTCCGATTAGGACCAGGCCCGGGTCGACGGCGCGTTGTGTTCCACGCGCGCCTCAAAGAGATGTCAGCACCAACAGACGGGGTCCGTAAGGGCCAATGCCTGCCAGGGTTGCGAGTTTGTCCGAAAGGGATATCGCGGCCCCGGCACACAGGCAACGGAAGGAACACGGGTGGGTTTTAGTCAGTAAAAGTCTGACACTCCCTCTCGCTCCGCCCAGAGCGGGAGGAGTCATTTGATGATTTCCCACCCAAAAAAAAAAAAAAAATGCCCTGCACTCGTGATACGTGATACACTGCCGCCCATGGCAGTGTTAATTTTATCTGACTGTTTGACAGCTTTTGTTCGAAAAAATATCAAACCGCCATCTTTATTCTTGAGATAAAACTAATCTGAAGCTTGAAAAACCAGCCCTTAAAAAATCATGAATTAGATGTTTTTGTCAATGAAAATTTTATTCCGTATTAGAAAGTAAGAAAATACCTAGGTGTTACCAACGTGTATTAAATAATAAACGTATATTTTTCTCTTTATTTATATATTCTATGGTTTCCATTGTCAGGTAATATTTTTATTGAGTGGCAATACTATTATATCACAATACAATGACAATAAGTACTTAGATTTTGGAAAGTAACACCATAAAATAGAGAGTCGCCGAAGGTTCAATTAATGGGGGGTAGCCATGCGATAACATAATAATACACGAAAAATATCGATGAGGTAACTTTCCTCGTGTCGTCACGAGATATACAAAAATAGCTTTAAATGCAGAGGTAAAAAAATTGCCAGTCAGCAAGGTAAGGTACTTATTGTAGGGCGATTTGCGTAGGTCCCAAGCCTTCAGAGGATGCTCTTTAAACGCACTCCGATGAAGTTTGTTAGTTTATAGGTCTTTATTCTTAGCGAATTGATGCCAATCAATCTGGCTAGCCTTTTCCCAACTATGTTAGGGTCGGCATCCAGTCTTACTGGATGTAGCTGAATACCAATATTTTACATGGAGCGACTGCCTGTCTGACCTCCACAACCCAGTAACTGGGTAATAGAATACCCCTTGAGAAAGGCTGGTGTCAGACTTTCGGTTTTATGTCAACTCGTAACGACTGTCAAAGATCCACGAATGACAGCCAGGACCAACGGCTTAACGTAATTTCCGAGGCACCGAGGAGTCTCGACAGTAAAGATGGTTACCCATCCTCGTGGATGGGTAACCATCTTTTTTTTTAGCTATGCTTGCCATGGTTGGTCCGTACCAACTATGGCAAGCATAGCTTAACCTGATGGAGTGACCCGTGCGGCTGTTGCTGTCTTAGCGTATCGATGCCAAAAAGTACAAATATGTTTGGTCTAAAATTCAGTTATACGAACTCCGCTCAATGACGCAGTCATTAAGATGACAGGAAAGGTATCGTACGTGGTAACAATCGACAGTCATGCCTTTCATTTTGAGAGTATAATCATTGCGTTATTAACGTTGTTGAGCAGACGAATTGTTCAAACCTATGTAGCTATGAATTAGGAATTTCATTCAAAGCCCTCGGATTGTGATTGAAATTGTGTTTCGCCAAATTTAAGGTGCAAGATGGATGAGACTGGCCAAGGATAGAGATAAGTGGTCTGCAATTAAACAGGCCTATGTCCAGCAATGCTTGTTTAAATACATTGTTAGAATGTATTAGCGAACCCTACTTTATTATACAGGGTGGCAGGGACATCAACGCGAAAACTGTTACCATGGATTCAGTACATGATTCTGAACCACCATGTGTTGAAATTTAAAAAACCGGCTACTTACTGTTTAATTAAATAGGATAAAATAAAATTGCAATTATATATTATTTAATTAAATTGTTATGGCAATCAATTATTTATCAATTATTACTAACACTAGTTTGTAAGCTCGCAATTGTGCTAACAAATATGTAAGATGAATCTGAAATAAATTATTAATTATTAAAAAAAAAACAGCTGTTTCATAGAAAAGTGCAATACCTACGCGGTCAAAATGTATGGAACAGCAGATTTTATTAAAAATAACCGACGAAAAATTACAACGCAGGAGGTTCAGAATCATGTACTGAATCCATGGTATCAGTTTTCGCGTCGATGTCCCTGCCACCCTGTATAATTTCGAGTTATGTGTAAAGTGTACCTTTTCTACCTTTCGATAACGTGACAAGAGTATTGTAAAATCACGCGAAGACCAAACAAAACGCATAATACTTTCACAGTAAGTGAGAGTTAGTTTATGACCTTTTGTTATACTCATAACTATACTTGAATCATGTTTACATACAGGGTGACTTGTATCACTCACATCACATCACATTTGTTTTTTTGTATTCCGTTGGCTACTTAACACTTTAGCAAACCTTTTGATATTTTATGAAGAATATTGAGAAATTTTCAAAAATACATAAAAATTGGGTTTTTTCGAATCCCATGAATTTTCGCCTAGGCTTTATGGGATGCTTAATTGTTGCAAATAGGTCATATCGTCGTATCACGTCGTGGAAAGAAAACGTCAAATTACAAGTCATTCTGTATACCGTAACAACTATCTCTCAATCTATACAAATAAATGAGTTCTGTGCATGATTTACTGTCTGATGGAAAACACACAGCCCGTGTTACATGAACATGTATTTCCAGTTTTTGTTTTTTTTATTTTCTCCAAAAGAAAGAGTGTTTTTTTAGCCTGCCAATGGCAATTTGAGATAAATTATGCCAGTCCATAACTAAGCTTAGCATTACGTATCAGTAGCGGCTAATAGTATGGCATAAATATTAAAATATTATAGGGCCGAAAGGTTTATTTTCACAGAGACCATAAAAATAAAACTAAACTTTGGAACAGTCTGGTGAGCCTTTAGTTTATCGTTTCCTAAGGAAAAGAACTGTCAAGAATGTATAACAAAATCTTAAGAGCGTGCATTCTGAAGTGGGCAACGTCGCAAATAGATGTCAAATATTTCCCTGTTTTGATTAATTTGGCAATATTGTTATTTACTGTATGGAAATATGAAATATGGCTAACTAGTGAACAAAAATATTGATTATGAAATGCAATAATTAATATCGTAACACCAAATATTTAGTTTTTTTAGATGTAAAAAAAGGATTTGGAAACTTTCCAAATGCCCTTTTTACAACTAAAACGGTTAGAACATCAAATTCAGTGTTATAATTGCAATTCATTATTAATATTCTAGTTCACTAGTTAGCCATATTTATTATTTCCATACAGCATTATTGCCAAAACAGGAATTAAAACAGGTAAATATTTGACAGCTATTTGTGACGTTGCCAACTTTTAGAATAAACGCTTTTCAGGAGGTGGGTTAACTCCTGATTTTAAAATCTTTTTCTGTTTTCGGCAAAAACAATGATTATGTGAGACCACTGTAGTTCCAACCAGATGCAAATCAAGTCGTGTGAATAGCTACTTATATGTATGGTAGAACCATGGCGTAATACAGTATTGTAATGAATTGTCGACGGACAACTCTACCTAGATTGACCAGTGAAAGTCAGGAAATGACAGGTGACTGCAGTTATGACATATTTCATTAGTCTAGTCTTTTCCTTGTCTTGGTTTCCATTCTAATCTATCCGAGACTTATGCTCGGTCCCTATAAACAAAAACTAATCGTTTATTTTACCAATGGTAGCTTTTTTTGTGGCAATCTGGGCATATACATATATTCGTAAGCTGATTTTAATATGCAAAGCTATGAGGTCTTTCCTTTATTTTTTGTAACGAAATAATAATAATAATTTATTGTTCCAAAAACAGTGTTAGAGATTATATTTCCACCAGTTATTGATAAGCAGAAACTGTGCAATACAATACAGGAGTTAACTTTAGTGGAAAAGATCACCTGAATCCTATACTAGTTAAAAAAAAACTGTATCACAGGAGACAGGGCCTTCCGTTTAAAATAAATCAGCGTATATGCAAGACGATGTTTGTTGGAAAAAAAAATACTATCTATATATATAAAATAAAGTCGTGTTAGTTACACCACTTATAACTCAAGAACGGCTGAACCGATTTGGCTGAAAATTGGTGGGGAGGTAGCTTAGAACCAGGAGACGGACATAGAATAGGACTTTTTAGTAGAATAGGTAGGGTAGGTAGTGTAGATAGATAGGGTAGGTAGTGTAGATAGGTAGGGTAGGATAGGTAGGTGCTCCGTAGATAAGTACTTAGTGCTATCCGAGCTAAGCCGGGGTGGGCAGCTAGTAGGTAATAAAAGGATACATTAAAAAAAGTCAAGAAATAAAAGTCTTAATTTTAACCATTAACGAAATCTACCATTATTTAATTTGATTGGTATTTAGCACTTAAGTCTGATTGTTTTGCCCGGTTTCAGAAAGACTTATCAAGACTGATCAGTAAACCAACTGTTAAACTTAGTGATTGGCTAAAAGAAATAAAATAAGTAACAGCCAATAAAATCACCTGAATAATATTTGAAAACAGGTCATCATTCTTTTCAGCCCTTATCAGTTTATTGGGGGTCGGTGCAACAGATCTTTTTCATCCATTCTTCTCTCTTAGTAGTCTTCTCGGGCGTCATCCCCTATCTATATAGTAATCTATATAATTTTTCACACACTCCATCCATCGTTTCTTTGGTCACATCTTCCTCATTCCTCATGCCCATACCATAACAACCGATTTCGAAATTTTCAGTAACCGGTGCCACTTTCTGACTTCCTCTTAAGTAATCATTTCTAATTCTGTCCATTCGCGTAACACATCCCTCTTCGCAATATTTGAAAACAGAATTGGAACATTAATATCAGAGTGTCTTTTGTTTTCTTTTTGTATCTATTCTATGTATATCCATATATATCTATCTACATAGCAGTATTAATATATAGTATAAAACTAAGTCGCTTGTTCATTATCTAAAAAAACATTCATCGTCCCACTACTTGTATTTTTACTTGCATAATAATATCTATTATGTATTTCGTCGGTAATTACAACGACCGCGAGCTGCAATTCGTTAAGTAGTGCAACATAATTTATTAAAAACACATTCTGTCATAACTATTCATAATCATAACATTAAAATGGTTGTTGAATTGATTATGATCACATCGTCATAAAATCGAATATTATTTATTAACCGTTCTTGTTTTCAATATCTTTTTAAACAACATTTTATCACGCCTGTGTTTGAGAAAGGCAGAGGTGCACCTCTAGTACACCCACAATTCCATCAACCAGGCATAAATCCAGACTCCGGGCTACTACTGAGAAATTCCAGATGGAAAACCCAATAACATTTTGCCAGACCCGGGACCTAATACCCAGCGATTGCGACCACTTGTCTATCGCAATGCATAAGTAACTTCGTGGTATTTGTAAATTCTCTAGGTCCTAGAGAAACATGCTGTAGGCGTAGCAAGGGAGCGACTGAAGAGGGCTCCAGTTTATAACTTGGAGATACTCCTCGTGTGCTGACGATGATCAGGGTGTGGTTAAAGTCGGTAAAAGTAGGTACGAAATAATTCTCCACTTTCCACAGAATTGAGCGAGCATTTCATTTTTTCATTAGAGCATTTCCACATTACATAAAATTACCTCAAGATAGGTGCTTGTCCAAGATTTTCAATCAGCCTCGCTAACGTATTGTTGACTGGCAAATGTTTTTTCCAAGGCATACGTTATGACTGTCATTAGCTATTCTAACACCCTGTTTGAGAGTTTTATGTTGAGAACTTGTAAGAAACTACTTAAGCACAGACTTAATGTGATTCCTTCAATGTCGCCCAAATTACAAATTTCTCACTCTTTTTGCAAAAGGATTTTGAATTTCGCAGGCTTACTACTTTATGTAATTTTAAAGTAGAGTTTGATAACTTCAAATTCTCAATTGAGTGTTGTTGTCATAAGTAAGTAGTTCGTCCCGATACAAGAGCTGAAGAAGAAAAAAGAGCGACAAAAACAGGCGATGAAGCTGAAACCACAATCACACACAGTTTTCAAACACGGATTTTTAGTATTTTATCATATGAGTAGGGGAAGACTTCAAAAACGGTGAAGGAAAACATCGTGAGGAAACCGGCATGCCTGAGAGATATTTCTCGACGCCATGTGAAGCCCAGTCAGAGGCCCATGGGCAGCTTTAAAACTCTGACACCAGGTTAGTCACTAACCAGATGAAAAGAAGAAGGAAACGATGGATGGAGTGTGTGAAAAATGTTATGGATAGAAAGGGGGTGAGTACCGAGATGACGTCTAATAGAGAAGTCAATCAATCTGTCTGCCTTTTCCCAACTATGTTGGGTAATACGATACCCCTTGGTAAGACTGGTTGTCAGACTTTCGGGCTTCTGACGACCCGTAACGACTGTCAAAGATCCACGAATGACAGCCGGGACTAACGGCTTAACGTGCTTTCCGAGGCACGGAGGAGTCTCGGTATGTTAAGATGGTCACCCATCCACAGACCAACCCCGGCAAGCGTAGCTTAACCTGATGGATCGACTACTGCGGTAGTTATTACTTAGCCACGAACTCCTCAGTCCTCAGACGGCTAATGGAGAAGTGTGAAAGAAAAATACATGTGGCACCGACCGCAAATGAATTGGGATAATGGCAAGAGAATGGTGATTTAATTTACTCCTCCTTTACTCAAAACCTTAAACAAGTTTTAACCGTAACCCTTTTATGTCGGTTAAAGTTAAGCTAACCACAAGTCGGTCGCGCTCTGTAAACCGCGGTGGAATTCGGCCCGTCTCAGCGATGCCACCTTTCTCTTTCAACGCTATAACAACTATTCGCTTATTGTACCCTGGTACCATTCATAGATGTTTTGTTTAATAACTTGCTAAGTTTATGGTATATCTGTGTGTTTTCTTTTTCTATGTTCTTTTTTTGATAGAAAGATGTTTTCTTTTGTTAATACGTATATTTCATTTTCTTTTAACCATAAATGGTTATGTGTTTTGTTTATATCTTAGATTTTCTTTTGACCAAAAATGGTTAGGTACATGTTTATCAGGCCTAAACTGTCCTCTCATGCCTATTAACACTGTTATATGAAAACATTGTACAAGTCAATTATTTTTAAAAGAATAACCATGAAGTTTCTTGCCCTCTCCATATGAAACGTCCAATTGGAACCGTGCACCTAGTTTTTGACGTTTCATAAGGGCCCATGAAGGTTTACGTGAAATAAAAATGATTGAATTTGTATATCCATTGGACTATGTAACAGGTCATTTACATTTATTCATATTCGATATACACCACTTTTTTCGGCGTTTTGATGACATTGTATCGGGTTGAGATGACTCGGGCCGAGCTGTCACTGACCCATATTTCGACAAAAAATATAATGTTAAATATTTTCATCATATCAATGAATCAATGGTGCTGATTAGATGACCAAGATACTCCTATGCAATAAATAATTATTTAAACATTTGAATACTATGGTTTTTTTCGATAACCGTTATTTGAAACCCTGTTTAATTATTGTTGTCAACAAAATTTTCGAAAAGGAGTTAATTCAATAAACAATGTATATCTGTTAAATATTATTATATTATTGTCTCTCTCTCTCTACTTAATCAATCATCATAATTAGGTAATATTCATTCATTACAGTAGTCTCTTACGTGCGACACTATATGTAACTTGTCAATCACAGCAGTGTCACACATAAGGACAGTCCAACCTATTTGCTATCATATTCAGAACGATATTGGAGCTGGCTCGCACTCTGCGCACAAGAGACGCACAGCGCTTCCGCATGGTCGCATGAAAACAGTCCGTGCGCGCCCATGCGAACATACCCGAAGCGCTGCAGTAGCGAGGCAGACCCAACGTCGCTCTGTAAGCGTTGTTAAACTGAATGCGGAGGGTAGCCTAGAGACTACTGTAATGAGTAGAGGGTGCCTAGCTTTTCTGCGTGTACTTAATAAAAATCTTAAATTCACTGACTGACAACACACATCCTAAACTGCTGAGTCTAGATGCTTGAAATTGTGCACAAGATAATCTTATAGATACTCGTATAATGAAAATGGTCTGCCTCGTTGGTCACAGGCGCTACTGCTGAGCATGAGGTCGTAGACTCGATTCCCAGGTCGGGCAAAGTGTTATCGGGGGAAATTTCTCAGTAGCAGCTCTGATTCTGGATTTGAGCAATACCGGTTGATGGCAATAGGCTAACCCACTATTATTTATTTATTTTATTTATTAAAACTTTATGCACAAGTAAAAATACAAAACGTACAAAGGCGAACTTAATTCCAGAGGCATTTTCTACCAGTCAACCTTACGGAGATGCAGAGACAAAACATGGCAGGTGCAACATAAGGGATTGATACTCGTAACACGAAATTAACTATAAAATACAAGAATAAATACATACATACGAGTAAATAGTATAAACAGAATAACTTTGTCAGGAGAAATAACGATCGGTAGAGGAGAAATAACGATCAGTAGAGGAGAAAACGAATCCAGCAAATCACCGCTGGGATGTGATGCCAACTTCTAGCGTATATGCTCACGTACCTTCCCTTTAAAAGACAACCGATTGGTTGCCGTCCTGATATTCAGAGGTAGCGCATTCCATAGAAAGACCGCCTGGACAAAGAAAGAAGAGAGAATGAAACCAGAGCGGTGAGAACGACATCGTAGAAGACGATTGTTGGTGGAACAAAGATTTTTGCTAAGGGCAGAGCATAAGTATTGAATATGGGAAGTCAGGTAAGAAGGAGAGATGGGTTTGTTGAGAATAGAGAACAACATAGACAGAGCCCTCACCTCTCTGCGCTGTCGAATGGGTAACCACTTTAAAAGCAATCGGTGCGCGGATACATGGTCACATTTACATCTGGTGAAATTAATGATGGGTGCACCTCTGCCTTACCCTTCGGGGAATACAGGCGTGATGTTATGTTATTCACCCCCCCTAAAGGGGTTAAATAGGGAATGTAAGTTTATATAGAAGTTCGCACCAAGTCGTAATTTTTTCCGATGGGAAATACCATCGGGCAAAACTGGCTTTTACTCGTAGTAAATAAACGTTCAGGGGAACGGTTACTTATCTTTAACAAGTACACAACTTTCACCAGATGACAACCAGTTGTTTATTTTTAATTTCCACCATGGCGGCCATTTGGAGCATGACGCTAAGTTAATTAACTTTAACTTGACGCGTTATCATTTAATCTATGGTTTACGAGAGAAACTAGAGTCTTATGGCGGCTATGCTATCTACCAATTATTATTAATTAAACGATTAGGTATTGTTTGTGAAGTAAAATAGCTTAATTATCTGTGCAATAATAAAAATTAAACAGAAAATCTAGCTAGAATCTTTTTGGAAAAATACAATTGGTTTATACTTAGGTAGGAACGCCTCAAAAGTGTAATTACCCATAATGTTACAGTATTAGCGTTGCTTGAAGGCCTCAGCAACCACAGCAGCGACGCCAGCACAGCCCGCCGTGCTAGGAACATGAAATGGCTCAAGGGTGTCGACACAGGTTGCGTCCCACACCAGAGAAGCTACTCTCTAAGTCCGTCAACGAAGATACGGACCCGTCCGAGTGCAGGTCGAAACTTCGGGGTGAACCTTACACATTTTGACAACTGTCCAATCGAGTTGGCATTAATTCTTAGTTCTGGCCCTGAATTAATATTATGTCCGTAAGTAATACAGAGTAATAAACGCTCGTAACATCGGCCAAAATTATGGACTTTATGAACAGGGAGAAGACCTCCAGAGGTCTACCCACCTTCCGAGGCATAGGTATAGGTCTGTCTAATCTTAACTTAATATTATAAATGCGAAAGTGTGTTTGTAACGCTTTCACGCTAAAACAGCTGAACGGATTTGGATGAAATTTGGGACATAGGTACACCATGACCTGGGTTAGGATATAGGATACTTTTTATCCCGATATTTTTACGGGATCGAGACTTATGCGGGTGAAGCCGTGGGGTGCAGCTTGTTGTGTCTATTTCCCAATCGCGTTTTACCTACCACATAGTTCAATTTGCAACCCCAAAACAGTCAACTTCAGTGGGCTTAGACTAAGTGATATTCTATCAGCAATAAGCTACCGAAAAGCTTCACTCCTATTAAAAGTGGTTGTTACAATATGAACCGCTTTGAAAGCGGCTGCTTCTTGTCTAAGACTTCAAATTTTTACAACTTGCGATTATAAAATGTTGTTCAAACTAAAGACATCAACGTTTTTATCGATAAAGTTTTTCCAATAAATTATAAGTTAAAGCATAGTGACGGATAAGCTATATTAATGTTATAATCTGTGGAATTATTAGTATTAAGATGTTAACCAGTTAGAGTTAGTAATATTATGCATATTTCATTTTTAACGTGGACTGTGATTATATCATACGTTTGCCGTAGATATGTTAAAAGAAGTATTTGTGCAAAATAGTACCGGATCCGTGCACGGATGCGTAATGCCACGTGCTGCGTATCTCGGTGTGGTCTATCACGGTCTGATAATAACACTAAACATTATGTATGTTTTAATAAGAGGATCATCTTTATGCAGACTACAATTAACTCATAGAGACATTTGGATAATTAAAAAGAGTAACACTGGAGTATATAGCCACCCTTCCTTCATAGGAAAATATGCATAAGATCAATGAATCAATCTGCCTAGCCTTTTCCCAACTATGTTGTTGTGTCTCAACGCCCTTCTGACTGCCAACCCTGAATGCGATGTGTTTGCGGATGAATGGAATAAAATTATGCGTATATGTCTGATGTTCTGTGAGAGAAAGTATGCAAGGGAGTCCACTGTTCCATGTTAGTTTAATTAAATTATATACAAAAAAATTGTCAAAATCAATCTTTTTATATTTCTATGTTAATTAATGTATCGTTTTAATTAACTATAAATAAATGTTGGGTACGGCTGCCTGTGTAACCAGATGCGGCTGAGTACAGAGTTTACATGGAGTCGACTGTCTATCTGACCTTAACAACCCAGTAAATCCATAATTCGATACCCCTTGGTAAGACTGGTTGTCAGACTCGGGCTTCTGACGACCCGTAACGACTGTCAAAGATCCACGAATGACAGCCGGGACGAACGGCTTAACGTGCTTTCCGAGGCACGGAGGAGTCTCGGTATGTTAAGATGGTCGGAAGGACCAACTCCGGCAAGCGTAGCTTAACTTGATAGATCGACCTGTGCGGCTATTATTACTTAACCACGAGCTCCTTCCCAATAACAAACCCGGGTGACCACTGAAAATCAGCGCTGTGCTGTGGGTTTCCATAGCACAGCATCATGCTGAGTGGAAGCCTTCTTGTCACAGTCAAGACGTGCCAGCAGCTGCCGGCTATTTCTGTTTTGTACTCGTTATTGTATTGTTATCTACTCGAGCTTAAAAAAAAAAATTACACTTGTTTCTGTGGCAAATAAACTTATTTATCTTTCTTTCTTTCTTAATAAACCAAACCATATACATTAGATCCGAAAACCTAATTTTTATTTCTGACTTCTAAAAGTGTACTGAAGTTACACCTCTTAAGTCTTCGCGGATTACAATGTTATGTTATGTTCTAAAAGTGTCTATGAGAAAATAAAAGTTTTGAATCCTGAATTCCCCCTTTTCTATCAAAAACAACACCTGTAAAAGATACAAGAATTCTTAAAGCTTGTCTTCTATTACTATGCAATGAAAGTCATCTAATAATTATAATATCCAAGGCATAATAATTACGTCATAAATAATTATGTTATAACTAATAATGATAAACGACGTCTCCACTCCAGTTATCAACCGGTCCTGCTCGGAAATAGAGATAGTTAAATACTGCATTCATAATTTTCTTGTTTATGGTCTGCTGTACAGATTTTAGTACTAAAGTACAGATTATAAAGGTCTTAATTCTTTATTTTATACTAATTCTAGATGAAAGAATGTTATTTATCATTAATAATGTTATATTATTAGCATTGTGGGCGGTCTTGTTGCATACTGCAATATGTGCTAGACGGAAAAGCTCGTGGCTGGGTCTACCCTTTATAGCAGAACTTTTGATGTCATAATATTATTTTGCATAACAGCGGATAGGATAAACTTCATTTCGCAGAAAATCGTTTGGCATACACTCATTTATCATTCATTCAAAACTCATAATTTTGTAAGTCAGAATCATCTTTTAGCATAAATTTCATATCCTTAATTATTAAAAAGTAGAACCATCATATCGCAGAAAGTCGACAGTCAGAGTCGTCTTTTGGCATACATTTCATAGCGATAGTCTTTATAAGGCAGAACTATCATATCTCAGAAAGTTTACAGTTAGAATCATCTTTTGGCATACATTTCATATCCATAATAAATGAAAAACTCATCTATCACATTACAGAAAATTCATAGTTAAAACAATTTTGTATTTCTTATCATAATAATAAAATTTATTTAACCCTTTTTTTTTTCGCCACAGACTTTCGACAACAATGGTTATTGCTAGATCTTTCTGATCAAGCGTTAATCAAATCATTTTTACTTTTGCTGTAGTAGGAGGTACAAATAATTGTGAACATATGTGGTTTTTTTTCCTGTAAGAAGCATGCAAATATGCAAACAAGCTTACACCATGCATGCAGAATGCAAACATGCAAACAAGCATACACCATGCATGCAGCAAGCAAACCAGCATGCAACATGCAGCAGGCATGGTTTCTGTCACGGCTCCGGCGCTGCGGGGCTCCGGCGGTCCCACGCGAGCTTATCGTCGCAGATGGTTTTAATGCACGAAGACCACCTGCTCCTCAGCTCGCGGCCCGCCTTGCCCCTCCGCGCCTACGCGGGCTTAAATTACACTCTAGGGGTAGGGCAGACAAGACTACGTGGAGTCGGTTTTGCAGCGATTCGTTTCTGTCACTACCTTTTATAGCACAACGTATTGACTTTTTAAGACAATATTTTTATTTTTATTTATGTTTAAAAAAGCTGTTTTATAGAAATGGCAATATGCCTAATAAAATTATTCCAAATGAAATTCTGCTATCTTCATAGTATGCCAAGTGAAATTGTACCAAATAATCGTCACTCTAAATAAACGTTATGCTAAACGAAATTATGCGTAATTTTAACTTTACCAAAGGTAATTATGCCAAATAAAATTCTGCCATAATAAAAGTATGCCATTGTAAAGTCGGAAATATAAACATTCGGCCAAACAATAATTCGTTTAAATATTTTTTATGCCTTTAAAATATTCGTTTAAACAAGATTAAACCAAGTGTGTTATGCCAAATAAATTTCGGAGCATCAAAATTCTGCCAGATAGAGGGAACCCCTCGTGGCTAAGTAATGACTGCTGCACGGATTGATACGTCAGGTTAAGCTACGCTTGCCGGGGTTGGTCCGTGGATGGGTGACCATCTTTACATACCGAGACTCCTCCGTGCCTCGGAAAGCACGTAAAGCCGTTGCTCCCGGCTGTCATTCATAGATCTTTGACAGTCGTTACGAGTCGTCAGAAGCCCGAAAGTCTGACAACCAATCTTACCAAGGGGAATCGTATTAGGTACCAAGTTACTGGATTATGGAGGTCAGATAGGCAGTCGCTCCATGTAAAATACTGATATTCAGCTGAATCCGGTTAGACTGGAAGCCTACCCCAATAAAGTTGGGAAATGGCGGGCAGATTGAATATGTGCTAGACAAACTAATAGAAATGTGTTATTAGAATATTATTATATAACACACTCATATAAAATACCTAATATGTTAGGCTTTTTATGATGTTAATCTATGAGATTTGAGCCCAAGACTTTTATTTTAATTACTTTTTTATCGTTTATTTTGGAGTGTTACTCGTACATCTCGATACATTAGATGTCTTAAACTTAAAGTAGAGTCTAGTCTAAATAGGACTAAGCAAGTCATGTTTGCCTGTCTGCCGTTTGCCTGTCTGCCGCATGACGGACAAACTGATTGCCGGAGACCTGAGAATCCTGACATAGTTAGAAGATGGTTGGATGCCTATAAAATATGTAGGTAAAAAAAACCCTGTCTGATCCGAAGGCGCACATAGGTACTGCAACAACATTACCAAAAAGTAATAAAAAACCTTATTATTGTTGAAAATAAAAAGTTATTGCTATTTAAAATTCACATTTGTACCAAAATTACCCCAATTTAAAAAAAAAATACCTAATTTTCAACAGGGCTCATAAAATACGACCCCTTTTGACGCCCCAAGTAAAATTCACCATTGAAAAAAAGTTGCGAAGCATTTTTTTTTCTTTTTTCCTGAAATTTATTATTTAAATATACTCTCAGTGCGATACTTAACAATACCCTCTGGACCGGACAGGGATTTTACATGTTGCATATGGCTTCCTCAAGAATGGGCAAAATAAGTACAACATCAAGATACATTTAAGAAATTGGAGTAGGCCCTTGCCCAGTAGTGGAAAAACAAATGGGCTAGTAAAAAAGTCAGGCAATCCAAAATGGAAATTTAGATTCGAATCTTACATAAATACCAAAGTAAAAAAACACCCTTCACTTCTAGAAAGACTCAACGGAATAATACCACAAAAGAACAAACAAATAACATTTCTACGTATCCTCATTAGCATTCAGGTCGCGGAAATGATGATTCAATAACATTATGAATTTATGACAGCTCGCTGACCAAATAACTGTCACAGTGAGCGTGAAATGTAGACAACAACGCGACAATATAACATATCTTTTTGATAATTATGTTTGAAATAGGCAAATAAATTCTGTTCCGATTTGAGAAAATCTTGTCTCATTTGTTTTTCATTTAATGATAGGTACTTCTTCAAAAGACCCAAGAAAAGATAGATGTAAATTATGTGAGGGATGCGAATGAAAAAGGAATGATATGGTGACGGGTGACAGGCCGGGACATTGGAAGAGAGAAACATTTTGCGCGGATCACAAGTAACATGTAACCTGAGCACCTAGACAAAGTGACTTTTTATCAGCGAACACTATGATATAAGTCAAAATGTATTGGATTGACTTACTACCGAAATGCTGACGTCAATCGAGTTGAAAGTCGTTGCAGAAAAAAGAAACGATATGAAAGCTATTGTCACTTTTCCTGGCCAAAGGGCATGCTGAAGAAAATACGGCTTTAAAATATACAAATAATCCACAAAGACTACCAAAAGGACATAGGCTGGATCAGAATATTGAATATTACAAATAAAGAATGTTGATTGATTGATTGAATTTAAGTAAGATATTTGTGTCACATTTTGTCGATAAATCGGTAAGACATTTGTGTCACATTTTCTCGGTAAATCTATACAAAACCTGTCAAAATGTTGTCTAGTCACTATGGGTCGCGCTAGGTTGGCTGGTGACCCAGATTGATGTCATGTACCGTAACCTACGGTTTCCGGAGACGGATGACTTAAGAGTATTGGTTCCTATTTGCTCATTTGTGTCTTTGTTTCTTGAGGTTTAAGTGGATTTTTTTGTGTTAGAATTCTAAGAATGTATTGTTAGTAGTATATTTTCAAAGACTCTTGTTTATTACTTGACTGCAAAGAAGGTATATGTTGTGGTTTAAGAACATTTAAATTATTTCAATTTGCAACTATCTTTCATTACGTTTTAGTATTTCATGTACAGGCAAGGAAATTAATTGTTAAGCAAATCGACACCCTACATCCATTAATTTACAGTGTTAAGTGTTGTTTGTGTTTTGTTTCTGTTTTTATAGTTTTAAGGTGTATTTTTTGTAATGCCGATACACGCATTTTTCTTTCTTTCTTTGTTTGTTACAGCCATTTCATACAGCTGAAAAAATAAACATACAAAAGAATTATGAATTATTATTATAGTTTAATTGAATATATGGACTATTCAGTCGTAAAAAAAAAATGTCTGATGTCACGTCACCACCGAGTTCTAGAGTAATAAAATATAAACAGGACTATTAAATACAAATATTTCTTCATGATTGATTATTGTTTTGTTTATGTCCGTGCTGGGCCAAACTTGTATGGAAGCGTTACCCATCTCCTTTGGTTAACAATGAATTTTTATGACTTTACATAATTATATCCAATTTTTACAATACTTCGTAGGTCAAGTTTACATAAATTGCCCTTACATTGCATCTGATTACTCAGGCCTGTGACTTATTCTTAATGGATACTCAGTTCTTAAATTCAATTTAAATGGAACCGATTTAATACTACACATTTATACATAAAATTAAAGAAAGAAAGAAAGAAAAATAAGTTTATTTGCCACAGAAACACGTGCCTAAAAAGAATATATAAAACTCGAGTAGATATAAAAACAATAGCGAGCACAAAACAGAAATAGTCGGCAGCTGCTGGCACGTCATGACTGTGACAAGAAGGTTTCCACTCAGCATGATGCTGTGCTATGGAGACCCACAGCACAGCGCTGATTTTCAGTGGTCACCCGCCTACGCCTACGCCTAATCACGCCTTCTTCTCATAGGGGGTAGGCAGGAACTACAGAACGTCACCTGCTGCGATCCTTATATACTCTTTTCGCTTTACTTTATTTACTTACTTACTACTTTCCTTTCGTTTACGTCCATATGGACGTAAACGAAAGGAAAGTAGTAAGTAAGTAACATCAGGTTATACACGCACGCCGGTTGCAAGTACTACGCACCTAACCTTTCTGAAGAACATCACCCATTAGGTCACTATATGTCTTTCCAGATAGTCCCTTCCCAGCGTTTCCACTTACATCTATGTATTATCTCAGATAGAGCCACCTATATTTTGTAATGAAAGCCTTACTTTGAAAACCACGAACGATTTCCTTCTACAATTTTCTACACACAAACGCTAAGAGGAACCTTACCTTTTATCTTCCTATTACAGAACCATTTCATATAAACCGTTAGGTTGACTACGGAACCCGAACAAAGTGTCTTGAGATTAGATTAGTATTAACAAAACGCGCGCAATCATTACCAGTATTTAAGAGACTCGTGAAGGAACATTACTTGTTGTTCTGATCTTGTTCTTGTAGCTGTAATAATCTGTAGTCGTCATTTATTTTCGTTGCTTATATAAATATTCTTATATATTTATTATGTATCTATTATATAGCATATATATATATCTATCTATCTATGTATCTATTATAATATATTGTATCTTTATAATTATTATTTTGCACCAATGTCTACCCCATTTTTATGTCCACGCAATCACTGTCCATTTCAAGGTTGCCTGGAAGAGATCGATAAGGATCAGAAATGATAAGAAAAGCGATAAGGCCGCCCATTGTAAGTTTTGTAGTGTTAAATTTATTATTTACTATATATTTTCTGATGTACAATAAACTATAAATAAACAGATTAGATCAGGCGTGCGAGTATAACCAGATGGGTCAAATACGCATACCGGTTAATACTAATCTCGGGTTAAATGGAGACGGATTCACTCAAATTCAAAGTTAAAGAGTCTCTTATCAAACCCTTTAATTACACTCACATACGGCTATATAAAATCCATTTGAAAGAAATGCAGCTCGTACATTGAATCTGTCAATACAAGCAGTGTGTATTTATAGATATTTCATAATATTGCAAATTCGTTACTAGCCAGTCGTAAATCGATCGCTGGCGACTGCCACGACGACCAGTCAGTAGGGTTAGCATCGTACCCTTGACTCTAGATCAAACAGATTTAATTACTGATTTGAATTTTGGTTTCACGATACTGTGTCAAAGTAAAAAAGTATATTTTATAGACAAAATAAAATAAATTAAAAAACATAATATAATTATTATTGTAAATTAGTATTTAAGTAATAGTATTGTTCTCAAGTAAGCGACATGTTATGTTTTTATTGAGAATAAAGTTTCTTTAAACCTAACCTAAATATAATAGGGGTAAAACAGTAAAATAGTTATCAGTAGCACCCCACGTTTTCACCTGCATTAGTCTCGATCCCTTAGGAATATCGAGGTAAAGTATTCTATGTGTTAATCCAGGTTATAAACTATCTGTGTGCAAAATTTCATCCAAATCCGTTCAGTCGTTTTTGCGTGAAAGAGTAACAAACATCCATCCATATATCCTCACAAAATATTCGCATATATTATTAGTAGGAGGATATGATGATTGAATCAAATAAATGTGCAAAGCTAAGAGAGGAATTGCTTGCCAGAATATACATTTTCCGATACTAATAACTACAAGTCTTCAAGACAGAGTCAGCATGCTTTGGCAACTTCAAAAAGTGTGTCGAGTGTGTGTATCATCGCATCATCGCTCGACATCAGGGACCTGTTTAATATAACCTACAGGCGATAGGTGACAGGTGATAATTCGACAATTTTGTAAGTTTTATTCATAGATTTTTGATTTAATAAATAGTACCTGTCGTAAAATTGTGACAATGATGTAATTTTTAACAAATATGTCGCAGTGTCAGTTATTTTAGGGCAGTTGTCAATTGTGAGCACAATAAATAAGTACTAGACATTAAAAAAATAACTCTAAATGAGTGCATTTAAGAAACCATTACAACAAAAGCATCTGTTAAAAGAAAAGTTAATTTATCAAAGACCAAAATCCAGCATTAGATGGCATTTGGTGAACGAATAAAAAGCTCTTCCTCCGTTTACTAATCATCAATGACTCGAAGGCCCCATTCCAACAAAATAATATCATTGTATCCTGTAAAATTATACTTCAATCAGTTCAAATTGAACCCGAAGCGGTCATAACTGCCTTTGTTTTAGCAGACAATATGTCATTAAGATCACATTGCATTACTGAACTCGCAGAGCTCGATACATTACCGGTAACCGCTATTGTTTGGAATGCACACGTCTCTGTGGCCAGGAAAGTCAGAATCTTGTAATACATAAGTTGAATTTACAATGTTTGATTCCGGATCTCAACAACAAAATATAGAGGATATATTTATTTATTTTATTCTGATCGAGAAAGTTACAGCTAACCTATTTACGGTGCTCTGTTAAAATATGAAATTGAAGGTCATTATAAGTTTACACTGATAAACACTCAAATAAAAGAACATGCAAATTCAGGAATAAGATCTAACACCATATAGGGTAAAATGAGGAGTAAGGAATTCAAATATTAGAGGGCGAGTTTGGCTGCAAAAAATTAGAGGGCGTTTTTGGCTGCTAAAAAGTTCTTGAAAAGCCAAAATGAATTACTAGAAGAATGGGTCAAACCACGTTTATAATATCAGCGACTCAGTAATGTGGTAGTGAGGACTACTCAGGGTGTATGAATGACGAATATTTGAGTATATCGTAATTTGTAGAAGCTGTTTAATTTAAGTGATCGGCCAGAATTCTCATCAATCAATCTGCCTAGTCTTTTCCCAATTATGTTGGGGTCGGCTGCCAGTCTAACCTGATGCAGCTGAATATTATTATTTTACATGGACCGACTGCCTATCTGACCTCCACAGCCCAGAAACTGGGTAATACCCATTGGTAAGACTGGTTGTCAGACTTTCGGGCTTCTAACGACCCATAGAAGACTGTGAAAGATCCACGAATGACAAACGGGACCAACGGCTTAACGTGCTTTCCGAGGCACGGAGGAGTCTCGGTATGTAAAGATGATCACTCAATAATGGACCAACCTCGGCAAGCGTAGCTTTACCCGTGCGGCTGTTATTACTTAGCCACGAGCTCCTCGCCAGAATTCAAATCATATCCCGATTAATACTGAGGTGACGGCTGACGGCTCATAAGTGCCCTTGTAGGTTTATGTGAAATAAAATATTTGGATTATTGATGATGATAGTGATAACTATATGGAAGAAGAAGACAGTACTGCCTCGGGCACAAATAAATTTAAATAAGGGCAGGAGAATGTTGATGACACCACTAACAAATGTGAAAAAAAAACAATGGTGACAGCACACTGTCTAATAATAGAACTACCTTTCCCTCGGAGGATTCCACCTGTGACAATAATAAGTATTATGTAGGTATACATACGAGTATATGATGGTTATTTTGATGAGAGTCCCGATACATTAGCCATATTACTTAAAAAAAAACATTCGGAATTAGGCACAAACGTCAACAAATTAAATTAAAAAATGTCTGAAAAATTCAATTACAAATGTCAACAAATGAAACATAAAATGACAATAAATTCCATTACAAATGAATTACCAATAAATTTAAAAAAAAAAAAAATTAACAGAAAATTTTGTCATTACCAAAATCTTTAATTGCGTAGTAACATTTGTCCAGTAGCAGTTTTGTAAACTTTTTACTGACATCCTTGCATGGTAAACCTAACCCTTGGAGACATTATTATGCAACTGACGGCGGAGCGTCGACCCGAGACGAACAGGCAAGATGTGGAGACTTCCACATTACAAGTTATATAAAGTTGTATGTATGGCATACAGCTAAGTTTTTAGGTAGCATCGGGTGTTATGTGCTAAGTAGTTGTAGTGGATTATATGTAATGACTTTCTCACTATGTAACTTGATGCAATTATTGATTAATTTGTGGATAAAGGCAAAATGAATAGCGGTCCGTGGTTCAGGAAATGAAAAAAATTAAAAAGGTATTCAAATCTTGTAAACAGTCATTTCAATTAGTGATTTATTCATTAATAAGGAAATTGACGATAAGATTACTAACTATCAATTTATTTGTAGGTTTTATTGGTCTGTGTGATTTCTGTTACAAAGTTTTTATTTAGCACAATAATAGTAGTTTATGAAACTGTTGCATAATGAGGGGTATTAAAATACGAGTGTGTGTTTAAAAACCGAGAATAATGTTTTAATAGCTAGTTATGTGCAGTTTCGTACACTGCTTTATCTTCATTGTCTTATACATTGATTGGATTGAACCTACTAAATAAAAGATCAAAGTTAAAGATCAAGAATAAAAAGTTCTCGAGAAAATTCAGTACAACTTCACGTATGAATGGCGCTTGCACCCCGCACATCACCGCGCCTACTAAAACGAAAGTCCTAAAGTCTTATAATATGATTCTATTTTTAAATTTCTTTATTGTGTTTATAAAGTATGTCAATATTAACTTGTTTTGAAATTTATAATTCGAATATTACGATATATTTTTTTCTGTAAATGTATCCTTGCAACTCCAACCGTCCCGTAGTCCTCACAGGTACTTATTTATATCGGCAGGAAATGCAACATCGTGTCTCCGAGACAGCCACCACAATGTTATAGCTAATAGAGAGTATTTATAGCTCTATGGTACATCTCTATGGCTCTATCTTCTACATGAGAGGAAGCTCTTGTTTGTGTCTGTGATAATTTTTATAGGAATGGATTTTTTCCCGTACTTTGTTACTATGTTTTTACCCATAAGATATTTTCTTTATCTGTGGGTGTTAGAATGGGCAATTAACCAATAAACATTTTTAGGGGATGGTAATGTCACTCGATATATTTCTTTGGTGCTAAGTTGCTGGTAGCTCATGTATCTAATATGTGATTAGCGCTAAGCATTTAATTAAGCGATGTTAGAAAAAAAATGCAGAAAGTCGGTAAATTTACAAAACCTAGACCATTCAATCCTGAAAACATCAATCTGGCATTGTAATAGAAATATACTTTGTTCCTGGAAAAGTTTTCCAAAGTAATTTTATTACTAGCTTTAGACATTAATTAAATAACTTAAAATATATCACAAACTCTTCCACAGAGTTACATACGGACTGTATAAAACTTTTACTATAAGATGTCTGCGGTAATGACATCTGCGCACGCGACTAGATTTACGAGCCTCGGTCGACAGGACGCGCATCTACCCACATTCTCTACGCCCCGCTGTTTTTAACTGTGAATGTGGTTACTTTTTCCCTCAAATAACGAAATATCAGGTCTGTAGGTACTGTATCAAGAAGTTAGAGTATAAAGTGCACACCCATTTCCATGCTTAAGATAAGTCCATAAAAATGTATAGGACGAGCTTATTGCCTGTTACCAGACTTCAGGCGGCTACTCAGACTATGAGACGACTTGCGACCTAAAGATCAAGGACAACGAAGGTAGCCTTTTTGGTCCTAAATTATTTAAATATTGCTGAAGTCATTAGTTCAAAAGTAGATTTAAATACAAAATGTCAAGACAAATATTACCAAATAGTTAGGTAAACGAAAGTAACGCTACGAACGTCGAAACGTTAAAAATCAAGGTTATGACTGGAACTGATGACCGCTGTCGGTATCAAAAGATGTGACTATACTAAAAAGTAGCGTATAGTCTAGTCACATTTTCAAATTCAAAAAGGACATTTCGTAATTTCGATATACCTATCGACTGTAGTGGTACAGTCAATAGGTATATCGAGTTTACGAAATGTCCTTTTTTGAAAAAGGAAAAAGCCAGAAATATGATCATGGCAAAAAATAGAACCGAAAAAACGCTCTGGCTCTGCCAAAATGGATAACTATAATAAAAAATGAGAGAGATAGGGTCATGGTTTTCGATCAACAATACCACGTCATGGTGGATAGACGTAATTATACTGAGAAAAGTATTCCGTCATCAAACCCTACCATAAATGATTATACAGGCAATCTTTTACCAGATCAAACATACCATTCAATAGCACATCAAAATACAGCTCATCAGCAGATCAATAATCGTTCGTCACTGAACTCGTCTAGATCACAGATCTCAGCCGGATCTCAGTTGAACATAAACCCCGATCGATGGACGGCAATCGATAAAAAACGCACATAAAATATATGGTCATCCGTAACACATAAGCTGTCATCTTGATCGATGCGCATGAGTTGAATTGTGTTTTGTGGATAGGATGTGGATTGGGAGCAGGACAGGTGGGGTAGATGTGTTGATGTTCCCAATTGCGATAGGTATCCTTGGAAACATTGGTGGAGGAATTAGAGGTACTACATACCAAAAATTTCTATTTTGTTAAGTACCTGGTACTTGTTGACAGGCCCACATTGTCCTTCCATTCATATTAACACTGTAATTTGAATGTAAAAGCAATTTCTTTTTAAAAGCTTAACCTGGTGTCAGAGTTTTAAAGCGCCCATGGGCCTCTGATTTCACTTTACATGCCGTCGAGTAATATCAATATACATCTCGTTTCGAAGTTCATAGCTAGTCACTAATGTCAGTTAAAGTTATTTTCCTCGTTTGCTTGTCCGTCTTTCAAAGAAGATCTGATTTATTACCGCAAAGCTTATATTATTCATGCATCTATAAAATTTAAAAATTATAGCTCATGAAACTCGCAAGCATTTGAACAGAATACATTACTTCGTTTATGCATAAGAGGATATATATCAAATTGATTTCTTTTCAGACAGCATGGCTGTTTAAAGGATTGATTTAAGTGTACTAAGCAGTTATAGAATCTTCGTGTAATTAAAGTTTATGACAGACATTAAGGAAGACCTATCATATGAATATTATTAAGATAGTAATTGTAAAATGGGAAAGATCTGTAGATCTACAGACAACGATCTGTACATACGCCTACATCCCTCTATACCATCCATGCTTAATATTTTAAATGCGAAAGTTGCTATGTCTGTTTGTCTGTCTGTTACCTTTTGGAATTTGGCCTACAGGTAGATCATGACCTAGTTTAGGACATAAGATACTTTTAATCTCGGTAGTAGGTTCTCGCGAAATAATTTCCGGTCTCCACGCGGTAAAAGCTAGTACGTACTCAAATATATTTCCTAGCGTATTGCTATTGGTTCGTATGCTTCGACCTCAGTATGTTCTTCACTATTGTTAACAGCTACCTGCACATATACCGGTTCGAGTTCTACTTATCCCGCTGCAAAATTGCTTGAATATACATATTAAACTAGTCAGGCTCACAAGTAGACATCAGCATAATTATATCTTCTTAAAATAAGCCTGTAGGGCCTGACAGTTTTATGAAATTGCTACTATTAGGGATGGGTTTCAAAATTGCATGATCCGTTATTTTGGTTTTAATCAGGTAGGGTGTTGAGACCTTATAAGGTTTTGTACCTCATTGCATACTTATAGGATAGTTAATTGACTCAATGACGACGTGTATTTGGTATACTTTCCGCTTAACTGTTCTTAAAGAGTCACGAAGTGTTGCCACGTCGTCGTGTCCGGGTTCGCAACAAGCCAATCGTCATCCCGAGGATGCCACGTTGAGAGGTTAAACACGTGCCGATTTCTTACAGGGTTCTTTATGACTCTTTAAGAACAGTTAAGCGGATTAGGTTACTAAATATCGTCTATTGTATTTTATAATTAAGGAGTAAGTGAAGTAGTGAAAGACCTACATGTCATTCACAACAATAAAATCGTTGTGTGCCGGGGCCGCGATATCCCTTTCGGACAAACCCGCAACCCCAGCAGGCATTGGTCCTTACGGACCCCGTCAGTTGGTGCTGACATCTCTTTGAGGCGCGCGTGGAACACAACGCGCCGTCGACCCGGGCCTGGTCCTTATCGGACGGCGAGCTACCCATAGTACCGTCCGCAAGCCCGCGCCTACGGTGGCCGGAAGTCGCCTTTGACTCCCGACGCCCGGGGCGTCTCCTGCGGCGACTAGGGGTACGGTCCTTACATATTCCTTTTACTTCGTTTACGTACAAAAATCAGGTCATACACGCACGCCGGTTGCGGGTACTACGCACCTGACCTTTCTGAAGAACATAATCAATAAGAGAACCCGACCTTTAAAATTGTTAAAAAAAGAAAATCTGAATCAGATACAGAAAACGATTTAGCAATTGTAAAAGATGATAGCATATTAAAACAAAAGCGAGGTCCAATTTTTGATAATGATGAGGAACAAGCTGTTATTGATGACAAAATTATAATACAACATGATAATAAAAAAAGTGATGTTTAGTAAAGTCTAGGATACGGCTACAATACTCATGATTGTTATTGGTTCATTCTAACTACAAACTTTGATAGGTCTCTGTAGGATTTTTATGAATGGCATGACGTATCACGTATATACTCGTATGTCGCACTGTATGCTTGGAATACTCTATCTGTAATTTGATCAACTGAATTTAAGAAAAAAAAAAAATTGTCATTTTGTTTTGGGTGAGAATGGAGCGTTTGTTGAAAATAAGTTTGTCATGTATAATTAAGCTACTACTTAGATAGTCTACAGGTAGAATTTAAGAACAGGTACAGGCCCATAATTCTCAGGAATATTTTAAAGTTAATCAATTGTAAATCATACTTATTACTTGCGCGGTACTCTCCGCTTTCACATTGAAATTCCTGCATTCTGCCGCTCAGATTATATTAAAGGAGGTTAAATAAACCATTGTATTTTGTCATTCCTCATATAGAGTGTTAAATTACTCTTATTTGTCATTGAAGTAAATGGAAACAGATTATCATTCTACTTTTTTGTTTTTCCTTTTGATAAATTTCGTTACGGGTCCTAATATAGTTCCTTGGGGCATACCGAGTGCCTGATCTGAAATTATCACTACTACTAATATTTACTACTATTACTAATATTTTATTTTATTGATAAATAGGTTTTGTCGATTTGTAGTCCGAATTTTTTTATATGATATATTTCTAAACCTTTCTTAACATTTGATGCAGTTATAATTTATGTAAATTTAGATTTTCGGTTCAAAGGTTGAACAATTCATGAATTAGGGTTAATAGTAATACAGCTGCTTCCATAGGTTCTCTGTAACGGTATCTTAGGAAAGCTGTAAAATCAAGTTAGATAAACATAACTTAAGTGTATACTTGCGGCCTCTTAAGCCTTCAGGCATACTCAATGGTCATTAAACAGGTAAGGCGTATTATATACGAAGTGAAATCCACTAACTTTATATGGCTAAGCACTTAAGTAATTAACCAGTCTTCATATATCAAACTGATATATCATCTTCAACCATTTTCAGATAACAATCAACAAACAACAAAAATATGCTACATCATTTAAATGTTTCGACGATACACTCTTACCAATCTTTACAAAATATTGCCTCGTTAACTAAATCAACTGAGCGGAAAATTAAGTTCTGATAAATAAATAAAAAATTACCTCTAAAATATCGACGGTCTTCATATCAGTGACGTAGGAAAATCACTAAAAGAAAAACAGGAATATTCACATTTTTTTCACTGAAAATCACTCACTGCACTTCACTTATTTCGATTCGAGAGTTGATAACGGTAATACGTGTGTACTTCACGGCGGTCAACGAGAGAATGCGCGCGGACGGTCCCGGCGTGCGCAAGCGCAACGAAACGGCTGCTCCGATTGTTAAGGCTAAGTTGATGTAATTGTTGATAATTGTGCAATTTGTTTAATATTGGCAGAAAATTGGTAAATTGTTTGAGTAAGGATTGGTATTTAAGCATCATTAAGAAATGTTTTTTTAAAGTTCAGGTACCAAAATGTGGTGACCTTTTCGATAATTGTCTAATTAGTGGTTTGATTTGATACGTTGTGTCCAATTATGAGCTGTCGGGTGTTTTGATGTAAAAAGAGCTGTCGTAAGAGCTGACTCCTCTCCCAAATCACACTTAACTCTCGCAGAGGTGAATTGAGTTCATTAGCCTACTATATCAACCATAGCTTTTTTTCCTAATTAATGTCTGTACAAGATAAAATATCGAAGAACCCCATCAGATCAAGAGAATCTGAAGTATTTTTAAATTTTCTTCGTCACCAGAAATTACTTTTTAAATGTTAGCGACCCTTAGCACGCGTCCAACTCGTACTTGGCCGGCTTTTTTAACTTTTTCACAATGGATACCCTGGCATACTTTATTCCTTATACTACATTAATACCCACTTCTATAGAGTCAAATCAAATTAACTAGCGAAACTCCGAAGACGAAAAACCACAAAAAAAACGTTTTTTTTTTTTTTTGTTTCATTATTATTAATTATTAGATTTACCCCATCACCCATCACTCCTGCGGGTTTTGCAGGCTAAACTAATTTGACCCTGTACCCAAAAATAAAAGGTACTACTTTTTAAGTATAACTATTATTCTAGTCCCAGCCACTATAAAAATTTCTAACTGCCATGTAGCCTTCCCCTTAAGAGGATGCGTCCAAACACGGAAGCGATCGCGGGCACCGCTCGCAAACACTATATCAACCGTAACGGTATCGTAAGTGGCGTGAAGGTGCCGGACGGCCGCCGGCTGGGAGCATACCGGCTAATCACCGCGAGGTTACTGCGGGCCAAAATTAGGGATAACAATATTGGCAGATTTGGTTCGTTTCGCCCAATTATAAAAGTAGCTGGGCTTTCATTTTGATTGGACTAAAAGAAAAGAAAGATGAAGTTTTTATTAGTACTCGCACAGGAAGAACACAGACTAAATATTTAAATATACATTTATAACAACAACACCTATACTCATATAAAAACAAATTAAAAAAACCGGCCCAGTGCGAGTCGGAGTCGCAAACGAAGGGTTCGGTACCATCATACTTTATTTAGCAAAAAACGCCGTAAAAAACACGTTTCTTGTATGACCCCCTTTTATTTTTAAGTTTATTTAATTTTAATTATTAGTTCTTTTAGCGGTAATAGAAATACACAATCTGTGAAAATTTCAACTGTCTATTTATTACGGTTCATGAGACAGCCCGCTGACATACAGAAGGACATACAGCGGAGTCTTAGTAATAGGGTTCCCTTTGGCATCCTTCGGACACGGAACCCTAAAAGGCAAAGTCCTGTAAGACATCAAAAGTATCTCAGCATGATGCTGCGACCTTGACATTGCTGGAAAAATGACTTGATGAACCGACCACCTTAAAAAGGTGGCTGAGAGAAACAGGATCTGGAAGGCGGGGCACAGGGTGCTGTGGCGGAACTTTGGAGAGGCATTTGTCCAGGAGGCATACGATATACCGAGTTGATTTTTCGAAAACTATTAGGATGTCTGGGTACTACTAATAGTATATTGTTGATACTAATTAAATATATTGTTGATACTAATTCAATATACTGTTGATACTAATTCAATATATTATTATTATTATTATTCATTTATTTCAGACAAATTCAAGTCCATAATTTTACACACACACATTTAAATTATTCATATCTATTTTAAATTAAACTGCCCAAAAACCCAAATAAAATTGTGATTAATTAAATTTAAATATTTAACAATTCATAAAAATTATAATTAATATCGTCAAAAAAATATTATAAAAATGTCAGAACCGTATATCAAATTAAATGTCAAATTGTAAAATGATAAAAAATGCAAAATATTAAAAATAAAAATTATATAAATCGCAAACACAATAATAAATTACAAAAAATCTATGGTACCTATATCTTTACCTACCCCAAGCCTGATATACGGGTGCATGTAAGGCCTGCCAGTGCTGCATGAAAGGCCCATCCATCCAATATTGTTGATACTAATTCAATGTATTGTTGATACTAATTTAATATATTGTTGATACTAATTCAATATATTGTTATTGATACTAATTGTTGATTTTGGGTAGGCTTCAGATTGACCTATCCTACTTAGGGAAGATGTAGGACACGATCGTGCACGCTTACCTAAACCGTAACCAATCCACTTGAGATTTGAAACCAAGGGGTCTGAGTTTGTCCGAAAGGGATATCGCGGCCCCGGCACACAGGCAACGGAAGGAACACGGGTGGGTTTTAGTCAGTAAAAGTCTGACACACCCTCCCGCTCCGGCCAGAGCGGGAGAAGTTATTTGATAATTTACACCGTCAAAAAAAAAAAAAGTGGTCTTGTAGTCTTCAAGGTTATATCCGTCGAGATAAAGACAGACTCCAGCAAGGTGCCCCACTTCTAAGCGGTACGCATTATGAACGTGTCATAAAAGAGAATTCTCGATCTTCAAGTTGTTAATTAATTATTAATTAAAAGATTGTAAAGTAATAAAATCTCACACGAACATTCCGATGTGATTCAGAGCAGTGTTGGCCCCGAATTACAAATTGTAGCTCGTAGGTTCAAACCCAGACAGGCGCTTTGCTTTGAGTAAATAATTTCATCACCACTGCTCTCAAAACGGAGAAGGAAAACATCGTGAGGAAACCGGCATGTCCTAGAACGAAAAGTTCGAAGACATGTGACATCTACCAACCCGCACTGGGCCCGTGAGGTGGAATACAGCCCACTCCCTCTTGAAACGAGGAGGCTCGTGTCTCAGCAGTGGGATCTGATCTTATTATGGACTATCAGATTCTATTACTCGGAATTACTATTATCAAAACTCTGTCGCTATGCCATTGTTTACTAACACTAGGCACACACACTGATTACTTGATTAGACATTGTCTCGTTAGTCTAGTGAACTTAAGCTACTGCTTAGCAGGAGGTCCTGGATTCGATTCACAGTTCGGGTAAAGTGTTTAGGGTTTTTCCATCAGGAATTTCTCAGTAGCAGCCCGGAGTCTGGATACGTGCCCGGTTGATGGCAGTAGGGTCACCCCCTATTACATGGGACTTAAACATAACTGGTGAAATGTAGGTCTACTATATTCGAGGATAACATGCGTGATGTTATCTTTATAAGTAGGTGACACCTAAATGAATGCCTTGTTCCGGTTGTCCGAATTAATTATTTCTAATAGATCTGTTGTTAGGTGGATCAGGCATGAATATTATCAGGAAATCTGAAAGGATTGACGCACAACCAGATAATTTCATGTATTGATGTCACATTTGTCACACCAATACTGTTTACCACTCAAATTAAGTCATAAATTGACTGAATTGTATAGTTTTGTATTTTTTCTCTAATAAAATAGGTATGTTGTAATCTAAAAATTATTATGTAATCAGCTAAAGCAAATTATTAAGTTAAATGAGATGTTTGACATGCAACCTGATCTTCGGATTATTCATTGATTTGACATGCATCCTGCATCTTTAATAAAATTTTGAAAACATAATATTTTTGTACTAATAATTTATTATGATATTACTTACCTAATTAATTCTTTGCAATTTATCTTGTTCTTAGCTTTTAAATTTTAATGAAATGCTGTAAAACATAAGAATTATGTAAATATGGAAAAATCATATGACTTCCTCAGTTAATTACTCTACGAACAAAACGCCCAAAATTAAATTACTCTGACAATTAATTTTAATTAATGTTTTCCGTTAAGCGCCTACATAAATACTGTGATTTCAAAACACGCAATGACGCCTGCGTAATAAGTAATAGCATAATGTTACGTGCGTGTTTCACGATATCTTGCTATAACGATCTTGTCAGGCGTTATGCCATTGAAGTATTTTAGGTATGCGCTTTTTGCAACAGGCAACTGTGCTATGCTATGCTCTATTAAAGATGTAGCAATGAAGTAAGTGGTTTTAAGAAAAAATATACGTTTTAATGTTTAAATTTTTTGAGGAAAAATATGTTAGAAAAGTTAGTGAAATACAATTTAATTTAGTGAACATCAAAATTGAAAGTATTACACAAAATACCGTTAATTCGATGTCACGCTGTGCGAAGCTAACCATATTTTTAGGTACTACCTACTTATTAAACTAGAAATAATTTAGCTACGGTCAGCAACAAAAGTCGATCAACACTTCAGTTTTTTAAATCTTAATTACTGAGAAAATATTCTTAAAAAATCAGGATTGATATATAAAGAGTGATAATATCATGAAATTACTCATCTATTATCATGAAGATGTATCGAATCATTATGGATCAATTTACATGAAAGGCTAATAAGTAAGTTGCTAAATTTATCTACCTGATTGTATCCTATGATATATTTTAAGCAAAAAACCGACAATTTAAAATTTAAGCTCCTATTTCTTCGAGAGCCTTTTTTCGATCCACAGTGAGGCGGGTAGATACTCGTGGGGAAATCCTATGGGGGGTATCCATGAGGATTTCCCCACGAAAAAAAAAATAAAGATTCCGTTCCCGAAGGGTGCCAAACGGAACCCTATTGCTAAGGCTCCGCTGTCCGTCCGTCTGTCACTGCCAGCGAGCTATATCTGTATCTCATGAACCAGAATAGGTCGTCGGCACTTGGTTTATAACAATTCAAATGACGGTTAAGCTACGATTGCCGCGGTCGGTTCGTGGATGGGTGACCACATTGAATATCAAGACCCCCCGTTCCTCGGTAAGCACGTTAAGGAGTTGGTCATGGTTGTCATTCGTAGATCTTTTCGTAGTCAGAAGCCAAAAAGTCTGATAACCAGGCTTACGAAGAGGATACCTCTTCGTAAGCCTGGTTATCAGACTTTTTGGTGTACCTAGTGAGAGGGTTGTGGAGATCAGGTAGGCAGTCGCTCCATGTAAAATACTGGTATTCAGCTGCATCCGGTTAGACTCGAAGTCGACAACAACAAAGTTGGTTAAAGGTTAAGTAGATTGATTGAAATGACATAAAAGTGCTAACAATTTTCAGCAATAAGATTCTCACAAATCTGGACATTACAAACGTAAATATTAATAGTAGAAATACAAAAGTGAGTTTTTTTGTTGATTTGTTTGTTACGTTTTCACGCTAAAACGGCAAAATTTGGCACCTGACCATGACCTGGGTTAGGATATAGGATACTTTTTATCCCGATATTCTGACGGGTCGAGATATATGCGGATGAAACCTCGTAGTTAACTATAAAAAAGTAGACACAATACCTTTATTTACCACGAGACGAGCATCTACTATTAACATATTCTAAAATTAATATTTAATATATTCTAAAAATAACAGTTTTCTTATAAATAACGACATGGGACTCGAACCTATAACCCCATAGTCTTACTAACCGGTACTCATAAAAATAGTTCTGTTTCGAAGGCCCCGAGTCGATTGACAAGATTTTATTTATTTCTCGATAAATTATCAAGATGACAATGAAGATGAGGCTTGCGACATAAATCGAGTTGTAGAGCTTGAATACTTTGGTTAGTCAGAACCAAAAAGACAGGTACTTTTAAGAAATAAATACTCAAATAAATAGTCACATGTATTGTTGCATGCATTTCCCCAAAAATTGTTATTGAGTTTTCCATCTGGAAATTCTCAGTAGCAGTCCGGAGTCTGGATTTGTGCTCGGTTGATGGCAATAGGTTCGCCCCCTTACATGGGACTTAAACATAACTGGCGAAATGTGGGTGTACATACGTCACATCCGTATAGTCCCAGTCGCCCCCACATGGATTGCCACCAGGTGGCAATTGGGAGAAAAAAATCCCAGTTGCCACCGGGTGGCGACTGGGACCTTATTGCCCCCACTTCAAATCACTGTACATTGCGGCGTGGATCGCCAAACCCCCTCATCACTATATTTCTTACGGCCGCGATGACGGGGTTGGCGGTCACATTTCCAATGTGGTTTTATTAGTAGATATGTGATATTTTTTAGGGACATACAAACAAGATTTTCTTTATTGTAGTTGCTTTTAATCACTTATTATTATTAATCATAAAAACCTGGTGTAAATTCGTATCACAGAAAATCTTAGTTTTTACAATTATTATAAGTACTAGGAACAAAAGCTAGTCATCATCAGATCAGCCACAGATAATCAAATTACATATTTACAATAACTATGTTTTATCAATCAAATTACTTAAACGTAAAAATTACCTCATAATCAAAATATTTACAATAATCATGTTTTACAAAAAACAATCGTTACCTACGTTTCTTAAATTTTTGACGACTGGGACTATACGTGTACATCTCTGCTTGTCATGTTTTTTACAATGTATGGATACGAGTGTCAGCAGGGAACAGGAAGTGGAGCTATACCGGACTTCATAGTCGGAGAGGTGTTAAACATGACAATCTGGGTCCTATACTACAAAACTATACAACTCTACCATTCTTAATAATTCTTAAATTGTAGAAAAAATTGCGTAACACAGAAATTACAAATAAGTGTGAGTTACAATATAGACTTGTCACTACAATTTACATATTTGTAAGGTTTTTCCGTTACAAATGTGTGACTTAGAGTTTTGTGGTACACGCACTTGTAAGATTTATAAAGTTGTAAACTGTAACTCACTAAGCTCTGGTTGACCGATGATTGACAGAATTGCCAATCAACCGGCGGAGGTACCGGTCTAAATGTTTTTTTTTTTCATCAGGTTAATGATTTCTGGTATCGGGGTGGGCTTAACCTAAACAGGGTTAAATCAGGAGTCATATAGACCCCCATGATAAAATCCTGTTTTGGATTGAGTTGTAAGTACGACCTACGTTTCTTTCTTTCTTTCTTTCTTTCTATGTAAAAAGGAATTAAATTGATGAAGGTACCATTATTTTCAAGATAGGTAAGTACTGTATACAATATTGTTTAATTTACATGTCGAAATATAATATTATTGAAGAAATGTACTATTTTTTAATATTGTTGATGTTAATTATGAAATTCAAATGTAATTTATTTTAGTGTATACTGTAATTGTGTAAATTCTGATACAAATTACTTGTTTATGAATAAATGACTAATGAATGTAAATAGGTATCAACAGCACATTTACTTAACTGGGTACAGTTGTTATCAGCCCCTCACACATTCAATATTAGTATTAGTATGTATTCTTTTTCAAGTTACCTATCCCATAAGCTGTACCTGCCATGTTTTGTCTCTGCATCACCCTAAGGTTGACTGGTAGAAAATGCCTCAGGCCTTTGTACAGTATTTTACTCGTGCATAAAGATTTAAGTAATAAATAAAAAATAAATAAAAATACTTTAGAAAAGGTGGTAGAGTTTTAATCCAAGCATTTATGGCATTCATAAATATAAATTATAGTAACCACAAAGCTCAATTACCTGTATTATTATTGGTTAGAAAGTGGTGCCTACCGAGATGACGACTAGGGCCGTTTGTCCACCATACCGTGAACGGGACGTCAACGAGAACGAGATGACGACGCGCGACGTCACGCCGTAGTAGCGACAGTACATTTATTATGGCCGCATTATCTCGTTTTTCGTTGAATGTTAATTGAGCCTTACACTGTTTGTCCACCGCACTGTGAACGGGACCGTTCACAGTGCGGTGGACAAACAGTGTAAAGCTCAATTAACATTGCCGCGGAACGGAGTGGAAGCGAGTTTTTGTAACGATACTGTAGATAGCAAAATGAACTTTTTAAGTCAATTGGCTAACGTACAAACTAGATGCGAGCTTGTTACTGCGGGACTCCCGAGAATGCGCGAGATTTCTCCAGAAAAAAAAAACATGTTGCACCGACCCCGTACAAATTTTGAGAAGAGATAATGATGATGATGCCTGTGTTATTAAGTAGGTTCTGGAGCCATTTTAAAATGGTTATTGCCATAAGCAGTGACAGGTGTACAACAGTAACATGCAATCATTCCATTAGATCGGTTGTGAAGGTCATACTACGAAGGTTTTGAGGTCACGACATGCTCGACCTTAGCAGACATGGAGTCATGGTGTGGTATGGTGCCGTTGGGTTATGCAAGTAGAAGTAGAAAGGAATGCAATGTTTTGTTGCGCCACTTCTTCTTCCCAGCTAATGCACTAGGAAGTGCTGAAGGGTGGGCGTTTTGGGGGACTCTCTTATGTAATTTTGACGTTCGAAAAGTGGTGATTGTCAGCCTAGTTTGAATATATGACTTTTGATCTTTTGATTTTTTGTTATTATATAACTTTGGCGTAAATAAGAAGTCACCTAATTAATATTATACTTATATAAAGACAATAAAGAACAGTGAACCCATAGATTTTTTCTATTTTCCATAACATTATATCGGTTTTGCGTAAAGTGTTCGGAAATTTTCTGAATTTACACCATCAAGTCAATGTTACATTTTTGTGACGAAAATTTCTGAACTTTTTACTCAAAACAGAAGTAATGTTAAGGAAAACAAAAAAATCTATGGGTTCACTGTTCTTTGTTGTATTTATTTATATTTAGATGACTTCTTTACAGTAACAAAATACGGATGGGTTTTAGTGATATTCATTTTCGTATTATATTAAGATCTTGTACCTACATGAGATATGCAATAAAGATTTGAATTGAATTTTTTTTATTTTTTAAATTAGTTTAAAAATTCTATACAATATGTAAAAAAAACCTGTCCGATCCGAAAAGGGCATATAGGTACTGGTAATAAATTACCAAAAAGTAATAAAACATATTATTATTATTATTGAAAATAATAATTTTATTACCAAAAATACCCCAAATCCATAAAAAAATTGAAAAATTTCAACAGAGGCTATATACTCCCCACGCTTGTACTCCCCTGAATCAATATCTATCGTGATCTTCAACAAGTTCCATTAAGGAAATACTATACATAGTTTACTGGCTGGGTTCCTACGGGGAGTTATGAGGGAAAAGGCAATGACTATTCTTACGCTAAAGCGATTCTGGTAGTTGAAACAATGGGTCATCATGACAGTCTGAAATGGAGGCTAGTTCATTCCCTAAATGTAATTCAAACGATTGGTTCATTTAGTAATGATTTAGGAGTTGATAACAATAGCCTTGACTTCTTCAGTTGACGTAATAAACCTGCGCACAACACAGCAGTACCTAAGTGAAACTCTAAAAATTTAATTTTAGAATTGGTTAGATTTAGTTTTTTTTCTTTTTTTTTTTTTCTTATAATATGTTTCTACAGGGTTAACTATATTTTATACTTTTCGTTTAACAATATATTTAATAGTGAATGATTATAATTTAATAAGAATTTATAATTTATATGATGAGGAATTATATTATATTAAAAATAATATTTGTTTTATTATTTATAAGAATTATTAGAGGAAGTTTTTTAAGTTGAATAATTTTTTCTTATCCCTATATAATTTAATTTATCTTCCTTTTAATTTAAAAATAATAGCAATTTATATTAGATTAATTGGGGGTTTATTAGGACACGGGCGAAGTGGTGGTGCTTGGAGTAAGCCTATGTGTCCTAGGCGTCTTTCGGCAGAAATGATGATGATGATGCCACGTTCGAATTAGGTTTCTACATTATTTGACGGTTCATAGAGGGGTCCGGGTCGGCAATATTGGTTGAACAACAAAGCTGACCTAAAGTAATTACTACAAATATTCAGTTCGGTTCGCGTCGATCGGTAACCTTCGTTCGGCATCTACCCTCTCACTTAATCATGAGCTAAGCCGAGCGGCTCGTCCCGATCATATCTACATATATTCAATTTTGCAGTCCGGTTGTGCCGAATCATCCCGACTCGAACGTGTGCAGCACCCCTCAAAGGTAAGTGGTTACAAACAGTGGTCCCTTTTTCAACTAGAACCTAGCAATGCTGATTGACGGAAATTGGTATAGAACGCGTCCAACCTTGTTTTTTTGCTGTTATATGTATTTTTGTGGTGTACAATAAAGTATATATAAATAAATAACTTTATGGTGGCTCTGAAGTGCGCTACTCGTTGCGCAGCACCGCACCCCTCACCCCCGTGGTCATGTGAATTTGTTACTGCGTAATGATTAAGTTTGAATCGGGCTGAAGTCCACCTAAAAGGATGACTACCAAAAACCCATTAAAAGAGATTTTGAGATACAAATCATAAGATTGACACCTATATAACTTATCATTTACATTCCTTACTTTAATTACTGGGTGGGAGGTACTTGGTATATTTTGCGCGATCCAAGATTGAAGCGGCGACCTCGCGCCGTCGTCGCTGGGAACGCGGCATTTGGGCACGCCACCGCAGTGCAAGAATGTGGGTCCGGCAGGTAAACAGTGTTTACAGATGTAGTAGAGAATGGAGTGTTAACGCGGCAGTTGGGCACGCCCCGCCCGCGCCTTCACAGTGCAAGAAGGTGGGACCGGCAGGTATCACTGACTGCTTATGGTTGGAAGTGTTCACAGATAAAGTAGAGAATGAAGTACTCATTTTACATTAGTGAGACAGGAGTTCTTTCGTCGTAGTGATGGACTGTCTCGGTTGATACAGATAAGCACATTAATTGCGTAACATACTTTCAATCTCAATCCGAGAGTTTTGAAGGAAATTGCTAATCCATTGCTTCAATGGCTTGAAAAATTTGTCTGCTCAACAACGTAAAGAACGCAATGAACGTAGGTGAACTGTCAAAATTAACCATTGCAATCAATTGTCGAGGAAACTTATATTTTAATATTAACGACTTACGTACGTTGTAACTGTTAGTAATAAAAGCACCAGCCAAAGTTCTACAAGAGCTTTAAAAAAAATATTTTGTTAAGTCGTACAACTGTTCTTCAAGGCCGTAAATATGAACGAGGCATGGTCGGCGGGCGCTGCAAAAAAAGCAGATGACGATTTCCCAATAACTTGCCAAAACAACACAAAAAACGGCGTTTGACAAAGTTGACTGCCACATTAGCGCTCCATTCCTCTATACTTGGGAAAAATGTGCAATGTCAAAATTGCCTGTGTCCGTTCCCCCCATACGTTGGCACTCCATTCCTCCATACTCCGTGGCTACCAACCGATAGTCGTAGGTATTGCCGTCAACGTATCGTTGTATTTACCAACAATTTATAGTACTACTTGATCGTCCATCAAGTTGAGGAATGCGGCGCCTACCAAATGGACAACTTGCAGATTAATTATATTAAGTTTATCTACAGGTATCTGTATTTTTGTCGTTTTTTGAACGACGTGTTTCCAGAGCTTATGTTAAAGGGACAAATTGGCTGTCGAGCGTGAGGTCTGTAATTTTTTGTAGGTAGTACGTAAGCTATCATTTTTTATTCATACATTTTACACGACGATTTAGTTTATTGCAATTATAGAAATCATAATACTTAGGCGTTTTGTTACTTTCCTTTTTTTTTAAAGCTATATTGTTTAGAATTATTTTAAACCATTAAAAAAAATAACAATAAAAAAATAGTAGCCCACCGGTATCGGGAACAGGGTCTAAGCTAATGGTGGTTAGGGCTCCTTGCGCGCCGTGTCCAGAAGTACCGCTTTCTGGATCAAGCCGTTGATCCAGCTGCCGAACGAGGGCCTCCTCAGGTGTTGGTCGAGGCTCTTGGCTATTATGCCAATGGCGTCACGACTATCGGCACAATGATTGCTGTGCCGAAAGTGTGTATCATATTATTATCACACTCGGCATCAAATGCACAAGCTCATGAATTACAGCTAAGGTTTTGCTCACTAGACTACGTCTGACTCATCTACTTACAATAACACAAGGTAACCCAGATCTAAGCCAGTCTAAACACATAACCAGTCTAGGCAACAATGCAGCCATCTTGAATATCTGTCAAAAACCGGGTACCACTTCATCTGTCCCGGTCACGACAAACTGTACCATTCAATTTAGACCATAACTTTGCCTTCGAGCCATTTCCAACTTTATATTGTAGTTCGTTGAGTTCAAACTTGTAATGCAACTTACAGTCATTCAGGTTTTGTCTAATTTGTATCACACATTTTGGTATTACAAAGTATTTCTTATCTTAAACATGAGAACACAGAGTTCAAAATTGTAGTGCGTTTAATTTTAACACAACAGATTTTCGAAATAATCATTAAAAAAAATTGAATATAGAATTGTGACGTCATTATGTTTAATCAACGCCATCTAGTTTAATCTAGAGAAGACAAGCGAAACTCAACTCAAACATTTTACTGCTAAAGTTTAATGTTGCAATGACGGTAAATCTGTGTGGGTGGCATAGTTTGCATACAATGCGATTGATAATTTGCTTTCTGTTAGGCGTCAGATGGCGGTGCGTACTAATGCAAGCGTTTGGTGAAGGTGATGAGAATATTGTAGGAGTTCCTCTTTATAGGGATAACAGACGTGGGGGACAAGGCTGGATGCTAATACCGTTACAACTGTGCAAGGAAACAAGGGTAAGGCTGCGTTTCCTCCAGATACTCGTATGTGCGAGGTAGCTGAGTGGTGCGAGGATGCGTAACGAAGCTGTGAAACGGTACGTAGATGAGCGGTGCGAGGATGTGCAGCGGGCTCTTTTCAGATGCGATTCCTCGATTGCGTTCATCCCCCCTCGCATACATCTCTCGCACACATCTCTTGAATACATCCCTCGCACCCATCCCTCGCTTGTTCTGTACGTACAAAAACCTCGCTCCGCTAAGCCGTTTCCACAGAAGCTGCGCTGAGCGAAGCTAGGTAAATGAAGCGATTCAATTGGTATTAAAAACACATCTGTGGTGGAAACACAGCCCAAGGGAGGAGCTAAGCTAGGATGTCATAGAGTGGGTATTTATTTTTTCCCTACTGTCCTGCCCAATTGCCGATTGATGTCGGGACGTTGTATATACAATGTGTTGACATCAATCATCGGGCAGTAGCCCACCAGACACGACAACCGTCTGGTCGGAGGATCCTCCCTTTTTTATGGAGGATGAGTGAACTTTACACCCTGTTCCTCATACCTGTATAGATGCAATAATTCTGATAAGTTGGTTCATACATTAGTTACAAATTATTCTGCTGAAAGCCACCTAATATTTCAATAAGCTCATTTTAGTAACACTATTAATAATAGCCCAAATTTAATAACAATCGCGTCTCCAAAACTGGTCACGCAACATTCTTCACCATTCGGTATCATCTACAAAAGACCTAAATTGTAGGTTAACGGTGGTGAGCATTTCAGAGTGGTAGCTGGTCGACTTGTTTACCGACAGTTATGATAACGACTCGTAGCGGGGACGATCCGTAACCCGTAAAGCACTGTCGCTCTCGTTGGGTGCTGGATGTTAACAGATTTTGAGGAAAGATGAAAGGAAATAATTAGGATAAAAACTCAAAAAAAAAAAAACGACTTCGTGTGTTGAAGTTTCTTCTTCGAGTGGGAAAAATACGTATTATTGAAGCTTACTCAAAAACTATACAAGGATAGTTAATAAAATTGACGTGGGACCAACTTGGGAGCATACCCTTTCATACAAAAAAATCATTTTAAATATCAGTCCACAATTGACGCAGAAACCGATTTCTGCGTCAATTGTGGACGGATTTTTTTAATTATTTTTTTGTAAAAAAAAAGAAACAGACAGAAAGAAACGGACATACATAAAAAAAAAGAATAAACATACATACGCGACGAACAATATATAACCTCCTCCTTTTTGGACGGTGGTTAAAAATATAATAGAAAACCCGTGATAGTTGGAATACCAAAAAGCCTTTTGAAAGAAAAGAAAGCTCAAATTGTTTGTTCAATTGCAAAAATGGCCATCAATGAGATTTTAGCTGTAGCGAGAGAAATTCAAATGGCTTTTCTTGACAATCCAGTCAATAAACTTATAATTGCTAAGGTATAGGCTCCCTAGACTTAAAACGTAGTGAAAACATAATCGTAAAGGAAAGAAACTACAATGTGCCGAAAAAAATATATCTTTGCCAGGTTTAAAGGGTCACCGAAACGATCAATTGCAATTGTAGTAATATTGTCAATCGCTTCAATTTCATTTGGTAGACGTTCAATTTGCGCATCAATGTGTATCAATCACGTAAAAAGTGACAATTGCAATTCTTCGTTTCGGGGACCCTTTACAATACTCATGCATTTTTGGATGAAACAATTATAACTGACACTCAAAAAATCGTAAATGACTGACTTTTGGAAAACCAGAGCTAATTCTTCATAAGTACTTACTATGTTTGCTGGGTTCATAAAAGTATATGAGGAACCTCAATACGCTCCACACAGAATAACTGCAAAAGTGCAGTTAACATGTTTATGCAAGGTGCAGTCAAAATGCAGTCATGCAGCGAGCTACCAGTGTTTTTGTAGTGGCCATTAAGTATTTATGCCAATATAACCAATGTAGGCAAGTTGTAAGTTGGTTTATTGGCACGCGCAACAAATAATTCGAAGCTTAGGAAGCATCCTACAGAGCGTTCATTATAAATTGTCCCGTGACCCGATTGGTAGCACTGAATTTTGCAGTCTTAATTTAAATTTCTAAATTGGCGACTGACAGAACAGTACTACCAATCACATGACTTCAAAATTCAGTGTTGTCAATCGCGTCACGGGACTAGTTAAAATCAATCAATCAATCATTTATTCTCTCTTCACAAATGACTTAAAGTTATTGTGTACAAACAAATTCTCAGCTGTATTCCACCTTTGTGAGAGACTGGTGCTTGATAATTATAGGTTTTTGGGAAAAACCTGTGTTACAGGTCACCAGGCCCTTTCCACGGCTAGAATTATCTTTCGCAGAGGTACCGTGCAAGAGTCGAAGTTAAACAATACATAACAAAAATAAAAACTAAGTAAGAGTTAAAACAATATGCTTAACACAAATAAAAGAAGAAACAAGAACAATAAATACCTATACAGAGGTTATTGAGTCATGTTGTGAGATGATGTATGAGTGAGTGTATATCTTGTGTGAAGTAATAGAGTAGTAGGAAATGTATGTGAGTAATTCAGATGAGCAGTGTGTGGATGTGTGAGTAAAGGTGACTTTTGTGGAGTGAGTGCAGCGAGGGTAAAATGAACGCACTGTAGATTGAATAGGCCAATTTTGTCCGCTTGTCTTTTGTTTCGAAGTCTGTGATATCCACCATAACGAACTGGGCTCACGTGGTGGACTATGGCCCACTCCCTATAACAGACAGGAGGCCAGGTCCCAGCAGTGAGAACATTATGGGCTGGTTATGTTTAGTACCTGGTCGAGCGAGCTCTGCTCGGGTGAAAATAGAGAATGCTCATTTAATAGTAAGAAAGAAAAAAAAAATGCGTTTATTGGCATTACAGCAGAAAAATACTCCTTATAACTAAAAAAAAACAATGATAAAGTAAAGGATAGCTCATACTAATTCCATGTATGGTACATACAAATTCCATGCTGGCATGATAGTAGGTATTCACTAATTCCATGCTGCCATGAAATTAGGTACTTACTAATTCGATACTGTAATGATATTAGGTACTTACTAATTCCATGCTGTCATGATATTAGGTACTTACTAATTCCATGCTGTCATGATATTAGGTACTTACTAATTCCATGCTGCCATGTGATTATTCTAAGGTAGCCTTACTCTAAACTTTGACAAATTTTCCCAGCTATGAGACCTAGCTAGATCGATTTTTCGCCCCCGTAAATTGCAACTTTCATCGAAATCGTTAGAGACGTTTTCGAGAACGTGATTATTAATATATGTATACTTACACAAATATTGCTCATTTAACAGTTATAGGATTTTATACCTGACATAACTCGTTGGTCTAGTGGTCGCAAGCGCTACTGCTGAGGTATTGGGTTTTTCGGTTAGGAATTTCTTAGTAGCAGCCCGGGGTCTGGATTTGTGCCCGGTTGATGGCAATAGGCTCGCCCCCTATTACATTGGACCGAACATAGTAGGGATGTTGACTGAAAAAAAAAAACGATTTAGTCCGTCAGTCAGAAAATAAAAAAATATTAGTCACGTATTTTTTGCTATATCATATAAATAAAAAATGGTTTAGATAAAACGCATTAAAGTTGGGGAGTGGGGGCTCGCTACGTCACAAGTTAGTATAAAATCTACCGGGGAGTGACGTCATGCCACATTTTAACGTATTGCCGTAATCTTTTGATTACGAAGAAAAAGAAAAAAATACGTGTCCAATATATTTTTATAATCTACCTGACGGTTTTTTTTTTTCCATGTCCTTATTGGCTAAATGAGGGAGGATTTACCTTCGGGTTATTCACGTGTGATGGTGTGTATATCTTAGCACATAGTTACCGCTACTTCTGCTGACACATCGTTCCTCAACACCTCAGCATGGACCACACCCTCCATGATTGATGGATGACAGCTGAATGGACACCATTAAGGTCAACTGTTATGTTAGACGATTGTTTGAACTTTGAATGGGACGGTCTAAGCTAAGTAACAGAAACTTGAATGATTTCATCCTAACTTTTTAAAGTTTGACAAACTTTTCACCCAATCACTGTTTTTTTTTGTTAAAATTTTTTACTGTCTAGACTTGTAGCAAATGTAATCTATACTAATACTAATACCAATAAGAATTTTGTAAAATTTGTTTGTTTGTAAGTTACAAACAAACAAATTTTACAAAATTTTAGGGGGTAATCTCCGGAACTACCAGTCAGATTTGAAAAAATATTTTTGCATAGGATAGCCCAAATTTTGAGGAAGTTAAATAACATCACGCTACGGAGCTTAGGAGCCGAACAAAAACAAAAAAACTCAGAAAGAACGCTAATCGAAACCGACATTTGTATACTCTCCACTCTTTTCAATAAACTTGTCTTAACAATTCATCTCAGCCTGACAGTTTTGCAAGAGACTGGCAAAGTTAGGCGTTAACACTTGTCTAAAATTTCATTTTTCTCTTCACTGATGGGCAAACACTTTGCTTTTTCCTTCCGAATCTATTCGATTTGTGATCTGTTTGATAGTTAGGTGCATATTTAGTTGTGGTTTTTTACCATTGTAGAAAAGTCTCATATTCTTCTCCATAAGAAACTACCTCTTATAAGGGCCGAAAAAAGAAAAAAAATATGACTTTCAAAAGTGCCTGTTATATAAATGATTTGATTTTGACTTTGAGAGATCACAAACATAACACAAATCTTGTTTGTAAAAACGTTACATACAACTCCTGGCTTTATGATAGCATAAGACAGACCTATACCATCTTGCATTATTCTCAAGTCAGTTCTTGACAACCTAGATACCAAGCTCAGTGTTCAAGTACCAAATGAGTATGTTCCCCGGCAGGCTCGTGGGAACGAGGCTGGTACATGCAGTTATATTGTCACGGTAATTGGCGACAAAGCTGATCCACTTCGCCAGTGTCGGGAAGTAAGAAAACTCATGTATTTGCGACATTTCTCTTATGAACTTACTATAGGGAAATTAAGCATAACACTACTCTACTTAGCTGTTGCTTTCAAGTTCCATGTAGTTTAAGCATACCTATAATGGGCCGTAATCCACCACGCGGGTCCAGTGCGAGTTAGCGGTGCAGAGTGGTCACATGTCTTCGACTTTGTAACCGACTTCCAAAAAGGAGGAGGTTATATGTTCGACGCGTATGTATGTCTTTTTTTTTTTTATGTATGTCCGTCGATTTCTCCGTCAATTGTGGACCGATTTTGAAAATTATTTTTTTGTTTGAAAGGGTATGCTCCCGGATTGGTCCCATATAAATTTTATTAACTTTGCTGGGATAGTTTTTGAGTAAGCTTCAATAATACGTATTTTTCCCACTTAGCACTTGGCAAAAAACGAAAATTCAAAACCCAAGACACCGACTTCCGAAATTAAAGTTATTTTTCACTTTGTAGTTTTTTTTTGGAAGTCGGTTGTTTTTTTTTTGTAAAAAGTTTTTTGTTTCTAGGACATGCCGGTTTCCACACGATATTTTCCTTGACCGTTTTGAGAACAGTGGTGATGAAATAAGTCCAAAGTAATCGGGGAAAACTGCGATAAACTAGCCGTGGTGAAAATATTGGTCATTCAGCACGATGGGTATATAACTGCCCAGCAAAATAAGAGTCGGTGAACGCACAAGGTAAGCATGCTGTCCCAAACTCGTTAGTAAGCTGACATTCCTTCAAACCATGGTATGCTAGAGTACCTTTCAACCAACAGCGAATTACTCCTAATGAGACAAATTCTTTCCTACAATTTGATCCCAGATGTGCAAGCTTACTTGAACACTAACACCAAACGATCCTAACTCCAGACCCTGCTACACTCGACAATCAACTCTGACAAAAACTTTTAAGGTTGAAGGTTCTATGAAGGTGTCCAAGTATGAGATAGGCTCGGCAGTCTTACACAAGAGGTATTGGGGTCACAGTATAAATTGTTAAAGCTTGCTTGACGCCAAAATGGTAAATAAATATGGCTGAACTAGCTTTTGCCCGCTGCTTCGCCCGCGAGGAGTTCGGAAATTTACCACAAGATCTTACTGCCAGGATAAACAGTATCACTTTGTGCTAACCTAGGTCATGGTCTGTATGTGTGCCAAACATCGAAACCTATTCAGCCGGTCTAATCTGAAATTCTCACCGTGAAAACTTAGGTGAAGTGAGCTTATAGTGACTTGTTATTCCACTCAACGCTAGAGATGAACACTAACTATTGATAGCTTATTTTACCTTATTAGCGACAGTAGTACCGCAGCCATTAAGAGCGTTTATCCTGGTTGGCAACGTCGCAAAGTTGTCAAAAACGTACCTGTTTTTATTAATTTGGCAATATTTGTGTATAGAAATAAGAAATGTGGCTAACTAGCGAGCTAGAATATTAATAATGAATTGCAAATTATACTATTGAATTTGATGCTGTACCCGTTTTAGATGTAAAAAAGGGCATTTGGAAAATTACCAAATAATTTTTTTACATCTAAAACTAAATATTCGGTATTACGATATTAATTATTGCATTTCATAATCATTATTCTGGTTCGCTAGTTAGCCACATTTCTTATGTCAAATTAATCAAAACAGCGAAATATTTGACATCTATTTGCGACGTTGCCCACATTCAGAATGCACGCTCCTAAGGCGTGAAAAGGTAACAGTCAGACAGATTTACCTTTTCATTTATCATATTAAGCATGGATAGTATGAACAGTCTTGTAACACACCTGCTGTAGGCAAGGAGTAGCAAGGAGTGTCAATATTTATGACATTCCTGAATAAAACCTTCGAGGTTGTTTGAGGACTATTGATTCATAATTCTGCTGCCTTTCAATATCATTCTGCATTCACAAATAACCGATGACTTTGTGAAGGCCGCAAGAATCCGTTGGATGCGAGAAGCACAGAATTGGTCCAAGTGGCGTTCCTTGAGGGACGCCTATGTGCAGCAGTGGACGTCTTTGGGCTGAAATGATGATGATGATTCACAAATAGACATTGGATACTCTTATATTACTTTGATTAGGCCAGTGAAGCATATGACGGGTATTGTGTTTATGAGTGAGTTACGCAATTGGAGTGTTTTTTTTTTTTTTTACTATCCTATACGAATATAAACGAGCAATGTTTGTAAACATATCAGAGCAATATTTGTATGTACATTTGTAATTACGTTCTCGAAAACGGCTCTAACGATTTCGATGAAAGTTGCAATATAGGGGTTTACGGGGGTGAAAAATCTAGCTAGGTCTCATATCTGCGAAAATTAACGTAATAATTAATAATGAATTAAATTATTAATTTATTGGGGCACTGTCTTATGTAATTTTGACGTTCGAAAAGTGCTGATTGTCAGCCTAGTTTGAATAAATGACATTTGAATTTGAAATAAATATGGTCTTACTATACAGTAAAAAAAATGGTCTTTGCTGTCCATTCAAAAGTTGTCTGGAAGATATAATTGCTATCAGCGATTAGACTACTAATCTGCCTAGCCTTTTCCCAACTATGTTGGGGTCGGCTTCCAGTCTAACCGGATGCAGGCTAAATGCCATTATTTTACATGGAGCGATTACCTATCTGACCTCCACAGCTCCAGTTATAGGGTAACACACACCCTTTGGCAAGATTGGTTGTCAGACTTTTGGGCTTCTGGCTATCTGTAACGACAGTCAAAAATCGATTAGACCATCCCCCATGCCCCATGTCCCCATGCCCCTTTAAACTTGTAGCTTTGAGCGGAGCACCGGGAGCACTATCCAGGAAGACGCACTCAACTCCGCTCCGCTCCGAACTATATATATAGTACAGCTTACAGTACAGTAATCGCACCCTTGGCTGGAGGCTTTAAGTGTAGAAGCTTAAGGCAGCCACAGGAAAGTCCGGTTAAGCAGCTTCGACCTCCTCAGAGGTTAACTGCGAGATGCCCTATATATAAAAATAAAAAAAATACATTATCGCAGAGTGAGGCGCGTCTTCGTGGATCCCACTATCTGTATAGTGTAAAAAAGTCATTCATATTCTATCCGTCAGTTCATCCACTCACTTCTAAGTTTGTAGACCTGTCTAAGTAATTTCAAGAGGAAAGTCACCATTATCTTTTGCTTGATCTTTGACGAAAACCTTGAATCCTAAGACCCGTTGTCATTACCAATCATTACTTACATCCTTTGCTCAACATCTAGTTTTGTAAACTAATGAACTGATTTCTAGTACTCCTAAATGGCCATGAAAAACCGATTTCCTTTTTATCAGAGTTGAATGAACTGTAACAGTTTGCTCTAGTGAATGAAATGAGTCTTGTTGTCATTCACTTGGCTTATCAGATCTAGGGAGGTACCTTTCTAACTGAGTTTTTTACTATAAACTCTAAAGCTAAAGGCATAATGTTGAAGTTGTCGAAGCAGTGATGTATATCAGAGTTTTGCTTATATTGTATGTGATCTAGTGGGAACAGTACAAGGATTTGAGCATTGTTTTGTAAAACCTTTAACTTTACTAAAGATATGTTGTGAAGTGTTGCCTTTTAATCTAGCACTAGGTAGTTTTAAACAAATAGCATCACGACTTCAGGGTCAAATTGAATTAGCTAGCAAAACAACACAAACGTTATGGATATCTTTTGATCTTCTTTTCTTTGCGAAGCCGTATTTGCATTTTCCCATTTCATTACTGACATATCAGTCTAATCACACATCTCGAGGATCCAGCCCAGATCTTCACACTCAGCAGTCGCGCTCACGACCACATTACCTAAAAGGCAGTCAAATCAAACTTCTCAGCTATTATATTTTAACACAAACTTGGTTCATTACAGCTGCCTCCCCACAGAGCACCGTCTAGCTCTAAATTAAGCACGTTCTAAGTAAAAAAAAAGTTAAATTAAACAGTAACTTAGTTGTCTGTTTTTCTGAATGAAATTCTCATTTAGTTTTTGTTTCGTTCTGAATTGGTTCAGCAGTTTAGGAGAAATGTTTTGCAATGTAGGTCGATAGGAAAGTGATGCAGATATCGTTTTTAATCTTTTAATTTTAATGGTTTTCCTGTAGCCAATCCGTAAGGTAATGATGAAGCCTATTCGGTTAATTTTAGCCAAAATCATGACTAACTGTTGGCCCACACGATCGGTTTCTTGAAGATGTATCTAAACTCGTAGGTATCGATAGCATTGTAATTATTTGAAAGTTACCTACTCTATCAAGCATAAACAGTGTATTGGATTTGGAAGTTTAGCACATAGTTACTTTTGGGCTTGGAACTACTCATAGGATACTTTAATATCCGGGTAACGTAGAGGATTTCTAGAATGCAGACGAAATCATGGACGAGAGCTACCTTAACCTAAAATGCATCTACGTTTACTTACATTACATAATGTCATTGTTAACTATCTTCATAGGCCAAATATTGTCCATGATATTTGTCTTTCCAAAACCCAGTCAAATATAAACAGAGAGTGAAAGTATACGTCAACACAGAGGCACACGCACTGTAGAGTATTTGGTGAAAATAATAGCTTATTTTGAGAGCCCCATTGTCCATGCAGTAGTCATGGGAAAACATATCGCTTTCTACTGCGAAGGCCTGACTGTGGCAGTCGATTGTGAATTTATTATGTGACCGGAGAGGGTCATTGACAATTGTGTGAATTAGGAGTTCTATCATAGTCTTTTCATTATGTAAGTACTTGTATTTATTGATATGCTTATCAGTATAGTCATCAACATTTTTGGTCATTTGTTCAACTTTAAACTCATCGGCGTGATCTTGCGGAAATCCATTATAAAATACAATAGTAAATATATTTAGAAACCTATTCCGCTTAACTATTCCTAAAAAGTCCTCTCAACGAGGAGACACCTCTCAACGAGGCGTCTTCAGGATGACAATTGACTTGTCACGAACCCAAACACGCCGTGTTCGGGTAGGTTACGGAAAGCGGAATAGGTTATTAAATATATCTACGTTTATTGTATATTGTACAAAAGTTTGTATGAAAGTTTTTGTCGATGCGAAACCCCATCGGGCATACGGCCTGTGAAATATAAAGACACAATTTAGATTCCTGCATTGAGTGTATGTTTTTCTTATTCTTGTTGAAGTATTGGCAATAATACTAGGAGAAAGAGATGCAATAGAAAAAAAAGCATGATATTGAATATTCTTTTCGTTCAAGTGAAATATTATACTTAATAAAGTATGTCGTAGGGACCGCAGTTAAGCACGAGCAATAAACTTAAAAGTCAAGTTAAACTTATGTTAAACTTAACTCCAACAGGTACTAGCAGTACGGACAAATATGTGCGGTTGTAAGCGAGGTCATACTGATAGCGGAGCGAGGTATGAGCGTGAAATGAAGAAATCACAGTGTATCCTGGAATTTCCGTAAAGAAAAAAAGGAACTATAAAATCGAACGAGCATTGAGCAAGTATTTTTTATACCTAGCAAAAATAATTGGGGTAATTATTCTTTTTATTGATTATATTTAATTGAGATGTTTCCTGCGTGTGTCATGATTATAAGAATTTTGTTGGGGATTTCCACAGGAAATGAGTATGATTCAAAAGATAAGGATAAAATCACAAAAGAAGAGCTAAAGAATATTATCCCTACATTTTAAACTTATCTAACCACCCACGGATAAGTTCCCTAATAATTTTCATCTCCTTTATAAAAAAAATCTGGTATACAATGCCTCATCTGGACCAATGTAAGAAGTATCTCAGTTACATACTTGTCGTTCATCTCACAGTATTACCCGGTTCCATGCAAGTTGGGTAACAAACATGTCAGGTAGGTAAGAGTGCACTTTCTGCTACTTGTGAAATTCTAAAGAGATGCTTTACCTCCTTAAGTAATATGTTATGTGTCGATGTCTACTAAGAATTTATCAGTAAAACTGTAAATTCAAGGATGATGCATTTTAATTGAGTGTAAGTGTGTCATTTGATTATGAAGTGAAATCATTAGGAAACTGATCATTTGAAGAAGATGCTAATTTGATTTTTTTTTATTGGAAGAAAATATACATGCAAGAATAAGTTAACGTAACTTATGGGCATAATTTTACTCGTAAGTAAGTATCTATTAATAGAAACTAGAAATTAACTGTTTTGCTAGTCAATAAGAGATTGGCAGCTTTTCATAGTAATTTGATAAGCTTTGTTCAAACGGTGCGTTTTGATTTCTTTTACCACATTACAACCACAAAAACAGAAAATTACTGGCGTCTTGTAAGTAAAAAACGTCATTCATTAAAAATTTGCATTGATTTTAATGGCCACAGATGCCTCATCCAACACACATTATGACTGTGGTATTCTCCAAGGGACTATACTCTGACCAATGCTACTTCATTGTAAAAATACTTTCCACCTCTTAAATATTTTTGATTAATTTCCTACTAAAAACGCAAGATAAAGTTATGCCAAACTTAAACGCCAAAAAAAATACTGGTAGCCACTTTACCTTTCCTCAAGGCACTATACTCTATCCAATACAAAATTTACAATATATTCAATGAAACTTGATGCGATAATATCTACTGTTGCGAGTGTAAATTAAGCCTAACACAACTCTATTTGTCGACATGGGCACTTTTACTTGCATACCAACGTGCGGTACCGGGAACTACGATAAGTACACACGACTACAAATATCAAGCTACCTCCACATGTCTAATTTAAGCTGACCTCTCACCAAATTCAAACTCAAAGCATTTATTTCAGTCAAACCAATTATAGGCGCTTATGAATTGCCAAGGAACGGTCAGTCAAAAAGATGAAGCTAGTTGCCAAAGCGTAGTTCTTATTGAGAACAACGGGCAAAAAACCCCTTGGCCACTCTTTTATCAAAATTACGTTACAAAAACTGGCGAAATGTTGGACTATAAATGTACTATGCACAAGTACACCTCTGTCAAATCCTTCAGGGAAAACAGGTTTGATGATATGTTATTATTGGTTATATCACTCATGATGACTTTTTAAAATTTTGTTTTATATTTATTTTAGTGTACATACTACGGAAAGGTCAGGTGCGAAGTACTGGCAACCGGCGAGCGTGTATGACCATGTATGAACGTAAACGAAGCAAAAGCAGTATGTTATGATGGGAGCAGGTTGCGTTCTGTAGTTTCTGACTACCCTCATGGCAAGAAGGCGTGTGTTTATGTATGTATGTACTACGGAAAGTCGCGGGTCAGCTTATACTGGACATCTATAGTTGAAAATATCGTCGTATGTACCTACTAGACACACGGGATTTCCTTATTGAGACGGAGAGGAAATATTAGAGATCTTATCCTATGGAGCGATAGCGCCTGGTTTTACTTGGCGTTTTCTTCTTAGGTGGGATGTTTTGTACCACAACCATTTGTGGTTTCTGGGAAGTTGCTTTTGTGGGATTCATAGATATGATACCATAACAGAGCTCAACTGTACTAAGTATCATGATTGATTTTTAATTGATATTCAACGATTTCATTATAATATTATCATTTTTTTTTACAGCATTAACCACTATTTATTTACACTAGTTACTAAATTAAATTACTTACTAACTGTACATTTATATTAATTTTGTTTTTGATTTAGATTTTGATTTGAATTTTGATTTGAATTTGAATTTTTGTTATTTTTAATTTGTATGTGTTATTAGTTATTATCATACTTTTTTTAAATCGTGTTTTTCTGGATCATATGGTCTGCAATAAAGATTTTTATTATGATTTTTTCCTTTATTTTTATTATTATTATACAAATAAATACAAACAAGAAGACACTTAGGCGTCGAAGTACTCGTCTGCATTACTGTCATCCGGAAACATGCCCAGAAGACTGGCAGCATTAGCCAAATACGAGCCAGCCGGCAGTACTCTGGTCACGTGAAGTGTCGACCAGTCGGCGAGAAATTTCATTAAGAAGGAGATGCGCACTCGGGCTCTATGACCCGAGCGTTTCGACCCCAAACGGCTCAAAACTGTAGTTACCCATAAGGTTACAGTATTTGCGCTGCTTGAGTGTCTCAGCAGCCTCAGCAGCTGTGCCAGCACAGCCCCCCCCCACACCCTACAAATCCTTATTTTAGAGGATCAACCCAACATCATCATCATCTTCTGTACCATGTTGCTTGGGGTCGGTGCAACACGTTTTTGTCTTCCATTTTAGTCACAAAAATCGAAAATATTTGGTTGGTGGTATGGTTAGGTATTGGTTTCTTTACAATATTAAATAGGTCTCGCTTTAAAACAGTGAAATGGTTCAAGAAATTTAGTTGTGTTCATCATTTCAGCCAAAAGACGTCCACTGCTGAACATCCGGGAACAGGCCTCCCCCAAGCACCGCCACTTCGACCGGTTCTGTGCTTCCCGCATCCAGCGGATTCCTGCGGCATTCACAAGGTCACCGGTCCATCTTGTGGGAGGCCTTCCAACGCTTTGTCTTCCGGTACGCGTTCGCCACTCCAGAACCCTTCGTCCCCATCGGCCATCTGTTCTACGAGTAATGTGCCCTGTCCATTGCCACTTAAGTTTGGCAATTCTTCGGGCTATGTCGGTTAAGTTAGTTGTGTTAATAATCATAAATGAACAGAATTTTGTAGTTATTTCTTAGCAGTGTGTACCTTTGACCTGTTGATTGCATAGTAAGCCGTTGGGTTATTGCTATTTCAAAATTACTTGTATCTAGGCGTACTTATCGATTTGTTTAATCTACAGATATTTCGTAACTATTATCATACACGTATATAATAACCTAATTGATACCTTATCAATGACCGCTATGGCGGGAGTATCATAAACCTATTGTGAAATGGACGAGTATTTAAATATGGATTATCATTTATTTACCTCCATATCAGTAAACTCGCTTCTGCCCGCGACTTCGCGTGATAATTCTTGTCCCCCGACGCATCGTATCGCCCGCTCGCGCCTTACTTCATTTTCGCTTAGCATTCTTTCCGACCTTTTTCCTTTTGCTCGGCACTTAAAGGTCGTAGCGTGATGTTAAATAGCCTTTAATGTTCCTCAATAATTAGACTAACAAATCCAAAAATATTTTTTCAAATCCGACTGACAATTTCAGAGAATAGCGCGTTCAAACAAACTAACTCTTCAACTTTATTAATATAGTAGGTATATATATTTTCTCTACTAATAAAACTGGCTGTTTGACATGTCCTGTCGATCGTCAGTGAGTGGCATAACTGCTTGCTACTGCCACTTATAAGTGGATAAGGGTTATTGATCTAACACTTATGGGTTTGTTTACCTTGCTCATTAACTTTTACTTCACCGTATAGTATGTATTTACTGGACTTCGAGATTATCCAGCTATATGATGCTAGCGGGAGTAAATCAATTAAGTGTACAATATGAAAAAAAATCTGTCCGATCCGAAAGATGCATATAGGTACTAAAATAAAATGAATAAAAACGTTATTGCTATTTAAAATTCACTTGTTTAGTACCAAAATTACCCCAAATCGATTAAAAATTAGCAAATTTTCAACAGGGGTCATAAGTTATGAACTTATGACTTTTAGGCACTCGCTAAACGATGGCCGCCCGCGCCCAATGTAGTATCCCGGTAAAATTCTCCACTGAAAAAAAAGTGGCGAATTTTTTTCTTGGAAATTGATTTTACTCTCAGTACTATACCTAACAACACCCTCACAGATCGGACAGGGTTTTTTTACATGTTGTATATCTATGGTAGTTTTCATAGGTGTCCGAAACATTGACAGGGAAATTTTGATTAGAGACTTCGAATAAAAAAAATCGTAGCGTGGGACGCCTCGACAAGATTGGGTCTGACTGAATGCGGTAGGTGGTCAGGAACGTCCTATGTTGAGCAATGGACTGCGATAGTCTGAGTTGATCCAATCGTACTATCTAGCAGCCCTGAACTTAATGTATCCAGAAAGGGCAGAGATAATGACAGCAAGAAGCCTTAAGAAAATATTAATCATCACTACTTATTAAACAAAGGCCGCGTCTGTCTGTCTATACGCGATAAACTCAAAAACTACCGCACGGATTTTAATAAGGTTTTCACCAATAGACGAAGTGATTCATGAGGAAGGTTTAAGTGTATAATTTATTAAGGTTTTGCTTAAATTGGCTGAAATATGATGATGATTATTGAAGATATCGGAAATATCGTGCTGACTGGGAGCTTTACTAGCGTGCGCCGCGTCAACCAATAGAGTTATAGGAAAACAATATTCCTCTTAAAAAGATCTATTAAACTGTCGTAACGCTATATGCTTATCTGTATTTTTCATTTCTCTCTGGACCCAATTCTGAAGTTCACGAAGGCGAAGTCGCGGGCCAATGTAACCAATAAATATGTGTGTAAATAAATACTTCTTTCAAGTATCCAGATAACACCAGTGTATACTTAAGTAGCAGTTATTGCAATACTTACGAGTCAGCCATCGCGAGAGGTCGTTGTGCCAGTTGCCTTAGTTTTTGTCGACTCCGGCGCGACTGACAATCATCTGGCCCACATTATGTACCGAGAATATTGATGTTCCATGTGCTTATGATGATTCATAGTCTGTTGGTTCAGCTTCCAGTTTAACATGTGGAATAGTCTTTATATTTAGTCTACCTCGTGGGTTACCTACTTCGGGTTTCGATTCCCAGGCCGGGCAGAGTGTTATTGGGTTTTCCATCTGGAATTTCTCGGTAGCAGCCCGAAGTCTGGATTTGTGTCCATTGTGTTACATGGGAGTTAAACATAACTGGCTATAAGTGGGTGTACTATAGTTACACCTCTGCCTAACCCTTAGAGGAATGCAGGCGTAATGTTGTGTTATGTTTTAACGGCACTATTAAGTTCCTTCCGTAGGAATCCAAGATTGTGAATGGGCTCAACTTAATGACATACTCTTGAACAGTTTAAGGACGAAAATGGGGAATATTTTGTGGTTATGTTATAAATAAAAACTTTTTACCAAAAAAAAAAAAACAACCGACTTCCGAAAAACGACACTCCAAAGTGAATAACAACTTTAATTTCGGAAGTCGGTGTCTTTGGATTTGAGTTTTCGTTTTTTGCCACCGACTTCCGAAATTAAAGTTTCTGACCTCTAAGTGTTGTATAATGTGGTAAGAGCACGTAAGTATAATGTTATTATTACATACGTCTACATGTAATCCAGATCTATCATAAGTAAGTATACAACTTATATAAGGCATTTACCATATTGTGTAACAATAGCGAATTATTACAACAGCCTTTAAATAGTTCTAGATAAATATACAAGCGCCATTATAGCCACCACCGGTCGAGTGTTACACAATTAAGTAGTCCATCTTGTGATATAATTGGCGCTTGATCGATTTATGTCAAGTATTGCGGTGGTTTATATTCAGGTATTTGGAGAGATAAGGGGCGCCACAAAGAGCGCCATGTAGGGCCGGTTCCCTATCCATTTGCATAAAATTTTTAGGCATAATATAACATGGCATACTTTTGTTTATCCTAATTATATTTACGCATAACATTGTTTTCGCATAATAGCTTACGCATATTTTTTTTTAGCATAATTTCTCTAATCATAATAATGTTTAAGCATAACATTCTAAAGCATAAATTTGGTTACGCATAATGATATTTAAACATATTTTTTTAAGCATAAAAAATACGCGTAATAATTAACTTCTAAAATGTAACCATGCATGCAGCATGCAAAAAAGCATACACCATGCATGGAGTAAGCATGCAGCATGCAAACATGTAAACAAGCATACACCATGCATGCAGCAGGCATGCAAGCAAGCATGCAGCATGCAACATGCAGCAGGCATGGTTTCTGTCACGGCTCCGGCGCTGCGGGGCTCCGGGCGGTCCTACGCGAGCTGCTCGTCGCAGATGTGTTTAACGCTCACCACCGCAGCTTCGGCTTGCTGGCCGGCTTTGCCGGCCAGCCCCCTCCGCGCCCCACCGCACCTACGCGATTTTAAATAACACTCTAGGGGTAGGCCAGACAAGACTACGTGGAGTCGGTTTTGCAGCGATTCGTTTCTGTCACAAACTTTTCTAGCAATTTAATTTTTAATCAATAATATTATATAATTGTTACAGAAACCTAAATACTAATATGCTAATAGTCATTAAGGCTAGTAACATTATGCGAATTAAAATTATGCCAAAACAAATTAGCCTTAAAGATAATTAAGCCAACATAAACTGTATGCCTAAAAAAAATATGGCAAAGAATTATTATGGCAAAACAAATTATGCCAACATAAACTATATGCCAAAAAAAAATAAGGAAAATAAATATTATGGCAAAACAAATTATGCCAAAACAGTTATGCCAAAGTATATTAGGAAAAAGAACAATATGCGAAAAAAAGGGATCCCTGTAGGGCGCCATGTAGGCCTTCGAGACTTCTTGTTATTTTTGGAAGCGCAGCATACTCGATCAATGTAAATGGCACGTACTTAATCAAACCTTAAATAATTCCGATTTTTGCTTTCCTAATAATATTAATGAACATTTTAATATAAGTTATGAATGCGCCTAATATAAAGCCGCTGTTGAAAAGAGGCCCATTTATTTGAAAAAGCGTTCATCATTAGAAGCCCAAAAAGTTTTTAGAGGGTCATTAATTTAAAAAGCGTACATCATTAAAATAGTATTATTTCATTTATTCGCAGCATAATTTTTTTTTATTATTAAGTGACATTTTTATATTTTTTTGTATAATGTTCTAATAGACTAATTGATAGTGCCGTGCTTTCCTATAATTTAGATAAATGCGAGATCTATAAAAAAAGCTTTGGGTTAACGCTGTGTATGTGTTTAGTTGGTAAGCCTATAAATAAAGTACAAGTGAAATTATATTAAAATTAAAATACCACCGACACAAACATTTCCTCATTTCTCTTTACTACTCCATTACCAGACCCTGTTCATCATCTATCTATACCTAACCTATTCATTGAGACCATTCCGATGAGCCCAAACGCGATACCTGTGCTGTAAGTTGGTAAAGGAGTTGGGTATCCTACAAATTCCAAGTGATGCTGCATCATGTTCTTCTAAATTGAAGTAACAGAATATCAAATTACAATTCGATTAGACCTGTGAAAGACGCTCACATCCATTCATCAACTAGAAAAGAGCTGATAATCTTCAAACGGCTGAACCGGTTTTGATAAAACATGTCTTAGAACTATTGCTAGAAACCCTGCTTTCAAATGAAAAAAAAAACCGCATTCAAATTGGTTCACCCGTTTAAGAGCTACGGTGCCACAGACAGACACACAGACACACACATAGCTGTCAAACTTATAACAACCCTCTTTTTGCTTTGGGGGTTAAAAATAAATTAAGTAAGCTTATAGAGGATCATTAAATATTTCCCAATGTAAATCAGTCTAGAGACGAGATCTGAAAGGTGGGTGAAACAAGGCTGTCAAGGCTGGCAGCATTATCACTAAACCAAGTAGTTAACGTAATCTAATGACATAGACCTTCCAATAACCGGCATTAGCATTTTCCATTGTGCTAATAACAGTTGGCGTTAATGAATACCTACTAGTAATGTGTTAAAATACTAGTCATGGACAACCCACATTGTGTTTTCTATATATATTTCCTAACCTTCAAAAGTACTTTTAAATTGACTCATTATAAAATTAATAAATGATAATCATTTTATTTTTTATGTGTAACATCTTTCCTCAAGCTTTCCTGTAATCTGTGGGAGTTTTTGTTAAAAAGGACGGAAGTGTGTAACAGGAAGCCAGGGAAGAGCGCTCTATTTGATTTGACCAATGACCGCGCGATGCTAGAGTTGGCCGTCGAATGGTACCAACCCATTTTCCGAGAGGTTGGTACTGTCAGCCAAGATGTCAGATGGGACGAGGATGGACGATGATTTTATTATATTGAAACCAAGGAAGAAATAAAATATATTTGACTAGCACTGAGTAAAAGGCACACAATATAAAAGAGCAAAAAAAAAGCAAGTCATTTATTCAAACCATTCTGAGAATCAGCACTTTTCGAACGTCAAAATTACATAAGACAGTCCCCCAAAAACGTCCACCCTTCACCACTTCCTAGTGCGTTAGCTAGTAGCAGATTAAAAAAAAAAAACAAATACAAAGTGTAAAGTGCGATTTAAGAAATTAGCAGGAAAGTGTGCCTCGTGGTTGCGCCAAAAAGGCTCAGTTTAGAAAAAATGGCAGACAACTAGTGCCTGACGCCACTCAACTGGACATTCACCCTTATGATTTTTTAAAGTAGGTACTTATCTGTGAAGGTAATAGAACTAACTATATATAAATATTAATATACAGACTCAAGGTCTGGTACAACTGATATGCAAATAAGTACATAATCAAGATAATTATTATAGTATCGAGATTAAATGATAAGAAAGTATTGATAGTCTTCAATTAGACGATAACATCGAACAGTTAAGCGCTTTTTTCAATTTCTTATGTACAAGAGATTACAATAACACCTCCTATATCCATGCATACTTTTCCACACTTGTGATATTATAAATGAAAGTTACCTTTTCATGCCTGAACGGATTTACAATTTTAGATGAAATTTGGCACACGGATAGACCATGACCTAGGTTCGGACATAGGATACTTTTTATTCCGGTAGCACGTTGGACAAAACCCGTGTGACAATGTATGTATATGTATTTTTGAAACTTGTAGTTAGGTATGTGGATTTTGTATCTGGTAATAAAAAAAAATTAAAAAAAATGTCCGACCTCTTCGAGGGCGAAGCCGCGGTCAAACGTTAGTAAATTAAAATCAAAAAAATCTAAAGACAAATTACAAACTGAGTGAGAATGAGCACTTTTCGAACGTTAAAATTACATAAGACAGTCCCCCAAAAGGCCTACCACTTCCTGTGCTTTAGCTGGGAAAAAGTGGCGCAACAAACTCCCCATCAGCACAGCTGTCCAGTTCAGTTAAAAAATCTTGATTCGATGCAATAGTATGCAAAATAATTTACATTACGCAAAATATTAAATTAAATTATTTTCCATATATCATCTATATAGCACACTCCATTATACCAACAAAAGTAACTTTTAAACCGCTGCAATTATATTCTTCAAAATACAAATGGCGCCTATATTGCACGTTGCTTGCATGACTAATATAACAAAACATAACAAACGTACGGCCTATGACTAATCCCGCTTGCTAGTGACTAAAGAAAATGTTTAATATCTCAGAAAGTAAATAGGAACTTTGATTAATCAACTGTCCTTAGAAATGATTAATTTACACCTTATTTGCAGTTGATTGATGGAATGTGGTGGAAGACGCTGATTTGTGATTGTCCTTTGTTTCGCTTACGTCATCATCAGAGGTCATAGACAAAGTGACATTCTATAAGCGATAACGATGATGGAATTGTCAAAATGGATGGCACTTACAAAAGTACCGAAAAGTTTCTGTCAACCCCATTGATCAGTGCTGTAGAAATATGAAACGCTTTGCAAGGGATTGTCAATTGTGTAGGCCCTGTGATGCCCTTTGCTCAATATTTTTCATTCGTAAAATAGCTAAGTCAGAGGCCCATGGGTGGCTTTAAAACTCCGATAATCCACAGGAAAAGGAGAAGATTAGTCAAATTTATATCATTATAAAAAAAATCCCTGATTCTTCAGTAACGGTTTGTGTTTTCACGACGTCGCGCATAGGAATAAAATTTGCCGGGTCATGGAAATCCGGCCACCGTAGGCGCGGGCTTGCGGGCGGAGAGCAATGGGTAGCTCGCCGTCCGATAAGGACCAGGCCCGGGTCAACAGCGGCGAGTGTTCCACACGCGCCTCAAAGAGATGTCAGCTCAACTGAAGGGGTCTGCTAGGACCGATGCCTGCCGGGGTCGCGGGAAAGTCCGAAAGGGATACCGTGGCCCCTGGCAACGTACAGGCAACTGAAGGAATACGGGTGGGTTTTAGTCAGTAAGAGTGTGACACCTCCTCTCGCTCCGCCCAGAGTGGGAGAAGTTATTTGATAATTTCCCACCCAAAAAATAAAAAAGGTCATGGACATGCAGCTTTCATTTGTTTTATGCAAAGTATAATATTTAATGCACGTGTTGGCCCGGATGTTACTTTACCTCTAGTTAATATTTATTTACTGGCTTACTTCAAGGCTGTATTATTGCAGAAATTACGATATTTTTCAATGAAATGTCCTAATAAATCCTTCATGTTTACTCGTATAATGCTTCATAATACACTTTAATATTTCCGCCACTTTTGATGGACATCTTTAATAGTTAGTTATTTATTTATTATTATATACTTTATTGTACACCAGAAAATACATAGCAAAAATAAATTTAACACTACAAAACATACAATGGGCAGCCATAGCTTTCTGCGATCTCTTCCAGGCAAACTTGGAATGGACAGTGATTGCGTGGACATAAAAATAGGGTAGTTACCACCGTTTGCCATCTTTAATAACTACCAGAGTTTGCCGACGATCATAACTAACTTTTGATTTGAAAAAATATTGGACCATACCAAGATGCAGGAAATCTTACGCACATCCTAGTTTTAATCAACTAAAAAAAATCTTTAATTGCATTAGTTTTCATAAAGATTCTACACTTCATCTTAAATATTAGTTTGATCGTAACTGACACTACTAGTGTATCCTTTTGTCTTTTTAAGCTAATTTCGTCTGTCCATGTAAGTTTTAATTAGTGAGAATAAATCTCTTGTTCTTCTAACGATCTGCATATGGCTATGTAGTTAAAGCCATGAGAAAAAGAAGAGGTTTAAAAACACTTACCCGCACAAAAGGGTTCTTCTTTGGTAACTCATGGTCCACCTCATCCCTGGACTCATCATCCTCTGCAGAGTTCACCCGCACGCAGGTCTTGTGGATAGTCTGGGGCTCATCCATACCCGCCACTCATCATACACAGGATAACACTTAACACTACACTGTCATCCACTTCCAAAGTCACTAAACTGGCACTTTCAATTTCCAATTTGGAATTTTTGTTTTCACTTCACAGATTTAATTCGAATTTAGCATTAGAATTTAAATTTTCCTCACTTTAAAATTTGAATTCTTTTTTCAAATTATTGAATTGTATTTGGAATTTTAGCACACTTTAAGCACTGACTTTGGAATTTTAGTATTCAATGTAGGGTTTAACTTTGGAATTTTAGTAACCACTGTTATCTTATCTAACACCTCAATCCAACGCGTGCGCTTTCCACGAGTACCTGTAATAAATGAAATACAAGATTAATTACGTTATAAAGATTATGAGTAATGTTGGTTAAATATTGATGTCATTTCGACCGAGTTTTAGTTTGTTTGTTCTTTAAAGATAGCGTTATCTATTAGTTTAGTAATCGTTTGAGATACTAGATTGTTTGGGTTGCTAAAGTGTTAGTTCATAATCTTTTTCTAAACAGAGGTAGGATTTACATCCCTGGCATATGAATTAAAGTCACTATTAAAATCTTGCATGGTTAATTTATTTCGTGAGTTTCTGAGCGACTGACTTACCTACACCTACGATAAACTAAACTATTATGAGGAATCTTGTAGTTGATATTTTGAGATTGCATGCCTGCGATGAGCAAGCGTGTAGTGACTGTAGTGATTCACTCTTTCTCTGTAAAAAGGCCTTTTCCCCTCAGTGTGTCAATTGCCTATGGGCCAATATAATTATTATACCCACCTAACGCTACTTATTAAAAAACAAAAAATTATTAGCATGCAGCATTCTTTTTTCTAATTTGACCTTGACCTTCGAGACGTTTGACATTGACCTTGAAAATGTATCTCCTGTGAACTGGTAGGTAGGGGATGACTTGCCCTTTTTCTCTCCTCCCTTTCACCGCCCTCTATATTTCATTTATCTGTGAGATTTATGTCATATTAAAAATAGTAAGTATAACAAAAACAATGTATCTCCGGCGAATGGGAAGTCGGGCACACATTCGCATTTATAATATTAGTTAGGATAGCCTTTTCTCAGGAGTGGGGCAGTACCAAATGCTAAGTAAAAAAAAAAAGATAGAATATAGAAGTACAAACAACATAAATTATTTTCTGTATACAATTGTATAAGGGTTACGAAGTTCTCAACTAATTATAGTATTATGGAGTTTGAAACAACGTAAAATAAGTAACAATGCGTATTGCATAACGAGAGACAGTTTGAGAATTAGGTTTCAGAGCACCATCGTAATAACCTGTCCACAGTTTTAATTGATTATTTCTGGCTCGACTTATTTATTATAACTGTTTGGATTCATAAACTTTCCTTAGCGCCTGTTTAACTATAGGTACATTTTTGACGTTTCTTCTTGCTTTTCAATCGCTCTCTCACTGCTGAGAATCGTGACTCCGTTTCAAATTGTCAACGGTCTTTTTCCATCTGATACGATCACTGGCCTGGTGGAGTGCGGCGCTGATAGGTATCGTCAAATGCTCAGATATTTTGTCCGGCCACCTTTTTGGGCTTCGGCCTCTAGGTCATTTGCCCTCTATTTTCCAGTCACCATTAGACTTTCCATGTTAATGTGGCCGAAGTATCTCACGACACGTTGCAGGCAGGTTGAAAACAGATGTTGTGCTTTCTCTAATTTTAGTTGTTTCAGGATCGAGACATTTGTGCGGTGCGCTGTCCACGGTATCCTTAATAGCCGGTGCCAGCACCACATTTCGAAGGCGTCAATTCTTCGCGTATCGTAGACTTGATCGTCCAAGTCTCTGCCCCATAGAGAAAGATGGAGAAGCCAAGTGTGCGGACCACGTGTTTCTTTGCCCGACTGGTGATATTTTACTGCATATATGTAGATATGTCTTAGTATAATAAGCCTATAATGTTCCCGCTGTTGGGAGACCGCCTCTCTGTGAGAGGGAGTGAGCCATAATCCACCACGTGAGCTCAGTGCGGGTTGAAGGATGTCACATGTCTTCGAATTTTTGGTTCTGGGACATGCCGGTTTCCCCACGATGTTTTCCTTCACCGTTTGCATAGGTCTAAGGCTTAGACCTATGAAAACGAGATGCAGCCGTGCTTCCTAAATTTTCGTCTACGTTGTTCCGGCTAACTGTGGCTGGGGGGTTTGTTGCGTCAGTTCATTCCAGCTTTAAAAACTGTGAAGGGCAACCGTTGAATTTGGTTTTTTTATAAAGTTATCAGCCCAAATATATAATTTAAAATTAGACCACTTCAATAACATTTTAAGCAAGGTTACACAAGCTATAATATTAGTTTCAATTTACGTCAATCGTCTTGTTGTTTTTTCTTCTTATTGTTATTCAAAGCTGCTCTGAGACGAAAGACGAGGATAATTTGTCTTTTGTCAAACACTACAGTGGTTTAGGAGATAATTGTGCTGTTATTAACACTGCAGACCCACCGTACCCCTGGCCGTACCTCTGGTGGGACGGTGGGTATTTTAAAGTTTAACGATACCACTGTATGACAATACCAACGAGATACCAGGTAGATAAAACCGAGGTATTTACGTACTTACTTAAAAAATTACTTATTTTGGGAGACTAGATTTTGCCTGCGGCTTCGCCCGCCTGGACGTCAAGAATTATCCCGACGGAACGTACTATCGGAGTATAAAGTTCTAACCCAGTTCATGGTCTACCCATGTGCGTGAAAGCGTAACAAACAAACTCATTTATAATATTAAAGTTATGATTACATAAACTGGAATGATAATAAAATCGTGATATTTTCAAAATCAACATACTCAAAATATGATTGATGCTAATGCCTAAATCGTGCTGCTTATTTGCCTACCATATTAATTGGTATGCGTATTTTCCACAGTGCATAGGAGACCATTACAGTGGGACAGTTAATTTGTGAATGAAGAATCTTATTGATTTAAGGTAAATAAGTTTTATTATCATCCCAGTTTATGTAATCATAACTTTGCACCCCTGCCCTGCAGCCGGGCATGCCGCGGCGCGCCCGGCTCTGCCGCACAAAGCTGCACAAAGGATCGCAAAGGAAATGAAGGCGCAAAAGCTAGGGGTACGTGCCGCGCGGCAAAAGCCGGCGGGCATGCCATCGGCATAGTGTGTAGGAGCCATTAGACCTATGAAAACGGTGAAGGAAAACATCTTGGAGAAACCGGCATGTCCCAAAACATCGTGGAGAAACCGGCATGTCCCAAAACATCGTGGAGAAACCGGCATGTCCCAAAACCAAAAATTTGAAGACATGTGACATCCGTCAACCCGCACTGAGCCCACGTGGTGGATTATGGCCCACTCCCTCTCACAGAGAGGCTGTGTCAAAATAGTGGAACATTAAAGGCTGATTATACTAAGACATATCTACATATATGCAGTAATTTTCCTGCTTGTTATTCCTTTGGGTACGCAAAGACAAGTAAATATCCGTACAAACATTGCGTGGTTGTTGTCTGTGACTTTGTCGTCCGGTAGTGTTGCTTATGGTTTTGATTTGAGCATCCTGTTTGTCACATTGTGAACTAGGTACTGTAGTATTTCAATACCGTGATAAAATAGAAAGAAATATCATTTGCTTAGTATCTTAGTGTTAGCGGAGTCTGGATTTGTACCCGAGTGATAGCATGAGGCTCGCCCCCTATTACATGGGACTTAAACGTAATTGGCGAAATGTGGGTGTACTATAGGCACATTTCTGCCTAACCCTTCGAGGCAACAAGGTGTTTGTTATGTTATGTTTAGTATTTTAGAGGTATGAGGAATAGGGTGTAAAGTTCACTCATCCCCCATAGAAAAGGGAGGATCCTCCGACCAGACGGGTGTCGTGTCTGGCGGGCAACTGCCCAACAGTTGATGTCGAGTAGTCTTATACCTATATGTAGTTCGCGCGGTAAACTCGAATTGCGCGATGCAGGATTTCTGTGACGTCAAGATTTTTGTGTGACGTCAAGTCTTTGATGCGTAGTTTGCATGTGGCGATGTCGATGCCGCCATAGTATCCTAGCCTTTGAAGGGGTTTTGTTACCAGGTCAGGCATGGCATGGTATAGGGGGTGAACCTGAGTGTTTTTTGACAGTAAACCAAATGACTATGACCAACCTGTGAATTGAAACCAGGACACAGCTTCTTTCGTGAAATAGGGATGTTGACTGGGAAAAAAAAGCTGTTTAAGCCGTCAGTCAGATAATAAATAAACATTAGACACGTATTTTTTGCTTTATCATATTAATAAAAATGATTTTGATAAAACACATTAAAGTTGAGACATGGGGGCTCGCTACGTCACAAGTCGGTATAAAATCTACTGGAGAGTGACGTTATGCTTTATTTTAACTCAATGTATTGCCATAATCTTTTGTATACGTAAAAAAAGAAAAAAAACGTGTCCAATATTTTTTAATAATATACCTGACGGACAAAAATCACATTGTCATCATTCCTATTGAGATATAAAACACGGCGAATGCACGCCTCGACATTGGAGTCAAACCAATCTCATACATAATCTTTCTAAACTCTCAAAGTCAAATGCATACATCTTTTATACTCATGAGGGTACTGAACTTCTGGGAAATGTCAACACAATAAGGACCCTAATCAAAGGGCTCAGTCATGTTCAAAACGCGCGGAGTTTACGTCGTCATTGTGAATCAACTGATTCATAATCATCGTGCAAAAGCGCAGGTAGAAGTGATTCAAAATGTACGATTTTGTCGGTAGGCATGTGTTGATAAGTTAGGTGATAATCCGAAAGATTGTAAAGTGTTTTGTAAAGAGATTGGTTGAAAAAATAAAACTGCCGAGCCTTACATTAGTTGCATATGAAGTGTAACATCTGACATCTCATCTTGGTAATAAGCAAAATTAAGGTAATAAGCAACAAGGTTGTTCCTGACAGCCAACTTTAGCCTAGCACCTAGCGTGTGGTCATTGGTCAATTGGAAACCACTCCCACAGGTAGCAGGAAAGCGAGAGGAATCATGTTAATACACAAAACTTTTCTATACTATAGCTACAGAGAAAATATAGTTAACACAAACAACGACAATATTAAGCCAAGTCAGAGGCTCATGGGCGGTTTTAAAACTCTCAAACTTAAACTCAAAGCATTTATTTCAAATAAACCAATTACAGGCACTTTTAAATTGTCAAGGGGTCGGTCAGTCAGAAAGATGAAGCTAGATGCCCATTCCAAAGCGTAGTAGGTACCTATGGAGAAGAACGGGCAAGAAACTCCACGGACACTCTTTTAAATCATAATATGGTTACAAAATATTATATTTATAATATTTATATTTCCTTTATTCCATTGTAAATACTTATAAATTATACTTTTAAGTATTAGAATATAAAAAATTAAAAAAATTAAAATAGTAGCCCACCGGTATCGGGGCTTCCGTAACAAAAATAAAAATTCAAAGATTTTATTAACTTAAAATAAACCGTGGGGCTACTGACGGCGCCCGTTCACGAACATGACGCATGACGCTCTGACACCAGGTTAGTCACTAACCACACGAAAAGAAGAAGAACTTTGAAAGGCTAAAATCCACCACCAGCCAGGGGAAAGGCCATTACTTCCAACAACAGTTATACACCAAGAGGTATTAATTCAGATGGTCATTCATACATAATTAACTAACTCGTGTAATGACGGAGAGTACGTGTTCAGTTACGGAAAACAGAGAGAAAGATGTTTATTAAGTTACCGTGCAGTTAGGAAGAGGATGTTTTGGAAAATGTCTGGCTATGATGGTCTTTTTGCCAATTTTTTTTTTTTTTTTTTTATAATTTTATTAGTCTATCCACAATTGTTACACTAAAATACAATAGGCGACGTATATTTAGTAACTTAATCCGCTTAGGTTACTAAATATATGTCGTCTATTGTATTTTATAATGGATTGCCGCAAAGCTACGCCTGAGTCAATTATCTATCTTTTAATTGTTACACTGTTCAAACAATTGCAAACACAAGCCAACATACAAATGTTGGCGCGATTTTTTGTTTATTTGTATGTTAGCTTGTGTTTGCGCCAAGTGCAAAATATTAAGCGATAGACACAGCATGCAAAAAATAATTCATTTACTGCTGCGTCCCGTGTTGCGCATTAGTCCATTGATATGAAGATTTAAATTGTTTTGCAGTAAAAATTAGGTAACTGACTGCCCTTCGGGGAAATACAGGCGGATGTTATGTTTATGCAAAATCTAGAAATAACAAAAGTAACTAATTTCGTGCCTATCGAATTTAGAATATAGTTTTTTGTCACTTTTGAATATGATTGGTAGGATCATAGAGTATTTTTCTGTTTTTTTCAGGAATATTCTGGTAATAAAACAGCAGAGAAATCCGCCTGGAAAAAGTTTTCTACTACTCCACGAACTTTTACAATAAAAAACACCAGTCAGGATTGTTTTTCACTTGGCTGTGGCGGCTGATTTTCCTGTCATCCAAGTCATCATTCTCCTGATCTTTATTATCTACACTATCTCTTTATCTTCTTTCTTCTTTATTCGAGGTCGGCACAAGACATGTTCTTCACCTGTCATGGCTGTCATCCAAGTGATTTCAGAAAATGCACCATGTTTTCCTTCCCAGACACTTCTAAAACTGCCAAAATCACCACTTGCACTGCCACACCACGCTCTGGTTGTCCGCATTTCTACGCGAGGTCGCGCGCACTGGTTCAAGGCTGCGTCATTATAATTAAACGGATTTGTACGCACCCGCTACCTGCGCATGCGCATCCATTGATGTACCAGGAAAATGTGGAAATGGTCAACAACTCTCAAGTTCAACTTGAGAGTTGTAAAACGGCAATAACATACTAGCTCAAAGCGCAGACCACCGAGAGAGAATGAAAAAGAAACGTGATTCTGATACCTCGATGTGCCTTGTGTCGACCTTATTGTCACTAGTATATCAGTGGCAGCTCCACCATGGTCGCAATGCCAAAAATATAAGCTTGGTTGCGCAACTGACATACCAACTGTTTTATCTCACATTATGGAATGCAATAAAGTATTGAGTATTGAGTACTGATCGGATGCTTGGTGATTTACCCACCATAAAGCTGTGTATTTGTTGCTGGCAGCGCGAACATGGTTGCGCTATTATGGTGTAAGGGAAGTGTTCCATTGCAGGGCAAAAGTAGAGGAGAAATGCCCATGAATCACCACAGTCACCACCCTTACACATAGTCAGAAATGACCAGTGAGTACTGAAATTTATGAAGTTCAGTTTACCCAATACTTCTTTCAAACAATGGAGGCTGTATTTACGCTTATTTTCTAGTGCATGACGGAGTTTAAGAAATATGATTTTTTGGAATCAATAAATTGACCTAAATATGTTTTTTCATATCGACATTATTAGGATGAGAACCTGCAGAAAGGACGATTGTAAGACTTTTTAAACAGTACTGAAAAGGAAGAAAACTATTCGTTTCATAGGAAACCTTCTTGCTGCTGTGTAGGCCATTGTTCTGTTTGTCAACAAAACCCACAAAAAATACGGAAGCAAGTCATCTAATTAATTCCGTCCACATCTCCTTACGACTACATTTCAAGGCCACACGAAACGTGTGACCTTGCACGTGTTATCTATGGTGTGACGTCACGGCCTTGCCAACATGGCGGTGATAACGTTCCAATTTCAAACGCGTAATTATTTACGCATGAAACGGCTACGTTTTGACGAAGTGTGATAAATGACTAACTGTAGTATTGTTTGAGGATTTTACGTCGTTTTTTTAATAATATTTTTAGCTTATCGGCTTCTTAGCAGCGAATAGATTTTTCCTAGAAAAACTATTGTAAATATGAACGCCTTGTGATAAGGGTGCTTAGATCTGAAAGTAATTATGTGAGCCTTGATGATTACCCAGCAAGCCAAGCCTTATCTCATTGAGAAAGAGTGGTCTCTGGGCATTGATCTTCATTGAAATATGAGTGCTGAATGCGTGTTGACGTTTTATGATAATTTCTAAAAGAATTATAAACTCGAATACTTGAACAAATCACTTTTTTGGTACTGAATACCTTCAATTGTAAATCAAGACCACTTTCGTCGTTTATATCTGGGAATGGAAAATTTAACTACACCGCGCCTTTTTAAACTTTTTTTTAAACTTATTTATGGGTTGCCACAACTAAAAAGGAAGAAAACAAAACAAGATTAGTTAAATAGTCGATTGTTGTCTATGCTAATATTTCCTTTCGATATTTGGTCAATGATATTTAAACTTACAAACGAGGTAAACAAACTCAAATCTTAACTACTTGAACTAAATTATTCATGTATCGCACCTGAACCTGGCCCATAGATTTTCCAAAGATTTGCCAATATCTACAAAGAGTAACAATACTACAAATTACAAAATCATCACATCTTACAAACCTCATGTTCTTTTTCGAACTGTCTAAAATATTCTTCGTAGAGGAAAAACCCTTGACCATCGTCTCCAGGGTAAAGTTTTTCCAATTTTCCTGTCTTGTGCCTTTTAGAGTACTTACTTTGAATGTGACCTCCTCTTAAAAGTCGTGTTCTTTGTCCTCACATTGTTTTCCTGAGGAAGTATTTTACAAAGAAGTGACGGAAAAGGTTTGCTTTGTTTTTTGTAGGAGTAATCTTGTAACTGTTAATAATTAATTTGGTTGAGATGTCTGTAATCACCAATTCGTTTTGAGCAAGCGTGGTTATCAACGCTCAGGCCTTTGCCCTGCAGTGGGACAGTAATAGGCTGGTATTACTCTTATAATATGGAGTTAGCTATGAATAAAACCTCAATGGCCCGTCCCTAAGATGAACCAAACACGTTAATAAATTAAAAGCAAAAAAACAAAAAAAAAAAAAGCTTTTATTTAAATGCTCAAAAAAAAAAAAAAAAAAATTTTCTTTTAAAATTTTAACTATCAACTTATAACCTCATTATACACAATTAATATGATTATAAAAGCTTGGCGCGCGATTTACTCGTGTAAATAAACTAGTACCTGTTTAACTGAGTAGGTACATTAATCTGCTAAGTTTTTTTTTTTGCAAACCTCGCGACAAGCTTTTATAATCATATAAATTGTGTATAATGAGGTTATAAGTTGATAGTTAAAATTTTAAAAGAAAATTTTTTTTTTTTTTTTTTAGAGCATTTGAATAAAAGATTTTTTTTTAAAAGGTTTTTTTGCTTTTAATTTCTTTTTTACTTTTTAGTTATTTCTAATTATTCTCGGCAACCCCTTTCATTTGATACCCTTATTGCAGAAGTGCATAAAAAATAACTATTCCGCCATCTTGGATGTTCCGCCATATTAGATTTAGAATGACGTTACATTATTTTTCTGTTTACTCTCAACAAGCCTTTTCATTTGATACCCATATTGCAGAAGTGCATAAAAAATAATTATTCCGCTATCTTGGATGTTCCGCCATATTGGATTTAGAATGACGTCACATTATTTTTCGAATTACTCTCAACAAGCCCTTTCATTTGATACCCATATTGCAGAAGTGCATAAAAAATTACTATTCCGCCATCTTGGATGTTCCGCCATATTGGATTTAGAATGACGTCACATTATTTTTCGAGTTACTCTCAACAAGCCCTTTCATTTGATACCCATATTGTAGAAATGCATTAAAAATAACTATTCCGCCATCTTGGATGGTCCGCCATATTGGATTTAGAATGACGTAACACAGCTTATCGTATATTGTCATCCAAACTAAACGTGTATACAAAATTTCAGCTCAATTGGTTGAAGATATCTGCTTCAAAATTGAGTAGCAAGATTTCACGCGAACAAACATACATACATACATTGCAAGTTAAATAAAAGCTTTTAAAAACGCAGTTGAAACAGTTTGGATGGGCGAAGAAGGCGACGTCTGGCGCTACTTAGGAAAGGCCTATGTTCAGTCGACTGCGATTGGCTGACTTGGTTGAATGATGCGACCTTTACAACCCATTGGAAATTGCGCTTTTTCGGAGGAACTGTTGGCCTAAGCTGAACCTCACTCACGACTCAAGCATGACTATCTATATCTAGCTCATACACATCAGCGGCAGTTGCTTCTGCTGTTGACACGCAGTGCCGTTGAGCATTAAAAGCTAATTTCAACCAATTATATAGCTTTAAACTAGTTTTAATTTATTCTTGAGACTTTCGTGATATTTTGTACCTAATGCGGACCTTAGTTACCAAGAACGCTGATAATAAAAAATAAAAAACAGCTCTTTTTCAGCTGATAGTATTTTTATCTCACGAAACAACGCGCGCTTTACTTGTGGTAACTAATTGTATAAACACGCCGTGAATGTGTGCGTGACCTGTAGCGTCAGCACATTACACACGCACGCACAAACTTCTGACTTCACCCGTGTCTCGAATGGTACCGGGAGCTCCTGCGCTTACACACACATTCATAGCGTGTTTGTACGCTTGGTAACCACAAGTAAAGCGCGCGTCGCTTCGTGAGATAAAAATATTAGTTTTTCGTAAAATAGATATTTACATAATATTTTAAAATTATTAACCAAGTTACCAAGGTTACAAAAAATAAGAATTTTGTTTTAAGCACCCTGTTTATTCATTAATAACAAGCCAAATTATTGCTGATCAATGTAATAAATTATTCTCAAAATAACAACAACAGCAGTTTTAAATAAAAAATAAAAAAAACAAGATACTGTTTAAAAGAAATTCAATTATACTGCCAACTGCATGATTCACCATACAATTACCCTATTTAAAGAGTCATTACTTCTGTTGAACATTAATTAAAGATAACTAATTAATAGGTATTAAAATAATTAATACAAAGTAGTTCAAAGTCGTATTTACAAGGCTTCTCTTCGAAGAGGTCAACTGCCCCGATGGTCTCGTGGCCGGCAAGCACGCCTGCTGAGCATGAGGTCCCGGGTTTGAGTCTCAGATGGGACAAAGTGTTATTGAATTTTTCCATAACGAATTTCTCAATAACAGCCCGGAGTTTGGAAGTTGGTAGTGGGATACTCCCGTGCCTCGTAAAGCACGTTAAACCGTTCGTCCTGCGCCTGACCTCTCTCCAGTTGTGTCGGATTGCCGTCCCATCGGACTATGAAAAGAAGGCACAGAGAGTGCACCTGTGTCTGCGCACACACTTGTGCACTATAACATCTCCTGCGTACCCGGTTGATCTCCGTTGAGGCTAGCCACCGTGACTGAAATCGGTTGGGGGGGAGGAGGGAGATTATTAACAATAAGGTTTCTGTCTGAAGAGGTCTTATTCAATTATAGCGGGGTTTTGAATCAATAGTTTTAAAATGGCGTGTGAAGACTTAGAAATGCACTGGGGTCAGCGTTTACCCTTAGCGTGTCGACGTCGCATTCTTAAAATGGATGTCTTTAAAGTATAAGGTATTTTTATTTAAACTTTTATGTCAGTACTACAAGTATTGTTTATGTACTTACTAGGGTTCCGTGCGTCCTAAGGAAAAAAACGAAACCCTTATAGGATCACTCGTGTGTCTGTCTGCCCGTTTGTCACAGCCAATTTGCTCCGAATCGAATGGACCGATTAAGTTGAAAGGTCGTACTTACATATGAATTTCTGTGACCCAAACATCTACGTTGTACGTAAATAAATTAATTTTGATTATGGGAGTAACTTTTGGGAAGCAAACAAGAAGATAAAAAAAAAAAGTTTTGCTAACTGTGATGAGATGTGAGTGTCATATCAAATGAAATGGCTTACTATGAGGGTCCTAAACATATTTTTTTAAATATTTAAAAACGAAACGAAAGTTATTAAAAAAAAATACTAATACAGAAAATTGTTTTATGCTCATAATTACGAGTATATTATAGGAAAACCTATAAAAAGTTTATGGCAAATCTCTCAATATTGTGCGACAAACTTACATTGGCAGTTGTATGGGAGAACATGTTTTTCAACTACAATGTTGTTGTACGTTGTTCTTGGGATAATTCATCCCAACTACGGAACCCTTCATTGTGCGTGGTCCAACGCGCCCTTGGACGGTTTTTTATTATTGTGTATTTATTTCCGCCCTGATCCTGAGCCCAAATTATTTGGGTTTCGCACAGAACGAGAATTTATTTTTCTTCGATGAATCTTTTGATATTGCAGCCACATGAGACATTACTATCTTCAGTGACAATCGCTTTCAAAGCGTTTCGTATTTCTACAACGCCTTGTAACAGGATTGACATAAGCTTTTCGGTAGCTTATGTCAATCCAATGAATTTTTGTCATTTCCATTTTCGTTATCACTGTTAGATGCCACTGACTGTGTCTGGGCCTCAAGTCTCTTTCCTTTTTGTGTCTAATTGCTTGATTTCTAGTTTATGGAAAACACTTTACATCAGGTGGATTGTCGGTCGTGTTATTCAAATAAACTTTATTAAAACTTCCTCTGTTGAACATACACTATCACCACGTGAATTCTATTACAATTCACTTCACTGACAATAAATCGTAAAGTAATAAAACAAAAAAAACTTTTTATCTGCGCTAGAGCCAATGAATGCCAATCAGGCACGTGCCACTCTGGGTATAAATGACTGGCATAAATCGTACGTCAGCGTTAATCACCATTATTATTCTATGTGACGTCTCTGCTGACCGTTTCGGTGATTTTAATTGGTACATTATGTATGCTACGCACAATGAATAAGACTGGTGGACTGAGGTGGCAGTTAACTATGCCATTGGAATAATCCCTTAGTTCCCTTTAACAGGGTCTATCCTTGGTCTATCCTATTATGTTTACAAAAAAAGGCTTGAAAATGACAGTTCTCTAATTAAAGGCATAAAAACAAGTGCCGCAAAACACATTTGCAACGTCATTGGAAATCTTAGAGTGTATACAATAGTGTCGTTGCATGTGACAAGTGACCATAAAGCAGCAAGTAACAATTAAACCATACACCCCAAGAATGTCTATGAATGGCACGAGCCACGTAGAACACGACCACATAACGAGCGGTGTCGGATCAGTAACAGACCACCACTACCACCAGCATTGACATTCCAAGTATCTTCTTACTTTTACTAGGTAACTAAGAAAACATTGGAATTTACATTAATTTATGATACATCATTATCTGGTGAAAATGTCAGCTTGAGATAGTAAGATCATTGTCAAAAGCTTCCTTAGAGGAAGCATTAATGACATCATCCGTCGGGCTCTTGTCACCGCCGGGGTGCCAGCTGTTTTAAAACCCAATGCCTTGGCACGCGACAGTGGGAAGAGGCCAGACGGAATTACCATAATGCCTTGGAAGTTGGGTAGGCCTATGGTGTGGGATGCAACCTGTGTCGACACCCTCGGGCCATCCCATCTTCCTAGCACGGCGGGTTGTTGGCGGCTGCTGCAGGTGCAGAAAACTTAAAACGGTGCAAATATAACAACCTTATTGGTAGCTATATTTTGGAGCCGTTTGGGGTTGAAACACTAGGGTCGAGTGCTCATCGAGTATTTCGGGACATCGCCAAGCGGTTGGTCGACTCTTCACTTGACCAGTTGGCTGGCCAGCTTTCTGGTCAAAGACTCAGCATTGCCATCCAACATGGCAATGCTGCCTGCCTTTCGGGCATTTTTCTTACTGACAGCGATGCGGACGTATTTTTCATAATTTATATATTTTAGTGTTAGATGTATAATATATATAAGATGATAAATGAAATCAAAATCTGCCTTAGAGGATAGATATCGCACTGGTGAAAATCGAAGCAGGTGCTGCACAGCATTTCCCCGGAGACCCCAAAACTTAAGAAGAATTCCAGCCAATATTAGCTGTAAACTCTTCAAAAACGTCTCCTGAACAATTTTTTTAAGACTGTCTTTTTACATTGAAGAAGATGAAACATAACAACATTGTTAGATTCAATCAATATTGGCCTTTAAGATAATATAGGAATCAGTTATAATCCTACTGACAGCGAAAGTAATCGAGCATCAACTATGCGAGCAGTTCTTTCAACTATCACACACCTCCCAACACAACGGCTTCTAGAAAAATACCATAAAAAATTACCGTAATAAAGAATAAACCTCATACAACATTCAATAACTTCGCCATTGTTTTTAATCATCCCAAAAAGGCATTTAAGCTGAGAATCATGAACATCCATCACGCGGCTAACTGTATGCAGTCCACAGTTAGGTGAGAAAGAGACGGAGATATAGGGAAGTGGTGTGAGGGATAAGGATAGAGATACAAGCGATCAATTTGTGCATGCGCAAGTGGAGTGTGAAGTTTTAGTAGGGCTATCGAGGATAAGTTTATTGGTTTCGATTTATTTTATTGGTGAAGTAGATATTGATCTTTAAGTGGTGGGACTTGGTACTACAAACGTTCGAGGAAATTGAACTGCGAAAAGAGTTAGGAGCAGGTCATGTGGCGACGAAAGACAACTCCTTTGCATGGAAAGTTGGCCATAAAAATTGAAAAGTAGAAAGAAGAACTTGATGATGACTATACTAAAGTACTCGCGTCATGAACTGAGCAGTCGGGCCATAAATGTCAGTGGCAATAAGAATGTGCAACGCCTTGCGTTATAACGATAGTTTTGCTACCTGCTCCATTAGCTTCATAAGTGCGAGCGAGACAGACCAATAACAATGATTTATGGTCCGACGACTCAGTTCTTAGCGCAGTGACTATAGTAGGTGAAGATAGATAGATAGATATAATACTCTATATTATACTATTAAAATTACAAATATAAATGTAGAAATTTTACAAGGGGTGACAACGGGGGGGAAGCGGTCTTATCGCTAAAAGCGATCTTACCACAAAACTACCAAATCTTAACACATACAATGCAAAAAAAACTATGCCAATAGACTTATGCACATTCCAGTCGTAGTCCAGACAAAATGGTACTAGCTACAGAAGCTCTAAAATACGATGAATGAGTAGTCAAATATAGTCAAATCCAAAAATTGGCAAAATTACTTTTGACATCCATATCCAAATCTTCCGCGCCGATGAATTACCTCGTCGCTCTTCCAAAAAAAACAAAATAGGAACCGCAGTAACCTCACGTGCCAGCCCTCACGTAAACTTGATCGTGCATGACGCATCGCACACACCGACACTGACACACACACAAACACACATACACACATTACTTCCTGTACATTTATGGTGTCCCCCCTTATGGAACGACTTAACTCTTGTTTGATAGGACTTGCTCTGTAGTTTCTGTATTTGTCTTTCTGCCTGTTCTATAGAATTTTCTTGGCTATTGACGATGGTCTTTGAAGCTAAAGTACTCGTACCTACTGGTGAATTGAATTGTAAGCGGGCAGAGCAGGCTTTTGACTATACGTTTTGCACGGCTCTTAAAGAAGAAAGGTTGGGATTTGCCAAGCTTCTAAAAATTTAATGAACTGTTGGTAGTGCTGCTTTTGTTTGTATAGGGAAAATAGTATTTGAAAGGAGATAGATTTTTTTGTTTGACTTTTGGGCTCACCAAAAATTGTGGCGTCTATTATCGAAACGCATGTTGATTTGTTCCTTATGATCTCTAGATTACAGTGGTAGTAATAATTATACTTCGTTTAACGGGAATACTGAGAAATACGATCATAACCAAAAATTCAATAAAAAAGCTATTGTTTAGTGAGTAGCTTGGCCTCATCGTTATTATAATTTAGTACAATGTTATTGTACTTGTTAGAGTACTGCACTTTTTATCAGATCAACCATTTCGTCTAATTGTTGGGTGGAAACATGAATATTCCTAATACTGTTTACGTAAAAGTTGTGGCTATGCTTTTTTACTTACCTGCCTCACCTGTGTCTTTATTTACACAAGATACCTCGTGAAGCTAATGTTCTTGTAGGCAATCTTTGATATCGTTTTAAACATATTTGACTATCCCAATTGCTTCAACCTTAGCTTCAAGCGACTTGATGATGATGATCCACAGGACGACGAAGACCCACTACTGGGCATAGGCCTGTTTTTTCTTGTGCCAGTCCCCATGGTCCTGTGCCAGCCTCTTTCAGGTTTTGCCAAGTAACTTAAGCAGTCCATTTTGATACCAAGCTAGCTTACTGACAAACCATGCCATTAACAAACAGACACGATGAGACAGAAATTGGTTCAACATCATCTGTTTAGCCTTTTCCAAACTATGTTGGGTCGGCTTCCAGTCTAACCAGATTTAATAACAGTATTTTACAGGGAGCGCCTGCCTATCTGACCTTCACAACCAGTTACTGGGTAATACGATACCCCTTGGTAAGACAGATTATCAGACTTTCGTGCTTCTGACGACCAGTAACGACGTTAAGATAGTGATTATGATTATCTGTTTAAAGTCAGTTTTACAGCTGATCAATTAACTCCTATAGATAATAATGCTAATGAAATAATTCCACAGTACCATTGTGCTGAATACAATTTAAAGAATGGAGCTCTCTGACTGAATTTAAATGGTAATAAAATCACTAGAGCGAGCGGAATAACGAAGGGTAAAATTATAAAATACTCTTTTTGATTTCATATTCACGGTATAATTGAGTGGTCCTCGTCTACCAAGCGTGGTGAATGGTATCATGTCCATCGGTATAGTTCACATTTTAGACTTAAAAACACCTCGTGCTTTGTCCAAAAGGAAGATAAGTATCCAGTTACAATTCCCAGCTCATATGGGCCAAGCCTATTATACGTATATAATTATTTTATTTCATATTAAATTGTTGATAAAGGCACAAAAACTTAAGATACCGGGGTGCTACTGACTGCAGAGGATTCCTTAAAAACCTTATCTACATCTAAGTGATGGTAAGCGTAATTTCAGAGTATGGAGTCTCCCTCGGACGATCACCGGGTCGGGCAAAGTATCATTGGGTTCTTCATTTGGCAATTTTAAGTAGTAGCCAGAGGAATGACCAAACTTAAGTGGCAATGGGCAGGGCATATTGCTCGCAGAACAGAAGGCCAATGGGGCCGAAAGGTTCTGGAGTGGCGACCGCGTACCGGAAGACGAAGCGTTGGAAGGTCTCCCATAAGATGGACCGATAACCTTGTGAAGGCCGTAGGAATCCGCTGGATGCGGGTAGCACATAATCGGTCGAAGAGGCGGTGCTTGGGGGAGGCCTATGTTTAGCAGGGGACGTCTTTTGGCTGAAATGTTGAGTAGTAGCCAGGAGAAAAGGTTAGTGGCATTAGTTACATCAGCCTTTATTATTAACACAATTGATGAAATGTCATTGTGCCTGTCACCTCTGCTACCTCTTCGGGGAAAGCAGGCGTCAATACCTCCACTGCATCTCTACGGACAACAGGCTTATATTGTTGTTATGTTAAAGGATTTGGTCCTTCCTTTGGTCCACCTGACTTAGTCCGTCAGGTGGACCATTGTGCGTGGGCCATAGCGGCTGTTTGGTGGTTATTCCAACAAGCCCACCTCCCTTCAGAAGTTAATTAAATCTCCTGGTCTGTTCAGAACATCTGTGTAGGATCTGGGTGACCCGACGGTTTCTGTTTCGGTTCTAATTTGGGTGACGCCCGTGGCCTTATATACTCGTATATTTATTACATATATTCTTACTAAGTACTCTAGATCTATCAATTAGCAAGTTTATGTTACCGTTTAGTGTAACCTCACAGCGAGGTCAGGCGCAGTGCGTACAGCTAATGACTTTCTTTGTTAAGGCTCATAAGGTCTTTCTGGCTAGACTGAAGAAGATTACCTATTCTGTAACAGTTGGTATTTGATACGATTTTGCACTATTTATTTTGTATTTAGTTTACTTTTCTTTTTTTTCATGTTGTTTTTCTCTCTAGAGATATATCCTCTTGTATTTCATGGTCCTTTTCTATTTAATATTATCAGTTTGTTTTATTTGAGCTACACGATAAATGCATGCATGCACTATCTGGACAGGTGCACTCAAAGTTTTCATCAAGAGAACACCTCCGAAATTAATACAAGGTCTTCATATGATTTGACCATTTTATTGTATTATCATTTTGTTATATTATTATATGGACTTTAAACTCATCTAGTATAAAAAAATACGTGTAAAAGTGTAATTTTTTTACAATTTTTAAAAATAAATATCATTAATCCTCAATCTGCTTACCTTCCCAACTATGATGGAGTCGGCTTCCAGCCTAACCGGTTGCAGCTGAATACCAGTATTTTATAGGGAGCGACTGCTTATCTGACCTCTACAACCCAGTTACTGGGAAACACGATACCCCTTGGTAAGACTGGTTGTCAGATATTTGGGCTTCTGACTGCCCGTAATGACTGTCAAAGATCCACGAATGACAGCCGGGACCAACGGCTTAGCGTTCTTTCCGAGGCACTGTGAGTTCTCGATATGAAATGAATGGTCACCCATCCACTAACCGACCGCGGCAAGCGACGAAGCACGAAGAAGCGACGAGTAACCTTCGATCGACCGTGCAGCTGCCACGATTTAGCCACGAGCCCCTCAAATATCATAGATATCATTTATCCTATTGATATCATTTTTCCTATAGAATAATTATTTGCTGTTTCTTTCTTTCGGTGTTAGTATGGTTTTCTTTCATTTCCTCTACTTGTTACTATAGTTATCAACATTTCAGTTACCAGTCCTCAGTTCCAGAACTTTCTTTCCTCAGTTATTGTGACTAGCACTTCTGCTTACCTCTAAGTGAAAACAGTGCCATGTAGCAGCTGCCTGACAATGAAAGTCGGTGTTACTGTCAACATAGCTTTCCAGCAAACAATACTGAGCGCTTCCCATAACAACCGATCGCGATCGCTATTATAGATTGGGTTGCGGTCGCATTTGCAGTTGCTAATGTGTGAATGAAGTTAAGTTTAAGACGCTGACAAGAGCTAAAATATATAATAATAGAATCTATTTAATAAAAATAAAAATAAATACTGTTCCTTGGTAAGCGCATCACAATGAGAACGGCTGGACCAATTTGGGAAATTTTGTTTTAAAATGATCGAAATAGTCCCAATCGGCACCCGAATTGCGTAATACATGATCAATCATAATCTGAATCATTTTGAAGGCTAGTCCATTGCTTCTTATGTTCTCAACAACGTAAATAACGCAATGAATGTTGTTGAACTGTCAAAATGAAACAGACTGTAATTGATCGTGTGTTATGCAATTAGTGTACAGGGTTCTTTCGGAAAGAAAAATTGGAAAACATTCCCGGAAAATTTTCAAATTCGTGAAAAGCTGAACGTCCTTTTTTGTATGAATCATTGAATTTTGACAGGACAGCGTCTGTTGGGTCAGGTAGAAAAATAAAGAGAAGCGCGACCACCCAACGCTTGTAATTTATTGCAAAATATGAAGCAATTATCTATTTACTGAAAATTGAGTTTAGTAATCGAAAAAAAAACAACAAAGTTCTGCATTCAAATAAGACGGTCTTGTTATTAATTAAATACCGTACGGTGATATTTAATACAGATATTTTGGATTGGAACTCAAGGTAAAAGGTTAGTTTACAGTTAATTTGTATCTATTTGTATATTTTCAAAACGTGTTTTGGTAACAACCAAGTTCTGAGAACATATTTCTCAAAATTAACATAATATATTTTTTCCGTTACCACAAACTATAAAGATTCGGCAATATTTTTTTAGGACAGGCCTGCTTAGTACATTTACCGCTTGTTAGCGCCTTAAATACTGTAACGACGTAGATGCTACAGGTGTAAATGGATTAACATTGGTGGTAGATGTGACTTTTTGGTTTACGTCAGTTATGTACTATTTTAAACAGTACCAGTTACTTATTTACAAGATAAGCACCCCTATTTGATAACGAGAAAAAACGATTAATACAAACATGCACCGTCTTTGAACCAGCCACTCTGCCACAACTATTAAACTTTTTAAGATATACATATAAGGTACATTATAATGATAGCCCGTAACTCTAATAACCAGCCACTCTGTATCTCTGCAAGCTAAAATCTACAGTAGTCTTGAAGCTAAGGCCCATGTAAAAGGGATTTAAAACCAGGATAAGGAAGGTTGCCAAACACCATAAATAAAAAGTTTCCAATTGAGGCATGAGCTGCTGCTTTTGAATCCAATAATAACGGTGAAAACGTTTGAATCCGGATTTTTACCGAGATTTGTAATTTTGTTTGTAATGAATAAACTTAAAAACTACTGGACCGATTTGAAAAATTCTTTCACCAGTAGAATGCTATATTATCATTGAGTAACTTAGTCTATAATTTATAAAGAGATTACGCGGGCGAAGCCGCAGGCGGATGCAAGTAGTAAATAACGATGTAAACAAGTGAAGAGCTCAAGAAAGTACATCCAAGTGATGTAACATAGGAGCGCGTGTTTGTTTGTGTAGTTCCAGTACAAGGTCAGAGTGAGGACGTCTCCCAACCGTGACGGGACGTTTAAGCGTCAAGTGCACGCATTTGTAAATTACTGCAGTTAATTCTTGTTTTCATTGAAAACTATTAGCCTCTTCAATGTACTCGTAGGTGTAAAAAAAAGAATATGGAGTAAAATCTTTTGCAGCTTACTGCAAAATAAAGAGGGGGTGGTGGACTATTTGAAAAAGCTGAATGTTCCGGCTGCGCTCGTTTTGGCGCGAACCAAGTATAAAAAAAAAAATCTTTAAATAACTTTAATTTCAGAATTCGGTGGCTTTGGTTTTGAATTTTCGTTTTTGCCACAGACTACCGAAATTAAAGTTATTTTCACTTCGTAGCGTTTTTTTTTGAAAAAGTTTATATTTTTCACTTTTTAGTTGTGGTACCTACCCCACACAAATTTTACCAATTATGTAAATAACAGTGACAGGAAGTTATTATAACATCATAGACTTAGTGGAAAAAATACGTATTATTGAAGCTGACTCAAAATCTACCCAAGCAAAGTTAATAAAATAAAACATACATACCGACGAATATAGAACCTCCTCCTTTTAGAAAGGAAAGTATGCGCCACGAAAGATGAGACGACCGCGCCTCCCGCGCTCTTTCCGCCGGTGGATCGAAAATCGGCTGTAGAAGACATAGGATCTCGATTTCTTAAATGTAATTTTTTTTGCTGGAAATGACTTCTGCTGATCATTACTGTTCTATAAAATGTCATATGAAGTAAATGTGTGCACAAATGGAAGAGTTATAATTTTTATAAGAAAAAAATGTATGGAGCTAGTATGAAAAATCGAATTATCTCCTAAACGGCATGTTTAACCGTAATATCCTTGGAGGTGGTCATAGTGCTAATTATTTATAATTTTTTGGTTGCGGATTTGACGAAAAATTTCAAGCCGTTTTTTTTTAAAAATCGTCAAAATATTTTCATTTGTTTTTTCATATGAAACGATTCCTTTTAGTGTTTATGTTGAAGAACACGGACTTTTAACTACACGTAACATAAAATAGCATCACTCCGATATTTCCGAAGGAGTTGGCAGAGGTTTATAGTACACCCACACGTAGACAACTATGCTTGAGCTAGATATTTATCAACACATCATGAGTTTTAAAACTTTTCATACAACCAAATTACCAATTGTTTACTCTTCTAATGAGTCCGAAAAGAAGTGATTAAGTAACTACACTGATTAGGTCTTCTAATGCACAAAGAAATGCCACAGACAAGGAAGAAAATAATTCAAAATAAATTCAAAGATGAGCTCAATCTGTTGATTGATATAGTAAAACAAGGCTCGGGAACCACCAATGACGGGAATACTGCAAGAAAATTCTTTGAGTTTCCTAATAAAACCGCAGCTATAACCGGTTTGGATGAAAACCTCATCAAAAGATTTGCTGTAATTTTACAAGCAATTACGTCTGGAGAGCAGGTCGATATAATAAAATTTAGAGATTATGCCCGCAAAACAGCAGAAAAGTACGTATTATTATACGACTGGTACATGTCGTCAACCGTTCATAAATTATTAATCCATGGGGCTGACATAATTGAGAAAAATAATATTGTGCCGATTGGGACTCTCTCGGAAGAAGCCTCAGAGTCTCGAAACAAAGATTTTAGGAGGTTTCGAGAACATCATTCGCGGAAAAGAAGCAGGCAGGATTCCAATCAAGACATTTTAAATATGCTTGTTGTTTCTTCGGATCCTTTGCTAAGTGCACAAAGGCCTAAGTTAGATGCCAAGAAAAAGCAGAGCTTTTTTGCTGAAACTCTCGACTTAATTCAATTTCAGGAAACTGAGTTCGAGTTTTTGGATATATCCAATCTGGATGCTGACTCAGAATTGGAGTCTGACAACGAGAGTGATAAGGAAAATTTGTAAAAAAATTATATATGTACTTATTTGTAAATTTGTATTTGAGTCTGTTTGGGTTTTTTTTTTGTAATATTTAATGATATTTTGTCTTTTTTTTTATTTATTTTACTTTATTTTACAAATGCTTAGTATTAATTCCTTAAATTAAATTATTTTGTATATAATATAACTTTATATGTTACTTAAATAAGAGTTTGATAATCTTTTTTTATTTAAATTAATAAAAATGTGTCAAAAAAACAGCAATTTTTTTATTAAATTTTTCTTGTTTTGTGTGTTCTTAATATTTGGGTTAATAACATATCGAACTTTTTAACTTGGACACAAAAAGGGATCGTTTTACATGTAAAAATAAATAAAAATATTTTGACGATTTTTAAAAAAAAACGGCATTAAATTTTTCGTCAAATCGGCAACCAAAAAATCATAAATAATTAGCACTATGACCACCTCCAAGGATATTACGGTTAAACATGCCGTTTAGGAGATAATTCGATTTTTCATACTAGCTTCATACAAATTTTTCGTAAAAAAAATATATTTCCTTCGTTTTTGGGCAGAATTAACTCGGGTGTCATTTTTGTACATAGTAATGATCAGCAGAAGACATTTCCAGCAAAAAAAATAACATTTAAGAAATCGAGATCCTATGTCTTCTACAGCCGATTTTCGATCCACCGTGCACCGCCCCGATGAAACCCCGGGTTAGACCTCATACCGTAAAGACACTTCTACTGCGCAAGTCAAACCACGTGGTGTATCAAGTCAAGTCTCATCTTTAGTGGCACGCACTGTACTACGCTTCGCTAGGCCAGCTCATAGTCAAACAAAGCGTTACCATCAACGTGCGGTCGGCTGTAAAACGGATGTATAGATCTACAGTGTGTTTTCCTTGCGCGTCTTATTTGGTAAACAAATATGGTATGGAAATCACGAGTTTTCACAGCATTCACACACTTTAAATTGGGTGTGAACGTCATGGATGGTTTGTAAAAAAATAAAACAAACTTTATGAATGACATTCAATAATTCTTTGAATCAATCATAACATACTTAATATTTATTTATCTAATACCAGCTTCTGCCCGCGACTTCGTTCGCGTGGAAGTCGTAAGACACCACAACAGCCACATTTGCGACCCTCGATTTCTTCGTTTTTGCTTAGCGTTCTTTCTGTCTTTTTTCTTTTTGCTCGTCTCCTAAGGGTCGTGGCGTGATGTTAAATAGCCTATAACCTACCTCAAGAATTGGGCTTTCAAATGCAAAAAGAATTTATCAAGTCTGACTGGTAGTTTCAGAGATTAGCGCGTTCAAACAAATAAACAGACGTATAGAAGACAGGTAAAGAAAAACAGATTTTACGAGTACACACGGCCAAATATCAAGCTATACATTTCCAATATAAACTGATCTCTCATTGTACTGAAATCCTATACAATGTGAGATCAGCTTATACTGGAAATGTAAAGTAGAAATATATGTAGCCGTGTGTACTATCGTGGACACGCATATCTGAATACCGTAACGACTATTCCTGCTTGCAGCGCTCGGCCTACCTACAAAAAAAAAACGGGGCGGGTAAAAGATGTGGTCATCGTGTGCGCGGGATTTTATTTTCAAAGTGGTTAGATATGCGTGACCGCGGTGGTACCTATCGTTAAACATGAAACGTCATATTTTAAACGTTTCCAAGGATCAGAGAGATCAAAGGAAAATAAACAACTTACTTATGCAACAAATTACCTTCTACCACAGAAGTCAAGCCTAGTTCAGAGATCAAAACAATATCACCGGTTATGTCCCATACATGATCACCATCTAATGATCACAGAGTAATAACGGTGCAATCAACGTCACGCGCGGTTGGTTCAGAAATTATGGTGACCTTGTGGGTGTACTGTGTGTTTTTATGTCAACCGTGATGATTGGTAGGCTGTGGCGGGTTAAAGTTTTTGTCGTGGTTATGTCATGGTGGTTTTTGTTGTTCGAGAGTTCGGTACGCGCCGATAATATTGTCTGCTAAGAATTAGGTTCCTTCTTCGATTATTTTAGGGTTCCGTAACTCAAAAGGTAAAAACGGAAGCCTTATAGGATTACTTCGTTGTCCGTCCGTCTGTCAGTCTGTCAAAGCCCTTTTTTCTCAGGAACGCGTAGGGTATCAAGTTGAAATTAATATCAAATAAGTAAGTCTACGGTCCCTTGGAGCTCTAAAAGAATCAAGCTTCTAAGTCAACGCAATAAAAAAAATACGCCCATAAAGCCGCCCAAGGCGACATATTTTGATACTCGCAAATAAATCAAAACCTATAGAGAATCATGAAATTGGTCAAGAAGCAAGGTCTCACAGCTTAAGTAAAGGGAACAGTACGAAAATCGTTAATCTGTAGTTTCATCACATTTTTTTCCTTTTCGATTAAAAACTTACATTTGCAATTGGAGAATTGACCGTGACGTATGACGATGTATGGCAGAACATGTTTTTCAACTACAATGTAAATTTTGTTCTTGGGATAAATTCATCCCAACTACGGAACCCTTAATTGTGCGTGGTCCGACACGCATTTAGCCGGTTCTTTTTTGTAATTTTTGCGACACAATTTAAACATCTCAAATTATCTCATCTACTCACTACATTAATTGTAAAAAATCTACAGATGTTGATTGAAGGCCGTACCATGAATGCTAGCTATAATAACGAATCCTCAAAGCCCACAAAGACACAGTGCCGATTTTAAGATAACTTATTGGGATTATTGGTTGATTCGCGGGAATTTACTCTCCCGAAACAGGCGAATCGACTCTTTAAAAAAAATTGTATTTTTTCTTGAAGCTATCCGCACGAAGTTTATTTATTTGTGTGGGAATCGACAACTCCAGAAATACGTAATAGGCAATTGGCATAACATTTTGAATTGTATTTCTAGTATAGATGTCGTCACGTAAAAAGAACGCTGAGCGACAGTGCAGGGGATGTGTCTGCGCACGGGTACAGTCACATCATCAGCACTAGGCTATTACTTTATCCATATGCCACTTATTGACTTGTTTTGATAACTATAAGTTGCCAGTACTTTTTATGATTTAGGTGGCATTTATTGCTTGAATAGACTTCATGGCACCCATTCTCACAGCCTAGTTTAAAATTACTTGTTGCACGTACAACTCTTAAATGAGCATGGAAGAAGCCACGAATTGCCGATGGAGGAAACAGTTGATTATAAGACCGATATTAAAGTTAATTAGATGCTAATTAGGTATCGATTTGTCATAGAGATAATCGAAAGTTGCCTCTCTTTTCATGACAAACATTCAAGTTTAATGTGCCTATATAAAATCTAACCAGACCAGTGGTGTTTGCCCATTGACTATTGACACACAGTTTAAGTTGTCAGAAAGAGTAATATGCCAAAAGGCAAAACACGTGCGTCAAAAAACTTAGATCAATTTATCTTAGGCACATCCTCAAAAGCACTTGTATTCCTCTCATTCACAAATAAATGAATATTCATTCACTCATAATACAAGCTGAAATCATCAACAGAATTTACCTTCAATTACTCTTAAAATATGTACATAATATAACAATGCAAATCGTCATAAAATCTCTTTAAATATTTATGAATAACGCCGCCATTTTGAAGTTTGTTAATAATTTTCAAACTATCACGTATTTAACTGCCAAATTATACTCGGCAAATGAGCATATTAATACAGGCACAAAAAGTTCTTACATCCGGGTATTCTCAGGTTTTATTTGTTATGTTATGTTGTTTAGTTTTTCAGTCAATGATAGTTCAAGGACTGTTTAAGTGTTTATGCATGTCTGCTCACTAGGGTTAGCAAGATCATTGCGTTTGCCGGTTTTTGTTTGTGGTGTGTAAGTCATTTTGTGAATGCTATAGGTGAATTTTGATACGAGGTAAATGTGCATCCAAAAGGTTTTGTTTTTAGTAGTGTGTATTTATATTTAGGCTCCCGAACTTTGATCAAATATACTAGCTAGGCCTCAAAGGAAAGCTACGAAGGAAGAATTCAGTTCAGAATTCGGTTTCCTCACGATGTTTTCCGTCACCGTTTTTGAAGAAAGTGATAATTATACAATACTTACATGAATCCGAAAACTCAGAGGTGCGTGCCTTTGGTTCGATCTCATGGTGGGTCGATGATTCCATTTATAAATTTTAAATAAGCCACTTCGACAGCGTTATCTTTGGCCTCGCAAAGGTCTTCCAAAGACCGACTAGAATCAATTTTTTTTTTTGTAAAATTGACATTCATAAGTGCATTTTATGTGCCTAATTGAAATAAATTGTTTGACTTTGAAAGTGCAGGTATTAGTGCACAGAGAGCACGACAAGAGGTGAGGCATCGTTTGAGATGTCTTTCCACAGTCGCACGTGTCGCGTGGCCGATCGGAGAATCCTCCGCCAGAGTAAGTTGCACCTGCAGCGGCCTATCTGGCTTTTTAGTCACGGAGATTTCCGGGTGTGCCATGGTAGTTGGTAGCCCGCTGGGAGTTTTTCTGCAGCTCAACATAATCAGCTAGAGGGGCTTATTAAAGCAGCCACAGTTTTAATCGTGCCGCACTAGAACTGTCGTTATTGAGTGGGATGGTAGACTTGAGAAACTGTTACGTTTCTTCAGTCTTCCCCTTCAGATTCCCCACTTCAAGTGATATTACAAGTGGTGGGTAAATTCTACTTCATCTCGCCTTTAGACGAATTTCAAGGACGATTATTCATGATTGTTTTCTATGCTCTGATTTTGATAGGATTATTCGAATCGTTAGTGGAAGATGATTAACCAATTGAGCATGGTATTTTATTCTTTCCGCATTCCAATTAAAAGATGAGTCACTACCTAGAAATTGGTCCATAGGCGAAAACAGGTGATCGTGAATTTGTGTTGTACCTAGGTATTGGTCATTTTTGATTTCCTAACACCCGAAAATCATCCATGTTTCTTGGTGTAAGTTATTCGAAATGGTGATTATGAAGGCTATTCAGAAGCAAATGAAATTGTTTTAGAAGATACAGCTGTTATGTTAAAACTGGAGTGGAAGGAACTCCCAGTGAAACAGTTGAATGTCGTGCTGCAGAATTCTTTTTTTTTTATTTCTTCCTAGCAGCATAACTGTACTGTGTACTCGATAATATGTAAGCTGTGGTCACCTGTAATTGACTGTGCAGTACAAGATAATATATTAAACAAGTTTTTATTATTGTAAAAGATAGTTGTATAATATAATACTCGTATAATGTTTTGTTTTGTTCATTATTTCTAATTAATTTTTCTATCCTCACTATGAGTAAAAAATCATGTTAAAACGTGTATTTATGAAGCTATTTTTTATGTAAATGCTGTGTACGCCTGTAAGTGACTAATTCACCATAAATCAATGCTTATGTTATTTTTTATTATGTTAATGTGTATGTTAGTGAAAATAGGTCGTTGGTGGACCTTTCAAATAAAATAAAATAGTTGTAATGTATATCGTTGGTAATCCCTAAATAAAATAAATAAAACAAATCGCCTGTATTTCTTCAAGAATTAGTAGAGAGGTTTGTATAGTTCACTCTCATTTCACCAGTTATGTTAAGTCCCATGTAATAGGGTGCGAGCATATTGCCAACCAGGCACAAATTCAGACTCTCTGCTGCTACTGTGAAATTCCATAAAAAAAATACCCAATAACGCTTTGCCCGACCTAGAAATCGAGCAGGACCTTACATTCAACAGTCGCGTTTGCAACCACAATATCAACGACGCAGTCTTCCTCACAATCATTTTAACATCTAACGATAATATCTTCAACATCTCAGTGTTACATCTCACTCAGCCCTGTTTCTGCCATTGTTGGTGTAAGAGCGTCCATTACATACAATTATGTAGGTATTCGTTTACTTAAGATAAGGCGCATTGTTGAGTCGCCACAGAGAATATATTAGTTTTATTTAATTAGTATCTCGGTATGTGGCTGTGGAGCTTGTTTTCTAAGCAGATTTGCTGGCGTTTTTATTATTTTAATGTAGGTAGGTATTGCAGGTATATTTGAAGGTCAGTTAAATTGAGTTTCCACTGTCATTAAATAAAGATTCACGAGCAATAACAAGTTTATATTTAATTTTCTCATCTATGCATTAGGATACAGAAGTGTCACCAATATGGCGCCGATAACCGACTTTTAATGATTTTATACTAAAGATCACGTCTAAACGAGTAGTGTTAATGATTTGGAAAAAATATATATTAAATTAGAGTATTTTCTTAATAACTTAATATATGAATATTTTAGATTATGTTTATATTACACAGTGAAATTAATTTGTAAAGTTATGTCTAACGCGGATAAAAAACTGAGAATTACGCAAAATCTATCAAGCGTATTTTTCGTAAACCTTCACAATTTTAAAGATAATTTAAATATTAGTATTTTAGTATACGTGTTTTATTAAAATAGCTTTTGTTTTATGTATAATAGATTAATAATGCGTCTAATTTGGGACAACGCTCCTTGATGGGCGAGTCCTATTACTGGCTGGACGTACTACGCGTTACGTGAGCACGGTACAGTACACGCAAGCTAACCAATCAAGGTTACTGGCATATATCTGCGTCTTAAGAAGAGATCGGTGAAGTGTAGCGGTGTGGCAAAAAAAAAGTCAATATGGCAAAACCGACGTCTTAACGTAACCGACGTTTTCTGAACGACTATTCAATTTTATCTGCTGCTACTCATATCAATTAATTCGATTGGCTTTTGTTATTTCAGCCAATCAGCCAGACCAGATAAACTAAGATTAACTTATTTTATTTTTTTAAATACAATAGACGTAGATATATTTAGTAACTTATTCCGCTTAACTATTCCTAAAGAGTCATAAAAAAACTTCTGCGTCCATCGCTCGGCGTGGCAAAACGCCGTGTTCGGGTTCACGACAAGTCAATCGTCATCCTGAAGATGCCTCGTTGAGAGGTGAAACACGTGTCGATGTCTTACAAGGTTCTTTATGACTCTTTAGGAATAGTTAAGCAGAATATGTTACTAAATATATCGAAGTCTATTTTATTATTTTATTTTTCTGAAAGCTATTACTAGATCCTCATTAAAATATTTAACTATAATTTTAATATTCATGGCCTCCATAAACCTAAGAAGTTTATTACAGTGAAAATGATGACGAACGTGCGGGTCGACAGGTCACCGGTCACAGAGGAGAAAACGGGATAATTTATGATTGTTTCATATATCTAGTAACTCTAGCTTACCTAGTTTCTGAGGTATTTTGACCGGAGTTCATGTTTTCTCTAGTAATGTTCCCATTCTGCACAGGCCTCCTCTCTTCAAGAGGGAGTGTGCTGTGTAATCTACCACGCGGGCCCAGTGCGGTTTGGTAGATATACCATCAAAGAAGTTCATATCTAACCAGTTTCAAAACAAAATCCCGTAAACACGATGACCACATCTGTTACCGGCGCGGTTCTACACCCGCCGAGTGCTGCAAGCAAGAATAGTCCTTACGGTGGTTAGATATGTTATATCTTCGAATTTTTGGTTCTAGTCCATGGCCGGTTTCCTCGGGATGTTTTTTTCACCGTTTTGAGATCTCTGGTGACGAAATTATTTACACAAAGTAAAGCGCCTGCTTGGGTTTGAACCAACGACCTAACCAGCTCGTAAGTCGGAGCCATTACCATTGGGCCACTGCTTCAAACTATAACTATTCTACAGGTTAAAATTCTTGCGACTAGCGCGACTAGTATCACCCAATCAATCTGCCTAGCCTTTTCCCAACTAAGCTAGAGTCGGCTTCCAGTCTATCCAGATGCAGCTGTGTACGAGTATTTTACATGGAGCGACTACCTATCTGACCTCCACAACCCAGTTACTAGGTAACACAATACCCCTTGGTAAGACTGGTTGTCAGACTTTCGGGCTTTTGACGACCCGTAACGACTGCTAAAGATCCACGAATGAAAGCCAGGACTAACGGCTTAACGTGCTTTCCGAGGCACGGAGGAGTCTCGGTATGTAAAGATGGTCACCCATCCACGGACCAACCCCGGCAAGCGTAGCTTAAACTGATGGATCGACCCGTGTGGCTGTTATTACTTAGCCACGAGCTCCTCGCAATAATTATCACCCATAGATATATTAATAAACACGAAACGAATATTTTCAATTTTAAAATCGTTCTAAGTTGCGTTTCTGAACACCAAGTTGAGGAAGATATGGGCTTCAATTAAATTAACTGGCGAAACTTCACAGACTGCATGATTTGCATTTTTTGAAGTGAAAAGTTCTTCTTCTATTAATTATTTCTTACACATCCATAATTTTAATTTCCGATAATTAAAATAATAAAAACAAAAACACAAAAAACCCATCATAGGGCAATAAAATCAAGTAAATCAATCACGAGGTTGACTATACAAATGCCTACAGCTTTTTGTGTCTAGGTGGCCACAAGGACATAAATACCAGTCTCATCTAGTAAACAAAGCATGTGTTAATTGCCATTATTTACGAATAAAATTAACTTAACCGACTGTGCTCGTTCACATAGAGGTTATGTTATAATAGTTAGCATACACGTGCTAACACCGCATAAGTAACTACAAGTTGTTGTTGGTATAACTTATGGAGGTATTTACCTAGCAGCTTAGGTTTAACTTAGCATACTGAGCAGCTTAGTTTATGTGAGTAACTAGATCGCAAATGCGGGTTGTGGGTATGTAGATAATTATTAACATACTTATCATCAAGGAACATTCAATAAAGACGTTAAAAAAAAATTGGTTCCTGGTGTCGTGGGGTATCCGAATCGCCCCCTTATATGTTCCGCGACTTTTCATAGTTTTCGAGTTATGATTTTTTTTTATTAATTTTTGAGAATTTTCGACGTGACCACCTTAAAAAAATATTAAGAAATTACCCCACGATACGAGGAACCAACATTTTTTTTTGGACGTCAATGTTCCTGCCACCCTGTATGTGCACCCACATTACGCCAGTTAGGTTTGAGTCCCTCGGTTAGGAGTTACGCGAGTCTTCTGCCATCAACCGGCACTCCTGGCTACTACTAACTATCTAAACCTATGGAGTAGGTATATATATTATTAAGTTAGGTACATACATTTCTCAAAATAAAACAACCAATAGGGATGACGACAATTTTTTTAAATTTAGTCTGTCTTTGAGATTATAAAAAGATATTGGACACGTATTTTTTCTATTTTTACGTAATCTAAAGATGAGACGTTTTACCTCAATGTATCGCCGTAGATACATTGAAGTAAAATGTGCGTCACGACTATGCGAACCCCGCTCCCCTTCTTAAAATGCGTTTTATCTAAGTAATTTTTTATTAATATGATAAAGCAAAAAATACGTGTCTAATATTTTTTTATTATCTGACTGACGGACTAATTAGTTTTTTTTTTTTTTTTTAATCCGGTCATCATCCCTATTGCCCTTGGATAACTCTGCAAACGAACTGTATTTTAGTATTAATAGTAAAGTGTATAAATACACACATACATAAACTCAAGCCCTCTTATGACTATAGAACGTTTTTAGTCATCGTTAGTTGATTAAGTTACAAATTAAAAAGAAAAATTAAATAATTATGTTCACAAATATGATGGAAAGTACAGAAATATTTAATTAAATAACAAAGAAGTCGGTAAAAGAAAAGAAAAAAAAGAAGCTTATCCTGCGATAAGCTCTGTGTGTTTATTGTGTTCTGTGTTGTTATGTATATTTTGTTTTTAAAGCGCCCATTGTATGTTTTGTAGTGTTCAATTTATTATTTACTATATATTTTCTGGTGTACAATAAAGTATAAATAAATAACACATTAATCTGTTATGTGATAATATTTTATGGAAATGAACGGCTGCTAAGAATCCAATAGGTACGTACTTAAGTCTATCTGGAAAATAACTGGTACACCCACTTAGCGACCACAAGTGACGCAAATTGCCCATATTGCCGATCGATGTCAGTCAAAACCTACTTACATACTTAATGCTGCGCGATCGATCTTATAAAGTGTTAGATATTATCTAGATTAATCTAGATTTTACTTCCTATCCTAATGAACAGTTAAATTATACATCTTTATGAAATGAGATTCCAATCTACTTTTTACGATGGAAAGACATGGCAACAAAAAGGATATGCTAACAGTTTTGTCAACCAAGTTTGATGTCTTGAACTCTAGAATCAGGTGTTCTTTCAAAACTGGTGTTAGGTCGGTATCTAGTTGATAAACAGCATTATTTTTTAATAAACCTAAAACCTGCCTCGTTTGTCTTGTAGTCGCAAACGCTACTGCTGAGCATGAGGTCCTGGGTTCGATTCCCAGGTCGGGTAAAGTGTTATTGGGTTTTTCCATCAGGAAATTCTCAGTAGCGGCGTCTGGATTTGTGCCCGGTTGATGGCAAGAGACAATAAGCTCACCCCCTATTACATGGGACTTAAACATAACTGTGGGTGTGCTTATAGGTACAGCTCTGCCTAGCACTTCGGGAATTACAAGGGTGATGTTATGTTATCCTGTTCCTATTAAATGAGCAATATTTGTATACATATATATACAATGTCTCCCATGGGCCAATGTAAAGCAAAAAAAAGCAATGTAGGCCAAAATATATTATTATTTTTTTCTATGATTTTATGGACTTACACTTGTGTTTTTGTAAATAAATTCTGTTTTTTTTACCTGCGCTGTCTTCACCTGCGTTTTTTATTCTTAGTCGACAAATTTTAGTAAAAAATGTCAGTTAATCCGATAAAATAACTCATAAGCTTTTAGAAATAATAAACAGAATCCAAATCGAGCCATTAACATACCTAGGAGAAATGGCAAACGCTACAAAAAAAATAAAAAATTGAATAACATGAAAAATATTAAAGACCTTTTAATGTAAATTTTCGATAATTTTTCATAAATATTTAGAAAAATACAGGTGCCACATGCCCATGGGTGACATTGTATGTATATATTTGTAATAACGTTCTCGAAAACCGCTCTAGCCATTTCGATGAAATTTGCAATAAAGGTTTATTTAGCTAGGTCTTATATACCGTATCTGGGAAAATTCGATTTTCATCCGAGTTTAGCGCGTTTGTCCAAAGTTTAGAACAAGATGGCTGCCTTAGAATAATGACATGGCAGCGTGGAATTAGTAAGTACCGACTATCATGACAGCGTGGAATTAGTATGTACCGACTTTCATGGCAGCGTGGAATTAGTAAGTACCGACTATCATGGCAGCGTGGAATTAGTAAGTACCTACATACTATCATGACAGCATGGAATTAGTATGAACTTTCCTGTATTATTGAATGAGCACTCTCTATTATCACCAGAGCAGAGCGCGGTCGCCCGGGTACTAAATAAGTAAATAGAGAATAGCTGTAGTAATTTAAATAAAACTACAGTAACTGTTATCGTTCCGCGCAAGTAGAAGGAATGAGTGTGTGAAGTTAGACCGTGTTTGTAAACGGTTGAGTAGCAATCATTCGATAATCTGTAACTAATGCTAATACTCGTATGTAACGTTTTCTTAGTCATTCTCGCTGCAATAATATTTATGTCAAACAATGATTGACACTGCGGGAAAAAGGCTTTTATACCCATTCCAGTATTGTTCTTCAGGAATTTTGAGACTCCTTACGATATTTAGACTCGTATCACTAGACGGCTACAACTGGCCGGAGTCGTGGCCGTCTAGTGCGCGAGATCCGTGGATCTCATTTACCAAAAATTGCATGAAAATTAAAACATTGATATGGCCGTCTAGTGCGCGAGATCCGTGGATCGCATTTACTCAAAATTGCATGAAAATTTAAAACATTGATAAAGCTGTCTAGTGCGCGAGATCCGTGGATCGCATTTACACAAAAAGTGCATGAAAACATTGATAAAATCTTTATATATGGATGTTAAAATCAGGTGTAATTACGGACAAAACTATTATTTTACTTGAATCAACTTAGCTTTCTCATCTGTTGGGTCATATTCCGGTCTGAATCATCCAAATTGAATGAATATTTATGATGATACCTATAAATGATATCAATATTTATTTAATTATTTTATTAGGTTCACCAACAATTGATTACACTGATACAAACACGTAATACATTTAAAAAAGTAAAATAACAGTAGATCAGTTACATAAAGGTAAACACCACATGCATAAAATATCACAATGAATCAGACAAATAAGCTAACTTACTCAGTGATAAGCGCTAATATAGAAAATTTGGTAACATCGATAAAAAGTAAAAATATTATAAAATACCTATATACTCGTAATTATATTAAAAAAGTTGAAAAAAATATAAATAAATGTTATAGGTAATTAAGTCTAGAATAATCTATATTTGATATTGTTACATTGAATTCAATTTACAATTTCTAACATAAAATAAATATATATTATACAAGTATGTAAGGGGAAAAATTTAAATAAAAAAAAAAAAAAAAAAAAATTCGTCCGCATCGCTGTCAGCGCGAAAAGTGCCCAAAAGACTGGCAGCGTTGCTACGTTGGATGGCAATGATAATTCTTTGACCTATAATTTAGTTAATTTAATTAATATTAATAACATGTTTTCAAATTGTTAATTGTTTCCATACTTATATAAAAATAAAATAAACTTTTTGCTGTGCTGTGCACAAAAAAAAAATTTTAAAATTTATTTTATTAGAGGAGTGTCACAAGTCAGTATAAAATCTACCGGCGAGTGACGTCATGCCTTATTTTAACTCAATGTATTGCCGTAATCTATTGTTTACAAAAAAAAAAGAAAAAAATACGTGTCCTATATTTTTTAATAATCTACCAGATGGAAAAAAAAGAATTTTTAGTCAACATTCCTATTGTGCTTTAAGGAGTAGTATAAGATCTTTAAACAATAGGGAATGCAAATAAATATATAAAATGATTAAACCTCATAAGTATTCACCAATATTACGCACATTTTATGCAGGTAGAAGGGAAGAAGGAAAACCTCACTAACTATTGCGGACCATATACACACAAGACCGATATATATATATAAGATAGAAGAAAAATACTTAAAACTAACATTCCCGCATACAATTCCAACCAACATCACGCCGACAAACGTGAACAAAACTTTTTGCGATCCGTTCCTCAAGTTAAACAGCAATTACCTTTAAATTATAATAGACAATGCTGGCAGTCCGGAGAGCCGGCTGACCTTGGCATAGAGACTGGTGCCAGTTAGCAAACAGCATAGACAACAAGATGGAAGGAGCAGAAGGTTCACGGTCTCCTGCGTGCCAAAACGTAAGTTGTGAAATTGGGCGGATCAAATCCTCTGCTCTGGTGAAAATAGAGAATGCTCATTTTAATAGTATAGGAAAGTTCATACTAATACGTACGTACGTATATACTAATTTACTGCTATGATAGTAGGTACTTGCTAATTCCATGCTGCCATGATAGTCGGTACTTACTAATTCCACGCTGCAATATCATTATTGTATGGTAGTCATCTTGTTCTAAACTTTGGACGTCGAGCTCTGCTCGGGTGAAAATACGTACAAAACGAATTTTCCCAGATATGAGATAGGTATCGATTATTTTTATTAGATTAGAGATCACGATAAGTGATATATGTAGTATGTTATGTTGGACTAAGCTTTCTGTATTTTTTTTTGTAACGGCAGAACTAAGCAAACGTAATTACAACAAACGTAAGTACCTATTTGTTTGGCGTCAACGTTTTTGTTATTAAAATTCAGCCGAAGATGATTTTAAATGTATTAAGACGTCATACAAAGTTCTCATAATTACCTACTGGCAAAACAAGTCTTCAATGGGTTACATGATATATGGATATATTGGATATAAATATGAATATTATTCGTATAGTATATTAACATCTTATGTTATTTGGCTATCGAAAGGGAACTAATTTTAGTCCACATACTAAATTAGGCGTGCGTTGTGATATGCTACTAAACTATTATCCTTTTTCCCGTTTCGATTCGATAACTTTAATCTCTCGACATTTTGGCTTTCCGGCGATAAGTATGTAGTAGCAATATGTGTGACGGATATAGATAAGGTTATTGAAATTGGGCGCTATCTCACATAGGAATATAACTAGCTAAAGCCCCTAAAACCTTAATGAGTTTTTACCTTAGTTGCGTTTAGCCACCAACCTACACTAGACCTCGTCCCTCTCGCAGAGAGGAAGGAGGCCTTTGTGCCAGCAGTTGTTGGTATATTATATTGGCGCTGACATATGGCAAATAATTTAATTTAATGTTTTCTGTTTCTTTGTTTTGTAATGTTAATTATTTCACTCGCATACTATTGTATAGAATCAAGTTCGTCTAACTTAACGGACAGCTGTGCTGCTGGGGACTTTGTTGCGCCACTTCTTCTTCCAAGCTACATCACTAGGAAGTGGTGAAGGGCGGGCGTTTTGGGGGACTGTCTAATGTAATTTTATCGTTAAAGCAGCCTTATTTGATTAATTTATTAAATGACTTTTGCTTTCGACTAGCTAAGATCCCTAAAACCTTAGTGAGTTTTTCCCTTAGTTGCGTTTAGCGACTACTGGGCCCACTCCCTCTCTCAGAGAGGAGAGGAAGCCTTTGTCTCAGCAGTGAGAACATTATATTATTACCTATGCGTTTAACTAACCTATTTAGCATTATTAAACTGCTATAGACATATGGTTCAAACATTCAGATTCAGTAATTTTATAAGACCAGTGATAACACATGGACACACACATACAGGTTGACATGCAGGACTTGGCGAAATGTGGGTTACATATACTATTAAATAGGTAGTCACATCTCTGTTCACCTCTCCAGGGAATGTAGGCGTGATTAGATGTATACGTGTAGAAGAAATATTTTTTCGAACGACCAATTATTATAATAATGCATTTTTACCTTTTGATAATAAGTACTATGACTATTTATTGATTTTATTGTACGTGATGTTTTTCTTTTTTGTTCATGTATTTAATTAATTTTAAATATTATTTTTTCTAAGTCACATAATCTAATGAATGGCACCTAATGTGTCACTTATAAATTTGTATGTCTTAATTATGACAAAACATAGCACACTCCCTATATGTATATGTAAACACCTATGTTTCACAAACAAACTGATTGATTGATTGATTCATTTAAATATTTTGATCTTACTATTGTTTAATATTTCTAATTGTTTTTTTTTGTATTATTGTCCCCTGCAGTGGAACAATAAAAGGATGCATTTATTATTTTAAATAGTTGTTGTTTTTTTTTATAAAATAACATAATATTTGTAATTCCGGAAGGGTGTTTTTCTATGTATTATTTACTTAAAATAAATAAATAAATTCAATTGAATAATATAGCTTGTATGGAACATTCAAGGTCCCGTGAGTGGGGTTGGCAGGCCCAAAAATTGATTTGCCGGACCATTCATATTTAGCCGGACATTTTGCCCTACAAGCCTTTTAAAATATAGAAAACGTTCATTTGTATATTTTTATCTACTCTTAATTATGAATCACATTTTTTCCATTTATAAATTCTTTACATTGATGGTAATTAAAACAATCTAGCATCTTTTTGCGGGGTGGGGTTGACCAAAAGCTTAACAAAAGCCGGAAAGTCCGGACTTGTATATATTATATTTGGCTGGATGATTGTAAAAAGCCACACATGTCGTGAGACTTCCGTACAAGATTGCGACCAAACACCAAACTGCCAAAGGAGTAAAAACCACCTCTAATCGGGTAACAGTGCATAGGTGATCAACCAAGCAACCTGTCACCTGCACCTTGGATTTGTAAACACACCGCGTCACATCCGGGCCCCGGATGGACTACTAATAGATCGTGTACGGTGTATGGGTTCAGTCACTTCCTTTAAGGCTAATCCTGTCATAATGTGGAAGGAATTGATTTTGTTATGTCACTAGTTTGGTTAGCAACAATTAACTGTTGCCCGATGATAAGTATGGGTAGTTCCTGTGTGTATTTGTGGCTGTTTTAAAGTTAATTTAAGAAGAGAAGAGAATAATTTGAAATTTGAAGCTACTGCAAGGTTTAAAGGTCTTAACTTATGCTTTTGTGATGACCTTGTGAAGGCCGCAAGAAACAGAACCGGTTGAAGTGGCGGTGCTTGGGGGAGGCCTCTGTCCAGCGGTGGACGTCCTTCGGCTGAAATGATGATCATCATCATTTTATCTTGACTTGACAAAAGCATCAACATCATCATGTTGATACTTTTGTGAGCGCCTTAATAGCCAAGACTTGTTATTTGTTAAGTAGCCTATGCTCGCGCTTTCAATTCATACTGGAGGTCGATTTATGAAAAATCGTTTATTACTGTTAATAAGTCGTCTTTCGAAGATAACTTTCGGATAAGAAAAATCTATCACCCGTGCTGGCTGTGGGTACGTTGACACTGTTGACACTTGACCTAGACAACACAGACATAGTGCGTAGGCTAAAGAGAACTAAACCATTTGAGTTAGTGTAGTGTGTAAATAGTGAATTAATAATAAATAGTAACAATGCTGTGCTATACATGTGACACATGAACAAAGTGTTTTATCAATTATCAGACGCTAAGAAAGTGTAACGAAATTGACCTTGTGTAAAAGTGCAAATTGACATTATTCTTAGTTATAACATAATCTATCTCGTAAAATATTTAGAATCAAATTACTTATTAGTCTATAAGGCTAGATTGTAATCAATTACTAAGAACGTCAATTCTTATTAAATCAGAAAAAAAAAAACTTGACAGAAGATTGTATACCAAAGCATTTCAAAACCAATTTAGAAAGAAAAGAAACAAAAATTGTTTATTCTGCAAAAACAAAACGCACATACAAAGACAAAAACACATAAAATACACACTTACAAAAGTAGTCAAAAGCCTCGTGTTCAACCAATAAATAAAAGTAAAACTGTATAAACAATTTGGCACTGAAATGAGCTATGCGACAGGTTGAGAAGTCATTACTATTTCTTATCTTTGCATTTAAGCCAGATTAATTAGGGATTGGAGAGTTCCACCCAATATCTCACTTCCTCTTAGCAACGTTTTCGCTCATCACCGTAACCAAAACGAGAACATTTTACCACTAACCAATTAAAAACTAATCTAGTTCACTGAGAAGGAAATGGAGTGTGGAGAATTACAGAATTTTGTAATAACTCCATAGATTTCCGTCTTTGCGAATAGTTCTCGTTGCTGGCTCACTGGCCGCTATCTGAGCACGCTAGGAAACAATTGAACATGTTTTTTATTGGTCCACTTCTCGATACACGAAGCATTTAATAATCGATAAGCGTAGATCGATAACTCGGACTGTCTAATCGGTTGTTGGCATGCTTCGTTTCAGAACAGTCTTGGATAGAATTGTGCATTTTCTGGTTCGAGATTTTATTATTGCATCTTTATTTATTTTCAAACAAGATAATATTTACATAATAGATATTTATACAGAATGGATTTTTGAGATGGGGCAGTACGGGCAGCTACCTTAACCGTTGTAGCTACAGAAAAACGGTCTTAGGAGACTGTCCCTAACTTTTTGAGACATTTTGATTTGCATGCACAGATTTTGAAAAAAAATACAGTCAGCACGAAAATGGGCAGTTTTCACAAACACTTTTTTTGATGCCAATCGATCCTGTTTCTTATAAGGATCAAAAACCTCTATTGGACCAACTGAAAATGAAATGAGATTCCACCCTAATTTTTACGATGGATAAACTTGCCAACAAAAAAGACATGCTAACAAATTCAATAAACTTAATTTAATTTATTTACTGATGTCAGCATTTCAATGTTAATGAATGTTGTTATTATTTTGCTTTAATTCTAACTTTTATTAATATTTGCACACCATGACAATATGGTTGACATGTTAGCAAAACTCTATGTACTTTTAAAACACCTTGCATGCACTGTATTGTATGTACACACGTTTAACTTTGAGCAAATAAAATTATCTAAATCTGAACAGTTTTTATTAATCACATTTTCTTTCAAAACTGGTGTTAGAACTGACGGGGTCCGTAAGGGCCAATGCCTGGCAGGGTTGCGAGTTTGTCCGAAAGGTATATCGCGGCCCCGGCACACAGGCAACGGAAGGAACACGGGTGGGTTTCAGTCAGTAAAAGTCTGACACACCCTCCCGCTCCGCCCAGATCGGGAGAAGTTATTTGATAATTTCCCACCCTCAAAAAAAAAAAAGTTAGGTACACCTAGTTGATAAACACCATTATTTTTAAATAAACCTAAAAACTGCCTCGTTGGTTTAGTCGTCGCAAGTGCGTGATACTGGTGAGCATGAGATCCTGGGTTCGGTTCCCTGGTCGGGCAAAAGTGTTATTGGGTTTTTTCCATCAAGAATTTCTCAGTAGCAGCCCGGAGTTTGGATTTGTGCCCGGTTGATGGCAATAGGTTCGCCCCCTATTACACATAGCTGGTGGAACGTGGGTACACCCTCTGCGTGTTATGAATGTTGTATTCAACAAAAAAATAAATGTATCTACCTACCCACCTAATATATTTCTCAAACAAACCGCCCACGATTTTTAATTACTAAAACATTTACCAACTAATCGAGGGTAGGCAAAGGTATGCAGGTCAACTGCGCATTAGCAGGCTACTTATCTTAATTACGTTAAGTATTAACATTAACTCAATCTGTTCAAATTACCTATGAGTTATCGCTGCTTATCGCCTTACTGCGCCATAACAAAACCATTGGAAAAAAACACTGTCACATTACACATGTCACACACGGTTTTAACAAAAAAAGTAATTCATAATAACTTTTTTAAATCACCGCCATCTTGGATAGGTTAAAAAAAAAACAATGGAACCCTATTCGTATTTCGAATTATTTTTCGACAGTCGTGAAGTAACACGCGTTTTGGCGCGAAAACGCGTGACTCGGTATACGTCATTCACTGACCGCGACTCGCGCGAGACTGAATTGAAAATCTTTGGTTTTCGAAAGCGTACTAAGATCTTAAGTTGTTGTCATTTTCTTCGTGAGATATCGCTGTGTTTAAGTTCCATTGCTTATTTTGCTACAGCTATTAATAAGTTGGTCATAGAAAAAGGGTAATGTAAAGAGTTAATTTTCTTTAATTGATATGAGATGTAGGTGCAAATCAATCACGATTGAATCACTGACAAGCGTAGTACATTGCGTCATTTTCTAGGTTGATTAATGAGTTTTCTTTTAGTTATCTGTAATGTAATTTGTTTTTAACCGACTTCTAAAAGGAGGAGGTTATCAATTCGATTGTTTATTTTTTATGTGTGTTCAGACATAACTCCGTCATTTATAAACGGATACGCAAAATTCTTTTTTTGTTTGAAAGGGTATACTTCCGAGATGGTCGCATTGTCATTAGGTCAGTATCTGATGATGAGATCCTGGAGAAATCGAGGGAACTCTACAAATATTATAGGCACACCTATAGCGATTTGGGTATTTTTTATAACAACACGTGCAGTTACTCTCGGAAAGCACCATTTGGTGAAGTGGAACTGATGATGAAGACCACAGATGGCCACCGGAACTACTCAATAATGAGTTTTTCACGAGTTGCGATTCTAAATTACATTAATATAAATACCAAGAAATTTATGCTCGTCACAATGTATTTGGACAAGTGGAGCTGATGGTGAAGTACCACGAGAACTCCTCAACGATTAACGTCCCTGCTTCAGGAAAAGCAATATTTTATAAAAGGTGATGAGTAGTCGACAATAGGCTATTGTAACTAAGATAAATTACAAACTGACTACCGCAAAGGCATAAATGACCTTCCCATGAGATGGCAGAAATGTATAGACAATCAGTGTACATACTTTGATGAAATAAATATATTTAAACTTAAAAAACTGCACAAAACGGCAATTTCATATTTTTTAACCCCTAATATTATTCTTATGGACTTTTTAAAAATAACTTATGTATCAACGTGTATCTAATTTCTGATGTCCTACTTCAGAAATTGGGGAAGATTTTTCGTCTGTGTAAAAGGTTCAAAGTAGTGTTCTAACTTTGAACATTTCACCTAAAAATACCAAAAAAATATTTATTTTATTTGTAACTAATAAAAATAGTTATGACAACTTTCATGTCTCTATTTTGTTAAAAATAAAATACGGAAACATGTTCACAATTTATTTATTAATTTATTTTGTTTAATGGGACAGCGTTACATAGTTTTATGTTTGAAAAAGTATACAACTATTTAAAGATTTATCAGATTTTTTGTAGTTTTTTTAATTATATTTAGATATGCAATTTTTGTTTTTTGATATGCATAAAAATATTATGCGGATATAACTTAAGTGTCGTCTAACCTTCAGTTTATTTACATAAAACCTATTATTTTTAAATAATTATTATATTAAAAATGCTTTGTTTCTGCATATTTTATTAAAATTTAGTAAAAACACAAAAAATTTTGGGCGCGCAAAGACAAGTATTTTTTTTTAACTTTTTTATTTATTTAAGTGTTGACTAACACTTAAGTGAAATCCGCATTAACTAGAGACAATGATCTAAAAATGTTTCCAAATATTTGTGCGTGGTAGTATCTAGCGCAATATTCAAAATTACTTACGTACCTACAGATTATTGGGGCAATTACACTATTATGTATATTTCGTTTGATAATAATTTCTACCAAACGCAGCGGCATTTTTATATAGCGATGGAGAATGGGACGACGGGCGATAAAATGGCGTCTAATCATAATGTTGCCAATATAAAAATGCCACTGCGTTAGGTAGAAATTATCATCAATCAGAATATACCCAATAAATTAATTTCCCCAATACACCTTACTTACATTTTAATGGTACGACTTTTAAAAATAAAAATGTACCGACTAACAACTACTTTCCAAATCGACTATTTAATAGTCAATTAGTTGACGTTATTCGAATATTTTGACTAACTAAGAACGAATTTCACTAATGAAATTGAACGCGTTCAGCACATCTAAACCGCGTTCAAGAGCTGTCAGTGTCATCATTGTTGTGGAATATCGATATTGACAGCTCTTTCAGTTTCATTCGTGAAATTCGCCCTTAGTAATTAGGGGCTCGTTTACTTGACATATTTGTTAAGTTGCAATAATCGGTACATTTTCTTTGACTTACGACTATAGTATTACAGTAATAGTTTATCTACATAATTGTAACTAATATTTATAAGAGTATTCTAATTTTCTTTGGCGAAGCATCTTTATTTACAATTGTAAAAATCGATAAAAAAATAAAAATCTGAAAATTCAAAGTAATAAAAATTTGGCAACAATTGGAATGCGTTCACTATAATTAAACAGTCTTTAAAGGAAAAATAAATAAATAAATATTTTACTACGATTTCTAATTTACTCTATTTTTTAGTCTCATTAGTTTTTTTCTTCAAATCCATGTTTTATCAATTAATCTTTAGATTGAAATCGGATAGTATCGTTTTGGAACGAGAAATCGATCGATTTTTTCATGAGTATTATTTTGGTATAAAAAAAATAAAACATGACAACAATATTATAGGTACATACTAATAACAATACCACATAGGTGTAATACAATTATATTAAGAGATTTTTGCATGCGGTAATGTATCGGTAAATTAAAATATGGAAAAAAAACTTAGTTACTTAAGTACTCTAGAATTTCCCTACAATCGACCCTACAACTCACATCAATTCCAATTATTCCTCTTTCAAAACAACTTTTTAATAATATAATTGACAACCTTGATAAAATCCATAAAATAAGTACAACACCTAAGCACACAGACCGCATAATTTTACTTCGCTCATTAAGTATACCATGCTTTTCAAAAAACCGTCAGAAATCATATCACCCGCGCTCACACTCCTTCGCCATCAAATTACCGCACACAAAAAACCGAAAAGTACCCAAAAATTATCTTTCAGTGTCCCTCCTTAGTAGCCTATTCACTCTGTATACTCTATTCCTATAATTTTCAATAGGACCTCTTCGCAAAAGCCTTGATACTGCAGCCCTTGTGACAGCTGCTTTGTAGCTCTCTGGCGACAAAATGGCGGGTGATTCCCGCGTTTTCAAGATGTCTACCGGCGCGTCAGATAGCATGGCGTCGATGTCACCGTTGAACATGGCGAGCGTGTCGGACGATGTGTAATTTGTGTTTGGTGAGCAGAGCGGGATCGCGTTAGACCACTTTCTATTTCTGTTAAAATACAAGAAGATTAGCTGTGGTACTACAATGCTAGCTGGTGAGACTCCTGGCTTTCGAAGGCCCTGGCATCCAAGATTGGGGAGAAAAGGTTTCCGTAAAGTGACTTATATAAATGCTTTCCCCGTCAATGGCCAGGCACCAGTGCGCAATGATGGTGGATTCGGATCATTCAATAAAGTCCAAAACCACCACCATCTTCGGAAGAAAAGTATATAATAAATATGAGGTTTTCACGCAAAAAAGTCTAATAGAGGACAGTCGAGTTTTAAATGTTGTTTATGTCACAGTGAGATGGATGGACCCGTGATATAGGTAGTTATATCGCAAGGGATGCCTTATAACGGCTTTAATCATCTTACTGCGACAGCAAACTTTTGAATGAGCAGTCTAGAAAGTTGGGGCATGAAGTCTCGATATTCGATAATGATGAACTTACTTCAAACATCTCAACATAGGAGCTCCCTTGAGCCGGTACCCTGGCTCGCAGGTGAAGGTGATGGTCTCGCCTATCTTGTAGTAGAATTTCACGGATGACATGCGGCCGGATATCGTGGTGCCAGGGTAGGTGCAGGCTTGAGCACCTGAGGTCAAGAGTAGACCATGATTAAAGTTATTTTTCTCACGGAAGTGCAAAGTGACAGCTTTAGTATCAAAAAAAAAAAATTATGTCTTGTACGCTGTTTAAAAAAAAATTGCCGAAGGAAAATGTTAGGTCTCATTATTACAAGCAGGAAAGGGGGGGGGGGGGGGGTGTTATCTAGAAAATGTGTTATGTTATAATAACGAAGTCTCAGAAAAATCTTAATGTGTGCTGGATTAAATGGCTAAGGGAGTATCCTTAGTAACGACAGGCGATAGACGAAATCAAGGGCTCTAGCCCTAATTTGTAAAGTGTAACTTACAAGTAGGTGGCTTGTCACTCCACCGCCCGCTATCCTGGCACACCAGTATAGGCCTTCCATGTAGCGTGTGCTCAGGGTTGCAGTGGAACTGCAGCACGTCACCGGCGCGGTACGGTGCCCGGCCTAGCACGTAGCCTGAAGTAGGTGGCGGTAATGCTGGGCAGGACACCTCTGAAAGAAGGATTGGTTATGGTAAGAATGGAGAAGCATTGAGTCCTACTTGGCTATCCCTATCACAGTCTAGCAATTATCAAACAGTGAGTGTGACAGAGACGGATTATTTCTTAGCTAAAACACGGACTAAGTCATGTTTTAGAATAGTGATTTCTTGAAAGTATTTCTTTATAATATTATGTTGGCTTATGACGAGCATTACTGACTTCTAAGAATGGTTTAAAAATAAAAAAAATAAAAAAATGTAAGTAAGGTTTTACTAACTATGTTAACTTGAAGTTTTATTGCTGAATTTATTTAAATGCTTGATGACGTTAATACTCGACAGGCACATTGATTTTAAACAAAGATATTTTTTAACCCCCGACTCTAAAAGAGGGGTGTTATAAGTTAGCCCGCTGTGTGCGTGTGTGTCTATCTGTGGCACCGTAGCTCTTAAACGGGTGAACCGATTTGAATGCGGTTTTTTTAATTTGAAAGCAGGTTTTCTATTGATGGTTCTTAGACATGTTTTATCAAAATCGGTTCAGCCGTTTGAAGATTATCTGCTCTTTCTAGTTGATAAATGGATGTAAGCGTCTTCCACAGGTCTGATCGATTTGAAATTTGGTATTTTGTTACTTCAATGATATTAGAAGAACATAGTAACCTTGAACTGATGCTGCAGCATCACCTGGAATTTGCACGACACCGAACTCCCTTACCAACTTACAGCACAGATATCGTGTTTGGGCTCATTGGAATGGTCTCAATGAATAGATTATAGATAGATGATGAACAGGGTCTGGTGATGGAGTAGGAAAGAGAAATGAGAAAATGTTTGTGTCGGGGGTTTTTTAAATTTTAATATAATTTCACTTGAATATGCTTAAATCTCTATGATTTCAAACGACAGTACTGTTTCTTGCAATCCACTCCAGTCAGTGTTGCTTCGATTCATAAATCAACATTTAATTTGATTCCGAAGTCAGATCTAAATCCTTCATCACATCTTACTCACCTCTGCAAACCGGGAAAGGTTTCGCCCAATCAGCAGCAGGCAGGCAAACAGTCTCAGGAGCCCCTCTGAGCGCCCAGCCCGGCGCACACGAGAACGCGGCGCGGCCGCCCACCCCACGCGACACCACCGCCACGCGCGGCCGGCGCTCGCCCTCACTCAGGGGCGTGTCGTGGACTACGTCACCACATTCTACACCTGGAATGGTTTAAGAAAGTTGGTGTTATGCTGCAGTAAGCTCTGCCTCATCTAAGTCTAGCTTGGCAAAAATTACAGTACAAAAAATCGGTCAAGTGCGTGTCGGACCACGTAGTTGGGATGAATTTATCACAATAACAAACTGAAAATTGTAGTTGAAAACCATGTTCTCCCATACATTTGCAGTTTGAGAATTTACCGTGATACGAGTATGTCACGGTCAATTAGCAAACTGCAAAAGTAAGTACATAAGGGCAAAAAAAAAGTGATAAAACTACAAATTATCGATTTTCGGACCTTTTCCTTTACCTGTGCTGTGAGACCTTGCTTCTTGCCAAATTTCATGACTCTAGGCCAACGGGAAGTAAGGGTACTTCCCGTTGGCCTAGAGTCATGAAATTAAATCAAAACCGGGTACCGGGTATCCGGTACAGGGTACCCAGTTTTGATTTATTTGCGAAATATCATAAAAATGTCGCATAAATGGCCGTATTTTTTATTGCGTTGCTTTAGAAGCTAGTTTTTTTAGAGCTCCAAGGGACCGTTGACTTACTTATTTGATATAAACTTCTACTTGCTACCTGCACGCGTTTCTGAGAAAAAGGGTCTTCACAGACAGACAGAAAAATGGACTGACGAACAACGAAGTGATCCTATAAGGGCTCCGTTTTTTTTTAAATGTACGAAGCCCTAAAAACATACAAATATTTATGTTCCGAAAATAACGAACAGGCTTTGAAGGAAATAGCATGACAGATGTATTCGACTCCTTTGAAGATTCCTGGGACCACAAAATATCAGATGTCGAAAAATTAAATAAAGTAAGGCTGCAAAATCCCGAGGATAAGAATCAAAGAAGAAAGCTCTATGCTTAGTGATATTATGGCAGATTAAAAACCGTTCTTCTTAATAAGAAACTACCGGTAAAAGTATAAACAACGTCAAGTGTGAATAAACAAACTCACTTTCACAAACAGGCAGTGGCGAACTCCAATTCCCGGAAGCTCGACAAGCAAGCGTGTGCGCACCGAGTAGAGCGTTGCCGTTAGCGCAGTGGAACCGGATCTCTGTACCGAGCCGTGTGCCCAGCCCGCTCGCGACCAGGCCGCGCCGGATGGGCAGTGGGGGACAGTGGACGTCTGCGGGGGAAGATCAACGGATTATTGTTAATCAAGGAATAATTATAGTGAAGGAAATACTGCTATGGAACTGGTTACACGTCCAAACTCCTCAGTTTAGAATTAGATAGATGTGATGAGCTCGGATTGTAAATCAATACGAGGTGTCAGGGACATCGACGCAAAGCCGGTTACTATGGATTCAGTACATGATTCTGAACCCCCCTGCGTTGAAATTTTTCTACGGTTATTTTGTCTGCTGAACTCATCACGTAATCTAATTGTTATCTCCATACCTTCAACAATAATTTCAACCTGATGGCTCTGCCTCGCAGGAGTCTCACAACGGTAGATGCCAGAGTCTTCTTTCACGGCGTTTATGATGCTAATCCTGTATTCCAACGCGCTGTCTCGACCAGGGTCTGTGGTCCAGCCTTCTATGTATTTGCGATCTGTCCTGGAAATTGCAAGCGTAAGCAAGAATCACAACACTATAAGCTATTTATATTAAGCAAAGAATTACCTAAACTCTTATTTACTCTCATAAATCTCTGGTCCCAAATTAGCGCACTGGCTGTATGAGTAGCCAGTTCCAATATTTTTTTCCGGGTCGGAGTACTTGCGGATTTGGAAGGACTTCCGGCACAGGAGATAACCTGAATTGTTTTTAAAGACTGGTGTGGTGGCATCTACATCGCCAAATGCGAACTACGCATCAAAGACCTGACGTCACACAAATCCTGCATCGCGCAATTAGAGTTTACCGCATGAACGACATATATAAGACTATCCTCCCTTTTCTATAGAGGATGACTGAACTTTATACCCTGTTCCTCATACCTCTAAAGTGGTAAACAATCATGGGGTCCAGATTACAATCACGTTTTCCCCATTTGAAGCGTGAGACTTTAGTCTAACCTCATCTAGGTCACATACTCGTAGTTAAAACCTACAAAGGGTAAAATACATCATCCTTGACTACGTGAATACTCACTCAGGATTATTAAGCGTGACGTTCCACTTAGGGTTGCCAAATCTCCTCATCCACAAGCACTCCATATGCAGGACTGTGCCAGGATACACTAGGAGCTTGCCGTCGTTGGTCTGTGCGATTGGACCCTGAGAGTGCCGGAACAAGATCGTAGGCCGCTTCTCCACTGAACAAATATTTTTTATGCCATGTAAAAAAATAAGGTACGATAGGCCACACGTCTGTGGTAGCAAAATCAGTTTAAGCGAGCCTCTTATTCTGTTGAAACTCCGTAATAGGATAGGCCAGCTCAAGGTCAAAGTGTTACTGACGATCGGTCTACTTTACGTTAGTTTCAGTTAACTTTTGGAATCACGGGCTTAACAAGCTATTCAAAAATCTTTACAAAAAAATACATTATTGCTTTACTAACTTGCATAGTCCATTTGCTGGTTAAGTCCAAAGCACGTTGGTTTGACACCATCCCATGACCCTCCGATACACTTGCGGGTTTGTGATCCTGTCATCGCATATTTACCGATATCACTGCATCTGGAAAACGAAAAGTTGAATGAAGTAATTAAAACGGATAGTAAGGTAGCTGGTAGATATATGTCAAGCGTACGAGCAGATCTCTAACAAAAGTTAGAAAATCTAAACTAAAAATGCAAGGCGATCGAATGCAAAAATTGAAGTAACAGGATTAGTTTAAAAGTAATTACTACCATTTTCTAAGGTTGGCTCCTATCTATACATATCCATGGTCACAAATAATGCATTTATCTTGATTAATTTACCTCGATGTTATCATAGCTCCTGCGGGAAAGTCAACCACCTCAGTGATCTGCATGTCATTGTAGAAGGCCACCACGTTGAGCTCGTCATTTTCAAACGTACAGGTGTTGTTGTTCTGTAACTCTTCATTTTGAGCTTCTAACTCTTCTGGAAATATAAAAAGTTCAACTGGCATCAGAACTATATGATTCATAGGACTTGATAGTGGCATCGTCCCAAGAAATAATGTTTACAAGATGTGACACACACATCACATCTTGTTTTGGAACACTTTGTTATTATAACACCTTGGTGATAAGCCTAGGCTTAATCTAGACCAGGGAAACTTTGAATTGGAAATAAAATTCTTTCATGTCATGTCGTTAGAAGTAATGACTTTAGGAACCCTCTAGAACTTCATCTACTATAACTTTAAAAAGTATAGATAATATATGTATCTTTTCCGAACTCACCACAGTTAAAACTCTTGCCAACCCAGTTCCCCTGTTCGCAGATCAGTTTCCATGTCGTCTTTTCTCCCATGATGGAAGCTATGCATCTGAACGTTATCTCGGTTCCATGGGGGTACCCTTCCACCCCCAAGGAGCTGTTCACCTCGGCTCCATCCCGGTATATCAGCGTACCCTGGACCCTTCAAGCAATTATTCCAAGATACTGAGGTATAAAAAATATTGATTACGTTATTTTGGCCACTGATGATCGAGGTTTGAAATTAATATAAATCTAGTTTGATAATATCGAGAACTTCAGTTAAAGGCTCCTAAAAGAGAAGCCTGATAAAGCTTATATTATCGTTAAAGTATGTTATTAGAAAGATCCGTCTGTATAGTTAATTTATTTATGATTTTATCATTTCACCAGTGGCCGTAACAAATATAGGTCAAAACTTATAATAGATCAAAAACTTGTAGAATATTATTAAAATTTCAAAATATTCCGTTGATAACACAACAAAACATGCACTAAAAGTCGAAATTTTTAAATAATTAGCAACCAAACAAAAGCTTGGCCAAGACATAAGAAGCCAGGTTACGGCCATACAATTAGCGTTCTTATTAACATAGACATAAAGTATATTTTTGAACGTTAACTAAGCCCTGCCTTCCGAGGATTTGTACCATGAAAGTGACCTTTAAACCCTTGAAAAAGTGAGAAAAAGTAGTGATGTGTTGGGAATGACTAAGATCTATGAAAATACGCAAACTGACATTGGCAAAAGTCCCAAATGCATTTTTTTTGGAGTAAGATACATTATTAAGTGATTTGAAATTCTTACTAGCACCAATATAGTAATTTTTTAAAGAGTCATCTCTCCCCGCGTTAGACCCTATATTCCCGGTCATTTACTAACTAGAATAACTAGCCACAGCGGCTGTAGGAAACCTTAGCATAAAAATAGCCACTCTACTTCAATAAAAAATTTCTTAGTCAAACCCATACCCTGGCCACACCAGACATCACCATAAAATGTCAAAACATGAAGTTACAGTTGATGAGCATGATCATCGATGAGCAAAGGGTGATGATGTGAGGTAGTTAAAGAAGCAAAATTTCGAACCTATAAGGCTCTCACCAGGGCTTGGCATCCCTGAACGCCTGGGTTCCCTTCAGTCTTCAGCGAGCAAATAAGAAACGCATATCTTTGCAAACACATTACTTCTTTTTTATCGCGGCTTGGTTCATCCTCTTGTGGATGACAGTGATTGGATGAAGGAAGCTGTGTTCAATTGTTTTGTCGAGAAATTCAAATATTCCAATTGATATTCTTGAAGAGACAATAAGTAGTTTAAAACTAAGCAATTAGCCATTTGGATTAAAAAAGTTTCTAAAGTTTTTAATCATTAAAGCCGGCAATCCTAACTTTTGTAGGCATAGCGATGGAAAATTACAAAATCTTATAGAAAATACTTGGGAAACAAGAGTTCTTGAACACAACTTGCTTCAAAACTTGCTTATCACATTGTACAACAGCAAACGTAAAGATAAAACAAAAAGAAACAAAACAAACAAATCGCTCCAAAGCGTTAGGATCTAACATTATTGATTCACTAAAATGTTTCTTATTTATTAGATATGACAGACTATTTTGCTATGACAACTGCAATGTTTGATCCTTTAACGTGATTTGGATGAGTGACGAAACAAAAAACACTTGAATTACATGTCTGTAAGCCATATTTCACAGTCTGCATATAATAGTATCAAATAAAACATCAAGTTAATCTAAATTGCAGTTGTGTTGGAGTTATCTTTCCTTTTCTATTAATATCGGTTGTTTTCAAAGAGATATATAAATGTGTGTATCTGTGTTATTATTCGACATTTTGAACACAATCATCGTACTTTAGCTATAAATCAAACAAGCATAAAAATTACAGGACCAAATATGGTACCCGGTACACCAAGAGTCACCAGTTTGAATTTTGACCCAGGATTACTCTATGTAGGTAGAACTGTTCTGTTTCTTAAATATTCATTTAGAGCTTGTTTATTTTGTCATAAATATGGCATAACATGACATGTATAAAATAAAATCCACATAGAAGCTACAATGAAAGCGTTTGGTCAAATTATACAAACGAACTCGAATGTCACAAACTAATCATGTTGATATTGTTTCAGCTTTTATTGATACATTCAGAGCTAATCACACATTACCTGACTTCTTGTGGATTCCTGCACAAAAAATTACAACGTTTTAAAACTTAATTCCTGATATATGTTTGATACCTGGCATAATTGATATTTCGGGACTTTTTGGAACAGATCTCCGTTTTTTATTTTTTTATTTATTCCAACTTTTATTCTGTAATGACTAGTCATTGAATGCTTATACTTTTTATTATGTTTTATGCATTGTCTTTCATACACGAAACCCTAAATATGACATAATAATTTACAGATAGCTCCCAATTGTTTTTTCTGTTCACTCTGCTACCCTCAAAGATTTGAACTCGTACACCCTACTACATAGTTGTAAATCACAAAAACCCCTGTCTCATTTCTATAGTAATCGATAACATGTGCTTAGCTCTTCCCTCTCTCTAGCAGTATTTTGGTCTGGGTTACCTCGCGGGCGGGCCGCAGTCCGTGTTGGTGGTGCTATCGATATCGGGCTCTAGCTCCGAAATGTCTTCTCTGACGATGTCGGAACCGCTCTGGTATTCAGAGGTTGGGCGTGGACGAGTAAGATTTGCTGAAACAAAAGACCAATTACCATTTAAATGCAAACATTTAACAAGATGAGCTCATCGCACATGGTGCAATATGAGGGCTTCATTTTCTAGTCTGTAAAGATCAAACGCGAAGAATGATTGACGCAATCCTGCATTAGAAATTTTGAATTCAGTGTTCAAGTTTCCAGCAGAAGATGATCGTTTATCGATACGACCCCATTGACAGAATAATTAATTAAGTATACAATTTGAACTTACCCAAAGGTCTACAAAAATCATGGACGGTCGGCTGTAGCCTGCCTAGATGGCAATTAAGTGTAGCAGGAGGTGATCTGCCAGGTTCGCAGGCTATGTTGACTGAAGATGCATGTGCTACTGTGAGTCCTGCTCGGTACCCTGCCTCGTAGGTAGCGCCGTGAAGCAATGGGAGTTCACAGGGAGCTGAAACATTGTTTTGGTGAAAGTAGTTGAATTTATATTCGACTGGTGTTACGAGTTGTAAAATGTTGTTACCAACCTGCTACACACTCTGGCATGCTGGTCACAGCCCACTCTCCAAGCCAGCAGCGTAAGTTGGTTGGTCCTTGCACGTTATATCTGAACAAATATGTTTTTAATTAGCAGTGTGGTCACACCTTTATTCTTTTGTTATCAATCAAATCAAACCAATGATCAAGTGGGATTTTTTTCAGAAAATAATCTAGAAACCAGAATTTGAGTAATTCGCGTCTTATTGAACCATCATAGTGATACTGCATTGACGTCTTTTGATTCACGTTTGAATAATTTCCGCACTTTGAGGCCCTGAATGTTTTCATCTGTCTCCCCAATTCGTAAATATTCCTTAACCTCCAATGAAAATAAACCACTCACCCATATTCACAAGAAAAGTGCACGACCTGTCCATTAGGCACAGGGTCGGTCTCATTCAGCTCCTTCTCGTCCTGTAGGTTGGAGCCTAAAACTTGGCTGGCCGTCATCGGATGACCAGCATCCGCGGCCATCGTGTAGATACCGTACTCCGTTGATGGAACGTGGCAGGGTACTGGAAAGTTGTTTTTGTACAAAATTTTATAACTGTTCTATATTTATTGAGCATTTACGCTTTACATCAATGTATTTCGTTATGGCAAGAGAGTCGAGTAAGTCCATTAGTACACAACCAATTTTTTTTTAAAGTATACATAGTTTTTTCTTTATTAGATTAAAACAACAGTTCATTGTTTATTGTAAGGTTTATTAGGGCCTGAGTTTAAAAGTGTGATAACTGACAACAATCCTGTAAGAAATAAGTGTCGATCGTTTACTTACGTATTTCACACTTAGGTTTCTCGGGTTTCCATCTTCCTCGTACACACTTAGCAGTTGCATTTGTTTCTAAGTTCAGTCCATAACCCTTTCCACAGGCCACACGAACTATTGTGCCTGAAACAAAAAAATATTTTATACTAATGACATTGGTTCTCAAACAAGAGTCGCTTAATCATTATCATTATCATCAGCATTTTGCCGTCCACTCCCGGATATGCCTTTCATATCTCAATTTATTTAGGTCTGTACTCGATCGTCAGTCAACCTCATCAAGCTGCTACCAGCCACCCTGCGTTGTCGTCACTCCAGCAAACATGTCTTAAAATTACATTTGTCTAAGAACTCCAATTGAATCAATAATAATATTGATTGAATCAGAAAAATAATATGATTTTAACAAATTACCTGAACTAAAAGTATTGTTAGGATCCCGGCCATACTTTACAATTTCAATATTCACAAAAGGTTCACTTTCAATAGGTTCACAAGGACTCTTAGGGCGTCCCTTTTTGCCCTTCTCGGTAGTGTTCTGGGCGCTTCCACCTTCGGCCAAGTCTTTACCATCAGTATCTGAATCATCACCTGTTGAGGATTGCTGCCTCCTGCCCCCTTTGCCTTCTCTGCCTCTGTAAATAATTTAAAAAAACAACTGACGATTCAAGCCATAAATATATTATATATATGTTTGAAGCGATATGTTATATTTTTATAGTATTTGTAAACATTTAACTGTTGTTTTAAGCACGTACGACAGAATAATATTAGGTTCTAATGCTTAAACTTACGTTTTAGGTATAGTGGCTGTAGTTTGATTCAACCTATCAGTTTTCCTACTCGTCCTTTTATCACGCTTGTCTAAAATATTATCAACTTCAGTAGAATTCGTCTTATTGTACTGTAACGGTACTACAGCCATTTCTTTACTATAATCTTTGTAAGTATCTTCTAAGTTAGGTTTTAAAGGTATCACTGCCATCTCCTTACTGTTTTCACAATCATCCTCACTATGCTTAGTGGTCAAAGGCGCTACTTTTAATAAATCTATATTTATTTCGTTATTCAATTTTGAGTCATCTGTTGATGGTTTTAAGGTCCAATTGTTAGTGTCAAATTCTTCGTTGTTAATTCCACGTTTGATTCTGGTTTTTGTTGTAATTTTAGAAGGAAGTTTTGTTACTGAATCAATTTTACTTTCATCACCTTCCAATTCTAGATCCACTTCCTTTTTTTCATCCGATCCTTCAAATTCAAAATCAGTCTCATCCTCTTCAACACCTGTTTCCTTCCTTTTTTTGGTATCATCAGCATTTTTATTCAAGAACCCTTTCCGCCTTTTATCAACATATCTTTCAAAGTACTCATGTTTTAGCTTATTGATATTGTCAGCATTACTATCTGTACTTAAACTATGATCTCCAAACATTCCTCCTTTGAGTACAGTTACATGAGAAAGCTCATCTTCTTCTTCATCAGAATTTTCATATTCTGACGTTTCTTCATGATGTACAATATCATCTTCTTCTGGTTCATACACAGGTTGATATGAATATAATCTATGACCTACTGGTTCTCCATGCACATTATAAATAGTGTATACCGCAGTTGGAAAGTTTTCATCATTCTTCTCTACACTGGTAGGTGGTTCCATTTCTTCTTCAAAATCAAACTTCTTCATAATCTTGAAGTTTGCATGTCGTAGAGTAGGTTTGGAACTACCATGGTTATATTTGTCATAGAGGTGGTCGAGGTATTGTTGGGACGGATCTGATTGGTGACGAAGGTTGTTGTAATACTGTCTGTAGGCGGATCTTCGATGTCGAGTTTCAGGTTCTGAGATTGAGCGGCGTCTTCGGCTCCAGCGGATCCGTGGATGCTGGTAGAGTGTGCATCTGGAAATGAAAGTATAATGAGTTAATTTTATACGATGAGGACAAAATTATTAGATATAAATCTAGATTATGGACTTACTTAGGTAGTTCTCTGGGACTCCAGTGACCTCCAACGCAAGTGGCTCCTGGTGGCCCTTCCGACAGCACATATCCTTTTTCACATTCATACATTATCTGTTTGTTGTTTACTACCTGAAAAAAAAAATATTTTCAAAATAAAACCGATAATTTCGAGATTTGTAATTATTTTAAAGTTAAACAGGTACTTACCTTTTTTACGTAAGGTCGGTAGTCATATAACCCCATGTTACCTACAAGTAGAACTTTACCGTTTTCTATGTAACCGGGGAATGGACAGAATACTGAAACAAAAGATATGTATTTTATTGAATAGTTTTTTTTTATGTTATTCATTACCGGCCGAATCCAATAACCTGTCTATCACCAATTTTGGGGATCCTGCCGTTTTACCGAAAAGATTTTGCCCAAATTTCACTACCCAAACAAATTTTCGCAACCTTTTTTTATACCAATGCAATGTTTGGAATGATTTTAGTACGCACATTTTCATTTGGTCAAAGTTTTACTTGGCAGAATATTATCAAGGATAATGTCATTTAGCCATTTGGTCTTTAATCAAATGATTTATTACAGCAAACAATCTTTAGACAATAAACGTTTGGTCAGTTAGTTATGGAACTAGTTAGAGTAGGTTACGACTAGATTATAATTATAGAAAAAAAATATGGAAAAAAAACAGGCTACCCGAAACTGAACTAGTTAGACGAGATTAATTATTAAAAAAATGCTACTAACTAAATAAAAATAATACTACCAGAATAGTTAATATTAATATTATTACCTGTTTAGGATTTGTCCCAAGTGGAAAAAACGTCTTTATTTTGCGTAAAATGAGTTATTCCAACTGAAATATTTGACTAAATAAAAATTGGTAAAAGTACTAGTTGGTAAACAAGTTATTGTTTAAACGTTCACTTGCAAAACATTAGGTTTGCGTTACAATTATTTGGGAAGAGATTTTTTGCTAAGTAATAAGTTGGCAAATGAAATTATGCGGAAAATTGTTTGAGAAGTGATAATTTGGCAATTTCTTTTCGATGAAACAAGGGAGACCCCCAATTTTGGCATATTGGAGATAGAAAAACCTCTCTATCTATGGTTTTAACGTCCCAATAATTTGTGAGCGAACCCTATATTCATAATTCCGGGTGTAAAGGCATCGACGCGCAAGCCAGCACCATGAATTCAGTACATGACTAGATCCACCAGAGTTGAGATTTTCGTCAGTTAGTTCTAAATTATCTTCTGTTTCATACAAAAGTGCTACACAGTCAAAGTGTATGGAACAGCATCATTCTAGAATCATGGTAACAGTTAGCGCATTTATGTCTCATGTATCCCACTGTGTATTTTTACCACCCACCTTCTTCGCACTTAGGCGTATCTCCGCTCCATACACCAAACGAACACACAACGATGGGGTTTCCCTTCAGCTCGTACCCATCCTTGCATCGGAACCGCGCCTTCATGCCATGCTCCGTCTTGGGCGCGATGACCATGCCGTTACGAGGAAACTTGGGCATTTTTTTACACCTGCCGAAATGAAGAAGGTAGATTTTAGTCTCGAGATTTCTTTACGAAACTCACTCATTACAAATCTTCGCTTTCTTAATGTATCTGGGTAATGTAGTACTACTGGATACAATAATCGACTGTTTGTAACTGGATAAAGTTAAATGGGTTACCAAACCGAACATATTCATTGTGAACAACACAATGATGCCATGTTGAAATTCATTACTATAACTTGTCTGACTGGGCCCGGAACAATCTAGCCTTTGGATATCAAGACCTCACGTAATGAATAGGCAGATATAGATGAGGTAGCCGTTGCGGAGAATACAGTAAGTACAGTTAATATTCTTCACAAAGCAACGGCTTATCCAAACTGGATCTAGGTAGATGATGCTAAAGATAAACTAACCTGGCTGGCTGACACCTGGGTATCTGTGTCCACGTGCCATTGTTACACGTCACTGCAGCGTTGCTTGACGGAAACTCGTAATTCTTTTCGCAATCAACCACTATTATTTCACCTACAGAAAACAAAAATACATTGTCAGTTTCTTCTTTAGTAGTAGTGTATTAGTAGTTAGTGTGAGAAGTGATAGCCTAGTGGTGTGACCGTCGGACTGCCAAGTCATAGGTCTCGAGTTCGAACCCAAGGCACGCACCTCTGACTTTTCGGATTCTTGTGCGTATTGTATAATTATCAGTTGCTTCAAAAACAGTGAAGGAAAACATCGTGAGGAAACCATGCCTGAGAGATATTTCTCGACCGCATGTGAAGACAAGTCAGAGACCCATGGGCGGCTTTAAAACTCTGACTCCAGGTTAGTTACTAACCACACGAAAAGAAGAACAAGTAGTTAGTGAGTCATTTAATTTAGTAACTAGTGTCAATCGTTGTATAATAATATTGTTTTTATGCATTGATAACGAAAAACAGACACGGAGAATAAAGAAGTTACCAAAGACGTGATAATTCCTATTGGCTCAGCAATAATTTACTGTACTAATCTGCGTTCGCAATTAATTTGCCAAACAAGTAAACAAACACGAGTTTTAGGAAAAACGACTGTAAAAAGTACACTATAAGGTTCAGTTTGCGCTACAACTTCATATTTGTTTTTTATGACTTTTTCAACAGTGCTAGTCAGTCTAAAATCAACTTTGTTTACACTAGCATAAAGTTGATGTCTGTCTAAGTGGAAAACTCGTGTTTGTTTACATGTTTGGCAAATAAATTATTATTATTTTACAGATTATGTAGATAGATGTATAAAATACTAATACAAATCTCAGATATAAATTTAGAAATTTTGCAACCTTTGCATGGAGCTTATTTGCATTTATGAAAGTATTCTTACCATGCTGCACCATAGTGGAGCTGCCAACAATCTGCGTATTCGCCTCCTGGGTGGTGTTATCTCCCGTCTTGTTCTCCACCAGCACCACCCGACCCTGGGACACGTGGGGCACCACACACGGCGCTGAAAGATGAAAGCATATACAATAAAGAATCAATGTGTGGCGGCATCTATATCGCCACATGCGAACTACGCATCAAAGACCTGACGTCACACAAAATCATGACGTCACACAAATCTTGCATCGCGCAATAAGAGTTTACCGTGCGAAAGACATATATCGTTGACTATCCGACATCAATCGTTGGGTAGTTGCATACCAGGCAGGACACACGTCTGATCGCAGGATCCTCCCTTTTCTATAGAGGATGAGTGAATTTACACCCTGTTCCTCATACTTCAGTAACTCAATTATGACATGATTTTAATATAAGCTCCTTACCTAAGCACATAGGCAGTGGATGACTCCAAGTCCCATCACTCTGGCAGATCGCAGAGCCATTGCCCTCCATCTTCATGCCATCCTGGCACCTAAAGATGATGGAGGCACCCAGCCCCGTGCCAGAGGAGATGTTCTCCAGCCAGCCGTTCCAGAGCTGGCCTGGGTGTCCACAGTTTATTTCTGGAAGTAAATGAGGTACAGCAGTAAGTTATTTTGTTTTAATTGTACTCGAATCAAGTTGTTGAGGGTGTGAATATTTTCAAGTCACTTATCATCAAAGTAGTCGATTGCATCGTCTTCTTTCTAAGTAATTTTCTTCACTCAGACCATCCATTCAACCAAGGTGTTAGCATATGTATTTCAGTTTTAAGGCGTTGAATCTAAGACAGTATAGGTACTTGAATATGATAGGATGTTACTCGTAGTTTTAAGGAATTTTATTTACCTTTGCACATCGGCTGCCCACCAGACCACTTCTTGTCGGCGCCGCATCTCCTGGTTGCGTCTCCCACAAGCCGGTATCCGTACTTGCATTCGTACGAGACGACCGAATTGTACGCGCAAGACGTGTACACTGCCTTGCCGTGGCGCGGCGCCTCGGGCGGCGGGCACTGCACCTGCGTTACCACTAGATGGCGACATGCGTCGCTTTAACAATACCCGAACAAAACATAGATGGCGTTCATACCAAATTTTCAACCATGCAAAATACGAGTACATGCAAAAATAAAACAAACTCCATTTTGTTGTACATTTATTTCACTACAGCGTTTAAAGATAGAAATTTACAATAAACATCAAGTACTACTAACATTGCTATATCATCTAATAGTCAGATAGGCAGTAAACGACAATTTTTTATCATGGCCACAGAAAGAAACAACTTTTGAAGTTGCGGAAAACGATAGCTTCATAGAATTTGAAGGTGATAACGTTTCTATAATAACATTACTTTTGATATACTACGTAATGTAATGGATGCTCAAACTGTCCCGGCATCTCCTTCTAAGCAGCATTAAAAGGAGAAAAAACAATCAGAAAAATCCATTTTTGGGCAAATTTCAGAGGAATTCCCACTTTTGACAAAGAAATCCCACCCGAAAAAAAAATTTGGTTTTCCTGAACCCAATTAATAATATTAACAAAATGTTCTACAATCTCAGATTTTAAATAATAAACTTTTACAACTACAATAATTAATTAATCCAATTTGAAAACCTATCTTCGAAAACAACCAATAAAAAGTGGGATTTCCATATATTGCGTCATGACAATGAAATTGCTCCGATGATAGCCATGATAATCATTTGTTTAAGCGTCATGCGAACTATACCGATGTAATGTAGGACGAGAACCGGTACCATGCAACATTCCAAAATGAAGGACAACACTGAAATCGGCAACTACATTGTCACGAAGCAAGACCACTCGCGGAGAATTTAAAAAATATCTTGGGGTCTTGATGATGAGTCTCTGGATCCAAACTGCTTCTTAAAGTCGTATCTATAGCCCAATTTCTGGTTGAAAAGAGATTTTCTTTGTAATGGCATAATGTTAAAATGTTGTGTTATTTTATGGTTTATTAGAACAGTAGTTTTCAAAATCAGCTTCGTCCTAACTATACACATACTAGTCTGTCTTGAATTTTATAATCATCGCTATCCTCCCCAAGCGGTCTCCTTAATAGTCAACTTAGTTTTAAGATCCACGAACCCGCATGTGATCAAATGATGTAATCTTAAATCGATTATAGCCATTATTTCAATATCATAACCCCAAAAGTGACTCATCATCAAGATCCCTCAAAAAGGGTCCAAATAAAGGTCTACTTACGGACGCAGGTTGGTAGCTCCTTAGGTGCCCACGCGCCGTCGGCTTGGCAGTACCGTTCGGCCTTGCCGACGAGCTCGAAGCCTTGTCCACACTGGACCACGGCTCGGCAGCCGAAGGTGTGACAATCAGCTGTCACCCAACCGTGAGGAACGTCTCCTGGCTCACCGCAGGAACGAGCTGAAGATATGATATTGTTTGATGTAAAAAAAAAAAGTATTATTTTTTTTATAGCAGATTTGTTTCTCAACCCACACTAAGTACTACGTATCCTGTAAACCTAAATACATTAATCGAGGGATGGATAGTAAAAACTGAACACTTTGGTAAATGTGGGTACATAATCGGAACAGTTTCTTAGACTTTGTCAAAATTCACTGTGATATTTCTCATGGTAGGTGGTTACATCACGTCTTATAAAACACTGGCTGCAATGTTTTAAAGCTGGTCATGAAAACGCTATAACCTTTATAAACATTATTTTTAATGGAAGTATAATACTCACGTTCGCAGCTAATATCAGGTCCATACCAAGATGCTTGACCATCGATGGCCAGGCACTTGGCTCTAGGGAAGCCATTCGTCACGTAACCAGTATGACAGTTATACTGGACTGTAGCATCGAGGTCGAAAGTCGCTTGTTCAGGAAGAGCGGAGTGACGTGCGTGCTCGATCGTTGGCGGTTGAAGGCAATAGACTGCGAAACCAGATGGAGAGTTGGTAATTAGTTATACAGTACCCAGCCATTAATATGGACATCAAATTTTTGAAAAAGTTCGGCTTTTGTAGAATGGCTTCTCTGTCACTCATAACTGTGTGACAGTCTACTTCTAAAGCTCTATGTGTCAATTAAAACGCTCGGGTAGTGTACAAGATTTTGCACAAAGTATGTCGTCTAAGTAAAACAAAGTTTGATCTTGATTATTGAATATCAGATAAAGCGGTTAGAACTTTATTGAGGTCGTGTTTGTACTTAGTTTGTGCTAAGTTTTAAGTGGGCAATATAATGTCCCTTTTGTATCGCTTTGTGTAGATTCAGAACAGATTTGCTGGTATATTTGATAATAAGCGTGACCTTTATCTATCTGTATTCCGCCCCACTTAACTTTGCTGTGACAATAATGAGTAAAAAAAATGCCTGTGTGTATTAGTTACATGTTTATTAATACATACTATTCTCCTTGCAGGCTGGTGGCTGACCAGCCCACTTGCCATCCGCCTGACAGCTCCTGCTCTGTAGACCCACGACGTGGTACCCATGGGGACAGGAGTATACCGCTCTGAGGATGATGAAATTCAGTTAGTGGTAGGGATAAAAACTAGAATACGTATTTCATTTTTAAAACAGTACGAAGAAATGTTGATGCGATTCAAATATGTAGTTAGAGAACACACAACAGAAATATATAAAATTCAAGTTTTAAAGTAATGTTAGAAATTAACTTAAGGAAAATTGTACTGATAATGAAGTTCAATTGCCATGAAAGGACTTCAAGAACTTGGGAAAAGGCTTGAACGGTTACATAAAAAGGAAAGTAAACATACTTATCGCCGAAAAGCCTTCCAGTTAGGGTAACCTTCCCGATTTCGGGCTGCGTTAGTTCAGGACATTCGCGATCTGAAACAAGCGAAAATAATTTGTAAGTTTTAAGCTTCGATCAATAATGCACTAGATACACTATCCCATACAAAAGTTCTCTTAAAACTGTCGCCAATTGTGTTTACGTACTTCTAGTTTAAATAAATATACATTAATGTAAATTCAACCTTCAATGCAATGCTTAAAGTTGTATTCACAAAAATATGTACAAAAAACAAAAAAGTCAAACATACATCAAAACAAATTCAACCTTACACGCTTGTTTTAAAATTCGAATTACAAAGTGCTAATAAAAGCAATAAAAATTTATGACAGAGGCTCGCCGCTTGGACATGGAATGAGTGGAGTCGAAATGTGTTAATATTTATTTCTATTAAATATAGAAAAAAATAATTTATACTAACAAATTCAGTTTAGCCTTGACACTCAAACATAAAGTTTAAGGCATACAATGGCAAAATTAAATCTTTCTGTCGTCGGAGATACAAATATTTAATTACAATGGCAAAATTAAATCTTTCTGTCATCGGAGAAACAAATATTTAAATACAATGGTAAAATTAAATCTTTCTGTCGTCGGAGAAACAAATAATTATAATGTCATGTTGCTTGAAAATAAAAAGTCAATTTTATATAAGTTCAAAAATACTTATTGTTACTGTTATACTGTTTTTAGTAATCTACGCCTTTGCGTGTTTCCAGTTATGTCCAATCTACTCGTATTAAAATGAATCGAACAAATTGACGAATTTTTATAAGGCTTATACATTTCTTTTCCTCTTTCTTTCGCGACAGTAGATACCCATTCTACACAGCGAAATGGGTCGCTAGGAAATCTACAAACAGAAATAAAATATAAAATAACAATACTACACCATGCATTCCCTGTTCCAGAACAGTCGATGTTTGTTACAAAAGTTGGTAGTTGTCACAAACATTGGTCAAACAATCATAATATTTGATAATTGATTTATATTTACTATTTAATTCTGTTTTTATTTTATGAAAAACACTTACTGATAATAAACTTACCGAAAAAATAAATATTTCTTCCAAAATCTTGGTGTTACGGTGGTTATTTACAAATTTTTTGAACGCGTACTGCGGCATTTTGACGTCTTAACGTTGGCTATGATTGGACCATACTAATTTGAAATAAGACCACAACCGAATCTGTGCTCTTATTTTTCGGTCCGTTTTTGAAGCGCTTACCGGGAATCTAGTGCATTATTGATCGAAGGTTTTAAGGGTAATTGAGGTCCGTGGGCTTAATTGAATATAATTTTAATTTTCAACTTGTTCGAGTTGCCAATTAGATATTCCTCATTCTCGCTTTTTAATTTGACCATTGTGTATGTCTGCCGCTATTTTAAGTAATTGCAATACACGCAACTGTGTAATGGTAACAGTAGTCGATGTTATGTGATATTATTCAAAATTATTCATGTATAATTTCCATCTCACAAAATAAAACAATCCACCATTACGATACAAATACTTCATAAGTCCACAAATCTTATCCTACCCGCCATTGCTTATTAAAACAATAGGCGGCTTTATCCCGGCATTCCCACAATGGACGCGTGGGATCATAAACAGCTGTTATCAGTATTCCAATTCAGTTCAGTTATTTACTGGGCTCAGTAAATTCGCGAAATAATTTGTATTTGTTAATTTTGTCGGCTTTGCTTTTGTGTTTGACTACTAATTAATTAACTTCTGTAAGGGTGGGTTAGATTGGTGTGTGGTTCCAAGTAGGTAAGTACCTATATTATTGTTTAGATTGGGAAAGTTCTGAAAATGGCTCGTGTAAATATAAAACTATGAGATAAGGGTTTGTTAAACTTGTTCTGAATTTTGTCTGACCGTTGGTCTATTTGCGTAGGTGTCTCAACTAATGTACGAGTAACTTATTTAGCAGATTTATTTTCCATAAATGTGATTGACTTGAAGTTGTTGGGATTCTGGCGCATGAGCCCAAATTAGGTATATATATGTTTTTCTAAGATACCTAAAATCTCAGACCAAATAAAAAACCAAGATATAGCGCTGCGTACAATACAGTGAAGCATAGCCAAAACTACACCTCCACTCTGTGCATAAACGCTCACACGCACACATTTACAACCTTTTACAATCTAACTACACCTCACTAAGTCACGTTTAAGAAATCGGCCTCAAGTCACTGTTGACAGCGCTGTCTTGGTTTTTTATTTGACCTAAAACTCTGTAACTAAGAACTACCAATTTTACTATGAAATCTTTTGGAGACATTAGGTAAAATAACACTAGTCCCATTATTAATAGAGTAATCAATCAGACACCAATAGTAGCAAAGCGTCGAACAATAGAGACAGAGCCGAGACAGACAGGGGCCGATGTAATGGCTGACTCTGTGTTTACCCTGTTAACTGTCGCGACTGTACGCTATCTAGATTCAATTAAAAGGATAAATGGACCTGAAGCTTTTAGCTATAAAATAAATAGATTGCTAGATAATGACAGATACTTGTTTGTTCAAATCCGGGTAAGGACCAATGAGACTTTTTCAATTAATATTACATACATGTACTTTCTGAGTTTATCTTGGACATTACTGACATTGGTGAAGGAAAACATCGTGAGGAAACCTGGACTTATAGTTAATATGTCTGAAATCGACAACCCGTCTTGAGCAAGCGTGGTGATCAATGCTCGTGACTTCTCTGTATGAGAACAGGCCTTTGCCCTGCAGGGGGACATTATTGGGCTGGTATTATTATTAAATATTCTGTGTGTACTTATATACCTAAGTCAATAGATTGAAGTGCGGTGGTTTTCTCGATTTTGGTTCGGACTAGGATGAACTCTTAGCTAAGTAATAACAGCCGCACGGGTCGATCCATCAGTTTAAGCTACGCTTGCCGGGGTTGGTCCGTGGATGGGTGACCATCTTTACGTACTGAGACTCCTCCGTGCCTCGGAAAGCACGTTAAGCCGTTGGGCCCGGCTGTCATTCATTTATCTTTTGACGAGCGTTACGGGTCGTCACAAGCCTGAAAGTCTGACAACCAGTCTTACCAAGGGGTATCGTATTACCCAGTTACTTGGTACAACCAAGTAGGGGTCTGATAGGCAGTCGCTCCATGTAAAATACTGGTAATCAGCTGCATCCGGTTATACTGGAAGCCGACCACAACATGGTTGGGAAGAGGCTAGGCAGTTTGCTTCGGATGATACTTGATTCTAGGATGTCACGATGTGAATAAGTTTATGAATGCCGATAAAACGAGTTCATAAGACGATGTTGTGTGATTGGTTGCTATGTGATTGTTGGCAGGCGGTGATATTCAGTTAAAAGGCCGGGCAAACCAGATCCCAATTGAATGTATTTATTAGACGTCTGCCTTATTGGTCTAGTTAGTTGCAAGCGCTACTGCTGTGTATGAGGTCCTTGGTTCAATTCTCAGGTCGGGCCAAGTGTTATTGAGTTTTCCATCAGAAATTTCTCAGTAACAGCTCTGAGTCTGGATTTGTGCCAGGTTGATAGCAATAATAGGCTCGCTCCGTATTACATGGTGTAGTAAAGTACACCTCTGCCTAACTCTTCAGAGACTACTGATGTTATGTTATACTTCCGTGTCGCAGTAAGATAGCAGAATCCTAATTAAGCGCTTTCTAAGTTAGATAAGTATGAGAATACAATGCTATCTCCTTGTCGGTTTTATAAAGTAGTTTAATAAATGAAGTTGGAACTGCGGCCTTTACTAACGAAAAGTGTTTTCGGGATGGGTCCCACCATATAAAACAAAATACGAGTATGTACCAAATATTATAAAAAAATACAGAAACCAAATGTTTAAAAGGAAACTGACCTATTACTTGATAATGTAATGTGTGTTTCATGTAATTAATGATTTTTTAATGTATTTCTTTATTAATATGCTAGCTTTAATTTCTGTTTTCTTTTTTTTTTTTTTTTTTTTTGTTAATTTTATTTTGAAGTTACCTATAGGTTTTCTTTCGATTTTTTTGATTGTTCGCATGCCTAATTGGTAGATTGATGATCTCAACATTTTGTAAGACACCTTTATTTATGTATTTACTTTCAAAGCAAAAAATGGCCGCTTTTTTATGAAACTGTTAGATGTAGGTACAAATTTTGAAAAAGGCATGTTTTTAATCGATCCTCAAATTACCTGTACTGAGTTGAAGGCTATGGCTCACCCTCAGTTACTTAAAAAAAAAAAAAAAATGCTAAAAAATAAAAGCAAAATGTAGGTGCCTACTATAAGTTACCTCTGCCTAACCCTTGATGTGATGTTTATGTTATTTGTCAAAGTTCATTGCAAGCAGCATACCACGAAATCCGATTCCTTAAAGTGCATATTATCTGAAATGTCCAAAAAAATAAGCGCTCTAATGAACTACTATTCCACAAGTCGTTGGTAATAAAAACACCCCTTTTTACTCCAGTCCAGTCGAGGAGAATATAAAAAAAAACAATTGCCAGCTCCGCTAAAATGAATACGACCACTTGATATAAATTTTATAGCAGAGAAGCATAAAGTGACATAAAAACTGTCGGGTCGAAAGTGCCCAGACGGCGAGGAATAAAAATTATGTCAAACTAAGTTTTGCTACTAGGGTTTATGTAACTGCGTCGGTTTATTAAAGAAAAATAGTTTGCAATTTTATGTTAGCATAATAATAGCATAATCAACTTATTATATTCCCAGTGCTGGGACACTGGCCTCCTCTCTGTGAGAGGGAGTGAGCCGTAATGTACACACGGCTACACATCAAGCTATAATTGCCAGTATAAGCTGACCTCACATTGGACGGAAATCCTATACTATGCGAGATCAGCATAAACTGGAAATGTATGGCTTGATGTGTAGCCGTGTGTACCACGCGGGCCCAGTGGGGGTTGGTGGATATCACATATCTTCGAATTTTTGATTCTAGGACATGCCGGTTTCCTCACGATGTTTTCCTTCACCAATCTTATGTTGTTAGTAGTAGTATTGGGTTCCCATCTATGAAATTGGCGTTTTTTTTTCTCACAAATAGAGAACCTCGTCACTTCTATGATTTAAAATATTCATCAATTGCTTGGTATTATATCGAATAATGACCATCATAGACAACTACCAATAGTAAAAAAACCTTATTACTTATAGTTTTCTAAACATAAAAAATACCTTAATAATGACTCCTCATTTTGTTAGCAGAAATGACCACCATTTGTTTTAACTTGGCCAAAACTTATTTTTGTCGCTTAATCTAAGTGGCTTATTACGTTATCTTAGTTTTTAAACATTAGTGCATAAAAGTTTAAAAAAAAAGTGTTCATAGTGTTGGTTGCTATATAAATTAAGACAAAGTTTGTATGAAAAATGCAACTTCTTTAAAATTCTCCATACAAAACGCTGATTTCATAGGTGGGGACCTAATATACGTCCGTACACCCTGGGCAATCAACCTGACAGTTCCTTGCTGTCTAGCCATTTCCTATCTATGTTGGGGTCCACTTCCTATTTACCGTTACCCGGATGCAGCAGTATACGTGTATTTTACATGGTTTGCCTCTACCTCGTCGTCTGACCTCTACTACACCCCAGTTACTGGGTAACACGATACTCCATTCTAAGACTGGTTGGTAGACTTTTGATTCGGGGCTTCAGACTATCCGTAACGATTGTCATCCCGGCTGTCATTTGTAGACCTTTGCTAAAGTCAAAGTCAAATCATTTATTTCAAATAGGCCCTTGTAAGCGTAGGCACTTTTGAACGCTACAAATGACAGACGGATCAACGGCTTTTCGAGGCACGAAGGGGTCTCAGGACGAAACATGTTCGGCTGTTAAATTATCTATTTTGCAAAAGACATTTAGGTACTTCGTTTCAAAGGAAATAAAACTCACTTTTGCATTTAATAAAAATGTCAAAGCAAAGGAAATTGGAGATAGATTTATAATCACACTACACTACATTCCACTACAGAAATGCTCTAAGGACTTAATCCGTAGACGAATCTAGGAGAAAAAGCTAGCAATCAATATACTTAATGAATTTCATTTCAATTTAAACGTGAGCAGTGTTTCAATTGGATCTATCTTACTCCTTTTACATTTTAGTCTGTCGAGCTAAAGGCGTTGGCGTAAGTTTTACACATTTTATTGAATAGCACGTAGAATATCGCCTCGCTCTATGTTGGTTTAACTAAATAAAACTTCTTACGTGTCGTTGGCAATCTATTTAGATTGAGTCGGAACAAAATTTAGCTTTAGATTTACGAAATTGGCGCCATCGGTAGCTCCCATCAGTCCCTGTAACGTGCAGGCGACAATAAAAAACAGTACCCTAATTGCGTAGGTATTCAATCACATTCAGAATGATTTTGAAGGATATTGCTAATCCATTTTGCTTCATATATTCGACGTAAATAACAAAATGAATCAAACTCACAGCATTTATTTCAATTAAACCATTTACAGGCACTTTTGAATTGTCAAGGAATCGGTCACCCAAGTAACACATCAAAGCAGTGTAGCGGCCGACTTACAGCATTGCAGTCAGAAATATAAAGCTAGTTCCCCATGCCAAAGCGTAGTACTCGTAGGTATGGAGAAGAACGGGCAAGAAACTCCACGGACACTCTTCTTCAAATAAATTCTTACAAAATATTGGTTACATCATTGTTGTTGAAATTAAACATTTGAAAACAATGTAGAATAACGTGCACGTTAGAAGCGTCCGTAATAAAACTTTTTACAAAAAAAAAGCAACCGACTTCCGAAAAAAAAACACTACAAAGCGAAAAATTACTTTAATTTCGGAAGTCGGTGTCTTTGGTTTTGAATTTTCGTTTTTTGCCACCGACTTCCGAAATTAAAGTAATTTTTCACTTTGTAGTGTTTTTTTTCGGAAGTCAGTTGTTTTTTTTTTGGAAAAAGTTTTTATTTATCAGTTTTTAGTTGTGGTACCTACCCCACACAAGTTCGAATACCATGTAAATAACAGTCACAGGAAGTTATCATCCATATATAATAAGTGGGAAAAATACGTATTATTGAAGCTTACTCAAAAACTATCCCAGCAAAGTTAATAAAATTTATATGGGACCAATCCGGGAGTATACCCTTTCAAACAAAAAAAATATTTTCAAAATCGGTCCACAATTGACGAAGAAATCGAAGGACATACTAGAAAAAAAAAACATAGGTACATACGCGTCGAACATATAACCTCCTCCTTTTTGGAAGTCGGTTAAAAAAGATAAAACAAAGAACAATTAATTAAAAAAAATGAATCAGCCAAGAGTTGACCAGTCCCAACTGACGGCGCCCGACACGTATTTTTTCTTTTTTTACGTAATATAAAGATTACGGCGATACATTGAGTTAAAATGTGCCATGACGTCACGAGCATGTAGATTTTGTACTTGTGACGTAGCGAACTAAACCCCCACTCCCGAACTTAAAATGCGTTTTATCTAAGTATTTTTTTTACTAATATGATAAAGCAAAAAATACGTGTCTAATATTTTTTTATTGTCTGACTGACGGACTTATTAGAATTTCTTTTTTTTACCCAGGCATCATTCCTATTATCCCAGGTCTAAGAACATTATCAACAAAATATGTAGGAGTATTTCAAAATATATTGACAGCAGACCGGTCCGCCTGTTGGTCTAGTGGGCGTATTCACAGGTCGGGCATAGTTTTATGAGATTTTTCTATCTACATTTTTTTTGTAGCAACCCGGAGTCTGTGTTTGTGCCCAGTTGATGGTTATAGACTCGCCCCAACCTTACACGCGACTTAAATAATATAACTGGCGAAATGTGAGTGTAGCCACAATATAGGTACATCTCTGTCTAACCCTTTGCGGAAACAAGGCGTAATAATGGTAAGGGTATGTTATTGACAGCTCTTTGTGATCACTATAGTTCGTTGAAACAAATATCTTCACAGCCTCAAACTTCGGCAACTAAACCTCTGGCTGTAAATTCGCCAATTCACAAATAAATTGACAACTTAAAACGCTTGGAAATACTCCTAGCTGGCGCCACCTGTCGTTAGAAAAACTCGATAGATATAAATGGCCATATCTGTCGCACAATCCCCAAAGCCTAGAGGCATTCGGGAGATAAATCACTAATCCGTAAAGCCTCGAGACAAACTCTTGGATTCAGGAAATTCAGGACGCTTCCTTAAGGTAGGTAGGTATATATCTGCCTAGCCTTTTCCCAACTATGTTGGGGTCGGCTTCTAGTTTAACCGGATACACTTGAATACCAGTATTTTACATGGAGCGACTGCCTCGGACCTCCACAACTCAGTAACTGGGTAATACAATACCCCTTAGTAAGACTGGTTAACAGACCACAGTTTCGGGCTTCTGACGACCTTATGGATTCGTCATGTCTGTCTGTCTGTCCGTCCGTATGTCACAGCCACTTTTTTCCGAAACTATAAGAACTATACTGTTGAAACTTGGTAAGTAGATGTATTCTGTTAACCGCATTAAGATTTTCATACAAAAATAAAAATAAAAACAATAAATTATGGGGGTGCCCCATACTTAGAACTGAAACACACAATTTTTTTTTCATCCCACCCTTACGTGTGGGGTATTTATGGATAGGTCTTCAAAAATGATATTGAAGTTTCTAATATATTTTTTTTCTAAACTGAATAGTTTGCGCGAATGACACTTCCAAAGTGGTAAAATGTGTGCCCCCCCCTGTAACTTCTAAAATAAAAGAATGATAAAACTAAAAAAAAAATATGATGTACATTACCATGTAAACTTCCACCGAAAATTATTTTGAACGAGATCTAGTAAGTAGTTTTTTTTTAATACGTCTTAAATCGTAAACCGCAATTTACACTTACTGCTACGGAACCCTTCATGGGTGAGTCCGACTCGCACTTGGCCGCTTTTTCTTTTTTTACGTAATCTAAAGATTACGGCGATACATTCATTCTGCCTAACCTTTTCCCAACTATGTTTTGGTCGGCTTCCAGTCTAACCGGATGCTGCTGAATACCAGTATTTTGCATGGAGCGACTGCCTATCTGACCTCCACAACCCAGTAACTGGGTAATACGATACCCCTTGGTAAGACTGGTGTCAGACTTTCGGGCTTCTGACGACTCGTAACGACTGTCAAAGATCCACGAATGACAGCCGGGACCAACGGCTTAACGTGCTTAGATTACGGCGATACATTGAGGTAAAATGTGCCATGGCGTCACGAGTTTGTAGATTTTATACATACTAGTGACGTAGTGACCCCCACTCCCCAACTTAAAATGCGATTTATCTAAGTAATTTTTATTAATATGATAAAGCAAAAAATACGTGTCTAATATTGTTTTAATAACTGACTGACGGACTAATTAAAATTTCATTTTTTTTACCCAGGCATCATCCCTATTACTTTCAACTAGAACATTATTAATCTAAAACAAGAAGATACTTAATTAATTAATTTAGCTTTCCTGCTCCGTCCATTATCTGAGCGTTTGTGATTTGTTAAATTTCTTTCAAACGAAACTTTTTGAAACGTACCTAGATTTTAATTAAAGTTACTGATGAATGGTCGAATTTGAATCCGTCACGGATTTAAATGGCGCCATTTTTTTGGGAGCGGGAAAGCGTGAATCGTTTGTAGAGCTTTTGTTTCATAGACAATTTTCTAAGATTTATAGATAGTGTCTGTGGTTCGGCTGGTTGCTATTAGTCTATTGGTAACTCTGACCTTCTTCGTTTTCCAAGATCCACGAATGACAGCCGGGACCCTTTTCGAGGCACGGACGTGTCTTCGTATGTAAAGATGGTCATCCATCGACGGACCAACCCCGGCAAGCGTAGCTTAACTTGAACGATCCACCCGTGCGGCTTTTATTACTTAGCCACAAACCCCTCCCAAGATAGAGCCACCTATATTTTGTAATAAAAATCGAAAAGCCCGATTTCTTTCCACAATTTTCACACACACAAACGCTAAGAAGAATATTACCTTTTATCTTCCTATTAAAGAACCATTTCATATAAACTGTTAATTTGACTACGGAACCCAAACAAAGCGTCTTAGGCTTAATCCGAGGTTTAAGGCTTTCTGCGGTAATATGGGCGCCTTCTATTAATTATCGTGTTTCAGTAAAAAGCTTTTTGTGGTAATTTTATTCGTTTATATTTTAGGACTAGCTAAGTGCTGAATTAGTTACTTTTTACATTTTATTTTTCTTCAATGGCCAACTAACAATCATTTACAATTTTAAAATAATGTTTCGCTCAAATCTAAGGTTAGTGTAACAAATATTTATTATAGGTTAGTACCGCATGCCCTATAAACATAATCATTTTATGACAAGCACTCTAAGATAAAATTAATATTTATATACATCTGCGCGAGATGATGGTATTAACTCACACCTCGTCCAGTTCGCCAAATCAAAAATTTCGATTTTCTGTGAGCTATACTTTAGAAGAGAACGCAAATTTAACTAGGTCCGTTGGTTGAATACTTATTTAGATAACGAATATCTTCGAGACATTTTGGATTTGTAAGGTACATAATAGTTTCTAACTCTGAGCAATAGTGGGCGATCTGAAAGTATAATAACAATAAAAATAATCATATGGAGCCCGCTAGCAAGACACTTCATAGAAACGTCATTTAATCAAAAACTGTCGAGTTACAAAATATATCTTATTTATTTTCTATAGGTATAAAATAATGTCCTTATGTATACCTATCACCTGTTGATAAATCTCGTTGGGGCCTGCCAGATAGACCCACACGTCCAGTTCTTAGCAGCGTAAGACGAATGTGTCAGTCACACCTCGTCTAACTCTCAAGAACACGGCGCTTAGAGCTTATTGTCAATAATAAATAATTGTTTCCGATATGAAAGACGACGACGTAAACCTAATTGCGTCGAACGTGGCCGGAGGTCGGCTAGATTTTCTCGTGGGAATGTTTTAAGACGATTAGAGTTTAGCATCAGAGGAGCCTGAATCTGGCAGTCAGTTCCATTCAGACCACGCGATCGACGGAGCGTGACTCGCGGACTCGTTACGTCCTTCTACTTCATTTAAGAAAAGCGCGTTTCCCTTGCCCACGAAGGAGACGGTTACACAATGAACGATTTATTCCATAATTACACTTCTGACGACGATTGCGAGCCTGTCGATCGTTTCGACATATTTCATCTATTGCGAATCACACATAAAAGTCACATACAATACATACAGTATCAGTACCTAGCAAAGACTTAGAAACTATGTTAGTAAAACTTACAAACTAACCTAACAACAACTAATAACTACGTGGCTCAACACATGTTGGGACGTGCCTCAGCATCCAGTACTTAATAAAGGGGCTGTCCGCCTTGTCGGCCAAGGTTGTTAGGATGCTGTTGGAGGTTCCGCGCAGCCTACCCGTTATTGACGCAACCCGCTTTCTCATTGTAGTATCTTCTTCTTTTCGTGTGGTTAGTGATTAACCTGAGTCAGCGTTTTAAAGCCGTCCATGGGCCTCTGACTTGGCTTCACATGCCATCGAGAAATATCTCTCAGGCATGCCGGCAGCTCGCCGTCCGATAAGGACCAGGCCCGGGTCGACGGCGTGTTGTGTTCCACGCGCGCCTCAAAGGGATGTCAGCACCAACTGACGGGGTCCGTAAGGACCAACGCCTGCTGGGGTTGCGGGTTTGTCCGAAAGGGATATCGCGGCCCCGGCACACAGGCAACGGAAGGAACACGGGTGGGTTTTAGTCAGTAAAAGTCTGACACTCCCTCTCGCTCCGCCCAGAGCGGGAGGAGTCATTTGAAGATTTCCACACCAAAAAAAAAAAAAGGCATGCCGGTTTCCTCAAGATGTTTTCCTTTACCGTTTACCGGTTTGGAAGCAAGTGATAATTATACAATACGCACATGAATCCGAAAAGTCAGAGGAATTCGCAGTCCGACGGTCACACCACTAGGCTATTACTGCTCATTATGGTATGAAAATTAATAACTAAGGGATCTAGCGCACTAGACGGCCACGACTCCTACAGTCGTGGTCCATGGTTCGTGGCTCGGTTTGCGCTAGTTGGCCGTTGCGACCAAGTGCGCGATTAGAAGTATACAGAGTGGCAGGGACATCGACGCAAAAACTGATACCTACCCCATGGTAGGTATAAAAAAAATTACTCTCACTATTAATTACTTAATTGTCGGTAATTTTTTTTAAATGTGCTCTTCCATACATTTTGACCGCGTAGGTATTGCACTTTTCTATGAAACGGCGGATAAAAAAAAAACCGACGAATAATTACAATACAGGGGGGTTCAGAATCATGTACTGAATCCATGGTATCAGTTCCCGCGTCGATGCCCCTGCCACCCTGTATAGTAAAAACAATAGAAACAAACTTTAAAGTAATGCTTTAATTCTTATATTAAAATCTTGCTGAAAATTGTCACTTACGACTCATTTAGTGTTATTTCGAACGCAAGTCTCATACAAAGTAACAACTAACACTCTCATGTTTTGGCTTTTCATTCTGATGAACCATTAATTTACTGTACCTACATTGACAGTCCCATTGCCATCAGAGTATTTTCCAAGAACCAAAATAGATTCAAGATTATCATTACAAGATGTTACGTCATCAATGATCATTATCATCATTACAAGATGTTACGTCATCAATGATCATTATCATCATTCTGCTGTCCTTATCAGTTTATTGAGGGTCGACGTACCCTGTCTTCTTCTTCCATGTATCAGCGGTCATCTCAGTTTTCACCCCCTTTTTAACCGACTTAAAAAAAAGGAGGATATCAATGTCGACACTTATGTATGTAATATTATTGGAACTGCAATATATTCACATATGAAATGAAATGAAATTGTTTATTCTGTAAATAGGATATCGAAATCACTCTTACAGGTCTTAATAAAAAATAAAAAAAAATAGGCTAGATGAATTCGGAGTTTCTTATACTACTCTAAGAAAAAGGCTGAAAAAAACTCAAGTGCTCGTTTAAATAAATATGATAATCTATTAGGGCTTACAAAAAAATATACAACATTTTATAGGTGTATGTATGTTAGTTCACGCATTTCTCCGAAACTATTAATCGGATCGTAACCATTTTATTTGGCTTGCATTTACTTCAACTTAGAGAACAGTGCTAGTTTCATCAAAATCATTTCAGTAGTTTCCAAGATATTGATTAATACGTATAAAAGTGTGACGGCCTGGCTTACTGATACTACGGGTGTGGTAGATAAGGGAAATCATCTCTAAACCTTGGTCAACCACAACAAAAAGTGAAAAATAAAAACTGTTTTCCAAAAATAAAACTGACTTAAAAAAAAAACACTTATATGGGAAAAATTACTTTAATTTAGCCATTATAATATATCATTTTATATTAAATAAATAAATAAATCATCTTTCACACAATAATAATCACAGTACCTATTCTATTGATTAAAAAAATAAAGATCTAAAATATACTCGTTAAATCCATACTCTAATAGCCTACTAACTCACTTCTCAAGCATCATCAAAAGTACGGAACATTTGCATAAAGCCGTTACACACAAAGTCAAACAGTTCAGCGTTTCAGCTTCTCGTCTGTGTGGACTTGACCTTGGACACAAAGGCCGGAGGAGAGCCCTCCACGCCCTCCACGCCTTCATAATAGCTCTCCAGTGGCTGGAGGGGCCTAGTGGACGGGTATTATCATGCCCCGTTTGTGAAGTATGGAGGGGAGTGTTGTATTGAAAAGATGTATTGGGATGTATACGATTTTGGAAGCTTATTTTTGATAATTATGTGAACATTCTTTTGATCTGATTTTCGCGTTGTTTAGAAATAAGACATTTAGCCCCTTATAAACGCGGAGTAAAGTTATGCCGAACTTATTCTGAAAGTGGGCAACGTTGCAAATAGATGTGAAATATATATTTATTATTATTATTCTAGTTCGCTAGTTAGCCCCATTCCATATTTCCATTCAATAATATTACCAAATTAATCAAAACAGGTAAATATTTGCAGCTATTTGCGATATTGCCAACTTTTAGAATAAACGCTCCTTCAATTTTATTTCAGGTTCTGGCAAATGATAGAGTACAGTAGACCGCATAACGCTGGTAACACTTCGACCTTGAGCTGGCCTAGCGTATAAGAAGTTTCAATAGAATAAGAGGGCAGTTTATCCTGTTTTGTTACCACTGACAAAGTATAAATAAGTAACAGTATTATGTCCTCATAGAAAACGGACGAAAAGACGCGCTTGAAATCTCAATGTATGTACGTAACAGTCTCGAGTGCGCGGCAGTTACGCACGGACTCGGAAGGTTTATCTACCAAGACGCTCTAGATAATTATTTCAAGGTCACTGCCGAGACATAATACTGTTATTTTATAATACTATGCCACTGATGTGCGGCCAACTGTAGGTAGTTACTAATAAGATAAATTGTCGTTTATGAATGCGGTAGTAAACTAATATCAGTAGCTCAAGAACAAAATATCTGCATAGAATTTTTCTTTTCGATGCATTCGGGACAAAACAAAATAAAAATGCATTTTTCATTTTTACAAAGCTGGAATTGGCACTCCCTTAAAAGCTTTTTTCCATTCCAACAAAACAAAAAGTAAAATGAATTCTATGTTTGACTGGTACACTCGTAAACTGCAGTAAAACGTTAGATATAAACCGTTGTGATGTATCGACAGCACACTGACCTACTGCGTTGTTTTACATTGGACGAGAGCTCCGTGCTTTCAGCTTATGTTGGGGCTGTGAAACGAGCGATAGAGCGGTTTCAGGCTCCGATCACTTGTGCATGGGAGGCCGTCACTTCCTTCTGCGAAGCAGTAATGCTCACGAAGGAGGAGGCGGAGTGCGCGAGGGAGAGGCATGATTCGCGCCCTCGCGCCCCTAGTCGCCGCAGGAGACGCCCCGGGCGTCGGGAGTCGCGAGCCGACTTCCGGCCACCGTAGGCGCGGGCTTGCGGACGGTGAGCGATGGGTAGTTCACCGTCCGATAAGGACCAGGCCCGGGTCGACGGCGCGTTGTGTTCCACGCGCGCCTCAAAGAGATGTCAGCGCCAACTGACGGGGTCCGTAAGGGCCAATGCCTGCCAGGGTTGCGAGTCTGTCCGAAAGGGTTATCGCGGCTACGGCACACAGGCATCAGAAGGAACACGGGTGGGTTTTAGTCAGTAAAAGTCTGACACACCCTCTCGCTCCGCCCAGAGCGGGAGAAGTTATTTGATAATTACCCACACTCAAAAAAAAAAAAAGGATTCGATCACTTAGCTATTAAAATATAGTACATCATAAATATTTTTTATTTTATTTTATTTATCAGTGCTTTTACGCATAGCGTATATCAGTCCCATCGTAATCATAAATCTTATAACACATACCTTGTATGTATGTGATAAACGTATTTAATTTGATTAAAATAAGCATTGCAGAACGCATTGATTTGATCAGTGCGTTGCGGTCGGGGGTCTAAAAGAGTACTTTTCGACACAAGCAGTAGCTTGTGTCGTAGTGAACGTGTATTTCATCCATCGTGCTCATGTCAGCCGTAAAGAAACTTAAATGATTCAAGTTAACGAGTCAAGTTACAAAAAAGTGGTCAAAGGGAAATACTAAAACGAAATAGTTTAGGTATTGCTAAACCAGAGTACTTATTTCTTAATTATAATTTTTATTAGACCATATTTTTATAGGCACTTGTGAAAGATCTTTGCCCAGGAGGGAGACAATAAAACATGTTACAGTTAACGAAAAACAAGAAAAAAAAAATTACTTTGTTGACTATACCTACTGTTGATTAGTAAATCCTGCAAAAAACATGCCTATAATTCAAATCTTAGCTTATCCTTAACACCAAAGTAAAAAAATCAACCTAAACCAAAATAACTCCTCTTTTTTCGTGGCCACACCACGTTCACCCACTATGCAACGATAGCTGAACGCGATCTGACTTGATCCCCTCACATGTGTTCACTTGCGTTACCTCTGAAACTCTGAAACTTTCAGCTGTGATAGCAGTTCTGTCAAGTCATTTATTTTGTTGCACTTTTGGTTTTGGCTTTGAGTAGATTCGAAATTGTGTGTGAAGTGGAATAAAAGTTGCAAACGTTGAATCGTATATCTCACATGACATACCTAGTTGTGTTTTGTTTTAGATATTATTTTTTGACCACCGACACAAAAATAGGGGTGTTATAAGTTTGACCGCTATGAGTATGTGTCTGTCTGTGTGTCTGTCTGTGGCACTGTAGCTCTTAAACGGGTGAACCGATTTGAATACGTTTTTTTTAATTTGAAAGCAGGTTTTCTAGCGATGGTTCTTAGGCATGTTTTATAAAAATCGGTTTTACGCTATCCACAAGATTTCTCTATCCGCTAGGATTTTTCTTAACAGTGTGCGCAACTGCGCACTAGCCACCGCTCACCGGGATTTAATTATTCCACTATGCAGTCCAAAAGTTGCTTTCAAAAGAGTGTAGCAGACTGGCAGACTCCAGCGCATACCGGCGCATAGTGGCGCATACCACCGTCTCCCACCGTGGTATCCTCCAACGTGCTCTGCGATGCTCTAGAGAAAACTGCACTGCGATGCTACAAGGTCGATCACCGAGCATTGAAATATATACCTCATTTCGATTAGATAAGTATTAAATTCAATTGATAAAAAAACCTCTACCGTCCTGTCTGCCAGTGTGCGTAGGCCACTAGGGATCTAAGTTTATCGCTAAAGATAGAGGCTCCATTAGTAGCAAATCTAAGACCTATCCAAGATACTGTAACTGAATTAAAGCTGAATGCTAAGAGAACTTGATGGTCGAAGGTCAGAGAAAAAATTTAAAACATGACAGGTTTTTGTTGTGCTAACCAAATATGCACACAGAGCTATCACAGAGTTTAGCACGTACTACCGTGACATGGTTACAAAGTCACAAACTCGTCACGACACTGAAATGTCTTGTCACGCTAGTTTCAGAGTAGTAGTAACTTTTTAAGGTTTGGTAGTAAACCAGGTAGCAGCCATTAAATCGTCTTATATTTTATATAGCCGGTTTTGTATATCCACTAGTTTGTCGCAACGACAAGAGCTATTAAAGAAAATGCTCGCTTATCGACGCTCTTTTGGCGGGCACAACACTCACTGAGAGACACGCATCGTCGCACTTGCGCACTCGCTCATAGCCCAGCGATAAAACTATCCGAATTACACACTCGCGCTTTGCTCGCCAACTCATTTCTAGCTAGCTATACTCGCTTCGAACTAGTCTTCAGCGATGGGCCAGACGCCTGGGTGACATAAAAAGCATTTTGGTCCCAAGTTTATTTAATCATACAGATACCAAATATATTATTCATGAACCAACAACGACACAAATCAAATAATTTATTCCTTTAGACCTACGACAAAAGCGTATTATTTTACCCTTTACGAATTCCTTTCAATCCTTTTGTATGGCAGCATGTGTCGGCAATCCATCGCAGTCTTGACTAATAAATATAAAAACAATGTTACGAACCCGACCCTTCTGGGCGATTCCGTGATTTCCCTGAGACGTGACGTGCCTGAGACGTGACGTGCCTGCGCCGTGAGATGTTCGATTGACGAGACGTGGTCCATTTTAATATTTTATGCAACGCCAGCGGGTTTGCTGGGGTGATCTATTTTCTCAGTTTTGTTTTGTCTGGTAATGTAGAAGAGTTTTTACTGCGTCGTTAAGGAATCTAGTACACTGCTGTAGTTACGACGGGATTAAGTAACAAACATTTTAAAAGTACGAAGATCTGCAGTTAGGTTATGTTTCCATTTTGATAGACCGTTGTCAACCTTTTTGCATACCTTTGGTAGGTTTTTTTAAAATCATAGTCATGATTCTAAGGTAGCCATCTTGTGTCAAACGTATCTAAGGTAGCTATCTTGTGTCAAACGTATCAAAGGGAGCCATCTTGTGTCAAACGTATCAAAGGGAGCCATCTTGTGTCAAACGTATCAAAGGGAGCCATCTTGTGTCAAACGTATCTAAGGTAGCTATCTTGTGTCAAACGTATCAAAGGGAGCCATCTTGTGTCAAACGTATCAAAGGGAGCCATCTTGTGTCAAACGTATCAAAGGGAGCCATCTTGTGTCAAACGTATCAAAGGGAGCCATCTTGTGTCAAACGTATCTAAGGGAGCCATCTTGTGTCAAACGTATCTAAGGGAGCCATCTTGTGTCAAACGTATCTAAGGTAGCTATCTTGTGTCAAACGTATCAAAGGGAGCCATCTTGTGTCAAACGTATCAAAGGGAGCCATCTTGTGTCAAACGTATCAAAGGGAGCCATCTTGTGTCAAACGTATCAAAGGGAGCCATCTTGTGTCAAACGTATCTAAGGGAGCCATCTTGTGTCAAACGTATCTAAGGGAGCCATCTTGTGTCAAACGTATCTAAGGTAGCTATCTTGTGTCAAACGTATCAAAGGGAGCCATCTTGTGTCAAACGTATCAAAGGGAGCCATCTTGTGTCAAACGTATCAAAGGGAGCCATCTTGTGTCAAACGTATCAAAGGGAGCCATCTTGTGTCAAACGTATCAAAGGGAGCCATCTTGTGTCAAACGTATCAAAGGGAGCCATCTTGTGTCAAACGTATCTAAGGGAGCCATCTTGTGTCAAACGTATCTAAGGGAGCCATCTTGTGTCAAACGTATCTAAGGTAGCTATCTTGTGTCAAACGTATCTAAGGGAGCCATCTTGTGTCAAACGTATCTAAGGGAGCCATCTTGTGTCAAACGTATCTAAGGGAGCCATCTTGTGTCAAACGTATCTAAGGTAGCTATCTTGTGTCAAACGTATCAAAGGGAGCCATCTTGTGTCAAACGTATCAAAGGGAGCCATCTTGTGTCAAACGTATCTAAGGGAGCCATCTTGTGTCAAACGTATCTAAGGGAGCCATCTTGTGTCAAACGTATCCAAGGTAGCCATCTTGTGTCAAACGTATCTAAGGGAGCCATCTTGTGTCAAACGTATCTAAGGGAGCCATCTTGTGTCAAACGTATCTAAGGTAGCCATCTTGTGTCAAACGTATCTAAGGGAGCCATCTTGTGTCAAACGTATCTAAGGGAGCCATCTTGTGTCAAACGTATCTAAGGGAGCCATCTTGTGTCAAACGTATCTAAGGGAGCCATCTTGTGTCAAACGTATCTAAGGGAGCCATCTTGTGTCAAACGTATCTAAGGGAGCCATCTTGTGTCAAACGTATCTAAGGGAGCCATCTTGTGTCAAACGTATCTAAGGTAGCCATCTTGTGTCAAACGTGTCTAAGGTAGCCATCTTGTGTCAAACGTATCTAAGGTAGCCATCTTGTGTCAAACGTATCTAAGGGAGCCATCTTGTGTCAAACGTATCTAAGGGAGCCATCTTGTGTCAAACGTATCTAAGGGAGCCATCTTGTGTCAAACGTATCTAAGGGAGCCATCTTGTGTCAAACGTATCTAAGGGAGCCATCTTGTGTCAAACGTATCTAAGGTAGCCATCTTGTGTCAAACGTGTCTAAGGTAGCCATCTTGTGTCAAACGTATCTAAGGTAGCCATCTTGTGTCAAACGTGTCTAAGGTAGCCATCTTGTGTCAAACGTATCTAAGGTAGCCATCTTGTGTCAAACGTGTCTAAGGTAGCCATCTTGTGTCAAACGTATCTAAGGGAGCCATCTTGTGTCAAACATATCTAAGGTAGCCATCTTGTGTCAAACGTGTCTAAGGTAGCCATCTTGTGTCAAACGTATCTAAGGGAGCCATCTTGTGTCAAACATATCTAAGGTAGCCATCTTGTGTCAAACGTGTCTAAGGTAGCCATCTTGTGTCAAACGTATCTAAGGGAGCCATCTTGTGTCAAACATATCTTAGGTAGCCATCTTGTGTCAAACGTGTCTAAGGTAGCCATCTTGTGTCAAACGTGTCTAAGGTAGCCATCTTGTGTCAAACGTATCTAAGGGAGCCATCTTGTGTCAAACATATCTAAGGTAGCCATCTTGTGTCAAACGTGTCTAAGGTAGCCATCTTGTGTCAAACGTATCTAAGGGAGCCATCTTGTGTCAAACATATCTTAGGTAGCCATCTTGTGTCAAACGTGTCTAAGGTAGCCATCTTGTGTCAAACGTGTCTAAGGTAGCCATCTTGTGTCAAACGCATGGTAGTATGTGTAATGCTTTTTTTATAAATTAAATTTATTTCTAATGTACATTATATAAAAATATTAGCTTTCTGCATCCATCTCCATATAAACTTTAACTGTGCCATACTCCTCCGTCCGCGTAATTTTCGTAAAAAGGGGTACAAAGTTTTTACTTCACTTTAATAATACGGGGTGTCAGGGACATCGTCAGGGATTCTGAACCCAGGGGGGTTCAGAATCATGTACTGATTTCATCGGTTATTAAAAAAAAAACAGCTGCTCCATACATTTTGACCGTGTAGGTATTGCACTTTTCTATGAAACCGCTTTTTTTTTAAATAACTGACGAATAATTTCAACGCAGTGGGGTTCAGAATCATGTACTGAATCCATGGTAGCCGGCTTCGCGTCGATGTCCCTGCCACCCTGTATAGGCACATTGAAAAGTTTATAATAAAGAAATCGGTCCCTACGACCTATACCTTATTTGTCGAAGCACCAGTACACAATCAATCACGATAGTTCCCTAGCACGCGCGCTTTTACATTAGGTGACATGTTCGGACGACCCTGGTTGGGGACAATCCCATTTGAGGACAACCCGTGTTGAGGACGAACGTGACACATACCTCGCGAGTGTGGGAAAAATGGATCCTTGGGTAGAGAGACATTCTTGAGTTTAAGGCAACACTAACCGACTTTTAATAATTTTATACTGAAGATCGCGTCTAAACGAGTAGTGTTAATGATTTGGAAAAAATATATGTTAATTAGATCATTTTCTTAATAATTTAATAAAACGTAAAATATTCCTATATTTTACGTTGAGCTTATAGTTCATAGTGAAATTAATTTGACAAGTTATGTCTAACGCGGATAAAAAACTGAGAATTCGCCATTTTAAAGATATAATTTAATTATTGATCTTTTAGTATAAGTTTTTTATTAAAACACTTTTTGTTTTATATAATTATAATAATTAATAATACGTCTACTTTGGGACAGCGCTCCTTGATGGGCAAGTCCTATTACTGGCTGGACGTACGACGTGTTGCGTGAGCTCAGTACAGAACACGCAAGCTAACTGGCATATATGTATATGCGTCTTAAAGGCTAGCTCGCATAGCCATTTCATAGGTAATTTCATTTTATGTCGTTGCGCTCATGATTAATTGGGGCAGAGGACAGCACAGTATTACAATATTTAGTACCTACATATCTATTGATATCCATCCGGTTTGTATGAAGTCGATTTAGAAATGTGATGTTAAGCATACCTTTTTTTTTTTTTTTTGGGTGGGAAATCATCAAATGACTCCTCCCGCTCTGGGCGGAGCGAGAGGGAGTGTCAGACTTTTACCGACTAAAACCCACCCGTGTTCCTTCCGTTGCCTGTGTGCCGGGGCCGCGATATCCCTTTCAAGGTTAACTTAGGTAAAGTCATTAGTCCACAGTAAGTTACATCCTTTCCCTAATCTCTGTTAATCATGTCCTAGCGTGTAGTTCGTGCGGGACATGTCACGTTACAGCGTGATGTCCTGACACGGGTCGTCTCCCCGGACACTAATAAACACGCTTTACATTTATGGAACTATAGACATTCAGACATTGAGCGTGTTTTGTCTGATCAGTCTCTTAATCTGAGAGAACGAAGAGATGGAGTGGAGTGTCTTTGGAAAAAATGCCTATGCAAATAGCTATTAACCCGGCACAAATCGAGAATCCAAACTTCTAGTGACCATTTTCAAACACATAGTATAATAATAATTCCATTCGAACCGAAAATCTAACCAAGGACTTCATGACCAGCAGTCTCGCTTGGTGGCCTTTAAAAATAATCATCACAGATTGTGAAGATCACATTATATGAGACCATAGATCTAAAAATCTCAAAAACAGTTTACCTGCACAACGACACAACTTAGACAGACATTCATTCATTTCAATGTTACGAATGTATTTGGTTTTATGTCTGTACAAGTTATTGCTTTTGCATAAAGATCAATTTCACCTAAAGCAGTAATACAGATTGGTGATTTTGAAGGCGCACTCATTTCGGATAGTGATCGGTTTTACGAATTTTGCCGATGCTACACCTAAGTTGTGTCGTACTGTACTAACTTACAAAAGCTTTTTATTTTAAAACCCTGTTTATACACAATGGGCAAAACACGTTATCTACCAGTTGGCCAAAAATCTAACTCAATAGTTAAACGTAGCAATTAATTACTGCAGACACCAAAACCTTTAATCGCTGTTAATAAAGTCCCGCTCCGTGAGGGACACGTCACGTAACACGCAGAGACATGCGGACACGGGTCGTCTCCCAGGACACACTAGTACACGTTACATTCGGAGACAGTTTATGAGCGGCCCGGTGCAGTGAGATCATGTTAGCCTGTTAAATGGGCGGAAGATTTACTGCCAAAGACAGGGATTTGTGAATCAATAATTTATTTATTCTGATTTAAATTTATTCAACATAAAAACGTACAAAGGTGGACTCAATAATGTACACTTGTCAGTATTTTATGAGTCTGAGTAAGTTTCGACGCTACTGGATTCAAATAAATCATGTAACAACAATTTTGTAACTACGAGTACGTACAATTAACGTTAATGGATCCAATTAATAATTAAGCACCTTTGTACCTCACTCAAAAGTTATAGGTTGTATCTCTATTTTATTAATTCATTAGTTCTACGTTGTTATGTACAGATTTCTACCGTGTTAAGTATTGAAAATAAAAAAGTTATTGCTTTTTACTGTGTAAAAAATCATAAAGCATTCTCAATCGTTAGGTATCCCTAATGATTAATTTCAGAACCTTTAGAGAGACATGCCTCGTAACACGCGAAGACATTCGGACACGGGTCTTCTCCCTAGGCACTAATACATGTTACGTGCGGAGACACTTTGTGAGCGGTCCGGTGCAGTCAGATCGTGTTAGTAATTTAAATGGACTGGGAATTTGTTATCTGAGACAGGGATTTAAGAAACAAGTAGTAATAGATAATAACAAGTCGTTTTTAAAATTATCACTTGCTTCGAAAACGGTGAAGGAAAACATCGTGAGGCAACCGGTATGCCTGAGAGATATTACTCGACGGCATGTGAAGCTAAGTCAGAGGCCCATGGGTGGCTTTAAAACTCTGACACCTGGTTTAGTCACTAATCACACGAAAAGAAGAAGAAACAAGGGGTGGTTAGTGCTTTTAACATTTACAGTAAACGGGTAAATATTTTTGAAAAACTTTGTACATACGCCCAAAGTTGCGTTCAAATTAGCAAGAAACTCGAATGTTTGTTGGCTCATAACTTTTTAATGGCTTGTTATTTTACTATTCTGTTTATTTTATTCTTTGGATGTATAATGCGAAACTGTGGAGTAATATCCTCCCGAAATTTGTATAGAAAAAATATCTACCAGTGCAACCTTAAGGCTCCGTCCTCGGTTTATTTTAACTCTAGGCTCGTAGTTATTTTGCTAGACAAGCAGACTATCTACAATATTGTTAAGAATCTAACAATTCAGACATTTTTCACTTGAAACGTGCAAGGCTGTCCGGACAACAACGAGGCGCCTTCGATATTGAAAGTTTGATCGTTAACAGAGTGTCAGACTGTTTATGGCGATATAAAACTTTCAGTGTCTTGAAAATCGAACTTTGTAAGGAAACACATAGTAGGAACATTTTATGTATTTTCTATACATAAAATGTTCCTAAGGCCGTTTATTTAAAAAAAAACTTTATTCAAAACTCAAGAGTTGCAACCCAAAATAGGCTAAGTTCCAGTTATTGAAATATTGAGTAGGTATTCCATTAAATTTTTTGACCAATAACATGTCTAAGTATATAGGGTCAAATTAAATTAGCTAGCGAAACTAAGCAGACGTGATGAGTATCGAACCTATCCACACATATGCCTAGCTTTTTCCCAACTATATTGGGGTCAGCTTCCTGTCAATCGGATGCAGCTGAATTCCAGTATTTTACGTTTTCCACGTTATAAAAAATATATTGATATTAGTTAATGTGAGACTGGGTAATATTAGTATAAGTAGCAGCTTGTAATGTTATTGAATTTTTAATTGTATTGAATGTTTAATTTGTAATGTTATTGAATTTTTAATTGTATTGAATGTTTAATTTGTAATGTTATTGAATTTTTAATTGTATTGAATGTTTAATTTGTAATGTTATTGAATTTTTAATTGTATTGAATGTTTAATTTGTAATGTTATTGAATTTTTACATTTTTGTTCTATAACTTATTGTATTATGAATGTGTCAGTTTTACAGTTTTAATGAACGTGTTTTTATTTTTGATTTAAAACACAGTGTGAATTGTTCCTGAATAAAATTGAATTGAATTGAATTACATGAAGCGACTGCCTATCTTACCTCCACAACCCAGTTTTGTGGTAACACGATACCCACTGACACATATAAGACTGGTTGTCAGACTTCTGACGAACCATAAAGACTACCAAAGATCTACGAATGACAGCCGAGACCAACGGCTTACTTTCCGAGGCATTCGGTATGTAAAGATGGTCACCCATCCACAGATCAGCCGCGGCAAGCGTAGCTTAACCTTCAATCGACCCGTGGGGCTGTTATTACTTAGCCACGAGCCCCTCCCAAGAGTATCTATCTACTAGTACATAAATACAACAGAGATACGTCCTCGACATGGATTGGGTCCCCGGACGATAATATACAAGGCAGTATTTACCGACAGCATACGGGAATGTATTGCGAGTCGGCCCGATGCGGCTTCAAACGTGGACGAGAATAATTTATTGGTTTCATGTGATTCATTTGATGGAATGGATTTATTAATGGCGTCAAATGGGAGCGTATTGGATAAATTGGTGGGTTTTTTTTTACATTTATCATCATGCTTGTATTACAAAAAGCGGCCAAGTGCGAGTCGAACTCGCGAATGAAGGGTACCACCGTACATTATTTGACACTACATATTTCTTTCACACCTGTCTTGTATGGGGGACCCACTTTAATTTTTAAGTTTATTTTTATTATTTGTTGTTATACCCTATGGCTGCTATAACAGTAGTACTAGTATAGTACAACTATTTTCTTAATGTGCCTCGGCTAACTTTTCCGATTTGAAATATACTTCCAAGTCGATTGAGAGCGTCCGGTCTGCACCAAGTGCAAAGGGCAACTGACAGAAATCCGACGTCTGACGAAATACGAAGTTTGCCGAGGGACATTAAGAAAATAGTTGTACTGTACACATTTTGTGAATATTTTCAAGCGCCCTTTGCGTACGGAACCCTGAAAAGGGGCATTATGTAATTTCGCTGATTTTGTTTAGTCAAGTCCCATGTTATAAGTATGGCGAAATACGGTCTGGAAGCCATGGCGGACAATTTTAGTTTTAGTTCAATATATCTAATTATAGTTCCCTCTCCATACGAAAGCAAACAATAGATTAATGTCTCTAACTCCAGTTTACTTAGATAACTACGCTATTTCAAAACAAACTATCTTCCCTATGTTTCTAGCCAGAAAAAAGCGCACAAATAGTAAATAGATTCCGCAGCGGCTATCCGCTTAGTTAACGTAGAACAGAGAGGGCTTACGTCATTTATTTCGTAAAGGTTCTAAGGTAATACCCTGCAAGAAATCCTTCAAAGAGTCTTCAGAGAAATATTCACAGAATATTTCATGTGTTTTAAGAAAATCTTAGAAAATAGATACAGTGTTACTTTTATAGAAAATAGATCCCTACATTGTCTTGTAGCAATATTGATACCATCGCGAACACTGGCGGTGAACCACTTTTCAACCTTATTTCTTAGGACACAAGGGTGAAAAGTGGTTCACCGCAAATGTCCGTGGTTGTACCTAAGCTTACGTGTCATGTCGCATCATCTCGACACCTGATAAGAACAACATTGTTTGTTGACATCTGTTTTTACTAGGTTTACAGGAGAGTGAATTACAATTTTTTTTTTGTTTGAATATCGTCGTTGCATTATCTTTAAAAATATAATAACCATGTTTACGTACATCGAACAGGAATATGTTTTTGATCAAAGTTACAATGTTAGAATAATTGATTATTTTAAAACAACAAAGTCAAAGTCAGTGAGGCGGGGTCGCGGCAGACCGCGTAGGAGATGGGGGGACGAGCTGGATAGGTTCCGTCAAAACTGGAAAACTGGAATGAGGACGCGCGGGCTCGCGAACGATAGAAGGAGTGTAGGGAGGCCTTTGCCCAGGAGTGGGACAGAGCAAGCTAGTAAAAAAAAAAAAAAAAAATCGAAGTCAAACAATTTATTTCATCTAGGCACATAAAGGGCACTTTTGAACGTCAATTTTACAAAAAAGTAGAATTGATTCTAGTCGCCCCTTCGAAAAGGTAGTTTTCGTATGGAGAAGAATGGGCAAGAGACTCCACCGTTACTCTTTTTAAATGTTTTTACAATATTTTATATACATTAATTGTATGCCGCATTCGGGGTTCACGACAAGTCAATCGTCATCCTGAGGATGCCTCGTTGAGAGGCGAAACACGTGTCGATTTCTTACAGGGTTTTTTTATGAATCTTTAGGAATAGTTAAGCGGAATAGGTTACTAAATATATCTACGTCTATTTTGTTTTATAATAGATTTCCATAAGGGCACGCCTGAATCAATTAACTAGTAACTATGGAGTTTCTTGCTCATTTTTCTCCATATGAATGTATCTTTTAGAAGAGGCAATTCAATCAATTCTATTTTATCATAAATGTTGACGTTCAAAAGTGCCTTTTAATGGATTATTTTATGTAAATTATTTTACTTTAGCTTTGATTAAATTAATAAATCACCACGTTTAACTCACCCAGATTTATTTAGCACAAAATTCCAATACGTAGGTAAGTATTTTCGTTTTGCTCAATCTTAAAAGTAGAACATAAAATTCCAATGACTCAAGGTTCCGAAGGGGTGAGAGATTCCTGCCCTCGGTCTTGAATTTTCCGATAAATATCTTTGTTGATCAATAGAATTTCTAAAGGCCAAAAATTTAATTCGTTAGATTCGCCTTACCACGTCAAAAAATTGTCACGTTTCTGTTTCATTTTATCACCTCTGACACACTCACGCAGTGACTTGACTTGATTGTCATCGAAATGCTATTAATAATGTGTGAGCTCACTCTTCAGTATGGACACTTTTTCGCGTGACTAAGTACGGTGAGGATAAAATCTCGCGGCTTAAATTTTTGCTACGGGCTCATTTACATTGCGAGAGTTTCACTAAGAGATATCAATCAATCAAATTAATCAAAAGTCATTTATTCAAACTAGGCTGAGAATCAGCACTTTTCGAACGTCAAAATTACATAAGACAGTCCCCCAAAACGCCCACCCTTCACCACTTCCTAGTGCGTTAGCTGGGAAGAAGAAGTGGCGCAACAAACTCCCCAGCTGCACAGCTGTCTGTTCAGTTAAAAGAACAAAAAGAAGATTCTATATAATAGTATTCAAAATAATTTACATTAAGCAACACAAAACATAATTTAAATTATTAGCCATATATAAGCTAGCACACGCCAATATACCAAACAAAATCATCGAGAACTATACTCAGGCAGAAATAAAAAACAAAACGTAAACAGAACTTAATATCTTAATAAAAGCCACCAGGCATAAAGGGCGTGCCCGCTTACATATAGTTGTAACTGGAAGTTATAAATGATAAACTAGGACCATCGAGGTAAAATAAATAAACAAACAGTTAATTACTAATAGTAATAAATAATATGATCAATTGTCGAGGTCACTAGCTAACCACATATTGCAATACAACTCATAAAAAAACAGTGTGATGAGTAGATTTTGTCAAAAATAAATTAAAATAACTTGACTTAAAATGTCAACAATAATTAAATTTAAATAATTTGACTTTTATAGTCAAATAAATTAAACAATTACTTATATAAACTCATATAACTTGTCAGTGGGTAAGCTGGAGAAAGAACATAAACATTGTCTTGAGTTAACTACAGCGACCAACTATTCTTATCATTTAAGTAGTCGTTGATAGAATAGTATGCCTTTGAACAAAGCTTGGATTTTACTTTCGTTTTAAACGCATTAAAAGGCAAATCTACCAAAGAAGAGGGTAGCTTGTTATAAAAAGTTATACCAAGCCCAACAAATGAGTTATGAACTTTATGAAGCCGGTGAAAGGGAGCTCGTAGTTTGTCCTTATTTCTAGTGTTAACATTGTGAAAATCACTGTTTTTAGTGTATAAGTGTATATTTTGCCTAATATATAAGATATTGGCGAAGATGAATTGAGATGCCACCGTGAGGATACCAATATCTTTGAAAAAATCTCTTAGAGAAACTCTGGCACCTAGCTGGTAAATAGCTCGAACAGCTCGTTTTGTTTTTGTTTTTTCATATAAAAAAGTTGTCTCGTCTAAATAGTTCCACGCAATTCGACTATCGATAGGCTAAATACGGCCTTTCAAAATTGAAACGAGTTCGCGAGCAACGAGTAGCGAGTGTGCGATGGCGACGACCGATTACTTGTGGTATGCGTATGTACCAAGCGTGAGTTTCTCAGCGAGTGTTCTGCTCGCCAAGCGAGCGTCGCTGAGTGAGTACTCTCTTTGATAGTTCTTGTCGCTGCGACAAATGAGTCAAGTCAGCGATCAACTATAAATATATCGGAGGAGGGTATGTGTGGGTGTATGGGTGGTGTATGGGTGGGTGTCTCTTATGTTATTATCAGCCATAGCGGCGCTGGCGTTCCGATTAGTAAACCCAGAGTACCGTATTTCCGACAAATATATTTTATATCGCTTTTACTTTCATACATACAAGGGATCTACAATCTTTTTTACGTCTCTTGGCCGAGAAAATCGTTGATAGCTAGTTACTTCCTTGTCAGCGGTGGGACAGGTGCCTGAAGTTGGCAAAATATCTGAATGCGATAGAATCACCTGACGAGTTAATATGAGATTAATAATACATAAGTAGTTGTTAGGCAAACTTTTGCAGGTCGTGGGCTCGAACCCAAGCAGGCAATTTACTTTGTGTAAATAATTTCATCACCACTGCTCTCAAAACGGTGAAGGAAAACATCGTGAGGAAACCGGCATGTTCTACAACCAAAAATTCGAAGACATGTGACATCTTCCAATCCATGTGATAATCTTGCACGAATATTTGCAACTTGCTAAGGGGTGTGAAAGTCTACCCATGTAAATGAGCCTTCAGTATTTTGTTCAGCAATCTTCAAAGTATTTTCTATGAAACACTTATTGAATCGGATATTTTGATGTCAATATTCCCAGTAATTGGGTTACGAGGGTCGGATGGCAGTCGCTTCTCGGGGAATATTGATATCAGGAACATCTGGTTAGACTTGGCCGAACTGAACCTGATTGATAGAAGGTTAAGTGGATTTTGGTTTCTGACAAGATAGTATTTTAAAAGCTTTTATTTAACTTGCAATGTATGTATGTATGTTTGTTCTGGTTGAATCTTGCTACTCAATTTTGAAGCAGATATCTTCAACCGATTGAGCTGAAATTTTGTATACACGTTTAGTTTGGATGACAATACACGATAAGCTATGTGACGACATTCTAAATCCAATATGGCGGACTATCCAAGATGGCGGAATAGTTATTTTTAATGCATTTATACAATATGGGTATTAAATGAAAGGGCTTGTTGAGAGTGACTCGAAAAATATTCTGAAATCACTCTTAATCCAATATGGCGGACTTTTAAAGTTTTTTATGCTTTCCTATAGTATGGGTTTTTTAGGTTTGGAGGGTGGTCGTCTACAACCCCCGCGGTGACGAGCCGTTCTGGGGGAGGATAAGTAGGTTTCGTGTTTTTCTTTAAAATATTCGGAAAAAGTGTGTAAAAGTGTGTAAAAAGATGGAGCGACGACATCAAACAAATAGCCGGAAACTTATGGCCCAGACAGGCAAAAGACAGAGACATCTGGAAGGGTTTGGAGGAGGCTTTCACCGCAATAGGCGGCCCTTACACCTAACAATACTAACCTTATTTAAGTACAAAACTAACATTACTAACAAATAAATAAATAAGTACGCACCACAAAACTACATGTAAGGGATAAAAATAAAGCTAATAATAATAATAGTATGGGTATTAAATGAAAGGGTTCACTGAGAATAAAAATGCAGGTTAGAAAAAGATAGTGATTATATGCTCCGTTGCTCTAATCCACCTGAAATTTGGTGTACAGACCTTGATTATTCTTGAGGTAGAAGGAATACATACGATTATATACATAGAAGTTCATGTCCACTGTAAGGACTATTCTTGCTTGCAGCGCTCGGCGACTATAGACTTGACCGGTAATAAATGTGTTCATCGTGTTCACGGGATTTTGTTTTAAAACTGGTTAGATATGAACTTCTTTGATGGCACAACTTCTGTAATTTCAAACAATTAACAACAACAATGCAATTAACAATTTAATTGCTTCTATACTCGTATGTTATTTCTTTCGTAGTGCGAGTAAGTGGTGACACGCTTGGTTTGTATGAAAAGTGTTGACAATGCCGGCTCCACTTGTGGCCACCGAGGCGTCTCCGTATCCTATGAGACGATTAAAGGATCAGACAGCCGCGACGTGACTCGAGTGGAAGAATTTCTATGGAAATTGTATTTTAATTAGAGCGTCTACTTAATAGACCTTTTCTATTTGTGATCCTCATTTTATTCGACAAGTATGGTGACTTGGCTATTATCAAATTACATTATAGCACTTTAGTTTATTGCCACGCTAGTAAAATGTTCCAAGAAACTTTTAATCTTATACCTACACACGTAGAAGTACCTAAAGAATTCTTAAATAAAATAGTAACTGAATAATAAATATTTCTTCCTCACCCACTTTGAAAACTTAACGAAGTCAGAATGGCTTATTTAACTTTTTTTAATCCCGGACAAAGTAAAAACAAAAACAACCAAAACCAAGTAAAACTAACTCCATCTTTTAAAACAGAAAATCTAATGTTTTATCGACAAAACTTTTATTGCCATTCCGTTTTAAATCTTAGTAACTTGGCATCACTTGGCTACTTTGCCAAGTTGTCCAAGTTTACCGTTGAAAACTTGGCAATACAGCGGCATTCCTGGCCAAGTTTTAAAAGTTTTAAAACTTTACTTGAAGTCCGAACAGGTGGGCTAACTTTGTATTATGTTTTTTTAAACTTTATTAAGTGTTATTTTTAAGGGTTTTATTGTATAAAATATACAAATTCAGTTGGAAGTTTTGTGGAAAAGCTACTAGTCGTTGAGGGTACTTTTTCAAAACGGGAAGAACTTAAACTTCGTAATTTTAGGGCGTTACAGATACAGCGTGTATACCAGCTCGCGTAGCCTGACAACCATGGAAACGGGTTTTTTACGGGTTTTGTCGACGGAAGCCTTGAAGCCTTGAAGCCTCTTAGCTGCCTTGGCTGATTAAAATTTTTGAATTGTTCTTTGTTTTATCTTTTTATTACGGACGCTTCTAACGTGCACGTCTTTCTACATTGCTCTCACATGATTAATTTCTACATGAATGATGTTACCAATATTTTGTAACAATTTATTTTAAAGAGTATCCGTGTAGCTTCTTGCCCGTTCTTCTCCTACTACGCTTTGGAATGGGCAACTATTACTATTACTTCATATTTCTGACTGACCGATTCCTTGACAATTCAAAAGTGCCTGTAAATGGTTTAATTGAAATAAATACTTTGAGTTTGGAAGAATAGACAAAAGGACAGATTGTGATTGTTTGTCTATTCTTCCGTCGACAAAACCCGTTTCTACTGTGGTCATGGTAGTATATAGTGCAGCATTGTAGTCGCAAAAAAATAATCAGCTGTCCCATACATTTGAGTCGAGTAGGAATTGAAGTCTATCCATCGTAAAAAGTAGTTTTGAATTTCATTTCCTAAGAAATGTATGGGAAAAGATTTTTGCGATTTCTGACTTTTCTAGTACTCAAACCTTAGTTAGTCCTGTAGAGTTTTTTGATCCTTATAAGAAACAGGATCGATTGGCATCAAAAAAGTTTTTTGTGATTTTTTTTTTTCAAAATCTGTGAATGCTGATCAAAATATCTCTAAAAGTTAAGCACAGTTTCCTAAGACCGTTTTCCTGTAGCTACAACGGTTAAGGTAGCTACCCTTACTGCTCCATCTGAAAAATCCACCCTGGATACAAACTACTTACCTCACCTACTAAAATGTATACCGTAGTTTGAATTTAAACCTACTTCGATGAGGTAATATTGGCCAAAAAAAAACGTAAGATAAATTACATAATTATACAACATTATCTAGCAAAAGAATTTCTTATTATTTTCAATTACGCTACTCCTCAAGTTTCACAAAGCTCTCTGTAACTGAAAACAAGTGAATTTCTCAAGCTTCGCCTCGCAGACTATTGTAACTAAAATGAAGAATGTACTTAATTTAAATTATTTTAATAAAAACTGGTATAATTTTCTCAGCAGTTAGTTTTTTACGCTGGGTGGCCGGCAAAGAAATACTGCGAGAGACTACATCCGCTTCTTTGTAAAGGTGAACTATGTAAATTTTAAAGCAACTACATTTCTTCCCGCATAAGTCTGGATCCCAAGGGGAAATCGGGATAAAGTGTCCTAACTTAGGTCATGGTCTACCCATGTGCCCATCCAAATCCGTTCAGCCGTTTTAGCGTGAAAACACATAAACAAACATGGGTACTTATGAAACGTCAGAAGCATTTATAATAACATTTTAAACAAAAATCTTCATTCTGCCTAGCCTTTTCCCAACTACGTTGGGGTCGGCTTCCAGTCTAACCGGATGTAGCTGAATACCAGTATTTTACATGGAGCGACTGCCTATCTGACCTCCACAACCCAGTAACGGGTAATACTATACCCCTTGGTAAGACTGGATGCCAGATTTTCGGTCTTCTAACGACCCATAACGACATGTCAAAGATCCAAGAACGACGAATGAACGGCGTAACGTGGTTTCCGAGGCACGGAGGGGTCTCGGTATGTTAAGATGGTCACCCATTCACGGACTGGCCGCAGCAAGCGTAGCGTGTGATTTTTATTAATTAGCCACGATCCCCTCGAGCGCGAACATTAATCACCATGTTTGCTTATTGCCTATATATCTTTTATTATCAGACCACATTGAATCCATTCAGTTCTGTCAGTAAATAAAACTTAAAGCTAAACTAGCCGACCCAAAGACGCAATAATGGACAATTCCAATAATGTCCTCATTCTGAAATCGCTTTTAGCTTCGTTCTCACACATCCTCTTTTATTAAATTGGTTCAAAATCAAAATCAAAATCAAAAGTCATTTATTCAAACTAGGCTGAGAATCAGCACTTTTCGAACGTCAAAATTACATAAGACAGTCCCCCAAAACGCCCACCCTTCACCACTTCCTAGTGCGTTCGCTGGGAAGAAGAAGTGGCGCAACAAACTCCCCAGCTGCACAGCTGTCTGTTCAGTTAGAAGAACAAAAAAAAAGATTCTATATAATAGTATTCAAAATAATTTACATTAAGCAACCCAAAACATAATTTAAATTATTAGCCATATATAAGCTAGCACACGCCAATATACCAAACAAAATCATCGAGAACTATACTCAGGCAGAAATAAAAAACAAAACGTAAACAGAACTTAATATCTTAATAAAAGCCTCCAGGCATAAAGGGCGTGCCCGCTTACATATAGTTGTAACTGGAAGTTATAAATGATAAACTAGGACCCTCGAGGTAAAATAAATAAACAAACAGTTAATTACTAATAGCAATAAATAATATGATCAAATGTCGAGGTCACTAGCTAACCACATATTGCAATACAACTCATAAAAAAAACATTGTGAGGAGTAGATTATGTCAACAATAAATTAAATTTAAATAATTTGACTTTTATAGTCAAATAAATTAAACAATTACTTATATAAACTCATATAACTTGTCAGTGGGTAAGCTGGAGAAAGAACATAAACATTGTCTTGAGTTAATTACAGCGACCAACTATTCTTATCATTTAAGTAGTCGTTGATAGAATAGTATGCCTTTGAACAAAGCTTGGATTTTACTTTCGTTTTAAACGCATTAAAAGGCAAATCTACCAAAGAAGAGGGTAGCTTGTTATAAAAAGTTATACCAAGCCCAACAAATGAGTTATGAACCTTATGAAGCCGGTGAAAGGGAGCTCGTAGTTTGTCCTTATTTCTAGTGTTAACATTGTGAAAATCACTGTTTTTAGTGTATAAGTGTATATTTTGCCTAATATATAAGATATTGGCGAAGATGAATTGAGATGCCACCGTGAGGATACCAATATCTTTGAAAAAATCTCTCAGAGAAACTCTGGCACCTAGCTGGTAAATAGCTCGAACAGCTCGTTTTTGAAGGACAAATATATTTTGAATATCAGCAGCTTTGCCCCACAGCAGAAGACCGTAGGACATAACGCTATGAAAATAACTAAAATAGACTAAACGAGCTGTATCGACGTCAGTGTATTGTCTTACTTTCCTGACGGCGTAGGCGGCGGAACTGAGCCTTCCCGCTAGGCTCGATATATGTGGGCCCCACTGAAGTTTGGCATCTACTGTTATGCCCAGAAAAACTGCCGAATTTACGGATTCAAGCACCTCTTTATTTAAGACGATGTTGGGACCTAGATTTCTAACATTAGGTAGGGCGAACTTTACACATTTCGTTTTCTTAGCATTGAGAACTAGGTTATTTGTCGTAAACCAATCTGTAACCATTGAGAGTGCACTGTTTACATCGTCAAAATCTTGTCTATTCCTGTCTACTTTAAAAATAAGAGAGGTATCATCTGCAAACAGTACAACTTCACAGATACCCTTTAAATAGAATGGTAAGTCATTGATATACACTAAGAACAAGAATGGACCCAGTATTGAGCCTTGAGGTACACCTAACTGAACTGGTAGCCCGGAAGATTTCACACCATCAACATCTACACATTGGGACCTATTATGTAAATACGAATTTATAACGTTGAGAGCTTCGTTTTGCACACCATAAAGTTAGCAAAAAGGTTCGCAAAACTAACTGAAAATTAACTACTCTTCCAATTTCAAGAGGAAATCAATCATAAGCTCAAACATCCAAGTTTCACTGATTTATCGTTAATTTTCTTGTAACCACTGACCTACATATGTATGCGTGTATGTGATATATTAAATATAGCTACATTTATGAAGTATTCACTGTAATGAAATACAAGCGAACTCTTGAAGCGAGGCCGGGGAAGGGTGTTCAAAGATTATGAAAAACATGGACTTTTTAAAAAATATTCGTAAGATTTGAAATGAATATTGCACAGGGTTAAATTAAATTAGCTAGCGAAACTTCGCAGACGTGATGGGTATGGATATCAAAAAACAAAAAAAAAAGATTTTAATGTTTTTTTCTGGAGTCAACGACCACTGGTGATGTTGTTACTTGAAGTATGAGTTGAGGAAATCTGTTTTTTCTTTGTCTTGTCGTATTTAGATCGACGACACGTCTTTGAAGTTTACGGAAAAAAAAAAAACTAAATTTTTAAACAGATATTTCAAGCGATAACACTACGTGCTGAATTTTTAATCGTGCTAAAAACAAAAATAAAAAACTTGAGAGTCTCAAGGGACACCCGGATGGAACGAAGTTCAGAGAGAGAGAGAGAGAGAGACACACAGAGAAACACGCGCACGCCGCACGGCTTACAACTATAGCAAAAAGTGTCGTTACAACTTTTGGTCTTAATTTTTTCCGTCTAGCCCGGGGTTTCGCAACGCGCGATAAGAAAAAAACACATTGAATTATTTTATTTTTTGTTTGATCAAGTTTCAACCTCGGTTCAGTTGTTGTCATACAGCGAATTCGAGAATTGGCTGTATGTGACAACTGAGCATTTTTGATGGAAAAGCCCAATACCACTTTGCTGACCCGGGAATCGAACTCAGAAGCGCTTGACTTTTGACTACAAGACCAACGAGGCTGTCTCATTATTAATTTACTTTCTACATAATCTCTTTTCCCTAACAAATAAAGACGAATGTCCTACAAGACTTTCCCAAACCGATGGTAACCACATCACCAAAGCAATGACCCGTTTCATATTATTTGATTTGTCTGGAGCCGCCGGCTGGAGTGAACGAAAATACTACTTCACAATACTTTGTTTTGTTTGCTATATGGTAGAAAGTTTGTATGGAAGATCAATTTATAGAGGTGAATAAAAATGTAATAAGTCTAAAATCGGTCGTTTTTTCTTCAGTTCGTGTAATTAGACCAATATTATTTTTGCCCGACCATTACTTACATGTAGGTAATGTTTTTTAAGAAGGTATTTATACATTTTTGTTCTTATTTGAAAAAAGAAATAAAGATAACTTTTCTCATAGGAAAATTAATTAAAAATTGGAAAATAGCGAAGAAAACTACAACAGAATTACGACTTAGTAGGTATGCATACACCGAATCGGATATGATAAGCAACATACCTACATTATATAATATATGTCCGTAGGTTAGTCCGTGGCATCACAGCGGGCCATAATAGAATACTATCGCTGTGGTATGTATTTTTTAAATATCGCAGTATTATGCTGAGATAGGAGCGTTTTTGCCCCACACAGGTCGTTGTTATTATTTTTGTTTATTCGAAAAAATATGTTAATTTTATTAGTTTTAAATGCTCCTTTTTTACTGTTTGTATTTCCTGTGCTTGTCCCAAATAAAATATTTTTCTTTTTTTCTTACATACATAAAATAATTATTAGTGATTGGAAATATTATTAAGATTTATCAGTGAAGTTAATAAGCCCAAGATCGTTTGCTACGACAATTAGTAAGAGAAGCCGATTGCCATCGTCATCATTTTACCAACCCGTCAACGTTTAGTTCTGAACACGACCTTCCTAATCAAATGTATGATAAACGGAGGACCAATATTGGTCAGTTTTATTAAATCATCCAGCTCGAAGCACCAACAATAAATGTAGGGGATCCCTACACTTAGTGATATAACAACGGGGCGATTATATTGGGATGAAATAAAACCGACCGCTTTGAATGTTCGTTAAACACTGATTCATTTAAATATATTTTTACATATTATTTGCAATAATAGGTACAAAGGCAAAATCCACGGCGCGTAAGTCAATAGAGTAATGTAAGGTTCCGTACAGCGATAGATCAATCCTTAGACACCCTTTGCATCTTACTTAGACGTTCATTCAACCTATAAGCCGCGTGCATTGCAAAGCTAGAGCATCATCACATGTCGTCAAGAAACCCCAGATGCGATGATCAAATAAAATAAAATTAAAAGTATTTTTTTCAAATTATACTAAGAATCAGCACTTTTAGAACGGCAAGATTACATAAATAATACAGTGTCCCAAAACGCCCGCCCCACTTCCTAGTGCTTTATTTAGCTGAGAAGACGAAAGGTCGCAACAAAGTTCCCAGCAGTACACCTGAAGATTAATTTTTATCTAATAAAAATAAAAATAAAAAATAAAAATGTTTATTTCTTCACTTACGTAAATAACAATGTTAGGTTTGGAGTCACCTTTTAAGCATAGATTTGCTTGTATTAGGTGGTTCCGCTCCTCCAGTTTACAATAATTCTACAAATGTGTGAGAAATAAGCCAAAAGATTCATTTAAAACTAATTAACATTTTATAACCCATTATTATATTAGTAAGGGCACTGGGTGTAAAATATGTTTGTGAGTTTGTGTGTGGGTTCGTTTGTGTGCGTGTGTGTGTGTGTGTGCTTGTGTGGGTGTCGGGATGAAGTGCGGATGTGTGTAAGATAAATGTGGTTTGCGTACCGTGGGGGTGTGTGGTGTGTATATGTGTACAAATTATATGTGTTTCTTAGTTATGTGATCTTGTGTAGGATATCTTCGATTTCTTCGTAACTTTTGCTTTTGCTTTTTTTTATCTACCCTAAATAACTCCTTCCCACGGGTGAAGAAGGTCAGAAACTCCATTGATCTCATCCATGTGACTGAACTTCATATACCCAACAGTAAACAAAAGTTTTCTTTTTCCATTTATGTTATTTATCTACATCATTAATCCATTTCGTACCCAAGGACCACTTTTTTCGATAAGCAAAACAAATGTTGGTAAAATGTAGTGTTTTATGAAAAAGGTTCGACCCCCGATGTATCACCGTCAGCACTGTAGCACTTACAGGCTGTGACAGGTGAGTAGCTATCTCGGATCACCTTGTATAGTCTGTTAGGAAAATTTATTGTAAACACCTTGTATGTAAGAGCAGTTTTTATGATTTTAATCCAAATTTCTTGATCATTTCGTAAAGGCAGTGATAGCCTAGTAGTGCGACCCGACTAGGACCTAGGACCGAGTCGTAGGTCTCGAGTTCGAACTCAAGACGCACCTCGGACTTTTCGGATTCATATGTGTATTATATAATTATCACTTGCTTCAAAAACGGTAAAGGTAAACATCGTGAGGAAACCGCCTGAGAGATATTTCTTGACGGCATGTGAAGACATGGCAGAGGCCCTTGGGTGGCATAAAAACTCTGACACTAGGTTAGTCACTAACCTCACGAAAAAGAAAGAAATATAATTTATTTTAGTCTACAAGACCTAAATATTGAATATTAAAAAGCAGTAAAGGAAAGGTAAGTGTTATTGGGTTTTCCATCTGGAATCAAACATAACTGGCGAAATGTGGGTATACACCTCTGCTAAGCCCGTCGGGGAATACAGGCGTGATGCTGTGTTACGTTATTATAAAAAAAATTAAAACATCAAATTTAAATTTAAAACCATTCTGAAGCTAATAATACCAGCTCTAATGAAAATTAGGCATCCAATAATTAAATAAACCTTTGGAAAATTAAAGGCCGATTTTAAAATTATGACTTTGACCAAGACAGACTGGTCCTTCGATCTAGTCAAATCAAATATTTACTATGTTAAAAAATAAAAAAAAAAACATCATTCATCAAAAACCTTTGATAGCTTATTTACTTCACACATTACCTCAAAAAGGACACCAAATTTCAACTAGATTTTCAAACAAATTATGCACATTATATTAGTCAAAAGCCGCCACAACCGGGGACCTCATGTAACAACCGCAATACTATCGCTTCATCTTCCTACCCTCCAATTAATCACAGCCAAGCTTCCCTGACCCACAGAACAAACGAGTTGACCCGCAACGACTGGGCGATAATCTCCTATAAACTAAATAGTCGTAGAGCGAACTTTTTGGTCTATTATTCCTGAAACTGGTCCTTTGTGTTTAGTCCTTTTGCGTAGATTTTAATGAGCGTTTGTGTTAGAAGTAGGTATGTGGAATTTATTTGAATTTAGTACTGGGTTTTCGACTGAAATTAATAACGGTCGCTCTGTGTAGAGTAATGGTATTCAGCCGCATCTGTTTAACTATAATTCTGAATTAGTTGGGAGAGTAAATTCTAATACTAGCAACAGAAACATGAAGTAAAGGGGAATATAAAAGACCATATATATAAAACTACGTTCATATACTGTATAAGTTTATGTTGGACAGCACTGAAATTGGTGAAGAAAAAAATCGTCACGAAACCTGCAACCCAATTGCGTAACATACTTTCTTTCACAAACCGAAGAATTTTGAAGGAAATTCTTATACATTCATTGCTTCACGTGTTTGAAAAATTCGTCTGCTCGACAACCTAAATAGTGCAATGAATGTTGTCCAATTGTCAAAATGAAATACATTGCAATTGATAGTGTGCTACCCCGTTCGACTAATAAACTACAATTAATGTAAGTCTAAAATCGCTAATCCTCTTTGAAAAAGCGTGGTGATTGTGGAAATTGCTCATAATTATATTATAGGCTGGTATTATTATTTTAATATTTCAAAACCAGACCAATGTCCCTTCAAAAGTATAACAGTTTTGCCATACTCTACCAAGAAACAAGAATATGTTATATGATCCAACGTTGCAACACCCCAAGTAAAAGCCCCAACTAACCCAAGAACCAGGTCATTTCCACCAGTAAGTAACCGCGACCCAGATGCAAGCTAAGCAGCAGAAAGTAAGTACAGCAAAACTTCTTCTATAACCTAGATACAAGGACCATTCTAAATGACAAACATTCCCTTTTAACTTGTAATTTACAACAAGTCTCTTCCGTGGTTTCCTTCCTATGCCTTTTCTACGGAAAATTTATGGTCCTAACGTCTTTGTTTAGTTTTTCGTTAAAATTTTTGCGCTCAGGAAGTGGGGACGATTGTGAGTGTGGTTTATCACGGAGTTTCCTCTGAACTGGTTTTATTTTTGTGATGGTTTTTTCTTTGGCTGCGTTTTTGTGTTTGTTTTTTTGGTCCTTGGTTACGAATGCAGTAGTTTGTTACTAGTTTTAGAAAGAAAATAAATAAAAGAAAGAAAGAAAAATTATTTATTCTGCACAAACAAAACGCACATTACAAAAAAACAAAATGACATAAAATACACACATACAGAGTAGCCCTAGTAGCCAAAAGCCTCGTATTAAGAACGTTTATTCTGAAGGTGGGCAACGTCGCAATAGATGTCAAATATTTCACTGTTTTGATTAATTTAGCAATATTACTGAGTGGAAATAAAAAATGTCGCTAACTACCGAACTAGAATATTGATTATGAATTGCAATAATTTTTATCGTAACACCGAATGTTTATTTTTAGATGTAAAAAAACTATTTGGCAACTTTCCAAATGCGTTTTTTACACCTAACATGGGTACAACATCAAATTCAATGATAGAATTGCAATTCATTATTAATATTCTAGTTCGCTAGTTAACCACATTTCTTATTTCTATTCAGTAATATTGCCATATGAATCAAAACAGGTAAATATTTGACTGTTATTTGCGACGTTGCCAACTTTTAGGATATACCCTTTTAGGGGTATGAGGAACAGGGTGTAAAGTTCACTCATCCCCCATAGAAAAGGGAGGATCCTCCGACCAGACGGATGTGATGTCTGGCGGGCAACTGCCCAGAGGTTTGAAGTTGGGAGATTCTATATTATGTTTATCGCGCAATTAGAGTGCATGTTGTGTGACGTCAGGTCTTTGATGCGTAGTTCGCATGTAGCGATGTAGATGCCGCTACACCCTCTTAAAGCATTAGAAGTTTGACAGTTTTATCTATTGCTTGATGTTAGGGCCAGGAACCAAAGACAATTTACATTGCGTAATCTGTGTTACTACACTTGCAAATGACAGGAAACAAACAATCAAATTAAATCAAGTTTTATTTTTTATTAACAAGCTTTTTACAAGCTCTTTTTTTATTTCCAAGCTTTTTACAACTTTACAAGCATTTTACAAGCTTTATTAGCTTGACCTGTATCTATCTATCTATCTATCTATCTATGTAACGGAATCTTTAAACGTAATTTTCACCAACTTCAAGACGTTCGATTAACTTGAAAATTTGCACACGTATCAAGAACCAATGACAATACAATAATTTAGAATCTTGGAACTGATCTGATGATGGAGCCAGGAGGTGGATAGTGGAACTCTTCAGCGACTTCTAGTAAACCCCTCGAGTTTGAACTCATATGATTCGGTTCAACGAGTCCAATATATTGCACTTGGTGTCGAGGGTCTGATGATGGAGCCACGAGGTGAATCCTGGAACTCTTCAGTGGCTACTAGTAAACCCCTCGAGTTTGCGCTTATATGATTCAGTTTGACAAGTCCAATATATTGCACTTGTTGTCGAGGGTCTGATGATGGAGCCAGGAGGTGGATAGTGGAATTCTTCAGTGGCAACTAGTAAACCCCTTGAGTTTGGGCTCATATGTTTCGGTTTCACGAGTCCAATATATTGCACTTGGTGTCGAGAGTCTGATGATGGAGCCAGGAAGTGGATAGTGCAACTCTTCAGTGGCTACTAGTATACCCTTCGAGTTTGGGCTCATATGACTCGGTTTGATGAGTTCAATATGATGGATTTGCTGTCGAGGGTCTGATGATGGAGACAGGAGATGGATCGTGGAATTGTTTAGTAGCTACTAGTAAACCCTTCAAGTTTGGGCTCGTATGACTCGGTTTGACCATTTCAATATGTTGCATTTTGTGTCGAGGGTCTGGTGTCGAGGGTCTGATGATGGAGCCAGGAGGTGGATAGTGGAACTATTCAGTGGCTACTAGTAAACCCTTCGAGTTTGGGCTCATATGACTCGGTTTAACGAGTTCAATATGATGGATTTGTTGTCGAGGGTCTGATGATGGAGCCAGGAGGTGGATAGTCGAACTCTTCCGTGGCTACTAGTAAACCCCTCGAGTTTGGGCTCATATGACCCGGTTGGACGATTTCAATCTGTTGCATTTTGTGTCGAGGGTCTGGTGTTGAGGGTCTAATGATGGAGCCAGGAGGTGGATAGTGGAACTATTCAGTGGCTACTAGTAAACCCTTCGAGTTTGGGCTCATATGACTCGGTTTGACGAGTTCAATATTATGGATTTGTTGTCGAGGGTCTGATGATGGAGACAGGAGGTGGATCGTGGAACTGTTTAGTAGCTACTAGTAAACCCTTCAAGTTTAGGCTCATATGACTCGGTTCGACGATTTCAATATGTCGCATTTGGTGGCGAGGATCTGAGGATGGAGCCAGGAGGTGAATAGTAGAACTCATCAGTGGCTACTAGTAAACCCCTCGAGTTTAAGCTCATATGATTCAGTTTCACGACTCTAATAGATTGCACTTGGTGTTGAGGGTCTGATGATGGAGCCAGGAGGTGGTTAGTGGATTTCTTTAGTGGCTACTTAACTAGTAAACCGGTCAAGTAATAACTTCCTTGACTTTAGACTTAATAACTAAATGAAAAATATACTAGACTAAAAAGTAAAAAATAAAAGTATCGTTTAAAAAAACTAAAAAACACGCTTTTTACACGAACTTAAAATGACAAAATAATTAAATTGACTTGTACTAGTTACGATATAAGTACCAATCCAGCTTGTCACTTCTTATTTAACCAATGATTAAATCAAAAAGCGTGGAGCGCTTTGTTTAAATTGATTAAAAGTATACATCCGAGCGCCCCACGCTTTTTGATTTAATCATTGGATTTAAGTTCGTGTAAAAAGCGTTTTTTTTTGTTTTTTTAAACAATTTTTTTTTTATCATTTAGAATCAAAAAGAAAACAGAAAACAAACGTTGTTTTTAGTTGGATTTTTACTGCGTCGTTGGTCTAGTCGTCGCAGGCGCAGTAGCGCTCTGCAGGAATCGAAACCATGATGTGATGATGGTCCTGGGTTCGATTCCTGGGTCGGGCAAAGTGTTATTGGTTTATTCCATCTGGAATTCCTCGGTAACAGCCCGGAGTCTGGATTTGTGCCCGGTTGTTGGCAATAGGCTCGCCCCCTATTACATGGGACTTAAACATAACTGGCAAACTATGGGTGTATTATAGGTACACCTCTGCCTAGTCCTTAGACGATTACAGGCGTGATGATGTGTTATTTTATGTATTTTTAACCGACTTCCAAAAGGAGAAGGTTTTTTTTTTTGTAAGTGGTGCTGCTTGTGTAATACCAGGAGATCCCCTCAATGATTAACGTCCCTACATCGGGAAAGTTATATTTTGTAAAAGGTGATGAGCAGTTGAGATTAGGTTATTGTAACTTAGATTCATTACAAAAAAAAATGTAAATACTTTTTTACAAAAAAAAAACAACCGACTTCCAAAAAAACACTACAAAATGAAAAAAACCTATATTCCCGTTCATCCCACTGCCGTCGTTCCACTGGTGGGACGAACTATTACTTAAATTTCGGAAGTTGGTGGCAAATAATGAAAATATAAAACCAAAGACAACGACTTCCGAAATTTAAGTAATTTTTCACTTTGTAGTTTTTTTTGTTGTCGTAGCGTAGCGGTTACAGACTTCAAAGTGATAAATTCAATGGAGAAAATCAGTTTTAGCGTTTTTCGTACGAGGAATTTCGCTAACTAAATATAAATTTTGTTTGACTCTGTATTTTCATCTCAAAAATGAACGCAGTGGAAAAATACTTTTATCTCATTAATATAAAATGTCTGCACGAAAAGAATATTTTTGCAGTATTTCAGGCTGAAATAATTTTACAGCTTCAACTCTACCACCGAACGAGATGCCGAGTCAGAAATGCATGAAATGTTTCATACAGTAACATGAGGGACGAGTGAATGATGGTTATTATGAAATACAGGCCTCGGGTCAGTATACTCATGTGTATAGGGATGTCGAAACCGTGTCGAATAACGATTTAAGATAGTTAATTGACTCAGGCGTGTCTTTGCGGAAATCCAAAAATACAATAGAAGACGTATATTTAGTAGCCTAATCCACTCTGTTCTTAATGAGTCATAAAGAACCCTGTAAGAAATCGACACGTGTTTCATCTTTCAAGCGCCACTGCGTTCGGCGCTTGACGTAGTAACACGTCGTGTCTGAGTTCGCAACAAGCCAATCGTCATCTTGAGGATGCCTCGTTGAGAGGTGAAACACGACTCGACTTGATTCTGATAATATGGGTATTGTACAGTGGGCTCCAGAGAAACCTCACCTCTCACCCCCTAGGAATTTAAAAAACAGGTTTCTCTGGAGTCCACTGTACGAAAACTTCTTTAAAAAAAGTCATCCAAAATAAAGCTGAATAACAACTATGACCCTTGCATCGTCCATCGGTCACAAAACTTTTCAACGAACGTCAGGGGTGACAGTTGATGAAGTGTACATCTTTTTGTACATTGCAACACTGAAGCTCGTTAGTGCTTTGTTTAACGTTCAAAAAAACTACAAAGTGAAAAATTACTTAAATTTCGGAAGTCGTTGACTTCCGAAATTTAAGTAATTTTTCACTTTGTAGTTTTTTTTGTTGTCGTAGCGTAGCGGTTACAGACTTCAAAGTGATAAATTCAATGGAGAAAATCAGTTTTAGCGTTTTTCGTACGAGGAATTTCGCTAACTAAATATAAATTTTGTTTGACTCTGTATTTTCATCTCAAAAATGAACGCAGTGGAAAAATACTTTTATCTCATTAATATAAAATGTCTGCACGAAAAGAATATTTTTGCAGTATTTCAGGCTGAAATAATTTTACAGCTTCAACTCTACCACCGAACGAGATGCCGAGTCAGAAATGCATGAAATGTTTCATACAGTAACATGAGGGACGCGTGAATGATGGTTATTATGAAATACAGGCCTCGGGTCAGTATACTCATGTGTATAGGGATGTCGAAACCGTGTCGAATAACGATTTAAGATAGTTAATTGACTCAGGCGTGTCTTTGCGGAAATCCAAAAATACAATAGAAGACGTATATTTAGTAGCCTAATCCACTCTGTTCTTAATGAGTCATAAAGAACCCTGTAAGAAATCGACACGTGTTTCATCTTTCAAGCGCCACTGCGTTCGGCGCTTGACGTAGTAACACGTCGTGTCTGAGTTCGCAACAAGCCAATCGTCATCTTGAGGATGCCTCGTTGAGAGGTGAAACACGACTCGACTTGATTCTGATAATATGGGTATTGTACAGTGGGCTCCAGAGAAACCTCACCTCTCACCCCCTAGGAATTTAAAAAACAGGTTTCTCTGGAGTCCACTGTACGAAAACTTCTTTAAAAAAAGTCATCCAAAATAAAGCTGAATAACAACTATGACCCTTGCATCGTTCATCGGTCACAAAACTTTTCAACGAACGTCAGGGGTGACAGTTGATGAAGTGTACATCTTTTTGTACATTGCAACACTGAAGCTCGTTAGTGCTTTGTTTAACGTTCAGGTTTTCCTATAACATTGTGAGGCATCCTTTGTGGCAAACACTACGAATGGTTGTGGTGTTGGGTTTGAAAGCAGGACCAAAAGAGTAACTTTTACACGTATGGAGATTATTAGGATTTTGTTGCTACGCGTAGTTTAAATATTTAAAATTAAATTAATTTAATTAAAACCCCCGGAAGCTTGGAAAAACGGCCACAGTTTTTCTATCCAAAAAAACCATTATTCTAAACTTTTTTAAACAAGTTACATTTTATAAACCAACTGGAACCTAGCAACAAGTCTATTAAACATTCTACAAAAAGGAAAAACCGCTAAAACTCAAAAATAATAACCCATTTTACCTAGCAAAAAATAACATTTATCCCACCAACCTACCCGAATTTAATTAACTCACTTTATTTCATTTAAAATCCAATTTTCATTTTAATTTTTCTCTGGCAACCCTGTGCCTGACCTCCTGCATTCTTTATGCGTCCGCCACGTATCGCGTCGGAAGCTCTTTTAGCTAAAAAACATCTTTTGACAGGGATTTATGTAACCCAAGCTTCATTATGGCGTGTAACCTACATTTTCCGACTACCCGCACGGGAGGGTTAAAATGCAGTTCTGTTGGATGTGTGAAAAGGTTTTAATGGGATGAATAATCTGATTATGTTAGTAAAAAGGGTTATTTTTGTTTGTGGAAATGTGTTTTTAATTATTTGGGTTGTGTTAATTATTTTAGGGAACGCGTTACGGGTTTAATTCTTAAGAGCTTCCATCCAAAAAGTTGGCAACGTCGCAAATAGTGTCTAATATTTACCAGTTTTGATTAATTTGGCAATATTACTGTATGGAAATAAGAAATATGGAGAACTAGTGAACTATAATATTAATAATGAATTGCAATTATAACACTGAATTTGATGTTGTAATTGTTTTAGACGTAAAAAAGGTATTTGGAAAGTTTCCAAATACTTTTTTTAATTCAAAAATAATTACTGCATTTCATCAATATTTTAGTTCGCTAGTTAGCTATATTTCTTATACAGTAATATTGTCAAATTAATCAAAACAGCGAAATATTTGACAGCTATTTGCGACGTTGCCAACTTTTAGGATGCACGCTCTTAAACTTCGAGACCAACATAGATATAATGGAAATAAGACGATATTTCGTGAAAATATAATTAAATAGCTATTCCTATATTATGTTATAGATGCTCACAAAAATTGTAAATTTATCCACTGTCATGACAGCCTACCATGCGTATGTGGTATCCACGCTGAGATATGGTGTAATTTTCTGGGGGAACTCGACGGAATGGGAGTCTGTTTTAAAGCCCAAAAAAAGTGCGTACGGGCAATGTGTAGACTTAAGACCACGGATAGCTGTGAAACATATTTAAAAAAACTTAAAATTCTTACCTTACCTAGCCTCTTCATTTATGAGATGTCAGTCTTTGTCAAAAGCAATATGCATATGTATGAAAAATTCCGAAGTGCTAGATATAGAAATAAAGTGCAGAATGTACCCTGCAGAACTTATTTAATGGATTCCAGTGTATATTGCATGACATCCAAGATTTATAATAAATTGCCATGTGGTATTACAGACATTGACAACTTGCACATATTTCAACGGAAGCTAAAACAATTTCTAACTGATAAAGTGTATTACAGTGTGAATCCTTATGGTCAATAATATGAATCAGATATTCAATAACAGAAATGACATGTGTAATCTAGGACTTTTATTTATTTATTCACTTTTTCTATGACATTACCGGTTAATTATTGACTACTAGATACTTCTTGACATTGAAAAATAAAATGGTTAAAATGATTTTCCAATTTAATAATTTTGTAATATTTATTGTTATTCAGCATGGTATTTTGATAGTAGATTGTAGTTTATGTGTAAAATTTTGCATGCCTTAATGACGGCAAAGCATGGAGAACATTATCAAAACATGTTTAATATCTTTACCTACCCCTACCCATGTTGGTAAAAAATAAATGATTTGATTTGAAATGATTTAAAAAAAAAAAAAAAAATCGATTTGCAGCAAATACTTTACAGTAAAGTACGGTGTGAAACTAATCGCGTATAGATTGGAAATCACTTTTTTACTAAGGTCTTCCGATCAATACAAGAGTAGTACGCAAATACTCGCGTATACTTCGTAGTGACCTGATTCACTACCTTATTCCAAAATATACAGCGCCAGTACGCATACGGACTAATCGTGTACAGATTGCGACAAATTGTGAACTGGTATTCAACTTGTTTGTAACGTAATACACCTTGGGGTAAATAGCCTACCTGGCTGGGAGCAACTTGGAAGTAGCGCTCGCCGGCCGCTACCGCGGCACCGTTCACTACGTTCGCTCGGCTCGAGCGCGGTTGGTCACAGTTCCAACCTAACCTAACCCATTTCATATTCCGTTATCTGTTAGCTGTGCCATTTCACCCAGTTCAATTTATTTTTAATCTATATTATTAAAACTCATGTCAAGCGTAAGTGATGCAGTATAGTTTGGAACCACGACGCGCGCGTCCACGTTACGAACTATACACGAGCAGTACGCAAAATTCGTGTAACATACATTGTAATCACAGATTTAAAAATAGCTTTACAATGTATACGCAAGTAGCTTCCTATCTATGGCTTTTTTTGGGTCGGAAATCATCAAATAACTCCTCCCGCGAGAGGGAGTGTCAGACTTTTACTGACTAAACTAAACCCGTGTTCCTTCCGTTGCCTGTGTGCTGGGGCCGCGATATCCCTTTCAGACAAACTCGCAACCCCAGCAGGAGTTTCCTATGGCTGCGTTCTAGACTTGTATAGATTGGAAATACGCTTCGAGAGCTGTTGTTTTTTTTTTGATGATTATTTTCAAGAATAATTATTTTATCATAGTTGCCGCAAATTGAATTTTAATCAACATACAGAGTGAAATTCGTGGGCTACCTTGACGGATTCGCCTTATGACAGTTAGAGCGGTTTCGCACTCCCTCCGATCCGAATTCGAGAAATGACGATCCAAAGTAGCCGTAGTATTTATTTATTTATTTATTTAAACTTCTCGCACACAATAAGGTACAAAGGCAGACTTAATACCTTAGGCATTCTCTACCAGTCAACCAAGGGTGGTGAAGAGATAAGATGGCAGGTGCTCCGAATTACAGGAGATAATAATAATAAAAAATATTAAAAAGACAACAATGAATTATAAATAAAATAGGTAGTACTATTTGTATGAGGGGTTGCGCACTAGATCCGAGCCCTGTCCGTCCGAATTTAGAACATTCCCATTTCAGATTGAACTGGGATCTTGAATTCGGATACGGATCGGACGTAGTGCGAAACCGCTCTTATGGGGTTGTCCAAAAGCCCGGAAATCTGACAATTTTAGGTTGTAGCTTTAAGAAATAAGTATTGCCCGGTCGGTAACTAGGTTGCAGAGGTCACTTGGGTTAGACTGGCCGACCCAGTAACAATAATTATGTTAAGCAGATGCAAATGGGTGTAATGGCTTTATATTATATTTGCTTCATAAGCTTCTAAAGATCGTTAATGAAGGCGGTGTTATTCAAGGAACATTTATAATTTAGAGCAGTGGTCCAGTGGTAACGGCCACTTACGAGTTGCGAGACTTACGAGTGGCTCCGAACCTAGACAGGCACTTTACCTTGTGTAAATAATTTCATCACCACTGCTCTCAAAACGGTGAAGGAAAACATCGTGAGGAAACCGGCATGTGCTAGAACTAAAAATTCGAAGACATGTGACATCTAACAAACCCGCACTGGGCCCGCGTGGTAGATTACAGCCCTCTCCCTCTCGAAGAGAGCAGTCCTGTGTCACTGCATTCAAAGAATTTATTTTTTCTTCACAAACAATGACATGATAAATTATTTAAAACAAGCTTAAAAATTACGTGACAAAATTTGTGAGAGACTGGTGTCTGCACTAGGAATACCTGTATAGCTGATCACCAGGGTCCCACCACGTGGAATCTAAACATAATTAGTTATAGTTGTGAAGTGTTACCTATAGTAAATGTGAAGGAGCTGAGCATAAAATATACTTAAATTAAATATAACTGATGATTATGTTTATGTTAATAGTTTAGATTCGTTAATAAAGTTCAATTTCACTACCCTTAGGGCCTAGAAAAACTAACATTCGATCACCGATAACATATAACGACTGTACTCCCAAAGGATTAGGCAGAGGTGTACCTATACAGGCTGGCATGGACATCGACGCGAAAACTGATACCATGGATTCGGTACATGATTCTGAACACCCCTTTTTTTTTTTTTTTTTTGGGTGGGAAATCATCAAATGACTCCTCCCGCTCTGGGCGGAGCGAGAGGGAGTGTCAGAATTTTACTGACTAAAACCCACCCGTGTTCCTTCCGTTGCCTGTGTGCCCCGGGGCCGCGATATCCCTTTCGGACAAACTCGCAACCCTAGCAGGCATTGGCCCTTACGGACCCCGTCAGTTGGTGCTGACATCTCTTTGAGGCGCGCGTGGAACACACAACGCGCCGTCGACCCGGGCCTGGTCCTAATCGGACGGCGAGCTACCCATTGCCCACCGTCCGCAAGCCCGCGCCTACGGTGGCCGGAAGTCGGCTCGCGACTCCCGACGCCCGGGGCGTCTCCTGCGGCGACTAGGGGCGCGAGGGGGCGCATCTTGCATCCCTCGCGCGCTCCGCCTCCTCCTTCGCGAGGCGGAGCGCGCGAGGGAAATTCTGAACAACCCTGAGTTGAAATTTAAAAAAAATCTGCTATTCCATAGAAAAGTGCAATACCTACGCGGTCAAAATGTATGGAACAACTGTTTAAAAAAAAATCGATGAATAATTTCAACGCAGGGGGTTCAGAATCATGTACCAATCCATGGTATCAGTTTTCACCTCGATTTCCCTGCCACCTTGTATAGTATACCCACATTTCATATATCCAAAATAAAAAAATACAAAACAGTCAGCAGTTTCTGTGAAAAATACAGACATTTTACTATTAGGCGTTCAGTGGCCACGTTAAACTAAGTAACGCTAAGGGTTCCATACATTACATAACATCACCGACTGTTAACCCCGAATGGTTAGGTAGAGCTGTAGGTGTATTACACCTACATTTCGCCAGTTATGTTTAAGTCCCATGTAATAGGGGGCGAGCCTATTGCCATCAACCGGACACAAATCCAGACCCCGGGCTGCTACTGAGAAATTCCAGATGGAAAAACCCAATATCATTTTGCCCGACCTGGGAATCGAACCCAGGACCTCATGCCCAGCAGTAGCGTTTGTGACCACTGAACCAACGAGGCAGTTGATTGATAGCTTAAAAGCCTCATAATTATGCTCTGTGATTTCAGCGAGAATCCTAGTTTAGTTTCAACGTACGATTCGATTTAGAATTCTGCATCGACAGACACGCTTTTTACTAATCCCTGGAGGAATGCAAATCGGGTTTTAGAGATAGACGGAAACACTATAAAATTACTGTAAAATCCCTTCAAACCATTTTACACGAATGAATCTCGTTTCATGTCTTTGAAAACGGTTTTGTTCATTAAATGGTTAGTTAGAACGATGTTATAAATGCATAAGCGCTCGTCCGTGGTTTGGCTTGCGTAGAATATGTTATTTGTGTATCTTTGTAAACCCAAATACCTACTATGTATGTTTTTATCATACCGAGGTTTTACAAAATTCATGGGTGAAAAAACAAAAGTGTTGCAGAGACAGATCTGTTGTTTATTTGATGGAGAACATGTATTTTGTTTTTCGTTACGAGATCTTCCTAATATCAATTCCTATTTACAACAGCACATCTCCTTTAGGCACACACTTCGCCCTCGCCAACGTCCTCTATTGCCATTATCTCAAACCAGTACCATAACCCTCAAGGCCAGTCCATAGTACATATCCCTCACCCATATTAACAACATTTTGCTGTATGACGAATCCTCAGATGTCTTCGCGAGTACTGAACTGAGATTCCTGAACACTGCTACTCGATACCTGGAATCCATTACCACTCCCAGTACAATCTTCTTGGAGTGAATAAATAAATTATATTTCTTGTTATTAATATTTTTATTACAATTTTTATCCCGATTATATATAATTTTATCTAATTTTACCTAATTTTGCTTAATCTTGACCAATTTCATTTAATTTCAACAAATTTTGGCTGCTTTTATGTAATTGAATCTAATTTTATGATTGTACGAGTATGTGTAATCTACTATATAAAAATAAGTCGGGTTTTCCTTCCTGATGCTATAACTCCAGAACACACGAACCGATTTCCACGGTTTTGCATTCGTTGGAAAGGTAGGTAGGTAGGGTAGGTAGGTAGGGTAGGTAGGTAGGCTAGGTAGGTAGGGTAGGTAGGTAGGGTAGGTTAGGGTAGGTAGGTAGGGTAGGTAGGTAGGGTAGGTAGGTAGGGTAGGTAGGTAGGGTAGGTAGGTAGGGTAGGTAGGTAGGGTAGGTAGGTAGGGTAGGTAGGTAGGGTAGGTAGGTAGGGTAGGTAGGTAGGGTAGGTAGGTAGGGTAGGTAGGTAGGGTAGGTAGGTAGGGTAGGTAGGTAGGGTAGGTAGGTAGGGTAGGTAGGTAGGGTAGGTAGGTAGGGTAGGTAGGTAGGGTAGGTAGGTAGGGTAGGTAGGTAGGGTAGGTAGGTAGGGTAGGTAGGTAGGGTAGGTAGGTAGGGTAGGTAGGTAGTGTAGGTAGGTAGGGTAGGTAGGTAGGGTAGGTAGGTAGGCTAGGTAGGTAGGGTAGGTAGGTAGGGTAGGTTAAGGTAGGTAGGTAGGGTAGGTAGGTAGGGTAGGTAGGTAGGGTAGGTAGGTAGGGTAGGTAGGTAGGGTAGGTAGGTAGGGTAGGTAGGTAGGGTAGGTAGGTAGGGTAGGTAGGTAGGGTAGGTAGGTAGGGTAGGTAGGTAGGGTAGGTAGGTAGGGTAGGTAGGTAGGGTAGGTAGGTAGGGTAGGTAGGTAGGGTAGGTAGGTAGGGTAGGTAGGTAGGGTAGGTAGGTAGGGTAGGTAGGTAGGGTAGGTAGGTAGGGTAGGTAGGTAGGGTAGGTAGGTAGGGTAGGTAGGTAGGGTAGGTAGGTAGGGTAGGTAGGTAGGGTAGGTAGGTAGGGTAGGTAGGTAGGGTAGGTAGGTAGGGTAGGTAGGTAGGGTAGGTAGGTAGGGTAGGTAGGTAGGGTAGGTAGGTAGGGTAGGTAGGTAGGGTAGGTAGGTAGGGTAGGTAGGTAGGGTAGGTAGGTAGGGTAGGTAGGTAGGGTAGGTAGGTAGGGTAGGTAGGTAGGGTAGGTAGGTAGGGTAGGTAGGTAGGGTAGGTAGGTAGGGTAGGTAGGTAGGGTAGGTAGGTAGGGTAGGTAGGTAGGGTAGGTAGGTAGGGTAGGTAGGTAGGGTAGGTAGGTAGGGTAGGTAGGTAGGGTAGGTAGGTAGGGTAGGTAGGTAGGGTAGGTAGGTAGGGTAGGTAGGTAGGGTAGGTAGGTAGGGTAGGTAGGTAGGGTAGGTAGGTAGGGTAGGTAGGTAGGGTAGGTAGGTAGGGTAGGTAGGTAGGGTAGGTAGGTAGGGTAGGTAGGTAGGGTAGGTAGGTAGGGTAGGTAGGTAGGGTAGGTAGGTAGGTAGGGTAGGTAGGTAGGGTAGGTAGGTAGGTAGGTAGGTAGGTAGGGTAGGTAGGTAGGGTAGGTAGGTAGGGTAGGTAGGTAGGGTAGGTAGGTAGGTAGGTAGGTAGGTAGGGTAGGTAGGTAGGTAGGGTAGGTAGGTAGGTAGGGTAGGGTAGGTAGGTAGGTAGAGTAGGTAGTGTGAATAGGTAGGGTAGGTAGGTGCATCGTAGATAAGTACTTAATGCTACCCGTGCGAAGCCGGGGCGGGCAGCTAGTTATTAATAGATATTGTATACCTATAACTTGTATGTGTGGATCAAACTCTTATAATAAGTTGTTTTTTTTTATAAATATATTCCGTTGTCAAATTTCTTGTTAGCTCAATCATTCTGCATATTTAGTTTTTGAAAAAAGCTGCGGCTTAAGTCAGGAATTTGGGTTTTGCCGATTAAAAAACTCGAGTCCATTTCCAACTAACCACTAATTTTATTTCCATCATTGCCCAAGAAAAAGCTGCTAATGGACAGACTCACAAACAGACATACTGTCTCATACCTAATACAAATTTAATAAATACATCCCAGCGTATACAATATCCATATTTTTGCTTATATTTCAGCATTCCAAGCTTAGTATAAATATTCATTTAGTATAATCGTGTGATTCCCGTCTCGGAGCCGGAGTCGTGTCGTCGCGTCTTTACATAAGCGCGCTAAGCGCACATGAATTATTCAAAGTATATATTTTATATACAGACGGTATTTGCAATATTCTCTGATATTTTTTGAAGGTTTTAGGGAGATTTTTTAAGGACGTAGTCATTTGCGTCCTTATGAAAAATATTTAAGAGAATATTAATTGAAAAGGAAATATTAAATGCGCTCAGACAAGAAAATCCAACAAAAACACCAAGTGCCAATTTCACCAAAGAGACTGAACTTAATCAGCACATCTAAACCGCGTTCAAGAGCTGTCACTGTCATCATTGTTGTGGAATATTGACACTGACAGTTCTTAAATGCGGTGAAAGCCGCCCTAAGTGGTTATCCGCAGACTGCTCGCAGATCAAACGATTCAGTGGGTCTACTCTCTAAGTTCGTCAACTAAAATACGGCCCGTCCGCAAGTAATTGTTCCGACAAAATAAGTGACAAATTAAGTTTTTGGACAGGCAAAAACACATCGGGATTAGGGACAACTGTCAAATCATGTTGTCATTCATTCTTAGTTCGGGCCCCGAGCTAATCTTAAGTGCGTAAGTGATACGGAGTAGGAAACTCAAGTTACTATGGCTGAAACTTCTGATTTCGTCTTTAGAGAGTAGACCCCCAGATCACAATTAAAAATACATATTTTATTTCACGTACTTAAACCTATTTATATGGCAGCTTAATGATTTGAACGGATCCACAATTTTTCCTCAACATTTTATTGGTTCCAATAAATCCCTTTTCAATAAATTAGAACATTTAAAAGAACAATTAATGAAGTCCACAAAAAATCCGCTGTAGCAACCGGCCCACTAGACGACAAAGCCCAATAAGTCTAAAGCGCTGCAGCGCTCGAGTGATTTACTTGTGCAATAATCCGCCTCGTTTATTTCCACAGTGCGGTGACAGACGACACGACTATTTGGTCGTAATTTAAACGGAGGTTTAATCTCCAGTTTGTATTACCTAGCACCCTAAGACACGCTATAACTTGGTAAGGAATGGTTATGGTCAGTTCTAAAAATATCAGATGAAAATGTAAACTAATGCCAATTAGTAGTGCCACTAACAAATTTAATGATTTGATTTGATTATTTGAACACTTGAACCCGAAATTCCAATTTTAAATCACCCTAAAGTTGCTTTTCGTTTGACAATTGAAGTAAATTTTATAACATCAATTTAAGTCGACGACGTTTTTCTCTGGAGGTTATGTGAATTTTACACCCTTTTCCTCATACCTTCATAAACGTAATAGTGTATTTTTTGTCCAATCAAAAGATTTTTTGTAAATAGATAATTTCTTCATATTTTGCAATAAATTATCAGTGTTGTGTCATCGCCCTTCTCTGTCTATGCAGTCCGACAGTGACCGCAGTTTAGCTGTTTTCAGCCTCTTAATTAATAGTAATTTAGAGGTATGAGGAACAGGGTGTAAAGTTCACTCATCCTCTATTGATAGCGGAGGATCTTCTATTCTAATCAGACGGGTGTCGATGTCGTGTCTGGTGGGTAACTGCCCAACGATTGATGTCGGATAGTCTTAATTTTCGTCGCGCGGTAAACTCTAATTGCGCGATGGAGAGTTTGTGTGACGTCAGGATTTTGTGTGGCATCTGACGTCACACAAAATCCTCAAATTCTTTGATGCGTAGTTCGCATGTGGCACAGCAATAAGCTCGGCCCGGAGAGTGTACTAAATATTCATGTAAATCTATAACATAATTAACCTTTAATACCTACTGTTTAAAGTACATTTTCATAAGAACTTTTTGTATTGAATCCCTTTTTAGATTCAATACAATAAAGCAACTTGTTTATTTCAAAATGCATGCTGTGATTTTTGTCGCATGTAGCTAGATGACTGCGGTATTTAATTTAGCTGAGTTTGGCGACGATTAATGTCGTGCGGTCTTTTATTAACCGAGTAACGGATTGTTTCAATTTACTCGCGTGATGTGTGGCTGCAATAAAGCCATGTATGTAGCGAAACGAATATGTATTGTGCCGCGCCAGTGATACATGAATTATAAATCGGTGAAGGGGTAAATTGCTACCTATTTGATTTGTGGTTTAGTAAAAACCACGCAAATCGAAGTCCTAGTGTGTATTATGTTATTTTCTAATAATTTAAATGTGTACATTCACGAGCACCAATATGTATACACTTAGCAACTTTAAAAAGTGATTTTCTCCTACTGTAGTGATTGTAATTTTATGTTGTTACAAACATAGTATTTTGGAACCCACACTAATATGAAACAGGTCTTATTTCAAAGTTGCAGTCGTTATTCCATGCGAAAATCGCTTTTGAATTTTGCTAAGTGGTGCTCGTGACTGTACAAAATTCCAATTGAAAAACTTTACCATACCCTTAAGGATCATGAAGTTTTGCATAATAACTGAACTAACTATAAAGCAACTTCGTTTTTTTTTTATTAAGTACCATTATTTTCGCCGTAAAAAGCTAAAATAATTACCTAAACTATCGGCGCCTTGGAGTCGCCAGTACCCCACTCCGTCTCGCTTCACTCACTCCGCGAGTAGTATGGTGCGACCGCGATATAAAATTAATTTGCGCTGAGGTAGTATGCGCTCTTATGACCACACCTCTCTGATACATGCTGTATCACTTGGATATGTACCGTAGTTCAGTTGCTGCATGTAAAATAATGTATTGAAACCCGTGTTTGCTTTGATTGGAAGACTTGTCATCAAAAGTCTGATATAATATATTATTTAAGTAAGTCATTAACAATACGTCGCCCCGTCTGAACCCGCCATTTTCACGGTTTCTTAGTACCATCTAAAACAGCGTTTCATTAACACAAGACGCCATGTTCTGCTTAATTGTTATTTGTGTTAGCATTTATAAAGACTCTAGACTTTTAGAGCCTAGATTTATACTTGATTTAAATTTTTACTAAATTCATTAAATTAGGTACACGTTATTTTGTTGTTCAAAAAATAATGGATGTAATTTGGTCTTTTAGTACAAATATTTTGATCCTAATAACTCACTAAAGAAATTCTCCATATTATTACCGACTTCAAAAAGAAGGAGGTTCTCAATTCGACTGTATATTTTTTTTTATTATTTGCGATTACTCCGCCTATTATGAAATGATTTTGATGATTATTTATTGTTTGGTAGGGCAAAGGTACTTCAGAGGTGGTCCCATATAAATTTTTATTAACTTTTCTTGGGGACATTTTGAGTTAATTTCGGAAGTCGGTGACAAAAAACGAAAATACAGAACCAAAGACACCGACTTCCGAAATTAAAGTTATTTTGCACTTTTTTGTGTTTTTTTTTAAGTAGGTTCTATTTTGGAGCCTTGTTTTTTATAAAGTGGGACGAAACAATATTACATGGGAGCAGAATTGGATGTGATTGTAATACTTTCCCAAACATATATACATACTTACATAAATAAACTCTCGCCTACTTCTGTAGTGTCTGCCTACCCCGGCAGACACTACAGAACGTCACTTGCTTCGATCCTTACATACTTCTTTTGCTTCGTTTACGTTTATACCTACATCTGGTCAAATATAAGGGAATAACTCTTAAAAAATATTAAAGGAAATAAAAGATAATACTTACAGAAATAAAAATAAAAGTAGATTTTTGAAACAATTTCTTCAACTCATTGTGAAGTTTTAATAAAAAAAAATTAAAAAACTTTTTAATATTAAAACATTTATAAGTGAGTAAATGATCCAATATTATTGATTATAAGAAAAAGAATCCTTACGGATAACAGCGTATTATTTTTTATCAGGTCATAGACGTACGCCAATTGCAAGTAATACGCACCTGAGCTTTCTAAAGAATATCATCATAATTAATATACTCTTTTAAAAAGACCTTTTTTTCCAAATTCTTATCTATGAATATTAAAATTCATTACATACACTCTATTCCCTATTAATAAAATTGAGACCAACTTAAAGTTGCCTCGTCTGAACCAACCACTTTCATACGAATATTTATCGCTTTCATCGTCACAGTAACACAAGACGATAATTAATTATTATTTGCATGGAACAGCCACGTTTTAATGAACTCGTGCTATTATAAAAGTAGGACGCAAGTTAGGGAAATTAGAACGTTTTGTTATTATATATTGGCACGCTTTTGGTTGTGTACTTACTTACGTAAGGCAAGCACGTATGGCCGACCCGGGGGCTACTTCAGCTTGCTTATTCATCAGTAACAATCAATCAATCTGCCGAGCCTTTTCCCAACTACGTTGGGATGAGCTTCCAATCTAACCGGATGCAGCTGAATACGATTATTTTACATGGAGCGACTGTCTATCTGATCTCCACAACCCAGTTACTGGGTAACACGACACCCTTCGGTTACTCGGTTGTTAGATTTTCGGGATTCTGACGACCCGTAACGACTGTCAAAGATCCACGAATGTCAGCTGGGACCAACGGCTTAACGTGCTTTCCGAGGCACGGAGGGGTTTCAGTATGTAAATAGATGGTGATCTTGAATATCAAACCGCGCAGCTGTTATTATTTAGCGCGAACCTACTTATAAAATTAAAAGTTTAGATTAGGTAAAGTTTTAAATTCAGCCAATGCATAAAACCATGGTATAATAATATACTTCGCTAGGTATGGCATTCCGAAACACAGTGGTCACGTGGACAACACAAGTCTACGTCATCACATCTGTGTTACCAGAAGTTTGTAATAATACTCCCCAACCACCTTTATTACCTGTGCGAATCCTATAAAACAATGAGGTTTTAATTAACAATTACGTTGGTTTATGTTTAAATTGAATTGTTTCGTTTGATTAGACACACGAAACGACAATTTAAAAGCTATGGTTTCTGAAAATCTTTCCTTAATCGTGTTTTGTTGCAATAGAGTGGCAACTGGATAGTGACGTAAGCATGTGTTCGTCCCGGAATGCCAGACCTTGTTTTATTAGACCATGCATAAAACCACAGTTTCTCATTACTACACCAAATGAAAATTCAAGCCTTTAATAAGCCAAAACGTATTCAAACTTCCGTCTCTTCAGCGAACTCAAAACCGTGTCACGGGCACCACCGCGCTGCCGGTACGAAAATTTTATAAAAAGAAAAACTCCGGTAAACCCTCTCGACCTTTTAAAGTTTAAAGAGCCTATTTATGAACTAAGAGAGGCCTGGATTTTTTAGGTTTCAACTCGGTTCATTTTAACCGAGTTATATTGAGTTAATTATTATAAAAAGCCGACCAACTTTTGATTAAAGCACGAAAAAGTTTCGACAGCCGTTCTTTTTTTTTTTGCGAAGTGGTCCTTCGGTGCCGGATAGCGACTTTTTGTTGTTGTTAGTATCGTTAGAGGTAAATTAAGCATTAGGTTTTGTAGATGATTTTTTTTTATGTAAAAGAAGTATGTAAAACAATACCTTGATGATATTTTCGTACGTAATCACACGCTTTCTTCCGATACGCCATATGAAGAAGGCGTGGGCAGAAACAACAGAACGTCAACTGCTACGATCCTTACATACTTCTTTTGCTTCGTTAAGGTTCATACACGCACACCGTTTGCGTGTATTACGCTCCTGACCTTTCTGAAGAACTTCAACAATATGTTTTGCGTGGACAGTTCCTGTTGTTTTCATATATATTTTATTTTTGTTTTTGTAATTTATATTTGATTTCTAGTTTATTTATTTAGTTATAAGTATACAAATTATGTATTAGGTATGTTGAAGCTGTTTTGTACTCGCCGTCACTTGTCCCTACATAAAGGTTCATTAGAAAACCAGCGTCAGACAGCATCTGTCTGGCATTAATGCTGAAATGAACCTTTTTGGCGCAGCCGTGAGGCGCACACTACTCGTATTATTGTTAAAATATTATTGTCACTTTTTTATTTTGTATTTTGTGTTTCACGAACTGTGTCCAAATAAACATTATTCTTTCTATTCTATTCTTTCTTAAAATAAAATTCAAAAAAATTCAAAATATCTTTATTGTTGGCATGATAATATGTCAGTTAATAGGTCTTAATAATAAATTAATGTTTCAATATGTCCTGCCTAATAGACATACAATAATTACGTCAATAAATCTGCCTAGCCTTTTCCCAACTATATTGGGGTCGGCTTCCAGTCTAACCGGATGCAGCTGAATACTGTATTTTACATGGAGCGACTGCCTATCTGACCTCCACAACCCAGTAACTGGGTAATACGATACCCCTTGGTAGGACTGGTTGTCAGACTTTCGGGCTTCTGACGACCCGTAACGACTGCCAAAGATCCACGAATGACAGCTGGGACCAACGGCTTAATGTGGTTTCCGAGGCACGGAGGAATCTCGGTATGTTAAGATGGTCACCCATCCACAGACCAACCCTGGCAAGCGTAGCTTAACCTGCTGGATCGAACCGTGCGGCTGTTATTACTTAGCCACGAGCTCCTCAATCAGGCATACAATAATTACGTATTATCATTAAATTAATATTATTTTACATTTCAAATTTAGTTATTATACGTAGTCAAAATATCAAAATACACTGAAATAGTACATGGTAAACAATTAAATCAATAAGTAAAGAAATCTTGGATCGTATAATATGCTCTATCAATTAAAAAGTTTCAGTTAGAAACCGGTCGGTGTGGTGAAGTTTTAGTTAAAAAGTTTAGTGTAAGGTTACGTCGTCCAAAATCCGTATATTAGTAAAATGTTATCCACTTCTATTTCCTTCTTATTGAGTCTCTTTTGTTATTTAGTTCAATATTTCTGTACTATCCATCGTATTTGTGCTCAGCTCATTATCGCTTTATTTTGATACTTGAAACTAATTCAACTAACGATATCTAAAACGTCCTATAGTAATTAAGTTCTCTGCTAGTGCTGTGCACTTCTATAAGTGAAGAATTCACAATACCTAAAACTGTACGTGATTTTTGTTAGTGTCGTTGAAGTGCCATTCAATAAATAAATATTTTCAATCATGAAATACAGTGTGTCTGGTCACGGTCACGGTGTCCGACCCGTTAATACGAAGCAATATGATCAATTTTATCGGCAAATCCCCATAATAAGGCATTTTCCCCCTACTGTTTTGAACAGGCGGCCGTCGTTATCGATAAAATTGATCATATTGCTTCGTATTAACGGGTCGGACACCGGTGAATAGACACACTGTAGGTATATTTTTGCCTCAACAAACTACCGAGGGAATGCCTTCTTCTTAAGTAGCGCAGCAAGCTTTAATAATCTGCCCTCTCACTTAGATGTTACTGATGAACCAGCCCTAGCACATTAAGGCGTACTTTGAATAAAGAATACTTTGTCCCCAATGAGTAACATTATTCATAATTATATATCTTATAACAAATGTGTACATTTTCTTTTTTTGTACTGTTTTTAGCACAATAAATAAAGATGATACGATTATAAGATACTGCCAAATTATTATGATTCATAATTTCAAAATCTTTTTTGTTTTGTTAAAAAGAAGAATTTATTTTATTCTGTTTTGTTAAGTTATATTTGAGAAGATTTTGTTTTTAATTTTAATTTTTGTATGTTTCTTCTCTTTCTTTTTTTAACTTTAGGTACATAGTTTTTAATTTGTGGAAGCCTATAAATGGCAATCGTAAGCGCTATTGTACATACTAAAAAGATATTAGACTGTAAGCTTTCCTAATAATAAATAAATAAATGTATCATTTTTATGTGACACAAAAATACTTTGTTTCAAATCAGATTAATTTCTGAGTCCATCAAAGAGAGAAAACATTAGAAGAGCTTGCCAGTATATTCTATCCACTTATACAGTAAACTAATAAATCAGATAAAGTTCTGCCAGCCATTTAATCACAACTAGGATGAACGTTCATCACGAAGCTAACAGAATTACAACAAAGCTGGCAATAAATAAGTCTGAGATCTGTCTAATTAGATCTAGTACGTACTGTTTAATTAACTATTGTGACTAGAGCTGGCTTTGAACTGTCGTATGCGGCTCAGAGGACCATTCATGAGATTGTTTAATTTATTAAAAACAAATGAGGAGCGTTCCTAAATTAAATTCATGAAGTCTACTGCCTTGTTGGTCTAGTGGTGGCAAGCGCTTCTGCTGTGCATGAGGTCCTGGGTTCAATTCCCAGGGCGTGTAAAGTGTTATTGGGTTTTCCATTGTAACGTAACGTTTTCCTCCGTGGAGGGAAACGAGAGTCACAAATTAAATTAAAATAAAAAGGTATTAAAATTAAAAGTTAAAATTAGTAAAAGTAAAGTTAAGTTTAGGACACAGGACAGGCTCGGGTTAGGCAGGAACAGGCACAAGACAGGCTCAGGTTAGGCAGGAACAGGCAGGCAGGGAGTGGAACAGGTGGGCAGGCAGGCAGGCCGCAGGCAGCGTGCAGGAGGCTGGGCTGAGGATTATCCCCCCTGGAGGTACACTCCAGCCTGTGGAACGGAGTAGAGGTTGTGAGACTTTGTAGATGGAGGCGCTTTGAGGCGCCTCACCTAGCGGGAGGACCGCGCTAGCGTCACAGGTGACGGCGGAGGTCTCTCTCGGAGAGTAACGACGTCTAGTGTCGGAGGCCTTCGTGTGCGTGTGCTCGCGGCGTTTTACGCCGCGTGGTTAAGAGTTCGTTAGAAGTGAGCACCTCCTACAGGGCTAGGCAGGAGGGCCGAGCGAATTAAACACAGTATTACACAGTATTAGAATGTTTATTGACATAATCCACTCAGTATCGATAGTTTAAATTACACAATAAAATTAGGACACTCGCGCACGCTAGTTATGCTAGTTTTAAGAGACTAATATTCGAGTAGCTAACTGTTCAACAAATAAGACTTAAGGGCATAAAAACAGTGACTCCGTCTCAAGTTAAAAATACGACTCTCCGAGGGCTCAGACAAGACTGACTTCCCAAATATGAAGACCGTTTTTATCGTTCTGTGTCATATTTTAAACGTTTTTAAAACATATTCAAGTTAATTCTTAATTTAGATATGACCAGCACTAATAAAAACGGCTTACAGAGGAGAAATCTTAGATCTATGCTTATTGCGAAGGTTCAGTGTGTACACCCACTTTATGAGAGAAGATAGAGTGTACTTATCTATGATGTGTTCTGTCTATGTTTTAGAAAAGTAAATTACGACAGATGACAGTTTAAGATGAAAACGTCAGAATATAAATATTCTAAAGTTTTTACAAAAGGGAAAATTAAATACTATAAAATCGATTTGGATGATAAAACAATCAAGAGATAATTAAGAGTATGCTTTACAGAGGTAAACAGTGCTACAGAATATAAAAGTGAGTTAAATATAAGTGTCATAGAATATCAATAGGAAAATATATTAAAAGGTGGTTTGTTTAATATAATAACATAAAGAAAGAGTAACGTGTTTATACGTAAATAAACTAAAAGATGTGGTTCCAAATAATGGAATACCACATTTCCCCGACGACCCAAGAAAAATTTTCAATACGTTGAAAATTTTGAATGTTTAAATAAATCCTTGTTCTTACGCACAACATCTTTCATACTTTCGTCAAACACTCTCACTCAAACACACATAGGGGATATGGTTCACGTTCTATGACGCATACTCCTCAAGGAATTATTTTGATAAAATTACGAAGGCTTATTTTTTTTAATTAGGTGTCGTAACCCGCACCTGTTTGAAGACCCGTTACGAAGCTATTTACAAGGCATTGGAGGCTTTTTTTAAATGAGTTGCCAAACCGCTCAAGAGTTGGGAGTTTAAGAAACCCAATTAAAGGATTTAAGAAAACCCAAGTTTAAGAAGGATCTAGGTTTAAGGGAAACCTAAGTTTAAGAGAATTAAGTTTAAAGGTATACACATAGGCTTGTTTATCGAGTTGTGTAGGAACCGCTCGTAAAGTTAAAGGTATACACATAGGCTTGTTTATCGAGTTGTGTAGGAACCGCTCGTAGAGTTTAAAAGTTAAGAAGAGTTTACCCTATAAGAGAGGGGATTTACTCTTTAAGATAGGAGAGTTTCCTTTGAGAGGGAAGAAGGTATACACATGGGCTTATTTAATGAGTTGTGTAGGGACCGCTCATCAAAGAGTTTAAGTGGAATAAGATGGCTGAAAAGCCGAGGTTAAAATTAAAAAAAAAAGGTGGGATACAAAATATGCCTAAAGGGTTAAGTAGTGAGGGTTGGTGTATATGATACAAAGAGTAAAAGGTATAATAATAATAATTGTAAAGAAGCTATGAAAAAATAATTTGAAAGTCTACTGCGGACAGTGAAGAAATTGTATATGACTGAAGTAGTCCGTTTAAGTTATTTAAATTAAATATGTTTATATGTTGTTTTAAATTAAAGAAAAATTATCCTCTAGGGGTTCCTATATAGGTACTCCATTGAAGTTTCATTTTAGAAAATAGATAAGAGATTATAGGGATTAAGAAGTAAGTAAGGTAAAAAATAATTGTCAAAGGATATCCGAAAAATTTATACTAGATAAAGTATTTTTTTTGAATTTTGAAAAAATCGAGCCCACGTTAAAAATATAGTGCGGTAAAAGTAAGAAAATATAAAGTACGAGTGTATAAGAGGATATAATCTAGTAAAGTTCTAAAGTTAGCGTTAAGCTGTAATGTTTTTGTGTCTAAGTAAAAGAGTGTTAACGAGTATGTTTAAGGGGAGTGTGTAGTTCTAGGTATTGCGTGTCAAACTGTAACGTTGTGCCTAAGTTAAAGAGTGTAAGAGTCTTGCGATGTGTTTAGAAGGGTGTTTAGTGTATAAGAGGGTGTGAGGGCGCCAAACTGTAACGTTTGCGCCAAAGTTAAAGAGTGTAAGGTCGTTATGCCTAAGTTTAAGAGTGTAAGAGTGTTAGATGTATGAAGAGGGTGTTAGTGTGGAGCAGGGTGTGAGTTTCTAAGAGATTGGGCGCCAAACTGTAACGTAACGTTTTCCTCCGTGGAGGGAAACGAGAGTCACAAATTAAATTAAAATAAAAAGGTATTAAAATTAAAAGTTAAAATTAGTAAAAGTAAAGTTAAGTTTAGGACACAGGACAGGCTCGGGTTAGGCAGGAACAGGCACAAGACAGGCTCAGGTTAGGCAGGAACAGGCAGGCAGGGAGTGGAACAGGTGGGCAGGCAGGCAGGCCGCAGGCAGCGTGCAGGAGGCTGGGCTGAGGATTATCCCCCCTGGAGGTACACTCCAGCCTGTGGAACGGAGTAGAGGTTGTGAGACTTTGTAGATGGAGGCGCTTTGAGGCGCCTCACCTAGCGGGAGGACCGCGCTAGCGTCACAGGTGACGGCGGAGGTCTCTCTCGGAGAGTAACGACGTCTAGTGTCGGAGGCCTTCGTGTGCGTGTGCTCGCGGCGTTTTACGCCGCGTGGTTAAGAGTTCGTTAGAAGTGAGCACCTCCTACAGGGCTAGGCAGGAGGGCCGAGCGAATTAAACACAGTATTACACAGTATTAGAATGTTTATTGACATAATCCACTCAGTATCGATAGTTTAAATTACACAATAAAATTAGGACACTCGCGCACGCTAGTTATGCTAGTTTTAAGAGACTAATATTCGAGTAGCTAACTGTTCAACAAATAAGACTTAAGGGCATAAAAACAGTGACTCCGTCTCAAGTTAAAAATACGACTCTCCGAGGGCTCAGACAAGACTGACTTCCCAAATATGAAGACCGTTTTTATCGTTCTGTGTCATATTTTAAACGTTTTTAAAACATATTCAAGTTAATTCTTAATTTAGATATGACCAGCACTAATAAAAACGGCTTACAGAGGAGAAATCTTAGATCTATGCTTATTGCGAAGGTTCAGTGTGTACACCCACTTTATGAGAGAAGATAGAGTGTACTTATCTATGATGTGTTCTGTCTATGTTTTAGAAAAGTAAATTACGACAGATGACAGTTTAAGATGAAAACGTCAGAATATAAATATTCTAAAGTTTTTACAAAAGGGAAAATTAAATACTATAAAATCGATTTGGATGATAAAACAATCAAGAGATAATTAAGAGTATGCTTTACAGAGGTAAACAGTGCTACAGAATATAAAAGTGAGTTAAATATAAGTGTCATAGAATATCAATAGGAAAATATATTAAAAGGTGGTTTGTTTAATATAATAACATAAAGAAAGAGTAACGTGTTTATACGTAAATAAACTAAAAGATGTGGTTCCAAATAATGGAATACCACACCATCTGGAATTTCTCAGTAGCAGCCCGGAGTCTGGATTTGTGCCCGGTTGATGGCAATAGGCTCGTCCCCTATTAAATGGGACTTAAAACTGGTGAAATGTGGGTGTACTAAAGGTAGTTACACTTCTGCCCAACCCTTCGGGCTATGTTAAATTATATTATTAAATTCATGAAGTCTTAAATTACCGTATTTGATAAGTTAAATGAAAATGAGAATTATGAACCTGTTTCACTTAATCACTTTTATTTAAGAAATTCCTCTTGAGTTTTTGTTTGATGTCTTTTAAGAAGTTAATACAGAAAAACAAGGGAATTTACTTTTGTTTTTAGAAGTCGCAGTTACTCGTCTATTATGTAAAAATCTCTCCTTGAAAACTTAGGTTATGTGAATTAACATTCTACCTGATGGAATGAAATAGGGATGTTGACTGGGGAAAAAAAAAACTATTTAGTCTGTCAGTCAGATACAAAAAAAAATATTTGACATGTATTTTTTGCTTTATCTTAAGAATAAAAAATGACTTAGATAAAACGCATTATTTGGGAGTGGGGACTCGCTATGTCACACGTCGGTATAAAATCTACCGGAGAGTGACGTGATGCCATATTTTAACTCAATGTATTGCCATAATCTTTTGATAAGGTACGTAAAAAAAGAAAAAATACGTGTCCAATATTCTTTTATAATCTATCTGAAAGACAAAAAAAATTAAGTGAAGTGAGCCGTCTTTCCATCAAATATTTACCTGATATTTACAATAATACTGTATGGAAATATTAAATGTGGCTAACTAGCGAACTAGAATATTAATAATGAATTGCAATGGAAGTATATTGCCAAATTAATCAAAACAGCGAATTATTTGACATCTATTTGTGACGTTGCCCACTTTTAGAATAAACGCTCTTAATGTTAAGTAGGTACTGTGTTTGATGAAAACACGATTCTATAAAAAAATCTCTATAGGAAAAGAAAAAAACTCAGTTACCTAGAAACCGTACAATAAACCGCAAGTATTCAAAATACTTCAAATTAGATCATGAAACTTTGCATAATAACTGAACTAAATATAAAGCAGACACAAAGTTATTTTTTTTTAATTACCATTATGTTCACCGTAAAAAGAAATGACCTAAAACTATTGGCGCCTTGGAGTCCCCGGCACCCCACTCAGTCCGCGAGCAGTATGGTGGAGCGAGAGAAATAGTGAAGCTGAGGTAGTATGGGCTCTTAAGTTTCCACGATGAGATGAGATTTACAGAATAGAGGTCGGAATAGGTTTACACAGACAATAATTACGTTCACGAACTGTTATTAATGATCATAAAGAACAATTAACCTATTAACTGTCATCATAATTATTATGATGATTATAATAGATTAATTGGTATGTCTAATGAGGCTTGTCTATCTGGCTTAACGTAATTAACATAACATAACGCTTGTATTTCTTGAAGGGGTGAGTAATGGTGTATTACTTACTACACACACATTTCAACACTTTTAATAAAATCAAGCTGTGCGGCCGTTAAGGCAAACAAATTGAGGGGCCCGTATTAGCGGGCCACCGTGATGCTTCCGTGACCCCGCTCGCCACGCCCCCTTGCGGGGGCGTCACGATATCAGAATCAAGCTGTGCAGTGGTGGCTCGGTGGTAACGGCACCGACTTACGAGTCTTGTCTTCGAACTTCGAACTTCGGCAAACGCTTTACTTTGTGTAAATAATTTCATCACCACTGCTCTCAAAACGGTGAATCCATCGTGAGGAAACCGGCATGTCTTAGATCCAAAAATACGAAGACATATAACCCGTATTGGGCCCCCGTGTAAGATTACAGCTCACTCCCTCTCGAAGAGAGGAGGCCTGAGTCCCAGCAGTGGGAACATTATTGGCTAATTATGCATGATGTGCATGAGTTAAGTCTAATTTAGGTTATCATTCTGCCTAAGCCTGTCCTAGCGAAAAAAAAGCGGCCAAGCGCAAGTCGGACTCGGCCACGAAGATTTTTTTTTTAATACGTCATTTGTTGCTACGGAACCGTAGCAGCCGATGACGTATTAAAAAAAAAAACTTCTTACTAGATCTCGTTCAAACCAATTTTCGGTGGAAGTTTACATGGTAATGTACATCATATATTTGTTTTTAGTTTTATCATTCTCTTATTTTAGAAGTTACAGGGCCCGACACACACATTTTACCAGTTTGGAAGTGTATCTCGCGCAAACTATTCAGTTTAGAAAAAAATGATATTAGAAACCTCAATATCATTTTTGAAGACCTATCCATAGATGGGGAAACGTATGAGGTAGATGAAAAAAAAAATTGAGCCCTCGAAATTAATTGTTTTTTTTCTATTTTTGTGTGAAAATCTTAATGCGGTTCACAGAATACATCTACTTACCAAGTTTCAACAGTAATGTTCTTATAGTTTCGGAATAAAGTGGCTGTGACATACGGACGGACAGACAGACATGACGAATCCATAAGGGTGCCGTTTTTTGCCAGTTGGCCACGGTACCCTAAAAAATCGGGAACATTTGGCATCCACGAACTCACAATGTGCCCGCGTGGTGGATTATATAGGCTGATTATGTCTGACCAAACTGTGGTATTCGAAGGACCATTTATTAACTTGCTTTAATATGACTGTAAACAAAAGAGTTATTGCAATCATAAAAAAATATTTCAAAGTTAGTGGGTTTTCTTTTAATTAAAAGAAGACGTTTTTATGATAACACTGTCTGAGCTCATTGCCAGAGACTTTTCATAGAGAAACTAGATCCGTTTGTGCTAGCTATCTTGTAGGTAGGTAGAGCTACGTCTGACTTTCTGTTTGGTTTGTATTCAAGGAAAACATTTGTTAGACATGATACTTATTCACAAAATTTTATCTAAATATTTAGAAGATTTTAATAAATAGACTTATACAAAGAAAGAAAGATGCATGGTTTTGCGTATACGACAAAAAATGTAATTATAAAGCACTAACTGCGCTCCGCGGTTTCATCTGCATAAGTCTCGATCCCGTAAAAATATCGGGATAAAAGATATCCTATGTCCTTTTCCGGCTCATGGTCTACCCATGTGTTAAATTTCATCCTAATCCGTGCAGCCGTTTTAGCGTGAAATCGTTACAAACAAACAAACTTATTACTAGCTACGCCCCGCAGTTTCCCCCGCAAAATTCTCGATCCCGTGAGAGTATCGGGATAAAAAGTATTCTTTGTCCTAACCCAGGTCATGGTCTACCTATGTGCCAAATTTCATTCAAATCCGCTCAGCCGTTTGAGCGTGAAAGCGTTACAAACAAACAAACAAAGTGAGTTACTTTCGCATTTATAATATTAGTTTGGATAATAAGGTACGTATAACTTTTAAAATGAATAGCCATTCAGGACCAAATCCAGACTTCCTTTGGGATTCATATCGATAAGCTATCTCCGAGTCGCAGCTAGTAATAAATACTTAAGTCTTAAGACAATGTTTAATTAAGTAAAGAATTATCTACAAAGGCACAGTAATCCTCAGAGAAATAGGCTCTACAAGTCTTTGTAAGATATTATTTATCTTAGTTTTGGCTTCGTTTTAGAATATTTACAAGTTGGTTTTACGTTTTTAATTAATGGGTATACGAACATTTCAGGGTCGCCATTGAGATTTTATGTATAGAGAATACTGCATGAGTCTGAAACTCTCTTTTTATCTCACGAATCGACACGCGCTTTACTTGTGGTTACCAAGTGTTCGAGAGCAGTGGTGGCCTAGTGGTATCAGCCACGACTAACAATTTGAAGTTCGTAGTTTCAAACCCTGCCAGGCGTTTTACTTTGTGTAAATTATTTCATCACCACTGCTCTCAAAACGGTGAAGGAAAACATCATGAGGAAACCGGCATGTCCTAGAACCAAAAATTCAAAGACATGTGACATCTACCAACCCGCGCTGGGCCCGCGTGGTGGATTACGGCCCAGTCCCTCTCACAGAGAAGAAGAAGAGAAGAGAAGAAGGCCTGTGTCCCTGTGGTGGGTAAATTATAGGCTCATTATGCTAGCTTTTGCTATACCAAGTGCACCAATGCGTTGTGAATGTGTGTGTAAGCCCAGAAGATCTCAGTACCGTCCGAGACAATGGCGAAGTCAAATGTGTGTGTGTGTGTTATATGCTAACGCTATTCGCCTTCACGCACACATTCACAGCGTGTGTAAATACTTGGTAACCACAAGTAAAGCGCGCGTCGCTTCGTGAGATAAAAATACTGTACCAATAATATATTTATGCTATAGCCTGAAATATTTACTAAAGCTGGGATCCATAAACGTAACTTAGCACGTACTTTGGCTAAGCGTTAAGGCTCTCGCAGTTGAGGCGCGACGCGATTCTGGTAGAATAATTTCCATGACGTTTTCATAGAAATTGTACTACTACAGTCGCGTCGCGCTGTCGCGCTGCGTCTCTCCGCGGGAGCTTTTATTCCTGTCAGTGCAAGTATGAGACGGGGACATGTCTTGGATGTCAAATCTCAGCCCACTACTTCTCAAATTCCTGTCTCATTTATCTCTTTAGCACTCTCACCTACATAGAGAGATTTTTTTCTTACTTACATGTAAGATTGACAGTAACGAATCATCTTCCCGTTCCATTATAAGATCATCCGATCATATCATATTGACATCAGAACTAAACGTGTGCGTAAAATCTCTACACAATCAGATTTACGAAAATAGGGTGAATCAGAAGGGTGTGAAGCTAAATAAAAATGTCTGAAAATTCTGATACGTAAGTAGGTAAAAGATAATACGAAACAAATGGAATTTTATTCTGTGTTTCTTCACAGTTATAGTCGACAGAAAAATTGGAATCTACCTTTAAAAAAAAACACTCGTAAAAGTATCATTAATACCTACAGTCAGGCCGTCGAAAGACTGCGTTCTTGACACCTGTCAGTTTCATACTAACGAATATGTGTTTTGAGAATTTGATCTTTATGACTACTACAAATTGTCCAACTGACAGATGTCACGAACGCATTCTGTCAACGGCCGGACTGTAACCAATTTACCGAATTATATTTTATTTATTTATTTATAAAAAGGCTTACTAACTTAATAGGACAGGAATAACCCACAATCTTTGTCATAATATTATGTAGATCTCACATGTATTTAAATTGTATTATAGGAAAGCACGTCACTGTTAATAGGAGATTTTCAAAATTTGACTATTCCACTTTCGACAGAGTAGACTTCTGTTTTTTTTGTTGCTTAACTTTGATATTTACATGCAGCAAAAACAAAAGTTTACCACAACGTGATTGATCCAGTAGAAAAAAGTGAATAAAACGCATGATTTCATCAAAAGTAGTTTATTCCACTTTTCCCTATATTTTTCAGTCAGTTAAGTTTCAGAGTTCATAGGTACATTTTTTTAGTGCAGAGTTTTTAGTTTTTAACGTGGCTTGAAATTGTGTTTGAAATGACGTGGTTTGAAAAAAAAAATGGGGTGGCTTGAAATTATTCCACTAGAGCACTAAGCAAAACATGATTATTGCAATAAAGGCGAGTTCAAACTATGTAGATTATTCAATTTTTTTTATTTTGCATTATTTGAAATAGATTATTGAGGAGCTCGTGGCTAAGTAATAACTGCCGCACGGGTCGATCCGTCAGGTAAAGCTACGGGTTGGTGTGTGTATGGGCGACCATCTTTACATACTGAGACTCTTCCGTGCCTCGGAAAGCACGTTAAGCCGTTGCTTCCGGCTGTCATTCGTGGATCTTGACAGTCGTTACGGGTTGTCAGAAGCCCAAAAGTCTGATAATCAGTCTTACCAAGGGGTATCGTGTTACCCAGTAACTGGGTTATGGAGGTCAGATAGGCAGTCGCTCTATGTAAAATACTGGTATTCAGCTGCATCCGGTTAGACTGGAAGCCGACCCCAACATAGTTGGGAAAAGGCAGATAGATATGAAATAGATTATTGCTAGATTTTTGAAACCTGATCAAAACAATGGCTATTCTGGTTGTATATAATAATTCAACAAAATATAGTATATATACGTAAATAGCTGCATTCCTAAAAAACTATTTTCTCAAATTCTGAAAAAAAAGTAAAAAGTGGAATGGTCAAGTTTTGGAAAGAACCTCCTTTTATCATATTGGTACATTATACAAAACATCGTTCATAATATGATTTTTATTAATATATTTTCTTTATTTCCTTCATGAATACGGTAGAATTGTAAATGTTGCATGAGAATAAATAATTCCTTTCCCTCCGAGACTAAAACACGAAACACTTACTACACAGTTTGTCTGCATGTTGTACATAATCCAAGTAAGTTCGTAAATACACACTCGGCAATAAACGCCACCCGTTGGCACTGACAAACAGTGGCGCAACTATGCAATTGGAATCGATTTGGAAAATGCTGGGCGAAAGGACCAAAATTTGTTTTTACATTGATAACACTTTTTAAGGTATGCTAAGTCTTTATTTGCCTTAAACATGGTATAAAGTTGTTACAGTCTGGTTTTGATATAATGTCCACATGTTTAGCTATACAGAATATTGTATCAATTGTTTGCAAAATAATTAATAACGAGTTAAAGGTGACCCATAGAATGTCGCAAATTAATTGGAAATACAATAATAGTCATTCAGATGATACATCACAAACATTTTCATGAATACCTGTACGAGTACATACACATTTTACATAATCAAGTAAAAAAAAAATTGATTCTGTTTGATAAATTTTGTTTATTTTGTCAAATCATAAATGTCATAAAAATTATGTCCATTCAGCCACATAAATAGTTTGTTTCTAAATGAGTTAGGATTAGTTAATAATTTTAATTCTTTTGGTATTTTATTGTATATACGTACACACATTAAATGAAAGAAATTGTCTATATCATAGGGAGATCCACTAAGGTTGCCCCCGAAATTCAAATTTTCTTAAGTTTTTTTGCAATTTACAGCTCAGTATCAAGTTGTATGTTGATCTAATTATGCTACCGTAACAAATTATATTTATAGAATCATAATCATAACAATTCTCAACTACGTAACAAAGTTAAAATTGATGATGATTTCATGAAATAATCATTCAATAAGATAATTTGAACTAAAAGAGTTGTATCGACGATCCTCGTTAAGTACACCTTTGTGGGTTTGAGTGTTTGAATTACCTAGTAAATCTTAACTTAATATGATATTATAAATGCGAAAGTGAGTTTGTTTGTTTTTTACGCTTTCACGGTAAAACGGCTGATTGGATTTGGATGAAATTTGGTACTCGGGTAGACCTTGACCTGGGTCATGACATATAATACTTTTTATTCCGATATTCTTACGGGATCGAGACTTATGCGGGTGAAACCGCGGGGCGCAGCTAGTAAATAAATAAATGAAAAAGTGCTCAGAAAATATAAAAACCCGTGTATTGGCAGTGACGTAGACTCAAACATGGTTTAAATTCTACATTCTCGTAAAGGCGGATACGGAAACTTAATTACCGTGGAGTGTCAGATAGGACCCAAATTACCTTTCGTTTATCGCAGAAATGGACGTTTAAGCTCCGAATATTTAAAATTGAGTTTAAGCACGTAAAATTTCAGCACATATTATTGCGTAAAATTCTATGAAATAATTTCTTACATCTGGGTCAACTATGTATCTGCTTGGGTATGGGTACAAATATTGTATCAGTGCAGATTACCTACTTTGATTTCACCAATGAAACTGAACGCGATCAGCACATCTAAACTGCGTTCAAGAGCTGTCAGTGTCAATATTCCACAGCAATAATAAAATGCTGTACTCTATCACTCAGCCTTTGTGTTAACGATACCGAAAATAAATATCGACAATCCTCTTCTTCATAACATAACATGCCACGCCTATAATCCGCGAAGGTTAAGGCAGAGGTGTAGAACAACAACAATAAAAACAACTATCTACAACAACAACAACAACAATCATCATCAACAAAAAACAACAATCATCAAGAACAAAAATCAATTTGCCTAGCCTTTTCCTAATATACAAACAACTAACAACACAACTAAATCATCAACAACTTCTAATACTAGAATAATATTCATTCAGTACGAGAAATTGCAATGAAACGTCTGACATCTACACTAAAGGCGCAATTACTGTCACCAGTTGGCAATAAGAGGCAGAACGGCTCGACCGTGTAATTTGAACTGATCTCTAAAAGATGGCAAATTACACTAGTGATTTCAAAATCTGGTCTTTTGAGTCAAATTTATTTTTAGTTTAAGAATTATGAAACAGATAATCCGAAGCCAATTTAAATTAGTAAGCGAAACTCGGCAGATGTGATGTGCAGATATATTAAAAAAAAAAAAAACGAGCGAGCCTTACAGAAGTCGCATAAGATGTGTAACATCTGATTATGTCACCTTGGTAATAAGCAACATTACAGTGGGCACAAGGGGCGGGGCCTCCTTTTTTTTTTGAGGATGGGAAATCATCAAATGACTTCTCCCGCTCTGGGTGGAGCGAGAGGGCGTGTCAGACTTTTACTGACTAAAACCCACCCATGTTCCTTCCGTTGCCTGTGTGCCGGGGTCACGATATCCCTTTCGGACAAACTCGCAACCCTGGCAGGCATTGGCCCTTACGAACCTCGTCAGTTGGTGCTGACATCTCTTTGAGGCGCGCGTGGAACACGACGCGCCGTCGACCAGGGCCTGGTCCTAATCGGACCGAGAGCTCACCATTGCTCACCGTCCGGAAGCCCGCGCCTACGGTGGTTGGAAGTCGGCTCGTGACTCCCGACGCCCGGGGCGTCTCCTGCGGTGACTAGGGGTGCGAGGGCGCGCGTCTTGCATTTCCGTCGCGCGCTCCGCCTCCTCCTTCACGAGCATTACTGCTTCGCAGAAGGAAGTGACGGCTTCCCATGCACTCTCGCTCCGGACCATGGCCTGAACCAGGGCCGGACGCGAGAGATCGCCGCCGCCGATCGCCTCCGTGAGGATATGGCGGTGCTCCGCCCAAGCAGGGTAGACCTCCACCGTATGCTCCACCGTATCCTCCGGGCGATCCATACAGTGGTGACACCCGGGCGTTTCCTCCCGCCTTATTCGGAACAGGAACCTCCCGAAACAGCCGTGTCCGGAGAGAACGTGCGTCAGGCGGAAGGTGAGGATGCCGTGGTGCCTCTGTAGCCACTCCTCAAAGACTCCTCAAGTTCGTTTCTGATGGCTAACTCTAGCACCGTGTTCGCTCATTGGTCAAATCAAATAGCGCGCGTTTCCCCGGTTTCCTGTAATATACTTCCATCCCTTGTCACGAAGTCACTCCAACGGATTGCAGGAAAGCGAGAGGAAAGATTTGTATGAGTTTAGAAAATCCGTTTTTTTTTGTTATATCATGCTTTGGTATTGATACCTGTGTCACAACTGCGGAGTTTAGATAGCTACTTTAGTTTGACCCTGTATAACACTTAAGTCCCTCGATCTAGTTTATAAAACTGACATAACACTGAATATTCTAAGAGCTTTCTTAATTGCTTAGAAACCAAGTTTTATGGCTAAAGGAAACATCATGAAGAATCCAGGACTCTAATGGTTTGCGATCGTGAACACGGCAGCACGCAACGAACCGCAGTGATTGATGTTCATTCCTTTTCTGGATGAGAAACCTCTTTGCCCTGCAGTAGAATAATTACAAACTGTTTTTAGACATTCATGACCTGCGAAATGTCTCGTTTAAAAGAGAGATTCGACATTTGCAACAGCAGCCTCATCTAATAGTAAAATAAATTACGAGTACAAAAGTGTTATCTGTAACGTATTTAGGTACTGAATTATTATGATCTGCCTAGCCTTTTCCAACCATATTGGGATCGGCTTCCAGTCTAACCGGATGCAGCTGAATACCAGTAATTTATATGGATTGCCTATGTGATTTCCACAAAACACATTGAGATTGTTGAAAATTATATACAAAATTACATGATAACTTTGTAGAGTATTATATTATTTTAATTATTGTGAATGTGAGGACCATGTAGTTTTTGTTTTTTCTTCTTTCATTTATTTTTTTCTTTCTCAGTTAGTCTTAATGATGGTCTGGTAATTTGATTAGTTAATGCGGCCTACCGAAATGTCCTTTCTTTGGTATTGTTCATCGACTTGAGCTCCATGATTACTGACAAATGCTTGGACTGACTGGACAGGTCCACTGAAATCTGTGTGGTTCTTACCTCAAAAGACCATTTCAGACACTAATCTACGTGGTCCTCATATGGCCTGACCAAGATTATGTCTGGACTTTAAAAGAGACTGCGACCCAGAGGTCGCAGTCTCTAAACAAAGTCAGAACTTTGTTTCGGCTTTCCTTCTCAGAGTAGTCCGACAGAAAACGCCGAACTCATCTAGCCTATTTTTTATTTTTTTGATACTTATGACGTGTAAAAGTGATTCCGATATTCTATTTACAGAATAAACAACTTCATTTAATTTAATTTCATGTCGGTAATTTACACCCGTAATGATGTTAAAGATCTACAAAGGACAGCCGGCACCAACTACTTAACGTGCTTTCTGAGTCACGGACGGGGCTCGATATGACCTTGACAGCAACCAATGAAAAACATTGTTTTACTTTTTATATTTTTATTTATTGGTTAGACACGAGGCTTTTGGCTACTTTTGTAAGTGTGTATTTTATGTGTTTTTGCCTTTATATGTGCGTTTTGTTTGTGCAGAATAAACAATTTTTCTTTCTTTCTTTCTTTTATATGTAATGAATGGTCATCCATCCACGGAACGACCTCAGAAAGCGTAGCTTAATCGATCGAACCGTGTGGCTGCTATTATTTAGCCACAACCCTCTCACGTGTAACAAATGACGAATCCAAAGTGTTATAATAAAATTATCTGTAATCAGCGAATTTGAAAAAAAATTATAAGTTTATTATTTTTATAAGAGTAACCGTGGAGTTTCTTGCCAGTTTCATAGGAAACGACCAATTGGAACCGTGCACCTAGATTCTGACGTTTCGTAAGTACCCATGTAGGTTAAAGAGAAATAAAATATTTTTAATTGAATTATTAATCATTAAATTTATTTATTTTCACTTCAGAGACACAAACACCGGTGCAGCCCTGGCTCTTGTACTAGGAATTCCTGTACACAAGAGCCTGGCACAGTCAAATATTATTATTACAGAGAAACAAAAGCAATTTTGTTACATAGAACTTATTTACAGTATATTACTGCAAAAATAAGTCAATCATTATGGACTATCACCCATTCAAAACAATTCCACAATAAAATTCACGTCTATTTGCCACATAATTTCGCCCATATAAGTCGCAATAACCGTCAGCATCTGGCACGGGGCGCCAGGACCGACAACTATGCAATTTGTACAATTTCCAGTGCCGAGTACGATGCCTCTTGTGAATATCGCTCCATTTCCTACGACCGGGAAATAAAACTGTCTGAATTTGTGTGATAGTTTCTCTATTAGAGCGCTTACATTTAGTTGTAGTATTGCTTTTGTTTCACTGCAATAATAATATTTGACTGTGGCAAGCTTTTGTTTTGATGACGAAACAACGTGCTACGTACACTTTCCTTAAAACACGGAATTCAAATTTTCTTAAAATTTTTGCAGTTCGCAGGTCAGTATCAGATTGTATGTTGTTCTTATTAAGGTTCGCGGCCGTATCAAATATTTGTTTATAGAATTATACTCGTAATCTTAAAAACATCAATACAACTCTCTAAAGTTCATATTACCCTATTGAATGATTATTTCATGAAATCATGACATTTGAGGCCAAATTCTAACTTAAGCAGTTGTATTGCTGATTCTAATGATTATAATTCTGTAAAATCATATTATTTGTTACGGTCGTGAATCATATTTTTATCAATATAAAACCTGACAATGACTTGCAAATTGCAAAAACGTAAGAAAATTTGAATTTCGCGGGTTATCTTAGCGCATCCTCTTAAGGAAAAGTATACCAGTATAGACTTTGTCATCAAAAAAAATACATTGATGTTTTAAAGACCCTTTCAGGGGTAGAAACAAGGGTAACAAAACAAAGCTTTTTGCGTGTTTTTGACGTCTTTTATCGTCGTTTATATTGAACGTTGAAGTTTTACAAGAATCAATAAACGGTCTTTAATCGTGGCCAAAAAACTTGGTTTGTCGCGATTATGACCCTCCAAGCGCAAATCACTTTTGTTGATATTTTAAGTTGTCTAAGTATAATTTATTCGAGTTAACTCTTTTTTATTAAACGATTAATATTAAACTGAAAATATTTTTTCTATCTTTCTTCAAACGTAGTAGTAAACACTTCCAACAAAACAAGTTAATTTCAGGCAAAACCCTTAAAACTTCAATTCTACCTAACTGGAAATTCCGGGAACACCTGTATGTCTACTACTGACCTGGTTTGATGCAGGACATGCCGCACGCTCCATCACAGAGGCATTTCTTCTTTTTACTCTTGCAGTCCTCGTCGGATGAGCATTTTCGGAGACACTTTTGGCCCTGAAATAGAAGAGACCTTTAGCATATTGAAATGTAATAGACAAGTTAACGAACAAGACTGTGAAATCCCTTTGAACAAGACCTAAATGGGTTAGACTTCTACGCAATTAAAATAGTTTACATACATAAGCCAATTGGAATCAAAGTCGAAGTGAAACCGTATTATTTCAATTATACCATTACAAGGCACGTTTGAACTTTCCAGAAAAAAGAAGAAGTATTATATTATTATATCTCTCAACTATTTAGTTACTCTTTGAAAATAATTGTTTTTACAATATTTGGCTTACATTATCTGACCTCTACAAATCTCTTAAATTTTAGTAATTCTGACTGCAATAATATCGAAGGATATACTCAAAAATAAAACGTGTTTATAGGACCGTTGACGTTTTTTTTGGTCCTAAGGTACACGTTTTATTTAAAACTGGTCCCAGTTTTGATGAGGTGTCTTAAATATTTCTTTCAGGTTTGAATCTGACTTACCAGCAAGGTAGCCTGCTCCTCATCTCGAGGACACTGCGCCGAGGGTGAGTTCCTAGGGTTCTTGTAGATTCTGCCGTCATCATCAGCGTCCGCTCGGCTCTGCTGCGTCGTCTCGTCCTCATCATCATCATCGTCGGCTGCTGTCGGGCTCGGCAGGGATGATACTGCAACAATGAGATGTTATATGTTATTGGTTTGATTTTCAGACCAACATGAAATCCCCTATTACCCACAGGCTGATGGCATCACGAAATAGTCGAGTGAAGTCGGAATACTAAGTGTTACAAAGTAAAGTATAAGTTTTCGGTCTTCCCGTGAGTTGCACTTTTAGAAGACCTACAAGAGACTGTTAACTATTAGTTTTTCTGCAGTGGATGCTTTTGGCTCGAAAAATTGGTCACCTTGTTAAATGAGTGAGTTTTGTAGAACTTTAATCCTGAGGTTTTGTAATTTAATAAGTGGCCAAACTCTTACTTGATGTCAAGTAAGGCGCTTATGTTTATGCAATTACCTAAGTAACATATGTCTTATGAATAAGTTCGTGGATCAAACTCAAAACTTTTTGTTAGCTATTCCCAAGTGACATTTTAGCCCTAGGACAACTGTATTTCAGTTAATACATAGGATTGATTTGTTGATGTTCTACGTCAGACAACCCTTGGGAAGTTAATCATAGGTATTCGACTTGCCTGTACATATAACAAAAAGATAACCTATACCTATAAGGGGCTTGTGGCTAAGTAATAACAGCCGCACGGTTCGATCGCCGCGGATGATCCGTGGATGGGTGATCATCTTTACATACCAAGACCCCTCCGTGCCTCAGAAAGCACGTTTTAAGCCGTCGGTCCCGGCTGTCATTCGTGGATTTTTGACAGTCTTACTAAAGGGGTATCGTATTACCCAGTAATTGAATTGTAGAGGTCAGATAGGCAGTCGCTCCATGTAAAATACAGATATTCAGCTGCATGCGGTTAGACTCGAACCTGATTCCAACATAGTGTTGGGAAAAGGGTAGACAGATTATGAACAAAAATACTGTCAAAATCAAAATATTTTATTTCACATAAACTAACATGGAACTTATGAAAAGTCAGAAGCTAGGTGCAGTATTGTAATAAACTATTACCCTCCCTCAGGAGGTACCTTCCGTAATAATTAATCCCAAACATCACTCAAATAATTTCGTCCAAAAAAAAAATGCACCTCTCCCAATTTTATAACCAGCTTACTCAGCCCATTCCGTAATTACAATAATTACGGGAGAAGCCACATGTTCTCATTGTCTCGTAAATCTAATTAGTTTGAAGTGTGCGTAATGACAAAGGACCTTAATTACATAATAAGGCACCGAAGGATGAAAGGACCGGATAATTGCTTTCTTACTCAAATAGATGTCGCCTTCAGAATTACAGGTAGAGGTGGTTTCAACAATGGATTTAATATAAAAAATATGAAAAATAAGAGAGAAGGGAAAAGAAGAAGAGATAGGAGAAAAATTTCCATATTGTGTCTGGGAATTACTTTAACGGGCCATATCATTATTGCCATTCGAAAGATTTTACTAAAAACTAAATCACCAACCTCACTTTACCAGTTTTATGTTCTCGTAATGACATTTTGGTCCTTCGAGCCGGATTGTTTTGACTAAATCTCGGCTAGGAGGACCAATACGTTTATAATCCTGGGTCATACATTCTATCTTCTGCCAACAGGTACTTATAATATGTTATTATTCACAAAGGAAACAAGGCCAAACTACCTACATCTGCTTAAAATCTTCAAGAACTCTGATACAACTTACAAGAAGCAAAACATCTTCGAAACCTTCTTCAATCAGCCCCTGAGATCTGTACTATATTGAGCAGTCCCCAAAGATTAGCAGCCCGGGATTGAGTGGCTAATTATTTATTTAACGGCTACTACAAGTTGTGCTACAGTCCCGGACTACAGGCCCCGGAGACAGCCCCGAGATTACTCGATCGATAGTTTGTTAGTGTTTCCGTTTAACGGTAAAGTTGATTTTAATTGTGAATCGTTTTTTAATGGTTTGAGGGATTATGGAGTTATGTTATTTACCTGTGGGGAATAAACGTAATATTAATTTTCATTATGAACAGTAATAAGTTGAGTAATTAGAAGGATGAATAAGGAAAGTACAAAAAGTCCAATTTCTTGTAGTAGAATTTCCAAGAGAAATGACTAATTTCTGACGCCATTTCTTCTTCCTGTACTTAATTTGACATGCTAGGGAAAAATTCTGAAAAATGAGACTGTTAACTTTTCTCTAAAATCGGAAACGTTTCAGCCATACCTTTTTGGTTGCCGGTTGCAAGTGTCATTACCACTTCTAAACAGTTCAACAATTGGCTTTTGGCACACTTTAACTCAACGGACAAACTATAGCAAAAAAAAACACTGAACGAGAAAACATTGAAGTTTCATTGTTATTACGCTTATGGGAGTTTAGTGTCCCTCAAAGTATTAAACAAGAAGAAACACCGAAAAAAGCCCTGAAACATGAACTAGCAACAAATCCCTCTCTCTCTAATGAATTTCTTCCAAGCAACGCTGACGCGGCACTTAGCACCATTACAACACATTCTAAGACAGAATACGCTAAACTATAACAAAGTACAATACAATACAAAGCAGGAATATGTAATTAATCATTTGAGCCACATTAGTAGCGATGACGTTTGTTTCGCTTGAGGGAATCTTAAAGGTAAGGTTAGAGATAAGCGGAGCGATCGGCGGAGCGCAGAGCGGGAGAAAGTAACTAAGAATTTCTGTGAAACCATTTACAGGCACTTTTTAACTGTCACGGGGTCGGTCAGTCAGAAAGATGTAGCTAGATGCCCATTCCAAAGCGTAGTAGGTTCTATGGAGAAGAACGGGCAAGAAACTCCACGGACACTCTTTTAAATAAAAAAATTACGTCATTCATGTTGAAATTATACGTAATGTGAGAAAGAGGTAGAAAGACGTGCTCATTAAAACAAGGTGTGGTCGAGTGGTCTGACAACCAGTCTTACTAAGAAATATAGTGTTACCCAGTAACTGGGTTGTGGAGATCAGACAGACAGTCGCTCCATGTAAAATACTGGTATTCAGATGCATCTGAATAGACTGGAAGTCGACTTTACCAACTGGAAAAGGCTAGGTAGATCATGAACTTGTGATCTTAAATCAAAACAGACCCTGCTCAAATCTATTAGATATGATGTAGGTATGAAATTTTTTATGGACGCTCAAACTTTGTATAATCTGATAAGAAAACACTTAGCTAAGAATAAACGAAAAACGTGAAATAATATCTTGCCAACTACTAAACGTCTAATCTATTAAGTACTATCTAAAAATACTTTCACTAATACACCTAGCGTTTTATACTTTTTGTTTATTTTCCATTATAGGATGAGATTTTTTCTTATCTATCTACCCGAATATATAAAAAGAAAAGATTTGTATTTTCGTTTGTAATACTCAATACTCAATTATTTATTGCATTCCACAATGTATGTGCTTAGGTGGTAAACATTTGCTTGAGAAACAATCGTGGACCCTGTCGGGCACAGCAAAAGAAAGATAGTAGAAGGGTAGAGATGAGGACTTATCGTTTAACTTATAATCTAACTTATTCTAAAAACAAAAACTTTTTTTGTGTATTTTATATGAGTTACAGAGATTGATCATTTAAATATTCGTTTACACTGTAATAACATTTACTTAATAATATTTTTTTAAATTTATTCGTGAATAGATGGATCTTTTTTACATTTCTAATTAATTCGGGTAATTTATTATATATTTTTATTGACATAACTAGAGGGCTTGTTGAATGTATTTTTAGGCGGGATTTTGGTAAGTTTAGTCGCGTTTTATATCGGAGTGTGTATCTTGTTTGTATGTCTTCTAATGAATGAACTCAAAGACCACTGGACCGATTTAAACAAATCTTTCACTAGTAGAATGCTACAGAGTACTAATTACTGGTCCCGTAAGGTAAAAAGAACGCTGGCCGTTTACCTGCGCACTGAGCGATTTATCGATTCCAGCCTATTTCATAGTACTACGTAGCTAATAAAGTACTTATTATGATTCTACAATAAAAAAATTACACTTATATTATAAAATAATAGCCTAGTACATTAGGACGCGACTATATCCGTGCGTAGACACATCCCCTGCACTGTCGCTCAGCGTTCTTTTAACGTGACGACAACTATAACATTGGCTATAATTTATGAAGATAACATGGCGGGCGAAGCCACTGGTACTTAATATTAGAAAGAGGTATTTGTAAGTTTGTATGTAGGGCATAATCTTCGGAACTACTAATCCGATTCCTAAAATACTTAAGAAATATTTTATGTTGAAACAAGTCAAACAAAACAACACGCGAACGAAGTCACAGGCAGAAGCTATTTATTACATGAAAAAGTTTAAAATTTTACACCCAAATCGACAAACAGGAAGACAAGCTTATACACCTCAACAAATAACAAATGTACGTTAATACACGACTGCATAATCCTATTAAAATCCAAACCGTATCAGTTTAAATGGCAGCCATCGTAAATAAATCACTCTAGCAACATAAAACAAAATATCAGAACGTGAATAGGAAATTAAACATGAATACAAATCATTTGCAGTCATTTGTTTCGTAAGCGATGACGGTTGTAACAGCTGACAAGGCACACGATATTATCAGACAGTGTACAACGTACCATTTTCAGATCATAATGATAAAAATAATAATTGCATCAGATAAACAACATGTAAAAGAGCTGTCCGATCCGTGAGGTGATGTTAAGTTATTGTACTGAGAGGTCTATTTATGTGGAAATTTTCAGGAAAAAAGAAAACTAAAATTTGGTCCTTTTTTTTTCAATGGCGAATTTGACCGAGTTTATTACATGGGGCGCGGGCGGCCGTAGTTAAACGGATGTCTACAAGTCATAACTTATGACTCCTGTTGAAAATTTGCAAATTTTTAATGGATTTGGGGTAATTTTGGTACGAAAAATGTGAATTTTAAAAAGCAATATTTTATTTTCAATATTAATAACAGTTTTTTTTTATTACATTTTGGTAATGTTTTTCCAGTACATAGATGTGTCCTTTCGGGTCGAACAGGTTTTTTTTACATATTATGGACATAATATTAAATTTTCGGGAAGTTTTATTACTATAACAATATAATTTAAAAGAGCGTCCGTTGAGTTTCTTGCCCGTTCTTCTCCATAGGTACACTTTGGAATGTGCAACTATCTTCATATTTCTGACTGACCGACACCTTGACAGTTCAAAAGTGCCTGCGAATGGTTTAATTGAAATAAATGGTTTGAGTTTGAACCTTGAGGTTTTCAGCAAGAACACGACCTCTTTCACGATTGGATTTAGTCATTATTTGGTTTAGTTCTTTATACTAGTGATGTGATTACCTGGTTAGTGAAGAGTAGTGATATCCCAATGGTAGCTGCCCCTTCTTACGAGTTGTAAGTGTTGTGTGTATGTCTTGAGGATGAACCACACAATAAAACAACTGATGTTTGATAATCAGAACAGAACAGTTTATTACTTGAGACTGAGGCGGCCTGCCTCTAGCCGGGCGGACTGCCATAGACTACCGAGGCCGGTAGTGTTGCTATGTAACATCTTCCCTTTTTTGAAACTAAGATTCCAGAGCCTTAATGAGGTAAGTATAAATTTTACTTTTAATTATGTGCTTAAAAGACCGGTATCCAGGCTATGCAATCTTTTACAATTTTTCTGAACGAAACGCTTTATGCGAGACTGACATTAATAACAATTAAACATTGACAGATAACCTTAAAACTAATTTACAGTACAACAAGCAATCTATTTATTAAAAACACAAATTTTAAAGAGCTAGTTAAACTAATTACAGTAACGAGCTGGCTTGTTAATGATTCGCCCATAGCGCGTCATTTTCGGTGCTGTGTTCGTACTTTTAGAGACATCGACATTTTCATTTGGAGTATTATTAATTTTTGTTTTGTTTTCAGGTATCATCTCAGGTGGGGGAGCGACGGGTTTGAGGATATGCTCACGACTTCTACGGAATTCTCCTTCCGGGGATTGTACAACAAAGCTGCGAGGTTCGCTGCTGGCTTCTGAGATTCTACCTGGGATCCAGACACTGTGTGGTTTATGTTTGAAGTATACTGTGTCACCCTTTTTTAGTTCTGATAATGGTTTTGTATTTTTATTGTAATAAAGTGTTGTATTTGACTCTTGTTTTTCAATATTCTTTTTAAGTAAATCAATATTTACTAAAGTTGGGGACAGCTGTGAGTCAGTGGTGGGCAGTTTGGATCGTAAGTATCTAGACATACATAGTTGTGCTGGTGAGTATCCTATCTTTTTAGGTGTGTTTCTATACAAAAGTAAGGCTAGGTATGGATCAGTGTTTTCTGCTTTACATTTCTTCAGCATATTTTTAATTGTACCAATAGCTCTTTCTACCATGCCATTGGATCGACTTAAATAGGGACTAGAAGTGTTAAATTTAATGTTCCAGTCTTTGGTGAATATTATGAATTCTTTGCTAGAGAATGGAGGGCCGTTGTCAGACATAAGGTACTCTGGAATACCATGCCTAGCAAATATTGGTTAATCACTAACCACACGAAAATAAGAAGATCCAATGAACGTGACTGAACTGTCAAAATGAACGGCACTGCGATAAATTGGCATTTTATTTGTGTAACGCAATTACCCCACAGGATTCCATACGCTACTAAACGTAGTGGTTGGATTAAGTTCAAAAGTTGAAGTTTCCTTCTTTTCTCGACAGGAAAATTAAAAATAAATGTTTACCAATATCAAAACTCACCATCAAAGTCAAAGTAACATGACTTTGACTTTTGACTTTTGACTTAGACTTTTGACTTAGACTTTTGACTTAGACTTTTGACTTAGACTTTTGACTTAGACTTTTGACTTAGACTTTTGACTTTGAATTTTGACTTTGAATTTTGACTTCTGGGGCACATATGACTGACTTGTCTTTATTGAATTTTAGATTGATTTCACGGGCTCTGTCTATGACTTTATGTAGGGCTTCATCATGTTCTTGAAGAGTTTTACCATAGATTAAGAAGTCATCCATCATTATTTTAACATTTTTGATGTCATTGAATCTATTTACCATTTCTCTATAGAATATTTCTGGTGCTGCTGAAATACCATAGGGAAGGCGTGTGTACCTGTACCTACCGAAGGGTGTTATGAAAGTACACAGTTTTGATGCAGCATCTGAGAGTTTTAACATCCAGAAACCTTTATTGGCATCCAGTGTTGTGAAGAATCTGGCTCCAGAGAGGTCTGACTTTATCTCGTCTAGTGTGGGAAACTGGTAATGTGGTCTCATAATCGCTTTGTTAAGTTTGCGAGGGTCTATACAGAGTCGTAGTTTATCATTCTTTTTAGTTGCTATGACAAGGGAACTTACCCATTCGGTGGGTTCTTCGACTGGGCATATAACATTACTTTTCACAAGTTCATCTAGCTCTGCTTTAAGCTTATTTTTTAATTGAAATGGAACTCTTCGGCATGCATCAACACTTGGAATTGCATCTGGCTTTAGTTTTAAATCACAGCTAAAACCTTTCAGGCAGCCTAAACCTTGAAACAAATCACTGTTAGCAGACATAATATTCTCACTGGTATTTATCTTGACATTATGTACCCTTTTGATCAAATTGAGTGTGTTGCATGACTCCCTTCCTATTATATTTTGTGAATCTATATCTACTACATGGAACAAGACATTATAAATGCAACCATTATGACTTAGTGGTAGAATACACTGACCTATAGTGGGTATTAACTGTCCACTGTAAGTAGAAAGTTTATGTGTACTTTTAGTGATCGAGTCGGGTGGAACACTCAATTTGTTGAATGTTTTACCCGACAAGACATTAGTGTCTGCTCCTGTGTCTAACAGAAAGTTAATGTTTACATTATTGATTGACAAATTTGCACGCCATGACTCAGATTGAAGATTATTAATGTGGATTGTTCCCATAAAAAGGGAGTTGTCTGACTGGTCGGTATCTAGTTCAATGTTTTGTACCTGCTTGCTGCGACATACCACAGCAAAATGGTTGAATTTTCCACATTTCTTGCACTTGGCTCCATTAGCTAGACACTTGAATCGGTGCACTTGACCACAGCGGTAGCACGTGTCTTGTTGGGTACTGCTTGATGGCTTGGGGTTGTTTGACTGTCTGGGGCTACTTGTCTGTGTGGAGCGGTTTGGCTGTCTATAGCTGCTTGGCTGTTGTTGTCTTGGCTTGCGTTCCTGTCTTCCTACATGCACTTGGCCGACCAGTGCTGTGTCTTCTAGTGTTTTGGCTTGAATTTTGGTTGTTTCAATATATCTGGCTAACTGTACGGCTTCCTCCAATGTTTTTGGTTTTTTGACAAGGATTTTTTCTTTTATATAGTGGTTTTGGGGGTTGAGATTCCAACTAAATATATCCCTGGTGAGACTGTCCTCAAGAGTGTTGAACTCGCATTGTCTGCTGATATTTTTTAAATCAGTGACGTAGTCATCAATTGTCTCGTCTGCGTCCTGACGCCTATTGAATAATTTGTGGCGTTCCATTGTTATGTTGGTCCGTGGCGTGAAGTGGTTTGTGAATCTTGAGACAAGATCGTCGAACGGGATTACGTCGATATCTACGTTGAATGAGTAGAATATTGCTAGGGACTCGGATCCGATAAAGTGAAGCAAGATGGCCACCTTGCGGCTGTCTCTCTCGTTTTCGAGATTGTTGGCTCGCAAGTAAATTTTCAATTGCATGATCCAGTTCCTCCATGTCACAGCCGTGTTATGGCTTTTTAGGTCTAGTGGTCCGAGGTGTCCTGAACCTAAGGATGAGCCCGGTGCCGTTCCGGAGCGTGCGCCATCTTGGCGTCGTGAAGTGGACTTTTCCTTCTCCTCAACCTTACTGACTGCGTCGTCTTCTGCTTCTGACACCATGTTGTGTGTATGTCTTGAGGATGAACCACACAATAAAACAACTGATGTTTGATAATCAGAACAGAACAGTTTATTACTTGAGACTGAGGCGGCCTGCCTCTAGCCGGGCGGACTGCCATAGACTACCGAGGCCGGTAGTGTTGCTATGTAACAGTAAGGTCGTGGTTTCGAACACAGACGCCTCGCTTTACTTTGCGTTATTTATTTCATCACCACTGCTCTCAAAACGGTGAAGGAAAACATCGTGTGAATCTATCAAATCGTACTGGGCCCGCGTGGTGGATTGAGGCCCAATGACAGAGAGGAGGCGTCCCAACAGTGGGAACGTTATAGGCTGATTATCCTAAGTGGTTAGCTGATCGTTATAGGCTGATTATGCTAAGTGGTTAGCTGATCGTTATAGGCTGATTATGCTAAGTGGTTAGCTGATCGTTATAGGCTGATTATGCTAAGTGGTTAGCTGATCGTTATAGGCTGATTATGCTAAGTGGTTAGCTGATCGTTATAGGCTGATTATGCTAAGTGGTTAGCTGATCGTTATAGGCTGATTATCCTAAGTGGTTAGCTGATCGTTATAGGCTGATTATGTTAAGTGGTTAGCTGATCGTTATAGGCTGATTATGCTAAGTGGTTAGCTGATCGTTATAGGCTGATTATGCTAAGTGGTTAGCTGATCGTTATAGGCTGATTATGCTAAGTGGTTAGCTGATCGTTATAGGCTGATTATGCTAAGTGGTTAGCTGATCGTTATAGGCTGATTATGCTAAGTGGTTAGCTGATCCAGCTTAGAATAGAATAGAATATTCCTTATTATGTACACCATAAAAAATACAGTTATAAATGTAGACATTACATTACATTAGATTTAACTAAGCAAGAATATTCTACCAGAACGTTGGTACAGTATCAGTTGAAAATCAAAATCAAATCAACCTACTAATTAAAAATCACATTGCATCGTGAGGAAGCGACGTTAAGCCTCGTGCAGACTGGCGCGACGCGACACCGGTAATTTTTCTTCCGTGAAGTTTTCTTAGAAATTGTTTTTTAAGAGTCGTGTCGCGCCAGTCCGCATGAGGCTTTATACTTAGGTAATATAAGTCTGATATCACCAACCCGTCTTGAGCAAGCGTGGTGATCAATGCTCGTGTCTTCTCTGTATGAGAAGAGGCCTTTGCCCTGCAGTGGGACAATAAAGATAGCATTATTAACCGAAAAATAAATCAAACTTTAGAAGCGGTCCAGTTGTAAACCGTTATAAGTTTTTCATGATGATTATAAATATTACTCAACTTCTATTATAACGCTACATAATCAATTAACAAAATTAAATACCGTAAGCAATGTGAAAAGGAAATTATTTATTTCATTCCTTTGTAGCTAACACGAAAACCAAACACGATAATTTTGTTGTGGCGATGACGTATTAGTTACCTATGTTAACTTTTCGCATTATTGCACTCACGATAAATTACATCTCTTACTAGTTTAATTCATATGGAAAATACGTGTTTTCTTCCCCGATTTCAGTATAAGTAAGAAAGACCATTTTTTTCTTCCAAAAAATAATATTACGCCTATTATACCCGAAGCATTAGGCAGAGGTGTACCTCTAGTACTCCCATATTTGGCCAGTTATGGGCTGCAACTGAAAACGTTGGAAAATACGAAAAAGAATCATTGTATGCGACAAATAAAGAAACCCATTTTTTTTTTTTTATTTGAAACGTTAACAGGCAACTTTACCCTATGCCACCAGCTGATGCTTATCACGTTTATGATGACTAATTGCTGCTTATACGTATGCATCGTAAAAAAAAGAAAAACTAAACGTAAATCGGAAATGAAACAAAGTACAGTCGACAATTACTTTGTTGAGTTAGATGACGCGAGTTCGTGCTCGACGGCACTCACGCTATTGATACGGCAGAGGACTGAGAGTAGCGGAGCGAATGATTAAATGGTTATTTAAAATTTGGTCCTTTGAGCCGAATATGACATCCATCTGCGCCTTTTCGTATTCAAAATTCAAAAAAAAAATTCAAAAGTCATTTATTCAAACTAGGCTGAGAAATCAGCACTTTTCGAACGTCAAAATTACATAAGACAGTCCCCCAAAAACGCCCACCCTTCACCACTTCCTAGTGCATAAGCTGGGAAGAAGAAGTGGCGCAACAAACTCCCCAGCAGCACAGCTGTCTGTTCAGTTGAAAAAACTTGATTCTATATAATAGTGCATATTATTATGCTAAAATAATTTACATCACCACAAATTGCAATACAACTCATAAAATAAAAACATTTTAAAGAGTAGATTATGTCAACAATAAATGAAAAAAAAATTAAAATAAATTGACTTACAGTCAAATAAAATAATCCAACAATTATATGCTCATATAGTATCGTGTAGTCTAAAATAGTCTAAAATAATTGTTTGTTCCTTGGGGTACATTGGAGTAGCTTAATTAGTCCCAAGCCTTTTTGTCGTCTAAGTAATCTTTAACTTTATAGAAACCTTTTTGACATAGTTTCTGTTTAATAAATGATTTAAATTTATTGAGGCTCAGTTCTTTGACATGGCTTGGGAGTTTGTTGTAAAAACGTATACTTTGGCACTTAAATGAATTACTAATTTTTTGGAGCCTAGTCCTCGGCACAATAAATAAATCTTTGTTTCTAGTATTTAAGCTATGAATGTCGCTGTGTTTAGAATATAGATTTATATTCTTTTTCACATAAATCAGGTTCTCATAAACATATTGAGACGCGACTGTCATTATGTTTATTTCCTTAAATTTATCCCTCAGTGAATGCCTACAACTTAGGTTATAAATTGCTCGAATGGCACGTTTCTGCAGCACAAATATAGCCTGAAAGTCGGCTGCATTTCCCCACAACAAAATGCCATACGACATTACACTATGGAAATAACTAAAGTATACTAATCGAGCTGTTTCTACATCAGTCAAATGACGGATTTTATACACCGCGTAGGCTGCAGAACTTAGCCGCTTCGACAATTTGGTTATATGTGGGCCCCACTGAAGCTTTAGGTATGTCAGTGTGGTTCATTATTAAGAAGAGGACTGCTTGGCAATGATATCAGCCATGCACATTTTATGTCGGACAATGCAAACGCATTTTATGTCGGAAATAAATAAATTATTATCTTAGCTTATATTTATCTAACGCATAACCCCGTTTTAAATACATCCCAGATAATTTATCTCGTTCAAAATTAACGAATAATTTAATAGTCCTGTCTGAAAATCATTACATTGTTGAACGTCAAAAAATACAAAAAAATGAGCCCCCAATCAAGTTATTTATCAAACCGTTCCCCGCTCCGTTATTCTCAGCCCTCACCACCTACACACAGTCATTAGAGCGCACTTTTACCGGAACTGGCCACACACGCGTTGAGTAAGCGGAAGGTGTTGTGTTCCAACCGCTGGGAAACGGGATGAGAGTTGCCAGTATTTGTAGGTTTCTTTCTACCTACATATCTGTTCGAGTGTATCTGGTCTAATTGGAAAGTGAAGACTTTTCTTGATTAAGAGTAGTTAATGAACTAATGAGGTTAGGACTGCTTTCCAGATTCTATCCTGATTTTATCCTAGCCTATAATGTTCCAACTGCTGGGATACAGGCCTCTATTCGAGAGGAAGTGGGCTGTAATCAACCATGCGGGCCCAGTGCGGTTTGGTAGATGTCACATGTCTTCGAATTTTTGGTTGTAGAACATGCCGGTTTCCTCACGATGTTTTCCTTCACCGTTTTGAGAGCAGTGGTGATGAAATTATTTACACAAAGTAAAGGGCGTGCCGGGGTTTGAACCCACGGCCTACAATTTGTAAGTCGAGGCCGTTTCCACTAGGCCAACACTGCTCCGTTCCAGGGGGCTTAAAACGGCCACATTAGGCAATTCCTCTAAAAGCAATTCATTTTCTAAATTCCCAGCAGATCATTAGCAATTCCTCTTTGGTGACACATATTTTAGCTGAATCATATTCAATTCAATTCATATCAGAATCATATTCGTATTTAGTGTAAATATTGCCGCATGAAAAAAATGAAGACTATAATTTTACCGGATAATTTTTCTTTACCGACAGTTTTTATTCAACAAATTACATTTTTTGATTATAATTCTATTTAGGTTCGGAGTTATACAAGTTGGATTTTTGAGATGGGGCAGTAAGGGCGGGTCCCTGAACCGTTGTTGCGTTAAGAAAATGGTCTTAGGAGACCAAGTCCTTAACTTTTTGAGATATTTTGATCTGCATTCACAGCTTTTCAAAAAATCCTACAGTCACAGTATGAAATGGTGGTAGGATATAATTTATTTCATTTAAAGATCGTTGTATATCTTTGTTTGCAAATAAATGACAGCGTTGTCGCGATACAAATAAATGTTTCTACTACTCCCACCATTCAAATAAAATGTAATTCTTTCTTGACTTGTTTCTACTTTTGTTTTGTTATCCCAAATTGCCGAACAAAATGGGTGATCTCCTCATGTACGCTTCGAAGCAGCATAGCCTCGTTTAGTTAATGTGGTGTTGCACTGTCAAAATCTCCTTTTCCCAACTAAGCTGAATACCATTATTTTACATGGAGCGACTGCCTATGTGCCCTCCACAACCCTTGTTCAGTGTGTCAGACTTTTTGGTGTGTTGTGTCAGACTTTTTGGCTTCTGACTACCCGTAACGACTGTCAAAGACCCAGGAATGACAGCTGGCACCAACGGCTTAAGAGCGTTTATCCTAAAAGTTGGCAACGTCGCAAAAAGCTGTCAAAAATGTACCTGTTTTGATTAATTTGGCAATATTACTGAATATAAATAAGAAATGTGGCTAACTAGCGAACAAGAATATTAATAAGTAATTGCAATTATAACATTGAATTCTATGTTGTAACCGTTTTAGGTGCAAAAAGGCATTTGGAAAGTTTCCAAATACTTTTTTTACATCTAAAACGAAATATTTGGTGTTACGATAATAATTATTGCCTTTCATAATCAATATTCTAGTTCGCTAGTTAGCCACATTTCTTATTTCCATACAGTAATATTGTCAAATTAATCAAAACAGCGAAATATTTGACATCTATTTGCGACGTTGCCCACTTTCAGAATAAACGCTCTTAATGTAGGTAGTTTAGAGGCTCCGAGGAGTCTCGGAAATGTTGCACTGTATAAAGTCTTAAACGCAAAACTAGAATTTCTGGTTTAAGTATAAAACAATCTAACTAAAGCACTCAATTTGTAAATAGCACTACAAATTGACATCCACAGGTATGATTTCTCATCCATTTGTTTACATTTTCACCCGATACTTTTGAAGCTGACTATAGATTAGCTATCCATAATTTTAAAATTATAGTCTCGCATACATCAGATAAGGCAACACAGCCAAGCTAAACTACAACGTGTAAGTCAGCTATGTATCACCAAATACAAGCTATGGAGTCAACAGTCGAAATGGCCCTAGCTGTTACCATAAACTGTGTTCACAGGCTGGTGGAGGGCCAAAACACACAACAAGAATCACGTTCGACAATAATGTGCAAATCTGGGCATAAATCAAGAAATGTTAGCCCATAATGCCCTTTAGAGAAATACAAAATCCAAGCGGACGAAGTCGCGGGCAAAGTAGTGCTAGTCTAAACTTCTAGACTAGTTAATATCATAAAGAGAAAATATTTTTTTTTTGTTATGTTTGTTTGTAATGAATAAACTCAAAAACTATTGGACCGATTTAAAAAAATATTCACCAATAGAATTCTATATTATTACTGAGTAATATAGGCTATAATTTATAAGGATATCACGCGGGCGAAGCTGACGGAAGCTAGTCGAGAATATAATAAAAACGTCAAAAATTTTGTTGGTAGTAAGTTTAGCTATGAAAACTTTGGATATTCAGAATTTTGGTAATTGGACATTTCGGGAATCGAACATTTCGGGAATTGACATTTTTGGAAATGGACATTTTGAAACTGATGAACATTTTGGGAATTATTGGACATTCTAAACCTGAACGACTCCTGGAACTCAGGCCTCCTCTCTGTGAGAGGGAGTGGGCCGTAACACGAGGGCACAGTGTAGGTTGGTGGAGCATGTCTTCGATATTTTGGTTCCTATTTGTAGATTTTATTTTTAGAAAAGTAAAATCATCAGACATATTCAAGCAATGTCAAAGCTCGTTTGAACAGAGTTTTAAATTAAAGCTGCCTAATATGTTTGCTACATGGGCGTGCATACGCGACCCACATGCGGGTCTGTATGTTTTGACCACAGAGCACGTAACCGGCAGCCTCAGACGGCAGCACTAATTAAATCTGTGGCGCCAAAAGTGCGTTGAGCTTGAGCGCACAAATTCTGTTACGGACCGCCTTCAAAGCCGTCAGTTGCTACAACGTGTATCAGAAAAGTGAGCTAATATTTAAGGGTGGGGTACAGACCATGAAATTGAACAACTTTCTCCATCGTCGAGAAATAAAAATCAGCTGCCCCATTCATTTGGGTCGAGTAGGCACTGACTTTTTTTTAAGGGGCCTATTACAAAAATGCGCGTAGATACATGATTTCCTCGTTGAAATTGAATACTATCCGTTGGTTAGTATAAATAACAATTACTTGGTAAAAATAGTTCGTTTTCTCTTCTACAATAATAATAAAGCGATTTTTTCATTATTTATTTATTTATCTAGCAATAATCGTTCTCCTGATGCATGTTTTGGCAAAAACTCATGTAGAGCTCATTTGAGAGCTCTAATTTGCGGATTCTGTTGAATATAATTCATCAAAACAATTTTTCTCATATTAAACATATCCGATACTTTGATAATAATAGAATACATTTTTGTTATATGACTTTAATTTAAAGAAAAAATTACTGGACCTAATTCAATTTTCTACTAAAAAGGTTTGGAAACAAGTCTGAATATCCGAAGTTCTACATCATTTTCGTACGTAGTATTTATACTAAAATAATCTCCAACATTTGCTTAATAACAAACAATTTTTTTATGTTTTTTTAATGCTATTTCAATTTTTTTATGAATAAAATAAAAGTACCATATATTTCACTGCGCCGGCAAAGAATGCTTTAGCGCAGCACCGAAATGTAAGAGGAGCCCTCTTACATTTCGGGATTTTATTATATTATTTCGGCATTTCGGGATTTTACATTTTTAAGGGACAGTGTTAAACTTTGTATTTCGTGGGAATTTACTGATACAATTCTACGAGTACGTAGAATTGAAAAAGACGGTTAGTTAGTGAAATAAAATACGTGTTTGTTCTTAGAATAAATAGAATGCTATATTTTTTACCGACTTCCAAAAAGGAGGAGGTTATATGTTCGTCGCATATGTTTGTTTTTTTTAAATATTTGTCCACCGATTTCTCCGTCAATTGTGGACCGATTTTGAAAATCCTTCTTTTTGTTGTATGAAAGGGTATCCCGAATTGGTCCCATATACATTTTATTAACTTTGCTTGGATAGTTTTTGAGTAAGCTTCAATAATACGTATTTTTCCCACTTAGTATGTATATGGATGATATGATGATAACTTCCTGTGGCTGTTATTTACGTAGCAGGTACTGGTATTCGGACTGTGGAGGGAACCACAACTAAAAAGGGGAAAAAAAAAACTTAAAAATAAAAAAAAACAACCAACTTCCAAAAAAAAGACGTTTTTTTTTTGTTGTAAAAAGTTTTTGTTACTGACATACATTCAAATTCAAATTCAAAATTCAAATTCAAAATTCAAAAGTCATTTATTCAAACTAGGCTGAGAATCAGCACTTTTCGAACGTCAAAATTACATAAGACAGTCCCCCAAAACGCCCACCCTTCACCACTTCCTAGTGCATTAGCTGGGAAGAAGAAGTGGCGCAACAAACTCCCCAGCAGCACAGCTGTCTGTTCAGTTAGAAGAACCAAAAAAAAAGATTCTATATAATAGTATTCAAAATAATTTACATTACGCAACACAAAACATAATTCAAATTATTAGCCATATGTTAGCTAGCACACGCCAATATACCAAACAAAATCATCGAGAACTCAACCAATCAATCATCGATACTCAGGCCGAAATAAAAAAACTAAACGTAAACAGAATTAATATCTAAATAAAAAAGCCTCCAGGCATAAAGGGCGTGCCCGCTTACATATAGTTGTAACTGGAAGTTATAAATAATAAACTAGGACCATCGATGTAAAATAAATAAACAAAGAGTTAATTACTAATAACAGTAAATAATATGATCAATTGTCGAGGTCACTAGCTAACCACATATTGCAATACAACTCATAAAAAAACAGTGTGATGAGTAGATATTGTCAAAAATAAATTGAAGTTAAATTAAAATAACTTGACTTAAAAAGTCAAATAAAATAAACAATTATATAAACTCATACAACTTGTCAGTACGTAAGCTGGAGAAAGAACATAAACATTGTCTTGAGTTAATCACAGCGACCAACTATTCTTATCATTTAAGTAGTCGTTGATAGAATAGTATGCCTTTGAACAAAGATTGGATTTTACTTTCGTTTTAAACGCATTAAAAGGCAAATCTAGCAAAGAAGAGGGTAGCTTGTTATAAAAGGTTATACCAAGCCCAACAAATGAGTTATGAACCTTATGAAGCCGGTGAAAGGGAGCTCGTAGTTTGTCCTTATTTCTAGTGTTAACATTGTGAAAATCACTGTTTTTAGTGTATAAGTGTATATTTTGCCTAATATATAAGATATTGGCGAAGATGAATTGAGATGCCACCGTGAGGATACCAATATCTTTGAAAAAATCTCTCAGAGAAACTCTGGCACCAAGCTGGTAAATAGCGCGAACAGCTCGTTTTTGAAGAACAAATATATTTTGAATATCAGCAGCTTTGCCCCACAGCAGAAGACCGTAGGACATAACGCTATGAAAATAACTAAAATAGACTAACCGAGCTGTATCGACGTCAGTGTATTGTCTTACTTTCCTGACGGCGTAGGCGGCTGAACTGAGCCTTCCCGCTAGGCTCGATATATGTGGGCCCCACTGAAGTTTGGCATCTACTGTTATGCCCAGAAAAACCGCCGAGTTTACAGATTCAAGCACCTCTTTATCTAAGACGATGTTGGGACCTAGATTTCTAACATTTGGTAGGGCAAACTTTACACATTTCGTTTTCTTAGTATTTAGAACTAGGTTATTTGTCGTAAACCAATCCGTAACCATTGAGAGTGCACTGTTTACATCGTCAAAATCTTGTCTATTCCTGTCTACTTTAAAAATAAGAGAGGTATCATCTGCGAACAGTACAACTTCACAGATACCCTTTAAATAGAATGGTAAGTCATTGATATACACTAAGAACAAGAATGGACCCAGTATTGAGCCTTGAGGTACACCTAACTGAACTGGTAGCCCAGAAGATTTCACACCATCAACATCTACACATTGACAGTAACATTACGTAACTGTATGTAGTGTTGCAAGACAAAGTATATAACCTATATAGAATGTTGGGAATGCCAACAGACAGCTGATTACTTTTTCGCGATTAAGATGTTGGTCTCATAGAGAAACATTTTCAGCCTGATGTTCGGTTCTGTCAGAAATGTGTGGCCTTAAATATGACCACATATTTCTGATACACGTTGTATACGTCATTTCTGTCGTAGTGCGAGTAAAACGCGTGGTTTGTATGGAAAGTATTAACAATGCCGCCTCTAGCGGCCGCCGATGCGTCTCCGTGGTCTGTGGTTTTGACACACAGTAATTGTGTAGAAGTTTTGCAGCGTTGACAGCTAGGTATTACTTTTATGCGAAATTAAGGCGGTGCCGGTGGCTGTTATGTGAACATATTTGTTTTCATATTATAGCTTAAATTCTAGGAAAGTTATAGTCCTTCCTTTTTATTTAACTTGAAATTAGGAGCATATAGTAGTAAATAATTAACTTTCTTGACAATACGCTTTATTGGGTTAAAAAAAAACATAGGACATACGCCATAAGCCTTTTTCCCATCGAGGTAGGCAGAAACTACAAAAATCATATTCTAAAATAAACAAATCGCATTTGTTTCGTACTAGAAGTTTTAAATCAAAGTATGAAAAAAGCGGAAAAACTTTCTTTACTTAAACATTACTTAGTACTTAGTGAAAATCGCAACTTTTTGTGCGTGAATATAAAAATCTCAGCAAAAATGACAAGTTTTTCGCATGAAGTTGTATGATTTTAAAGATTTTTTTTTTATAAACTCCACTCACAAATCACCTCATAGTAGGTACATGAATAACTTGGAGACCCAATATGTATCTGTAAAAATTCTACTTCCTCCTATATATCCATTTATATTACAAGGAAGTAGTTTCGCTGATCATGTCATAAGGGATTGCACACATGACCCACATACGGCCTTGTTTGTTTTGTCGCACAGTTCCCAACTTACAAACGACTAAACTTCGCATTTTCACAAGTTGTTTCTACTTAATTATAACTTGACGTCACTTACTCCCATTTTCACTTATACTACGCGACACCTATCCTGCGTTTGCAATTTAGCTTCCAAACATGTAAACATTATAAATGTTTTAGGAAAAATAACTGTAATTCCCACATCATAAAGTTCATATTTCTTTAAGTGGTAATATCATCAACTTGGAAACGGATTTCAATCCTAACTTATTTTAAATTATAAGTACGAAAGTGTTTTTGTTTGTTTGTTAAGCTTTCAAGCTAAAACGGTTGAACGGATTTGGATGAAATTTGGCACATGGGTAGACCATAAACTGTGTTAGGACATAGAATTTGAATTGGCTTCTTCCCAGCTTATGCACTAGGAAGTGGTGAAGGTTGGGCATTTTTGGGGGACTGTCTTATGTAATTTTGACGTTCGAAAAGTGCTGATTTCTCAGCCTAGTTTGAATAAATGACTTTTGAATTTGAATTTGAATACTTTTATCCCCATATTTTCACGGGATCGAGACTTATGCGGACGCAGCTAGTATGTAATATAAATGAATGCGTAGTTGGATTTTCAACGTTAAGCTCAGCGGTGAATGTTGAAAATCTAACAGCGCGCTTTTATTCAGGGATTCATTTAGTTTGCCTAATGCTAGTGAAAAGAAAGCAAAGAAAGAAAGAAAATGCGTTTATTTGCGGTAAACATGACGTAAAGAAAGTAAACAAAACATAAAAAGTTGGGGGAAAATATGCGTCACATCCACGTAAAACGGCCATCGCTCAGTATAATGCTGCGACCCTATGCGAGACGTCGTCCCAGCGCTGATGGGCCCTTAATATAACTGGCTCTGTTTAAGAAGCAGTTTGACACTTAATGCTATTCACGGGATATTGAAATGTCTTTGATATTGAAATTTGATGGAAATCTTTTGTTAATTTTTCTTCAGTTTCCTTTTTGGTACATTATGAGACTGTGACTCTGTTATGAGAAAGGACGTACCTTTTTAATCGAAACGTATTAAATATTAAGCTATCAAAGAAAAGAAGGAAAAGAAAAAAAGAATGAAAATACATTTATTAAGAACAGACTAAAACACACAATAAAATTACACAGCAGATAAAAAAAAAGTTAAAATCAAATAAAATGTGTAAATCAATTATTATATTGTTAGCATTTCTAGCCATCTTTGAAAACAGAATCAAATAAATATTGAAAATAAATGATGATAATGATGAAAAATTGTTTATTTCGGTAAGTAGATCTTTTAAGTTTACACGTATTGTTAAAAAAATCGGCCAAGTGCGAGTCTGAATCGCACACGAAGGATTTCTTTAATTATTAACTTTATTTAATTTTTATAATTTTTTGATAAAGAGGCAATAGAAATACACAATCTGTGAAAACTTCATCTGTCTACCTATTACGGTTCATGAGATACAGTCTGCTGATAGACAGACGAACGGACGGACGGACTGATAGCGGAGGCTTAGTAATAGGGTTCCGTCCCTTCGGACAGACAGACTTCTTACAGAACCCTAAAAACAAGGCTTAGGTACCTACAAAAACATAAAAGAGAAAATATGACCGTCCGTATTACATATGACCGTCCGTATTAAATATGTCCGTACGTATTAAATATGACCGTCCGTATTAAATATGACCGTCCGTATTAGATATGACCGTCCGTATTAAATACGACCGTCCGTATTAAATATGACCGTACGTATTAAATATGACCGTCCGTATTAAATATGACCGTCCGTATTAAATATGACCGTCCGTATTAAATATGACCGACCGTATTAAATATGACCGTCCGTATTAAATATGACCGTTCGTATTAAATATAACCGTCCGTATTAAATATGACCGTCCGTATTAAATATGACCGTCCGTATTAAATATGACCGTCCGTATTAAATATGACCGTCCGTATTAAATATGATCGTCCGTATTATATATGACCGTCCGTATTAAATATGACCGTCCGTATTAAATATGACCATCCGTATTAAATATGACCGTCCATATTATATATAACCGTCCGTATTAAATATGACCGTCCGTATTAATCCATCTTGTTACCTAATAGTTAGGCTTAAGACGTCAAGAGGATTTATTACATAGGTCAATCAATCTGCCTAGCCTTTTCCCAACTGTGTTGGGGTCGGCTTCCAGTCTAACCGGATGCAGCTGAATACCTGTATTTTACATGGAGCGACTGCCTATCTGACCCCCACAACCCAGTAACTGGGTAATACGATATCCCTTGGTATGACTGGTGGCAGACTTTCGGGCTTCTGATGACTCGTAACGACTGTCAAAGATCCACGAATGACAGCCGGGACCAACGGCTTAACGTGCTTTCCGAGGCACGGAGGATTCTCAGTATGTAAAGATGGTCACCCATCCACTGACCAACCCCGGCAAGCGTAGCTTAACCTGATGGATCGACCAGTGCGGCTGTTGTTACTTAGCCACGGGCTCCTCTCCATTTATTACATAGGTAATTACCATTATTTATTCAAAGATAAAGGGCCTTTTCAAGTCGATTTTAACTTTTATTATTTACTAGCTGCGGCCCACGGTTTCATCCGCATAAGTCTCGATCCCGTGGGACTACCGAGATAAAAAGTCCAGGTTATAAACTATCTGTGTGACAAATTTCATCCAAATCCGTTTAGTAGTTTTTGAGTGAAAGAGCAACAAACAGCCATCCATCCTAACAAACTTTCGCGTTTTATAATATTAGTAAGATTATCTTTGTATTATATTGGGATATTTTTATTTTGTTTACGTTTACGTTTTTATTTAATAAATAAAAACGTATGGTCTATTCCGTAAGTATCATATAAAAATGTAAACAGATGGATTAGAAAACGTACTGTGGATGCCAATTAGTAGTGACACTTACAAATAGAGTGCTTTAATTCGTCGATGATTTTTCAAGTACAATTTAATATTATGATTGAAACAATAATTAGGAGCTCGTGGCTAAGTAAAAACAGCCGCACGGGTCTATCCATCAGGTTAAGCTACGCTTGTCGGGGTTGGTCCGTGGAGGGGTGACCTTTACATACCGAGACTCCTTCGTGCCTCGGAAAGTACGTTAAGCCGTTGGTCCCGGCTATCATTCGTGGATCTTTGACAGTCGTTACGGGTCGTCAGAAGCCCGAAAGTCTAACAACCAATCTTACCAAGGAGTATCGTAATACCCAGTTACTGGTTTGTAGAGGTTAGATAGGCAGTCGCTCCATGTAAAATACTGGTATTCAGCAGCATCCGATTAGACTGGAAGCCGACCCCAAAATTATTGGGAAAAGGTTAGGCAGATTGATTTATTGAAACAATAATTGTGAGAAATAGTAGTAATTTTTTTTTTTCGTTTTTTTTTATTCCTTTTTTGGGAATAAAAAACAAATACATTCAAAGACAAACAACGATGATAGATATCAATTTGAAACATTCTAAACACTACACACACTAAACACAGAATTATACACCAATTCTTTTTAGTGAGTAATAGTGTAACAATTACGAGTACGATAGAGGTTAACCCGGATAGGGTTTGTTTACACTTTGATGATGTACTTTTGAAACAGACATTATAAAAACTCATTGTCACTGGCAGTGTGATATGTAAAACCACGAAAACAAATAAGTTCGCTTTCAAATTCTGCGCGGTAACTTGAGTGAGGATCAAAGTTAACTTTACAGAATAGTAGTCACCTACTTTACGAAGGTCTCTTTGAAGAATTTAAATCAGGAATGTAATTATCGAAATTCAAAATTAAAAAGTCATTCAAACTAGGTTGAGAATCAGCACTTTTCGAACGTCAAAATTACATAAGACAGCCCCCCAAAACGCCCGCCCGTCACCACATCCTAGTGCTTTAGCTGGGAAGAAGAAGTGGCGCAACAAACTCCCCAGCAGCACAGCTGTCTGTTCAGTTAGACAAAAAACTTGATTCTATAATACAACTATAAAAAAAAAATAAAAAAAAAAAAAAAAAAAAAAAAAAAAAAAAAAAAAAAACTGTATGCAAAATAATTTACATTACTCAACAAAAAACATTTAAAAAAAATTGCCATAATAACAGCTAGCACACGCCATTATACTAAACAATACAATCGAAATCTAAACTCAAGCGAAAATAAAAACTCAAAACGTAAACAGAACTTAATACCGGACTACAAGCCTCCAGAAATAAAGGTTGTGCCCGCTTACATATAGCTAATAAAGCTGTAACTCGAAGTCACATATATGATAAACTAGGACCATCGAAGTAAAAATAAATAAACAGTTAGGCAAGAATAATATGATCAATTGTCGAGGTCGCTAGCTAACCACATATTGCAATACAACTCATAAAAAATCATTGTAATGAGTAGATTATGTCAATATAGTTATTATGTAAATATCCGAAAAGAACCGGAGTTATCGAGTACGTAACTTACAGAGTAAGCAAACTGAAGTGGCAGTGAGCTGGCCATGTTTGTCGAAGGACCGATGGCCGGTGGAGCAGACGAGATCTAGAGTGGAGATCGTGTATCGGTAAGCGTAGTGTGGGACGCCCGCCAACTAGATGGCTGGGACAGACTGGATGCAGAAGAAAGAAGACAGGGTGTGTGGCCCAGCCTGTGGGAGTCCTATGTCCAGCAATGGATTGCTATAGGCAGAGTTGATTGAGGTACCTGCTCAAACTAGCACCACACTTTTCATCACAGTTCACGCTGTTCAAGCCGCAAGAGATCAAAACAAATGACGGAAAAAAACATCCATGAAAAAGGTTTCCCTTGGGAAGCCACGACCCTCAGCATTGAGGAATATGCCAGCAGGAAGATATAAATACAAATATTTATTCATACATCCGGTTTCTGAATGGGTAATGTCAGCTCGCCGCAGATCATGATTATGTAAACTAATGCGATTGGCTGACCGGAATAACAAGAGCTAATCAGGTGATACGGTCGAATTTATTAATTCACTGGGGTAAACTGATAGGTACTACTGCCACATTACAAAATTATATGGTCATAATTAGTTATTGTTGCCAAAATTGTTTCCGTGTCTCTTTTAAAATTTTAAAATTATTAATATTTTGACTTTGATAGCTTAATCGTTAACTATATTGTGCATGTTGTAGTGTTTAGGTTTTGTTGTTCCTTTAGGTGAAGGAGTATCTAAACCTTCATAATGCCTGATGTGGCCCATTATGTATGTGTCATATTTTGTGTATGCAGCTCCACTTGTCTTTTTTTCCAAACCAAACGCTGAAATCGCGAAAAAATAAAAATCTGCTGTTCCCTACATTTATGTCGATACCGTATACCTCGTTGAAATGTAGGGAACAGCTGATTTTTTTTCGCGATTTCAGCGTTGGTCCCATAGTGAAAGTTGTTCATAATGATGAGTACAATGACCCCTTAAAAGGTTTAGGGTAAACAAAAACTAAAGTTGTATATTTTATTTTATTTTATATTACTGTGTTTTTTATTTCCTGTGCGTCTCAAATTAAATATTTTTCTTTATTTTCTTTACAGGGTCAAATTAAATAAGCAGTTACTAAATTATTTTATCAAAGTGACAGAAGCTCCTGTAAATTTACTGCAGTGAATTTATAATTAGACAAGCTGTACGCCCGATGGGAGGTCCCATCGGCAAAAATGACGAACTTCTATTCAAACTTTCATCCCCTTTCCCTTTCGAGGTTTAATTTATTCTAAAATCGTTGGCGGAAGGGCTGACATTGCGGATGTCATCGTATAAAAATGTAAAAAAAACTTAAAACTTTTTCGTGAATAATTATTTATTTTATCTGAAAGCATAATTATGCTTTATTGAGGTACCTCAAAATTCAATTCAAAATATTTGATTACACCTAAACCTATAAGGGCAGTTATGAAACGTCAGAAGCTAGGTGCACGGTTCCAATTGGTCATTTCCTATGGAGAAGAGCCGGCAAGAAACTCCACGGTTACTCTTTTAAAAGTAAATGGTTTTACAGTGTTAAAAGGTATGAGAGGACAGTGTAGGCCTATCAACAAGTACCAGGTACTTAGCAAAATATAAAATGGTCCACAGATTTAGTCTTTCAAGCCTACAACGTTCTCACATACACACAATGTAAAAGAAAATAATATATATGTATAAAAGATAAATAACATAATAAAAAGATAAATAAAAATAAATAAATTTAAATAACATAATAAAAAGATAAATAAAAATAAAGTAAGTAATAAAACATCTCCCACAATACCTAGGTCATTTCAAGTACCTAATCGAACCCAATAACCGCATAGAGATTAACTTTCCACCATTTTGTCATCTACAATACACTCATTACATTGTTCTGTCAATACAAATAGGTACACAATTCTTATTTCTTGTCACAGAGCATTGGCATCGCGTGCATAACCTCACTTATGTAACGCAGTCGAGTAAGTATGTGCGACGATACATAATATCTACTTTCCATCGAGAAAATTGTTAATATACATGTTCATTGCTTTATTTTGAAGTTAAATTATTATAGTAATAAAATATTTAGATGTTTTGTTTTTTAAATCTTTTAGTTGTTGCAAAAGCGAATGTATGTATTTATTTATTAGCTAGTCAAGACTGTACGTTGAATTTCACTTTCTTTAAGTATTTATTGCGTAGATATAAGCGGTGTATTAAAGTACAGTACCTGGTCGACCGATCTCTGCTCGGGTGAAAATAAAGATGAGCATAATGAATATGAAACCTAACTAGATCGATTTTTCGCCCCCGTAAACCCCTATATTGCAACTTTTCTCGAAATCGTTACAGGCCGTTTTCGAGAACGTGATTGCAAATATAATACATACAAGTGGGGTCTAAAAGCAAATCCGCCAATGTTGAATTTGCTTTTAGACCCCACATATATGTCGGAAATACGTTACTGAGTTGACCAATCGAGACGCCAGCGCTGCCTAGCGGCGCTCGACAGAGTCTACAACATAACGCTCAGAGCGGCCGGAGCTAAGCAGAGTTCGTGGCAGGTGTCGTGTTCCTACAGTGTGTGAATAGTTAGTGTGATTCATTTGATCGTAAATTATAATTTCATTTGAACTGCAAACGGTTTTCATATTGCGCTATAACCAACACTACCCACATTAGTTAAAATATGGCTGATAATAACGAAAGATACAATATACCATCTCCGTCACATACAAATATTGCTCATTTAATATTACAGGATAGGATATTATAGAAACATTCTGATTATCATAACAATAGAGGTTTCGTCTCGAAGGACCATGAATCCTAGAGGCTGCAGCAATTTTATTTTAATGCATATTAAATACAGATTTCAGACTGCCTCGTTGGCCTAGTGGACGCAAGCGCTACTCCTGAGCATGAGGGTTTGGATTCCCAGGTCGGGCAAAATTGGGTTTCCCCATCAGGAACTTCTCAGTGACATAGCAGTAGCCCGGAGTCTTGATTTATGCTTGGGTGATGGCAATAGGCTTGCCTTCTATTGCATTACATGGGACTTAAGACGCAGATATATTCCAGTGACCTTGAGTGGTTAGCTTGCGTGTTCTGTACTGAGCTCACGCAACGCGTCGTACGTCCAGCCAGTAATAGGACTCTCACATCCAGGAGCGTTGTCCCACATTAGATGCATTATTAATTTATTATACATAAAACAAAAGGTATTTTAATAAAACACGTATACTAAGAAAAATTATTAAATTATCTTTAGAATGTTCTAAAGATAATTTAATTATTGATTTTTTGGTTATAGAAAAATACGCTTGATAGATTTTGTGTAGACTTTACAAATTAATTTCACTATGTAATTTAAAGATAATCAAAAATATTCATTCATTAAGTTGTTAAAAATAAGCTCTAATTTAACATGTATATTTTCGCAATCATTAACACTACTCGTTTAGACGACCGTGATCTTCAGTATAAAATCATTAAAAGTCGGTTATCGTCGCCTTACTACTACTAACTGGCGAAATGTGTTTTACTATAGACCTACACCTCTGCCTTATCCTACGGGGATTACAGGCGTGATGTTATGTTTATTAATGACCCACTTATAACTACTTTGAACTTTGGCTAAAAGTTTTCATTAGTCATAAAAACACAATTTTATTAAATGCTTCTAATTAAGGCTGAACTATCCCAGGGGTATTTTTAACAAATTAAAAGTAAGCTGACATTTTCATTGTGAAAAAGTCATAAAACATTTTTATAATTTGAATTTGTGTTTTTTTCGTATTTTGTTCGCATTTATTATTTGTACCGCGCTGCGAGTACAAATAATAAATGAGAAAAACCCTTAGATTCACCCGCATAAGTCTCGAACCCGTTGAAATATCGGGATAAAAAGTATCCTATGTCTTAATCCAAGTTATAAACTATCTGTGTGAGAAATTTCATCCAATTATTTTCATATCGCGTATTTACTGAACCTAGATTACGATAGCACTGAAAGTCTCCTTATTGTTTTAAAATAAGTGTTTTCAGCCTGTCCATCACACCACACCGTACTGCACCACACCACACCACACAACACCTACACTACACCAGACTGCACCACACAACATCACATCACACGACACTACACTACACTACACTACACCTTAGCACACCATACTACACCACACTTCACCACACCACATCACCCACTTCACTGATACCCACACACACTCTTCAATAATAACTTTATTTTTGTATTTTTTTGTTTAATTTTTATCCTCTTTTATTGTTTGTTTACTGTGTTCTCGTATCAAAGGTAAAAATACTTTTTAAATATTATGTTTATGATTTGATTAAATACTCAAACACTGTTTTTGGGGGGGGCCTGGTAATCTGTGTGACAGGTTTTCCTAGTGCAGATACCAGTCTCCCACAAAGGATTTATTAGATTTTGTAATCTTCATATTTTTAAGGCACCTTTGTGGAAGAGAAATAAAATGTTTATTATTTATTATTATTATTATATCTTTTTTTTTTCTTTCTTTAAATCCGTTCAGTAGTTTTGGCATGAAAGAGTAACAAACATCCATGCATCTTCACCAACTTTCGCGTTCATAATATGAGGAGGATTTTTATTAAACGGACACCTCATTCATGAGTTGAACACTCAATACCTACAACTCACTAATTTGCCAAGTGAAATAATAATTGGCAAATTAAGATTAATAATGGTAGTTTACAAGTACATCGACTAGTAGAGAAATATGGAAGGAGATAAAAAATTCTGTAATAGTAAATGTAAGTTATTTATATAAATAAATAAAGAAGGCAGCAAGCTTTTTTTTTTGGCAGCTAAATAAATTATCAATTAACTTCTCCCGCTCTGGGCGGAGCGGGAAGGCGTCTCATACTCTTATTGACTAAAACCCACCCGTGTTCCTTCAATACTGCCTGTACGTTGCCAGGGGCCACGGTATCCCTTTCGGACTTTCCCGCGACCCCGGCAGTCAGTTGTGCTGACATCTCTTTGAGGCGCGCGTGGAACACAACGCGCTGACGACCCGGGCCTAGTCCTTATCGGACGACGTGCTGCCCATTGCTCGCCGTCCGCAAGCCCGTGCCTACGGGGGCCGGGAATCGGCCTGCAGTTCCCGACGCCTAGGGCGTCTCCTGCAGCCCAGGATGTGACGCAATACCAGTGGAAAAAAATCCGTGAAGTTTTCATAGAAATTGTTCCACCAGGATCGTGTCGCGCCTGTCTGCGACATCCTTAAGAGCACAATAATGATGATGACTTCTTCAAACACCAAGCAGACTGATTAGCATTGCATTGGCATTGTTTTGGCATTGTTGCATTTTAATATTTATTCCTCAATTCTCGCTATTGCACCTGCCACTATTTGTCTCTGCATCACCCAAAGGTTGACTGGTAGAAAATGCCTATGGCATTAAGTCCGCCTCTGTACATTTGTGTGCTTAAAGTATTAAATAAATAAATAAATAAATTAGCATTCAAAGTAGGCGAGGGACTGCAATGTAGGTACAGTTTGAGCATACTCCGACGACAAGCGATATGCCCCTGCAACTCCATCATTCTCAACTCCGCGCCCGGCTATTTAGGCCAAGGCTCTATCCGGGTTAAGCGCTGCCCTTACAATAATGGGGGTAGATGGCGAGGCTGATTTACACAATGGCGGTAAATTGTGGATGTCTCCTCTACAATCAGTGCTGAGCGAGCTTCCGTAGGTGAAAGGGGTGAGTACAGGTCGAAGTGTGTTTAGTTACTGTTAAATACTAATGTGTGAATTGTTAATATACCCCGCATTGGAATTGCTACAGCAGTGATAGCCTAGTGGTGTGACCGTCAGACTGCCAAGTCATAGGTCTCGAGTTCGAACCCAAGGCACCTCTGACTTTTCGGATTCATGTGCGTATTGTATAATTATCACTTGCTTCAAAAACGGTGAAGGAAAACATCCTGAGGAAACTGGCATTCCTGAGAGATATTTCTCGACGGCATGTGAAGCTAAGTCAGAGGCCCATGGGCGGCTTTAAGACTCTGACACCAGGTTAGTCACTAACCACACGAAAAGAAGATTGGAATTGCTTTCAGGAGTTGTGATACTTAAATTTACGTAAGGAGCTACCATCTTATTTGTCTGCCTGTCTGTCACAGACGTTTCAATCGAAAACTGCGTGACATAGGAATATTAACAGTTGATAGTAGTGATGGTATGAAATGGCGCTGTCCTGAAAGAGTAAAGTAGGATTAGCTGAGGCCTATAGATCTAGACCGAGATCTACATTTACCGTTACTTTTCACGTGCTTTAACTAAAAAAGCGGCCAAATGCTAGTCGGACTCGCCCATGGAGGGTTCCGTAGCAGCAAGTTACATAATATAAAAATTATTGTAGTTCGTTGTAACTTTGATCGATGTTTTAATAATAGTGTTTTTTTTTTTATTAAGTTATTTATAAGTAAACATTATAATTAGGTACCTAAATGATGGGATTTTATGAAATTAAATGTTTTTTATATTTTTATATTTGAGTTGATTGAATGAAAGGTATATTGCGGTTTACGATTTATGACGTATGGATAAAAAAAAAACTACTTACTAGATCTCGTTCAAACCAATTTTCGGTGGAAGCTTACATGGTAATGTACATCATATTTTTTTTTTAGTTTTTCATTCTCTTATTTTAGAAGTTACATGGGGGGGAGACACATTTTACCACTTTGGAAGTGTCTCTCGCGCAAACTATTCAGTTTAGAAAAAATAAATATTAGAAACCTCAATAACATTTTAAAGACCTATCCATAGATACTCCACACGTAGGGGTTTGATGAAATATATTTTTTTAGTTTCAGTTCTAAGTATGGGGAACCCCCATTTATTGTTTTTTTTCTATTTTTGTGTAATGCGGTTCTCAGAATACATCTACTTACCAAGTTTCAACAGTATAGTTTATATAGTTTCGGAAAAAAGCGGCTGTGACATACGGACGAACCGACAGACAGACAGACATGACGAATCCATAATGGTTCCGTTTTTTGCTATTTGGCTACGGAACCCTAAAAATTACAATTATATGCAAGCTGAAGTAACAATGGAGCAGCCATACGAGTATTAGCTGTAGAACCGATGACCGTTGGCGTAGACGTGTTTTTGATGTGAACATCTTTCCTCTCGTTTTTCTGTAATCTGTGCACAGAACATAATACCCTAAAAATCTGTGGGAGTGATTTCGTGAAAAGGGACGGAAGTGTGTAACAGGAAGCCGGGGCAGCGCGCACTATTTGATTTGACCAATGAGCGCGCGCGATGCTAGAGTTGGCTATCAGAAACGACCTTGACGAGGCCCCTTTAATGTTGCTAATACCAAGGTCAGATGTCAGATGACACATCATAAACGACTACTGTAATGCTCGCTAGTTTTTTGAGTGGAGGCCGCGAATCGGCGAACGTAAGGTAGGACGTCCTCAGACTAGGTGGAGCGACGATCTTCGCAGGGTGCCTGGTAGCGGCTGGATGAGAGTTGCCGAGAATCGAGCTGAATGACGTGCAATGCCTGTTGTATGCTGATGATGAAATTACGTGTGCTATGTAACTTTGACCTATAGATTTCGGCCTTTGTGAGTAAGTCATCAAGTTCTTTGAGTCACTTTTTCTAGCTTTACCCTTAATAACCAATGACAGATGCCCTAATAAAACGAACTCCAACGTAATAAAAAAATATCCGGTAATTTATCTTAGCAAAATATCGGTATTATCCGGTGATATTCAGTTTTTACGAGCAGCCCTCTATTGTCGCCATTATTGATGTTATGGGTTCCGTCACAAAAGATCTTTATTAAAGAACGATATGGTCAATAACTTATTTAGTAAATTTCTTATAAGTAATATTGAAGATATTGTGATCTTTTAGAAGATTTGTATCCAGCATTTGGCTATTGTGAAAAGAATATTCGTTATTTATTGATTAGGCTTTATGGTTTCTTTAATTTAGTTTGGCCCAGTGGTAACGGCCGCCACTTTTATACGGTTTGTAGGTCGTAGGTTTTAACCCTGACAGGCGCTTTCAAAGTCAAATCATTTATTTCAATTAGGCACATAAAAACAAACAATTTTTTTTTGTTGTAATTTATATTTATATTATATTCAATATTATATTGTATTTTTAAAAATGAAAAAAAATTTATAAACAAATTAATTGATTCTAGTCGCCCCTTCCATCCTTCGTTTTCGTATGGAGAAGAATGGGCAAGAAACGCCACCAAGTTTCTCTTTTAAAAAAAAGCCACAATATTTTGTATACATTAATTATTTATTTATATGTGAAGACGATGCACCCGGAATAAGATATCACGATAGGGAAAAATAATGAAAAATGAAGCAATGACATATAAATTAATTACATATATGTGATAGATGCTCAAATATTTTAAAATTATACGATATTCCTAACATTTTAACAAGTAATACTAATAAGTCAGTGTGTGAGTTCAAGTAATCACAGAATGTAAAATCAGTGTTATAAAAAATAATACTTTATTTTTTGTAAATTTTTTCATCACCTCTGCCCTCAAAATGGTGAAGGCACACATCGTGAGGAAACCGGCATGTCCTAGAACCAAAAGTTCGAAGACATGTGACATCTACCAACCCGCAGGGTGGCACGTGTGGTGGAAACCGTGTCCCAGCAGTGATTTAAAGTGTTTTTATGTACTTTGCATACATTTGCAAATAAATGATTTTGAATTTGAATTTGTTTAATAAGATTATTTTTTGTAGAGTTTATTTTACGTACCTATCTATTACTATTCCAAACTGTTTATACAGATGGCTCTCAAAATAACAAAAAGTTAATAAAACCCATGTTGTGAGTTGTTCTAACAGTTTCAAACATTTTCCATGTTACCTGTCCGTAAAAATACCCGCAGCAATATTTGTTTAAAGTTTAGCCAGGTTTCCGGTACATTTAATTAATATCAAATAGATTTTCGATAATCTTTTTATTTATAACATTAATATTTCTTAAAACATTGAACACTGCACCCCAATAAAATTGCGTACAACAAGAAAGTATTTTTATTTTATTTTTTCTTCTTTTCGACAGCGTTAATTACGCAATGAATGTTGTTGAATTGTCAAAATGAACGTAATTACTATATTTTAAAGTGTGTGACGCAATTACGCAGCAGTTTATTTCTATAATAAAACGTTATATTTCTGCATAACCTTAAGAATTCTTCAAACAATATCCAATTACTGAGGAGCCCTAAAAATGTGAAGCATGGTAGATTCCTTTGTGGCTTAGAAGCATAGGAATGCAATGTATTCGTAAAATATATTTGACAGTAAATATGAATAAGCGCGGGCACAGAATGAGGGTTCCCGAAATTCTCAGTAGCAGTCCCCGGAGTCTTTTATGCCCTGTTAATGGCAATAAGCTCGCCCTATAAGTCACAACATTTTGAATGTGGTCAGGCGGCAGCGTCCGCGATAGTACATATTTATAGTCAGTTTCAAAAGTATCTGATAATAATGTAAACAGATGAATCAGAAAACGTACTTGCGTATTCTAATTTGGAATGTCACTTACAAATTGAGAGCAAGGAGGAGCTCGTGGCTAAGTAATAACAACCGCACGGGTCAATCCATCAGGTTAAGCTACGCTTGCCGGGGTTGGTCTGTGGATGGGTGACCATCTTTGCATACCGAGACTCCTCCGTGCCTCGGAAAGCACGTTAAGCTTTTGGTACTGTCTGTCATTCGTGGATCTTTGACAGTCGTTACGGATTGTCAGAAGCCCGAAATTCTGACAACCAGTTTTACCAAGGAGTATCGTATTACCCAGTTACTGGGTTGTGGTGGTCAGATAGGCAGTCGCTCCATGTAAAATACTGGTATTAGACTAGACTGGAATCCGACCCCAATATAGATGGGAAAAGGCTAGGCAGAGTGTGCAGAGTGACGAACAAATTGAGTTGTTCACTCAATATGTTCGAAATTCTAATGTTAAATCACATTAAAGGCGTTTTTCATTTGACAATAATTGAGATAAATTTTATAAACTGAATTTTTGTCGATGATTTCTCAATTACAATTTAATCATGTTGTTCAAACATTAATTACTGTAACCTTCTAAATACAGATGAATGTGTTATTAATTCCCTTTAGTGATTGCGTAAGAATTTAATCTGAACGGGATTTATTTACACTTTCAACAGATACTTTTCGAACAGAGCATAGGTAGGTATATGGTTCTTTAGGTCAAATGTACCAATATTTCTTCTGCTTTTCCCTTCTGGCTATGCAAGCGTCATGTTACATCTGAAATGAAGTTTATAAAACTTCAACTACCAAACCACAAAAAAAAAAGTTCCAAACTTCTATTTATATGAATGAGATTTAATCTTCCAAGCCTCAGAGACTTCGTTGAACCGTCGGTCCCGAGTGTCATCCGAATATCTATAGAAGTTTCGGGTAGGCCCCCGAGCCTGAACGTAATCTGAGCCAAAAGTCTGGTTTTCAGTCTAGTTTTGTGATGTCTGTAGGTATTGCGTACGATGTGGTTGTGGAAAATATTGATGTGAAGGCGTATTTGAATTAAAATTAAAGATTGAATTACCTGAGTGCCCCAGAAGGGTAATGTTTCTCGAAAGTTTATATGTATTTAGGTATGTTTATTTCTTTGACACACTCTGTAGCCGCTTGTCGCTTTGATGGATTTTAACATATTATTTGGTGTCGTTAGATTTGTACATCTTAATTGCGGAAGTGACATAGGCTATATAAGGTGTTAAAAAAAATACTTTAGAAACTTTAAGAGGTGCTTTAGACCATCGAACTGAATAAGTTTTACTATGAGACCAATAGTGAAATTGCGAAAAAAAAATCAGTTGTGCCAATTTAGAACAATACACAATTTAGAAATATACTGCTGATTTTTTTTCTGCGATCTCAAAGTTGATGAGCGTAAACCGTAAAAGATACATAAAAAATATGTTTTACAGAATGGTTTGTCTTAAAAAGTTCAACAAAAAAGTCCGCGATGGCATATGTCTATCTTCTAAGGATGACGCACAGGAATCATTATCATCTTTCAGAATTTTGATAATAATTTAATTGTTATTTCCGAAGCTATTTTGACCGGTATTATATTAATCCTTATCCAATGAATTATGTTATTTCAATTGGGCATTTTAAAAAGACATCACGGATTTAAAATTACGCGCAACAAAATATTTTTTTATACCTAGTTCGCAGTTCATCTTGTGTCGCCAAATTATTTTAAATCATACGACATGCGGATTTAAAAATACATTTAACGAGGTTCTCAAGATATAAACGCACGTACAGGACGATGCATTGTGTAAAACGTAACAAGATGAGTTATGTAAAAAAAGCGAAAAAACTGTGTAGAAAATTAAAGAAGTGGGGTTGATACCTACTGAGATGACGCTTCATAGGCGTATGGAAGAAAAAAGCACGCTCCACCGACCTCAAATTAATTGTGAACAAGGGGATGATGACCCTTACAGGTCATTGAACAGAAATGTCAACAATGAAAGATGGGTTTCTTTTTTTTTTGTTCCCGACTGCGATACATCAAAGGAAAAAAACTGAAAGCGCTTGGTTTTTGCTGATGTTATTCTATTCAATTATCTCCCTTGGAAATAATTTTGGCGCTCACGAAGATTTTTTCGGAGAAACAGTGGCATTAAGCTCAGGTCAAACTGAGAAACCTTGTGCGGGCTGCGGGACGAAATTCGATCGCGCCGATTATGTCAACTAACTTGTAATGGAGGAAATTCAAACTGACGAGAAAGAGTCGCGTAAGTCACGCGACTCTTTCTCGTCTAATCATTCTCTCGTCTTTTCAGTCTTCTAATGATTAGTCGTCCTAATCATTAATTAAATTAAAATCTTTTATTTCGGACCCATAATTATAGTCCATTTGGTTAGTATACGCACAACTTGTGTTAGTACTTGCATCTACCAGAAAAACAACAAAAACTATTCATTTATACGCCACAGTGACATGTAGGCGTATCCAATGTCCCATTATGGGGCTGTCCCACCTATCAGCTATAGTTTTCAGTATCTTGTTTTCTGGCGCGTACCCTGCGCATAATGGGAGCGCAACGCTTGCGCATGATGGCGCGAAAGCCATCTATTCTCGCCTCTGCGAACATGCTGGAAACACTGCAGGAATACAAACGACGCACGCTGTCCTTCCCGCGTCCCGGGCGCGGGATTCGCCTCAGTTTGAACAGTCCTTAAGAGATAACTTGCTACTTTATGGTACATCATTCAGAAAACTTTTTTCTTAACTGACATTCAAGATTAGCAAAAGATGACAAGCATCTTTTTAGCTCGCGCCTATTTTTAACTAATAAATGGACCTACATTCTTGTCGGCAGGAAATACGTTACTTTGTCTTGAGAAAAACTTGGAAAAAGCTTCAGGTGCCTGGAAGATACGAGTATAACATGTTCATCACAATTCAAATTATGGTTGACGTTTATTTATTTCTGAATAACAAATTACAAGGATTTCACTTACTTGTGAACATTTTTAGAACTTATGTATCTTTTTAAGGGTTTCAGGGTTTATCTTTTCAGTGAACATTTCAACTGTATACCTATTACGAAATGTTTCCATTTTAAATATAATATTTTATATAAACATTTAGGACTAAGTATTGTATTTATTCATTTTATTTTTGTTGTTTCACTATATGTTGCACCGGTTGACGTCATAACGTCAACGCCGGCTGTGGCTGAAAACCAGCGCTGGGGCTCTGTCTCGCATAAGGTCGCAGCATTATGCTGAGTGATGGCCGTTTTGCGTGGATGTGACGCATATTTTCCCCCAAATTGTTTATTTTCGTGTTTTGTTCTTACCTTGCGTCATGTGTACCACAAATAAACGTATTTTCTTTCTTTCTTACTAGATCGATTTTTCGCCACCGTAAACCCCTATATTGCAACTTTCATCGAAATCGTTAGAGCCGTTTTCGAGAACGTGATTACAAATATATATAGAAACTTATACAAATATTGCTCATTTAATAGTATAGGTTTACGATCACACATTAACCACTAATCAGTAATCATGATATAGTGACCCGACTATGACGAAGCAATACTTTTGCTTCGTCGGGTTATGATTTTGACCGGTATGTATGTATGTTCATCTGTTACCTCATAACTTCTAAACTGCTCATCAAAATTTGACAAATGAGGTATCGTTGGAAGCGTGTTGATCGTCCGCTGGTTATAGGTTATGTGACGTCACATTAAATTGACGAATAAGAACATACAGTCACGAACAAAAAACTTATTCACACATAATCTGTACGATGTCCCTAACACGTGTGACTCCGGATTTTATTTTTTCTGTCTATGTCTTGTTCATACATTTTCGGTTGACTTTTTTGTCGTAGTTGGGTTGTAGTTTTTATAACTTTTTTTTTCCCAATGTGATGGTTATAACAATTTCCTTTTTCAGCAATGAATGTGGAGGATACAGTGTGACAGGTAGGTGTGCAATAGCGTGAAAAAACAGCCCAAAACGCTAAAATACCAACCCCTTTCGTCAGCTAAATATTATGAAGCATTAAAATTACGAGCGACCTCTGCCTACCCCATATTCGTAATAAAATGAAGCATCTCTTCACCTTATCTCCCAGATATGATAGCAACCCCTGAGTTATGTTCTCAAGTGATAAATTGTTCCGAAACTACCTTCCGTTTCAAAACCAACTTTAAGACGTCAGACTAAGGTAGATGTTGGATTGGCTTTGCGAGAGATATCGATTATTGGTCCACAAAATTGTTGGTGTCTACTGAATTTTGTTAATGGCCGCAATTTTGGGGGTGTGTTGTAACTTATACTTTGGTATGGAGGTCTGTTTACATTGGGAGAGTATTGACTTGTCATTCCAGTAATGACTGACTCGATGTCAGGCAGGAATAAAATTGCATAGTACAGTGAGTCTATGTTATCACAGCAAAAAAGTTAAAAATTGCGAACGCAGTTTATATACAGACTGAAAAAAATAAAAAACTGTTTCATAGAAAAGTAAAAAATTTATGGAACAGCAGATTTTTGTATTTTAATAACCGACGAAAAATGTCAACGCAGGGGATTTCAAAATCATGTATTGAATCCATGGTAACAGTTTTCGCGTTGATGTCCCTGCCACCCTGTATGTATATACCCTGTTCTTATCGTTTCACATTTCTCAATTAGTTCATACTTCAGTGCAAGTGCTTAATATACGTATATAAACAACACGTGAATCAAGTATCATCCCCTTATCATGAACTGAATAAGAAAGACGTTATTGGGGAATTTCTTAATTTTGTACTTACTCCGTCTTATTACAAAAAACTGCATAAGTAATGGTTTAAACCAAGACTAAAAGGTCTTGGATTGTTACGGTAACAAAGCTAGTACCAGCCTCAAAATATGTTCCGATTACAAAACGAAGACCAATCGAGGATCAGTTAGTACCAAAGAAGGTTCATGGTTCAAATAATATCCACAGATATGAAACAAAAATGGCATTCTTTCATTCGTTCACGCAGGCTTTATTTGAAGCAACGTTCTGTTTCTCTAAATGCTGATATTGTAATAACACTTGAAATGCTTAAATGATTATTTATCAATACCAAAATATGTCCTAAATTGTTCTTTATTTAGGTTACAATTTAATGAACAAGCAAAACTTGTACTATTGATGCACTTTTTATAATCTTGTTCTCATATTTTTTTACACCTCTAGCGTGAAGTGGAGCGACTTACTTATGACGGCAGCGCGCGTAATTTGAGATTATTATCTATGTTGCGTCCTTTATAATAATAAATAAAAGCACTTCATAATATTGTATTAATTGTTTTTAATATCACTGTTACTGTTACGTGGTTTGTTCGTGAGTTGTTGTGTTTGAGCTACATTATAAAATGGAACAACAAAAGAAAAAAAGGGGTGCAAACTGGAGTTCTGAAGAAAAAGTAAGTAAAACATGTTTTTTTAAATAAAATTATTAGGTAAGCAATGCTTTGTATCATCTTATTTCGACTACCTAACACGAATGTTGTTATTATTATAGGAAATATTACGTCACCTTATTGCTCAGTCAGCACACATAATAGAAGACAAGTCGACGAAAACGTCTGTAAACATGCAGAAAATCAAAGAGTGGAAGAATATACAGATTAGGTAACTACTTATTGCTTTTATTATAAGCACAAGTATATTATTGTTTACGTGGTATTAATTATCATATTTATTATTTTTAGATTCAATGAGATAGTAGGTAAAGTTCGATCCGATGGAGAATTAAAGTTGGCTTGGAAAAGAATGAAGTTGTCCGCCAAATCCAACCTGTCTTCACACAGAAGAGAACAAACAAAAACAGGTGGTGGTGCAAAACCACCATCACCTACTCCGGAGGACTTAGAAATAATGGCGATTGCTCCTCATGACTTTATCATTGAAGTTAATGATTATGATAGTGATGCATTGGTAAATAAAATTTCTTGTATATATATAATACTTATAACATATTTTACATTGTTTATGTAGAAAACAATTCAAAATTATGTTCTAAGTCTGAAATCGCCAACCCGTCTTGAGCAAGCGTCAATGCTCGTGCTTTCTCTGTATGAGAAGAGGCTTTTGCAATGCAGTGGGACAGTATCAGGCTGGTATTATTATTATTATTATAAGGATAAAAATTATAAGTAATACTATCGATATAATTACATAGTTCTTCAACATTTTTATGTCATAAATTCAAACACTGGACTACTAGCATAACACATGTACATTACTTCTACAAAGTCATTTTATAATTTTGCATGATTTATAACAAGTTATAAATCATGTGATTTTATCTTGATCATTATCATTCCTTCAAAGTATAAAATACCTAATTCAAATTTAGACAAAATACTGCAGTCAGTGTGAAAACTTGTCAAGTAAAATTTATTTTAGGATCCAGTTTCCGGGCCTACGAGTAGAACTGCAAAAGAAATGGTCACTGACCCTGAACCTGGTCCTAGTTTTGAAGAAACTGAACCATACGTAGCGATACACGAAGGAAACCCAGAACAGCATGATGTTGTGGATCTTGTGGATTTGGAAGGTAAATAATAGTTATTATAAGTACTGCTAATATTATCACACCTTAAGGTGGATCCGCAGTTGTAGCCCGCGAAAATCAAATTTTCTTACGTTTTTTGCAATTTACAGGTCAGTGTCAGGTTGTATCTTAATTAAAATATGATTCGCGAGTATAACAGATACGTATTTACAGAATTATAATCATTAAAACATCTTTCTAATTCAGATTTGTTCGTTATGAACTTTTCCATAATAGATTTCTTGTTATGGAACAAATCTATCTTCGAGAGATGATTCTAATTCTGTTACATATCTGTTATAATCGCGAATTATATTTTGATCAAGGTACAACCTGACTCTGACCTGCAAATTGCAAAAAACGTAAGAAAATTTGAAATTCGCGGGTTATAACTGCGGATCCACCTTAACGGCTGCACGACTTTGGATGGACTTAGGACTTTGTCCCAGCAGTACGTTGCTGTGGGATAATTTTAACATTCTTTTCTCGGGCGTTGATGCGGGCAAAAGTTAGTATAATAGGTATAATTACAATCCAATATGTACACAAGTTTGTTTTAATCTTTTCTGTATTTAATTTGCTTAAACCAATCCAACCACAGATACAGAAAGCCCCAGCATGATGTCAATAAAGAACAATAAGACTGTGAATGCAAGAAGCATAATAAAAAAAAGGAAAAAAAGCTTGAATAATAGGTATGTAGAAATACCTATTGTAATAAAATAAGAATAATAAAAGTATGTACTCGGCCCCCAAGGGGTGTCCCTTGGGGGCCGAGTACATACTTTTATTATTCTAATATTACTTTACTTACGTTAAAAATAAAATTCCTTACATTTTTTTATTTCATTTTACAGAACTGAAGAAATGCGGCAATCAATCGTAGAAAGCAATACAGGGTTTAAAAGAAAACAACTAGAAATTATGGAAGAAGAACACAAATACAACATTAAAATTGCTAAGTTAAAAATAAAAAAGTTAGAATTAGAAATAGCTTTATTGGAAAATAAGAAACACACCAACACTGAACAATAAAATGTAAGTAGATTTTTTATTCTACATAATTCACTGCTGTAATATGTACTGTGTTATAGAGCCTACCCTAATAGGTACCCAAAGGTCCACTTTTACACTATAATTAACATGTTTGTAAATATACTAATAATTGAAATTATTATTTTCAGGTACCTACTTCTTTGCTGCTAATATTTAATAACAAATTATTATTTTACTTAATTAAAATACATACTTAATAAATAGTTATATTGACTTGATGGATTTGGAAGATTTGGATAAGCTGGAGACGTGTCAGCGATTTTACAGACATCGTCATCGTGTGAATCCTTTTGAATTGAGTGACGAAGATTTCAGATATAAGTATAGGTCCACGAAACGTTTTGGAGAAAAGATAGTGGATGTTTTACGTGTGTATTTATCCCACGACCCTCGAGGATTGAGCACCTACTGTGCAAGTGTTTTGGGCATTACGCAACTAAGCTCGCCATAAATTAGGTTATCTTCACAAAATCCAAAAATATACAAATATTATTGTTTTATCGTAAATTCAAGACGATACAGCTGATTTGCATGGTGTGTCTCAGCCAATTGTCAGCAAAACGTGTAAAAAGTAGCGGAAATTTTGTCACGGATGTCCCGAAGATTTATAAAAATGCCCATTACTCTAAATGAACAGGAGGAAAGCATCAGGAAATTCCGCAGTATTGCTAATTTTCCTACAGTAATTGGGGCAATAGACTGCACTCGAAAGTAAATGCTGATTGGGGTCAGTTATATATTAATAGAAAAGGTTTGCTTCAATCAATTCCAACAAGTAACCAAAGGTTCAGTTTTATACTATAATTATTAACATGTTTGTAAATACATACTTATTAAATACATAAAAGATTTTTTTACTGAAAATGTGTTTCAATGAACTGCCTTCTCCTAATATTTCCCCTTATAGAAGTTGGAATATAACTTTGTACAATAGGTTCCCTAGTTCCCTGTTCTATGTTCTCTTCCTCGCCAGGAAACAGGTCTTCCCTCATGTCGATGGCAATATTGTGGAGGACAGCACATGCAACAATTGTTTTTTTTGCTGTTTCAATATCCCCAAACATGCCGCGTAAAAGACAACGAAAACGTTGCTTTAATAAACCAAAACACCTTTCCACCGTGTTCCGGGTCCGGATATGGCTGCGGTTATACCTCTCTTCTTGTGGTGTTGTGGGGTTAAGCAATGGTGTAAATAAATATGGAGTGCAAGGATAGCCACTGTCACCCAATAATATTCCAGAGAATGCGCCAGCCTCAAACCTCTGTTTTAATCGACATTCTCGGAATATTCTGGAATCATGTACACTGCCACGCCATCTGGTAACAATGTCCATAATTTTCAGGTCAGCATCACAAACCACCTGAAAAATTACAGCGTATTAGAACTTTACAGCAGTGGTGGCCTAGTGATAACGGCCGCGACTTATGAGTTGTAGGTCGTAGGGTCGAACCCTTTTTTTTTTGGGTGGGATATTATCAAATAACTTCTCCCGCTCTGTGCGGAGCGGGAGGGCGTGTCAGACTTTTAGACTAAAACCCACCCGTGTTCCTTCCGTTGCCTGTGTGCCAGGGCCGCAATATCCCTTCCGGACAAACTCGCAACCCTGGCAGGCATTGGCCCTAACGGACCCCGTCACTTGGTGCTGACAACTCTTTGAGCGCCGTCGACCCGCGCCTGGTCCCTATTGGACGGCGAGCTACCCATCGCTCACCGTGCGCAAGGGTCGAACCCTGACAGGAGCTTTATTTTGTTTAAATTATTTCATCACCACTGCTCTCAAAACGGTGAAGGAAAACATCGTGAAGAAACAGAGAGGAGGCCTGAGTCCCAGCAGTGGGAACATTATAGGCTGATTATGATTATTATTAGAACTTTATATTCCTCTCTGTAATTTTTAATATGACATTGGTAATTCAGATTTATCAAATAAATTATTCTCTGTTGTATCAAGCATTTTGGGATGGAACTAAAAAGTCATTTGTCAATAAAATTGAGAAAATCACAACTTAAAATATTTCTTTAAAAATTACCTGTACATTGACTGAAGAAAATCCTTTTCTGTTAATATATAACTGACCCCCATCAGCATTTATTTTCTTTACTCTTATATGAGTGCAGTCTATTGCCCCAATTACTGTAGGAAAATTAGCAATACTGCGGAATTTCCTGATGCTTTCCTCCTGTTCATTTAGAGTAATGGGCATTTTTATAAATCTTCGGGACATCCGTGACAAAATGTCTGCTACCTTTTTACACGTTTTACTGACAATTGGCTGAGACACACCATGCAAATCAGCTGTATCGTCTTGAATCTACGAATACAATAATATTATTAGTATGTTTTTTGAATTTTATCTAATGTTAGGTTAGCATTGACCAAGCTTACATACTTCGTGTCGAGCCCAGTTGCGTAATGCGCAAACTACTTGCACTTCAGGACTCAAAGGGCATCCTCGAGGGTCATGGGATAAATCCACACGTAAAACATCCACTATCTTTTCTCCAAAACGTTTCGTGAACCTATACTTATATCTGAAATCTTCGTCACTCAATTCGAATGGATTCTCACGGTGACGATGTCTGTAAGATCGCCGAGACGTCTCCAGCATATCCAAATCTTCCAAATCCATCAGGTCGATCCATTTTTTATGATTTTTATTTATACAGACCCGCGCAAACACCAAAACAATGACAACGCAAACGTCAAATAAATTAGTACCAAAGATAAACTAGGGGACTCAGCGGACTAACTTTAGTACCATAAATAGTTATGGAACTAGTGATAAACTTCATTTTATAATAACGTTTTATTTAGTCATTGTACTAAAGCTAGTACTAATCCCAGTACCAAATTTAGACCGTGTTTTGGAATAAGACGGACTAAGTTTAAGTTACATTTAAATTTCTTATAAGCTTATAGGCTAGATTGTTATGTGAATTAAGTATCACTTACAAGTATTATTAAAAGGAAAAAAAATCCGTGGCGGTATCTACAACGATACGCATCACACTCACGTCTTGCAAAATCCTCCATCGCGCAACCAGAGTTTATCGCGTGACGAGTATATATACAACGTCCCGACATCAATCATCAGGCAGTTGCCCACCAGACACGACCCCCATCTGGTCGGAGGATCCTCCCTTTTCTATAGAGGATGAGTGAACTTTACACCCTGTTCCTCATACCTCAGAGATACTAGTAGCAAGTAGCCCAGACAGAAAATATTAAATTCAAACTACTCTACCACCAGTATTATTTACTCGCCCAATGTAAACGCACCCTTAAGAATACTCTATACGTTTACACTCAAGTTAGAAGATATGTTACTAAATAATTAATAAGTTTAATGACTTCACTTACGACTTTCAGGCTTCAACAGCTCTTTGGTTACATATTGAAAAGTTTTACCTTCGGGATTTACAAGAAACAATTCGTATAAGGGCCCATCAATTCACGTACTAAAAACCAGTTCGGGTTCTGTACCGTATTTAGATAAAAAAACCGAAATATAACACGTTTAATAAACAATGTCGCCCATGTGCCCGCCCGTATTTTTCTGAATAGTCATGAAAAGTCATGAAAAATTATCAAATATTAACTAAGGGGCTATCTTTAATATTTTTCAAGTTATTCAATTTTTAATTTTTTGATTAGCATTTGCCATATCTCCTATGTTCCTTTTTCCTAAGTTTTTGTATGGAAAATCTGTCAAAAATTCTAAATTATTCCTCGCATTATAAAGATGTCTCGTTGGAAAAATCAGCCCTAAGTATACAACGTAATTTTCAGTCCTGAAATATATTTGTTCAGAGCCAACAATAGAAAATATTTCAACAGTTTATATACCATGTACTTTCAGTATTTTTTTTGTTTTTGTTCTCATCGGCAATAGCGCAATTTTGTTTTCATTCCTAACTTTTTTTAATTATTATTTTTGTGGTTATTTATTTATTTATATTTCTAGCACAAAAATGTACAGAGACGGACTTAAAACCGTAGGGAGTTTCTACCAGTCAACCTTAGGGGGTTTTCAGTGTTAGTGTACTTTACAAGTAGGACGTTCTGCTAATAGGACCATTTGCTCATAGGACGATTTGCTAATAGGACATTTTGCTAAAGTGTCGTTTTGATTATGAGTCGTTTAGCTAGTAGGACCGTTTTTTTTAGGACGTTTTGATACGGAGTGAAAAAACTGTGGTAGGTGTTAAAAATTGCGAGAATTGAGGAATAAATATTTATTTAAATAAAAATATATACTTAAACCTATTTAAAACTATGAATAAATCTAATATATACACCTATGTTATTCTACTCTTCTTTACCTACTTAATAAATCAATCTGCCTAGCCTTTTCCCAACTATATTGGGGTCAGCTTCCAGTCTAACCGGATGCAGCTGAATACCAGTATTTTACATGGAGCGACTGCCTATCTGACCTCCACAACCCAGTAACTGAGTAATACGATACCCCTTGGTAAGACGACGTGACGACCCGTAACGACTGTCAAAGATCCACGAATGACAGCCGGGACCAACGGCTTAACGTGCTCTCCGAGGCACGGAGGATTCTCGGTATGTAAAGATGGTCACCCATCCACTGACCAACCCCGGCAAGCGTAGCTTAACCTGATGGATCGACCAGTGCGGCTGTTGTTACTTAGCCACGAGCTCCTCCTTTACCTACTTAATAAAAATCTTAAATTAATTCCCTGAACGATAACGCAGAGCCTTAGTTGCTGGGTCTAGAAGAAATTTGTAGAAAGGATTTTTTTAAATTCATCCCCTTAATGGTTAAAAAGGGGATGAAAGTTTGTATAGAAGGTCGTCATTTTTGTTGGCTCGTAAGTCCTTAAAATAAAGTATATAATATTAAGCATGTTTAAAACATTAGTTTTAAAACTTTTATCACATTTCCATAAGTAAAGGCGGCATTTAAAAAATGTAACTTAAACTGGTAGCATTTATTTCAATTAAACCATTTACAGGCACTTTTGAATTATCAAGGAGTCGGTCAGTCAGAAATATGAAGCTAGTTGCCCATTCCAAAGCGTAGTAGGTTTCTATGGAGAAGACTGGGCAAGAAACTCCACGAACACTCTTAAACAAATACAAATTATACAGAGAGATATTTATTATACTTATAGCTATGGCATTTTCCTAAACAGCATTTTAGCTCAAAGACTAATTTATTCTCAACGTTTATGTCATGTCTATTCTTCACGAACAAGGATGAACATTCTAGTACATTTTCTGTCACCACATTTATTTCGTAGAACCGTATGTCACTGTAACAGACAACGTATTGTGACGCACCGACGGTTCCATTTTGTATAGAAATAGTAAATGTGCGGAGTGCAGACATGTTTTCCAGATTTTCCCACAATTGTGTCGAGGAATCATTCTTGATAAGAGTCACAGAGAACTCATGATGAAAATTTATTTATTTGGGTAGGTTTTGGAAAATTGTTGGAAAATACTACAATTGTTAACGAACATTGACGATTTTCTGAATTTGCTACAGTTTTTCAAATGGTCGATGATAATGTCGTGATGGCCTAGTGGTTAAGGCCTCGCCTCTCATGCACGAGGCTGTGGGTCCAAATCCGGGCAAGTACCAATGTGACTTTTTCAATTCATATGTACTTTCTGAGTTTATCTTGGACATTACTGACATCGGTGAAGGAAAACATCGTGAGGAAACCTGGACTTACAGTTAATATAAGTCTGAAATCACCAACCCGTCTTGAGCAAGCGTGGTGATCAATGCTCGTGCCTTCTCTGTATGAGAAGAGGCCTTTGCCCTGCAGTGGGACAGTAACAGGCTGGTATTATTATTTCCTTTATTTAACTATATACATATTTAAATAAATATATAAATTATATTTTTAAATATAAAAAAATAAAAAATATAAAAAATAGTAGCCCACCGGTATCGGGAACAGGGTCCAAGCTACCGGCGGTCAGGGCTCCAGAGAGAGGAACCTCCGAACAATGCGAGCCATGTCCAGAAGTACCGCTTTCTGGATCAAGCCCTTGATCCAGCTGCCTAACGAGAGCCTCCTCAGGTGTCGGTCGAGGCTCTTGGCTATTATGCCATTGGCCGTCACGATAATCGGCACAATGACTGCTGTATCCACATCCCACATGTCGACAAACTCGCGAGACAGATCAAGGTACTTAATCTGCTTATCTTTTTCAGCTTTCACGAGGTTCTCGTCATGTATTATTTATTATTTTATTTTCAAATGGCTAAGAACGCAATATTGTTTGTCTTTGAAATGTAGCCCATGACCCCTCGACTACTTTGCTCTATTATATTAAAATTACCCAGTAGTCTTATCTCAGATACCAAAGACAGAAAAAGAAAGAAAAACATTTAGAAGGATCTCTAAAACCATCTATCTCATCATGAAAGTTTTCAACCAATTTTTGTTCCAAATAAACTAGCGCAGCGGGCTTATTGCGTACAGTACGACACAATTTACATGTAGCATAAATTTGAACATTTTCATTCATTCATTTCAATTTTACGAATGTATTTGGTTATATGACTTTACAAGTTATTGCGTTTTCGTAAACATCCATTTTCATCTAAACCAGTAATAAAGATTGATGATTTTGAAGGCGTACTCAGTTCAGATGGTGATCGGTTTTACGAATTTTGCCGATGCTACATCTAAGTTGTGTCGTACTGTAACACACTTTTGACAGTTCAACAACATTAATTGCGTTATTCGAACATATGAAGCAATTAATTAGCAATATCCTTCAAAATCATTCAGATTTTGATTGAAAGTGTGTTACCCAATCAGGGAGCTGTTCCGTGACTGAATGAAAGATAACACAGAACCTGTCACTTTAGATTGAAACGGGAAATATCATGCTCTTTGAGACTCAGAAAGCATGTACAATTTATATGGAGGTTTATATATTCTAACGAACTCGCAGCCAACGAAGTATAGTTCCCATATAAACCATATTACCATTCTCAATACTTATATAACTGCCCCACGAGACGCGGAGATACAATAGTTACAGGTCTCACGGCAGGTTACCTTCCTTCGTTATAGATTTAAGTCTAAGGCCTCGGACAGAGTGCGGAGACTATGGCGGTGGCGGGCCGCGGGCTATCCATCAATCCAGATCAAATATTTGACATCTAAGATTGGTATTATATTTATTGGGAGAAGCAGAAGATGGTATAATCAATACATGAAGTAGATAACCAATTCATGGGTTAAGTTTTCGACATTGATTTTCACTGAGATATAATTGCGACTAGAATTTGAAAGTTTTTCAACTAGGATCTTTTGGCACCTGAATTACATTGACATCCCGGGGCTGAGGGGGTTTGTTTTTAACCAATTGTCACAGAAAATGTATGGCGGCTTTAGTTTCGATTATGGGCGCGCGCGCCAGCATAAACTTGTAGCGTTGGTTGTACGAGAATTGCCCACTTCACTTTAAAAGAAAGAAGAAGAAGAATGAAAGAAAATACATTTATTTCTCACAGACTAAGAGACAATATAATTATTGTACTACGAATAAAAACCAAAGTAAAAAAGAATGAAAACAAATAAAAAGTGTAAAGTGCGTTCTAATATATTAGCAGGAAAGTGAGTCTTGCGGCTGCGCCAAGTAGGCCTAGTTCAGCAAAAATACCAGACAACTAGTGCCTCACGCTGGTTTTCAACTAGACCTTAGACATTGACATTTCGGTATTATGATAGCAGAGTGGAGTTATTGGCACTTGAATACGAGATCGTTCACAGGATAGCAACAGTCAGAGAGTGCAGTATTGTTTTTGGGGGTACTTAGCGGGTTTATGTGTTTCCACATAATAAATATTCGCCGCCCGCTACTAGGCCTCCTGCTTATCGCTCCCGCTTGTCACTATGGAGGCACCCTAACTGGTATTGTTAAGTTCTTTTTGTGGCACTTCCTAAGTGTTGCGAAACTGATAGGAAACTGTATTGTCTAGCGTAAAACTATAGTAGTTAGTAGAAGAATTGTATCAGGAAATCTGTGTGTTGGTGTTTAAATTGTTTTAAGTAAATGGGCTGGCCTTCAGGTAGATAAAGTTGAATATTCTTCGTTTAGCACACTAATTGCGTAACACATTTTCAATTACAATCCGAAGAGCATATTATACATATATTGATAGCCTAGTGATGTGACCGTCGGACTGACAAGTAGGTATCACTTGTCGTCTAGGTCTCGAGTTCGAACCCAAGGCACGCACCTCTGGCTTTCCGGATTCATGTGCGTATTGTACGAGATTATCACTTGCTTGAAAAACGGTGAAGGAAAACATCGTGAGGAATCGGCATGCCTGAGAGATATTTCTCGATGGCATGTGAGACCCATGGGCGGGTTTAAAACTCTGACACCAGGTTAGTCACTAACCACACGAAAAAGAAGGAAAGAAGACTGGATTATTACATGGGGCGCGGGCGCGTCGTTTAGCGGGACAACTAAGTACAGATTTTAAATATCTAAATGATATTTTATTTATTTTTGTATGTATTAGTAAACATGCATTGCATGAGGGGCTCATGGCTAACTAATGACAGCATCACGGGTCGATCGAAGGTTGAGCTACGCTTGCCGCGGTCGGTCCGTGGATGGGTGACGATCCAGTACATATCGAGACCCCGCCGTGCCTCGGAAAGCACGATAAGTCGAGGGTTCCGACTGTCATTTGTAGATCTTTGACAGTCGTTACGGGTATTCAGAAGTCTGAAAGTCTGACATCCAGTCCTGCCATGGGGTACGTATTACTCAGTAACTGTGCTGTGGAGGTCAGATAGGCAGTCGCTCCATGTAAAATACTGGTTTCAGCTGCATCCGGTTAGACTGGAAGCCGACCCCAACATGAAAAAAAAAGGCTGGGCAGTCCAAATGATATATTGCATTATATATTTAATAGAAATAACTAAAAGGCAAAACGTGCTGTTAAATAAACCGTAGAGCTTATTCCTTAAATCTCAAATTATTTTTATGAAGAGCAAAAATATCAAAACGGTATTCAGTAAAAAAAAAAGTAGGTGCCTAAAAAATTAAGCAGCTGGTGCTTGTTATTTGCTAATTGTAAGCTCCCTAATTAATATGACTTATTCCATTGCTCTCTGGTACCAAACTGACACTATTTCGACCAGAGAACACTGAAATTTTAATCTTCTAGCAGGGTATTTTGTTTTCGGTACGACTTTATTTATTTTTGTTTTCATGGAGACAGGATTTTTAATTGGAAGTGTGTTATGCTATGCTTCTGTTCCCCTAGCAAGAAATAATTAAATGCATAGATTAAGGACGAAAGAAAATACATTTATTTAGCACAGACTAAAACACACACAATATAATTACACAGAAGATTAAAAAAAACAAATAAAAAGTGTAGAGTGCGATGTAAGCAGAAATTTGATGGGGAGTGTGCCTCAGGGCTGCGCCAAAAAGGCCCAGTTCAGCAAAAATGCCAGACAACTTTATGTGCCTGACGCTGGTTTTCAACTGGACCTGAGAGTATGATGTGATGTGACGGATGTAAATCAGTTTTATAATGTAACGTGTATGCAGCATAATAAAATAAATGAATGATGTAATGTTGTTTTGAAGTATTTTTCGCTAGCTAGCCTTCCTATAAAACTTGATTGGTTGGTCTTTACGGCTGTAAGATCTTCCCTTGTAAACTATGTACTTTCTTGCAAATAAACAATTTGAATTTGAACGAGGCAGATACGGAAATAGTTATGTAACTTAGTAAACGCTATTCATCATGTTACGTTGCCGGATTGTGGATACAGAGGAGGTTTTCAGTAACACAAGTATGGTGCAGAAGGTTATGCTGGCTGAAATAGGGTCGCACACGCAACTCAAACGTTCCCGAACCGTTACCATGCCCTCAATATTTGACAGAAATCGTCAAACGACAGTTAGCGAAGTCTCCAGCCATTTTAAAACTTGTGCGGTGCTAATTATTTTAATTTAACCTAAAGTAAGCATAACAAAAAAAGTGGGCAATTGCCCGACGATCGATGTCGGGACGTTGTATACATACTCGTCGCGCGGTAAACTCTGCTTGCGCGATGCAGGATTTTGTGTGGCGTCTGCGTTAAATTGAAGCCGTACGTTTATAGCACATAAAAACCGGGCAAATTCCTTTCATATTTTTATTGACTCTCTGCTAAATTACCTTCTATGTGACACCCGCAGACCCGCATGTATTCGACGTTTATCGTATTCCGTAGCATGCAGTCCACAAACGATATTACGAATGTTTGTCGGCCAGTATTTGAATGAGGATGTTCGAACACATCGCTCATGATTGGACAAGCAATTAGTGTGGTTGTTGATTTGTGGTTCGATTTTTGAATGTTTTAACCAATTGGGCGCTTGAGAGACGGTTAACGAGGAAAAAATCAATAGGTACTTAGGTATTTTTACTGGAGCTGCGTTTTTTTTCGCGTATTGAATTTTCGACGCGCTGCTTAGCGCCGAGAGTTTAATATCCAAGAGTGTGTTTTCTTGACGCGCTGGGATGCGCTCTATTGGATTCCCTATGCTCGGCTCAATACAGAGAGTTGAAAATCCAGTGTACGAAAAAAAATCGCCGCAATAAAAATACGTCCGAGCGAACCTGGGTTGAAAGTGTAAAATCTACGCGCCGCCCCGGTGCGGCGGCATCATCTCATGTCGTGCGTACAAATATTATGGTTGTTAGAGAGTAATTCACACTGACCTCCGTACTAGTAAAAACTGTATCACGGTAGGTCAGTCTTCCTCGTTCGCCAACAATCATACACTTAACAGCACTTTATAGTGAACATAATATTTTGAGACATTTAGCAGGTGTTCGGTATTAATTAATACATTCGTAAGGTGGGTAAAACTAAAAATTATTATGTATATGCAAAATATTTAGACAATATACAGGAAGCCTAAAGAAGCTTCCTAATGATTACACCGTCCCTTCTTCTTCTTGTCGTGTGGTTAGTGACTAACCTGGTGTCAGAGTTTTAAAGCCACCCATGGGCCTCACATGCCATCGAGAAATATCTCTCAGGCATGCCGGTTTCCTCACGATGTTTTCCTTCACCGTTTTTTAAGCAAGTGATAATTATACTATACGCACATGAATCCGAAAAGTCAGAGGTGCGTGCCTTGGGTTCGAACTCGAGACCTATGACTTGGCAGTCTGACGGTCACACCACTAGGCTATCACTGCTATATGATTAGAACTTGTCCACATATTGGTATATGTGGCCAAGAAGCTAAACAACTATGAAGTCTTGTAGGACGGACGGTTTTGGAGGGCTATCTTGTAACTTTCGAATTAGAAATTCTCATTCTAATGTTAATTAATGATTTTTTATTTTGATTACATACGGTCTGCAGCAAAAGTCAATTACCATTGAAACTGTTACTTTTATATTATCATCAAAACTTATACAAAATGATTTATTTTTTCAAAGAATAGCTAACAGTACTGTTATATACTTTAAATACTTCTCTTTCGAATTTAATTGTATGAAAACATAAAATTTGGCGTCATAAAAATTCTCCGCATATTCATTATTCCTTCCATATTTTATTTTGTTGAATAGTTTTATTTAGGTTAGGTTACTATATTTAAATTTTAATAATCTGTTCGTTCATTTAGAATAAAAAGTTAAACCAATGTATAAAAATAATAAAAGTATACCTACATTATCTAAATATTTTGCTAAATCATTAAGATTTTAAAACTAAAGTATTAATCGAATTTTGCTGCTGGCTGCTGCCTGTACCTACCTATATCTTTCTTTTTATATCTTTCTTTTTCCATATTTTATATTCCTGCATGCTCTTATCTTTTCACTGACTTCCACAATTTTATCTTCCTGTTTCACAGCTCGTAAAACATCGTCACATCGTCTCGGAAAAGCAACTTGTATTATTTATTTCCCTATAAACGTAACATTGTATATAAACAGCTTATCTGCCATAGTTGTAAGCTCAGTAAAAGTGAAAATCAACTTCTGACAGCCGCCATCTTGAATCCATGGTTATAATCGGCTTTTGTCTAGTGTGTGAACTCTATTTTGTTGTGGTTTAGGTAGTTTTAAAGTGTTAGTTCTGTTCACCATCATCATCTTGTTTGGAGATTGTTTTCATAGCATCAAGTTTTTTTAACTGAACAGGCAGCTGTGCTGCTGGGGAGTTTGTTGCGCCACTTCTTCTTCCCAGCTAAAGCACTAAGAATTGGTGAAGGGTGGTCGTTTTTGGGGGACTGTCTTATGTAATTTTGACGTTCGAAAAGTGCTTTTGATGTTGATGAAAACTATCCCACGAGAACGTGTGACGAGTGAGAGTACTTCCGGGATAAAAAATATATCCCATGTCCTAACCCAGGTCATGCACTGTCCGTGTGCCTAATTTCTCATCCAAATCCGTTTAGCCGTTAAAGCGTGAAAAGGTATTAGACAGACAGAGTTAAAGCTTGTCCTTTCTGAAATGACGCGGCCCACTACCGCATTTACGCACACTTTAATGCGGAGTTCTATGGGTTAGTGGGGCGCGTCATTTCAGAGCGGACAAGCTATACAACAACCAAATAAGCTTCCTCTTGATATATAAGTATTCTAGCGCCTTCTGAAGTAGAGAAAGAGTAACAGTTTACCCAGGAAATAACGACTGCTTAAGTGCTTATTCCTATTTAGCCAGCAAAGGGCATCGCTGTGTCCCGGATACCTGATGAAGAGTACATATGATACCAGTTAATTACAGACACAATGACATATTATGGTGCAATCGAAATTAAAATCACATGAATCTTTTCCCAAGAACTGGATTCGTGCCTGGTTGATGGCAATAGGCTTGCCCCCTGTTACGTAGGACTTAAAAATTGCTGGCGAAATGTCGATAGTACTATAGGTTCACTTCTGCTTATAAGCCTTCGAGGATTACAACCGTGATGTTATGTTTGGGAATCTGTTGAGTTTGACGAGCACACTGCAATGGAACGGCACTAAGGGCCTTGGTGGAAATAACTTAGGAAACCTGAAGGTTACCTCCTTTAACTGTCATTTATACAGGATGGCCAATTAGGAAGTATACAACTTTTTTTTGCACCTATTCTGATTTGACGCCAAATTTTGCAGTTGTTTAGTGTCTATTATTTAGTTAAAATGCGACAAATTTGTTACGCACAGTCTATAAGGCTATGACCGCCGGAATATTTTCAGTAATTTTATCCTGAAGTTCTTAAACGAATTTAAAAACCACCCAATTAAAAAAAACAAATCATTAAGAATACCATTTTGATCACTGAGGATTTCGAGACACGTTCTGACTTTTACTCTGTTGGGTTATCTAAAGTCGACGTGTCGTGGTCAAGCTTGAATACGAAAAGCAGAATATTTTTGACTTTGTTCGTGGGATACCTAATAAAGTAGGCGAAAATGATTAAATTAAATGAAAAACACGATGAAAACCCTTCGCATTTTTAAGAAAAAAACAGGAGCAGATAAGGCAGATCTTATTCACCGTATAAAATTGCCAAGCCTGAATAACGTATATATAGAAAAATATCCGGTAATTTTCTTTTGTAATAAAAATAATCTTGATTTAAAGTTGTATATTTCTTAATTGGTCACCCTGTTTAAATAAAAGTAAGTATCTATAAACCCCGAAATAACATGTTTACTATCCAAGTGTCAAGCCAATAAGGCCGTTTCCCGTCCTGAGCCCTGTCGGCAATCTTAATGCTATCAAATTAGAATTAAGCCCCTGTTTAAGACTTGTAACATCCAACTGTACAGCTTAATGCATCACTGAGCAGCTTTAATTTCACTGACAGACATTGTAAATAACAACTGTGTGTGTAGGACCGGCTTCATCCTTGTATTAAAACGGGGGCCTAAAACGTCCGCTTTGGCAGAATCGAAGTACGGAGGGAACTAATTGGGAAAGGTGTTGACGGACTGTAAAGAAATAAAAAAAAGTTGATTAACACTTCGTGACAAGTGACAATCGCTTTCAAAGCGTTCCGTATTTCTACAACGAACTTCAACAGGATCGACAGGTTATTTGTAGCTTATGTTAATCACATACATTTTTGACATTTTCATCATCGTTATCGCTAGAACGTCACTTTGTCTAGGCCCTCTGTCGCTTGATCACAGATGATTAATGGCGCTTGTTTAACTATTGATGCTTCCCGGGCAGTTCCCTTTTGAGTTAGCACGGGCTCAAAAAACGACGCATCGAAATTCTTAGTTTTTTTTAATAAACATTTTAGCCAATTAGCAAGTTTAAAAGAGCACTGACAGCACAAGTCAAAAAGTTGCGATAACATTTCGCAGTACCGAATATCCCGTTCCAAAGTCAACAGACGTTTAAGACCCTGTGTATTCGTGAAATGTTAACGAACGTAACCGACGCTTTGGTACAACCCGTCCTAAATCTCTAGCATATTCTAACATTGTAACGCTATGTTTCAGTTCCAGACACGTTGCTAGTCGCTTTTCAGTTAAGATCTACATACAGACTGAATGTCCTGACCTCACCGTGTTTCATGCATGTGGAATTATGTATTAAATCATGTTAAAGCTATATGTGCTTTGTTTTGTAAGGGGTAGATGTTAGATTGCTTTGTCTTTCTCTGTTATTGAATTAATCCTCCATCTTTGCGTCATGGAACCAAGCATATGAAATTAGGAATCCATTTCGTCCTTTGTACGGTATTACGCGGAAATTGACGTCAGAGTATTTGTAAAGGGTGCGTCCTATTTAAAATATATCCTCGCGCGAATACGCGATCATCGCGTCTATGTCACTTTTTGTTCAGTGAAGCTGAACGCGTGGTCGCGCCTTCTGGTTTTCCAAACAAAAAGTAACATAGACGCGACGATCGCGTTTGCATAACGAAGTCAAATAAACATGACGAAAGTAGTGCAGTCGCAGTCAATGAACTAGGTACAAGATAAGAAGAATACTTCGCCTTTAAACAAAACTTGAACGAGTAAATGTTAATCAACGATAACTACGACTTCAACGAGTGTTACGTGGAAATTGAAGTAGGAGTATTTGAAAAGGCTAAGTCCTATTTAAAAGTTATCGTTACGCGAATACGCGATCATCGCGTCTATATGTCACTTTTTGTTCGGTGAACCTGAACGCGTTGTCGCTCAAACAGAGGGCCTTCCGAAAAAAAAGTGACATATGGACGCAACGATAGCTTTTAATTAGGACGCGGGGTCAGGTCCCGTAGAAGGCTTGTGGCTAAGTAATAACAGCCGCACGGGTGGATCGTTCAGGTTAAGCCACGCTGTCGGTCGGTCTGTGGATGGGTGACCATCTTTACATACCAAGACCCCTCCGTGCCTCGGAAAGCACGTTAAGCCATTGGTCCCGGCTGTCATTCGTGGATCTTAGACAGTCGTTACGAGTAGTCAGAAGCCCGAACATCTGACAACCAGTCTTACTAAGCGATATGGTATTACCCAGTAACTGGGTTGTGCAGGTCAGATAGGCAGTCGCTGTATGTGAAATACTGGTATTCAGCTGCATCTGATTAGACTGGAAGCCGATGACGTCGAAGGTAGATGATGATGCAGGCTCAAGTCCCGTAGGAATGGTATAGGTCTCATTATGAAAAGGAACAAACATCTTCATGTCAAATAAACATGGCGAACGTAGAAGGAGTCGCAGTCGATGAAGTAGTTACAATATTGTTCAAGATGAAAACTTCGTCTGTAAACAAAACTTCAACGCGTAAATCTCAAACTACAACTTCAACAAGTATTCTCGTCTAAGAAATCTAAGAAAGTTCCGGTAAAGCTTTAAACACTTTACAGAAGGGAGCAGCTACCTACATAAATAAATTAATAGCCCACCAACACCTGATTCCCCAAAAGATTGATAAACCCCAAACTTAGCGTTAAATATTCAACAAAATCTGCTTTTCGGTGTGAGAGCCGGCCCAACGTCCGACCGACATCGTTCCTATGGTAGTGCTCCGTCCCATCTAATGTACTTACTTACGACACAGAATAGATACAGAAGGTCGACTCAAGTGATTCACAGAAAAGTAAACAAAAAGAAAATAATGAAAGAAAAAGTGTTTATTCTGTACAAACTAAACGCACATTACAAATAAAAATATAATACCTCTTTACAAATTATCCAAAAGGCTCGTATTCATTATTTGACAGAAAAGTAAGTTTTTTTTTTATCTACTTCTTGCTGTCAGGAAGGGGGAGGGGATTAGTAGAGAGGGTCAGGTCCATTCAACATGGAAAAACGGGCGCATGATCACATTGACGCATGTGTACGTATGGCGATTTCAAGAAGGGTTTAAACCAAACGAACTAGAATCAGAGCTAAAGTATTCTTTACTTGATATTCTGTACACTTTCATATAACTGTTTACACAAAAAGAATTTGGTACAGTGGGATAAAACTGACCTTTAGGCCGCATCCTAACCGAAAACGACGTCGCGCCAGTACGCGATTCGCACGCTCAATCAAGTCGCGTATGTTCGTCAAAATTCATGTAAACGATCATGTTATCGCTTATTCGCGCGGCAGTAGCTTTCGGTTAGGACACAGGGGTAAGTTTACTTAGGGACGTGCAAGTGTCTAGTCGCGAGTACACTACACGTGTAGTGTACTCGCTGTATGAGAAGCATGTCTATGTACGTGTGCGTGCGTTTTCCGTCTTTGTATGGAGTTGACCTTTTGTAGGCGCCGACCGCTTAAGAGGCTGATAACCGCTAAAGCACGGTCACTGTCGGACTGCATAGAACAGAAAGAGAGGCGCGATGACACAACGCTGGTAATTAATTGCAAAATATGAAGTATATCTAAGTCTAGTTATTGTCTACTTACAAAAAATCTATTGATTAGACTAAAAAATTAAAACACTGTTACGTGACTATATTGCTTGTGGAATAATCTGACAAAAAATCTGAATGTAGTATGCATGCATGTAATATTTATGGTTTTTAATAGTTAAAAGATTTTTTTTGTGGCCTATTCGTGAATTTTTCCATCGTATCAAATAAGTTGTGTAAAATGTTTTCAACACACTATCTAACTAGCATTTAAGCATTAGATTATAGAACTAATTGCTTGATAAAATTCTTCTCAGTATATATTTGTACAGATAAAGACTATAAAATATTACGATGAAATGCTTTTAAACAGCTGGCATTAAAACAGCACCAATGGACGTTGGCGCTGTTAAACAGTTGTTACCCTTATGAATGGTCGTTATAAAACATGGAGAAGTATTAAAAAAAAAAAAAAAATGTCATGAGGCTTACACTTTTGTGTTACGCTTATAGCTGTCTTAGAAGCTATACAGAGGCATAAATAATATCTAAAACCTTTGGCTGCACAAAAGATTGAAAAAGAAGATTATATAGATTAAGGAACTACAAAGTTATTAAAATGCTCCTATACAGAAGCAAGATGTTGCTAAAGCCCTTCAAATTCTCTAAAGAAGCTAGAAGAAAATTTCTGGTCTCCACTTTTTCCATTGTATCGATTTTGTGTTACTTGGGTAGCATTATGCTGACTATAGGACGAACACTCCATAAAACTATCGCAGGCTCATGATATTGTTGCGCAGATAGGAAAGGGTTTCAGCACAATTTGCTTAAAAGGCGGCTGAAAGGCTTATCGGGGGATTATTTTACAGTTTGCAAATAGGTTCGGCGTCTGGTTCGGTTTATCGGGTTTCTATGGATATGTAAATTTTGTGTTAGGTAGTTGGTTTTATGGGAATAAGATAATCCCTGACCTTTATTCTAGATAGTCCATATACTTTTTTAGGGGTATGAGGAACAGGGTGTAAAGTCCACTCATCCCCCATAGAAAAGGCGACCTCCGACGAGACGGGTGTCGTGTCTGGCGGGCAACTACCCAGAGCTCAGAGGTTGAAGTCAGAAGCTTTTATACAATGTCCATCGTGCGGTAAACTCTAATTGCGCGATGCAGGATTTGTGTGACGTTAGGATATTGTGTGACGTCAGGTCGGTTCGATGCGTAGTTCGCATGTGGCGATGCAGATGCCGCCACACTTTCTTAATAGATATTTATACTTTCATACTAGACTTACTGTGTGTGTGACCTTCGAACTGGCAAGTCATAGGTCTCGAGTACCTCTGACTTTTCGGATTCATGTGTGTATTTTATAATTATCACTTGCTTCAACAACGGTGAAGAAAAACATCGTGAGGAAACATGCCTGAGAGATATTTCTCTACGGCATGTGAAGCCAAGTCAGAGGCCCCTGGGTGGGTTTAAAACTCTGACATCAGGTTAGTCACCAACCACAAGAAAAGAAGAAGATCGTATCGAAAGAATATCCTTTGACAATAATTTATATTCCGACTCCGTGGAGGATCTTCTTCAAAACTTTCCGATAAATACACAAATATTTAAAAAAATCATCTAAAAGAACGAAATTTTCAAAACATCAAACTAATATGTTTCAAACCAATGCAATGTTAAAATACTCATTCATTATCATAATGAGTTTTCTTGTGTCCGTATGGATTTAGGAGCCATGGCTCATATTTAAACGCATGTACTACCAATGTTTAGTAGTAAATTTGCCAATATTATATGCCCCATCCTCGACTTTTTTGTAAAACCCTTAAAAAGTTACAGGACGTTTAAGGTGCTCCTCAATTCAGACGTTTGAATTGAGGAGCCACCTTAGAACTCCAAAAGTAGCCGAAGGTTTTTCAAAATTTGTTTTCTTCATGATTGAAAACATACCGCAATTGTATAAGAAAACATATTTATCTTTATTTTGAAAAGCTTCGAAATATTATTTATGTCATCAAGAAAACTCATACATATTCATTAACGCCTTTTTCAATACATACAATACAATACGTACAGTTGTTACTTTCTACTTTACAAAGCACAAATTTAAATAAATTATCAATAACACCCATGGTAAGTAAGCACTTACCTCCTTTACTGTCCCATTCAAACTATTACCTCTTATTGAATTCAGCTGTAACAGCCATTTAAGAAAATAGGTCACTATAGCCCAATAGCCCCCTTACCCTACTCAGTAGGTAGGGGGGTAGGGTGGATGGAACAATCACTGTCTTTGTCTTTGTGCTACAAGATTCAACACGTAGTTAGCTTCAGTGACTGTGACTTATTAATTTTATAGGAGGGAAATTATTTAATTTGGGAAATGATTTGATGTTTTTGTCTGTTTCAGAAGAAAATACTTTAACTTGTGGAACCATTGGACATTTGTTCATAAGATTTTTTTAAATCAAATGAACATGACCATTTATGCCCTAATCATGTCCACCCAATTAAGCCATGCCCACCCAGAAAAGCGAGAGAAAAGATGTTTTGACACACAAAACTTTTCTATACTATACCTACAGAGAAAAATATAGTAAAAACGTACTAAAAGTACATATACAGAGAAAACTAGTGGAGCATCCCCTTTAACACGATTCAACATGAAGTTAACAGTAAAACTTTTACAGCGGGTCCTCAGTCTGGAGTCCGTATTGGCTTAAAACAATCCTACGCAAACAAAACTCCCAGGTCCGAGCGTTTAGTAGATAAAATGGCGAATTTATATTAGGACGGTTTAACATTTTGTACTTACGTAAGTAGGTCTTCCTCGATAGCTACATAGGTAGCTATGTAGCTATCGAGGAAGAATAACTCTAAAGCCCGTATTACAGAACCTCAATCGAGACTCAAGCATTACTTCAAACTAGTTTCAACCAATCAAATTTAAGTAATGCTTGAGTTTTGAGTAAGGTTTTGGACCCGATCACTCGTACCATAACGTGTTGTTACGTGTGTGGTGTCGCTACAACTTCTTGCAGTTGCGTTGTGGTAACTACAAAATTTTGATGTGGTTGCGTTGTCGCTGCTAGTAGTTGAGTTGTGGTTACGTTGTGTTTGCAAACAGATCGACTCCGCTTGTGACAGTGTCGTCGCGTCGACGCAACAATGTGGCTGCGACGTCGCCTTTATGTGGTCGGTATCGCCCTCTCGGTTGATTTTGACGGGTAAATGTGTGAATGAAATATTAATTTTCATACAAAATAGTTCGACAAAGTCAAGATTATTTAAACTAAGAAAATGCGACATTGTCATATTTCACGTAAGGGTGTTTACCCTTTTTGATTTATTGATTTTAATTTTATTGATTTTAATGAAAATGATTTACTCGTTCTTATCAATGAAACTTAGATACACACATCGAGAGTCTGGTGTTATCTTTTCTTCGAAACTATGTATTTTTGTAACACTTGTTCTAGGACTTTTTGTATTATTTCTACATATAGCAAATAACCTTAGAGTTATGAGACATCAAAAGGAACACGTTGTATATATGTCGCAGTCATCTGGTTAAATTAACCAGCTAATTGGACGCCTAGGCTGTTCAATAATCCAATTGGATGCCTAGACCGATAGTTAATTGAACTAGAATCATTCAACGTTGTACAACTTGAAAGTCAGCCCTTTGAAGATGACAAACCAAGACTCAGCCAAGTGATTCATATGGTGAAAATTTCGGCGAGCAATTTGAAAATAGCGAGGTTGGTCACAGTTTTAACCTAAGCTATTTAACCCTGTTTAACTAAATGACTACACGACATTCAGCCATCTGGTTAAACGTTCAATGACTTGGCAAGTTGTCCTTCAGCTATTTAATTGGATTGGCCGGCATTTAATGAACGGCCTAAGCGTCCAATTAGCTGGCTCATTTAACCAGATGGCTGCGATATATTTAGGTAGATGCGGAAGTAACGCTGCCTCACTGCCTGTGTCTGTTAGTAATAAACGATCTATATGACCTGGGTTAGGACATTGGATATTTTATATACCGGTAGTACGTTCCCGTGGTATAATTCCGTATTTCCGACCACGCGGACAAAACCGCATGCAAAAGCCAAAATAATTAGCATCACTGAACTTAGTTTATAATCACATTCTGGTATAATTGGTTTCCAATTAGATAACAGGCATTTCTATGTTAGAAATTGTGTAACTAAATCTATATAAATCTGTCTAATTCATGTTGGACGTCAACATAGGGTTCTGTAGATAGCGTAAGTATTAATAACTTTCATAATACGTCAGAAACAGGACATGCAACGATTTTTTTTTGTCTTTGTAACAGTGTTTTATATTGGTTTTAAGTTCGTCGCAAGTTAAATAAAATATTCCAACAAAAATATTTCATGTAGGTAAAGTAGGTTGCCAAGACTTACATAACGGTCTCACTGTTAAAAAGTTATCAGATCTGTTCTACTCTGCTATCTCAATCGGAGTAAGCTTTGAGAAAATTTAAATATAAAAACCTTCTGAGTGGTGTTTTTAAATGTTTTAAGTTATATAGCGGTATTTGGCTTATACCGTTAGATGCGAAATTGTTATAGCTGACTGGTATAAAAAATAAAAAACCTTAAAGGGCGTATCTCAGAGATAGCGTCTTTCGGCTTAGCAGGGCAGTATTGTAGAGCCAAGTCTAACTCTACAAACAAAATCAAAAACAAAATCAAAACATCAAAATCAAAAACATCATCAAAATCATCATCATCAAAATCAAATCAATCAATCATCTTGGTCAAAATGTCCTAGCCTGCATACCAAACAGCTTTCTAGCACTTCGGCAAATGCCAAAGAGTTTTTGATGAATGAGTGAGTCAGTCAGTCAGTCAGTGACGAAATCGGTGTATTCTAGGTATTAATAAAATCATAAGATTTATAAAAGCTAGACAAATAAAACTTAATGTGTTTTATAAGTGTTTAATAGTGTGACATAATAATTTAATTTGACATCTGTATAATTTTATTTTAATTTGGACCAATAGTTTAATTTAATTTAATTGATTGATAAGTTTATGACATGTAAAAAGCATCTGACAATTTTAATTTTAATTTTTAAGTTTTTGACATTTGCAGTAGATATTCTGAATTTATTTGATTTTATTTTATATTTTTGTGTCATTTTGTTTTTTTTTTTTTTTGAGTATAATAATTTTTGTAATGTTATTTTAATAATTTTTTTTTTTTTTTTTTTTTTAGATTAACAATAATATAAATATTTGCACACCTTATTAGGTAATGATACAGAGCACTTTATATTTATTTGTAACATCTGTTCATACCATAGAAATATAAATAACAGGAGAAGTGGTATGGGGGCGTGTCTGTGTCCGCGCGTCTTGATCACAATGCTCATGCCTCAGGCAAATGGCCGTCTCCGCTAACTAGTGCGCTTTCGAGCGCGATCGTGATAACATTTAAGAATACCGTGTTGTTCAGTGGTTTCTTGTAAAAATCGAAGCTAAACTATAAACTTTATAAATCGTAGAACCACTTTTCATAAATCAGCACAAGTATTTTGCTATATTTGTGTTGAAAATCATGAAAAACAACAAATCGTAAAATATTTCTTGCCTTTACTACGTTATTTTTGTTTTCATATATCACAGCGACTGTACTTTTATTGTAGTAAATACATTGCTTCTTTACCACTACCAAAGTATGTCGCTAAGTAACTGGACAAGCAATGTAAAAATTACAAAACGATATTTACTATAAGCGGTTGCATCGTTAGTACGGCCGCAGCGTCTTGTGACGGATTAGTGATGTGGTTGTGCAGATCCACTAACGTAGGCTATCGACAATAATGTCGATTGTCGTATGAATTTATATTACTATTAAAGTTTATTCTTCAATTTGTCAACAGTTATAGCCTAATTGGAAGACCGATGTGAAATCTTGTTTTATACTCATTTAGATTTTCTCATAATGTTGTTATTTTTTTGGTTTACTTAATATTTCTTTTTTTTACTTACTTATTGTTTATTTATATCATCTTATTATATGTATATCGTTTTTTATTTATAATTTTTTCAGCAACTTCCAAAAATTTTAATACAAATATAAATGGGAGAATCGATAAGTTTCCGATTTAGTCAATCACTAGCGTATATGTAAAATAAATGGCTTTTGCACAGCACAACGATAGCGAACGATGTTTTCGTGTGGGTGAGTTGTACGGTGCATGGTAAATGCACGCTGTGTTTGATGGGATAAGGTTTATAATTGATTATGTAGTACGTTCTGATTTGTAAATTGCAAGTGTGAGCGGGGCCTCGTATTTATTGGGTTTACTGATCGCATGTGTGATCGCAGGCTAGAGAGTAGGGATAGATAGAAGACATTGGGTTTCGATACATTTTCAACTACCGGGCATATCTCCTTCTTTCTTATATCTATGGTTCATACCTACCTGTATTAAGCAAATAAATAATTTGATTTGATTTGATTTAAGTCTAACCAAATCTAGTCTAGTCTAACGCTAACCTCATCTTATCCTGAGAATTTGAGTTAGCATTATTCAGGTCGAAGCAATGAGTGTTTGAAAATACGACGAAACGCTTCGAGAAAAGGTAGGAAGTGCTCCAGCTTTTTGTTTTTGGCTCGACTTAGCGTCTTTCGCACTGACACTTCCCGGAAGATATTAATATATAATTTAAGTTTTAAGTTGTAAGTTCTTCGAGCTTGTGCCCGTTGTGTCTTTAAAGACTTTCCGGGAGAAACTAATAATGTTTCAATAAATTACTGCTTTTACTGCTATTATGTAATGGAGAAAATTTATAGGTAAGTTATCTTTAGATAGCTTAAAGTTTTGTGTGGAGTTTTACCTATTATAATGGGCATGTAGCCATATATGGGAACTTTCTGTTTCTATAAAAGTTATTCTAATGAGAAAGTTAATTCACAAGTAAATAAAATATCAAAATAAAGAATATCTCAAAAACAAACTTAAAGAAAGAACAGAAGTGAAATGATATTAAAATTTTAAAAATCCCCGACACAAGCGTTTCATCATTTCTCTTTCCTACTCCATCACCAGACCCTGTTCATCATCTATCTATAACTTATTCATTAAGATCATTCCAATGAGCCCAAAGACGACACCTGTGATGTAAGTTGGTAAGGGAGTTGGGTATCCTGCAAATACCAGGTGATGCTGCAGCATCTGTTCAAGGTTACTATGTTTTTCTAATAACACTGAAGTAACAGAATACCAAATTTCAAATCGATCAGACCTGTAGAAGACGCTCACATCCATGCATCAACTAGAAAAGAACTGATAATCTTTGAAGCGATTTTGGTAAAAAAACATATCTAAGAACCATCGCTAGAAATCCTGCTTTAAAATAAATAGAACCGCATTCAAATCGGTTCCTCCGTTTAAGAGTTACGGTGCCACAGACAGACACACATAGCGGTCAAACTTATAACACCCCTCTTTTTTGCGTCGGGGGTTAAAAAACATACAAAAATACACAATGCCATAAGATTTTAACTTCTGGCGAAAGTTAGGTTATTATACTTCTAACCGTGTATCCGTTTTTGCGCCAATCCGGAACATACATCCAGACAAACAGACAAAAATTCTCAAAACTATATTTTCGGCATCAGACTCGTTGCCACACCTCGTAGCAATGACTTTGTTTCTAAAATATTCAACGTACAGTTTTCACTTTGTTACTATTTTATCATTTATATATTATAAATAGATGTATAGATAATATATATATAGAAGATCAAACCACCGATAACTGATAAACATCTTTGCCAAAACTATACTAATTATACGAATCATGATATCAAGCTCCTTACTCCATCAAATCCAATATCATTTTATACTCCCCAGTACAACGTAAAACGTTTTACTCCAACGGAACCCTAAAAATGTTGCAATTTGTCGAACCATTCGAGCATTGAATGCAAACACGGTTGTTAGACACTGCGGCAACATGCAAATATACCACGGACTGTGTATTGTGTCGCATACTCCGAATCGGGTTTGACATTTATTCGGATTTGCGGATTTCAATTTTGTATTGAAGTTTGCAGTTTATTGAGGGGCTCTATCGTGGCTACATTATAACAACCGCACGGGACGATCGAAAGTTATCTACGGTTGCCGCGGTCGGTTCGTGGATAGGTAACCATCCATTAGATGTCGAGACTCCTCCGTGCCTCGGAAAGCACGTCAAGCCGTTGGTCCTGGCTGTCATTCGTAGATCTTTAACAGTCGTTACGGGTAGACAGAAGCCCAAAAGTGTGACAAGCAGTCTTACCAAGGGGTTTTGTGTTACCCAGTAACTGGCTGTGGAGGTCAGATAGGCAGTCGCTAATATTCAGACTGGAAGCCGACCGACTGGAGCCGACAACACAGTTGGGAAAAGGCTAGGGGCGACTAGCATCGATGAATTTTTTGTAAATTTTGACGTTCAAAAGTGCCTCTCGCCTAATTAAAATAGATTATTTGACTTGACTTGCTAGGCAGATTGATTTTGAAGTTTGCAGTATATTATGTTATTCCGTATAGCTACGTTCCAAGTGGACGTTTCCAATACTGCTTTCGTGGGCGGTTCTAAAACATGGGCACTAATCTACATGATCCTCACACGATCTGACCAACATTATGTCTGGACTTTAAAAGAGACCCCTGAGGTTGCTTATCCATTTCTTGTCGACTCCATCTACCTTTTTTTAATATGAATTTTTTAAAGTGATTCCGTTACCCTTTTTACAGAATACTATTTCATTTTAAACACTGCCAAGATGAGTGATGAAAACCTTGCCGGGTTTGGTAGTTTGGTAATTGTAGCTTATCATTATTAACTTTGTGTAGTGTTTAGGTCATCAAGATACAGGCTGGGCCTGGTTTGGGACCCGCTGTTAAATCTGTCTAAGTCTCAAGTAAGTCAATGTTAAGGCTAAGCGTTTGCTAGACGCAGTTGATACAGGTCCACGCACAGCAGGGCAGAGCAGATTTTGTAATGCATGAACATACTGACAGCTGCGTAAGCTGCCGCAGACATGTGTCTGTCCTGTTCTGCGTCTCGTTGTAGTGCTGGCACAGATTTCTGCGCGAAGCGTGCAGATCGTCACGTGTTTTTTAACACACGTCTATTATGTGTACGAGCTAGGACGCGAATGTGTCTGTGTAGCTGCGTCGCAGCCTGCGCTCGCGGCCTATGTCTGCCTTGCCTGACTTACCCTGCAAAACCTGTACTGTGCTGACCTGCGTTACCTGCGTCTCAGCATACGCTTAGCCTAATAATTGTATGTTTAACACTAAGTGTAAGTTAAAGAAATTAATTTGTACTTAAAAGTTTAACAGAAAGAAAGATGTTTAAATACCTTTGCCAGCATCCATTTAAAAACCACACTTTGATGAGTCCGTAACTTTACTTCGAGAGTCATAATTATATTCGATTCATGGAAAGTCGACACAACCTTTTATCGCCAAACGCTACTTCGACTGACCGATTCATCGAATATTTATAAATCGATGGACTGCTCTTTCGAATGAGTTTTAGTTATTATTTAGTTTAATAATTGAAATAAAACTATTAAAAAAAAAAAAAAATTCGTCACATATTATTTCATACATAATCGAGGAAATCAAACCCTTTTAAGATATCGTACGTTCTTCCCGTAGATTTAGAAACATGAAATTTTGTGAAAAGGAAGATAATAAAGCACAAATGATGAGAAAATTGTTTATTACAAAAATACCATTTACGTTACGGTTTTCGCACAAAATTAAGGTAATCAAAAACCTTTTCGGTAGATTAGGGTTCTTTAACGCCCTGAGAACACCACTAATAATCCAAACATAAAATAATAGTCCCTAATCATCAAATTTAAAAATTAGGTAGGAGAAACTGACTCATTATTAGTATAGAAGAACCATTTCTTCTTCTTCCTTCCTTTTCTTCCCTGCTTGCATTAAAAGACTATCCACAAGTGAAAATTCAGGGTACTAGCCCTGATATCAACGGTGACGGTTGACAGAGGAGAATGGAAGACATCCTGTGCTGACGATAAGCTATTCTCGATACATATACATGATGTTCATCCCCTATCTATCAAAATCTAAATTAGCACTTTTCGAACGTCAAAATTACCTAAAACCGTCCCCCAAAAACGCCCGTCCTTCACCACTTCCTAGTGCTTTAGCTGGGAATAAGAAGTCACGCAACAAACTCCCTAGCTGCACAGCCGGAATCACTCTCCATTTATAGTTACCACAGAGAGGAAGACAACAGTATATCCTTCACTAATAATATTAACTGCCAACACAGTTACAGAGTCCATCTAACTTCCAACGATCATTCTATAAGTTAGGCGATTCAGAAACTCATAGTAAAATGTTTCCGTTCAGCGAAACAGAGCAATTTGTGGGACTGCCCGCATTCAATGCTAAATTCTCGACTAGGGGGCAGCACGGTCGTTAGTTCCCGACTTGCGAATATACCAACTTTGCTTTGTGGATTCAGTATAGCGGACTTTAAGCGGATTCCGGTCTGGTGCCAGTGGAAGCGAGGTTATTTGATTGAACAGTTTATCCTCTTGAGACCGACAGTACGACTTAAAGATTTTGTAAATAATAAATACTAAAGAGCCTTACAGTAGTCGGATATGATCTGCAATATCTGACATCTCACCGTGGTATTAACAACAAGGGAATAAGCAATATTAAAGGGATCCTCGTCAAGGTCGTTTCTAGCGGTCAACTCTAGCACCGCGCGGACTCATTGGTCAAATCAAATAACGTGCGCTTCCCCCGATCCTTCCTGTTACACACTTCCGTCCCTTTTCACGAAATCACTCCCACAGATTTTTTGTGTTCATTTAATTTCTGTGCACAGATTGCAGGAAAGATGTTACACATAAAAATTAGGAGCAGTTTTTTTTGTCTCATGTTAATATTTTTGGTGATGCCATTATCTAAGACATATTATCTTGCAAGCCCGAAACTGATCTTGCAGAGCATACTTTGAAGCATTCCACAAAACGTTACCGTTAAAAATGCTTAAGATAGTGATACTAATTTGAAGTCTTGCCATACCGCCTCTGTGGCAAGTCGTACACTTCAAAAACACTTTAAAGAAGAATAGACAAAATGACAGATAAACAGATAAACAATCACAATCTGTCATTTTGTTTATTCTTCCGTCGACAAAACCCGTTTCTATTGTGGTTATGCTAAGCGTGCAGATGACCATTTCGATTATGGTGAATCCGCAGTTGTAGCCCGCGATATTAAAAATTTCTTACGTTTTTGGCAAATTGCAGGTCAGTGTTAGATTGTATCTTGATCAAAATATGATTCGCGACTGTAACATATATGTATTTACAGAATATAATCATTAATACATCTCTAAGTTAGATTTCTTCCATAAAAACATGTTCATAAGGAACAAATCAAGATACAACCTGACACTGACCTGCAAATTGCAAAAACAGTAATAAAATTAGAATTTCGCAGGCTATAACCGTGGACTCACCTTAAGACTGTAATTTGGTCTGGCCATTAGGATGTGTAAAGAACAAGAGACACTAAGGAATAATCGTTTTAGAAGGTTTCATTGAATCAATATCCTCAAAAGCGTAGTTACACAAAAGCAGTTACAGTAACGGATCAATTAGTTTGAACAATTTGCGAATTGAATTCAAAATCTGCCACCACGAGAATTGTAACAGTAGAAGTTTTCGTTAGAACAATGCAATCTAGTTAATAGAAGCTTTAGGTCAGAGTCTAAAGCAGTCTGATGAAGGTAATACATAATCTGCCTAGCCTTTTCCCAACTATGTTGGAATCGGCTTCCACTAACTAGATGCATCTGGATACCAGAATTTTACATGGAGTAACTGCCTATAAATCTGACTTCTACAACCCAGTTCCTGGGTAATACGATACCCCTTGGTAAGACTGGTTGTCAGACTTTCGGGCTTCTGATGACCCGTAACGACTGTCAAAGATCTACAAATGACAGCTGGGATAAACGGCTTATCGTGCTTTCCGAGGCATGAAGGGTTCTCGGTATGTAAAAATGGTCTCGACGGACCGACCGCGGCAATCGTAGGTTAACCTGTCCGATTGAACCGTGCGGCTGTTATTACGAACCCACGAGGCCTTTCGATGTAGGTTACCCAGTCACCGTCAAACCTCTTTTAGCTTTGCATTGAAAAGTGTTTGGTTAATATCTCTACGCCATCTGGTAAGATACTGGTCAAACATTAGCGATTAATATGTTGACAATTGTGTAACCAAAACTAAAATGGTATTCTGTTTGCAAAGATAGTCTTCTGACAGACGGACAGACGGTCAGTAAAACCTTTACAATAGGATCCCTTTGGCACCCTTTCGGTACAAAAATCTAAAAACTGTAGAGCAGTAAAAAGTTTATTTTAACTTGTTCCTCTTAATCCAATTTTCCGGCCAGTTGCCAAAGTCCTCGAAACATTCAATTTTGAATTTTGTTCCGTTTTATTTTATGCAGAACTGAAAAAGCTGCATCAATTTGTACTGCACCGATTCGAAAGAGAGTGGAATGCAAAGCGCGTTACTGCTGGTCGGTACACAGTAACTTGTAAATGATTGTTCTAACTTTGTTTATGAGTGGTCCCACTGCTAACGAGTTCGAGGCAAGCGGAGCTGTGGGTGTAGTGTCAGCGGGGTTATGAACTACTTCCAAGTTTAACTATCTAGCCAGAGATTGGAATTACTTGTTGAATTTATGAACAACTAGTGACCCGCCCCTGTTTCGCACGGTTTTTACGACTTCACGAAACATCGAGATTTCATTAATGTATGTAAGTTTAATATTAATGTATTAAACACAAACCTTGGGGAACCGTATCAAATCCATTGCGAAGTTAGGAATAGCAATGCGGTCACACAGACAAAGACGAATAGTGACATTATTTTTTATGTAAAGATATAATTAACACGCTTTTATTCGGTCGAGCTGTATGTAACTATGTGATGGAATCTAAGGTAACTGATTTAACCATCTTCCAAGGGTCGAAGCGTAATGAAAATTAGCAGCTGTATGTAGTTCTGATGACAATACAATAATATGGTACTGTCAAACTGATCTGATGATGGAGCCGGAAGATATGAACTGGAACTTCATGATGCAAAATCGTATTTTTGTTTTTACGTGCATTTATAAAAGCGTGTTTTTCTAGTGTTTTTTAAACTATTAATTTATTATAGAAATAATAATTCTATTATTGATTACAACTTGTGCTCTTCAACTAGAGTGAACAAGCCAAAGAATTTAGAGTATATAGATCATTAAAAAAAAAGGTTATAACCTTCACAGCGTGCAAAAGTAATTTTCAGTTCCCAAGTTGGATAAATAGGATTTGGGGGAGATTTCTCTTGGAAAATATCAGCAAGGCAGTATGGGATTTGAAGTCTTACTTTACATAACATAACATTATATCAGGCATACAGAGAATGAATATGTCATGTATTGTACAGCCAATTGCCATTAGCCGGGCAGAAATAGAGACCTCGGACTACAACTAACAATTTTGCTTTCTAGCATCGATTTAAGACTAGAACAGGTTTGTAACTGCCGAAAAGTCAGTACACATCTGCCTCTCCCCTTTTCGGCGTAACAATTATGTCAATCAAAACTGCGCTCTACCGAAAGCAGCCTTACAATACCTGCCGATCAATTTTGTTACAATAACACCGTAAATATTTAGGTGAAGTGAGCTTGAAGTGCGCTGATGTCATTCCACTTGATGCCAGGGATTGCCAGTAATCCATGCGTCATGTTCGTGAACGGGCGCCGTCAGTAGGGACTGGTATCTTAGCTGCCAGGGCTTATTTTAATTTAATTTAATTTTTGAATTGTTTATTTTTTTATTTCTATTACGGACGCTTTTAACGTTTTGCATCGTTCTCACATGTATAACTTCAACATGAATGATGTGATGTAACCAATATTTTGTAACCATATCATGATTTAAAAGAGTGTCCGTGGAGTTTCTTGCCCGTTCTTCTCCATAGGTACCTACTACGCTTTGGAATGGGCAACTAGCTTCATATTTCTGATTGACCGATTCCTTGACAATTCAAAAGTGCCTTTAAATGGTTTATTTGAAATAAATGCTTTGAGTTTGAGTATTGACAGCTAACTTCAAGCTCACTTCACCTAAGTTTTCACAATAACTTTTGTTTAATAAAGGGTGTGACCGTTGGACTGCCAAGTCATAGGTCTCGAGTTCGAACCCAAGCCACGCACTTCTGACTTTTCGGATTCATGTGCTTATTGTATAATTATCACTTGCTTCAAAAACGGTGAAGGAAAACATCGTGAGGAAACCGGCATGCCTGAGAGATATGTCTCGACGGCATGTGAAGCCAAGTCAGAGGCCAATGGGCGGCTTTAAAACGCTGACACCAGGTTAGTCACTAACCACACGAAAAGAAGAAGAACACTGTTTTACAGATTGCTGCTGTCAGTGTGACCACGCCCCACACTCGGTCAGAAGTGTTGACCAAAGTAAGCTGGAGTTGATCGATACTTCCAGCGCTTCTAGCGCTGATCGAAGCGAGCCAGCATTTAATTTGTTGCAAAGTGTCTCCACAAATTGTCGCTTAAAGCGGGTTGTGGTAAGTAAAGTGGAGTTGAATTGAAATTCATTATTGATTGTCGGTCGTAAGTTTTTGGATAAATGAAGGTTTTATTACTGTTTTATTTATCGGTTTTGTAATCGAGTGAGCTGAACGGCTTTCACGGAATACTTCGCGGTTGTTCATTTGGATTAAAGGCTCGTGCAGACTAGCGCGACTTGTCGCGCGATGCCAAACCGGCAATTGTACTATCGTGAAGTTTTCTTAGAAATTGTTTTGTTAGAGTCGCGTCGCATCGGTCTGCACGACGCTTTAATCGTGACAGTTTAGCTAGGCTGATAACAACCAAATATACCTACGTATCTAAGTTTTAAGTTTACTCTATCGCCTCTGATACGCAGTCTATTGCAACTGATTACCTACTTCACAAATCTCCGTTCAGTAAAGAATGGACTACTATTTCATTTATTTATTTATTTAAGATAACAGATTTAAGGCGCGGGACATACACAAGTGGCGAGTGACGTGGGCGTGGCGCGAGCACTGCTGTGCCTGTTTCATATTTCATACAAAATGTATAGGAACGACGTGGCGCGGAACATACACAAGAGGCGAGGCGCGGCGTTGTGTGTATGTTCCGCGCCACGTTGTCCCTGTACATTTTGTATGAAATAGGAAGCGGGCGGCGCACCGCCCGCGACACACCGTCGCCACGGCCGCGCCTCTCGCCATTTGTATATGTTCCGCGCCTTAATTAAGCGTTGTACAGTTAAATTATAACAAAACATAATACACAATAGGACACGAGAAATTGACAAAATCGACACAATAAGAAACAATGTAAAGATAACAAACTAATCAATAGAAAAGTACAACTTTTAATTATCTATCTTTGACCCATCATCACACAGAATAAATAACATTCACGACGGACATCTATCCATGTCCCGCAAGCAAGTCACACTCCGGTGTTGATGTCAGAAGAGCATTAAGCATCGTAAGCGCCCGAACGAGAGGCGAGTTAGCTCGTGACACTCTGCATGCTGAAGGTACTGCCATTATCGGTCTTTGCGGCCTCATTTGATGTTTGGGCACAACAGGAACAAAAAGCCTCTGCTCAGATACTATTACGTATACCTACATGGTATCATTGGTAAGACTTCATTCCACGGTGCGATTGAAGTGTCAACATCCCCCTCCTGACCTTATCCCAATTTATTTGACGTCGGCGCAACATGTGTTTTTCTTCCACACTTCTCTAACAGTCGTCACCTCGGAAGTCACCCCCTTTCTATCCATAACATCTTTCACACAGTTCCTCCATCTTTTCTTTGGTCTTCCCCCACTGTTATAGCCATTCGATTCAGTGGGTACCTATAAAAAAGCCTCAACAAATGTTCTCAGGCACTTAGGACTGACGATTGTCCTTTCTGACTGTCTGATCTTGTCATCACGGCATAAACTAACTTTTCCCAACTATTTTGGGGGCGGCTTCCAGTTTAATCGAAAGCAGCTGAATACCAGTATTTCATATGAAGCGACTACCTATCTGGCATCCACAACCCAGTAACTGGGTAATACGATACCCGTTGGTAAGACTGGTCGTCAGAGTTTCGGGCTTCTGACGACCCGTAACGACTGTCAAAGATCCACGAATGACAGGCGGGACCAACGGCTTAAGGTGATTTTCGAGGCACGGAGGAGTCTTTGTATGTAAAGATGGTCACCCATCCACGGACCAACCCCGGCAACCGTAGCTTATCGTGATGGATCGACCCGTGCGGCTGTTATAGATAGATATTTATAGGAATAGTTCATGCCGACATGGCAAAAGAAGAAGATCGGTAAACACCGCCTCTCCGACTCTTAATAATCTCGAACATGTACTTTCTTAATCTCTGTTGAATTAGTACCAAAGTTCCAAATTATTTTCTTCAATTTCTTAAACATTCCAAATCACAATCAGAACTTTTCCACAACGAACCTAATTTGGATTTTATTATTCGTAATGTGAAGAATCCGAGCCAATGCCTTGCGAATATTGTCCCGGTTAGAGCTTATCTGAGCGGATATCCGGATCCGGTGACCCGGGTAATAAGCGGCAAAGTGCATTGGATTACCGACGGACCAATACTCTGGCGATAGTCCAAAACTGGGTGGTTTTGGACCTGGAGCTAATATACGTTGGTGGAGGATGAAAAATGAGATGAAACGTGGAAACTGATTATGCTCTGCGTCATTTAAGCTGAACACGGGAACCGCTGGGATTAATGACGGAGTAAACAATATGAAAAATTCTTGACATAAAGCAGACAACACTCAATGAGCAAGAGTATATGACTCAGTAAGTGATCAACAATATTTCCGCCCCACCACGAAAAGAGGCTTTTCAACAAATCATAGCACATAACATCACGCCGGTAATCCCCGAAGGGTTAGGCAGAGGTTATGTTTGAGTCCCATGTAATAGGAGGCGAGTCAATAGCAACCAGGCACAAATTCCGATTCAGACTCCGGGCTGCTACTGAGAAATCCGTGTTAGAAAACCCAATAACACTTTTGCGAATTGAACCTCATACTCAGCAGTGGCGCTTTAGACAAATCGGTCTTAAATTAGATATGATGACATCAGTAGTAATTCCATACACAGACTGTCTCATAAAGAACACTACTTACTAATATTAGTATCTAAATTAAAACCTACATTTGAATATCACTTTAAATAATACTCTTAACCCGAATACCCGGTAGATTTCTCCTTACATTTAATATTATTTATGCAGCCACGGAACAGTTATACCTGAGTTTGTTTAGAACACATCCGGATATTCTAGAACTACGGACTTCACCGGATATTAAGTTCCTAGTACATTGAATACATCGTAGTGGTTACAAAATCCGAAGTAAGGAGCTACACAAACAGGGTGCGGTACATAATAATATAGCGTGGCATGATACAGTGCTTTTGTTTAGTTTCTTGTGCTTGTTTTTCAAACCAAATTCGAAAACAAATGAATCCTATGACGGCAAAGCGGGTAAGCTATGTTTCGTAGAAAAGCGGTGGCCGATACATAACGTCTGCAATACCGTTGAATCACGTCACTGAAACGTTATTGATGAAAATAAGTTAGTGTGTTTCCTAGAGCGCGTTTTCTGACAGCGTAAAGTCAAACCCCGCTGCCATCATGTTCATGACAGCCGTCACTGCGGCCGTTAAGTAGCGGCCACCGCTCTTCTAGACAACCATAGCTTTACCCGGTTTACCGTCATAGCGATTGAAGTTTGGAAGTGAAAGTGAAGGATTGAAGTGTGAAGGGTGGGCGTTTTGGGGGACTGTCTTATGTAATTTTGACGTTCGAAAAGTGCTGATTCTCAGTCTAGTTTGAATAAATGACTTTTGAATTTTGTTTTTTTTTGAATTTCTTTTCGATTGTACTATGCCAATATGTTAATTTGTTTCTTCAAAATGAACATAAGTACGGGTGAAAAATTATCTTTTTTCGTCATTGATTCTGGAGTTTATGAATTTTCGCGCATTATTTGAGAAAAGTACTATACAAGTCTTGGCTGCAACCAGGAATTGATGGACTCACGAATGTGACCGTCCATCAATGCCCGTGTTGCAGGTCGTGACAGTTATGTACTATTCTAGCTAACGCACTAGGAAGTGGTGAAGGGTGGGCGTTTTGGGGGACTGTCTTATGTAATTTTGACGTTCGAAAAGTGCTGATTCTCAGCCAAGTTTGAATAAATGACATTTGAATTTTGAATTCACTTTTAAATGACTCGACAGATATTTATTTTCGTAGTAATTTATTCGACCGACAGATATAGATTTGTATACTAAGTTGGCGGCCGCCTGCTCTCATGTATTTGATCATTACAGCATTTTCGATTTATCTTGAAGAAGGTTGTCAAAATAATACTCGAATTTCCAGTTCCAAGAACATGCATCAATCCTCATAAAAAAATTAAGTCGCTTCGCCTTTGCTCTATTCAAGCTTAAGAAAGTAGTAAGTCAGGCAGCTGTTATAGCTGCATATTATGGCTATGTAGATTCCACATTACGATACGGAGTAATTTTTTGGGCAAATTCATGTGAGAAAAATAACGTTTTTAAAGCTCAGAAGAGGTGCATTAGATCGATGTGTAATTTAAAACAAACAGATAGTTGTAAACCTCATTTTAAATCCCTTAGGATATTGACATTACCTTGCCTTTATATATACGAGACTGCATTGTTCGTCAAGAAAAACAGTAAATTATTTAAAAAAGCTTCTGAGGAACGTTATAGATCAACAAGACCGGAATATCGACACGAACTATGTCTAAGAGCCTCAAAGACGGCCCTTATGCATAAAAGCATTATCTGCATGGCACCAAAAATATATAATAAAATACCAAATGCTATCAAAGATTTGAATTTGATACAATTTAAACGAAAACTGAATGATTTTTTAATTGAATAATGCTACTATACCATTGGCGAATTCCTTCTTGACAAAGTGTAAAAACTGACAATTATATATTTATGCTTGACTAACTGATTGTATTTTAATTTTTGTAATAATAATTAATTGTAGGTATTCTAATATGATGTTATCTCAATTTTGACATTTTTATTTAATATATCAATTCTCTTTTGTTTGCATTTCAATGTAAATCAATTTTGACATTTTTGTTTTGTATTTCAATGTAAATCAATTTTAATTTCTGATATTGTTAAAACGTGTATGCCTAATGGGTAGCTTTTTGAGTTTCCATAAAATTACTGTAAGACCTGTTGTATCACCAAAAAGCACACGAATAAATACTTTGACTTTGACTTTGACATGCATATTTGAGAAAAATACATTCGGTTAACTTTTATAATTTTCCGTATCATTATTTTCACTCTAATATAATACCAGCATAATTTACAATGAATTGAAATTAAATGTGCCGTAAACATATTGAGCTTGTTTAAAATACACTGGAGGTAACAATAATTCATTTGCATCGGTCGGTGGTTACATGACAAAAGCACAATGACCCAATAATTATGTTAATATTAAAAAGGTAATTTTAAAAGGCTACATTTTTTTTTTATGATAAGGCTGGAAAGAGGGTGGATACTGAGCTGACGGCTGATATGACGGTATGAAAAAAGAAGACATTTTAACAGCCTCTGTGGTTTAGTGGTTAGACCACCTGTCTCAGACCCAGACCTTCCGGCCTCGATTCCCGGTGGGGGCGAAATTTTCAGCTCCGTTTGTTTGGTGGTAGGGCTTGTTCTAAGTTCGAGCGACCGCTATCTTATCTAAGTCTGTCGCCACAACAACAATTATAACAGCATTGTTGTTTCGGCAGTAAGAAGTAAGATAGCCATCAGTTCCTCTGTGGTTGATTCCGGATGAAGCTCGCTTCCACCTTCGGCCTGATCATGACTTACCATCAGGTGAGATGCAGGTCAAGAGCTTCGCCGTAGTTCTTAAAAAAAAAACAAGCTGCACCGAATCCTAATAATTAGGGCTAAGGAGGATAATATTTCGTGCGCTTTGTCCCTGATTTACAAAATACCGAAAAGTTTCCGGCACGGGAAAGTAACAATTTCCCCATTACAGAGAAGATTGCAATCGTTCAACAGGGATGTTGACTGGGAAAAAATAACTATTTAGTCCGTCAGTCAGATAATAAAAAAATATTAGACACGTATTTTTTGTTTAATCGTCTTTTTTTTCGTCTTTTGATGTGTAAAATCTTTGCTCACGCTTTCCTGCAATCTGTGCGAGTGATTTCGTGAAAAGGGACGGAAGAGTGTAACAGGAAGCTGGGGAAGCCCGCGCTATTTGATTTGCCCAATGAGCGCGCGCGGTGCTAAAGTTGGACGTCAGATGGTACTAACCCATTTTCCGAGAGGTCAAGATGTCAGATGTTAAACATCATAAGCGGCTACTTTAAGGCTCCCTCGTTTATTTTAAAATAAAAACTTTTTATATTATTTTTATCAAAATTAATTTAAAATAAAGTAAAAACATTCTTCATTAATTTTATGCGTAACTAAACGGCGATAACCACGTAGTCTGGGTTTTATTTTATAGGGTTGACCCCAAGCTCCCAGGAGTGTCGTCAGACGTTTAAGGGATTATACCGAGAATTTTACAGGCCATTGCTTACAACTTCGCCAACGCGGGACTGCGAACAGTGATAGCCTAGTAATGTGACCGTCGGATTGCCAAGTCATAGGTCTTGTGTTCGATCCCAAGGCCCAACCCAAGACCTCTGACTTTTCGGATTCATGTGCGTATTGTATAATTATCACTTGCTTCAAAAACGGTGAAGGAAAACATCGTGAAGAAACCGGCATGCCTGAGAGATATTTCTCGACGGCATGTGAAGCCAAGTCAGAGGCCCATGGGCGGCTTTAAAGCTCTGACACCAGGTTAGTCACTAACCAGATGAAAAGAAGAAGAAGGGTAGGAATTTTCAAAAATCCTTTCTTTATGCTCATCTACATTATAGAACGAACTCTTATGCGAAATTTCAAGCTTCTAGACGCAGCGACATAATAATAATCTTTTATTTCGGACCCATAACTAGTCCATTTGGTTAGTATACACTCGACTTAAAAACTAGTGTTAGTACTTACATCTACCAGAAAAACAACACAAACTATTAATTAATACGCCACAGTGGGCCAATGTAGGCGTATCCAATGTCCCAGTATGGGGCTGTCCCACCTATCGGATATAGTTTTCAGGATGCTGTTGGGGCTGGTGCGTACCCTACGCATAATGGAAGCGCAACGCTTGCGCATGATGGCGTGAAAGCCATCAATTCTCGCCTCTGCAAACATGCCGGAAGCACTGCAGTAGCGCGGCAACCCCATCAACACCCTGAACGCATTATTGTATTGAACGCGCAGGGCGCTATATGCCCTCTGCGTGTAGTTGACCCACAGATTGCTTGTATAGAACGACTGACAGTACGCTGTAAATAGTGTAGCCTTTACTTCAGTCGTGCAATTCGCAAATCTGCGTGCCAACATATTGCAGCGGACAGCCAACGCCCTGCGCTCACGCTCAATATCCAGACTGTCTTTTAGGTCTTCGGAAACCCAGTGGCCCAGATACTTAAAAGAAGTGACTTGCTTTAAGGAACTTCCGCAAAGTTTCAAGTGAGGTTCAAAAGGGTAAGTTTAAGGGACATAGGCTGTGCGTTGTGTGTCAGTGAATATCTTATATATGTATAAAGTTCTCGAGTCACAATGTTAGTTACCATACTCCTCCGAAACGGCTTGACCGATTTTTATGAAATTTTATATGCATATTCAGTAGGTCTGAGAATCGACTACTATCTATTTTTCATACCCCTAAGGTAGATGTAGGTAGGGTATGTAGGTAGGGTAGGTAGGTAGGATAAGTAGGTAAGTGGGTAAGGTAGGGTAGGTAGGGTAAGTAGGTAGGGTAGGTAGGTAGGGTAGGTTTGTAGGGTAGGTAGGGTAGTTAGGTACTTAGGTAGGTGCGCCGTAGATAAGTACATAGTGCTACCCGTGCGAAGCCGGGGCGGGCAGCTAGTAAGAGTATACAATACTAAAATCGACAAAAGGATTATAGTAGGTACTATCATTGCCTCCTGTGTGTAGAGTGTTTGTTCCTGTGTGTAGTGACTTTATCGGTGATGTTCTTCAGAAAGGTCAGGTGCGCAGTTCTCGCAACCGGCGTGCGTGTATGACCTGATGTATGGAATTAGTAAGTACCAACTATCATGGCAGCATGGAATTAGTAAGTACCAACTATCATGGCAGCATGGTATTAGTATGAACTATCCTATACTATTAAGGCTTGTGCAGACCAGCGCGACTTGTCGCGCGACGCGACACCGGTTATTGTTATACTGTGAAGTTTTCTTAGAAATTGTATTGTTTGTGTCGCGTCGCGCGACAAGTCGCGCTGGTCTGCACAAGCCTTTAAACGAGCATTCTTTATTTTCACCAGAGCAGAGCTCGGTCGCCCAAGTACTGAACGTAAATGAGCAAAATAAGTATGTAAGGATCGCAGCAGGTGACGTTCTACTGAACTGCTATTGTTGTTTTTATGTCGCTCCATAATAATTGCTGCTTCAGAAAATTCAAATTGAAATGTACCTACGTGGAAGGTAAAACCAACCAATTCTTAACAAAATAATATTAATATATGTAAACAAAACAAACGTTCTGTTTTAACAACGACAAAGTTTTGAGTCAGTTTCGCAAGTATAATAAAATTTTGTTCTTTAGGAAGATAACTTTTAAATTATTTTATAAGTGTATTTGCTTCTGTTTATACAGGGTGTCAGGGACATCGACGCGAAGCCGGCTACCATGGATTCAGTACATGATTCTGAACCCCCCTGCGTTGAAATTACTCGTCGGTTATTAAAAAACAAAACTGCTGTTTCATAGAAAAGTGCAATACCTACGCGGTCAAAATGTATGGAGGAGCTGTTTTTTTTTTTAATAACCGACGAAAAATTTCAACGCAGGGGGGTTCAGAATCATGTACTGAATCCATGGTAACCGGCTTCGCGTCGATGTCCCTGACACCCCGTATTATTGTGACTGGCATAAAGTAAATAATACTACTAATACCTACTTGCTTCAAAAACGGTGAAGGAAAACATCGTGAGGAGCCTGAGAGATATTTCTCGACGGCATGTGAAGCCAAGTCAGAGGCCCATGGGCGGCTTTAAAACTCTGACACCAGGTTAGTCACTAACCACACGAAAAGAAGAAACAAACAATCACGGTTTAATTGTTCTTATCTCATCAGCATCTGTCTAGCCTTCTCCCAAGTCCCAATTAAGTGTGTTGTGGTCGTCTTCCAGTCTAACCGGATGTCGCTGAATACTAGTATTTCACATGGAGCGACTGCCTGTCTGACCTCCACAAACCAGGAACTCAAAAAAACAAAAAAAACAAAAGTCATTTATTCAAAGTAGGCTGAGAATCAGCACTTTTCGAACGTCAAAATTACATAAGACAGTCCCCCAAAACGCCCGCCCTTCACCACTTCCTAGTGCATTAGCTGGGAAGAAGAAGTGGCGCAACAAACTCCCCAGCAGCACAGCTGTCTGTTCAGTTAGAAGAACAAACAACAAACTGGATAACACTTCTTACCTTCCTTTAATTGCTGTTATTTACCGTAAATTATATCACAATTCATCATCTCCATTCTCCCGTACTTAAAGCAATTTATTTGCGGTCGGCACCACATGTACTTTTCTTCCATACCTCTTTATTAGTCGTCATCTCGGTAGTCCCCCCCTTTCTATCCGTATCATCTTCCACACAGTCCATCCATCGTTTCTTTGGTCTTCCCCTACTCTTATAGCCATCGACATTCATACTCAAAACTTTCCTCACGACATTTTCCTCATTCTCCACTTAATGCTAAAACACAATCCATTACAGTTTTCCGTTTTCAAAATCAAAACGAAATCGAGACATGTCCCGCCAATTCCGTTTTACAGACGTTATTCCGGCCAGTCAACACGCCCGAACGGGTGCTGGAATTGGGCCGAGGGGGGACCAGTCGGCTGGCAAACGAATCGGTCAGTGAATAAAATCCTATTTCACTGAGTTTTATCGCTTCGTTCGGAGTCAGGTGAATTGTTGGCGGATAGCAGAAGTTTAACGTGGTTGTTTGTCTTGCCGTGTGGCGTATTTTAGTTCAGTTCAGTTTTGTTAACTTTGGTTATCTAATGTTACGTTACGTTAAAGGCGTTTTTCTTTTGCAACTCAAACTCAAAGCATTTATTTCAATGAAACCAATTACAGTCACTTTTGAATTGTGAAAGACTCGGTCAGTGAGAAAGATGAAGCTAGTTGCCCATTCTAAAGCGTAGTAGGTTCCAATGGAGAAAAACTGGCAAGAAAAAACCCTTTTGAAGTTATACTACTGTCAGTTTTCATATTTCATGCTGAAAACGGGACACTGAATTTTTATGGAATCCAATCGATACGTTTTCAGAAGTGCTCGCATTTCAATCGTGAATATTACTCAAATGTCTGGTAATAAAGACTCCCTGTGATTTCGATTCGAGATTACGCTTCACTAATAATTGTTTTTTTTTTACGAGTTTCAAGATGAATAAGTAATGCTTTGACTGAGTGGCAGGCTTGTTTTAAAAAAGACAAAAAAAAAAAAACAGTGGTAGTAGGTTGAAGAGCTCGTGGTTAAGTAATAACTGCCGCACGGGTCGATCCATCGAATAAGCTACGCTTGCCGGGGTTGGTCCGTGGATGGGTGACCATCTTTACATACCGAGACTCCTCCATGCCTCGGAAAGCAAGTTAAGCCGCTGGTCTCGGCTGTCATTCGTGGATCTTCGACAGTCGTTACGGGTCGTCAGAAGCCCGAAAGTCTGACAACTAGTCTTACGAAGAGGTATTGTATTACCCAGTTACTGGGTTGTGGAGGTCAGATAGGCTGTCGCTCCATGTGAAATACTGGTATTCAGCTGCATCCGGTTAGACTGGAAGCCGACCCCAATATAGTTGGGAAAAGGCTAGGCAGGTTGATTGGGGTAGGTAGTAGGTACCCTAAAAAGAAACAGTTTCCACTTTTGTAAAAATTTTATTGGTGCTAAGATGTTTTTTCTAACCATTGGGTAACACTAATACAAGTATAATTATTGTGAAAGTGTCTATTTGTTAGTTGTGTAGTGATTGCCTCGTTGGTTTAAAGGTCGCAAGCGTGACTGCTGAGCACGAAGTCTTGGGTTTGATTCCCGGGTCGACAAAGCGTTCTTGTGTTTTTCCATTTGGAATTTCTCAGTAGCAGCCCGGAGTCTGGATTTGTGCCTGGTTGATGGCAATAGGCTCGCCTCCAATTACATTGGACTAACATAACTGGCGAAATATGGGTGTACTATAAGTGCACCTCTGCCTAATCCTTCGGGGATTACGAGCGTGATGTTATGTATGTTTTCTTGTTTATCTGAATGGTTAGTTTTCATGACTAAAACAACACCAATTTAAATTAAGAGCGTTTTTTCTGAGATCGTTTTTGTTTTGTTTATCGCAAATAGATGTCAAATATTTCGCTGTTTTGATCAATTTAGCAGTATTACTGTATGGAAATATGAAATGTAGCTAACTAGCGAACTAGACTAATAATAATGAATTGCAAATTATAACATTGAATTTGATGTTGTGAGCATTTTAGGTGTAAAAAAGGCTTTTGGAAAGTTTCCAAATACTTTTTTTAAATCTAAAACTAAATATTCGGTGTTACGATATTAACTATTGCATTTCATAATCAATATTTTAGTTCGCTAGTTAGCCACATTTCATATTTCCATACAGTAATATTGCTAAAATGATCTTGATATTACGAAATTAATCAAAACAGGTAAATATTTGACAAAAAACAAGATGAAAGAAAATAAATTTATTTGACTCAGGTTAAAGCACACAATATTCACATAAAAACAAAAAAACAGAAAAAAAAATAACTTAAAATAATGTTGTGTGGCTCACGGCTGCGACAGCTACTTGCGACGTTGCCAACTTTTAGAATAAACGCTCTTAAATATTGCAGCTATTACGGAGCTGAGATGAAGGCTAATAGGTTAAGGATTAAAAAAAAGGAAAGCACTGATCCCAAATAATTTGTGATAAATACCGTTATCCCAAATTCGTCGTTTTCGGAAGGATGAATTTCAGAAACATACTTAGCTCCGGGCATAATGGATATGAAATTATCCACAGTCATTATTTCTACAAAAGCACATGCTTTAGTAGAAATAATGACTGTGTCAATCAATCTGTTTATCCTTTTCCCAACTATGTCGGGGTCAGCTTCCAGTTTACCCGGATGCAGCTGAATACCAGTATTTTTCTTGGAGCGACTGCTTATCTGATCTCCACAAGCCAGTTATTGGGTAATAAGATACTCCTTGGTAAGACTGGTTGTCAGACTTTCGGGCTTCTGACTACCCGTAACAACTGTCAAAGATCCTCGAATGACAGTCGGGCTTAACGTGGTTTCCGAGGCACGGCCACAAAGCCACGTTATTATCAAGCAATTCATTAATTTTAAACCAATATGCTGCAGTCGGAATTGGGCCTCAACAATGTGTTTTATTTTACGATCATACTTCTCGTTATCAGGAAGGTAGGTGTCCAGTGGATAATAATTCAACGTTCGTGTGCCGATACCCTAATGACAGATTGTGTGGCACGCAGACTGAACGATTTTACATGAATATTTATTAAATATTTGCATTGGTAAACTGGTTTTTCTATACTGTGGATTCAATTAGCTGTGGACGAAAGAATTTTTTATGTGGTAACGTGTGGGAAGGAAACAGCGATAAAATAGTAAAATGTATACTTCGAATTCGCTACGAGCGTGTGCAGATGCATACTATACTACGAGCAATATCAAGTATAAATATGTATATTTGTAATAATCACGTTCTCGAAAACGGCTGTAACGATTTCGATGAAAGTTGCAATATAGGGGTTTACGGAAGCGAAAACTCGACCTAGCTAGGTCTCATAGCTGGGAAAATTTGTTTTCTCCTTATTTGCACCCAAACTTTAGAACAAGATGGTTACCTTAGAATAATGACATGGCAGCTTGGAATTAGTAAGTACCAACTATCATGGCAGCATGTAATTAGTAAGTACCTACTATCATGGCAGCATGGAATTAGTAAGAACCTACTATCATGGCAGCATGGAATAAGTAAGTACTTACTATCATGGCACCATAGAATTATTAAGTACCTAATAACATGGCAGCATGGAATTAGTAAGTACCTACTATCACGGCACCATATAATTAGTAAGTACCTACGATCATGGCAGCATGGAATTAGTATGAACTATCCTGTACTATTAAATGAGTATTCTCTATTTTCACCAGAGCAGAGCTCGGTCGCCCAGGTACTGAACGTAAACGAGGCAAATGGAGTATGTATGGATCGTAGCAGATAGCGTTCTGTAGTTTCTGCCTACCCCCATGTGAAGTAGGCGTGGGTATATGAATGTATCTGTACAAGAACAGAAGGAACGATAATTGATTACAACGCTTTGTTTCCTTACGAGTGTTCGATGTCGATGCATGTTTGTATCCTCTAAGAGTCCAACTTTCTCAGGAGTCCAACTTTTATAACCTCCATACACTACGTGTCCAGGTTTATTTTTTATGTACTTTTATTAGCACTATTCCTACAGTACAGTTGAACAGACTCTCATTGAGATTTTTAAAGATTACAATTAAACAAGAATTTTATTTTGTATGTACTTTTATTAGCACTGTTCCAACAGTACAAGTTAGACAGAAACTCATTGTGGTTTTTAAAGATAACAATTAAACAAGAATTTTATTTTTTATTTACTTTTATTAGCACTATTCCAACAGTACAAGTTAGACAGAAACTCATTGTGGTTTTTAAACATTACAATTAAACAAGAATTTTATTTTTTTGTGTGATACCTTCACATTAGGTAAGTTCAAGATAAACTTGGAAAGTCCATACATATCAGCCTATAATATTCCCACTGCTGGGCTTCAGGCCTGAGGGAGTGGGCCGTAATCCATCAACCACGCAGGCCCAGTGCGGGTTGGTACATGTCACATAACTTCGTTTGGCTCTCGGACATGCCGGATTCCTCACGATGTTTTCCTACACCGTTTTGAGAGCTGTGGTGATGAAGTAATTTATACAAAACCTACGAACCTGTTACCACTGGGCCAACACCTGCTCTCAAACAAACTTAGAAAGACCATATGAAAATATAAATGCTACAAGATAAAAACATTAAATGTTTGCTACGTTACGGCTGGTCCATAAATTCAAGGTCACTCAGCGACCTATGGAAAGACTTAGAGTCTCTCTGAGGGATTGAATCCGGAACGAGGTGGTCCGGCAGAGAACCAAAGTGGTCGACATAGCTCACAGAATAAGCAAGCTGAAGTGGCAGTGGGCCGGCCATATTAACCGTAGAACCGATGACCGCTGGGGTAGACGTGTTCTTGAGTGGAGACCGCGAATCAGCAACCGTTCAAATATCTATACATGTACATACATACATACTACAAATAAATAAAATTTGGAGAACCTGTTTGTAAAGTCGAAATAACAGCTTTTACTAAATCTATATGAAAGTATATGCGGTACATACAATAAAAAAAATTATCAAAATCAATCTGCCTAGCTTTTTCCCATTTATGATAAGCCGACCCCAAGGTCGGCTTCCAGTCTAACCGGATGCAGCTGAATACCTAGTATTTTACATGGAGCGACTGCCTATCTGACCTCCACAACCCAGTAACTGGGTAATACGATACCCCTTGGTAAGACTGGTGTCAGACTTTCGGGCTTCTGACGACTCGTAACGACTGTCAAATAGCGTAGTTTAACCTGATGGATCGACCAGTGCGGCTGTTGTTACTTAGCCACGAGCTCCTCCTACACCAAAAAAAAATGATAATATGTTTGATTAATCTCGTTTTATTTTCATATAAACAAACGGTTTAAATCACACAAGTATATCAATTAAAATGAGTAAACCACCATATTAATCAGTGAACATTTACAATCAAACAAAACTCCAGTTACCCTCATTTTCACTCTCTACCCGGATTTTGCATAATCGTGAAAATTAAGCTGATATCTCGCGTTTCACGAATATGTAATTTCACAATATATTTCACAATGCGGACAAATTCAATAGAAAAAATAAATGTTTTAGCGACCTTTTCCGGTTAGCCGTTTTAGTAAAAACCAAAATATAATTTCTAATTTGTGGTTTGTTATTGTTTTGTAAATACGTATGGACATAGACTATCTAATGGAAAGTGTTTATGGTTTCCATCGTCGACACTGCTGCCCATATGTAGGTAAAGTTGAAGTATCAAACGCTCTAGACAAAGTGACATTTCATCAGCGATAACGATGATTATAAAGTCAAACTGTATGGATTGACATAAGCTACCCAAAAGCTTATTTCAATCCTCCAAAGAGGTATACTATGTCGATCGAAACACTGACAGTCCGACAACCTCGAACGTGTTACTAGGAATTAAGTACATTATAAGTCCAAACTATCTAATTGCGTAACACATTTTCGTCAATGATTACGGCTAATCTGTTTCATTTTGACAGTTCCACAACATTCATTGCGTTATTTACGTTATTGAGTAGATATTTTTTTCGAATTGAAGCAATGGAATCTCTTTCAAAATGATTCAGATTATCATTACTTTGGTGCAGGACTCCAATTGCTCACACTTCCAATCTCAGTCAATGAATTTGAAGAAAATAAATAATCCATTGCTTTATAATGTTTGAAAAATTCTGAGAACGTGAATAACGTAACGAATAGTGCTGAATTGTCAAAATGAATGACATTGACATTGCAAGTGTGTCATACAATTATCCCGCAGGTTACCTCAGCATGTTTTTCTTCCCTGTCAGTCAAAAATGTCTCATGACTGTCTGTTTCAAAAGTATCTTATAAAGTTGTAAACACATATATCAGAAAACGTACTTGTGGATGCCAATTTGTAGTGCCACTTAGCCAAATTGAGAGATTTGATTTGGCAATTTGAATACTGAAATCTGAAGTTCTAATTTAAAATCACCTTAAAGATGTTTTTCATTAACCAATTGAGGTTAATTTAAATTTTGTCTATGATTTTCAAACACAATTTTAAAAATACTGTTGGTAAAAGTGGTGAGATACAAACTTAAAACCTTCTAAATATACATGAATGTGTTAGGAATTCCCTTTACTGAGTGATTGCGTAAGAAATAATTTAACCTGAACTGAGTTTGTTTACACTTTCATCAGATAATTTTGGGACAGACAATAGCTAGTTATAGTGTGGTTAGTGACTAACCTGATGCCAGAGTTTTTATACCGCCCATGGGCCTCTGACTTGGCTTCTCATACCGTCAAGAAATATCTCTCAGGCATGCCGCACGATGTTTTTAAACCAAATGATAATTATGCAATACGCACATGAATCCGAAAAGTCAGAGGTGCGTGCCTTGGGTTCTAATTCGAAACCTATGACTTGGCAGTCCGACGGTCACACCACTAGGCTATCACTGCTGTTATGTGAATTAGGAAGGTACTTAGTAACAGTCACACGACATGTTACCCATTCTTCCTCAGTACAGCACAGTGTCCATGTGCCTATATCAAGCACTCTGTCACGGCTTTTGGCAGCGCATAAATACGGGTGTTGGCAGTAATCCAGCCTATCCATCGTGCACCGTGTCGCGGATAACCGGGTAGTTGCACACATCCGGGTATTCAGTTAGCCAGCTATAACCCTGGGATATTAATTAGAGGTTTTTTCGGAAGTTACGGCGTAGGTTTTTCGTGATTCTGTGTGTGTTTGTAAGGAGTGTCTCTTTACCCACTAAAACATTATGAGACTAACTTAGCTAGCTTGAAAAACTAACCTCGTGTACCCCGGGCATTCTAAGCTACACTATAAGGGAAATAAAACTCTATAAAACGATTTCAATGATTTCGAAAACTTGTAAGGAATTTTACATTTCCCTGGTTGAAAAGTTGCAGTATACAATGTATCTATCCTGCAAGATATTTACTACGAGGTAGGTACATTTATCTGCCAAATGATTGCCAGTCACATCAGTAACCTTTCTTGATTAAAAACCATATCAACAACTGAAATCATAGTCATCATCCATGAAAAACCGGCCAAGTGCGAGTCGGACTCGCTCCCGTGTGCGATTCTGACTCGCAGTTGGCCGGTTTTCTTTGTTCCTCGTGTTCTTACTGATCCGTACCACCGTAAAATATTTAGCAAAAAACGTTTCTTGTATGGGGACTTTTCATTTATAACAAAATGTTGTTACTGGCTGCGCCCCGTGGTTTCACCCGCGTAAGTCTCGATTCCCTGGGAATATCCGGATCTATGTCCTAATCCAGATCATGGTCTACCCATGTGCCAAATTTCATCTAAATCTGACCAGCCGTTGCCGTTGCCGTGGCCAGCGTGAAAGCATAACATACAAACTCACTTTTGCATTTATAATTCGTTAGGATTAGGATATTATTTGTTGTTATAGCGGGTTCGAGTTCGAACCCAAGGCACGCACCTCTGACTTTTCGGATTCATGTGCGTATTGTATAATTATCACTTGCTTCAAAAACGGTGAAGGAAAACATCGTGAGGAAACGCCGGTTTCCTCACGATGCCTGAGAGATATTTCTCGACGGCATGTGAAGCCAAGTCAGAGGCCCATGGGCGGCTTTAAAACTCTGACACCAGGGTATCACTAACCACACGAAAAGAAGATAGTGGCTATAGAAATAAATTGCATAAACTGTGAAAATTTCAACTGTCTATCTATTACGGTTCATGAGATACAGCCCGCTGACAGATAGACGGACAGCGGAGACTTAGTAATAGGGTTACTTTTGGCACGCCTCGGCTACGGAACCCTAAAAAAAGCTTGTAAAAGATTCATATAGCAATCAAAAGTGTTCCTATTTATACGTAGTAAGCTAGTTTACCTGGCTATGTCAATATCATTCGCTCAAAAAACCGATCTTTTAATTTATCAATTCACTCTCGTTTCATTGCAGTTTTTTGCTCGAAAAATGCCATCAATTCCCGTCGGCCTGACTATACATACGAGCTCTGCGCGGGTGATTTGTCAATCAAGCTGGACTATAGATACGATGAGTGCCTATATCTATCAACCGTTACGCGAAACAGGGTTTTAATTATTTTTTAATTAAAATGGGACAGTTTCTCCAATACTACAATTGCAGTGAAAGTTGCTTAATAAAACATCACGCCTTATTTACCAGAAGGGTTGGGCAGAGTGTACCTTTAGTACACCCACATTTCGCCAGTTATGTTTAAGTCCCATGTAATAGGGGGCGAGCCTATTGCCATCAACCGGGCACATATCCAGATTCCGGACTGCTACTGTGAAATTCTAGATAGAAAAACCCAGTAACATTTTGCCCGACCAGGGTATCGAACCCTGGACCTCATGCTCAGCATTTGCGAAATTTAGCCAACCAGGCAGTCTGCTAAATAAAAAAGTGTCTAATTGATAACGTTTGCCACGGTCGGTTAGTACATGGGTGATCATCTATTACACATCGCGACCCCTCCGTGCTTCGGAAAGCACGTTAAGCCGTTGGTCCCGGCTGTCATTCGTAGATCTTTGACAGTCGTTACGGGTTGTCTGAAACTCAAAAGTCTGACAACCAGTCTTACCAAGGAGTATCGTGTTATCCAGTGACTCGGTTGTGGAGGTCAGATAGGCAGTCGCTCCATGTAAAATACCGGTATTCAGCTGCAACCGGTTAGACTGGAAGCTGACCCCAACATAGTTGGGAAAAGGCTAGCCAGATTGATTGATTCGCTGCTGGGGAGTTTGTTGCGCCACTTCTTCTTCCCAGCTAACGCACTAGGAAGTGGTGAAGGGTGGGTGTTTTCGGGGACTGTCTTATATAATTTTGACGTTCGAAAAGTACTGATTCTCAGCCTAGTTTGAATTAATGACTTTTGAATTTTGATTGAATTGCAGTGAAACTTTATCCCTTTTCCAATCGCAGTGTTTAAACTGTGTTCCAGTTTGACAGAAATGGGTGAGAGTTTAACTATAGGTACAAAAGTTATGGCTTTTCTCTGAAGAGTATTTTTCCATCAGCGTGACCGTTAGCTTCTTGGCACTTCATACCCTCAGACCAAATAAAAAACCAAGACAGAGCGCTGCGAACAATACAGTGAAGCATGCCAAAACTACACCGCCGCTCTGTGCATACACGCTCAGACGCACACATTTATACAACCTTTTACAATGACACTACAATCAAACTACACCACACAAAGTGCACACATGTTACGTTCACTGTTGACAGCGCTGTCTTGGTTTTTTATTTGGTCTGAGTTCATACCATAAAAAAAATCTTCAATCACCAGTGACGATACATTATGCATTCTGGGCATTTTCACGACCAGGCTTGCTAATTCAATACCCTTATCCCCCCGGTTTGAGCTATTTTCACATAGCTTATGACGACGAGAGATCAGTGGCGTCCCAGATAACGGCCCCTGTACGTCGTAGGTTCAAACCAAGTGAGGTGCGTTACTTTGTGTAATTTATTTCATCAGCACTGCTCTCAAAATGGTGAAGGAAAACATCGTGAGGAACCCGGCATGTCCTAGAACCCAATCCGCACTGGGCCCTCGTAGTGAGAGGAGAAAAGAGAGGAGGCCTTAATACCAGCAGTGGGAACAGTATAGTGTGATTATGTCGACGAAAAATGAAGAGTATACTTCTCGATAAAATCAGGGATATAGTGATTGTTTATCAAATTGACTAATTTAAACTGTCCGTAAATATAACTCAATTCAAAATTGTTATTCATTGACAGTTATAATAATAGGTGCTATAACAAAAAAAATAATTGTCCGTCAAGTAGATTAGTAAAAAATATTGGACACGTATTTTTCTTTTTTTACGTAATCAAAAAATTACGACGATACATTGAGTTAAAATGTAGCATGAAGTTACCTTTTGTTGGTTGGCCTTTGTAGATATTATACTTAGTTGTGACGTAGCGAGGTCCACTCCCCAACTTCATTGCGTTTTATCTAAATATTTTTGTATTAATATGATAAAGCAAAAAATACGTGTCTAATATTTTATTATTTTCTGACTGACATTTTTTTTTTACACAGGCATCATCCCTTTTGGCTATAACACAGATAATTGACGTAGTGCCTCTATTTAATAAACTATTAATTTCCCTGAACGTATTAGACAGATCCCGTAACAGCACATCACAACAATGAAATCAAACACTAAGCTCTTAAAGATGTCACGAATTTAAATGTCGGAAATAATTACAGGCGCTTGAACAGTCTGAGACTAAAATCCTCACTTTGTAAGCGGATTCTAAAGGAATTAGACATACGACTCGTTGCTTTGAGTGTAGGATTTACTAGACTTAGTGTAGTTTGAGACTTCGTCAGGTACCTACCTACTGACTCCGAATGAGACTAGAATTTGTTGGGACAACGATAAAAAATCACTTAAAACTAGAATGAAAGTATAACTTTACATAATTACAAAATACCACTACGACACGACTCGTCAATAAGCCAATCTATCACATGAGAGGATACACAGAGGAAAAGTTATAAGTATGTGGCGGCATCCACATTGCCACATGCGAACTACGCATCAAGGACTGACGTTACACAAAATCCTGACGTCACACAAATTCTGCATCGCGCAATTATAGTTTACCGCGCGAACGACATATCGTCAGTGAAGTTCTAACAGTACGTACGTCAAAAATGGCTACTTTACAGGAGAGTGAAAAAACTGTATGAAATGAATGTAACTTACGCTTAAAGCCTTATTGCGTTTAATTAATAATACAAATGAACTCTGTGTTGATTTGAACCCGTGAAAATCCCAATAATCTTTTCCATTGAAGGAATTAATTATCCAATGAAATTCAAATCTCAAAACACTAATAAAATTACTTACGCACTGTTAGAACTTCACTGACGATATATAAGACTATCCGACAAATACACAACACCCGTCCTGGAGTTGGAGGATCCTCCCTTTTTTATAGAGGATGGAGTGAACTTTACACCCTTTTCCTCATACCTCTAAAGGTACACTAATATTTTGCCGGTTATGCAAGTCCCATGTAATAGGGGGGCAAGCATGTTGCCGTTATATTGTCATAATCGATACTCCCGGTCTGCTAGAATTATCTTATTCAAAAAAATAACACAGCCTGAAACACTCTCACATTAATGATGAAACAATCAACACCTCATTCATCAAAATCGTATCAGTTGTTTTTGAGGCATGATCGAACATACATACACACTTAAACTCAAAACAGTTCCTTTTCAAAACTCTTCTTTGCTGCAACAAACAAAGTCCACACTAACTGCAATGAACTAAACTGAATTAACTCCCCTACAACGTAATATCAGTTTCATTAGCTAAGCCGCTTCAACAGTAAGTTGTTCACGATAATTGAGGGCGCAACTTTACAATCTAAAGTATCTATTAGTTTCGGTCGGAGTATACCCAGCTAGTTTCAAGGCTCATACTTTCTGTTCTGCATGTTGGTTTACGGCGCTTGAACTCTGAAACTATTCATTGTACAAACAAATAATAGTTGAGAATACTTACATAAACAATAGGTAGATATCTAGTTTATTTATCTCCAATTTAAATTCATCGCAAAATGTGTTAAAAAGGAGATGCTGTCATAAAACTGTTTTTGGGCGCCAGTTTGCAATATGCTGGTTTGCAATATGGCGGCTCAAGCGGCAACGATAGGAAATAGCAGGTAGCGGATAAAACACACTAGTTTATGCAGTGAACTAAACTTACATACATAACTAAGTCCTACAACACATCAGTTTCATTAGCTAAGCCGCCTTTGAAATAATTTACACAAAGTAAAACGCCTGTCCGGGTTCGAACATACAACCTGCACTGCCGTAACCACTGGGATACCACTGCTTCTTGGCTACAACAAAAAATTCCCCAACATAAAGCTTAAGTAAACGATACCACCTCAAAATTTACTGTAGCAATGGCCTATGACTCGACCAAAGTAAAGCTTTTACAAGTACCAAAAGGCGAGCTTCACCAATAGGTATACCATTTAGCTCTTCATATTACACCCATTACGCGAATGCAAACCGCATGTTGTGACCGCAAATATCCGAACATATCCGAAATATCCGCCACTAGGATATACACGGCCGGCTTGCTAATTGATTTTAATTTAATTCGAGGCAGCGATTTTTTAAACGTTGCAAAATATTTTACTCGTACCCAAATTGGGCTAAATGAAAACGTTGCATGGATTAACAAGATGAATTACGGTTTATATATTGGTAGGAATATTTTTTTTATACATTACTAGCTTTTGTCCGCGGCTTTGCCCGCGTGGATGTCGGAAAATTTCTCACAGGAACGTACCACCAGGATTTCATACCTAATAGCTGAGGTAAAGGTCATTGACTCCTACCGCTACTCCCGCGTTGCCGTCAACCATAATTACATAATTACTATGTTACGCGTAATTTTGAATCTGTGATATCTTTTAAACTATTCATTTAAATGATATGATGTCACGGCGTATTTTAATCTAAATTAAATGTAGAATTGAAATAACATATTTTATTGGACATTAATTATAATACCGATCAAAGTAGCTTAGGAAATAATAATATTTTTTTTATATAATAAAAATATTTTTATATAATATATATAATAAATCTGAAAGATAAAAAAGGTTATTGTGAGTTATCCTTAGAAGATGAACAATCCTGTAGAACATAAATTGTATGTATCTCACACGGTTTACAATGCTCCCAGTCGGCATGTATTTTTTCGATATCTTCAACAATAATATCGCGACTAGTTGAACTCAGCGCTTCTCCATGAATACAACCAAAGTTTGGAACTCACTGCCAACTTATTGCTTCTTAAGTTAGAAACATTCGTTTGCTCAAGTACGTAAATAACGCAATGAATGTTGTTGAACTGTCCAATTTTTCGACTTCCATCAACGTTAGCGCTGATAAAAGAGTGTCACTGGCTCTCGGGATTCATTAGTTACTTTACTAATAATTGTTACAAAAATGTTATGTTAAAAAATAATAGCATAGCTAAAGCCGTGTTTGGCATGATCTATTTTCTCATGGTAAGTCCTTGTCGATACGACACAACATGAAGAATGTGTACATATAGTCAGAATATGTACATTACTGTACATAATATCTAAAACTGGTCGATACAATTTCGACACAGTCCCCAAAACTAAGCTATCGTATATTCTGTTCATTATCACGAACAATACATTGAATGGTATCTCGACAGAGTAGGCAGCCATTATTAATGCTAACGCAGGCCACTCGCGTTCATTGAACGGTTCATGATGGACCGATAAATATACCACTTTGGATACTACCACAGTGTACTGCGTTGTCTAGCGAAACATAACATCGCACCTTTATTCCTCGTAAAGGTTTATTTTTTACAGGTGTATTTTTAACCGACTTCAAAAAAGGAGGAGGTTCTCAGTTCGTCAGAATCTTATTTTTATTTTTTTATGTCTTCATCGTCTACCTACCCTTTTCCCAACAATTTTGAGGTCGGCTTCCAGTCTAACCAGATGCAGCTGAATACTGCCTATCTGGCCTCCACAACCTAGTTACTAGTTAACATGATACCCCTTGGTAAGACTGGTTGTCAGACTTTTGGGCTTTTAACTACCAGTAACGACTGTCAAAGATCTAGTCCGTCCGAGGCACGGAGGGGTCTTGGTATGTTAAGATGGCCACCCATCCACGGTCCAACCACGGCAAGCGAAGCTTAACCTGATCGATCGACCCGTGCGGCTGTTATTACTTAGCCACAAAGCCCCTCCTTCTTTTTTTTTAAATGTATGTTCCCATAATGTTCCCCTATTACTCGAAGACGGCTGGACCGATTTTGAAAATTATTATTTGTTTGAAACGGTATACTTCTCAGGTGGTTCCATTGTCATCAAGTCAGGATCGCATGATGGATTCCTGGAGAAATCATGGGAAATCTTCAAATGATAAATACACACATTTTTATTTTTTTATCGTGGGAAATATCAAATAGCTTCTCCCGCTCTGGGCGGAGCGGAAGGGGAGTGTCAGACTTTTCCTGATTAAAACCCACCCGTGTTCCTTCCGTTGCATGTGTGCCGGGGCCGCGATATCCCTTTCGGACAAACTCGCAACCCTGCCAGGTTATAGACACACCTAAAAGGTAGTTTCGTATGGAGAAGAATAAAAATTGAAAAGGCAAAAACTCCATTGTTCTTTCTATTTTTTTAAATGTTTTACAATATTTACACACATTTTGTCACATGTCTTAAAATTTTTGGTTCTAGGACATGCCGGTTTCCGCACGATGTTTTTCATCACCGTTTTGAGTAACAGGTAGGTACATGGTGCTCACAATATATTTTTGCCCATCTAATAATTTTAACAGACCTATATACTCTAAAATACATTAGACTGACTGTGCAAAAGTGCAGTTTAATTTTGCCAACGACACGAAAGGACAGCTTTATGTAAAGCAAAATCAAAATTGGTAATCGCAGATGTCGGACGGGCAAGCACTAGGTGCCTCATAAGTTTTAGCTGCATCAATATTTTAGCTTCTTAGGTAAAAGGAATATTCAAATTTTCCGAGCAGCTGCAGTTCTCTATAACATATGAGCGTCCGGGTATATAACCCGGACGCTCATATGTTATAGAGAACTGACTGGTACCACTAATAGCAATATTAGGGCATTCACAAACGCTGTTTTAAGGCATCGGTTATCTTATGCTATTTGTCAATTTAAATTAGCAAAATGACAAGTGTAGGTTGAGAATCAGAAGGTAAAAAATCCGAGTTCTATTTCAAATGGCTCTCCTATAATAAGAGCACATATAAAACGAAAAGCTATCCCTTTTTTTCTGTGAAAAATACAAATATTGACACTGCTACTTTTAAGATAGTTAATTGACTCAGGCGTGTCTTTGCGGAAATCATTATAAAATATAATAGACGACGTATGTTTAGTAACCTAATCCGCTTAACTGTTCTTAAAGAGTCATAAAGAACCCTGTAAGAAATCGACACGTGTTTCACCTCTCAACGAGGCATCCTCAGGATGACGATTGACTAGTTGCGAACCCGGACCCGACGTGTTGACACGTCAAGCATCGAGAGCAGAGTGAGCCACTTCGCCGCTACTTTTCCACATCAAATAAGTTGACATAAAATTATTCAAAACGTTAATTTTAGCATTTGAAATAGCTAAGAGTGAATATTCTTTGAATTCTACTTCTGTTCCAATTTTAATCAAATATAGGTATGTAAAGATGGTCACCCATCCACGGACCAACCCCGGCAAGCGTAGCTTAACCTGATGCATCGACCCATGCGGCTGTTATTACTTAGCCAGCTCCTCAAGGGCAATGAGGACTGCTGACGATGAAAAACCCGAAGTGGCCGTATGTATCCTGATAATTTCATCAATATTTCAACTAGAATCAATTAACTAAAACCATACCGCATCGCTTTCAATCCACTCAGACAATGCATCACTTATGATTGATAATGACGGCGCTGTCACCTCCAATAACCGAAATATCCGAATATATCCGCCGCGGATATCTGTCGTCCCTTATTAATGGCCGCCAAATAATTAAGCTGTTGTTGCTACGGATATTTTCGGTGAGTGATGACGGTGGGATAGTGGGATTAATGCAAAATAATGTTTTTATAATATATGAGTTTATGTATTTATTTTCTCTCATAATGGTTTTGCACTTAACAGTTTTGAACTATATAAATTCAAATTGTGATAGCTGGTGTCTGATGTAGGTTTACGAAAAACCTGTGTTACAGGTCACCAGGCCCCACTTAGTGGGCTCATACAAATTATAAGGCAGGTAACGTGTATTTCTACTACATAATTCAAACAAATTAATGAATGAAACGTAACCATTTCATTCATTCATCACATCATTTTCATTTCTCATTTTTTCATTTAATTTTTTTCATCTTTTTGTGCGTAGCAAAAATATCCTGAGCGATAGCCGGATATGACGCATGATATGACGGATTTTCCCCTTGCTCTCATTGTGTTTATGTCCTTGATTTTTTTATCCTTTATATTATGCGTCACATTAAGTGCAAATAAATGTATTTTTTTCCTTCGTTGATTTAAAAAGGAGGAAAGTACATTGTGGATGCTGTATTTATTTTGTATATTATTATAGCATTTATTTCAGGCTACGCCCATAGTGTTAGTAACAATGGTCTTAAAAACTAATGTTAGTAGACATACAAGTTTTATTCATTGTGGAGTTTTTCCAATAACGCAGCATCGGAGACTCCCATCTATCTGCGAATAAATTCAAGATAGTGTTGGTGCCGCCATGATCGTCTTCGTGGCGGTACTAACACTATCTTGCAAGCAGAGAAGCGCTTCTTTTACGTATGATGGCCACAAAACCATCTATATGTCTTCCCGCAAACATCTTTGACGCGCTACATCGCCATGGCAGCCCCAACAGTATCCTGAGTGCGTTATTATACTGGACACGTAGATCGCTATAAGTACGCAAACTATAACTGTTCCATAGGCTACACGTGTGAAATGACAATTAAAAAGATTTAAACAAAGTAATCTTGACCGCCTCTGTACATCGCGCAAACCTGCGCGCCAGCATGTTGCAGCGTACCGACAGCGATCTACGTTCCCTGTCAATGTCCTTGTTATCGTTCAAATCGTCGGCGGTCAGTATTATTCTATCTATGGTTTTTTCTGATGATTTTTTTCACAGAAGTTAAAAAGCTAAGCGTAGAAGAGCCAAATCCGAATGTTGTCTGTGTAAATTGTTTTGCTTATTTTATTTATTACAAACTGTTATTTGAAAAACGCCAATAATATGTTTATTCACTTTTAAAAGTTCTTAGAAACAGCCTGAAAAACCAATCACCTTCATTTTTTATTTGCATATATCTGACCCGACAGACGCTTTCATGTCAAAATTTCAATATGGTCTTGAGTTCATAGAAAATATCAAAGATGAAAGCTCTTTTAGTTTTTCCCGAATTTTCCAATGTCTCGGGCATCTTTTCCTATTTTTGTTTCCATTATAACCTAAGTCGTACTATTATGAACATTTTAAAACAAAAAAATTGCCAAATCGGTCGAGCCATTCTCAAATGATGCCCTAACCAACGAACAGCATTTCATTTTTATTTTTATAAAGATGTGAGATATTAAAACGGACCATAAAAAGAGAATACACATAATTATCGAACCTACAAAGCGGATTTACCTCTGGTTCAAATATCCGCACATATCCGCATATCCACATATCCGAAAGGTCTGGCCATATTAATTGCTTTTAATTAAACCGAGCGAGATTTCTTTGATGTTCGCTTCTATTTTCCAATATCCGCTTAATTAAGACCTGGATATACGATATATCGGGATGATATATTCATTCTGTAGCAATAGGCTATTATGCATGCAGTATCATTAAGCTGGACTGTGGATTCGGAGCTTCGTAATTGTTTTTTTAAACCTCATTTGGACCGGTAGAGTCTTTTAATTCTTAAACGAAACAGACAAATAAAATAGAGGACGTTTTTTTTGAAAACAGTACCAAATTTTCAAAGTCAGTAAATATTATCTAAACTCTGTATCTCTTCTCTGCATGAACTTGTAAATAACTACATCCATCTGTTATCATCTCAATCAATCTGACTAGCCTTTTCCCAATTATGTTGGGCTCGGCTTCCAGTCTAACTGGATGCAGCTGAATACCAGTATTTTACATGGAGCGACTGCCTATCTGACCGCCACAACCCAGTAACTGTGTAATACGATACCCTTTGGTAAGACTGGTGTCAGGCTTTCGGGCTTCTGACGACTCGTAACGACTGTCAAAGATCCACGAATGACAGCCGGGACCAACGGCTTAACGTGCTTTCCGAGGCACGGAGGAGTCTCGGTATGTGCAGATGGTCACCCATCCACTGACCAACCCCAGCAAGCGTACATCCATCTGTTATTATCTATTCATTTCTAAAAGTCAAATCCAGTCCTACATACACATTTTTCCAAAGTTCCAACATTTCTACCTAACCCAAAAACCCTTACATGAAGACCTCAGCATCAAGTCGGCCATAACTTTGATACCACTTAATAGGGGTGCGAAGTGGTAATAAAATAAACGCCACCCCCTACACGCCCCAGTTCTCGGTAGGGGTAGATACTCGAACGGGGTGTAACCACGAAAAAGATAATCTACAGAAGGCCACCTTCGTACGATAAGCGAAAATCGCAAGCACACATTGACGCATACGTACGGTAATCTCAAACTATCGCAAACAAATGCTAGTCGAGAGCACGCGACCGCGCATCAGTGGCAATACTTGCACTACGAAAATCATCCTTACAAGAAAGACATAAAGGCGCAGTCATTGTCAAATTGTTACCAATGTTATGAGGTCACTGCTCGTGAAGCATGTCTATCATTTACCTAGCCTTTTCCCAACTATGCAGGGGTCGACTTCCAGCCTAACCGAATGCAGTTGCCTATCAGTATTTAACATGGAGTGACTGCCTATCTATCCTCGACAAACCAGTTACTTGGTAACACGATACCCCTTGGTAAGACTGGTTGTCAGAATTTTGGGCTTCTCACTACCCGTAACGACTGTGAAAGATCTATGAATAACAGCTGGGACCATCGGTTTAACATGCTTTCCGAGGCACGGAGGGGTCTCGGTATGTATCTACCTAATGGATGGTCACCCATCCACGGACTGACCTCGGCAAGCGTAACTTAACCTTCAAACCATGCGGCTGTTAATTATTTAGCTTTGTGTCTATTTGTGCGTGCGTTTTCGGTTGTTGTATGAAGTTGGCCTTTTGTACATACCTATCTATTGTGTGGTAACGCTGGACCGAAGATTTGAAGGGTTTGTATCATCCCTGTGTGTGGTCGACGTTGGTATGTGCGTGTGATTTGGACCCGATTTAGACATGAGTGATGATAAAATACAGGGTGTGGTTTTCCAATGACTTGCTTATTGTGGAGCCGGTTTCTGATGGCCTGTTTGTTTTTTTTTTTGTCAAAAAGTATGTATGGTATGTGTTTGTCTATGAAATACCTTCCGTAGTCGACACGTCGTCACCGTCTTTGACAGTTACGGGCGAGCGACAGACGACACGTGTAGCCCAACCGCAGACCAGTGTGCCTAAAACGGCTACATCAAGCAATTCCTCTAAAAGCAATTAATTTTCTGAATTCCCAGCAATTCCTCCATGGTGACACATATTATAGCTGAATTATATTCAATTCATATCAGAATCTTCTTATGGTGTAAATATTGCCCATGAAAAAAATGAAGACCGTCATTTTACCGAATAATTTTTCTTTATAGTTTTTATTAATTAAATAAGATTTTTATTTCTAGTTTAAATGTTATTTCAATATAATATACTTAAAGTTGTCAAACAGATGAATTGCGTTTAATATGAATTGAACGCAGATAATATTATGAATTGTCAGTTTGTGACAGTTTGTGTTTTATTCATAATATTAGCTCATTAAGATTCTGCCAAAGCGGCCGTTTTAAGCCCCCAGTAGTGACCCCAACGCTCGAGCGATAACACGTTTTTCTATTTTCGCTCTACCAACTGGAATACGGGCTGCTGCCGACTGCGATCGGGTTCGGAATCATGAATGCAGCGACATGTCGCCACGACCGCGACGTGTCGCCGCGACATGTCGTCGCGACACGTTGCCACCTGCTGACGGCTACGGAATGGTACCTTTAACAAGACTCAAGATTTTAGAATCGTTGTCTGAAATCTTAGGTAGATACACATGGCTACATATCAAGCTACACGTTTCCAATATAAGCTGATCTCGAATTGTATCGGATTTCCGTATAATGCGAGGTCAGCTTATACTGGAAATTTATTGTTTGATATGTAACCGAGTGTACGGAACCCTTTTTCCAGTAGACTGAGCTAACATTATTTTATCCCTACCTATATCTAATCTATTACCTAGTATTTGCTTTGGCAGTAATTGCATTTGGTTTCCAATTTTGCCCATAGAGACTCCATGTTAGGAATTCGTACCTATAGGTGGCCGTTTGACCTCCAAATTCAATCATTGCCAGTGGGACCTATACAGAATACATACCTACAGAATACTTTGTGGATCTATCCTTTACGAAATAATATCTAAATTCTTTTTGACATAGCCTCAATCATCTACCTAACCTTTTTCCCTATCAATATAGAGGTCAGCTTCCAGTCTAACCGGACGCTGTTGAATACCACTATTTTACATGAAGAGACTGCCTATCTGACCTCCACAGAGAGAAAGTCCTCCTCCTTCCAGTTGCAGCGTAACACGATACCCCTTGGTAAGACTGGTTGTCAGACTTTCGGGCTTCTGATTCTCAAAGATCTATGTTAGACAGCCGAGCCGGTATCAACGGTTTAACGTTATTTCCGAGGCATGGAGGGATCTCGGTATGTAATGGTTGCTCACCCATCCACGGCCCGACCTCGGCAAGCGTTTCTTAACCTTGAAGATCGACCTGTGCAACTGTTATCATTAAGTCATCAGCTCCATTTTCTGACATTGCCTAAACTAAGATGAAAAGTATTGCTATCACTTTCTGACATGTAAAGCACGAAAGAGATGAAAGAAATTGAAAGCTGTCAAACCAATTAACATTAAACTTTAGCGTGCTCTAAGCGGTATTTAATGGTATGTCGTTTAAACCGTTTTGGAAAGTTGCCAATTTATTCTTAAATCCTCATTATGTTTTGATTTTTGCAAGGCTGATAAAGCAACCGGTTAATTGTTCTATAGCCAAATCTTTTGATATTTAACACTAACATTGTAAAGATTGTACGTTGAAAGAAGATTCGACCAAAGACTAAAGGCAATGGCGCACTGACGGCCTGGCTGCGCGACCCAGCCGCAAGGGTCGCGACCAAGCAACGCAGCCGAAACCTCTACCATCGTCAGTTGCAAATACAGCGCGCACAAATCACGCTGTAGTTTCACAACACGTCCGACTACTACGGCTAGTGCGCGCAAACTGGTGTATTAGGCATGTGTAACTCTTGACGAAACTGACTCACTGATCTCGATCATTAAAGTGTTTCAAAAGATTGGTTCAGTAACAACGTTTCAAACGCATCATTTGAATCTAAATCATTACTATGTGTCTGTGTCTTTCCGCGCGACAGTCGCTTGCGAGGCGACTGAGAAGTAGAGATGGGATTTAACAGGATAATTATGTTAACAGGTTACTTGTTCCTAGGCTCTGAAATTACCTGTTACTTTTAACAGGGAAATTTCCTTCTTAAGGTAACTGATTAGATAGAATAATTCATACGTATTTGTTACCAGAAGTTTGTAATAATAACTCCCCAACCACTTTTATTAACAGTTTTTTTTTTGGTAGGCCATCTCGTTGCTGACTTCTGAAACCATGACTACTTTTTGTTTTTTTGGTTTCTTTTCCGAATCCGATAAATAAATGAGGTTTTAATTAACAATTACGTTGGTTTATGTTTAAATTGAATTGTTTCGTTTGATTAGACAAACGAAACGACAATTTAAATTTTGCTTTGTACATATTTTTTAACAGAATGGTGACTGAAAATCTTTCCTTAATTCGTGTTTTGCTGCAATAAAGTGGCAACTGGATAGTGACGTAAGCATGTGTCACTCCCGGAATGCCAGACCTTGGTTTATTAGACCATGGTGTATATCTACAATTCAATTTGATGGGCTTCATGAAAGATGAGGGACAATACCCGTTTCGCCTTCTAGTCTGACTCAATCTGTAAAAAAACATAGCCCAATATTTTTGACAATTTTTGAAATTGATTGTCCCTGCTATGAGATTGCGAATTGAATCTGAACGTTTTTTAAGCAGAAGAATTGGCCTTTAGGACTCGGTTTAACACTTTGAGGGACACAAAACGCCCATAGGCGAAATAAAATTATAGTACATTACTGCCACCTCCTGCAAAACGGGCATTGATTGACAAACGTGAATTGAGTCTTTTCTCAAATAATGCGCGGAAATTCAAACTAAGTAAATTAATTATAAATTCCAGAATCAATGACGAACAACAATCATTTTTCACGCGCTAATATATTCATTTGTTTCTTATTTACTTTAAACAGCTCTATTTGCAAACCAAATCGAAATTTCCATAAAATCTTTCATAAGTTACCTCCTTAGTTGCCATGTGCTGAAGTAAAAAAGTTCGTTCCATTTTTTAATTACAAGACAGTTATGAGCAATTCATGGCCGCTAAACACGACAGATATGGATTTCCATACTAATATTGCCGGCCGCCTGCTCCCATGAATTGATCAGTACTGCGATTTAGATTTATCTCGAAGAAGGATGTCAAAATAATGCTCAAATTTCCAAGCATGTTTGAGAGAAAGCTTCTATTGTGTCTCGTTCAGTATCCTTCAACCGATTAACTTAATATGGCAGCTCTAATTCTATCCTATCTCTTTCATATTATATTGAAATGTAAAAGACAACAACATTAAATAGATAATACTTTTTCTTTTTTCCCTTACTCAATCTTGCCAATAATCTCAATTCATTACATCTTCTAAATCGTAGCTGTATCAGAAAAGTATCGTATCGATCGACAATACGTCCGTGCGTCCGGCGGACAGCCGACAGGAGTACGGTTCGCGACCGAGGAACTGTCGATATGCTGAGAGCCGGATTGCGTACGATAAATTACGGTTATTGAGTCGCCAGTTCTGGCGGTAGAGGTTAAGTCTGATTGGTTGGAAAATGGATTGGAAGATTGGAAAGAAAATAAGTAAATAAAAACTTGGGAGTAGCCTTTGGAGTCTGTAAAGCGGTGTAAGTAATTAATTTATTACCTAACTGATTTTTATATTTATTGAGCAAGATATTTAATGGGATTGAGACACAATGAAGTAGGCATTCCACCTGATAGTAAGGTCTAGATTCACAGACCGCACTTTGATATACTTTGGTAAGTAAGCGTTTCATACGAATCTGAACTTTATTCGTATATCATTAATGTTATGTATATTATACATATCTCTCAAAGATACGTCTAACGCGGATATAAAGTTGTAATTACGCAATATTGTCTTTGGTCCGTCGCCTTGACATCAACCAATGAACAACATTGTTTTTATTTTTTATTTATTGGTTGAATACGAGGCCTTTGGCTACTTTAGTATGTGTGTATTTTATGTCTTTTTGTCTTTATATGTGCGTTTTGTTTGTGCAGAATATTTTTTTTTCTTTTCTATAATGTAACGCTTTACTGGTAGTGAGGAACCTAAAAGTCTGACAGTCAGTTTACCATGGGGTATCGTGTTACTCAGTAACTAGGTTGTGGAGGTCAGAACAGTCGCTCCATGTAAAATTCTGGTATTCAGCTGCATCCGGTTAGACCCCAGCATAGTTGGGAAAAGTTAGGTACCTAACCAATACGGTCTTGTTATCAGGTTCACGTTTGGATATTTATCATATTACGGTGGTTACAGAGACGCGATGCTAATCTTCTTACGACATCTAGGAAAGATAGAATAACTTTTACGTAAGTGAAAATGATTGGATTAGGTTTTTACGTAAAATGAAAGTAGTTACGAGTACCTTCAGGCGAATCTTTGAAGTTTTTTTAATGATATAACGTAATTTTGATAAGGGATTTAAGTAGAAACTGAAACTGAAAATAAAAGAGAAAAGTGTACAAAGGAGAGCTGAGTTTGAATTTCAAAGAAAAGCAATCATGTTTTTTTTCTTTTTATTATTGAAAAATAAAGCACGTAAAATATTTCAGGCTTTATTTTATGAACCTGATGTTAAAAGTCACCCTGTATTATTCCCGTAATCAATGAAGAAGTAATGCTTTTTAATCAAATATGGCCGACTTGCTGTACCTTCCTGCACAAAATAAAACACAGGAAATACCTAGCGTATTACACCCAAATCAATTTTATATGACAAAACAACCATACATTTTTAGGGGTATGAGGAACAAGGTGTAAAGTTCTCTCATCCCCCATAGAAAAGGGAGGATCCTCCGACCAGACGGGTGTCGTGTCTGGCGGGCATCTGCCCCAGAGGTTGAAGTTGGGAGATTGTGTATATATCCATCGCGCGGTAAACTCTAATTGCGCGATGCAAGACTTGAGTGACGTCAGGATGTTGTGTGACGTCAGGTCTTTGATGCGTAGTTCGCATGTGGCGATTGTCGATGCCGCCACACATTTAATAACATAACCTAGAAATTTTCAAACTTCCACACAATATATTTCGAATACGTCTCCCCATGTTACATATTGGATTTCAAGCCCGCTGTTTCATCGATACTTTCTAGATATCTGTCTAGACCCGCAGCTAAGCGTCTCCAGACGAAAATATATAACTTTTTAATGTGAAACTTACGTGCGAACGAAGAATAATGTCTTTTCATTCTGATGGTGGAATAATAGAAAAGTATAAAGTAACAGCTGGCTGGTAGGTCGTTTGAGTAAGGAGTTTTTAGTTGAAAGTTGTGTGGATATGTATTGCCCTTAGTATTGCCAGTGCCAAATGACGTTTGCTGTCAAAGACTTATGTAAATCAGTGTAAATCGGAGACTCTGATCGTTTCAAAATTAGAACATAGGAAGACAGTATGCTGAGAGATGATTTTCTAGGTCTGTGATTAGTGTCTGTAAACATGAGTAATAGACTCAGAGTAATAACTAAAGCAATAGAGTAGGTCAAATGAGGGACAATTGAAAAAAAAACTTTTAAGATTAGATAATGATTTCGAGTTCAATATTATGCAAAAAGACCATTTAAAAAAATGACGTTTGTATATTGTTTCAGGATAGATTCTTTGTACAGCCAGATAATAATCCAGTACAATGCGCCATTAATTATTATTATAAAATCTTAATTGAGATTCAAATGTGACCAATATACATTTTGTATGTGGAAGCATAAATTCAAACGGTCCAGCGCGTTGCAGCCGAGTTCACAAGGCCATCTATTGTTCCTGAAAAAGAGCCTTCAGTATGCGCACAATAGGCAGGGCACGGGCAGTAACCTACAAAATAAAAATCTTATATTCACTGATATTATTTGCACATTATTCGTGAGCAGTGGTGGCACAGTGGTGGAGTTGTAGGTTCGAACCCAGGCAGGCGCTCTTTTAAGAGTGGCTAGAGAGGCGCCACGGCGTCCTCACCTTCCGCCTGACGCAGGTCCTCACCGGACCGTTGAGTCGTATTTGTTTCGGAAGGTTCCTGTTCCGCATAAGGTGGGAGGAAACGCCCGGGTGTCACCACTGTGTGGATCGCCCGGAGGACACGGTGGAGCATACGGTGGAGGTCTGCCCGACTTGGGCGGAGCACCACCGTGTCCTCACGGAGGCGATCGGCGGCGGCGATCTCCCGCGTCCGGCCCTGGTTCAGGCCATGGTTCGGATTGAGAGTGCATGTGAGGCCGTCACTTCCTTCTGCGAAGCAGTAATGCTCGCGAAGGAGGAGGCGGAACGCGCGAGGGAGAGGCAAGATTCGCGCCCTTGTCACCACAGGAGACGCCCCGGGCGTTGGGAGTCGCGAGCCGACTTCCGGCTACCGTAGGCGCGGGCTTGCGGACGGTGAGCTTTGGGTAGCTCACCGTCCGATAAGGACCAGGCCCGGGTCGACGGCGCGTTTGTTCCACGCGCGCCTCAAAAAGATGTTAGCACCAACTGACGAGGTCCGTAAGGGCTAATGCCTGCCACGGTTGCGAGTCTGTCCGAAAGGGATATCGCGGCCCCGGCACACAAGCCACGGAAGGAACACGGGTGGGTTTTAGTCAGTAAAAGTTTGACTCGCCCCGCTCCGGCCAGAGCGGGAGAAGTTATTTGATAATTTTCGACCCTCAAAAAAAAAAAAAGAAAGACAGGCGCTGTACTTTGTGTACAAATAATTTCATCACCACTGCTCTCAAAACGGTGAAGAAAAACATCGTGAGGAAACCGGCATGTCCTAGAACCAAAAATTCGAAGACATGTGACATCTACCAACCCGCACTGGGCCCGTGAGGTGGATTACAGCCCACTCCCTCTCAGAAAGAGGAGGCCTGAGTCCCTGCAGTGGGAACAGTATAGGCTAATCATTGACAGACAACGCACAACCTGAACCACTGGATCTCAAAGCATAAAAATTTGCACAAGATTTCCTTACTTAGGTAGGTGCATAAAGGAAGGAGTTTCGAAAATTCATTCCCTAAAGGGGTTAAATAGGGGATGAAAGTTGGTATGGAAGTTCGTTAGTTTTTAGTTAGAAACGTGGAAGTTGGTACTTAGACTTTAAGTAAAAGTTTGTTGAATAGTCGACTCGAGGAAACTGTTACGGTTCCTCAGTCTGCCCCTTGGTTTCGTTACGTCGTAGAGTGTATGACGTATGTCTTTCATCTGCTTCAGCTTGTCAGAAGCACAGGCAATGTTCCTTTGAACCTCACTTCTTGTCGTGCTCTCTGTGTTAAAACACCTGCACTATGGAAGACCTTTGGGAGAACAACGCTAACGCTGTCGAAGAAGCCGAATTCTGGTCGAAACGTATATAAAAAAAGAAAATAAAAGAGAATCATCGAAACGACAAACATGAAGATGAATCATATTTTTTTTGGAAACTTAGGGGGTGCTAAGGCTCCTGAGAAGTAGCTGATAGAAAATCCCATCAGGCGCATGGATTGTAGGTACAGAGTAGTACGTACAGAAGTACAGCTCCATAGACCGAGGGAAAACGCACGCACACATAGACACGCTTCACTTACAGCGAGTGCAGGTGCACTCGCGACCGGCATTTGTTTGAGATCGCCGTACGTACGCGTCTCTGTGTGCGTGCGTAATCGCTCGTTGTACGAGTATATATCCTAAGATCCGCAGAGGAATGCCCTTCATCTGTTTATTGAATGAAAAGTATTTTATACCTATCAAAAGTATGTTAAAAAATATATCACAAGTAGTTGGTAAAAAAAATCCTAGCTACGATTAACAAAAAATTCAAAAATGTTTATTTTTTTATTGCACACATTCGTTTAACGATTAATTCATTTTTGTAACAAATTTAATTTAATTTATTTTGTAACTTTTTAAGAGCTTTTTTAAAAAAAAGCTCTTAAAAAGCACTATCCACTGATATATCAGTTATGGCTATTGGGCGCCAAGAACATTCCGAAACTTAGGTGGCCAAGTAGTCCCCTATTTAGGTCATTAAGTCTGAATTGACTAACAATTGGCAAAAGTCGAGTTAGTAGCAAAGGTTCTCCTTGAAACGCTCTTTCAATTAATGTATAACTTGTAATGTATAAAAAAGAGTTATTTTTATTTTTAAATAATCACAGTCTGGCCTGGATTTTTTTGCCACCCCACTCGCTATATTCTTTACTATTAAACGAGCAATATTTGTATATATAAATTTGTAATCACGTTCTCGAAAACGGCTCTTACGATTTCGATGAATATAGGGCTTCACGGGGGCGACAAATTGATCTAGCTGAGTCTCATATTTTGGGAAAATTCGTTTTGTCCGTTTTTTCACACGAGCAGAGCTCGTCGTCCAAAGTTTAGAACAAGATGGCTACCATACAATAATGACATTGCAGCGTGGAATTAGTAAGTACCGACTATCATGGCAGCATGGAATTAGTAAATACCTACTCAAACTCAAACTCAAAGCATTTATTTCAAATAAACCAATTACAGGCACTTTTGAATTGTCAAGGGGTCGGTCAGTCAGAAAAATGAAGCTAGATGCCCATTCCAAAGCGTAGTAGGTACCTATGGAGAAGAACGGGCAAGAAACTCCACGGACACTCTTTTAAATCATAATTATGGTTACAAAATATTGGTTACATCATTCATGTTGAAGTTATACATGTGAGAACGATGCAAAAATTTAAAAGCGTCCGTAACAAAAATAAAAATTCAAAAATTAAATTAAATTATAATAAGCCGTGGTAGCTAAGAGATGACCAGTCCCTACTGACGGCGCCCGTTCACGAACATGACGCATGGATTAGCACCATTCAGCTCAACCATTTTGAAGGGAGCTAAATGATCCAACACACGCGCCACCGTCAGCGAGACATTAGAGTGAGCATGACATACTCTCAGCCGCCAAGGCACATTCAAGTCAATGAAAGACATACCCAGTACCTACTATCATGGGACCATGGAATTAGTATCTACTATACATGGAATTACTATGAACTACCCTATACTATTAAATGAGCATTCTCTATTTTCACCAGAGCAAAGCTCGATTACTCAGGTACTATTTTCTAACATTCTAAATTCGATTTAAAACACTTTTCATCCATTGAACAGATGGGTGAAGGACGTTCCTCTGCGTATCCTCTACTAATAGAGCCGTCCTTCTGTAGGCACTATTCTGTGGCAGTAGCATTTAAGATAAATTGAATTAGTTGTAGGTATCTCAATAAGGAGTAATGGATTCGTTGTTTATGCAGAACGCGTCGTGGGTCTAGACTGTGGTCGCGGGCGTGACTGCTGGCTCAGTAGCCTAAGTGTTATTGAGTTTTTTATTATATGTACTAGCTTTTACTCCTAACACAAGCAATTCCTTGCTTATAAGGTGATCTCCAATAACAATGTATAGAAATGAAAAAAATAAAAGAAAGAAAAAAAATAAAAAATAAGAAAGAAATAAAGAAAAAGCTGCTGAAAGATTACTATCACTTCTAGTTTGTTTGTATTTTGTGTTTCACGAACTGTGTCCAAATAAACGTTTTCTTTCTTTCTTTATTTTCTTTAAATGAATCAATCTGCCTAGCCTTTTCCCAACTATGTTGGGGTCGGCTTCCAGTCTAACCGGATGCAGCTGAATACCAGTATTATACATGGAGCGACTACCTATCTGACCTCCACAACCCAGTAACTAGGTAATACGATAGCCCTTGGTAAGACTGGTGTCAGACTTTCGGGCTTCTGACGACTCGTAACGACTGTCAAAGATCCACGAATGACAGTCGGGACCAACGGCTTAACGTGCTTTCCGAGGCACGGAGGATTCTTGGTATGTAAAGATGGTCACCCATCCACTGACCAACCCCGGCAAGCGTAGCTTAACCTGATGGATCGACCAGTGCGGCTGTTGTTACTTAGCCACGAGCTCCTCTTCAAAACAACTCTTCGAGCTCATCTTTATTTTCTTTAAATGCCCTTTGAAATTGAAATAAACATTTTTTTTTACCACAACTTCGCCCACCTGGTTCTCGGAAATTATTCAACGGGAACGTATCTATTACGAGGATAAAAAGTATTTCATGTCCTTGCCAAAGTCATGGTCTACCTGTGTGCTAAATTTAGAAAAGGTAACAGACAGAATCAAAACTGATGGGCCATGATGACGGACGTCGCCACAAGAGCAGGCCTAGAAAGCGCTGGCGCGACGATTTGGACTCGTTCCTGACCAATTGGCCGGAGAAAGCACAACACAAGGAAGTCTGGAAAAATATGGGGGAGACCTCTGCCCAGCAGTGGAACAATATAGGTTAGCAAAAAAAAAAAAAAAACAGACAAAGATATAGGTGCTTTCGCATTTCTAACTACCATTCGCTATTTTCAATATTTTTTTGAGCTTCTTCCCGCGAAGTCGCCGCGTTTAATTTTGGCCCCCGACCCATCGTCTCGCATCGCCCACCACATTATTTTCAATAACTCTATTGGCTTACGCGGCGCACGCCAGTAAAACTCCTAGTCGGCATGATTTTTTCCGACATCTTCAACAATCATCGTCATATTTCAGCCAATTTACACAAAACAATAATGAATTTTACACCTAAACCTTCCTCATGAATCACTCCGTCTATTTGAGAAAACCGTATGAAAATCCGTTTGGTAGTTTTTGAGTATATCGCGTTCAGACAGACAGACAGAAGCGGCGGGGGTCTTGTTTTATTATACGTAGTGATAGTGATTAAGTATGCATTAGGAATTTCTTATTAGCGGTTAGGAGTCTACGATTCGTGCCTTTGTTAATGCCAATAGGCTCGCTCTTTGTACATGGGACTCACGTGAAATGTGGGTGTACAATACCTACGCATACACTTTCGAGGAATGTATTACGTTGTGAATGTTGGTACTATGTATATTAGATGAGTATTGTTCTAAGCTAAGTTCAGGGCTAACATAATGTGGTTTTCCATCGACACGCTAAAGTAGGTAGTTAATTGATCTGCAAATGTTGAGTTGAATGGTGCTGCTCCATGCGTCATTTTCGTAAACGCGCGCCGTCAGTAGGGACTGGTCATCTCATAACTACTAACTATTTTAATTATTTAATTTTTGAATTGTTTTTGTTTTTACTCTAGACGCTTTTAACGTGCACGTCTTTTTACATCATTCTCACACATCATTTTAAATTCAAAATAAATTATATACAGGGTGTTTGGAAGCTGGGTGCAATTGCAAAGCCTTAAAGAGGTGATAATTGTCAATATTTAGAGCATTTGAGTGTCAACTATGACCCTTTTAAGGCTTTTGACCCGCTTTCCACCTTGTATAACTAATATTTTGGATCAAAAAGTATGAAAAGAGAAAAAAAATACAATAGACGACGTATATTTAGTAACCTAATGCGCTTAACTGTTCTTAAAAAGTCATAAAGAACCCTGTAAGAAATCGACACGTACTCGTATTTCATCTCTCAACGCGGCATCCTCAGGATGACGATAGACTTGTTGCGAACCCGGACACGCACCAAACGCAAAGTAAGCCATACCGCCCGAGAACCACATTTATATAGGATGGAAGGTTGCGATCATTGAACCAGCTCTTTCATTGGACCACCAACGTATTTCCAAAACTGTGCATGATACCTGTACCTAAACTAGTCGAAACGAGTCCTTAGCGGCTCAGTTGCACCCCCCTCTTACCTCAGTGACGCTGCGGCACGTGGCGAGGAAGGACGCGCGTTGTTGTGTTTGCGGCGGTCAAAATCTAATAATTTCACTCAGGATAATTTGACGTAAGTATAATTGCATCCATATTTATCTTCAGGCAATGTTATGACATATTAGAGAATTTAATTGTGATTCCAAGAGTGTTATTCAATTTTGTTTTATCGTGATCATGTATATTTTAGTTAGTTTTTTCTTAACGAGTACCTTGTTGCCATCATTGGACTCCAAGAGAGATCCACCATTGGACCGGTCCAATCATAGCAACTTTTTTACTGTTATTTTCTGGTCATAATTATGGGAATAGATTTCGATTATTTAACTTTCTGGAAATAAATCATAGAAAAATCACTGTAAATTTGAAATTCCAGAATGTCGCTAAACAAAAGGAAGTACTTCGCATGGAATGAAACGAGTATGAACCTTGCCTTAGAATCAGTAAGGAAACAACGAGTGGGCTTAAATGAAGCAAGCAGAATATACGGAGTCCCGAAAGCGACTCTGAAACGGAGGTTAGATGGTGTAAACCAAAAGGCCAAAGAACACGTCCAAATACCAGGTTCCGAAAGTGACCTCCCTCCAGAATTAGAAGATGAGCTGTGTAAACACGTGCTTGAGATGGAAGGTTGCTTGTATGGCATTACTCCTACAGATATTAGACGACTGGCATTTGAGTTAGCGGAGATAAATAAAATAAAGCATCGTTTTAACAAAAATAAACAATCTGCGGGAAAAAAATGGTACTACGCGTTTATGAAGCGACATCCCAATTTAAGTTTACGACAACCAAGAGCAACATCCATGAGCAGGGCTACAGGATTCAATAAGCCAGCTGTTGATGATTTTTTTAACAAATTAGAAGCAGTCTTAGACAAACATGACATAAAAGATGCGCAGCGGATATATAATATGGATGAGACAGGCTTGTCAACTGTGCAGAAAAAGACTAGAAAAGTACTGGCGTTAAAAGGTAAACGCCAAGTTGGAGCCATTACTAGTGGAGAACGTGGTGTAACAACAACAGCCGTATGTTGCGCTAATGCTGCTGGAAATTTCGTACCGCCACTCATAATTTTCAAACGCAAACGCGCTAAAGACGAACTGAGGGATGGGGCACCACCTGGCACCATATTTGCTTTCAATCCAGACAGTGGATATATAAACAAAGAGATTTTTAATCTGTGGTTGCAACATTTTGTTGAGACTGTGAAGCCAACACCAGAAAAAAAGGTTTTGCTTCTGATGGATGGCCACGCTAGCCATACTAAAAACCTAGAGGCTATAAATTATGCAAGAAGACATGGCGTAGTTATGTTTTCGTTTCCAGCACACACAACGCACCGGCTGCAACCCCTTGATGTGTCATTCTTCAAACCGTTGAGTCTTTATTACATAGACGAAACTGAAAAATGGCTCCGGCTAAATCCTGGAAGAACTGTGACTGTCTTCCAAGTGTCTATGCTCTTCGGAAAGGCCTATTTTCGAGCTGCTTCCGTAGGCACGGCTGCGAATGGATTTCTGAAAACAGGCATTTACCCTCTCAACAAAGATGTGTTTGCAGACTATGAATTTATAGAAGCAGCCGAACAAGAAAACGCAGAAGATTATTTTGGAACGGTGTTGCATGTCCAAGATCCGATAGACCCATTGTCTGTAAATGCATCATCACAAGAAGAATCTATAGTCCCAATCATAGAAGAACCAATGCCCCATGCAGAGCCGCTACCTACAAAATCGACTGATTACTCACCTAGAGATGCAGAGGTGAGCAACGTAAATGTTGGATCTCCAGCTTCAGCACCAATTCAAATAAGGCGAAGTGACAATGTCCAAACGCCTATAGTGGAGAGTAATTCTACCAACTTTGAATTCCACATTCCACAAATATCTCCTGGAGCCAAGAAGATAGCACAGGAATTACGAAAAAGAAGTCGAAAAGCCCAAAGTAGCATAGAATTGACTTCGTCGCCGTACAAAACTGCCCTAGATGAGACTGCAAAGGTTCCAAAGCAGAAGAAGCCAAAACTGTCCACAAAAGAACCTCAACCATCAACCAGTAAGCAAGCTAACGAGAATATAGAAAAATGGTTTTGCAAAATCTGCTTAAAATGTGAAATAGAAGACATGATTCAATGTATGATCTGTAAAGCCTGGGTACATGTTGATTGTGCTTGTGTTAAGAAACATATAAAAAAGTATCTGTGCCCTCATTGCACATCATAGACATCACTTACAATAATGATTGAAATCTATTGTGCCTTTATAAAATGTGATTTTTATAACCTGTTGATCTTGTTTTATGTGACGTAAGTGACTATATTACCTCAAAGAGTTAGCAGTAGCTACAAATTTAAGACTTTAACTAGATCTTTATAAAAGTTTTGTTGATTTCATTTTCTTTTTTTATAAGATTTAATTTTTAATACTTGTTAACTTGCTATTACTTATATACTACAAGTGACCTTAGATTTTTAATAAGTTGATTTTTATATTTGTTAAATTAATATTAAGCAGAAAATATGATTTATTCACTCTTAATGTTACTTTTATTTAGATTGTTTCTTAATTTTGATGACGCGTTGATCTCATTATGTGCCAAAGTTAAAATTTAATTACTAATTAAGTATTATAAGACTGTAGTTTGTTTGTTTGTCGTATGTGTATGAGTATTGTTTGTCTCTTTTCGGTTGTCATAGTTGTGTAATATTGTTAATTATAATAAGTTGCCTCGATTGGACCTTTAGAACAAATTTCTCGAAGTCCAATGGTGGCAACCTGGTGGTCCATTGAAAGTGCCTATGGTCCAAAGAAGGCGACAGCCCAAGATTTTGTTTTCTTCGTATAAATTAAAAAGTATAAGCCTGAATTGTTAGTGCGTTTGATTATTATAAATAAAGGTTCTACGGAATAAAAATAATGAACTGCTTTCATTTTAATACTAACACTGTTTGACATATGAAGTCGTAAAGTTAAGTGGTCCATTCATAGCAACCTTCCCCTACTGCCCTGTCCACCTCGGCTACGATCGTTATCAGCGAGATAACTATCTTAAAAGAGACAATAATATTTCCACTTAGTTTTTTGCCCGTTGTGCTCCATTGGAACTTTGGAATCGGCAACTAGCTTCATCTTTCTGAATCACCAACTCCTTAACAATTCAAAAGTGTCTGTAAATGATTTAATTGCAGTATGTTTGAGTTTGATCTTTTCAGATAGGTAGAGTTAGGCAGAGCGTAATTAGATAGTATCTACCTGTATTTCAGCTATTAAAATCCCCACCAGAACTAACGTACCAACGCTCCCTAGAATAAAACACGCGTCATTAAATTCACATAAACCTCATGTTTTAGTCAGCTGAACCGACATTACAATAAACCTTCGCCGGTCGGTCGCGATATGAAAACGTAAACGTCACAGACGTATGTCGTTTACATACGGTACGGAAAAATAGCTGACATGTATTATCTATTTCATTGTATTTTTATCCAAAATTAAAAAAACTCGAAGCATTTATTTCCATTAAACCATTTACAGGCACTTTTGAATTGTCAAATAGTCGCGTCAGTTAGTCAGAAAGTTGAAGCTAGTTGCCCATTCCAAAACGTAGATCTTTATGGAGAAGAACGGGCAAGAAACTCCAAGGACACTCTTTTAAATATAGAAAATTACAAATCCTGGGTACATTATTCTTGTTGCTTCTATATGTGAGAACAATGTACAAAAAATAATCAAAACAATTCAAAATATGAGATTAAAAATAAGCCATGGCAGATAAGAGATGACCAGTCACAACTGACGGCGCCCGTTCACAAACATGACGCCGATATTATGATCTCTAGTGAAGAAGCTCGTGGCTAAGTAATAATCAGGTTAAGATACGCTTGCCACGGTCATTCCGTGGATGGGTGACTATCTTAACATACCGCGACCCCTCCGTGCCATAAAAGCACGTTAAACCGTTGGTCCTGGCTGTCATTCTTGAATCTTTGACAGTCGTTACGGGTCATCAGAAGTCCGAAAATCGGACAAACAGTTACCCAGTAACTGAATCGTGGAGGTCAGATAGGCAGTCGCTCCATGTAAAATACTGGTATTCAGCTGCAGCCAGTTAGACTGGAAAACGACCCCAACATAGTTGGAAAAGGCTAGGCAGATTTTTTGATCTTATAAGCCTAGTTTTTACTTTATTTTCGTACATTTAAAATTAAATATTCCGAAATTAAAATGTAACGTCTGACACAAAGAAATTCAATTCAATACATTCCACTAAGTGACCTGAGAACATTATTTTATGGCGACAATTCTATTGTTAACGGTTCTTTTGTACGCACTGATTTAATATTCTGCATTGTGGCATGATTTATTAGTCTGAACGGTTTTCAGGGTATTTATCTCTACATAATTATTATAAATTTCTCAGTAACAGCCCGGAGTCTGGATTTGTATCCGATAGACGGCAATAAAAAAATAAATAAAAAAAAGTGTTTATTTATCTCCACAAATTACATTCTTAAACTAGTTAAACATAATAAAGTTGACAGATATTTTGTTTTTTTTTTGTAATTTGCGGGAGATCTGAAGTCTAAACTAAGCCTAGGCCTGTATTTTAGAACTCCAGGTCCCCCATTGTAACACATAGTAGAGATTGTCAACGTGGTACTATAATAGGCTCGCCCCCTACTATAAGGGACTCAAACATAACTCGGGAAATGTGGGTGCCTATTGCCATTAACCGGCCACAAATCTCCAGGCTGCTACTGATAAATTCCAAATAGAAAAATCCAATAACACTTTGCCGGCCCTGGGGATCGAACCCAGAACCTCATGCTCAGCAGTAGCGCTTGTGATCACTAGCCCAACAAGACAGTCACTTTACACCATCGATAAAGATATTTCTAGTCTTTACACACTTACACCGGTTAGGCCTCTGCCTAATTCTACGAGATGAGGCGTGATGCTAATATTTTTTTATGGAGGAGACGGAGCGCGTGAGGGAGAGGCAAATTTCGCTCTCTAACGCCCCTAGCCGCCGCAGGAGACGCTCTGGGCGACGGGAATCGCAGGCCGATTCCCGGCCACCGTAGGCGCGGGGTTGCGGACGGTGAGCAATGGGTAGCTCGCCGTCCGATAAGGACCGACGACGCGTTGTGTTCCACGCGCGCTTCAAAGAGATGTCAGCATAACTGAAGGTATCTGCTAGGACCGATGCCTGCCGGGGTCGCGGGAAAGTTCGAAACGGATACCGTGGACCCTGGCAATGTACACGCAACACTGAAGGAACACGGGTGGGTTTTAGTCAGTAAGAGTCTGACACGCCCTCCCGCTCCATGTAGAGCGAGAGAAGTTATTTGATAATTTCCCACCAAAAAAAAAGACGTCGCTTTTCGTGACTGTCTGTGTGACCGCATTGTTTTTCTATACTTACTACGCAACGGATTTTGATGCGGTTTTACTATAGAGAACTTATTCCGGAAGGTTTATGTGTATAATTTATTTATATTAAACTAACAGGCGTATGTTTAACAAAGAAATATCGATGTTTTCTCCAAGTCGTAAAAACCGTGCGAAACAGGGGCGGGTCATATGATTTATTAAATGGACTCAAAATGGAGAAGAACGATTCTTACGGAGAAGATCGGTCTTCGCCATAGGAACCTACCTTTAGAAAGGGCAACTAGCTAGCTAGATCTTTCTGACTGACCGACCCCTTGACAATTCAAAAGTGCCTGTAATTGGTTCATTTGAAATAAATGCTTTGAGTTTGAGTTTGAAACAAAAAGTTGGCAACATCATCGTCAAATATTTCACTGTTATGTTATATGATATTATTATGTCAATATTACTAAATGAAATTATGAAAAATGGCTCTATTTTCTTTCTTTTTCGTCTAGTTAGTGACTAGCCTGGAGTTAGAGTTTGTATGCCGCCCACAGGCCTCTGACTTGGTTTATATCTCTCACGATCGAATCCGACATCGAATCCGAAAATACAAAGGTGTGCGTGTTCGAACTCGAGACCTATGACTTGGTAGTCCGACGGTCACACCACTAGGCTATCACTGCTGTCTAACATCGCTCTACAGTACCTACACTAAAAATGAATTACAATTCCAAATCTACTAGTTGCACCTTTTCAATCACCGAATTACTTAGTTCCATAGACAAAGAGATTTAGTATTAATTTCTCAGCTGGCAACCCACCAAAATTGTAAATGTTTTAATAAGAACTCCTTCTATTTAGCATGAAAAATGGTTTTTCTTCCTTCATTTTCATTTCCGCAAACTTTTCATAGTAGATTGCTGTCCGGAAAACGGTTCGACCTATGAATAGGGCTATTTTTAGAAGCCTTTTATGACTGCGTGGCCCAAATTGACTTGTTATAGGTTAACGAATCAATTTCCTTTTTCAGTTTCAAAAGAGTTTACTTTGATATTTTTTTAATAAAAATTGAATTATTTCAAAGACAATTAATGGAACTTACTAATAATTATCTAGTCTCTCATGTTTTTTAATTATAATTGTATATTATAAATAATAGCTCTGCCTCAGCCCGACTAAAGTGCCGTAAGCATTGCATTGTCAATGTCACTGAGTCACTGTCACTTGTTATTTTGTTAGATTGTTGAGGTTAGTCCGCCGCCCTTTGTATTGATGGATCGTATTTGTTTTAGATAATTATATCAAAAGTCACTACAATTACTGAAATTACGAAAAATTAAGTAGCAAATGAAAATGGCTGAAAGGTAGCTTAGGTTAGGTTAAGTCAGTCAAAAGTCAAAGTCAAAATCATTTATTTGCTTTAAATGCGGTTACAAAGGTGTTAAATAAGTATTTTTGTGCGATGACACATTTCGCCATATTTTGGCATGCAAATATTAATAGTAAGGCTTATTTAAATAAGCAATTATCTATAACTCAAGTTGAAAATATTTACTAAACCTGAAATTATTTAAAGTAAATCAATCTTCAAGTTACACAACAGAAATATAATAATAATAAATAAAGTAATACATTTAGCACGACATAAAAAATAAAAATAAAACAGATCAAAATTATATCTACAATCGTAGATTTAATAATATATACTAAGTAGGTATAGTCTACAATGCATTTCTGAAATGATAGGACTCTGACCACACAATACACGAACCGAGTGGCACAAGAAAATGTAATGTTTTGGGAATGTATTGTTTTACAGCGAGCTAACCTCAACAATCAAACAAAATAACAAGTGACAGTGACAATGACAATGCAATGCTTACGGCACTTTAGCGGGACCGAGGCAGCGCCACTATTATAGCGGCACTCTATACACTCTATACGCTATTTTTTATTTCAATCACAGCCAACGAGCCCGGAACTCGCTTTAAAAAAACAATTGTTCCAATTCCGAATTCATGCGAATTTGCAAGTTTTATAAAATTTCAACGTTGTTTTTGTTTAATTTTGCGAAGAACCATGATGAATTGATATTTAAACTGTAACTATTTCATATGTATATCATCACGCCTTGTTCCCCGAAGGGTTGGGCAGAGATGTACCTATACAACATGTAAAAAAAACCTGTCCGATCAGTGAGGGTGTTAATGTTATAATTTTCAGAAAAACGAAGAAAAATAATCGCCACATTTTTTTTCAATCTGGAATTTTACCAGGTCTTCGTTTAGCGGGTGTCTATAAGACATAAAATGACCCCTGTAGAAAATTTGCCAATTTTTAAACGATTTGAGGTAATTTTGGTACAGTCAGCATCAAAAGTTGTTGACCACATTTAGATTTTCAAAATCGCTGTATGAGAAGTGCTAATAGTGAATACGGTGTACAGCGATTTTGAAAATCTAAATGTGGTCATCAACTTTTGATGCTGACTGTACCAAAAATGTGAATTTTAAATAGCAATAACATTTTATTTTAAATAATAATAAGATTTTTTATTACTTTTTTGTAATTTTATTGCAGTACCTATGTGCCCCTTTAATTTTTTTTTACATATTGTATAGTACACCATTTCGCCAGTTTTTATTAAGTCCCATGTATTAAACATCATCACATGTGTCACATGTGTCATGTAATACTCTGTGTATTTGCAGATCGGGGGGAGTTTGCAGATCCGGGGGAGTCCCCCATGCTGCAGAGATGGGTGCGGCTTCATGTCTCAGTTTAATCTGTGTTGTGATGAGTCCTAACATTAGTTTTTAAGTATATTGTTACTAACAAGAATATGGACCTGGTCTGAAATAAATGTTTATTATTATTAATAGGGGGCAAGCCTATTGCCATCAACCGGGTACCTACAATATTGCAATATGTAGTAAAGGTATGATCATTGTATTAGGTACATACCTATATCGAGTTACTTTGAACTACCTAGCCGACTCCCACGGGAAATATCTAACGTCCCACGTCATGTTCTGCAGAAGTTATTGATACCGTTCTGACGATGAATCTGTATCCTTGAGTAAAGTTGTGACGGTAGGTATTATTGATTTTGTTGTAAAGCTAATAAACTTTTATTAGTTATACCTACTAGTTGTGCTCGTGGCTACATCTGTGAAAAAGTTTTTGATTTCAGGAGCTGAAAAGTACCTTTTGATTGAAAGATTGGATAGCTTTTACAAATGTTTTTTTTATTATTGCATCTACGATACTCATGATGCTCTGTGAGACACGATTTTTATTTTCTTTTCTTTAAATAAATTACACGCACATATCATCACATTTTACCAGTTATGTTTAAGTGTCATGTAATAGGGGACGAGCCTATTGCCATCAACCGGGTACAAATCCAGACTCCAGGCTGCTACTGAGAAATTCCTGATGTAAAACCCAATAACACTTTACCCGACCTGGGCATCGAAGCCAGAACCTCATGCGCTTACGAGACCTACGAGGAAATCTAGTCATGCAACTTATCACCTAAATATTGTCCTACGTACTCCCAGTTTTTGAAACCTTCAACTCAAACTAGACACAACATATACGTACCATTTAAGGGGACTACAAGAGCTAAACGCAAGTTTTATAATGCCTAAAAGTATACGATCCACTGCAGTAAACAAAATCAGAAAAATATATGATATTCTTCAGGATATATGCTAGTTAGATAGTGTGGTAAAAACATAACATATCTAATTTGATACGATAGAAAAAAATCACGACGATACCTCTAAAAATTTATTTTAGCGATGAAAAACCGAATTATTAACATGCAATCATTCTGATTTTTTGTCAGATAATTATACAAGCAACAGATTAACGTAATAATGTATTAACTTTTTAGTCCAATCAATAGATTTTTTAAGTAGATAAATTGCTTCATATTTAGCAAGAAATTATCAACGTTGTGTCATCGCGGTTCACTTTCTTTTCTATGCGGTTCGACAGTGACCGTGCTTTAGCTTGTCAACCTCTTAACTCAAGTCGAGTTTCTAATTAGAAAAGCTAATTATATTGTTCTACAATAACAGCAGATGACAACCACAGTACAGACTTTACTGTTTGTGATACAATCCCGAAGTAAGTAACTTTAGACTTCCGAAACTCTTGAAATTGCTCATGCAGCCAAGAAGACAAATAATATCATCGCAAATTCTTGGTGAAGTTAAAATATTTTCATAACAAAGTAATTATTTTTAAATGTAAGGGGATGTTTGAAAGTGGCACCAGGTCTCCGCAGAGGGACATAATCCCCCCACAGGCCCAATGCGGGTTGGTGGATATCACGTGTCTTCGACATTTTGGATCTAGGTTTCCGTCACCGTTTTGAGAGCAGTGGTGATGAAATTATTTACACAAAGTAAAGCGCATGCCTGGGTTTGAACCCACGACCTACGCGTAAGTCGGGGCCGTTATCACTGGTTTTATTCTAGAGCTATTATTTGCAATCCATTGAGTTCCTTATTGAAAACTTATGAGTTGGAAAGCTGGCTGGTTAGACGTGAAGCCGACCTCAATACATACTTCTCTGTCTGCCTGTCTAAGTATTTTTTTTTACCTATTGATATTACCCATATTACAGTTTTATTTTTGGAGAGGAGCTCGTGGCTAAATAATAACAGCCACATGGTTCGATCCATTAGGTGAAGCTACGCTTGGTCGGGGTTGGTCTGTGGATGGGTGACATCTTAACATACCGAAACTCCTCAGTGCCTCGGAAAGTACGTTAAGCTGTTGGTCCCGGCTGTCATTCGTGGATCTTTGACAGTCGTTACGGATCGTCAGAAAATCTGACAACCATTCTCTTACCAAGGGGTATTGTATTACCTAGTTACTGGGTTGTGGAAGTCAGATAGGCAGTCGGTCCATGTAAAACACGGTATTCAGCTGCATCTGGTAAGTTTGGAAGCCGACCCCAACTATGTTCGGTAAAGGCTAGGTAGATTGATTGATTGTTACAGTTTTATTTTTACATATCTCCTGCCAAACTGCAAAGCAGTATCAGCAGTAGGTTCTCGTGAATTTAGCACGTATCTTTGCTTAATTAAACATAAAAACTTAAAGTTGACTAAGACCATGGCTCTGTAGGAAAACACTCCGTATGTGAATACAGAGAAGTAACCCACACAACCATAGATTCTACAATCACAGCTACTACACTCAGCAGCATCAGTCAACGAACGTCATGAGACCATCCCAAAGTACTTACTCAGTATTAGGTAAGTGGCTATACGTAATTGGCACGCAGATAGATCATGATGCGATCAAAAGTAAGTAATATACATAATAATTAAAAACAGAGATAAAAAAAAAAAAAAAAAGTGTAGTGATAAAAATAGTGATTTAAAAACTGTTTCACAATTTAAATATCGAGTAATAGAGCATTACCTTTCCTCTCTACTGTGAGTATTTATATACCTATAATATGTATGTTTATTTATTTAAGCTTTATGTATTTGTTTAAGTATATGTTAATTTATTACGTTATACGTGTGTATATTTGATATTTTTTAGTATAAGACTTCGCAAATTCATTTTTGTTCTCACACACAATTGTCTACATTTCTTTCTCATTTCTCCTTTCGCAGGTCTGCTGGAAGAAATTTCTTAAGAAATAAGCAGTACCTTTGTACTCAAATTATAATTATGTCGTATCTCTATGTATTTTACTGTGTGTACATAAATAATAAAATAAAATAAATAAATAAATAATGAGAAAAGTCTGGCAAATGAGCCAGAAGAGCATATTTATGTCATTAGTTCGATTTATAGTTTCTACCAACTACCTACCTACCATGCGTGTTACTTTAAAACATAGTTTAGAAGTGAACGAAAGCATGAAGACGGAAGATTTAATGTTTAATTAGTTCTACAAAACGTTGAGCAGAAAGTATAATAACTTATATTTTATTTACTTCTTTATTTATTTCGGTTTGTACGCGAGTAACGTGTAGTTACTGTTGTGCATATAATATGCAGCTACTGTTTGTCTATGTGAGTAATAAGACTACACACCCATGCGTGACGAAAAAGTTGAGTAAGGAAAAGGGAGAGCAAAGTAGGACTTTTCAGTCCTGACACTGTTATTTTGCCGATAGGATAAATACATGGGCGTTAACATATCCTTTGCAACAAATACGTCAGTATTGTAGGTAAATTAAAACAGTAACTATCACCCTATAGGTTAAGATTGACGCAAATCATAGTCTCAACTGAGGTCTCAACTGACAGTGCTCCCAGAGCTGTCATAGTGTAAAATGCCATCTGTCAAAATTACAGCTTTACTTTTACTATTACTCATAAAATCTATTATTATTATTATTATAAGCCTGTGTTGTCCCACTGCAGGGCAAAGGCCTCCCTTCCCTCTTTCCACTTTTCCCGGTCTACTGCGATTGCGGGCCAATCCTTTGAGAAGGAGTCCAGCTCATCCCGCCATCTCTTTCTGGGCCTGCCGCGTAGTCGATTCCTGCTATTTGGGATCCACTGAGTGGTGATTTTTGCATATTGCTGCTCCGACATGCGACAGATGTGGCCAGCCCAGTTCCACTTTAGTCCAGCAACTGTGCGGCCAGCATCTGCTATTTGTGTTTTGGAACGAAGTATAGAGTTTCTAATGCGGTCTGTGAGTTTGATACCTAGTATGCTTCGTATAAAATCTATTACTCATTCATATTACTATTACTCATAAAATCGTTACTAAAATCACACAAGTTAAGACCTCCTAAGAGTGGTTTAAAAAAACCGTCCCTAGAGCTCCGGCTCTCAAGAGGTATAAGGTATAATTTTTATTTGATTTGGTTCCCTTATTACATCTGCGGCCTGGAGGACCATGCTCAGAGTCCAAGAAGTACCATCGTATCATCACCAAGCCTGGAATCACATAGGTACCTTTCTTCCAAGCATTACCATACCTACATTACGTATTTGTTTAATTATCAATTTGTACAGGACCTGGGAATCGACTGGTCGTAATGAAGATATTGAAGGTAGAGTTGACCCTTGATCAGGCTCTCAGGAACTACGGGTAGAAGACAGTTACTGTCAAATACATTATTGAAAAAACATCTGACCGACGCGATGTAGTAGATAGAAGTAATAAAAGGTTCAGTTTTAGTGTAAGGCGATATGTGTAACCTCATTTCTCTGATAAAAAGCCTAGATATCTATCTCTAGTTTAGTAAGGCATCGGTATAATCAACAGCTGATAATATTATGAGATGATATATGATCTAAATTAAACGTAGAATTATTTAATCACGCTAATGTGTATTAATTCAGGATGAGGCGAAAGGTAGCCTTTTCTTTAAAAATATTAAATTACTCATTTCAGTTGAAAATCATATACAGAGGACAACTGACACGATACGATACACTAATTGTTTTCGAAAAGACAAATAGATCATAGCAATTAACCCTGATGTTAAATTAAACACGGCTAAATACAACACTCAAACACTAGAATAAAAAAGAAAAAAACAATTAATTACCCTTTGACAAAACAAGAAAAAAAATATACAAACGGCCCGAAAAACACGAACCAAAGGACCAAAAGTTCAACCATTCTCAATTTAAACCCTCCAATAAAATCGTAATAAAATCTAACACTTACCAACTGCCAAGGAGATGGCGATTGTAACAGCAAATAATACGTTGTATTTCACCATTGTCTCGGCACTGGCACGCTCAGAGGACCATTTTATAAACGCGTCCGTCCTTCGCGGCGGTTCGACGCGATCTGAGGTGTCCCCTGATCCCCTCCCTGCTACAGCCCTGGGAGATGGGACATACAGCCGGAAAATCTGGAAAGCGGGTCGTGGAAATTGATAGCAGTATTTACTTCAGATTTAAAGCTGTGTTAGAGCAAACTTTGTGAGTTAGCTGTCTCTCAGTACTTCCTGATACCGTAGTGAATTAAAGTTATAGAGTAAAACCAGGGAAATTTTGGTGCCCCAAGATAAATAGACAATCAAACTTCCAGGGTTGGGGTCGGCTTCCAGTCTAACCGCATGCAGCTGAATAAAAGAAAAGAAAGAAAAGAAAGAAAATACATTTATTTAGCACAGACTAAGAGGCACACAACACAACATAATTATTTTACTACAAATAAAAACCTAATTAAAAAAGAAAGAAAACAAATAAAAAGTGTAAAAGTGCGTTCTAACATATTAGCAGGAAAGTGTGCCTCGCGGCTGCGCCAAATAGGCCTAGTTCAGCAAAAATGCCAGACAACTGGTGCCTGACGCTGGTTTTCAACTAGACCTGAAGTGTGAGGTGACAGATGTAAATCAGTTTTATACTGCAATGTGTTTAGGTATACTTAAATATAATAAATTTGTGTAAGATTATAATAATAATGAATAATTATGTCAATAGTTAATAAATTAAATTAAATTGCAAGACAACAAAAACAGAAACAGAAACCAAACTGTCAAATAAATGAGACGGACGCATGATAGATCCAGAACTCACTCGAAACGAACAAAGCCTGTTTTGAACGTTGCCAAACTTCCACGAATAGCAGTATTTTACATAGAGTGACTGGCTATTTGACCTCCACAACCCAGTTACTGGATAATACGATACCCATTGGTGAGACTGGTTGCGAGACTTTTGGGTTTCTGACGAACCGGTACGACTGTCAAAGATCCAAGAATGACAGCCGGGACCAACCGGGCTTAACGTGCTCACCGAGGCACGGAGGGGTCTCGGTATGTATAAATGGTCACCCATTCACAGATCGACCGCGCCATGGCAAGCGTGGCTTAACCTGATCAATCGACCCGTGCGGGTGTTATTACTTAGCCATGAGCCCCTCAAACAACCACAAACAAACTACAAACAACATTCAAATTTGAGCATAGAGCACTAATTATGACCCATAACCACAATTTTTTTATGTCAAGTGACAACCAGCAACTGCTACTAGTTAAAATTTACTGTGCTCTTTAAAGCACAAAAGTTCCACTATCCCGAGCATAAAATTATAAGAGCTCCTGAAACTTCCAGATCCTCAATCAGGGTAATTCTTATACATAAAATAAACAGTTGAAGACTGAATGCATCGAACATTCGCAACGTATTTCGAATCGATTCGCGCCCGCGATCTAGTGAAAGTAAATCAAGTAACATAATTCCTATTTTGCTTTCTACGTCGTTGCGAGCCGTGTGTCTCAAGCACGCGTAACCCTCACGTGATGAGCAGAGGTTCAAGCGACAGGCATTAACCGTATCGGGTTTAATGAGCCACTTACAATGATTATGGCTTTAAACTGCTCTACTTACCTATGGGTTTTAATTAACTAGCTATTTTAGATTGCAAGGATAGCCTAGTGACCGGCGGACTGCTAAGTCATAGGTCTCGAGTTCGAACGCAAGGCACGCACCTCTGACTTTCCGGATTCATGTGCGTATTGTATAATTATCACTTGCTTCAAATACGGTGAAGGAAAACATCGTGAGGAAACCGGCATGCTTGAGAGATATTTCTCGACGGAATGTGAAGACAAGTCAGAGGCCCTTGGGTGGCTTTAAAACTCTGACACCAGGTTAGTCACTAACCACATGAAAATGAAAGAAGATGGTACTCGTATTTTAGATATTGCCCTACATTATAAGATCACAATATCACGAAGGTATTCCTCGAAGGCTTAGGCAGAAGTGTCTCATTTGATCAGTTAAGTACACGTTAATCCCTTAGTCCCGGCTGCCATTCGTAGATGGCTTTGACAGTCACTACGGGTTGTCAGAAGCCCAAAAGTCTGACAACCAGTCTTACTAATGCTGGGGCTACATTGTCGCGTTATCGCGAACTATATTTCGCGCGCTCTCTGTTTCACAGCGAGACGTCAAGCGGTGTGTGAGAGAAATTGCGTGAAGTTTAGTTCGCGATAACGCGACAATGTAGCCCCAGCATAAAGGGTATCGTGCTACTCAGTAACTTGGTTTTGGAGGTCAGATAGGCAGTCCTTCCATGTAAAATACAGATCGTCGTCGATACGTCCCCAACTGAGTTCTGAAAAGGCTATTGAATTACAGTTCCATGTAAAAGTACTTACTGCTACTGAGAAATTCCTTATGTAACAACTAAATTACTGCTTGATCTCGACACTTTGTCCGAAATTATTACATTCACAAATTGATTTGAATCATGAAAATGATCAATCACTCTAGTTTGCAGCCGGATCACCATTTTCCGAATTCAACTCCTCAGAGCTCCAAATGTAATAAGCTCGCTAAGCGACTTTTGGCCTCGGTACTAAGAACAAAAAACACAAAGTTCTGTAGAGTTTGTATTTTTTGTTTTTATACAGTTATTTTTATTTCGTTTTATTTTTCAATGTTTGTGTTTTAAGATTGAGTCTGTGTTCTTCCTGTACAGTACGACACAACTTAGATGTAGCATCGGCACAATTCGCAAAACCGATCGTCATCCGAACTGAGTGCGCCTTCAAAATCACCAACATTTATTACTACTTTAGACGAAAATGATCTTTACGCAAACGCAATAACTTGTAAAGTTATATATCCAAATACATTCGTAAAATTGAAATTAATGAATGCAAATTTTCAAATCTATGCTAGCTTGTTCTTTATTTTTTTACTTTGGATTTGTGTACCAACCGTACCGTGACTGTCCTCCTCGTTAGATTTCAAAAACAATAAAATTTAATTGATATGCACCTAGCTTCTGACGTTTCATAAGTGCCCATGTAGGTTTATGTGAAATAAAATATTTTGATTTGATTTGATAAATAAGACCACCCAAAAAGCAGCCAAGCTTAAGTGGGACTGGGCCGGACACGTCTGCCGCATGTCAAATGAGTCATGGGCCAAAACTACCATGATGTCGACGGACGTTTTTTGGGACCCACGTCCCAAAAAACGTCCGTCGACATCGAGGTAGACCCAGGAGAAGATGGCGAGACGAGCTTGACGCCTACAGACAAGATTGGTCTACACTAGCTCAAGACAGAGAAGAGTGGAAAGAAGAAAGGGAGGCCTTTGCCCTGCAGTGTGACAACACAGGCTAAAATAAATAGATAAATAAGAACACTGGGTCCACTTTCTTGAGGAAATCTCTTAGTTTGCCTTTCATGAACTCAATCAATAAGGAAGCCTTTGGAAGGCCAGTTATTATCTCGGGAACCACATCATAGGTACTGCCGTCGTCATCCAATTGGTCGCACAACTTTTTACCCGACTGCAAGACAGCATGGACAGGGTGTAGTTTTATTTTATTGTCCTTTATTTCATTTAAAACACTTGTAAATTACATTTTTAAATACTAGACAATAAAAAAAAATTAAAACCTTTTATAAATATAAAAATAGTAGCCCACCGGTATCGGGAACAGGGTCCAAGCTACCGGTGGTCAGGTCACCTGAGAGAGAAACCTCCTAACGATACGCGCCGTCTCCAGAATGACCGCTTTCTGGATCAAGCCCTTGATCCAGCTGCCCAACGAGAGCCTCCCCAGGTGTTGCTCTTGGCTATTATGCCATTGGCCGTCACGACTATCGGCATAATGACTACTGTATCCACATCCCACATGTCGACAACCTCGCGAGCCAGGTCGAGATACTTGATCTGTTTATCTTTTTCAGCTTTCACGAAGTTCTCGTCATGCGGGACCGTTATATCAATAATCATTGTGCGACGCTCTAATCAATCTATCACCACTACGTCTGGCTTATTGGCAACAATAGTCCTGTCAGTGATGATAGATCGATCCCAATACAACGTGATATTGCCATTTTCTAGAACTCGGTCGGGCACATACCTACAGTACGGTACTTCCGATTCCACAAGACGGTATTTCAGAGCAAGTTGCTGGTGGATAATCCTGGCTACAAGGTTATCATATTATAAATAAGGTATCTATGTATCTTTGTGCGAGGGATTCTTCATACCCTGGAAGCATCCTAACGACTGAATGGATTTTTTTACACGAGGTGTCTGTCGTCTCGTCTAGGTCACGCGATGGTCAAAGGCTAGGTATTGTTTTTATAAAATCAAAATGGCGGGTACAAGAGAGAGTTTACAAGGGAAAACTGAGACAAAGATCTCAGTGATAATAATGAATTATTTTACTGTAACTATCCCTCTGCCGAAAATGTCGTGATGGCCCAGTGGTTGAGCCCTCGCCTCTCATGCACGAGGTTGTGGGTTCAAATCCGGGCAAGTACCAATGTGACTTTTTCAATTCATATATACTTTCTGAGTTTATCGTGGACACTACTGATATCGGTGAAGGAAAACATCGTGAGGAAACCTGGACTTATATACTTTATAAGTCTGAAATCGCCAACCCGTCTTGAGCAAGCGTGGTGATCAATGCTCGTGCCTTCTCTGTATGAGAAGAGGCCTTTGTCCTGCAGTGGGACAGTAACAGGCTGGTATTATTACTATTATAATCCCTCTGCGTAGCGCAGTACGGGATGCCCGCAGCTAGATGTACCAACGACCTTAAAAATGTGTCTCGGGCGCGTAAATACAAAGGCGGATGCAACACAGACACCCATAGTCTGTGCTGCATTATCTTGCGAATGGTTTAACGCAGTAATAGTCCGTCCGAACCCAGCTGCAACACATCAGTTTGTAGTGCAGCTGCATATGTTTATATCAGGCAATAAAAAGGTCTGTTCATAGCACACATCATAGTACTATTTCCGTTAGATTATAGACTGTCAAATAATTGTGAACTGGGTGAAATTGGTTATAAGGTAACAGTGTGGCAACCACGCGCGACCCGAGCGAGTGATGCGGGCGGTGCCGCTGCAGCAGCCGGCGAGCGCTACTTCCGAGTTGCTCGCAGCTAGGAAGGCTATTTAGTTTAACGGAAAGTGCGCTATAGGCTGAGTTGATTGATTTTCATTGTCCCTCTGCAAGGTTAACACAAAAAGGCAAGAAGCATTGATTACCACCCTTTTTTTCTTTTTTTTTTTTTGGGTGGGAAATCATCAAATGACTCCTCCCGCTCTGGGCAGAGCGAGAGGGAGTATCAGACTTTTACTGACTAAAACCCACCCGTTTTCCTTCCGTTGCCTATGTGCTGGGGCCGCGATATCCCTTTCAGACATTGATTACCACCCTTAAGTAAGCCGTTAGTATGTCAATCATCCATTTCAGACTTCGTCTCGGCTCTCCTTCTCCAAAGTTTACAAAAGTTCCAAATTCCGGGTTCCGTATCAAATTATATACAAAACAAACTCTCGTAAAAGCTTTCCTGTCCGTCTGTATTCGCTTATAAATAGGAAGGGAAAATGGAAATACACTTCCGGACAACTGAATCAAGCCACCCAGCTTTTTTTGTATAAACTCGGTAACTTTTTAGATGGAATTTCAAATTTGGAATAATTAATTCATTCATTTGTTTCAGACAAAGTCCATAACATTACATTTAATTTAAATTAAAATATTAAACACATACATAATAAAATAATATTCAAACATTCAATAAATTCAAATCAGATACAATTAAAATACATACACATGTCAATCAAATCAAATATAATATACATACAATGTTAATCAAACAAATAAAATAAAAATATATACAAATGTCATACATAACAAATAAAATTAAATTGTAATACATACACATAACAACCAAAACGAATAAAATAAAACACAATAATGATGACACCAAAATTATGACCAGTATGTCGACTTCAAAACTGCATGAATACTTTTTTTGACACATCCTTATTTTGATGTTTTAGACCTATAAACCTACTGGAGGTGTCAAATTCTTAGCCAAATTCTGGACTGACTCTATCTAATTGCCATGAACACGCTAAGAATAAGAATAAGGTGGCCCGATTTAGGAGTCCGGGAGTGTATTATAACGAAGGATTTCCTTTACGTTTATGTTATTTTTTATGGAATTGTGTTACAAACCTCATTCTATTTTCTTTTTACACGATGGACAAGACTTTAATCTACATCATTTTGAAGTTCTGGCTTTAATAATTATTTAATGTACAGTCTGCATCATAAGAACAGATGAATACTGATGGAAATGTATGAAGCTACAAGAATGCAGCGGGCTCGTTTTGTCGGGCCAATTCAGTGAGTGTAACGTAGTCAGAACATATAAGAGTCACGCGATAGAAAGAGAGGCAACTTCTAGGTGAATATAACTGTAGGTGATTAGCGCTGTGCGACCTGAATTGTACTTTATTGTGTCATAGCAAGAGTCGCTTTTTATTTAAATGATTTGGCGGAGTGTCCAATCTGTATTAATCTGTGTCACAAGTAGGAAAAAAAAAATAACTGTGACTTACATTGCTGACAGTATCAGCAAGGTAAGTTGCTGAAAACTCTTTTTTTATTTATTTAAATTAAATAAAATAAATAAAAAATATATATTATATATAAATAATATTTTTTTTATGTAATTTTACTAGTTCTGTTTTCTTTTTACGCTGTGGAGAATACTTTAATCTACTTCATTTCGTAGTATGTACTGGTTCTTATACAACAAGATGTTAAAGTAGTGTCTGGAATGTAAATTACTGTAAACTTTTTTTTACGAAATTCTTTAATATCTAAGTGGTTTTAATATGTTTTGCTGCTGACTTTTAAGCGCTGTAAAATAGAAAAATAAATGTAATTACGTCAAAAGTTCCATAATTTAAGTTAAAGAAAACGAATCTATTGTCACTAACCGAACCCAAATCCAGACTCCAGACGGATACAGAGACTATCGTAACTAACAACCGGTGTGCTAAACTAAAAACAAGTACCACGCACAATGAAGGGTTCCGTATTTGGGATGAATTTATCCCAAGAATAAACTTAACATTGTATTTAAAAAACATTCTAACTGCAATTGTGATTTTGTACGCAATATTGGGAGATTTACCACGTTATTTTAAGACCATAGACTTCTTATAGGTTTTTCTGTAATCTATCATAGTCTAGAACATATTTTTCAGGAGTATCGGAGATGGCGGTGGCTATTTTATTTTTTAAATATCTCTAAAACCGACTTCTACTCCTACTCCTTCAGCGTGCACGCGGTTCGGTTGTGGAATTCACTTCCGCCTGACATTAGGGACTGCCTAACTGTTGCAGTTTTTAAAAGAAGAGTGAAAGAACACTATCTGTCCACTTCGTCATAGTTGCATATTTTGTATTTATTATTTTATGCTACATTATATTTAAGTATATTTATTTTAGTGATATTTAGTTTAGAAGTATGTATGTAAGTTTATTCTCATATTGTATGTTTATGGTTAAATTAGTGAATAATTAAGTGTTTTTATTTTATGTATATTATTTTCTCTTCTAATCTTACACACGTTGTCTACATCTCTTTAACTACTTTCCTATCGCAGGTATGCTGGAAGAGATTTCTTTAGAAATAAGCATCACCTTTGTACGTATTTTTCTGTTCCTGTCTTCTTGTCTATTTATATGTGTGTACATAAACTGTTAAATAAATAAAAATATTGATTTCTAAATTATAAAAATAAGTATACTTGAGACTCTATAGTAAGCCCTTTCATTTAAAATGTCATTCGGTACAGTGAGATATTTTCTATTTCTTTTTTTTTCTTATATGTCTCCCAAAAGTGTCACACGTCCGTGTTTGGGTAACAGAAATTGATATGTGTACCCAACTTAATCGGCCCATTAGATTGGGAGCAAATTGGCTGTGAAAGAGGAACAGACAAACGAATGATCATAAAAGGGTTTCGTTTTTTCATTCCGACATACGGAACCCTAAAAATTCAATCACACTACCAATCCGGCTTAAACCCAAGCTTTCCGCTCAGTGATCACTCTCGCGATTATTAGATCAGCCTAATATGACAACAAACACAACGTATTTCTTATAGGCCTTGCCTAGATGGAACAGTCGACATCAGTGCAGGATGGCGACTCGGGGTGACAGCGGACGAACATCACGCACGTCAACGGCGGCGCCCAAAGACCCAGTGAGGTGGTCTACTGCGCACCCACCAACCCGCATTAGACAATACATCTGGTTAAGCTACGCTTGCCGGGGTTGGTCCGTAGATGGTTGACCATGTTTACATTCAGGCTAGCCCGTTGGGCCCGACTGTCATTCGTGTATCTTTGACAGTTATTACGGGCCATCAGAAGCCCGAAACTCTGACAACCAGTCTTGCCAAGGGGTATCGTATTACCCAGTTACTACGTTGTGAAGGTCAGATAGGCAGTCGCTCCATGCAAAATACTGGTATTCAGCTGCATTCCGTTAGACTGGAAGCCGACCCCAACATGGTTGGGACAAGGCTAGGCAGATTGATTTGATGGCAATAGGCTCGTCCCTCATTACATGGGACTTAAACATAACTGGCGAAATATGGGTACAAGTACCTTCGAGGTATACAATTTTATGTGTATGTGTTATTACACATATGTGGTGTGTTTTATGCTCCTTTTTTGTTTTTTATTTTAATTTTTTTTTTATTATTACTTACTGTTTGTATTTCCTGTGCGTGTCCCAAATAAAATATTTTCTTTCTTTTATTACATAGGGAACAATAATAATGGTCTTAGCTAGCTGACTTCTAAATATTTGCCAAAAATAATACGCGTCGTCGAGAAATTTACGACAGACTGATATTTTTTCTTTTCTTTTGTTGTTTATTCGAGTTCTTTAAGTGAATACTTAATAATATGATGATTATTTCTTCTGAACATTAGGAATTATTATGATAAGTAAGAATAACCGGTGAGTTATTGACGTGCGTAGTCCTTTTTTCTAAAGACAACGGTATAACAGTAGAATAAATAAAAAAACCAGCCAAGTTCATGTCACCCCCCCACACAGAAGGGTAGTAGTTGGGATGCATTTATCCCTAGTAGTTGGGATGAATTTATCCCAAGAACAAACTCAACATTATAGTTGAAAAACATGTTCTCCCATACGGAATGTATGGGAGATCATGTTTTTCAAACTGCAAATTTAAGTTGGTTGATTATTACTCGATATCCTGTACAGCCTACTTAGTTCTGAAAGTTTTCCTTTTAATTTCGTTCTACTGCTGTGATTTTTTTCACAAATCCAAGTACAACCATTTAGCTGGCAGGGGGGGGGGACACTTGACGATAACAAAAAAAAACAGTTAAAAGCTTAATATTTCGCAAACGGATCCCTGAATCAAAATTTTGTTATAACAAACTCACAATATTTTTGAACGACCTTTCTAACGATGCCCCACAACATGGGGTAGATGAGAAAAAAAAACATCCCCACTTTACGTGTAGGGGAGGTACCCTAAAAAAAATTTTTTTCTGATTTTATTTTACCACTTTGTCGGCATGATTAATATGTATACATATGCCAAATTACAGCTTTCTAGTACTAACCGTCTCTGAGCTAAACCGCGGACAGACAGACAGACAGATGGACATGGCGAAACCATAAGGGTTCCTTGTTAACTACGGAACCTTAAAAATTTGAGAAAAAAAATTGAACATCTACAGATTCTTTCACTTGAATCTTGAACTTGTTGTAACTTACTACGTATAAGAAATTCAATTTAATTATGTGTATTCATATTTTTGGTCCTTCCAATCTCATAAGTAGGTATTCGGGCAGAACTTGTTTTTTTTGTACGTATTTTCGTAACAAAATAAACATTTTCATTCTTTATTTCTGTAAGTATACAGAAAGACCAAAACTCATAAATTGAGGAACTTTCCAAAATTTATTTGGAAACAAGTCCAATTTTGTTTCAAAGCAAAATAACTATGTCTAGACTAGGCCACAAAATAGTATACCTACAAGATAATATACACAAAAGTTTATGTAGGTACACATATAAACGGGTAGTTTCTATACTGTCTACCTCGAAATAGACTACGAAACTACCCTTACCTGCAGGGGTCGTAAAGCGTAAGTAAGTGACTATGTTAGGCGCAGCTGTGCCCGCTGTAGGCTTTGTCGGTTAGTGCCCATAAAATCAAATGTCTAGGCACTTGAGACGAAACTAGCGACATCCATAATAATGTACCTTTTAACAGACAAACTGTCAAAAATGATATAAAGATTTTTTAAAGTACAGTACTTAGTTCAAAATTTTAATGCATTTTGTTTTCAATTATTTTGCTGTTGCTTTCTTCTTGTATGTTTATGAGAGTGTACATAAACTGTTAAATAAATGGAATGGATGCTTAAGAACATAGGCAAAAGTGCGCTGTTGGATTTTCAGCGCTCTGTTTAGCGGCGAAAGTTGGAAATTCAACAGGGCACTTTTATTCAGGCATTCATTTAGGTGTCGTCTAGTATGTGTGAAAACGGACATAAGAATCAATATTTTTTTTAGAACTCGCCAGCTCCTAGCAACCGATTGTGATATCAAAGTTACTGAAGTTAAAAATACATAATAAAGCCATTTAATTTTGTTAATCAGAATAATCAAAGGATAAGTAAAGGTCGTACGCCCACTTAATTTTTGCCATTTCATCTTTAAGTTCCATGAAACTATCGCGGACGCGACTATTTCCAAATTAATTCCAGGAAGGACCTGGCAGATACTGAGAATTTCCTTAAAGAGCGTTAACGAGTTGTCTGACCGAGGGATCGAAACCAGGTTCCAGAAAGTCAGGGAGTCAGGTTCAGTAGTCTGGACCGACTACAAAAAAACTAATTATTTAAATTTTATTGAAAATATGAGTTTTAATTTTTGTTTCGTAGAAAATTGCTTTATACGTCGTCTATTGTATTTTATTAGCATACATCCTATGTAATAAAACTGACTAATTAAACTCATTCATGTAACCCAACATTTAATAAAGCTGCTGTTATAAAAATTAATGCGTTCAAATAAAATGTAGCCAAACGAAGACATATACGCGTTTATAGCAGTCATTACAATGTTGTTTTCCTTTACAGTGCGTGCAAAGTCTGATAGATGGCGTTATTTTAAGGTATTGCTAAGCGTCACAAGTTTTCGTGCTCGGTGTTTCAGGAAAATGTCTACAGATGTCGCTACTGTTATTGTTTACGTACATACTGGCACTGGGATCTGAATATTTATTTATATACCTTTGCAATAATATCACATTGTTGTAACCAGTTGTAACATAATAAAACTAGTAGTTAGGTGAAACAGCAAATACATTAATTTTTAAAACCTTAACACAGAAAACACAAGGACCAAGTTTTTGCGGACTAATGGCCGATTCCCATAATTTGCGAACCGTTTATGGTTAAAATGAAGACTCGTATATCTCTACCAATAATGCAGCAAAGACCTCATAGCTTTGCATAGTAGACCCTCCCATGTGGAAGGTATCACAGGTAAAATTAGCTTACTTATCTATTTAAATGCCCAGTTTGGCAATAAAAAATGTTACCACTGGTAAGCAAGCCGACTAGTTTTTGATTATAGGAACCGAGCATAAGTTTTTGACTCGAAGGACCAAAATTATGTCTGACCTTTAAGGCTGGGAAACCAATTTAGAAATTAAATAAAAAGCCAGTATCAACAGCACGAGGAATTTATTTCTAAATATTTAACTTAAACGATAGGATAGTAAAGTGTGTCCAGGACGTAACAGTTGTTGTTCTTGGCAGACATCAGGATGTAGCCGTCTTCTCCCCAGTCCTCTCCCCAGGAATTCTTCACCAGCCAGTAGTCTTCTCCGTCACGTACTCCGTAGCCAACGACTGTCACTCCGTGGTTAGGAGGCGCGTCCTCACTGAAAATGGTGAATATTGGTGAATAATCTTTTAAGGGATGTGAGTGGGGCGAAGATCGAATGCTTTTTTAATGAGATGAGCAGTGTTGTATTTGAAGGCTTATAAAAAAAAATTAAGATAACATCCTATTAAATCTGCTCCAAAGCAGAAAAAAATATTAAATTAAATGTTTTTATCACGAGAATGAAACAGGGGGAAGACGAAAGAGCGATGAGGTAAGATCGAAATAGTTTCTAAAATCGTTCAAATGAATATCAGACGTTGTTGATGGTCAGTCTATAGTTTTAAGTGCCATGAAAACTCAGTACCTCCTGTAGAGTCCAAATACCTTTAGTTAACAAAGACAAAACGATATTTTTTTATATATTTCAATCTGACCCCACCGGGGGAAGATTAAAGTAGAGGTTATCAAACTTTCCATTTTAATTACTCAGCGTACTGCCAATAAAAAATCACTATCAATCAAATAGATCCTTTAACTCTACTTTATGCTACTACCGAGATTAAAACAAAACAATTTTTTCCATCTTTCTTTCATGTTAGTGTTTTAAAAGTTCTTCTTACCGAGTCAAATATTGATAAAAATGGAAAATTATAATAAATTCTAAAACACGAAAAATAGCCATACTTAGACGTAATAACACAACTAAGAATTAAAAGTAATTCCAATAACACATTCGTACCTACCACGTAAGTAACACAGGACGCGGGGTAAGATTAAAATACTCGATTAATTTGCGTAGAAGTCGCTGCGCAGACATTTGCACACAAACCACTCACTCAGGTGTGTGTGTGTGTGACAGATGTATGACGTAACAAAACGGCGGTTTTAACAATGTTGCCATCACTGCAAAAACTGCATTGAATCTGGCGTTATAGAGGACTTTTTGTATGGTCCCGTTTTTCTTCTTACCCCCACTCACTCGGGAGTCAAAACTACTTGTTCACTGTTCAAAAATATGTTATTGGGCAGCAAACCGGCAGGTGAACTACATATAGTAAGGGGTCACTGCAGGCTGCGGACATCCGCAATACCAGAGCAATCGCAGATGCATTACCATCACCGTTCTACAGTTCCCCCACGAGGTCTCGCATCAATGCAAAAAAGTTATAACCGATTGGCTAAATACTCTAACTTATCAGGAGGCAGAGCAACTTTTAGTCAGAATTGTATAATACGAGTAGACTTGGATTCTTTACCATAATGTAACAGCCTGTGTTTACCTAATGTTATCTTTAAACTTCTATTATAATGGCACAATCAGAAAACATGTAAACTCAAACATTAATACACACTAACGCACTCACGCACACACAAACATAAACACACACGCACACACACACATATACACACACAAAATCCCTCATTCACACAATTTTATTTCACACAGGCACATACAATTACACACTACACAGAGTTAATAGTTAAGTATTTCTAAGTCACTGTTTATTTTTGGTCTGTTTAAATTAGTACTTTAATTTTATCTTTAAAAATTTTTGTTTTGTTTTATATAGTCTCAATTTTGTCTAACAGCCTGGGAAGGAGCGAGACAACCCCAACACAAGTATTATTAATAACTTACTGGGGCTGTTTCATTTAAAATTCCGATTTTTTTTTTTTTATCGCCAATGCGTATCTGAAATGTTTTGTGTCTGTGGAACTAATTAGAAGGATATTGGAGTACAGAACCCTTCAAACTGGAACGCAGCAACTCTGCTTAGCAGCAGAACGTACTTTGCCGGTTGAGCTCTTTTGAAAGCTGTACCTGGCTACACTTTTAGGGTTCCGTACCTCAAAAGGAAAAAACGCAAACCATATAGAATCAGCTCGTTGTCTGTCTGTCAGTCTGTCAAGACCCTTTTTCTCAGGATCGCGTGGAGGTATCAAGTTGAAATTAATATCAATTACATAGGTTTACGGTTCTTTGGAGCTCTAAAAATATCAAGCTTCTACGTCAAAGCAAGAAAAAACCACGGCCATATAAGCGACATATTTTGACACTCGCAAATAAATCAAAACTTTAGGGTACTTCCCCTACTACTACACCCGTGTTCCTTCCGCGGCCCCGGCACACAAGCAACGGAAGGAACACGGGTTTAGTCAGTAAAAGTCTGACACGCCCTCCCGCTCCGCCCAGAGCGGGAGAAGTTATTTGATAATTTCCCACTCGCATAAAAAAAGGGTACTTCCCGTTGACCTAGAATCATGAAATTAATGACCGGCCCGTATTTGAAGACAGCTGTGATGATGATGATGCTGATGATAATTATGAAGATATTGATGATGTCTTACCAAGAGAAGTCGTAGAAGATTCCGCTGGAGTAGTGGAACATCAGTTTACTGGCGTGGATGCCGACAGTAACGGGTCCGTATTTGAAGAGAGTCAGTTTCAAAGCGTTAGGATTTCTGGGGGTGACGCTGGAGAACCCACGGATTTTGTATGGAGATGTCATGTTTTGGATTTTACAGAAGCCGTCCTGGAATAGAATAACAATTATAATTCAGTATGAAAAGTGAAATAAAACAAGGTTCTATGAAACTTACATGATAAAAAATATTTGGCAGAAAATCTTAGGTGATTACAGTTCCAACAAGGGCAAGAATATGTTGATTGTATCATCTTAGATTACATTTTAGACTTTTATCATATTTCAACAAGACGATATTTTAAACAAAATACATATTTCTCACATTAGCAGAGTAGAGACCATAGTCCATCTCAGTGGGAATGCCGTGAGTGAGGACGTATTTCAAGGCGCCATCCATAGTGCCTCCGTTGCAGCCCATATTGTCGAATCTGTAACCAGCCAAAAAGGTATTTGCATAAAACAGACTATAATTCATTATTTACCCTTTATTTCAGCGATTTTCCTAAATGTATAGAATCGTAATCGTAATCGCATAATGCTCGGCAACACGACGCCGACCCCGCGCCGCCACCGCGCTGCCACCTCGCCGCCACCTCGCCGCCACCACGCCGCCACCACACCGCTAGTATTGTTTAAACTGTTTTTTTTATTCCATCGCCAGCCGCTTGCAAAAATGCACGCGCTTTATAAGTGATAAGGTGACAAGCGGTGACGGAGCGGTGAAGGAGCAGCTACGGCGCGGCGGCGGCACGACGTCAGCGCGGTGGCAGTGCCGTGTACACGAGCCCTGACACTTTTTGCAAATGACAGCACGATAACCATTCTTGGTGATAATAAGCTTATAGCCTCAAGCACTAAGTCCGCGTTTGTACAGTATTTTTTACTTGTGCATAAAGTTTTAATAAATATAAATTTAATTCTAACCAAACCATTGTGTTTTATGCTCTATTATGCTCTAAACCACCTGGTAGTTGTAGTTGCGTACTACACGACACCAAAGTTCGCACTCACCCCCAAGCACAGTCCACAAGAGACTGTTCGCTCAGATCCAGCAGCCTTTCTCCGTTGACCCTGGCGATGGCTCCCTCAATGGCAGCAGTGGTGCTGAATGCCCAGCAAGCACGGCAGTGACCCTGGTCTGGATAAATAGAAAATTATGATTAGATTTATGCAAGAAGAATTGAACAATCTCAAATCCTACCATCTTTTTAAATGCCACGGGGCGTTTGGATTTGGGACTGTTATTATAGAAGACAAAGTTTATTTTAAAATCCAGCACCTCAATTCCGTAACACACTCCGAAGAATTTTGGAGGAAAATTTTAATCCATTGCTTAATAGGTTTAGCAGAAGATTCTTTGTCTGCTCAAATCGAGCATAACTTTCGTTATTGACGATGTTGAGAAGTTGTTAAACTGTCAATTTTTTATTTTATAATATAGGTCATGGGCTCATAAGCAGTAACAGCTGGACGTTGACCTGCACCACAGGCGGTGCAAGCACAAAGTTTGTGGTGCAGTAATTGAAATCATCATGAAAACTTAACTATAAGACGCTCGACGATTTGATGCCACAACCTAGTGTTTAAGATTATTTAGCTCTCTCAAATAATTATTTTACTGTCTCTTAAAGCCACTCACTCTTAACTGGAGTTACAGCTCCTTCCATCCTCAAATCGAAGTTCTCAGGCAGTTCCTGCACAATATCATCGACCTCTGTCAGGGTGTGAGGGAAAGGCATCATGTCAGGGTACTCATGTGTGGAGATGTAGGTGCCAGTCAGGTACTTCAGTTCGTTGTCAGATTTGTCGGAGAAGTGGTTCAGCTCGACCCTGAAGCCTGTGTTCTTGCGGTTGTGCTCTTCGATCATCCTGGATTGTAAAATTGGAAGATTAATTTTAGTGACAATCAGAATGTTTAGTCTACCGGGCGCGGGCAGTAGGTGCACGTAGTAACACTCACTTTTCGCCAGTTATGTTTAAGTCCCAGGTTATAGGGGGGACCATCAACCGGGCAACGTCCAGACTCCGGGCTGCTACTGAGTAAATTCCTTATGGAAAAACTCAATAACATGCTCGACCTGGGAATTGAACCCAGGACCTCAGGCTCAGCACTCGCACTTTCGCCCACTAGATCAACGAGGCAGCGACTGAGTGAGCTGGGCACTGATATTTGAGGCTAGGCGAATAAAAATTGAAGATTTCAAATGCAAGTTCGAATTTTGTTACGGTTACTACATAATGATTATATACCCAGTACCTACTACTATTCATCACCATCATCGTTTAAGGTGTCCCCACTAGGGAGACACCTTAAATGATTATGATTATGAACGAATATGTTCACAACTATTAGAAATATCTTAACTTAATATGTGAGTTCGCAACATAAATGAACGCGTCAATATAAGTATTGTAAGGCCATGAAGATTTGCTCATTCATCATTGTAGCCGAGTTCATCATTGTGTTCACAATGCTTGATAAACATGAGCCTCAGTCTACTGAAGCTCATGTTTATCAAGCATTTTATAACAATCCAGTTGTGTAGCTCTGATAAAAATTCTCGTTCCAAATAGGTAGACTGTTTTCTAAATTCTCAAGACCAATAAAGCCGGGACTCGCCTCCAGTTCTTCTCAAAGATCTTCCTCCTCATCTTGTGTTCTTGGTCCTGGTACAGCTTGTTGTGGTGGTTGGTGTAGAGGTCGAAGGCCAGGTCCAGCTCCGAGGGTAGGTCGGGGTGGAAGAACTTTATGTCCTTGTGGAAGTCCTTACCGAGCCACATCTCTATGCAGTCGTCCTCTAGAAGTGAAAAGTAAAAGTTTGATGTAAATGACTGACTTGCTATCAAAATTTACATTTTAACGATGGTACAATAGTTAGCATGGCACCAGTCGGGGATCATGGAAGGCGACACACAAGATCTCATGATCCTTGGTCCAAGTGTGGGGGTGGGTTTTAGTCAGTAGCAGTATGACAGACTCCTTCACTCGCCCCAAGGCGGAGGACACCCAAGAGGATATTCCAACCTGGAACAAAAAAAATAGGGCACTGGGGGTATACCGAGAAGTCTTGTCCATGGGCTGTCGGAGGATCCCAGTATTATTTATTAAGTTGATAGTGGGTTAAGGACCATGTCAACTAGCGGACGTAAGGGTGTTTAACATTTTGGAGATCTGCCCGGCTTGGGTGGAGCACCGCCGTGCCCTCGTGGAGGCAATCGGCGGCGGTGACCTTACGCGTACGGCCCTGGTCCAGGCCATGGTACGGAACGAGAGGGCTTGGGAAGTCATCACCTACTTCTGCGAAACAGTAATGCTCGCAAAACAGGAGGCGGGACAAGTGAGGGAGAGGCAAATTTCACCCCCTCACGCCCCTAGCAGCAGCAGGAGATGCCCTGGGCGTCGGGAATCACAGACCGATTCCAGGCCACTGAAGGCGCGGGCTTGTCGACAGTGAGCAATGGGCAGGTCGCTGTCCGATAAGGACCAGGCCCGGGTCGACGGCGCATTGTGTTCTGCGCGCACCTCAAAGAAATGTCAGCTCAACTGACTGGGTCCGCTAGGACCGATGCCTGCCGGGGTCGCGGGAAATTCCAAAAGGGATACCGTGACCCCTGGCAACGTACAGGCAACTGAAGGAACACGGGTGGGTTTTAGTCAGTAAGATTCTGACACGCCTTCCCGCTCCGCCCAGAGCGGGAGAAGTTATTTGATCATTTCCAACCGCAAAAAAAAAAGGTAGAGGACGACGTTGAGGCGCGTCGGAAGACAGTCGTGAAAGGGAGTTGTGTCCGAGGCAAAGCTAGTAATACGTGCAGTATTTTGTAAGTGAGTTGTAATCTAATTCTCTCTAAGGGATTATTTGGTAAGCGTCAACATTCATTAACTTTTATCATTAGTTATGTATATTATAGTTAAGAACTTTTCCAGTATAATTGTTCCTGCTTGTTGATTTGTATTATAATTGTAGTTAACAGTTAGGTGACATCGCTGTCGAGCTTATGAATGGTCGTTTATTCCAGAATGGTGAAATCACTCTTATTTAGTATCGTGTTTCATAATTAACGCATCATTCTCGTGTATTATATTAAATGTCCATATCCTAATCCGTACATTGTCAGATTATTGTCACTTGCATTTGGCTATAGGGAAATGACGAAGAACTTCCACCATACTTGGCACTGAGCACTAACGCTCGAGACTTTTGACGACAGTACCTTGATGTGACGCACCACAGTTGGAAGGCAGAACCATGAATACTTACAGCTCATTTAAAGTTGAACTAGGTTATAAACCAATATGAAATTTCATTATACGAGTAAAACAACCAAACGTTAGTGATGATTTATGTATCCAAAAAGATCTCTCCACAGAATACTTTGCGTGAGGTTTGTTGACGCACATTTCCGTGAGAGGGGGTAGGCTTCACCAAATACCCCAAACTGAATTGATAGTCGTTCTAAGAACGCTATGGACCATATCTCATTAAAACTCCACCTGGCTAATAGCCGGATAGGGAGGCCTATTACTGAATCAACACTATTTATTGAGACACGCTATTGGGACGCAATGCCGCTAATAGCCGCACCGCATCCTCTAAATGGGGCAAATTAAGGAAATGTGAAGTGACGAATTATCGTAATGTATTTTACGAGAGACTGAGTCTACGGTGCGCTTGTGGTAGTTTTGTGATAACTTAGTAAACAGGGGCTAGGCTGCCGTAAGGGTATCTTTCAGATTAGTACGCGATTAGAACTACTCAATACTTTTCTTCCTCAATAACAGTTGGACTTCGCAGTACTCTGTCTTAGGATTGAGTAAAACATTTTTAAAGTGCTTAGGGAGCGTTCCGTTAGAATCGTATTACTCGTATTTCCTCAGAGGTTATGTGCGTTAGGGCAGGACACGTACAATGAGGCAAACGTTGTTATACGGTTCCCGGTCTCACTGAAGTGGGTAGATTGTAAACAGACAAATTAACGTAGGTATCAATAATTACCTATTTGAAGCGCAAGTGTAACTATCCCTTTACCCCCTTCACCTTCAAGGCCTTATTGTAGATATTGGTGCTAAACTGCGAAGGGAGGAGACGTTGGTGTTCCAACATTTATATTACTAAAACATAATACCTATTATATTAAAATAAATAAATAAAAAACAAGCTAAAAAAAAACACTCAATAAAAATAACAATATTAAAAATAAAATCAAAATTCAAACTAGTTATTATACAGTTTTGCATACTCTCTTGAAGATTGCCTTCTTAGCTTTATATTATATTAATATTATAATACTTATGTTTACTAACTGTGCATTCCCAATATTAACATCACCTTGTATTCCTCCTTGTCCCCTAGCTTTCTAAGTCTGGACAAGGCAGTTTAGTTTACGGGAATTAATTTCTTACATCGGTGGGAGAGTGTCCAGTCCAGAGACTAGCTCTACAGTTCCGTAGGGGGTGGAGTGCGCTAAACTCTAATATTAACATAATTAGGAAAAACTAAAATTTTATCATCATATGGTAATTTTGGTACAGTCACACCTACAACGTTCTCACATTCACAAAATATAAAAGAAAAATCTAATCTTTGTTGTCTTGTCTTTGCTAAAGCAAGTCACTAGGAACTGGTGAAGGACGGACGTTTTAGGAACAGTCTATGTAATTTTGACGTTAACCAACGCGCTTGGCTCTAAAATCGCGATCGGCTCGTTCATATATGACACTTTTTTGTCGGGGAACCTGAACGCGTGGTCGCGCCGACAGAGGGCGCTTTCTGGTTTTCCGAACAAAAAGTGAAAAGTGACCGAGACAATCGCGTAGGTAGTTCGCGCGACGATCACTTTTAAATAGTACGCGCGATAAGAGGTAGAAGCTGTTTTATGCTGCCTTTTGTCATTCATCTTTTCAACAAGGAATTTTTGATTTAGGAGGTAAACTATTAAACATTATTTGGCAGTAATTTATTTTAAAAAACCGGCCAAGAGTTCCGTACCATCGTACAATTTAGCAAAATCGCCGAAAAAAATTATTTATTGTTCATACGATGCCTTTAATTTTTAACTTTATTTTATTTTATAAATATCATTAAACGATATTGTATTAAACAGCCATTTTCAATAAGAAATCAGGGGAAGAAAATCTAAAGTGAATTAAAAAAAAAACTCGATAGGTCGTCCGTGACCACATACGGGAGCCGCATACGTACAGACACTCGGCCGTTCATATTTTTTTTAATCCGTTTTTTCTTTGTTTAATTCGCAATAAATGTTAATTTGTTATTATAATTATGTTAAAAGGATCGTTTTTCTACATTTCAGTGTACTCTTATTAAAGTATCAATGTGACATGCATATACTATATGAGGCAATCAAAATTCAAGACAGCACTTGTTTTTGGCAAGTTCAGAGTAATGCATTACCTACCTCAAACGCAGATTAAAAATGTTGATGATCCTTACCATCATCGACGGTAACCTCTTCCTCGGAGACGGTATCCCTGAAGTCGAAGAAGTTGGTGATGGTGTGGGCGGACAGCTCCCCGATATCGTAGTTGTACTCCTCTTGTACTAGTCTGTAGTGAAGGGCGAGTAATTAATATTGTGTAAAGTAAAGTCTATTATATCTTCGACAGTTTTTTAATTCTTTGCTTTATAAAGTCAGGACTTATTTTACCTTTTGAATTTACGGCACTGGGCAGACTATGATATAAAAATAAAAATAAACTTTTTCCTGTCAAAATTTCAATATTATACTAAGAGCCTGGGCACAAGTTGCTTTGCGGCGGCGGCACGGTGTCGCTGCGGCGTCCTACATACAAATATCCATGGTATGCCACACGGTGCGTTCCGGCGTCGCACCGCACGTACACCGGACTTGCAGCCCGCGACACCGGAGCGGCACCGCTCAGTTGTTTGTGCGATGTCAAAAACAGATGTTTGACAGTTTACGCGCTTTACGGCGCGGTGCCGCTGTGGCGTAACAACTTTCCGGTGCCGCAGCGACCGTGTGATCGCCAATGCGGCGAAATCTTTGCGGTGCGGCGCCGCAACGCATCATAATTATGTCTTGAGTTCATACAAAAATCATAAAGCACTTTCAGTTTTTCCCGAATTTTCAGATTTCGGAGAAACTTTAAAAACAAATCTTTCCGTTAAAGACATATTCGGACTATTACGAACATTTTAAAATAGTACACTTTATGAATTAGAGAAATGATTTTTTTTTACATAGTGATGACACAATATGGGCAATTAATTAATGATAAAATGGCTATAACACGGCAAATTCACGAAGAGTGTCAATTGGCATACCAATATTCCCTGAATGTATTTTTAATTTTAAGGTTTAGAATTAATAGGGATGTTGACTGGGAATAAAAAACTATTTAGTCCGTCAGTCAGATAATGAAAAAATATTAGACACGTATTTTTTGCTTTATCCACTTAATAAAAAATGGTTTAGATAAAACGCATTAAAGTCGGGGAGTGGAGGCTCGCTACGTCACAAGTCAGTATAAAACTACCGGCCATTGACGTTATGCTACATTACGTACTCAATGTATTGCCATAATCTTTTCATTTCGTAAAAAAAGAAAAAATACGTGTCCCACATTTTTTAATCTATCTGAAGAACATTTTTTTTTATTTTTTTAACACCCCTTTTGTTAACTTACTGGACAGGTAGATCGATGCCGGAGTCAGTCTTGAACACGTACAGCGTCGTCTCCCGACCCAACTTCCCTTCATATTCAAAGATACTGGACCATATGTCCACCACCTTATCGTAAAGAGTCACGGTCTGACCTGGGAAGATTTAACATAACATCACGCTCGTAGTCTCCAAAAGGGTAGGAAGACACATACGCCGAAACTTTACTAGCAAAATCATCATCTAGCCTTTACTAACTATGTTGGGGTCATCTAGGAGCCGACCCCAACATAGTTAGAAAAGGTTTAAACACTGCGATTGGCAATAAATATGGGACAAAGTTTCACTGCAATTCAATCAAAATTCAAAATTAAAAAGTCTAGGCTGAGATTCAGCACTTTACGAACGTCACAATTACATAAGACAGTCCCCCAAAACGCCCACCCGTCCTAGTGCTTTACTTGGGAAGAAGTGGGGCAACAAACTCCCCAGCAGTGAATCAATCAATCTGCCTAGCCTTTTCCCAACTATGTTGGGATCGGCTTCCAGTCTAACCAAATGCAGCTGAATACCGGTATGTACATGGAGCGACTGATTATCTGACCCCCATAACCCAGTTACTGGGTAAAACGACGACCTTTACTGGCAAAATGTGGGTGTATAAAAATGGCGTCTCCTGTGTAATACGTTTATGAAGCTTACGAACATAACCTAAAATCACGCCTGTATTCAGGAAATTAAATTAAATGAAATTGTTTATTCTGTAAATAAGATATTGGAATCACTTTTACACGGCATATAAAAAAATTAAAAAAAAATACTAGATGAGGTCGGCATTTCCTATCTGATTACTCTGTGAAGAAAGGCCGAAACAAACTCGGAGGTCGCAGTCTCTCTTAAAGTTCAGACATAATCTTGGTCAAGCCATATGAGGACCATGTAGATTAGTGTCTGAAATGGTCTTTTGAGAAAAGAACCACACAGATTTGAGTGGACCCGTCCAGTCAGTGCAAGCATTTGTCAGTAATCATGGAGCTCAACTAAGAACATAAGGAGCTCAACTAGACGAACAATACCAAAGAAAGGACATTTAGGTAGGCCGCATAAACTACTCAAACTGCCAGACCATTATTAAAACTAACTGAGAAAGAAAAAAAAAGTAATAATAAAAAATTTAAATTAAAAAAAGAATTCACATGGACTATGTGGATATTTTTTAATTATCAAAAATCCTCCCTTAGTGCTCACTTTCGTTATATAGGGAACTCTTGAACAAAATTTTATGCTTTTAGACGCAGCGGTTTATTAGGCTGTGCGTTGGCTGTTAACTTAAGATTTTTATTATGTAGATTCTTCCATACCTGTATAAGTAAGTTCAGACACGTCAGGAAGAAAGTCGATCTGTTCATCCTCTGCAGACCTCGATATGCACACCTCTACATTGGTGTCATATTCATTGGTGATTGGGTGTTTCTTAAAAAAAAAAAACAATCAAATCAAGTTTTAGCTATACTTACATTTCGATTTGACATTTTTATCCGATTATAAAATGAAATGAAATTGTTTATTCTGAAAATATTAATATAGGAATCACTGTTACACGTCATATAAAAAAAAATAAGCAAGTAGGTCAGATCATGTGTGTGAGGACCATGTACAGTGTACTTGTTATTTTCACTATTGTAATTTAGATTTCAAAATTGTCATACCACATAAGCGTATCCAGTGTCCCCGTAGTACCACTTCTGGACGGTGCCATCGTAGTAGTCAATGCGGGAACGGTTCAGATCGGCATTGTACCTGGAACAAGCATGGTTATGTAGAAGAAACAACCAAGTGCAATACCGGCCGTATCAGTCATCATGGCCGGTCCGAACTTTACGCAGAAGGCTGCGCAGTAAAAATAATGTAGGAACCAGATGGTGACATCAGGCGAGTGAGAGAACATGCGTGAAAATTCGTATTTTTTGGACAGTTTTAATTAAAAGATTATTTAAAGTATCGAATTTCATAATTTTATACGGATACACCCTTTCCGTTACACCTTGTATAGGTTGTAAAACTAATGGATAAACTACGAGAACAGTGGCTCAAATTAAAATTCCTACTACCAAACGTATTTCAAATATTTATTCGATTTTTAAAATTAACACATAAAAATTATAGAAACCGTACTTACTGAATTCTGAACAAAATATTTTATTTTAATTAAACCAATTACAGGCACCCCCAACCCACCGCGTCGCATCGCATCGCCCGTCTGCGCTATTACTTCATTTTCGCTTAGCGTTCTTTCTGTTTTTTTTTTCTTTTTGCTCGTCTCCTAAGGGCCGTAGCGTGATGTTACAACCTATCTCAAGAATAGGTCTATCCAACGCAAAAATATTTTTTCAAATCCGACTAGTAGTTCCGGTGATTACCCTCTACGTACATACAAACAAACAAATTTTACCTCTTTATTATATTTATATTATACTAGCTGTCCACCACGGCTTCGCACGGGTAGCACTAAGTAGTAGTATCTACGGCGCACCTACCTATCTACCTACCTACCCTACCTATCTACCTACCCTACCTAACCTACCTACCCTACCTATCTACCTACCCTACCTAACCTACCTACCCTACCTAACCTACCCTACCTACGCTACCTACGCTACCTACGCTACCTACACTACCTACCCTACCTATCTTACCTACATACCTACCTACCTTCTCTACCTACCTACCTACCTTACCTACCTACTCTACCTACATACATACATACCAACCTACCTACCGTACCTACCTACCTATCTACGAACCTTCCTATCGTACCTACATACCTACTTGTATACCTACCTACCTACCTACCTTACCTATCTACCTACCTACCTACCTACCTACCTACCTACATACCTACCTAACTACCGTACCTACTTACCTACCTACCTACCTACCTACCTACCTTACCTACCTACCTACCTACCTACCTACCTACCTTACCTACCTACCTACCTACCTACCTACATACCTACCTAACTACCGTACCTACTTACCTACCTACCTATCTACCTACCTGTCGTACCTACATACATACTTACTTACATACCTACCTGTCGTACCTACCTACCTACCTACATACCTACATACCTACCTACCTACCGTACCTACCTACCTACCTACATACCTACCTACCTACATACCTTACCTACCTACCTACCTACCTACCTACATACCTACCTACCTACATATCTACCTAACTACCGTACCTACTTATCTACCTACCTATCTACCTACCTGTCGTACCTACATACATACTTACTTACATACCTACCTGTCGTACCTACCTACCTACCTACATACCTACCTACCTGTCGTACCTACCTACCTACCTACATACCTACATACCTACCTACCTACCGTACCTACCTACATACCTACCTACCTACATACCTTACCTACCTACCTACCTACCTACCTACATACCTACCTACCTACCGTACCTACCTACCTACCTACATACCTACCTACCTACCTACCTTACCTACCTACCTACCTACCTACCTACATACCTACCTAACTACCGTACCTACTTACCTACCTACCTATCTACCTACCTGTCGTACCTACATACATACTTACTTACATACCTACCTGTCGTACCTACCTACCTACCTACATACCTACCTACCTACCGTACCTACCTACCTACCTACATACCTACCTACCTACCGTACCTACCTACCTACATACCTACCTAGCTACCGTACCTACTTACCTACCTACCTATCTACCTACCTGTCGTACCTACATACATACTTACTTACATACCTACCTACTTGCATACCTATCTAACTACCTACCCTACCATCAGCTACCTATCCTAAGAACCTTCTCCTGAAAATAACGAACACAACAAATAAAGAATTAGCGAAATTGGTCCAGCCGTTCATGCGTGATGCCATATCCATAGTTTTTTAACGGTGATGAAATAAGTTACCACATTTCGAAGTTTTCTTTCAGAGATGATTTAAAATTGAGCTTTTCTCCCTTGAAGTGGTATTCCGTTGGCCATATTATTTCAATATCGTCATCTCCTATAAACACACAAAATAAAAATAAATAATTTGTATTAAAAAACAAATAACACACCACGCTTATAATCCCCGAAGCGTTACGCAGAGGTAGGGTGCTGGTGTCAAGAAATACATAAAAAACAGCATTTGTCAGAAAGGAGTGGTCATTAAATTTAACAACTATCTCCATGGAACGAAAATCGTAAACGCGAAAAAAATTATCAACTGCCCCAAACAAAATTTCAGTACCTACTTGACCCTGTTGTATGGGATGGCTGATTATTTTATCGCGATCACGATGTTGGTCCCATGGAGAAAGTGGTTCAGTTACGGATTTCGGCATATTTTATTGTTCAAAATATGCCGAAATCCGTCGTCGTTCAAAACCCTACGACGCGCGACGTCGGGGAGGACAGGGCGATGCGCCTCAATTGTAGTTGGGCAGGGCATCTGGTTAGAAGCGGAGATGGCCGATGGAGTACAGCTGTGACCAAATGGTGGCCAAGGTTAAGCCAAAGAAAGCAGGGCCGTCCAAAAGCGTGGTTGACGATATCGTCAAAGTAGCGGGAAACACTCGGATGAGAGGCGCACAGAACCGGAAAGTATGGCAGAACAAATGGAAGGCCTATACCCAGCTGTAAGTGATTCTAAGTTGCAACCATGATGATGATGATGATAAAAAAAAAAAATGAAAAGAAAACTTACGCAATAAAGTGTAGCCTGAAACTAAACTGACATATAAACACATCACTAAACTGGCGCGAAGGGCCGCCATCTTGAATTTCATTTGGATTGACACAATTAATGCTAAATGCCACAATTTATAGTGAAAAAGTGCCAATTAAGGCGCGTGCACACTACAATATCGATGGAGGTTTTTTTCTTCTTTTATTACGTTTATTAATCTTCTTTCACATTAAATATATTTTTATAAAAAACATTAAAAAACCATATAATATAAATTAAAATAATTGTGGTCCGCCGTGTCGGGAGCAGGGTCCAAGCTACCGGTGGTTAGGGCTCCAGAGACTGGAAGCTCCTCACAATGATCCTACTTTTGTTATTATTAGATTTATAAGATATAATATTTTCTTTTCTATAATGATCAAGTACGCTGTTTGATAGTGCCGTGCTTTCCTATAGTTTAGATACATGCGAGATCTATGACAAAGACTGTGGGCTAATGCCGATATGTGTTTAGTTGGTAAGCTTGATATACAAAATAAATAAATAGAATAGAGTACCAATTATGTACAGCAGAAGTAAAATCGGGTTTAAATCATTTTGAATCAGGCTGGGAATTGTCAAAACGAACTATTCAACATAGTTTTGCAAAGTTTTTGCTATGAAGAGAATTAGTGGCTGTAACATTCTTACAATTTTATATCGAAAACAGATAAGTATGTTTTATTTCAGATTTTCTTTCAGGTATCCTAATAAGTTGCTGAAGTATCCAGGTACGATTTTTGTAAGTCAAACTCACACTTTGTCAATTTAATCAACGCATTTATGTCAATTTAACTATAGGCACTTAACTACAGGCACTTTTGAATTGACAAAGGACTCGGTCATTCAGAAAGTTAAAACTAGTTGCCCATTCCAAAGCGAAGTAGGTTCCCATGCAGAAGAACGGGCAAGAAACTCCACAGACACTCAAGTGTACGAATCCATCAATTTTATTAATTGTTTTGTACTGGTTTCGTGTCAGTGAACATACACCCTTACTTTTTCAATCTAATATTTTATTTTAATTAGATAAAACTCATTATTTAACAGTAGTTTTGCTAATAGGCAGTAGTAAGTAACACTATAATCATTAAACTAATTAAAAAAAAATGGGAGATAAGCTCGTTTTGCTAATATCATGTTGTTTTTTTAATAAAGGGTCGGCAGAGTAGGTACTCTGATGAATGATCAAATTCATTAACGTTTGCTTAGGTTCCTGCACCCTAATTGCGTAACACACGATCAATCATAATCTGAAACATTTTGAAGGATATTGCTAATCCATTGCTTCATATGTAAGTTACGATGTAACTTACGATGCTAAGTCAACATATCCTGCACGAAGAAATAACAGAATATGCAAGGCAACTAAACACAACACGGCTTTCTTCACGAGACACTCATGCTTCCTTGCTCCTTATCTATATAATAAACTCAATTCTCTTTTAAATATATTCCCAAAACTCACGCATGAATGTAAATCTATTATACAAAAATATCTTCTGAATTTAAATTACAATGATACGGAATCCTTACTTATAATTACTAAATAACATCTCTGTTCTGTCTGCAGTAAATCAAGAGCAATCAAAACTCACTTATCCATAACCACGCATACATTTATATACATACTCCCACAAACACAGATGCGCGCAACTGTACTCTCACTCATCACACACACAACACACACACGCACGAACACACTCACAACATACACACTCACTCACTCAAACACAAACAATATATTTGTTAATTAACTACACCTCTAGTTGTAATTTGTATCAACTTACTCGCCGCGGGAGGAAGACCTGGAGTCCTGAAATACAGGGCTGCCCTAGTTTAGGCTCCAGTCCACTCCATTTATTTTATGTACCTATACTGTGCTTAGATTAGTGTGGAAAATAAATGAATTTTTACTTTTTTTTTTATGTTCGAAAAATTTGTCTGCTCAACAACGTAAATAACGCAATGAATGTTGTTGAACTGTCAAAATGAAACAGATTGTGATTGATCGTGTGTTACGCAATTACGATGCAGGTGTGAGGTTATTCATATTTATCGGAGAATATCTAATTGTATTGATCACTATATTGATTGTTTACAACAATAAATCACAGTATGAACGTCAGAATGATAGATGACATTGACGTATGGAAACGTTCCATTTCAACAATATTTTAATAAACGTAATTAATGTTTAGTGAATAATATAAAGGTAGTAATATTTGATTTGCATTTCTATAATTGATATTTCATAAACAGATGTATTATCTATATAAATAGTTTTAATGTGACTCAAAAGGCTGTTTCATAAACAACGATTATAGAGTTTTCGAACTAGTCATGATTTGTGGTTTTATGAAGATCAATATAAATGTTTATTATCATAACAGTACAATAAATAATTAATATTGAATAAGTAATAATTAATATGATACTAATAATATTTGCCACGGAGTTTCTTGTCCTTCTTCTCCGTGATGACCTAGATTAGGAACGGACAACTAACTTTCACATTAACGGTACCTAAGTACCTATGTATCGACAAGCCTAATTGTAAATAAATGCCTGGTCTTGTCTTTCTGTGCTTTTCTTCTTATAATCATTTCCCTACACCATATTCATAGAAAGTACCTACATACAAAGTAAATAACTAGTAGGTACTTAACCATCCTGACACTCAAAACTTTATAAATGTAGTTTTAATCCACTTTCTAACACAGGCTTCAATTGAATTGAATTTATTTTGTACAATACGAGTATTGTGACGTAGTTGTGTGTCACTGCAATTTCGGAAAACATTAGCTGCTAAGACATAAGCTTCTTGGCTAGTTTAGAAGCCAAACGTTCGACTTTTAACTGTGTCACTGTTCTACGACTTAATCTTAAGACACTACATTGCACTATTTTTTTTTGTGTACTTAATTTTATTAAAAATCTCAAGCTAGGCAAGCCTTGAGAACTTGAGCCTACTTAAATCTCAGTAGCTGCCGGAAATCGAGAATAAAGCCAGTATCCTATTGCGTTATACACGATCAATCAGAATCGGAATCGTTTTGAAACTGATTGCTAATCAATTGCTTCATAAATTCGAAAAAAAAATCTGCTCAACAACGTAAATAACGCAATGAATGTTGTTGAACTGTCAAAATGAAACAGATTACAGATACATTATACACAAACATAACTGGTGTGAAACGGGAGTTTATTTTACACTATTGTGTGTGTATCTACAACACCACATGCGTACCACGCATCAAATATCTGACGGCACACAAAACCTGCATCGCGCAAGCAGCGTTTACCGCGCGATCAGCATATATAAATTTCCATCAACAATCGTTGGGCAGCCCACCAGACACGACAGCTGTCTGGGCAGCGGATCCTCCCTTTTCTATAGAGGGGGAGTGAACTTTACACCCTGTTCCTCATGCCTCTCAGGCCAAATCCTTGTAGAAATTCAGCGAGATGATAAGATAGGTTTATATAATATTTATGGCTTCGAGAAAAGGATGGTACGGCAGTGCCTTGGTTGTTTATGCTCGGCTTGGCACGAGCACTGCCGTGGCCCCAGATGTTTGAAAAGTCGTATCAAGACAATTACGAGTATATTACTGTCTTGATCATAGAAATATAAATAACAGGAGAGGTGGCATGGGGGCGTGTCTATGTCCGCGCGTCGTGCTCACAATGCTCATGTCTCAGGCAAATGGCCGTCTCCCCTAACTAGTGCGCTTTCGAACGCGATCGTGATAACATTTCAGAATACCGTGTTGTTCAGTGGTTTCTTGTAAAAATCGAAGCCAAACTTGAAACTTTATAAATCATAGAACCACTTATCATATATCAGCGCAAGTATTTTACTATATTTGTGTTGAAAATCATATAAAAAACAAGAAATCGTAAAATATTTTTTGCCTTTACTATGTTATTTTTGTTCTTTCTTATATGTATGATCTTGATGGTCTAGTGGTCACGAGCGCTATTGCTGGGCATGAGGTCCTGGGTTCGATTCCCGGGTCGGGCAAAGCTTAATTGAATTTCTGTATCTGGAATTGATCAGTAACTGGATTTGTGCCCGGTTGGCGACAGTAGACTCGCCCCCTATTACATGGGACTTAAACACAACTCGCGAAATGTGGGTGTACTATTATAGGTATATTATATACACCTCTGCCTCGCTTTTCGGCGAATACAAGTGCGATTATATGTTATGTTACAATAATATTAGTCTCTGTAAACTAGTAGTTAACAGCAAATACATTACTTTAATCGCTTATCACAGATAACACAAAGACCAACTTTATGCGGACAATGGCCGATTCCCATAATTTGCGAACCGTTTATGGTTAAAATGAAGACTCGTATATCTCTACCAATAATGCAGCAAAGACCTCATAGCTTTGCATAGTAGACCCTCCCATGTGGAAGTAGCTATCACAGGTAAAATTAGCTTACGTATCTATATAAATGCCCAGTTTGGCAATAAAAAATGTTACCACTGGTAAGCAAGCCGACTAGTTTTTGATTATAGGAACCGAGCATAAGTTTGTGACTCGAAGGACCAAAATTATGTCTGACCTTTAAGGCTGGGAAAACGATTTAGAAATTAAATAAAAAGCCAGTATCAACAGCACGAGGAATTTATTTCTAAATATTTAATTTAAACGATGGGATAGTAAGGTGAGTCCAGGACAAAACAGTTGTTGTTCTTGGCAGACATCAGGATGTAGCCGTCTTCTCCCCAGTTCTCTCCCCAGGAGTTCTTCACCAGCCAGTAGTCTTCTCCGTCACGTACACCGTACCCAACGACTGTCACTGCGTGGTTAGGGTGCGCGTCCTCACTGAAAATGGAGAATATTGGTGAATAATCTTCTACGGAAGTTTTGAGTGGGGCGAAGGTCGAACGGTTTTTGATGAGATGACCAGTGTTGTATTTGAAGTCTTATAGAACAGTGCATATTAGCTTATGCTAAAATTATATTTGTAGTGAGTAAAGAGCAAAGAGTAGGTATATATTTCTATTATATTGATAACATCTTGTTAAATCTGCTCCAAAGCAGAAAAATATTAAATAAAATGTTATTAACTAAAAGTGATCACAAGAATGAAACAGGGGGAAGACAAAAGGGCAGAATCAGAATCAGAAATCATTTATTTGCAAAGAATGTAGGTAACAAAACATAGTTTTGATGGTGTAAAAAGAAGAAAAACAAAAGATCCAGTGCATTCTACCGTATGGCATGCAACATTAAGCACTAAGACGGGCTATGGGGTAATATCGAAATAGTTTCTAAAATCGTTCCAATAAATATCAGACGTTGTTGATGGGTGCCCTGAAAACTCAGAACTACCTGCAGTGTCAAAACACCTTTGGTTAACAAAGACAAAACTTTTGTTTGTTTTACATATTTGAATGTGTAGTCACCGAGGAAGATTAAAGTAGAGGTTATCAAACTTTCCTTTTTAATTGCTCAAGGTTAAACTGCAAATAAAATCACTATCAATTAAATAAATCCTAACCTTTACTTTATTCTAATACCGAGATACTACAAAACAAAATTTTGCATATTTCTTTCATGTTGGTCTTTTATTTCGGTCTTACCCCGTCAAATACTGACCCATCAATCAATCGAAGACGGAAAATTGTAATAAATCCTAAAATACGAAAAATAGCCATATTTAGATGTAATAACACAACTAAGAATTAAAAGTAATGACAAGATATACCAATAAAACACTCATTCCGACCACGTAAGTAAAGTTACAGGACACGGGGTAAGATTAAAACACTCGATTAACTTAAGTAAAATTCGCTGCACAGACATTTGCATTTTTCACACAAACTGCTTACTGAGGTGTGTGCGTCTAGCGTCTTTCACAAAAACTGCACTGAATCTGGCGTTATAGATGACTTTTAGTATTACCCCGTTTTTCTTCTTCCCTCCACTCACTCGGGAGTAAAAACTAACTGTTAACTGTTCAAAAATATGTTATTGGGTAGCAAACCAGCAGGTTATAGGTGATATAATTATGTAACCGCAGCCTACCAGAGTATTCGCAGATGCATTGGCAGCGCAGAGGCGATGCTGACATGTCTTGTGTCTGTGGTACTAATTAGAAGGATATTGGACGACAGGACCCCTCAAACTGAAACGCAGCAACTCTGCTTGGCAGCAGAACGTACTTTGCCGGTTGACCTTTCTCAAAAAGCTGTACTGTTAAGTACCTGGGTACTTTTTTAGGGTTCCGTACATCAAAAGGAAAACACGGAACCCTTATATGATCACCTCGTTGTCCATCTGTCTGTCAGTCTGTCAAAAGCCTTTTTCTCAGGATCGCGTGAAGGTATCAAGTTAAAATAACGTATGAAATACGTAGGTTTACGGTTCCTTGGAGCTCTAAAAATATCAAGCTTCTAAGTCAAAACAATTAAAATATACAGCCGTATAAGCAATATATTTTGATACTCGAAAATAGGGTAGGGTACATCCCGTTGACCTAGAATCATGAAATTTCCAAGAAGCAATGTCTCACTGCAATAGTAAAGGAAAAGCCGGAAAATAGTTAATTTGTAGTTTTATCACATAAAAAAAAACTACAATGTTAAATTTGTTTTTGGGATAAATTCATCCCAACTACGGAACCCTTCATTGTGCGTGGTCCGACACGCACTTGGCCGGTGTTTATTTATAAATAACGATGAGATTACCCAGAGAAGCTGTAGAAAAGTCCGCTAGAGTAGTGCATTATGAGGCATCTGACAGGAATGCCGACAGTGACTAACCCATATTTGAAGACAGCTATGAAGATGATGATGCTGGTGATAATAATGAAGATATTGATGATATCTTACCAAGAGAAGTCGTAGAAGAGACCGCTGGAGTAGTGGAACATCAGTTTATCGGCGTGGATGCCGATAGTAGCGGGTCCGTATTTGAAGAGAGTCAGTTTCAAAGCGTTAGGATTTCTGGGGGTGACGGGGGAGAAGCCACGAATTTTGTATGGAGATGTCATGTTTTGGATTTTACAGAAACCGTCCTGGAATATAATTATTATGAGTCTTTATAAAAAGTGAAATATAACTAGGTTTTATAAAACTGACATGATATAAAATATTTGGCAGAAAATCTTAGGTGATCTCAGTACCTATTACACTCAGTAACTAGTACAAGAATAAATAAATCAAGGCAAGAATATGTTGATTGTACCTTCTTAAATTACATTTTAGACTTTTATCATAATTCAACAGGATGATATTTAAAAAAAAACATGTTACTCACATTAGCAGAGTAGAGACCATAGTCCATCTCAGTGGGAATACCGTGAGTGAGGACGTATTTCAAGGCACCATCCAAAGTGCCTCCGCTGCAGCCCATATTGTCGAAGCTGTAACCCAATTTGTAATATTACTACATTAGGTAAAAATCAAGCAGGACTTAATAACTCAGTGCCACTTCTGAATTGACATCGCAAACCATAAAGTCAATGTAGCAGCTAAAATGAAATTCAAAATTCAAAAATTCAAAAGTCATTTGTTCAATATGAGAATCAGCACTTTTCGAACGTCAAAATGACATATGACAGTCCCCCAAAATAATCGTCCCCCGATAATTTAGGTATTTGCTTTTAGGGAGAAAATAATGGTAATTTATAATAAAAAAAAAACATTGTATCTGCTTTATATTTAGTTCAGTAATTATGCAAAGTTTCATGATCTAATTTGAAGTATTTTTTGGATACCTGCGGTTTATTATTGGGTTTGGTGGTAACTTTGGTTTTTTTTTCTCTCGTGAAAATTTTATGGAATCGGGTTTTCGGCAAATATCACATACATTTTTAACTGCTGTAACGGAGGATCATGCTAAGCAATTTGAGGTATTGTAGAATCTTAATACCATAATATATTGACTAATAAAGGAAAACAAACCTTTTTTCCCAGTTAACTTCAGAAAAAAAAACAGGATTGCACGCAAATAAAATTAATTCTAAGCAACATATCGTGTTTTATTATGCTCTTAACCAGGCGCTAGAAGTAGTTGCTTACTACACGACACCAAAGTTCGCACTCACCCCCAAGCACAGTCCACAAGAGACTGTTCGCTCAGATCCAGCAGCCTTTCTCCGTTGACCCTAGCGACGGCTCCCTCGACGGCAGCAGTGGCGGCAAATGCCCAGCAAGAACCGCACTCACCCTGGTCTGGATAAATGGAAATTTTTGATTAGATTTATGCAAAACTAGCTTCTGCCCGCGAGTTCGTCCGTGAGCCTAAAACCTTCCTCAAGAATTGGGTCATTCAATGCAAAAACTGTTTTTCGAAGACTTGATGCCACAAACCACAATTAGCCTAGTGTAGGAGTGTTTATTTACAGTCTCTTAAATGCACTTACCCTTAACAGGAGTTACAGCTCCTTCCATCCTGAGATCGAAGTTCTCAGGCAGTTCCTGCACAATATCATCGACCTCCGTCAAGGTGTGAGGGAAAGGCATCATGTCAGGGTACTTATGTGTGGAGATGTAAGTGCCAGTCAGGTACTTCAGTTCGTCGTCAGATTTGTCGGAGAAGTTGTTCAGCTCGACCCTGAATCCTGCGTTCTTGCGATTGTGTTCTTCGATTATTCTGAATTGTAAGATTGTAAGATTTATTTTGGTGATATCAGAATCCTTAGTCTACCGGGCGTGGGCAGAGGAGCACCCAAAATTTTAAAAAAATAACAAAATTCATAAGTCATTTATTCAAACACAGGCTGAGAATCAGCACTTTTCGAACGTCACAATTACATAAGACAGTCCCCCGAAACCTTTCACCACTTCCTAGTGCTTTCTCTGGGAAGAAGAAGTGGCGCAAGAAACTCCCCAGCAACAGTGCTGTTTGTTGAGTTAGGGAAAAAAAAAATTGATTCTACAGGAAAAGTTTTTATCCAATGCGCAAATTTTGACAAATTATACTTAAACGAGTTTTATTGAACATACTTTTTTTATTTTGATACGTCATAGTACAAAAAAAAAAGCTATCCTTAACGAAAGATGTTTACTTTAAAAGTGGTTGTATGGCTACCCGGCGGCGCGCGGCGAAGCGGAACGCGCGAAAGTACCTACAGCTGTGTGATCGCTCGATTCGCCGGCGTAGGTATTTACGTGGGTTACAATACTTACAATGTATTGATCGCTAATTTTATCAGATTCGAACTAGACTTTTTTATGTTTAGGCCGTGACCTGAAGTTATTTCAAGAGTAATTCCAATTTTTCCTTCAGACTTTAATGGGCTTAGGCCATCAAAATACAGAAAATAAAGCATTATTATCAATAAAATTTACATTACTTAATACCTTATGCCGCTAAAATGGTCTTTTCCTTTCACGGGGTTAAGGATTCCATGGGCTCACATTCGAGGTATGCTCTGTGAGCTGCTCACAAACTTTCACCACTCAGTACATACACTCGCACCATCTCATAAAACTCGCGGTTAGTGAAGTCTGACATCGTGACCGGTAGGTCTGTACAAGTACGACACACGTGCAGCGCGGGAATGCGATTAGACGCGACGTCACACGACAGCGCGTGCGATTAGCGAACTGTCGGTCAGGGTCAAAGCGCCCGGCGCGCGGGCGGGAGGGGAGGTTTCACCCCCGTGCAACACCGCCGCTTGGGCCGGCCGCCGCGCGCGCCCATTGATATTATTACGAATAGATTGTGACCATATTTTGCTTATTTAGAGTAGGATTTAAAAAAAAAAAAGAATAAATAATGGAAATGTGTTCTATTACTGATTTTGAACCACCAATAAAAATTTGCGCACTGGTTAAAAACTTTTCCTGTATGCAATAGTATGCAAAATAATTTACATTACTCAACCCAAAACATTTAATAAAATTATTCGCCGTAATGTCAGCTAACACACGGCAATATACCAACAAAAACATCGAAATCAAGAAAATCATCATCATCATCATCAATCGAAATCAAATAATCAAGCGAAAAAAAAAAAAAAAACCCGTATAAAAGCCTCTAGGCGCAAAGGGCGTGCCCGCTTACACAGCTATATAGCTATATATAGCTGTAACTGGAAGTTATACATGATAAACTAGGACCGTAGATGTAAAATAAATAAACAGTTAATTACTATTAACAAAACCATGATCAGCAAGACGACCAGTCACCACAAGCAGCACCCGTTCACGAGCATAACGCAAAGATCATTGAAGGAAGCAACCCGACCCCCGACGCTACCGCAAGCAGTGACATCTAAGGGAGCATGACGAACTTGCTGCCGGTTGCTCAGGCAAAAATAATATATGATCAATTTTCGAGGTCGCTAGCTAACCACATATATATTATAATACAACTCATAAAAAAAACATTGTAATGAGTAGATTATGTCAATAATAAATGAAAATAAAATTAAAATTAATTAACCTACACAGTCAAATAAAATAAACAATAATATAACTCATATAACGTGTCAGTAGGTAAACTAATTCTGGAGAAAAAACATAAATATTGTCTTGAGCTAATCACAGCAACCAACTATTGTTATCGTTTATGTAGTCGTTGATAGAATAGTATGCCTTTGAACAAAGGTTGGATTTCACTTTAGCTTTTAACGCATTAAAAAACAAATCTAGCAAAGAAGAGGGTAGCTTGTTATAAAAGGTTATACAAGCCCAACAAATAAAATAACGTCAACAAACTTATGAAGCCGGTGAAATGGAGCTCGTAATTTTTCCTTATTTCTGGTGTTAACATCACTGTTTTTTTATAAGTGTTTATTTTACCTAATATATTAGATGTTGACGAAGATGAATTTTGATGATTGATCTTTAAAAAAATCTCTTAGAGAAACTTTGGCACCTAGCTGGTAAATTGTTCGAAATTTCGAAAGTTCGTTCAAATTGCTCGTTTTTGAAGAACAAAAAATATATTTTGAATGACCGCTGGCTTTGCCCTACAGCAAAATACTAATGGACATAACGCTATGGAAATAACTAAAAAAGACTAACCGAACTGTATCAACGTCAGTGTATTGTCTTACTTTCCTGACAGCGTAGGCGGCCGAACTGAGCCTTCCCGCTAGGCTTGATATGTAGGCCCCACTGAAGATTGGCATTTACTGTTATGCCCAGAAAAACTGCCAAGTTTACAGTTTCAAGCACCTCTATATAATATCTAAGACGATGTTGGGTCCTAGATTTCTAACATTCGGTAAGGTGAACTTTATACATTTCGTTTTCTTGAAATTGAGAACGTAACCATTGAGAGTGCACTGTTGAAGTCGTCAAAATCTTGTCTATTTCTGTCTACTTTAAAAATAAGAGAGGTATCATCTGCAAAGGGTACAACGTCACAGATATTCTTTAAATAAAATAGTAAGTCATTCATACAGTCGAAAAATTTCAACGCAGGGGCGTTCAGAATCACGTACCGAATCCATGGTATCAGTTTTCGCGTCGATGTCTATTCTTATTCTTAGTGTATACTGGGTGGCAGCCCTGTATACACTAAGAATAAGAATGGACCCAGTATTGAGCCTTGAGGTACACCTAACTGAACTGGTAGCCTGGAAAATTGTACGCCATTAAAATCTACATATTGAAACCTATTATGTAAATAAGAATTTATTACTTTGAGAGCTTCGTTTTGGACACCATAATGACGTAGTTTACGCAAAAGCGTGTCAAGGTGCAAGCAAACAAAGGCTTTGGAGAGATCACAGAAAACTCCAATAGCATTTTGCGAGTTCTCCCATGCGTTAAATATGTGTTTCAGCAGAACAACTCCCGCAGCTATGGTCGAACGATCCTTTGTAAAGCCATATTGTTCTCATGATGGAGTTTGTTTAAATTAAAATGTCTTATTAACTACTTGAGTATTGTCTTTTTTGCTAAATGCAGGTAAGACTTTGTAGTAACACCCATATTTCGCCAGTTATGTTTAAGTCCCATGTCATACATAGGGGGCGAGCCTATAGCCGTCAACTGGGCACAGTCCAGAATCCGGGCTGCTACTGAAAAAACGCTTCTAACGTGCACGTCTCTCTACATTGTTCTCACATGTTTAATTTCAACATGAATGATGTAACAAATAAAAAAATAAAAAAAAAAAATAAAAAATAAAAATGTTTATTTCAATTTCAAAGGGCATTACGATACATTATTATTGGAGATCACCTTTTAAGCAAGGGGTTGCTTGTGTTAGGAGACTCCGCACTTCCACTTATCATTATCTTATGCAATTGAAACGTAGACAATGTAACATGCAAAACTAAACATAAATGGGTAACTTAAAATTATACAAAATTAAATGAATGGCCAAATGATTTGGAAATGCATGAGTATTATGCATAGAAAAAGGGCCAGATCGCGCGTGTAAGTGTGATATGTGTAAGTATGGGTGACGATGTGAAGAGTGAGTGTGTAGTGTGTGTGTTATAATGAGCATATTTAGTTCTCCTATCCTAATTAAGATCCTGTACAGTATTAGATATAAATACGAATGTGTGTTTGTTTATTTATTTGTCTTCTTGCTTGTTACGCTTTCACGCAAAAATGGCTGAACAATATCTGGATGAGATTTGGCACTTTGATAGACCATGTCCTGGGTTAGGACACAGGATACCTCCAACCCGACGCTCCCACGGGGTCGAGACCTATGCGGGTAAGAACGGAAGGCGCAGCTAGAATAAGTTTAGGTGTAAGTGCAAGTTCAAGTGTAGGCGTAGGTGTAGGCTAGCCCTGCGACAATGTCTTGGTTATTGAAGTGTAGATATGATAGATTCAACATCGTCGTAGGTTTTAGTCTTAAGCCAGTCGGTTACAACTTTTTTGCAGTCTCGGAGCTTCATGGAGTATATACGTAGTTCTTTATTCATCAGGTTGTATAAGTAAGAAGATTGCCTTGGGTACTGTCTTTTAGCGAAAGTTGATCTAACCTTGACAGTTGGAGCGACTAAGTAGCTCCTTCTGTTTCTCGGCTTACAGGGATCATACGGGAGGGATGTGTGTTTTTTTAGAATGAGTTGAAGCAAATAAAGTTTCCTTACAGATAAAAGGTCAGATATTAGGTAGAGGCTTTGGGTAGGGAATCTATAGGGTTTAAAGAACATGACCTTAAGCAAAGTTCTCTGCGCCCTCTCTAATTCTAAAAATTTTATTTTTGTTGTCCCACCCCAGCAAGACAAACAGTATGTGAGAATTGATTGGGCCAATGATATGTATACTTGCTTCAGAAGTTGCTTTGAAGCCGCATGACGCAATGTTTTAAAAGTCCATATCATTTTCCTTACTCTTTTCATAATAAGCTCAGTGTGCATGTGCCAGGACAGGCGCTGGTCAATCACAACCCCAAGATATTTAGTATGCTGTAACCTGTCAATTTTTACACATGTGCAGTCGGGGGTTGGGGGGTTGGGACAGTTGTGGATTTTTATTTGGAATTCTTGTGACGGTTGCGAATTATTATACTTTGTAAAGCAGATGTAATTGGATTTGGAGGCATTTAGCGTGAGGAGACTATAATTAAGCCAAGCAGCTATCTTCGCCAGGCCACGTTCAGCCAAACCTCTAGCATTAGCCCAAGTCTTAGCAGCGAAGACAATGGCAGTATCGTCGGCGTATGAGAATATGAGCCCGCCATCAATGTTCATGTTGCATAGATTATTAATGTAGATAAGGAACAAGGTCGGCCCGAGGACACTTCCCTGACCGACTCCGAAAGTAACGGTTGACTCGGAGCTAGTGTACTTCGCAATTTTAACCGTTTGCTTGCGATTGTTAAGGTAAGATTTTAAAAGTTCAAGAGAGGGTCCCCTTATGCCGATGCTTTCTAGTCTATGCAAAAGTATGGGGACAGACACTGTGTCAAAGGCCTTTTTAAGGTCAAGAAAGATAGCCAGACACTTGTTTCCACTATCCACACCGTCAACCAGAGCAGAAGTTAGTGACAGAACTGCATCCTCAGTTGACTTTCCCTGCCTAAACCCAAACTGAGAAGGCGACAGTATTTTATATTTAGAGAGGAATTTAATTAGACGTGTGTTTATAAGTCTCTCGAGGATTTTTGAAATGGACGGTAGGACTGAAATCGGCCTATAGTTTGACGGGTCAGTCCTGTCCCCAGACTTGTACACAGGCGTTATTAGGGCTACTTTCAAAGCGTCCGGGAAGAGTCCCTGCTGGAAGCATAAATTAATTAAGTGAGTTATGATTGGTACAATTTGTTCGTGTGCGGCTTTTAGAAAGTTGACTTGTATTTTGTCCCAACCGGGAGCACTATCTGCTTTCAAACTCATTAGAGTGGCTCGAACTTCGTCGGGGTCTGTGTCGAGAATAACAAAAGATGAGGCCAGAGGAGTGTCTGTCGAGAATGAGGCAGGATTGGGATTTCCTACTGGGGACTGAGAAGTTGTGATATTATCTGCAAGATGTTTGCCTATGTTAGAGAAGTAATCATTAACCTTGTCAACAGAGTTCTGATGGGTAGCGGATAGCTCTAGCAGTTCCAGATTATTTGTTTTTTTAGGTTTGCGTTGTGTGATGTTGTTAATGATATCCCATGTTTTTTTAGGATTTTTTTGCGCATTTGAAAGTTGAACTCTGTCATGTTTTCGTTTTTGTTTCCTGATAATGGTGTTACAGTAATTACGATACCTTTTGTAGGTGATTTTTAGTACCTCATTGAATGGGTCAAGCCTCAGTCTCTTTTGCATACAATTTCTATTCAAAATACAGCGCAACAAGCCAATAGTCATCCATGGTTTTAAGATTCTATTTTTCAACGGTATATTCAAAGTAATTGTACTGAGTGCGACACAATTTTGTAGTATTTGAATTAGATTATTGGTAAGCGTATTAGGGTTATCTAGATTTAATAGGTCTGACAGGTTACTAGCTTTGAGAAGGTCAAGCCCCTTTTCCACATTAAATACTGTTTTTGTTTTTGAACATCTTGCTAAGTTTGTGTGGTTTGTGATTTTTAAGAAAGTCATGAAGTGGTCAGTAATAGCTGAGTGTATAATTGCGATGGTTGCGGTTTGGCGGCCAGGTTTGAGCTTTATAATGAAATGGTCAAGACAGGTTTTGTCTCTCGTAGGGAGTGAGTGACCAGGGAGTAGACCATGCATGGCTAACATATTGAGATAGTTAAGTCTATTTGTACGTTCGTGTGATTGCTCATTTTGATTGTATATCAGATTAATATTTATATCTCCAGTGATGATAACGTTTTTAATTGATGCAATGGTAGTAAGGTGATTGTTTAAGGAGTGAATAAATTGGTCCGCGTTCGAAGTTGAGGGGGACCGATAAATTGCAATAACTATGAGGTCAGGCGCAATATGAATTTCTAAGCAAGACGCGTGAGCTAACTTTATTTCTCTTGTTTTATTTTTATGTGTGTTTTTAATATAGGCGACCACTCCGTCAGCTTTATTCAGATGATTTGTAGTTTGGAACGAATTATAGTTAGATATTTCAGGTATTGGTTTATTTGAATTCAACATACATTCGGTAAGGATTAACAGATCAATATCTGTTTTAAGAATTACTAGGTTTAATTGAAGATCATCAAAGTTAGAGTAAATAGATCTAATATTCTGCGAAACAATGGCAAAGTCGGAAGAGTTAGGTGCTAATTGCTTAGCGAAGTCGTCAATGTTACAATCAAACACTTGGGCTATTTCGGAATTGTCTATGTCATTCAAAATTCGTAAAGTATTATCCATATTTATATGTTTTGTAGGTGCAGAATAATGTAATTATATTCGTATTATTATATCGTGTGTGGATGTGGGTGGGTGTATGTACCAGTGAGTGTGTAGAGGTATGTGTGGTTTGAAAGTTTGTGAATGTAGGTTTGAGTGATGAAGAATGAGTGTAGCTGCGCGATTGGTTAATAAAATATAACTTAGTATTTAACTTAATTCTAATTAATTTTGAGAGTTTAACAAACCGATGAAAGTTTACCAAATAGGTGAAGTAGAGTAAGACAATAAAATTACGACAGGTCGCTTGCAAGATGACATCTAGTCATTTCAGTTGTAAAAGATTATGTACCTGCGACTCACTATTTATAACAATAGTAGGAGAATCATCATCCTTCTTGATATGTACTTTCCCGTAGGCTGTCCAACAGTATTTATATTCCTTCGATTTTGCCAGGTCACGTGCAAGAAAGTGTAGTCGAGCTCCTTTTGCAGTTAACTGTTCCGAGACATATATTGGTGTATTCTCCTCTGTCTTAAATCCGAGATGCTTCGCACATAATTTACCGTTATGTTTCCTATTAAAGGCTTTAGTCGACTTCAAGAAGTCAGTCTTGAGAATAGTCGACTTTAGCTCAACTATAATAGGGCTATTTTTTGTGTTACTTCGTTTGTTTTTCACTCGAAATATGTCACTAATATCCGGTTTTGTGACATTACAGCCTACTTCGTTGGATAAGCATATGGTCATTCTTATTAGGTCTTCTTTGGATTCCTTAGCTATTTTTGGTACATTTTTGATCTCAAAATTCGCCTTTCGGCTACCTCTTTGCAAGTCTTCTATTTTGTCTTCTAATATTGTGATGCAGCTTCTATCTTTCATTGATTGAATTTCGAGATGCTCAATTTTGGACTTTAGTTCTTCATTTTGAGCCGCCAGAAAAGCCATGGAGGATTCTATGTTGCTATTAGTGGTTTTGATTTCCATTAGAGTCGGGTAAATCCTCTTAATCTCTTCTTGTTGTGGTGACATTAAAGATGATATTAGTGCTTTGACTTCCTCTTTGAAAGCGCGGAAATCGGAGTCGTAGTCATGGTAATCCTCTCGTGGCCTCTTGTAACAACGTTGGGATACGAAGTTAGGAGGGGTGTTTTGTTCGAGTTGCTCGGAAATGTTCGATTCAGAAAGGGATTTGCCACTCGTTTCATCCATTTCGAGTACCAGGAGATAATAAAACTGTATAGATATACCTCAACTGGTTAGCAAATTGTATGTTGACTTGCCGTCTGGCTCAGTTATCAGAACGACAACGAACTACGCAGCTTTGGTTGAGTAAAATCGGTCCAAGTACCAGGAGAAAATAAATGCAAGGAGGTCCTGCGCGGGCTGGCGCGCGCAGAGATAAGGTTTTGCAGCAGTGTGATGTGCAGATCTGTGAACGCACACAGCGGTGGTCCACACCACACGGTAGGTTGTCCTTGACGGTCCAATGACGCGTGGGTATGCGGGCTTTGTACTTCTCAGAGGCGTTGCCGTGCGCGTGGGCAGGTAATTGAAAAAATCGTAACTTGTGAGTGGTCGACTTACTTCAATGTACCAGGGTACTAGAAGGAACGAAGAGGTCGGTGAATGTTGCAACTCGTAGGTCGGACTGTGGCTCCTTCGCTTTATGCACTCCTATTTTTATGTGCGATTTAACTGAGTTGAATTTTGAATTAATTAATTATCAAATAATGAAATACAGGTTGTAAACACGTCTACACCAGTTGGCGGTCCAAGGGGAAGTCAAAATACTTTGTAACAATTTATTTAAAAGAGTGTCCGTGGAGTTTCTTGCCCGTTCTTCTCCATAGGTACCTACCTACTACGCTTTGGAATGGGCAACTAGCTTCATACTTCTGACTGACCGATTCCTTGACAGTTCAAAAGTGCCTGTAAATGGTTTAATTGAAATAAATGCTTTGAGTTTGAGTTTGAGTTTGAAAAATCCTTATGGTAAAACTCAATAACATGTTGTTCGATCTGAGAATTGCAGTTAAATAGCTCTAATACAAATTCTCGTTCCAAATAGGTATTCTGTTTTCTAAATTCTCAAGACCAATAAAGCCTGGGCTCACCTCCAGTTCTTCTCAAAGATCTTCTTCCTCATCTGGTGTTCTTGGTCCTGGTACAGCTTGTTGTGGTGGTTGGTGTAGAGGTCAAAGGCCAGGTCTAGCTCTGAAGGTAGGTCGGGGTGGAAGAACTTTATGTCCTTGTGGAAGTCCTTACCGAGCCACATCTCTTCGCAGTCTTGCTCTTGAAGTGAAAAGTATAAGTTTGATTTAAATGACTGACTTGCTATCAAAATTTATATTTTAACGATTTTACAATAGTTAGCATAGTTAATTGATTCAGGCGTGACTTTGCGGAAATCCATTATAAAATACAATAGACGACGTATATTTAGTAACCTAATCCGCTTAACCGTTCTTAAGGAGTCATAAAGAACCCTGTAAGAAATCGACACGTGTTTCACCTCTCAACGAGGCATCCTCAGGATGGCTATTGACTTGTTGCGAACCCGGACCCGACGTATGAACACGTCACACTGCTCTCGACGCTTGACGTGTTCACACGTCGGGTCCGGGTATTTAATAGTTAGCATCATCACAGACAGAGATGCTGCTAGAGACTTAAAAAAAACAAAATTAAAATATTTTATTTCACGTAGACCTACATAGGTAGGTACTTATGAAACGTCAGTAGCTAGGTGCATTTCTTATGGAGAAGAGTCGGCAAGAAACTAAACGGTTACTCTTTTACAAAATAAATGACTTTTACAATGTTTTCAAATTAGTGTTAACAGGTATGGGAGGACAGTGTAGGCCTGTCAACAAGTACAGGTAATACAAATATACAGTCTCTTAAGCCTACTACGTTCTCACATTCATAACATATTAAAGAATCTATATACAGAATCTATATAATCTAATCTTTGTTGCACCACTTGTTCTTCTTCTCAGCTAAAACACTAGGAAGTGGTGAAGGTCGGATGTTTTAGGAACAGTCTATGTGATTTTGACATCAGCCAACGCGCTTGGCTCTAAAGAGCCATCGTATCGTTCTTATGTCACTTTTCGGTCGATGAACCTGCATGCGTGCTCGCGCCGACAGAGGGCGCTTTCTGATTGTCGTAGGATAGAGGTTTACCAGTTGTGACGTCGAGATCCACTGCTCTCTTTCTGGTCCTCAAAATATTAGGGCTCGAAGCTCGACACAAATAATTATTATGAATATTTAAACAAATTACAATTTAGGACACGGGATAAGTGGTAGAAGCTGTTTATGCTGCCTTGGATGATCCTTACCATCGTCGATGGTAACCTGTTCCTCGGAGACGGTATCCATGAAGTCGAAGAAGTTGGTGATAGTGTGTTCGATCAACTCCCCGATATTGTAGTTGTACGCCTTGTCCACTAGTCTGCAGAGAAAGGCGAGTAATTAATGTAATGGACTTTCTTATAAATCTTCGTCAGTTTTCAAATTATTTCCTTTATCAAGTCAGAAGATATTATAACTTTTAAAACTAGACGTTGTCCTGTAAAAATTTCAGTTCAACAAAAAATCGTATAGAAAAAATCTCTTTCAGTTTTTCCTGGATTTCATGCCATGTCTCACATCATGTCGATATCGCGACAAGAGACTCTTATAGCTACCCGTCCCATACTATTGTACGGTCAGCGACAAAAGTCGATTATTAACTTTTTTGTTTTTTTTAATCTTGTTTATTGAGCCACATTGTGATGAACTTAAATAAAATTGTCCGTATATTCAATGGACCGTCGCGCGTCGTTCGTGTGGTGCCGGACGTAAATAATAGTACCAACCCATTTCTTCCCGTGGGTATCGTAAAAGGCGACGAACCTGACTTACTAGAGAATCGGCAGCAGCGTTCTCTATGTATTTTAACTCTATTACGATCGCCAAACCGCCTGCCAAGCGTGGCGGTTATGGCAAACCTCCCCATTTAGGGGAGGCCTATGTCCACTTGTCCAGCAGTGGACGTCTTTCGGCTAAAATGATGAATGATGATGATTCAATCACAAATGTCCTTCTTAGACAGCTGACCCCAACATAGTTGGGAAATGGCCAAGCAGATTGAGGTACACTACAGACATAAACTTATTTTTTTTACTTATGATGAAACAATAAGGCAATGAATTGATGATGTAATGGCTATAACACGGCAAATTGACTTAGGGTATCAATTTGCTTAGCAATTAATTTCCCTGGCTGTATTAGTACTTACTGGACAGGTAGATCGATGCCGGAGTCAGTCTTGAACACGTACAGCGTCGTCTCCCGAACCAACTTTGCTCCATATTCATCTGTGCTGGTCCATATGTCCACCACCTTATCGTAGAGAGTCATGGTCTGACCTGGAGAAGATTCAACATATATTATTATTATTCATGATCACTTTTCTGACCACTTTTCGACCTAATCGCCTAAGCAATAAGGTCGAAAAGTGGTCCGGCGTCAGTGTCCGCGATAATACATTCTAGATTGGTTTAGTATTTAGGAAAGGTAATACTGCTAATGTATACACAAGTATAGGTATACATAACATTTACAGAGCAAAACACGTTGGACAGAAGCTCCAACTAGAAGTAAAATTTTAACAAAGTTAATTGTCAAAATCAAAAACAAAATATTTTATTTCACATAAACCTAGATGGGCACTTATGAAACGTCAGAAGCTAGGTGCACGGTTCAAATTGGTAATTTCCTATGGAGAAGGGCCGACAAGAAAGTATTTGCATTATATTCTCCTAAAGGGTCGGCTGCAGACTCATCTGCCTAAACTTTACTAGCAAATCATCATCTAGCCTTTTCCCAACTATGTTGGGGTCGGCTGATACAATTTTAGATTTTAGTTATTCCTAATTATGTTAATTGACCGAGTGAGCCAAGCGTCTCTGCTTCATTGACCGCGCGAGCGAAGCGTCTCTGCTTCAAGTCTGGCAAAATTTACTTTTGTGTGTCAGTTTGTTGGTACTCCTCTATAAATCGTATTTTACAACCGATCTGGATGAAACTCGGTATACAGAAAAATTTTATGTTTCTAGACCCAGCGATTTAGTCTGTGATGTAGCCTGTAATTTTTTTGTTTTTTGTTATGAAATTATTATACTTAATAAAAAAAAATATTTTAACCCTCTTATTTATAAATGCTGCTTGAAGTTAAGTAATGATTAGCGCCTGTTTAACCATACATTTTTGACGTTTAAACGACTCATAACTTTAATCAACGTTTATGGAACGGTAAATGCGCAGTTTTGATGTTTTTTTTTTTCTACGTTTATTTCGTCTATTTTTATTTTCATCCTGTTTACACCTAGTTATATTATGTGTGGTCTCCTGTAATTAAAGGAGCTCACGTAAAGGAACCTTTGTATTATTGTGATTTATATTGTATCCTTTGTTGGTGATCCCAAATAAACAAATAGATTCTTCCATATACCTGTGTAAGTAAGTTCAGACACGTCAGGAAGAAAGTCGATCTGCTCATCCTCTGCAGACCTCGACATGCACACCTCTTCATTGGTGACATATTCATTGGTCATTGGGTGTTTCTGAAAGAAAGACGAATGATAAGAAAAATCAATCAAATCAAGTTTTACATTGTGATTTGACATTTTTAACCGATTGTAAAATAGTACATTAATGTCGAGGCCTGTAACTGGGGCATTGATAGACGATCGTGAAAATGTGGGCCGAGGCATACATACGTGAGTCCATCAATGCCGTGTTGCAGTCAAGGCTTGTATATTTTTTGTTTCAAAAAATCTCGGTAATTCAAATAGAGTAAATTAATTCTAAATTCCAGAATCATTGACGACCAACGATTATTTTGAACGTGCCAATATGTTCATTTGTTTATAATTTACTTTAGCCGAATCGAAATTGAAATAAATTCTTTGATAAGTTAACTCCTTGGTTGCCATATGTTGAAGTAAAAAGTTCATTCCATTTTTAAATAACACGACTGTTAAAGCCGCGTCCCCACTAGAGCCGCGCGGCTTCGTGAGGCCAAGCCGCGCGGCCGAGCCTCGTGACTTTGTAAACGTACATACTCACGAGGCTCGGTCTCGCGGCTTAGGAGTAGGTATTCATAGTAATTTATTGGCCGCTAAACACATATTTGAGAGAAAAAGGAGTTTCTGTGCCAATTCCAAGCTATTCAAACTGTTTATTGAGAGCCAGTGAATGTTTTAGAGTCGACGCAACAAATCTTCTACTTCCATCCTTCGCAAATACTGAGGTCTCAAAAGCTACGTAACCATTTTTGATTTTATTTTCACTATTGTAATTTAGATTTCAAAATTGTCATACCACATAAACGTATCCAGTGTCCCCGTAGTACCACTTCTTGACGCTACCATCGTAGTAGTCAATGCGGGAACGGTTCAGTTCGCCATTGTACCTGGAACAAGCATGGTTAGGTTAGTAGAAGAAACATCATCATGGCCGGTCCGAACTTTGCGTAGATGGCTGCGCACATCATTTTAGAAACCAGATGGTGACATGAGGCGAGTGTGAGTGAGAGAACATGCGCAATTACGGGACATCAAGAGGAACACCTTGTATAATAGTATACAGGGTGTCCAGTAAATAGCACGACATACTGCAGGGGGTGATAGCTTGGGTCACTACCTATCAATACAACACAATATATGTTCAGCAAAATCTTACGGATTTACAGTTTTACAAAATTTTCCGAAATATCGAAAAATCTCTACCTAGAAACAGATTTTTAAGTATCTCGTAATGAAAAAGTCCTTTTCTAGAACTTTTTTGAGTAATGAGTAAAGTAACTATTCACGAATAATTTGATGTAAAAAAAAGTACTAGAAAAGGATTTTTTTATTACGAGATGCTTAAAAATCTGTTTCAAGGTAGAGATTTTTCGGTATTTCGGAAAATTGTAAAACTGTAAATCCGTAAGATTTTGCTGAACATATATTGTGTTGTATTGATAGGTAGTGACCCTAGCTATCACCCCCTGCAGTATGTCATGCTATTTACTGGAGACCCTGTATATAGGTACAAAAAAAAAACATTTTATGAACAACGAACTTTAAGAAATTCCAAAGTCAACTAATTTATTTCAATTAGGTACATGAAAGGCACTTTTGAACGACACAAATTACAAAAAAAAACAAAAAGGATTTTAGTCGCCCCTTCCAGAAGGTAGTTTTCGTATGGAGAAGAATGGGCAAGAAACTCCACCGTTACTTGTTTAAAATGTTTTACAATATTTTGTATACATTAATTATATAATTAAAGACCATGCACCTAGAATAAAATTACTATACCACAATAGGTAAAAAGAATTAAAAATGAAGAAATGACAGATAAACTTATTATGTGATAGATACATGGTGCTCACATATTTACAAACATAGTAGAAGTATACGATATTCTTTAAAAAATTAAAAAGTTATACTAATAAGTCAGTGTGTGAGTTAAAGTAATCATAAATATATATAATAAATAAGCCATTTATTTTTCTAATATTTCAAGCAATTCTACATCTATTAACTGTCTTATCTTTTTTACAGAATAAGCGGCTGAGCTTAGCCGCCCAGCAAGAGATGTTATAAGAGGTCCCCATTGTAATTTCTCGTCTAGCGTGTTTACTCGGAAAACCGTTTCATTAATAAATTCCAGTTTTTCTCTATTGAATATGATGTGACAATCGCCCCTTCTAACATTCGGTAATTTAAATCTGACGCATGGACGAAATGAAGTTTGATAGAAATGAAGAATATAGTTACACTTTACGTCGTCCAGATTTTGTGACTGTCGATCTATTTTAAAGATCAATGATTGTCATAATCATATCATAATGTGTCATCTGCAAATAACACCATCTTCGGTTGATTTTGAAGTAATTGGAGTAAATCATTCATGTAAATTAAAAAGACGAATGGACCCAATATCGAGGCTTGAGGAACGCCCATTGCCAATTCAGACCCTAATGAGTTTATGCCGTTAACTTGAACTTTAACCTTTCTATCTTTCAGGTATGATCCGATAGTGGATCAAGAGATGAATTCCTAATCCCATTATGCTCTAGTTTCAGCAGAAATGTTTCATGGTTTACGCAATCGAACGTCTTAGAAAGGTCGCAAAAGATTCCAATGGCATCTCGTTCTTCTTCCCAGGTGTTAAAAACGATGCTGGTGTCGTGTGTGACGAAAGAGCGTTGTACCACTGGGCATAACGACCTTTGGTGAAACCGTACTGTTGTTCATGAAAGATGGAATTTTTATTTAAGTGACGTAATATTTGATTGGCCATCAAATTTTCAAACACCTTACTGAGAACCGGCAGAATTGCCACAGGTCCGGCAGAATTGTTGGGTTCTTTACTATCGCCAGATTTGAACAATGGAACTACTTTACTATGTTTCATGAGATCCGGAAAGACTCCTTGGTCTACACTGGTGTTAAATATGAAAGCTATATTTAGCTTTCCCCTTCCTGCTTTTTTTTTCCTATTGGGCGCAATGGTTTCGATGATAGACCTACAGCCTTTTACAGACATTCCCTATAGATCTTCTGATGATTTAATTTTAAGATCTTTAAAAGCTTTATAGCAGCCTAAGGGTTTGTATGCTGAAACCTAAACTCCAAAGGGCATACCTTTACATTATTTCTAAGTAATGCCGCAGAAAGCGTGGGTGAGGAATTTAAAGCTTCAGTAGTTTTAAGGGGAATATTAGCAAAAAAGTTTTCAAATTCCGGAGCTATTTCTACATCTGAGATGATGGGGCCATGTGCCGTCTCTTAATTAAATGCAGTATATCGCTGCTTTTTCCTACCTGTTTCATTATTTATTATTTGCCAGGTAGTTTTTATTTTATCATTAGCTAATTTTATTTTATTGCAAATATAAAGAGATTTAGCTATTTTGCATACACTTTTTAAAGTTTTCGAATATTTTGCAAAATACTGATGAAAGCTTGTATTATTCATAAAATGTTGCTTTTTATTCATAAAGTTCAAAAAGATTTTCCATGCTTTTACGAATTCCTGGAGTCGCTCAATCACTAAAAAAGAACTTTGGGTAAATACTTTTAGTCTTTAGTGAAAAAGTGTAACTAAATTGCTTGTTTAATGTTGAACAGAACTCGACGTAGAACTCATTTATATCGTTAAAACAGTGTAAGTGTTTATTTTGCTACATCGCAAAAATACGAGTATATACACACTCACCGATTGATTTTTACAGTGACGAAATAACTTACCACATTTCGAAGTTTTCTTTCAGAGATGATTTAAAATTGAGCTTTTCTCCCTTGAAATGGTATTCCGTTGGCCATATTATTTCAATATCGTCATCTCCTATACACAAACAAAATAAAAATCAATAATTTGTATTAAATAACACAACACACCACGCCTGTAATCCCCGAAACGTTAGGCAGAGGTGTTAAAAAATAGGACAAAATACAGCATAATCAGAAAGGATTGCTGTAATTTAAGGGTGTGGTACATACTATCACCCTGAACAACTTTCGACATGGGACTAACATCGTAATCGCGAAGAAATTATCAACTGCCCCAACAACTGGTAACACCTGTATTTTCTGCAAATAAATTATTCTTATTTCTTATTACAAAACTTCAATACCTACTCGACCCAAAATGTATGGGATGGCTGATATTTTTTCCTATTTTTTGTGATTCCGGGCCGAAATGATGATGATGATAATGATAAAATATGAAAAAAAAAACTTACGCAATAAAGTGTAGCTTGAAGCTAAAGTGAAATATAAAAACAACACTAAAGTTGCGGGAAGGGCCGCCATCTTGAAACTCTAATGATGGATTGACACAATTGTAGCGAAATGCCACAATTTATAGTGAAAAAGTGCCAAATAAGGCGCGTGCACACAAAAATATCGATGAAGAATATTTTTTATTTTATTACGTTTATTAATCTTCTTACACATTAAATATATTTTAACAAAAAACATAACAAGAACATATACCTATAAATTTAAAAAATGTGGTCCGCTGGTGTTTGGAGCAGGGTCCAAGCTACTGATGGTTAGGGCTCCAGAGACAGGAACCTCCTCACGATGATCCGTCTTTTGTTATTATTAGAAATTTATGAAAATATATTTCCTTTTCTATAATGATCAAGTACGCTAATTGATAGTGCCGTGCTTTACTATAGTTTAGATACATGTAAGCTCTATGACAAAGACTGGGATTAATGCTGTTATGTGTTTAGTTGGCAAGCTTTTAAATAAATATAATAGAGTACCAATTATGTACAGCAGAAGTAAAATCGGGTTTAAATAATTTTGTAATCAGGCTGGGAATTGTTCCTGATGCAGGTCCTCACCGGTCACGGTTGTTTTAGGAGGTTCTTGTTCCGCATAAGGTGGGAGGAAACGTCCGGGTGTCACCACTGTGTGGATCGCCCGGAGGACACGGTGAAGCATACGGTGGAGGTCTGCCCGGCTTGGGCGGAGCACCGCCGGGTCCTCACGGAAGCAATCGGTGGCGGTGATCTCTCGCGTCCGGCCCTGCAGGCCATGGTTCGGAGCGAGAGTGCATGGGAGGCCGTCACTTCCTTCTGCGAAGCAGTAATGCTCGCGAAGGAGGAGGCAGAGCGCGCGAGGGAGAGGCAAGATTCGCGCCCTCGCGCCCCTTGTGGCCGCAGGAGACGCCCCGGGCGTCGGGAGTCGCGAGCCGACTTCCGGCTACCGTATGCGTGGGCTTGCGGACGGTGAGCAATGGGTAGCTCGCCGTCCGATAAGGACCAGGCCCGGGTCGACGGCGCGTTGTGTTCCACGCGCGCCTCAAAGAGATGTCAGCACCAACAGACGGGGTCCGTAAGGGCCAATGGCTGCCAGGGTTGCGAGTTTGTCCGAAAGGGATATCGCGGCCCCGCCACACAGGCAACGGAAGGAACACGGGTGGGCTTTAGTCAAAAAAGTCTGACACGCCCTCCCGCTCCACCCAGAGCGGTAGAAGTTATTTGAAAGGCCGGGAATTGTTAAAAATAACTTTTCAACATAGTTTTACAAAGTCAAAGTTTGTCCTATGAAGAGAATTAGTGGCTGAATCCAGGTCAATATACAGGTATTCAAAAAATTCTTACAATTTGATATCGAAAACAGATAAGTATGTTTTATTTCAAGTTAATAAGTTGCTGAAGTCAGCAACTTATACTATCTACTACTACTTATCTAGGTACGATTTTTTTAAGTCAACTTCACACTTTGTCAGTTTAACCAACGCATTTATGTCAATTTAACTATTTACAGGCACTTTTGAATTGCCAAAGGACTCGGTCATTAAGAAAATTGAAGCTAGTTGCCCATTCCAAAGCGAAGTAGGTTCCTATGGAGAAGAACGGGCAAGAAACTCCACAGACACTCAAGTGTACGAATCCATCAATTATATTTTTTGTTTTGTAATGATTTCGTGTCAGTGAACATACACCCTTACTTTTTCAATCTAATATTTTATTTTAATTAGATAAAACTCATTATTTAACAGTAGTTTTGCTAATAGGCAGTAGTAAGTAACACTAGAATAATTAAACTGATCGATTAAACAAAATCAATGGGAGATAAGCTTGTTTTGCTAATATCATGTTGTTTTTCAATAAAGGGTCGGCAGAGTAGATACTCTGATGAATGATCAAATTCATTAACGTTTGCTGAGGGTCCTGCAAGATCAATCATAATCTGAATCATTTTGAAGGATATTGCTAATCCATTGCTTCATATGTTCGAAAAGTTTGTCTGCTCAACAACGTGAATAACGAAATTAATGTTGTTGAACTGTCAAAGTGAAACAGATTGTGATTGAAAGAGTGTTACGCAATTAGATGCAGACTGCAATTGAATTGAATTTTCCACGATTGTTACGTAGTTGTGTGTCACTGCAATTTCGGGAAACATTAGCTACTAAGACAAAGGCCTCTTGTCGTGTCAGTGTTCTACGACTTAATCTTAAAACACTACAATGCACTATTTGTTTTTTGTGTACTTAACTTGATTAAAAATCCCAAGTTAGACAAGCCTAACTTGAACCTTCAAAATCTCAGTAGCTGCCAGAATTACGCTACTACCTTAATTGCGTAAATCACGATCAATCAGAATCGGAATCGTTTTGAAACAGATTGCTTCATAAGTTCGAAATAACATTCTGCTCAACAACGTAAATAACGCAATGAATGTTGTTGAACTGTCAAAATGAAACAGATTACAGATACACAAACATAACTGGTGTGAAACGGGAGTTTACTTTACACTACTGTGGCGGCATCTACAACACCACATGCAAACCACGCATCAAAGACTTGACGTCACACAACGTTTGTCACACGACGTTTCATGCATTGACAATATATTTACTAATTGTAAAGTACAAGACTCATCATTAATTAGTGGCGTCAGGTCTGACCATACTGGTCAACTTGTATCATTTAACTTAGATAAAAAGTTACACCTAGATAAAACCATTGAATTAAGACCTCTCACTAAAAATAAATTGAAAATGTTTAATAATAATGTTCTTAGCAATCTCACAACTGCTCGTTTTGATCCACAAGACCCCAATATAAGCTACACTACATTATTTTCGATAGTATGCCATGAATTCAATAAAGCGTGTCCCGTAAAAAAAGTAACAATCAATACTAAACCAAAATTTAATGAATGGGCCACTGCTGGCATTAGAAAAAGCAGAGATATTTTATATAATTTGTACAACGAGAAATCATTGACTTCTGATCAAGCCCTTCATAATTATGTCAGAAACTATTCTAAGATATTCAAACTAGTCTGCGCCCAAGCTAAATCTAAATCAATAAGTAACAAAATTAGTATTTCTAATAATAAAATAAAAGCTGTGTGGCAGGTAATTAACAAAGAAACTGGAAACATAAAACAACGAGATCTGAATGAATTGTCTTTAAAGATTGATAATGAAACTATTTCAGATAAGTTCAAAGTTGCTGAGACACTAGAAAATTTCTTTACCAACATCCCAATAGAGGTCACGAAATCTCTCCATTCATCATCTATATTAGCTGAGTCTCTTCTAAAAGAAAACTTTTGTAAGGATATTCCAAGTTTCGAATTTAAGCCCATTTCTATTGTCACAATTAAAAAAGCATTCAAAAGTCTTAACATAAAAAACACTGAAGACTTATGGGGGCTTTCTGTTAAGGTTCTTGGAGATATCATTGACACAATTGCCCCTGTCCTAACAGACATATTCAATCAATGTTTAGATAGTGGTACGTTTCCTGATTTAATGAAACATAGTAAAGTAGTACCAATTTTTTAATCAGGTAGTAAGAGTGATCCCTCTAATTATAGACCTATATCTGTGCTACCAGCATTGAGTAAAATTTATGAAAAAATCATGCTAAACCAGATGTTGGTTCATTTTAATTCAAATGGGATTTTACATAGTCACCAGTTTGGTTTCACGAAAGGTAGGTCAACGACTGACGCAGGAGTAAAACTCATTAGTCACATTTTGGAATCCTGGGAGAAGTCACAGGATGCAATTGGCATTTTCTGTGACCTCTCAAAAGCTTTTGATTGCGTTGACCACAAAACCCTAATCTGTAAATTACACCACTACGGAGTTCGTGGACAAGCTGCTGATCTTGTTCTTTCCTATCTATCAAACAGGCAGCAAAAAGTATACGTTAACGGGGCGACGTCCTCAGGGTCTCTAGTTAAGATGGGCGTGCCTCAAGGATCAATTCTTGGCCCTTTCCTATTTTTAGTCTATATTAATGACCTTCCTTACATGATGGCCAACTTATCAGATATAATTCTATTCGCTGATGACACTTCTCTAATTTTTTAAATAGATAGAAAAGATACGGATGTCTTACATGTCAACAATAGTCTGGCAGTGCTTTCTAAATGGTTCGCAGCTAATAATCTTTTACTTAATACGAACAAAACTAAATGTATTAAGTTCTCTTTACCAAATGTACCTCAAGTAGGTCTAAATTTAAAACTAGATGGCAATAAACTAGATGCTATTACGGAAACTGTATTTCTAGGAATAACCTTAGATTCGAGATTGCAATGGGGCGCCCACATTAGAGCTCTTTCAGGTAAATTAAGTTCAGCTGCATATGCAGTAAGAAAAATAAGCCAGTTGACTGATGTAGCCACAGCTAGGTTAGTATACTTTGCTTATTTCCACAGTATTATGTCTTATGGCGTTCTGCTGTGGGGATCGGCAGCTGATGTAGATTCAATTTTCATTTTGCAAAAGAGGGCAATTCGCGCGATCTATAAAATGGGTCCTCGTGAGTCCCTTAGAGAAAAATTCAAAGAAATTGATATACTTACTCAGCCTTCTCTTTATATATTGGAAAGTATTTTGTATGTTCGCAAAAACTTAGGATTTTTCAAAATAAGAAGCGATTACCATAATATAAATACACGTAGTAAACATGAAATTGTGATACCCAAATTTAGATTAACAAAAACTAGTAAGTCATTTGTTATAAACAGTATTCGCTTTTACAACAAGTTGCCAAAGTCAGTTACAGAACTTAGCGATGGAAAGTTCAAAACCCACATGAAACGTGTCCTTATCAAAAAAGCATATTATAAGATTAAAGACTACGTTGAAGACAAGGAAGTTTGGCAATAATTCCATCTGCACATGTGGCTTCCCTGGTACCTCATTAACGGCATAACTATGTAAATGTCTATTAACTGCTCCCAAATTACGATAATTATTTCATTTTACCCTTATTTTTATTTTTATTTTTTTACATCCTTGACATAATCCTTTTATTATTTGACATTATATACTTACAATATTCTAAGTATATATATATTTTTTTTTTTTTAAATTAAATTTGGTTTGTTACAGCTGTAGTGGCAATCATGTCATTTGGTTTAAATAGGTCTTTATTTTTATTTATCTTTTATATACCTAGTTTCTTCAAAATTTTGTGAATGTGAGAACGTTGTAGGCTTAACAGACTAGATCTGTGGACCATTTTATATTTTGCTAAGTACCTGGTACTTGTTGATAGGCCTACACTGTCCTCTCATACCTTTTAAAACTGTAAAACCATTTACTTTTAAAAGAGTAACCGTGGAGTTTCTTGCCGGCTCTTCTCCATAGGAAACGACCAATTGGAACCGTGCACCTAGCTTCTGACGTTTCATAAGTGCCCTTGTAGGTTTATGTGAAATAAAATATTTTGATTTTGATTGATTGACAAATCCTGCATCGCGCAAGCAGGGTTTACTGCGCTCAGCATATATATAACTTTCCGACATCAATCGTTGGGCATTTGCCCATCAGACACGACACCTGTCTGGGCAGCGGATCCTCCCTTTTCTATAGAGGGGGAGTGAACTTCACACCCTGTTTCTCAGGCCTAAGTACCTATGCCAAATCCTTAAGGACATAAAGGGCGATGTTATGTTTATATAATATTTATGGTTTCGAGAAAAGGATGGTACGGCAATGTCTTGGTTGTGTATGCTCGGCTTGCCACGAGCACTGCCGTGGCCCCTGGTGTTTAAAAAGTCGTATCAAGACAATAGGGATGATGACATAAATTTTTTTTTTGTCCGTCTTTGAGATTATAAAAAAATATTGGACACGTATTTTTTATTTTTTTACGTAATCAAAAGATTACGGCGATACATTGAGGTGAAATGTGCCATGACGTCACAAATATGTAGATTTTATACATACTAGTGACCCCCACTCCCCAACTTAAATAGCGTTTTGTCTAAGTATTTTTTTATTAATATGATAAAGCAAAAAATACGTGTCTAATATTTTTTTATTATCTGACTGACGGACTAATTAGTTTTTTTTTTTTTTACCCAGGCATCATCCCTATTATATTACTGTCTTGATGGTCTAGTGGTCTCGATCGCTATTGCTGGGCATGAGGTTACCAAGAGAAATGTATTCTCTGCCATCAGGCAGCGTCACCGCGCGTGCCGATGTAATCAACGCTGAAAGTTGGAAATTCAACTGTTATTGTTTACGTACGCACTGGCCCTGGGAACTGAATATTTATTAATGACAACCTTTGCAATAATATCACATTGTTGAAACCAGTTGTAACATAATAAAACTAGTAGTTAGGTGAAACAGCAATACATTACTTTTTAATCTCTTATCACAGAAAACACAAAGACCAACTTTATGCGGACAATGGCCGATTCCTATAATTTGCGAACCGTTATTGGTTAAAATGAAGACTCTGTATCGTTACCACCAATGCAACAAAGACCTCATAGCTTTGCATAATAGACCCTTCCATGTGAAAGTAGCTATAGCAGGTAAAATTAGCTCTTATGTCTATTAATATGTATGCACTTTGTTCATGTGTGTCATTGACACTATTATTTCTACACTTTTATACTACACTAACTCAAAAGGTTTTGTTCGTTTTAGTCTTCGCACTATATTTGTTTGGTCTAACAGCTGAATTACCTCGATGTTCACAAGTCGGTGGAGTCGGTGTTCATGAGCCTCAGCAAATTTTTGGTGACGCGTTCCATTTTTAGTAAGATCTTTTTTTGTAAGATCTTCGTGGCTGGGAAAAAGATATAGAAAGTAAATAAAAAGTCAGTATCAATAGCACGTGGAATTTATTTCTAAATATTTAATTTAAACGATGGGATAGTAAGGTGAGTCCAGGACGAAACAGTTGTTGTTCTTGGCAGACATCAGGATGTAGCCGTCTTCTCCCCAGTCCTCTCCCCAAGAGTTCTTCACCAGCCAGTAGTCTTCTCCGTCACGTACTCCGTAGCCAACGACTGTCACGGCGTGGTCAGGGAGCGCGTCCTCACTGAAAATGGAGAATATTGGTGAATAATCTTTTAAAGAATGTGAGTGGGGCGAAGATCGAACGGTTCTCTGATGAGATGACTAATGTTATTTGAAGTCTTGTAGAACAGTGCATATTAGCATAATTTATGCTTAAATGATATTTGTAGTTAGTAAAGAGCAAAGTGTAGGTATATATTTCTATTATATTGATAACATCTTGTTAAATCTGCTCCAAAGCAGAAAAATATTAAATAAAATGTTGTTAACTAAAAGTGATCACAAGAATGAAACAGGGGGAAGACGAAAAGGCGATGGGGTAATATCGAAATAGTTTCTAAAATCGTTCCAATAAATATCAGACGTTGTTGATGGGTGCCATGAAAACTCAGAACTACCTGCAGTGTTAAAACACCTTTAGTTAACAAAGACAAAACGTTTTTTTTTTTAACTTGATGAATGTGTAGTCACCGAGGAAGATTAAAGTAGACGTTATCAAACTTTCCATTTTAATTGCTCAAGGTTAAACTGCAAATAAAATCACTATCAATCAAATAAATCCTTTACCTTTACTTTATTCTAATACCGAGATACTACAAAACAAAATTTTGCATCTTTCTTTCATGTTGGTCTTTTATATGTTGTTCACCCGTCAAATACTGACGCATCAGTCCATCGGTCAATCAAAGACGGAAAATTGTAATAAATCCTAAAATACGAAAATTAGACATATTTAGATGTATTAACACAACTAAGAATTAAAAGTAACGACAAGATATACCAATAAAACACTCATACCGACCACGTAAGTAAAGTTACAGGACACGGGGTAAGATTAAAACACTCGATTAACTTAATTAAAATTCGCTGCACTGACATTTGCATTTTTCACACAAAATGCTTACTGAAGTGTGTGCGTCTGGCTGAGATGTACGACGTAACAAAATGGCGGTCAATATTGCCATCACTGCAAAAACTGCACTGAATCTGGCGTTATAAATGATTTTTTGTATTACCCCGTTTTTCTTCTTCCCTCTACTCACTCGGGTGTCAAAATGAACTGTTCACTGTTCAAAAATATGTTATTGGGCAGCAAACTATCAGGTGATAGGAACCGCAACCTGTGGACATCGGCAATACCAGAGCAATCACAGTTGCATTGGCTGCGCAGAGGCGGTGCTGACATGTCTTGTGTCTGTGGTACTAATTAGAAGGAAACAGGACCTCTCAAACTGAAACGCAGCAACTCTGCTTGGCAGCAGAACATACTTTGCCGGTTGACCTTTCTCAAAAGCTGTACTGTTAAGTACCTGGGTACTTTTTTAGGGTTCCGTACCTCAAAAGGAAAACACGGAACCCTTATATGATCACCTCGTTGTCCATCTGTCTGTCAGTCTGTCAAAAGACTTTTTCTCAGGATCGCGTAAAGGTATCAAGTTGAAATTAATATCAAATACGTAAGTCTACGGTTCCTTGGAGTTCTAAAAATATCAAGCTTCTAAGTCAAAGCAATAAAGGCATACGGCCTTATAAGCAAAATGTATTTTGATACTCGCGAATAGGGTAGGGTACTTCCCAGACAGATAACTAACGTCGATACAGCCAGAATTGTTTATTTTAGTTACTTTCATAGTCTTATGTCATATGGGATTCTTCTTTGGGGAACCTGTGCGGACATTAATACTATCTTTGTTCTACAGAAAAGGGCTGTTCGAGCCATTTACAACCTAGGTCCAAGAGATTCCACCTAGGTTGTAAATGGCTCGAACAGCCCTTTTCTGTAGAACAAAGATAGTATTATTGTCGGCACAGGTTCCCCAAAGAAGATTCCCTTCCCTTCGAAAGAAATTCAGAGAAATAAATATTCTGACTGTAGCCTCACAATATATTTTTGAAAACCTATTGTATGTACACAAAAATATATCAAATTTTAAGAAAACATCCTATATTCATAGTTTAAATACCAGGAATAAACACAACCTTGCTGTACATCGCACACGTCTCCACAGAGTAAGCAACTCGTTCATGGTTCAATGTATACGCTTTTACAACAAACTTCCCATTGACATTCGAAACTTACCCATTAAACGATTTAAAAGCTGTAGTAGTAGTATTTAGAAGATAAAAAAGCTTGGGATTGAGCTGCTCGCTCTGCTAAGCCTCGTGAAAACCATAAAACTTGACATTTTAATTATTCATCACAATAAACCAGTTTTATACACATTGACATTGTTGAAAATTATATTCAAAATGACACGATTACTTTGTAAAGTATTATAATATTTTAATTATTGTGAATGTGAGGACTATGTGGATATTTTTTTTTTCTTTCTTTCTTAGTTAGTTTTAATGATGGTCTGGCGGTTTGAGTAGTTGATGCGGCCTACCCAAATATCCTTTCTATTTTGATTATTTTCCTTTTTATTTTCTTTGGTATTGTTCGTCGAGTTGAGCTCCTTAAGTTCTGAGTTGAGCTCCACGATTACTGACCAATTTAATGCTTGCACTGACTGGACAGGTCCACTCAAAGCTGTGTGGTTCTTTCTTCAAAAGACCATTTCAGACAGTAATCTTCATGGTCCTCATACGGCCTGACCAAGATTATGTCTGGACTTTAAAAAGAGACTGTGACCTCTGAGTTTGTTTCGGCCTTTCTTCTCAGAGTAGTCAGTCAGGAAACGCTGATCTCACCTAGTTATTTTTAATATTTTTTTAAATGACGTGTGATTCTGATATCCTATTTACAGAATAAACAATTTCATTTCACCGTATTTGAAGACAACTATGATGATGATGATGCTGGTGATAATAATGAAGATATTGATGATATCTTACCAAGAGAAGTCGTAGAAGAGACCGCTGGAGTAGTGGAACATCAGTTCACTGGCGTGGATGCCGATAGTAGCGGGTCCGTATTTGAAGAGAGTCAGTTTCAAAGCGTTAGGATTTCTGGGGGTGACGCGGGAGAACCCACGAATTTTGTATGGAGATGTCATGTTTTGGATTTTACAGAAGCCGTCCTGGAATAGAATTATTATGAGTCAGTATAAAAAGTGAAATATACTAGATTTTATAAAACTGACATGATATAAAATATTTGGCAGAAAATCTTAGGTGATCTCAGTACCTATTACCCAACTAGTACAAGAATAAAATAAATCAAGGCAAGAATATGTTGATTGTACCTTCTTAGATTACATTTTAGACTTTTATCTTATTAAACCCCATGAACACATAACGGAAATACGAAGGAACGGTGTTACAATAACAAACCCCTGCGATATAGCGAACGCATTTAACGATCACTTTGTGGATCAAGCAGAATTATTTGCAAATACCTCAAAATCTGCAAGTTATGAGACTCCAAATTCATGTTGCGAATCAATGTTTTTAGCCCCAACTACACCTGATGAAGTCTATCGAATAATACAGAATTTAAAAAACAAAGTTAGTGTAGGATATGACAATATTTCAACAAAGGTATTAAAATTTGTTTCCGATGTTATAGCTGGCCCCATTTGCCACATTATTAACGTTAGTATCTCTTCTGGAATATATCCTGATAAACTCAAGCCAACAATAATTAAGCCCTTATTTAAGAAACATGATAAAACTGATATCAATAACTACAGACCCATTGCTCTGATACCAGTAATATCAAAAATATTCGAGAAAGCTATTTATCACCGTATAGATTCCTTTTTCACGAAACACAATCTCTTAGTAAAGGAACAGAAGGGTTTCAGAAAAAATAAATCCATAAATCTGGCTATCTATGATTTCCTTAATATTATAATGACAGATATCGATAAAAGAATTCCTATTAGTGCTATATTTATGGACATGACGAAGGCTTTCGATTTAGTTGATCATAATACTCTCCTACGGAAACTTAATGCGCATGGAATAAGGGGAAAAGCACTTTCCCTTATACAATCTTACCTGGACAGTAGAACACAGTGTACGGAAATTAAACGAATTTCTATAAAAGAAAAAAAGGAATTTAAATATGTATCCGAAAAACGTGAAATCATTTTTGGCGTACCACAGGGCAGCGTATTAGGACCGCCATTATTTTTGGTTTACATAAACGACTTCCCAAAACATGTCAGTTTTCCTATGGTTCTTTTTGCTGATGACAGTACGATCATTGTTAGACAAAATAAAAATAGTGACTATGAATGTGACATCAAAGACTCATTGCAACAATCAATTAATTGGCTTGACCATAATAATTTGAAATTAAATTTAAGTAAGACAAAAATTATGCAGTTTAGACAGAGAGTAACTACTCCTGACATAAATATATTAATTAACGATAACAAAATTGAAGAAGTAGAACATATAAAATTTCTAGGTTTGACTATTGACTCTAAACTGACTTGGAAAGAACATGCATCAATCCTCATAAAAAAATTAAGTCGCTTCGCCTTTGCTCTATTCAAGCTTAAGAAAGTAGTAAGTCAGGCAGCTGTTATAGCTGCATATTATGGCTATGTAGATTCCACATTACGATACGGAGTAATTTTTTGGGCAAATTCATGTGAGAAAAATAACGTTTTTAAAGCTCAGAAGAGGTGCATTAGATCGATGTGTAATTTAAAACAAACAGATAGTTGTAAACCTCATTTTAAATCCCTTAGGATATTGACATTACCTTGCCTTTATATATACGAGACTGCATTGTTCGTCAAGAAAAACAGTAAATTATTTAAAAAAGCTTCTGAGGAACGTTATAGATCAACAAATGAAATGAAATGAAATGAAATGAAATGAAATGAAATGAAATGAAATGAAATGAAATTGTTTATTCTGTAAATAGGATATCGGAATCACTTTTACACGTCATATAAAAAAATATTAAAAATAAGCTTGGTGAGGTCGGTGTTTCCTATCTGACTACTCTGAGAAGAAAGGCCGAAACAAACTCAGAGGTCACAGTCTCTTTTAAAGTCCAGACATAATCTTGGTCAAGTCATGTGAGGACCATGTAGATTAGTGTCTGAAATGGTCTTTTGAGGAAAGAACCACACAGATTTGAGTGGACCTGTCCAGTCAGTGCAAGCATTTGTCAGTAATCGTGGAGCTCAACTCAGAACTTAAGGAGCTCAACTCGACGAACAATACCAAGGAAAGGATATTTGGGTAGGCCGCATCAACTACTCAAACTGCCAGACCATCATTAAAACTGAGAAAGAAACAAAGAAATGACAAGGGAAAATAAAAATATCCACATAGTCCTCACATTCACAATAATTAAAATAATATAATACTTTACAAAGTAATCGTGTCATTTTGAACATAATTTTCAACAATGTCAATGTGTATATAAAACTGGTTTATTGTGATGAATAATTAAAATGTCAAGTTTTATGGTTTTCACAAGGCTTAGCAGAGCGAGCAGCTCAATCCCAAGCTTTTTTATCTTCTAAATAATCTGAAATTTTATAGTACCCTTTTTTACAAAGTTTGGTTTTAATACAGCTTTTAAATCGTTTAATGGGTAAGTTTCGAATGTCAATGGGAAGTTTGTTGTAAAAGCGTATACATTGACCCATGAACGAGTTGCTTACTCTGTGGAGACGTGTGCGATGTACAGCAAGGTTGTGTTTATTCCTGGTATTTAAACTATGAATATCGGACATTTTCTTAAAATTTGATATATTTTTGTGTACATACAATAGGTTTTCAAAAATATATTGTGAGGCTACAGTCAGAATATTTATTTCTCTGAATTTATCTCGAAGGGAATCTCTTGGACCTAGGTTGTAAATGGCTCGAACAGCCCTTTTCTGTAGAACAAAGATAGTATTAATGTCCGCACCGGTTCCCCAAAGAAGAATTCCATATGACATAAGACTATGAAAGTAACTAAAATAAACAATTCTGGCTGTATCTACGTCAGTTATCTGTCTAATTTTTTTAACAGCATAGGCGGCCGAACTTAGCCTTCCTGACAATTTTTCTATGTGTGGGCCCCATTGTAATTTACCGTCAATAGTTATTCCAAGAAAAACTGTTGACTCAACAGGGTCCAACTCTATTCCATTAACTTGAACATTGGTAGTTAGCTGCCTGACATTTGGCGTTGAAAATTTAATGAGTTTAGTCTTTTTTTCGTTCAAGAGAAGATTATTTACATTAAACCAATGCACAACTTTAGAGAGTGCATCGTTGACTTGTTCAAAGTTAACTAACTGACGTTTGATTTTAAAAATGAGGGAAGTGTCATCTGCGAATAATACGATCTTGTGATTATCCCTTATGTAGTAAGGTAAGTCAACAAGACCGGAATATCGACACGAACTATGTCTAAGAGCCTCAAAGACGGCCCTTATGCATAAAAGCATTATCTGCATGGCACCAAAAATATATAATAAAATACCAAATGCTATCAAAGATTTGAATTTGATACAATTTAAACGAAAACTGAATGATTTTTTAATTGAAAAATGCTACTATACCATTGGCGAATTCCTTCTTGACAAAGTGTAAAAACTGACAATTATATATTTATGCTTGACTAACTGATTGTATTTTAATTTTTGTAATAATAATTAATTGTAGGTATTCTAATATGATGTTATCTCAATTTTGACATTTTTATTTAATATATCAATTCTCTTTTGTTTGCATTTCAATGTAAATCAATTTTGACATTTTTGTTTTGTATTTCAATGTAAATCAATTTTAATTTCTGATATTGTTAAAACGTGTATGCCTAATGGGTAGCTTTTTGAGTTTCCATAAAATTACTGTAAGACCTGTTGTATCACCAAAAAGCACACGAATAAATACTTTGACTTTGACTTTGACTTTGACTAAATATATATCATCCGATGTTAAAAAAATGTACTTATATGTTACTCACATTAGCAGAGTAGAGACCATAGTCCATCTCAGTGGGAATGCCGTGAGTGAGGACGTATTTCAAGGCGCCATCCAAAGTGCCTCCGATGCAGCCCAGATTGTCGAAGCTGCAACCCAATTTGTAATATTACTGCATTAGGTAAAAATCAAGCAGGACTTAATAACTCAGTGCCACTTCTAAATTGACATCGCAAACCATAAAGCCAATGTAGCAGCTAAAATTATATTTGCGTATGACAGACTATAATTGCTTAAGAGACCATACTACCTCAACTCAAATTGACTTTTTATCTCACTCGCACTATACCTACTGCTCGCAGACTGAGTAAGAGCGGGATCGAGTAACTTGCTAGTGGCTCCAAGGCATCGATAATTTAGGTATTTGCTTTTACGGAGAAAATAATGGTAATTTAAAAAAAAAAAACATTGTGTCTGCTTTATATTTAGTTCAGTTATTATGCAAAGTATCATGATCTAATTTGAAGTTTTTGCCTGCGGTTTATTACTGGGTTTGGAGGTAACTTTGTTTTTTTTTTCTCTCGAGAAAATTTTATGGAATCGTGTTTTCGGCAAATATAGTACTTAACATACATTTTAAACTGCTGTGACGGAGGATCATGCTAAGCAATTTGAGGTATTGTAGAATCTTAATACCATAATATATCACACACACACACTATTGTCTACATTTCTTTCTCATTTCTCCTTTCGAAGGTCTGCTGGAAGAAATTTCTTAAGAAATAAGCAGTAGATTTGTACTCATAATTATGTTTATTTCGTATCTGTATCAATTTTACTGTGTGTACATAAATAATAAAATAAATAAATATATTGACTAATAAAGGAAAACAAACCCTTTCTCCCAGTTAACTTCAGAATAAAAACAGTAATACCCGCAATTCAAATTAATTCTAACCAACACATCATCGTGTTTTATTATGCTCTTAACCAGGCGCTAGAAGTACATAGTTGCTTACTACACGACACAAAAGTTCGCACTCACCCCCAAGCACAGTCCACAAGAGACTGTTCGCTCAGATCCAGCAGCCTTTCTCCGTTGACCCTGGCGACGGCTCCCTCGACGGCAGCAGTGGCGGCAAATGCCCAACAAGAACCGCACTCACCCTGGTCTGGATAAATGGATTTTTTTTATTAGATTTATGCAAGACTAGCTTCCGCCCGCGAGTTCGTCTGTGAGCCTAAAACCTGCCTCAAGATTTGGGCTATTCAATGCAAAAACTGTTTTTCGACGACTTGATGCCACAAACCACAATTTAGCTTAGTGTAGGAGTGTTATTTTACAGTCGCTTAAAAGCACTTACTCTTAACAGGAGTTACAGCTCCTTCCATCCTCAGATCGAAGTTCTCAGGCAGTTCCTGCACAATATCATCGACCTCCGTCAGGGTGTGAGGGAAAGGCATCATGTCAGGGTACTCATGTGTGGAGATGTAGGTTCCAGTCAGGTACTTCAGTTCGTCGTCAGATTTGTCGGAGAAGTTGTTCAGCTCGACCCTGAATCCTGCGTTCTTGCGATTGTGTTCTTCGATCATTCTGAATTGTAAGATTGTAAGATTTATTTTGGTGATGTCAGAATCCTTAGTCTACCGGGCGTGGGCAGAGGAGCACTCAAAATTTAAAAAAAATAACGAGGCCTTTGCCCAGGAGTGGGACAGAGTAGGCTAGTAAAAAAAAAAAAAAAAAAAAAAAAAAAACAAAATTCATAAGTCATTTATTCAAACACAGGCTGAGAATCTGCACTTTTCGAATGTCACAATTACATAAGACAGTCCCCCGAAACCGCCCGCCTTTCACCACTTCCTAGTGCTTTCGCTGGGAAGAAGTGGCGCAAGAAACTCCTCAGCAACAGAGCTGTTTGTTGAGTTAGAGAAAAAAAAAACTTGATTCTATAAAATAGTATGCAAAATAATTTACATTACTCAACCCAAGACATTAAATAAAATTATTTGCCATAATTCAGCCAGCACACGCCAATATACCAACAAAAACATCGAAATCTATAATCAAGAGAAAATTTAAAAATGAATACCCGAATAAAAGCCTCTAGGCGCAAAGGGCGTGCCCGCTTACACAGCTATATAGCTATATATAGCTGTAACTGGAAGTTATACATGATAAACTAGGACCATCGAGGAAAAATAAATAAACAAAAAGTACAAACAAGAAACAACAAAGAACAATAAAGTATATTTAAATAAATAAATAAACATTTACTATTAACAAAACCGTGATCAGCAAGACGACCAGTCACCACAAGCAGCACCCGTTCACGAGCATAACGCATAGATAATTGAGAGAAGGAAGCAACCCGACCCCCGACGCTACCGCAAGCAGTGACATCTACGGGAGCATGACGAACTTGCTGCCGGTTGCTCAGGCAAAAATAACACTTGTATATGATCAATTTTCGAGGTCGCTAGCTAACCACATATTACAATACAACTCATAAAAAATAAAATTAAAATAAATTAACCTCCACAGTCAAATAAAATAAACAATTATATAACTCATATAACGTGTCAGTAGGTAAGCTAATTCTGGAGCAAAAATATAAAAATTGTCTTGAAATAATCACAACGACCAACTATTCTTATCGTTTATGTAGTCGTTGATAGAATAGTATGCTATGTTCTATGTTCTATGTTATGGGGTTTGGTTTCCGCACTTAGTCCTTCAGTGGACCATTGTGCGTGGGCCATAGCGGCCATTGGTGGTTATTCCAACCAGCCCACCTCCCTCCAGAAGTTAATTAAATCTCCTGGTCTGTTCAGAACATCTGTGAAAGATCTGGGTGTCCCGAGGGTCTGTGTTCTAATCTGGGTGACGCCTGTGCATTCAAAAAGCATGTGCGCGACGGTTTCCTCAGCCTCCATGCACGCCCTGCACAGAGGACTGTCCGTTATGCCTATTGTGTGAAAGTGTTTGTTCAGCGAGCAGTGGCCCGTGATGGTCCCCGTCACTAGGCGCAGGCCGTTCCTATCCAGGCGTAGTAAACGCCGGGTTAGCCCGGTATCCACGGATGGCATGGCTTCCTTGGATTGCCTGCAACCCGGTGTCGAGGTCCACCAGTGCTCCGCTTGAGTATGGGTGAACTCCTGCAGCCATCTGCGTATCTGGTTGAAGGGGATGGGTACGATAGGCTCGGTTCCACAGACCGCCGTGCTGGATCCTCGTCTAGCAAGTTCGTCAGCAGCGTCGTTCCCTAGCGAACCGCTGTGTCCTTTTATCCATTGCAGTGTCACCGTGTTGCGGCTAGATACCGTTATTTGTTCGAGTGCATTGTGACATTCTAGTGTCAACTTTGAGGTAATATGTGTTTTCTGTAAGGATTGAAGAACTGAGGCGCTGTCGGAGAGTATGCGTATGTGTGTGTCCGTAACTCTCCTGGCTTTCAGGGCGTGGACCGCCTGTATGATGCCCACACACTCCGCCTGATAGACGGTGTTGAACATACCCAGCGGGCTGGATATCTTTATGTTGAAGTCGTGTGAGAAAACTCCAACTCCAGTCCCGGAGTCGGTCTTAGATCCGTCTGTGTATACTCTCATCTCTTCCGAGCCTGAGTAGTCACAAGGTTCTTCTGTAAGTATTATGTTGTAGTGCCTATGAAAGTGGTGTGTTTTCGGGGCTTTATCGCAGGGTGATGCCATAATTGGTCGTCGTTTGATCGCATCTTCCTTTATACGTGTGTGCTTAACTCTGGAGTCTTTGCTTAGTGTTCCTGATACATGGAGCCTAAAGGCGGCCAGGGTCGCCTCCTCTCGCACGATGAGGTGCAGAGGAGGCAGTCCAAGCATTGCCTGCAGGGCGGCGGTGGGTGTAGTTCTCATACTGCCAGTGATTGCAACGCAAGCAAACCGCTGGAGTTTTTCGAGATTCCTTTGGGCTGTGCTCAGGTCTGTCCTTGGCCACCAGACCAGTGAGCCGTATGTGATAATTGGTCGGATGATTGTGGTGTATAGCCAGTAGGTGACCCTGGGGCTAATTCCCCAGTTCCTGCCAAGCAGTCGCTTGCATTGCCACAGGGATATGCTGGCTTTTGTAATAATATAGTTGGTGTGTTTTGCCCAGTTCAGCTGTTTGTCTAAAAAGATGCCAAGGTATTTAGTTTCAGTTGATAGGCTCAGGGTTGTTCCAAAGAATCTTGGTAGCTGTAGTGTTGTCAGTTTCCTCTTTTTTGTGAAGAGAATCAGTTCAGTCTTTGTAGGGTTCACTGAGAGTTGGTGCCTGTTGCACCATTCCTCTACTATTTTTAGAGCTTGACGCATGAGGTTGCATAGAGTGTTTTCGTGGGTGCCGTTTATTATAATGGTTATGTCATCGGCGTAACCTACCGTGTAGTAACCTTTGTCGTTGAGTGTTTTGATGAGGCTGTCTACTACAAGGTTCCAAAGGAGCGGCGAGAGGACGCCGCCTTGCGGGCAGCCCTTCGCAACGATGGCCCTCGTAGTGTCGTTTACTGTGACTTGCACCGCTCTCAGTTTGAGCATGTTGGTGATCCAGCCACTCATGGTCGGGTCTATGTTGTGAATAGTATGCTTTTGAACACAGCTTTTGAACAAAGGTTGGATTTTACTTTAGCTTTTAACGCATTAAAAGGCAAATCTAGCAAAGAAGATGGTAGCTTGTTATAAAAGGTTATACCAAGCCCAACAAATGAGTTATGAACCTTATGAAGCCGGTGAAATGGAGCTCGTAATTTGTCCTTATTTCTGGTGTTAGCATCACTGTTTTTTTATAAGTGTATATTTTACCTAATATATTAGATGTTGACGAAGATGAATTTTGATGCCACCGTGAGAATACCAATATCTTTAAAAAAATCTCTTAGAGAAACTCTGGCACCTAGCTGGTAAATTGCTCGAACAGCTCGTTTTTGAAAAACAAAAAATATATTTTGAATGACCGCTGGCTTTGCCCTACAGAAATAACTAAAATAGACTAACCGAGCTGTATCGACGTCAGTGTATTGTCTTACTTTCCTGACAGCGTAGGCGGCCGAACTGAGCCTTCCCGCTAGGCTTGATATGTAGGCCCCACTGAAGATTGGCATTTACTGTTATGCCCAGAAAAACTGCCAAGTTTACAGTTTCAAGCACCTCTATATGTAAGACGATGTTGGGTCCTAGATTTCTAACATTCGGTAAGGTGAACTTTATACATTTCGTTTTCTTGAAATTGAGAACGTAACCATTGAGAGTACACTGTTTAAGTCGTCAAAATCTTGTCTATTCCTGTCTACTTTAAAAATAAGAGAGGAATCATCTGCATAGAGTACAACGTCACAGATATTCTTTTAATAAAATAGTAAGTCATTCATACAGTCGAAAAATTTCAACGCAGGGGCGTTCAGAATCACGTACCGAATCCATGGTATCAGTTTTCGCGTCGATGTCTCTGCCACCCTGTATACACTAAGAATAAGAATGGACCCAGTATTGAGCTTTGAGGTACACCTAACTGAACTGGTAGCCTGGAAAATTTTACGCCATTAAAATCTACATATTGAAACCTATTATGTAAATAAGAATATATAACTTTGAGAGCTTCGTTTTGGACACCATAATGACGTAATTTACGCAAAAGCGTGTCAAGGTGCAAGCAAACAAAGGCTTTGGAGAGATCACAGAAAACTCCAATAGCATTTTGCGAGTTCTCCCATGCGTTAAATATGTGTTTCAGCAGAACAACACCCGCATCTATGGTCGAACGATCCTTTGTAAAGCCATATTGTTCATCATGAAGGAGTTTGTTTAAATTAAAATGTCTTATTAAGTGCTTGAGTATTGTCTTTTTTGCTAAATGCAGGTAAGACTTTGTAGTAACACCCATATTTTGCCAGTTATGTTTAAGTCATACATAGGGGGCGAGCCTATAGCCGTCAACTGGGCACAGTCCAGACTCCGGGCTGCTACTGAAAAAAATCCTTATGGTAAAACTCAATAACATGTTGTTCGATCTGAGAATTGCAGTTAAGTAGCTCTGATACAAATTCTCGTTCCAAATAGGTAGTCTGTTTTCTAAATTCTCAAGACCAATAAAGCCTGGGCTCACCTCCAGTTCTTCTCAAAGATCTTCTTCCTCATCTGGTGTTCTTGGTCCTGGTACAGCTTGTTGTGGTGGTTGGTGTAGAGGTCAAAACCCAGGTCTAGCTCTGAAGGTAGGTCGGGGTGGAAGAACTTTATGTCCTTGTGGAAGTCCTTACCGAGCCACATCTCTTCGCAGTCTTGCTCTTGAAGTGAAAAGTAAAAGTTTGATTTAAATGACTGACTTGCTACCAAAATTTATATTTTAACGATTTTATAATAGTTAGCATCGTCACAGACAGAGATGCTGCTGGAGACTTAAAAAAACCAAAATTAAAATATTTTATTTCACGTAGACCTACATAGGTATTTATGAAACGTCAGTAGCTAGGTGCATTACTTAAGGAGGAAAGTCGGACAGAAACTAAACGGTTACTCTTTTACAAAATAAATGACTTACAATGTTTTCAAATTAGTGTTAACAGGAATGGGAGGACAGTGTAGGCCTGTCAAAAAGTACAGGTAATACAAATCTACAGTCTCTTAAGCTTAAGCGTTCTCACATTCATAAAATATTAAAGAATCTACAGAATCTATATAATCTAATCTTTGTTGCACCACTTATTCTTCTTCTCAGCTAAAACATTAGGAAGTGGTGAAGGTCGGACGTTTTAGGAACAGTCTATGTGATTTTGACATTAGCCAACGCGCTTGGCTCTAAAGAGCCATCGTATCGTTCATATGTCACTTTTCGGTCGATGAACCTGCATGCGTTGTCGCGCCGACAGAGGGCGCTTTCCGAATGTCGTAGGATAGAGGTTTACCAGTTGTGACGTCGAGATCCACTGCTCTCTTTCTAGTCCTCAAAATATTAGGGCTCGAAGCTCGACACAAATAATTATTATTATTTACGTGTCGCGGGTTCGATCCCCGCACGGAACAAATATTTGTATGATCTGCAAGTAGTTGTTCCGGGTCTGGGTGTTAGTGTATGTGAGTTTCTATGTTTGTAAGCGCACCCAAAGAAAGAGAAAGAAAGAAGAAAGATTATTAATATTTAAACAAATTACAATTTAGGACACGGGATAAGTGTTAGAAGCTGTTTTATGCTGCCTTTTGTCATTCATCTTTTCAAAAAGATATTTTTGATTTAGGAGGTAAGCTATTAAACATTATTTTATTTGGCAGTACTTTATTGAAAAAATTGCCTTCCTACACCCACAACCTAATAAAATTCTATTAATATTAGGACTAATAAATAATAATACGAGTATTTATAACCATAATCACATTCGTTGATGGCGTTTTTGAGTTAGATTAGTTAGGCAAGGAGACTCCAGAAGAGAGAAAACTAAGTAGGACAGAATTTCAAAACACTACATAAAGAATAAAAACTGCCGGAGAAAGCAACACAGGGAGGAGTGGAAATCCATGGGGGGAACCTAGCCCAGTAATGGGCCAATACAGATAAAGAAATATGATGATCCTTACCATCGTCGATGGTAACCTGTTCCTCGGAGACGGTATCCGTGAAGTCGAAGAAGTTGGTGATAGTGTGTTCGATCAGCTCCCCGATATTGTAGTTGTACGCCTTGTCCACTAGTCTGCAGAGAAAGGCGAGTAATTAATGTAATGGAATTTCTTATAAATCTTCGAGAGTTTTCAAATTATTTCCTTTATCAAGTCAGGAGATATTATAACTTTTAAAACTAGACGTTGTCCTGTAAAAATTTCAGTTCATCAAAAAATCGTATAGAAAAATACTCTTTCAGTTTTTCCTGGATTTCATGCCATGTCTCACATCATGTCGATATCGCGACAAGATAATTTTACAGCTACCCGTCCCATACCATTGTATGGTCAGCGACAAAAGTCGATTATTAACTTTTTTGATTTTTTAAATCTTGTTTATTGAGCCACATTCACTATCAACTTAAATAAAATTGTCTGTATATTCAATGGACCGTCGTTCGTGTGGTGCCAGACGTAAAGAATAGTGAATAGTTATACACGTGCAACCTGTGGAGCAATTACACTAAAAAAGCCTGCAATGCTCTGCGCGTCCACTATAACAATGCGTTCAAGAGTTTGTTGGGGCTCCCATGGCGGTGCAGCGCATGTTCGCCGACCACAGCGTGGATGGCTTGCCATGGGATCTGGAGGCAAAAGTCCTCGCGCACATGTGGGAGTTGCGCGAGGAGGCGAAACGCCGGGGTGTAACTCCGCTGCCGCGAGAAATCACGGCACAGCGGACAGAGCTCCGGCGGGATCTCATGGCGGCATGGAGAGTGCGATTGTCGCAACCCAGCGCTGGGCACGCCACAATTGCGGCGGTAAGGCCCCTCTTTGAGGAGTGGCTAGAGAGGCGCCACGGCGTCCTCACCTTCCGCCTGACGCAGGTCCTCACCGGACACGGTTGTTTCGGGAGGTTCCTGTTCAGGATAAAGCGGGAGGAAACGCCCGGGTGTTACCATTGTGTGGATCGCCCGGAGGACACGGTGGAGCATACGGTGGAGGTCTGCCCGGCTTGGGCGGGGCACCGCCGTGTCCTCACGGAGGCGATCGGCAGCGGCGATCTCTCGCGTCCGGCCCTGGTTCAGGCCATGGTCCGGAGCGAGAGCGCATGGGAAGCCGTCACTTCCTTCTGCGAAGCAGTAATGCTCGCGAAGGAGGAGGCGGAGCGCGCGAGGGAAATGCAAGATGCGCGCCCTCGCGCCCCTAGTCACCGCAGGAGACGCCCCGGGCGTCGGGAGTCGCGAGCCGACTTCGGGTCACCGTAGGCGCGGGCTTGCGGACGGTGGGCAATGGGTAGCTCGCCGTCCGAGTAGGACTAGGCCCGGGTCGACGGCGCGTTGTGTTCCACGCGTGCCTCAAAGAGATGTCAGCACCAACTGACGGGGTCTGTAAGGGCCAATGCCTGCCAGGGTTGCGAGTTTGTCCGAAAGGAATATCGCGGCCCCGGCACACAGGCAACGGAAGGAACACGGGTGGGTTTTAGTCAGTAAAAGTCTGACACTCCCTCTCGCTCCACCCAGAGCGGGAGGAGTCATTTGATGATTTCCCATCCAAAAAAAAAAAGCGTGGACGGCTTCCAGGCGGTGCTTCGCAAAAGAACGGCTTCCCTGTGGTCTCGGCTAAAGGGTAGCACCAACACGCTTCTGAGCGTGCTGTCGGACAGAGTGGACAGCCAAATCTTGAGGCATTGGTCGCTCATGCATGCCCATAATACTAATAATTTAAAAAAAATTGTATCAATTAATGTGTGCTTGGTCTGAAATAAATACTTTCATTTCATTTCATAGTACCAACCCATTTCTTCCCGTGGGTGTCGTAAAAGGCGACTAAGGGACTCACTAGAGAATTGGCAGCAGCGTTCTCTATGTATTTTAACACCATACTGCGATCGCCAACCCGCTTGCCAAGCGTGGCGATTATGGCAAACCCCCCCATTTAGGGGAGACCTATGTCCAGCAGTGGACGTCTTTCGGCTAAAATGATGAATGATGATGATTCAATCACAAATGTCCTTCTTAGTAGTGATGGATTAATTAGCATTCGCGTTCATTGTTAGCATGCGAATGCTCATTTAGCATTTAGCAAATGAAATGTAGTTGCGAAATTCTGTGAAGTGCGAAGTGAATTTATCGCTTCGTACTTTTTTATAATATCATACGTCAGAGCGTCGACGCACGCAGCGGGAGTGTGCGCTCTCCTTCGCACCCACGGGAAGTCGGGAATACTAAATCTATCGGTTTCACTTGACCGTGACCTCGTTGGCGAGTGAAATTTATTAGCAGATGCTGCGAACTTGCGAAGAATGGGTTAAGCAATTGTTATGTTATTATCTTTGATTTGCGCATACTTAGGTTTGTATATTGAATGAATGCGTGAATTCGCATATTAACAAATATCACATATTTCATTATTATCAATTATCGTCATATTAGCGAATAGCATAGCAATAGCAATTAGCATGCTAAGACTCTAGAATTCACATGCTAATGATATTTATGCGAAATCGCATTAATTGACATTACTACTTCTTAGACAGCTGACCCCAACATAGTTGGGAAAGGGCCAGGCAGATTGAGATACACTACAGACATAAACTTATTTTTTTTACTTATGATGAAACAATAAGTCAATGAATGGATGATGTAATGGCTATAACACGGCAAATTGATTTAGGGTATCAATTTGCTTATCAATTAATTTCCCTGGCTGTATTAGTACTTACTGGACAGGTAGATCGATGCCGGAGTCACTCTTGAATACGTAGAGCGTCATCTCCCGAACCAACTTCACTCCATATTCTTCGGTGCTGGTCCATATGTCCACCACCTTATCGTAGAGAGTCATGGTCTGACCTGGAGAAGATTCAACATATATAATTATTATTCATTTATATAGCAAAGATCACCAACAGCAGGTATCATCGCGGACACTAGCGCCTGACCACTTTTCGACCTTATTGCTTAGGCAATATGGTCGAAAAGTGGTCCCCGTCCCAGTGTCAACAATAGTACATTCTAGATTGGTTTACAATAGTATTTAGGAAAGGTAATACTGTTAATGTATACACAAATTATAGGTATACATAGCATTTATAGAGAAAAGACGTTGGACAGAAGCTGCCTACAACTAGAAGTAAAATTTAAACAAAGTTAGTTGTCAAAATCATAAACAAAAATCTTCGATCAATAATGCATTATTGATCGAAGACAAAAATATTTTAATTTCACATAAACCTAAACCTCATGAAACGTCAGAAGCTAGGTACACGGTTCCAATTGGTAATTTCCTATGGAGAAGAGCCGACAAGAAAGTAATTGCATTGTATTCTCCTAAAGGGTAGGCTGCAGATTCATCTGCCTAAACTTTACTAGCAAATCATCATCTAGCCTTTTCCCAACTATGTTGGGGTTGGCTAATAAAATTTTAGATTTTAGTTATTCCTAATTATGTTAATTGACCGAGTGAGCCAAGCGTCTCTGCTTCATTAACCGCGCAAGCGAAGCGTCTCTGCTTCAAGTCTCGCAAAATGTACTTTCGTGTGTCAGTTTGTTGGTACTCCTCTATAAATCGTATTTTACAACCGATCTGGATGAAACTCGGTATACAGAAAAATTTTATGTTTCTAGACCCAGCGATTTAGGCTGTGATGTAGCCTGTAATTTTTTTGTTTTTTGTTATGAAATTATTATACTTAATAACAATTTTTATTTTAACCCCCTTATTTATAAATGCTGCTTGAAGTTAAGTAATGATTAGCGCCTGTTTAACCATACATTTAAACGACTCATAACTTTAATCAACGTTTATGGAACGGTAAATGCGCAGTTTCGATGTTTTTTTTTTCTACGTTTTATTTCTCTATTTTTATTTTCATCCTGTTTACACCTAGTTATATGTGCATGCTGTGGTCTCCTGTAATTAAAGGAGCTCACGTAAAATAACGTTTGTATTGTTGTGATTTATATTGTATCCTTTGTTGGTGATCCCAAATAAATAAATAGATTCTTCCATACCTGTGTAAGTAAGTTCAGACACGTCAGGAAGAAAGTCGATCTGCTCACCCTCTGCAGACCTCGACATGCACACCTCTTCATTGGTGACATATTCATTGGTCATTGGGTGTTTCTGAAAGAAAGACGAAGGATAAGAAAAATCAATCAAATCAAGTTTTACATTGCGATTTGACATTTTTAACCGATTGTAAAATAGTACATTAATGTCGAGGCCTGTAACTGGGGCATTGATAGACGATCGTAAAAATGTGGGCCGAGGCATACATACGTGACGTGTCCATCAATGCCTGGTTGCAGCCAGGCTTGATAATTTTTTTTTTTCAAAAAACCTCGGTAATTCAAATACGAGTAGAGTAAATTAATTCTAAATTCCAGAATCATTGACGAACGCGCCAATATGTTCATTTGTTTATTATTTACTTTAGCCGAATCGAAATAGAAATAAAATCTTTTATAAGTTATCTCCTTGGTTGTCATAATAATACGTTGAAGTAAAAAGTTCATTCCATTTTTAAATAACACGACAGTTAAGAGTATTTATAGTAATTTATTGGCCGCTAAAAACGACAGCTATGGATTTTCATACAAACATTGTCGGCCGGGCGGTCGCGTATATTCGACCAGTATCGCAATTTCAATTTATCTCGAAGATAGAAGATCCCCAAGAATATTTGAGAGAAAAAGGAGTTTCTGTGCCAATTCAAAGCTATTCAAACTGTTTATTGAGAGCCAGTGAATTTTTTAGGGTTGACGCAACAAATCTTCTACTTCCATCCTTCGCAAATACTGAGGTCTCAAAAGCTACGTAACCATTTTTGATTTTATTTTCACTATTGTAATTTAGATTTCAAAATTGTCATGCCACATAAACGTATCCAGTGTCCCCGTAGTACCACTTCTTGACGCTACCATCGTAGTAGTCAATGCGGGAACGGTTCAGTTCGCCATTGTACCTGGAACAAGCATGGTTAGGTTAGTAGAAGAAACATCATCATGGCCGGTCCGCACTTTGCGTAGATGGCTGCGCACATAATTTTAGAAACCAGATGGTGACATGAGGCGAGTGTGAGTGAGAGAACATGCGCAATTACGGGACATCAAGAGGAACACCTTGTATAATAGTATACAGGGTGTCCAGTAAATAGCACGACATACTACAGGGGGTGATAGCTTGGGTCACTACCTATCAATACAACACAATATATGTTCAGCAAAATCTTACGGATTTACAGTTTTACAAAATTTTCCGAAATATCGAAAAATCTCTACCTAGAAACAGATTTTTAAGTATCTCGTAATGAAAAAGTCCTTTTCTAGAACTTTTTTGAGTAATGAGTAAAGTAACTATTCACGAATAATTTGATGTAAAAAAAAGTACTAGAAAAGGATTTTTTTGAATAAAGGAATATAATAAAAATAGTCAATATGATTTATTAAAGTTATTTATTCGTCGTCGTCGTCGTCGTCGTCGTCGACGTCAGCATTCAAAAGTTTTTATATGTGGGAGATATTAACCAGGATATTGAAATATCTTTAAGGACTGCAGCCAAGAAACATTATGTTGGATCAGGGCAAGGCTTCGTGAAATGCAGTTTCATGAAAAACTGTACAACAAACAAATGCAATTGTAAGAAAAACAAAATACTCTGCAATTCTAAGTGCCACCAAAGTAAACCTTGAAAAAATAAGCAAATTGTAGATAAGGTGATTTCTGTAGATGAATACAAGTTGATCTAGTGATAGATGTGAAATTACTGATTAGTTAATAAATAACTTTAATAAATCATATTGACAATTTTAATTCTATTCCTTTATTCAGTTTACTTTGAAAAGCTTATAGAAGATACAAACTAAGTGAAATTAGTTCAGACTAGGACGTACCAGTTTATCCTAAAGCATGTATGCATGCATGATTCGACCTAGGCTAAACTGGTTTATCCTATCAGTAACAGGATGGACGAGTTTGGCCTAGGCGATACTGGTTTGTCCTATCGTGTGTAGAGAGAACTGGTTTGGCCTAGCCAAAACTAGTTCATCCGAAAATCGGGATTGGCCGGTAACATATACATTAATTATATAATTAAATACTAAGACGATGCACCTAGAATAAAATTACTATACCACAATAGGTAAAAAGAATTAAAAATGAAGAAATGACAGATAAACTAATTATGTGATAGATACATGGTACCCACATATTTACAAACATAGTAGAAGTATACGATATTCTTTATAAAATTAAAAAGTTATACTATTAAGTCAGTGTGTGAGTTAAAGTAATCATAAATATATATAATAAATAAGCCATTTATTTTTCTAATATTTCAAGCAATTCTACATCTATTAACTGTCTTATCTTTTTTACAGAATAAGCGGCCGAGCTTAGCCGCCCAGCAAGAGATGTTATATGAGGTCCCCATTGTAATTTCTCGTCTAGCGTGTTTCCTCGGAAAACCGTTTCATTAATAAATTCCAGTTTTTCTCTATTGAATATGATGTCACAATTTAAATCTAATGCATGGACGAAATGAGGTTTGATAGAAATGAAGAATATAGTTACACTTTCCGTCGTCCAGATTTTGTGACTGTCAATCTATTTTAAAGATCAATCATCTGCAAATAACACCATCTTCGGTTGATTTTGAAGTAATTGGAGTAAATCATTCATGTAAATTAAAAAGACGAATGGACCCAATATCGAGGCTTGAGGAACGCCCATTGCCAATTCAGACCCTAATGAGTTTATGCCGTTAACTTGAACTTTAACCTTTCTATCTTTCAGGTATGATCCGATAGTGGATCAAGATATGAATTCCTAATCCCATTATGCTCTAGTTTCAGCAGAAATGTTTCATGGTTTACGCAATCGAACGTCTTAGAAAGGTCGCAAAAGATTCCAATGGCATCTCGTTCTTCTTCCCAGGTGTTAAAAACGATGCTGGTGTCGTGTGTGACGAAAGAGCGTTGTACCACTGGGCATAACGACCTTTGGTGAAACCGTACTGTTGTTCATGAAAGATGGAATTTTTATTTAAGTGACGTAATATTTGATTGGCCATCAAATTTTCAAACACCTTACTGAGAACCGGCAGAATTGCCACAGGTCCGGCAGAATTGTTGGGTTCTTTACTATCGCCAGATTTGAACAATGGAACTACTTTACTGTGTTTCATGAGATCCGGAAAGACTCCTTGGTCTACACTGGTGTTAAATATGAAAGCTATATTTAGCTTTCCCCTTCCTGCTTTTTTTTTCCTATTGGGCGCAATGGTTTCGATGATAGACCTACAGCCTTTTACAGACATTCCCTATAGATCTTCTGATGATTTAATTTTAAGATCTTTAAAAGCTTTATAACAGCCTAAGGGTTTGTATGCTGAAACCTAAACTCCAAAGGGCATACCTTTACATTATTTCTAAGTAATGCCGCAGAAAGCGTGGGTGAGGAATTTAAAGCTTCAGTAGTTTTAAGGGGAATATTAGCAAAAAAGTTTTCAAATTCCGGAGCTATTTCTTCATCTGAGATGATGGGGCCATGTGCCGTCTCTTAATTAAATGCAGTATATCGCTGTTTTTTCCTACCTGTTTCATTATTTATTATTTGCCAGGTAGCTTTTATTTTATCATCAGCTAATTTTATTTTATTGCAAATATAAAGAGGTTTAGCTATTTTGCATACACTTTTTAATGTTTTCGAATATTTTGCAAAATACTGATGAAAGCTTGTATTATATAATAATATGTTGCTTTAGGCCATAAAGTTCAAAAAGATTTTCCATGCTTTTACGAATTCCTGCAGTCGCCCAATCACTAAATAAGAACTTTGGGTAAATACTTTTAGTCTTTAGTGGAAAAGTGTAATTAAATTGCTTGCTTAATGTTGAACAGAACTCGACGTAGAACTCATTTAGAGCCCTTTTACATCGTTAAAACAGTGTAAGTGTTTATTTTGCTACATCGCAAAAATACGAGTATATACACACTCACCGATTGATTTTTACATTGACGAAATAACTTACCACATTTCGAAGTTTTCTTTCAGAGATGATTTAAAATTGAGCTTTTCTCCCTTGAAATGGTATTCCGTTGGCCATATTATTTCAATATCGTCATCTCCTATACACAAACAAAATAAAAATCAATAATTTGTATTAAATAACACAACACACCACGCCTGTAATCCCCGAAACGTTAGGCAGAGGTGTTAAAAAATAGGACAAAATACAGCATAATCAGAAAGGATTGCTGTAATTTAAGGGTGTGGTACATACTATCACCCTGAACAACTTTTGACATGGGACTAACATCGTAATCGCGAAGAAATTATCAACTGCCCCAACAACTGGTAACACCTGTATTTTCTGCAAATAAATTATTCTTATTTCTTATTACAAAACTTCAATACCTACTCGACCCAAAATGTATGGGATGGCTGATATTTTTTCCTATTTTTTGTGATTCCGGGCCGAAATGATGATGATGATAATGATAAAATATGAAAAAAAAAACTTACGCAATAAAGTGTAGCTTGAAGCTAAAGTGAAATATAAAAACAACACTAAAGTTGCGGGAAGGGCCGCCATCTTGAAACTCTAATGATGGATTGACACAATTGTAGCGAAATGCCACAATTTATAGTGAAAAAGTGCCAAATAAGGCGCGTGCACACAAAAATATCGATGAAGAATATTTTTTATTTTATTACGTTTATTAATCTTCTTACGTTTATTAATCGTTAACACATTAAATATATTTTAACAAAAAACATAACAAGAACATATACCTATAAATTTAAAAAAATGTGGTCCGCTGGTGTTGGGAGCAGGGTCCAAGCTACTGATGGTTAGGGCTCCAGAGACAGGAACCTCCTCACGATGATCCGTCTTTTGTTATTATTAGAAATTTATGAAAATATATTTCCTTTTCTATAATGATCAAGTACGCTAATTGATAGTGCCGTGCTTTACTATAGTTTAGATACATGTAAGCTCTATGACAAAGACTGGGATTAATGCTGTTATGTGTTTAGTTGGCAAGCTTTTAAATAAATATAATAGAGTACCAATTATGTACAGCAGAAGTAAAATCGGGTTTAAATAATTTTGTAATCAGGCTGGGAATTGTTCCTGATGCAGGTCCTCACCGGACACGGTTGTTTTAGGAGGTTCTTGTTCCGCATAAGGTGGGAGGAAACGTCCGGGTGTCACCACTGTGTGGATCGCCCGGAGGACACGGTGAAGCATACGGTGGAGGTCTGCCCGGCTTGGGCGGAGCACCGCCGTGTCCTCACGGAAGCAATCGGTGGCGGTGATCTCTCGCGTCCGGCCCTGCAGGCCATGGTTCGGAGCGAGAGTGCATGGGAGGCCGTCACTTCCTTCTGCGAAGCAGTAATGCTCGCGAAGGAGGAGGCAGAGCGCGCGAGGGAGAGGCAAGATTCGCGCCCTCGCGCCCCTTGTGGCCGCAGGAGACGCCCCGGGCGTCGGGAGTCGCGAGCCGACTTCCGGCTACCGTATGCGTGGGCTTGCGGACGGTAAGCAATGGGTAGCTCGCCGTCCGATAAGGACCAGGCCCGCGTCGACGGCGCGTTGTGTTCCACGCGCGCCTCAAAGAGATGTCAGCACCAACAGACGGGGTCCGTAAGGGCCAATGGCTGCCAGGGTTGCGAGTTTGTCCGAAAGGGATATCGCGGCCCCGCCACACAGGCAACGGAAGGAACACGGGTGGGCTTTAGTCAAAAAAGTCTGACACGCCCTCCCGCTCCACCCAGAGCGGTAGAAGTTATTTGAAAGGCCGGGAATTGTTAAAAATAACTTTTCAACATAGTTTTACAAAGTCAAAGTTTGTCCTATGAAGAGAATTAGTGGCTGAATCCAGGTCAATATACAGGTATTCAAAAAATTCTTACAATTTGATATCGAAAACAGATAAGTATGTTTTATTTCAAGTTAATAAGTTGCTGAAGTCTGCAACTTATACTATCTACTACTACTTATCTAGGTACGATTTTTTTAAGTCAACTTCACACTTTGTCAGTTTAACCAACGCATTTATGTCAATTTAACTATTTACAGGCACTTTTGAATTGCCAAAGGACTCGGTCATTAAGAAAATTGAAGCTAGTTGCCCATTCCAAAGCGAAGTAGGTTCCTATGGAGAAGAACGGGCAAGAAACTCCACAGACACTCAAGTGTACGAATCCATCAATTATATTTTTTGTTTTGTAATGATTTCGTGTCAGTGAACATACACCCTTACTTTTTCAATCTAATATTTTATTTTAATTAGATAAAACTCATTATTTAACAGTAGTTTTGCTAATAGGCAGTAGTAAGTAACACTAGAATAATTAAACTGATCGATTAAACAAAATCAATGGGAGATAAGCTTGTTTTGCTAATATCATGTTGTTTTTCAATAAAGGGTCGGCAGAGTAGATACTCTGATGAATGATCAAATTCATTAACGTTTGCTGAGGGTCCTGCAAGATCAATCATAATCTGAATCATTTTGAAGGATATTGCTAATCCATTGCTTCATATGTTCGAAAAGTTTGTCTGCTCAACAACGTGAATAACGAAATTAATGTTGTTGAACTGTCAAAGTGAAACAGATTGTGATTGAAAGAGTGTTACGCAATTAGATGCAGACTGCAATTGAATTGAATTTTCCACGATTGTTACGTAGTTGTGTTTCACTGCAATTTCGGGAAACATTAGCTACTAAGACAAAGGCCTCTTGTCGTGTCAGTGTTCTACGACTTAATCTTAAAACACTACAATGCACTATTTGTTTTTTGTGTACTTAACTTGATTAAAAATCCCAAGTTAGACAAGCCTAACTTGAACCTTCAAAATCTCAGTAGCTGCCAGAATTACGCTACTACCTTAATTGCGTAAATCACGATCAATCAGAATCGGAATCGTTTTGAAACAGATTGCTTCATAAGTTCGAAATAACATTCTGCTCAACAACGTAAATAACGCAATGAATGTTGTTGAACTGTCAAAATGAAACAGATTACAGATACACATACATAACTGGTGTGAAACGGGAGTTTACTTTACACTACTGTGGCGGCATCTACAACACCACATGCAAACCACGCATCAAAGACTTGACGTCACACAACGTTTGTCACACGACGTTTCATGCATTGACAATATATTTACTAATTGTAAAGTACAAGACTCATCATTAATTAGTGGCGTCAGGTCTGACCATACTGGTCAACTTGTATCATTTAACTTAGATAAAAAGTTACACCTAGATAAAACCATTGAATTAAGACCTCTCACTAAAAATAAATTGAAAATGTTTAATAATAATGTTCTTAGCAATCTCACAACTGCTCGTTTTGATCCACAAGACCCCAATATAAGCTACACTACATTATTTTCGATAGTATGCCATGAATTCAATAAAGCGTGTCCCGTAAAAAAAGTAACAATCAATACTAAACCAAAATTTAATGAATGGGCCACTGCTGGCATTAGAAAAAGCAGAGATATTTTATATAATTTGTACAACGAGAAATCATTGACTTCTGATCAAGCCCTTCATAATTATGTCAGAAACTATTCTAAGATATTCAAACTAGTCTGCGCCCAAGCTAAATCTAAATTAATAAGTAACAAAATTAGTATTTCTAATAATAAAATAAAAGCTGTGTGGCAGGTAGGTAATTAACAAAGAAACTGGAAACATAAAACAACGAGATCTGAATGAATTGTCTTTAAAGATTGATAATGAAACCATTTCAGATAAGTTAAAAGTTGCTGAGACACTAGAAAATTTCTTTACCAACATCCCAATAGAGGTCACGAAATCTCTCCATTCATCATCTATATTAGCTGAGTCTCTTCTAAAAGAAAACTTTTGTAAGGATATTCCAAGTTTCGAATTTAAGCCCATTTCTATTGTCACAATTAAAAAAGCATTCAAAAGTCTTAACATAAAAAACACTGAAGACTTATGGGGGCTTTCTGTTAAGGTTCTTGGAGATATCATTCACACAATTGCCCCTGTCCTAACAGGCATATTCAATCAATGTTTAGATAGTGGTACGTTTCCTGATTTAATGAAACATAGTAAAGTAGTACCAATTTTTAAATCAGGTAGTAAGTGTGATCCCTCTAATTATAGACCTATATCTGTGCTACCAGCATTGAGTAAAATTTATGAAAAAATCATGCTAAACCAGATGTTGGTTCATTTTAATTCAAATGGGATTTTACATAGTCACCAGTTTGGTTTCACGAAAGGTAGGTCAACGACTGACGCAGGAGTAAAACTCATTAGTCACATTTTGGAATCCTGGGAGAAGTCACAGGATGCAATTGGCGTTTTCTGTGACCTCTCAAAAGCTTTTGATTGCGTTGACCACAAAACCCTAATCTGTAAATTACACCACTACGGAGTTCGTGGACAAGCTGCTGATCTTGTTCTTTCCTATCTATCAAACAGGCAGCAAAAAGTATACGTTAACGGGGTGACGTCCTCAGGGTCTCTAGTTAAGATGGGCGTGCCTCAAGGATCAATTCTTGGCCCTTTCCTATTTTTAGTCTATATTAATGACCTTCCTTACATGATGGCCAACTTATCAGATATAATTCTATTCGCTGATGACACTTCTCTAATTTTTTAAATAGATAGAAAAGATACGGATGTCTTACATGTCAACAATAGTCTGGCAGTGCTTTCTAAATGGTTCGCAGCTAATAATCTTTTACTTAATACGAACAAAACTAAATGTATTAAGTTCTCTTTACCAAATGTACCTCAAGTAGGTCTAAATTTAAAACTAGATGGCAATAAACTAGATGCTATTACGGAAACTGTATTTCTAGGAATAACCTTAGATTCGAGATTGCAATGGGGCGCCCACATTAGAGCTCTTTCAGGTAAATTAAGTTCAGCTGCATATGCAGTAAGAAAAATAAGCCAGTTGACTGATGTAGCCACAGCTAGGTTAGTATACTTTGCTTATTTCCACAGTATTATGTCTTATGGCGTTCTGCTGTGGGGATCGGCAGCTGATGTAGATTCAATTTTCATTTTGCAAAAGAGGGCAATTCGCGCGATCTATAAAATGGGTCCTCGTGAGTCCCTTAGAGAAAAATTCAAAGAAATTGATATACTTACTCAGCCTTCTCTTTATATATTGGAAAGTATTTTGTATGTTCGCAAAAACTTAGGATTTTTCAAAATAAGAAGCGATTACCATAATATAAATACACGTAGTAAACATGAAATTGTGATACCCGAATTTAGATTAACAAAAACTAGTAAGTCATTTGTTATAAACAGTATTCGCTTTTACAACAAGTTGCCAAAGTCAGTTACAGAACTTAGCGATGGAAAGTTCAAAACCCACATGAAACGTGTCCTTATCAAAAAAGCATATTATAAGATTAAAGACTACGTTGAAGACAAGGAAGTTTGGCAATAATTCCATCTGCACATGTGGCTTCCCTGGTACCTCATTAACGGCATAACTATGTAAATGTCTATTAACTGCTCCCAAATTACGATAATTATTTCATTTTACCCTTATTTTTATTTTTATTTTTTTACATCCTTGACATAATCCTTATATTATTTGACATTATATACTTACAATATTCTAAGTATATATATTTTTTTTTTTTTTAAATTAAATTTGGTTTGTTACAGCTGTAGTGGCAATCATGTCATTTGGTTTAAATAGGTCTTTATTTTTATTTATCTTTTATATACCTAGTTTCTTCAAAATTTTGTGAATGTGAGAACGTTGTAGGCTTAACAGACTAGATCTGTGGACCATTTTATATTTTGCTAAGTACCTGGTACTTGTTGATAGGCCTACACTGTCCTCTCATACCTTTTAAAACTGTAAAACCATTTACTTTTAAAAGAGTAACCGTGGAGTTTCTTGCCGGCTCTTCTCCATAGGAAACGACCAATTGGAACCGTGCACCTAGCTTCTGACGTTTCATAAGTGCCCTTGTAGGTTTATGTGAAATAAAATATTTTGATTTTGATTGATTGACAAATCCTGCATCGCGCAAGCAGGGTTTACTGCGCTCAGCATATATATAACTTTCCGACATCAATCGTTGGGAATTTGCCCATCAGACACGACACCTGTCTGGGCAGCGGATCCTCCCTTTTCTATAGAGGGGGAGTGAACTTCACACCCTGTTCCTCAGGCCTAAGTACCTATGCCAAATCCTTAAGGACATAAAGGGCGATGTTATGTTTATATAATATTTATGGTTTCGAGAAAAGGATGGTACGGCAATGTCTTGGTTGTGTATGCTCGGCTTGCCACGAGCACTGCCGTGGCCCCTGGTGTTTAAAAAGTCGTATCAAGACAATAGGGATGATGACATAAATTTTTTTTTAGTCCGTCTTTGAGATTATAAAAAAATATTGGACACGTATTTTTTATTTTTTTACGTAATCAAAAGATTACGGCGATACATTGAGGTGAAATGTGCCATGACGTCACAAATATGTAGATTTTATACATACTAGTGACCCCCACTCCCCAACTTAAATAGCGTTTTGTCTAAGTATTTTTTTATTAATATGATAAAGCAAAAAATACGTGTCTAATATTTTTTTATTATCTGACTGACGGACTAATTAGTTTTTTTTTTTTTTACCCAGGCATCATCCCTATTATATTACTGTCTTGATGGTTTAGTGGTCTCGATCGCTATTGCTGGGCATGAGGTTACCAAGAGAAATGTATTCTCTGCCATCAGGCAGCGTCACCGCGCGTGCCGATGTAATCAACGCTGAAAGTTGGAAATTCAACTGTTATTGTTTACGTACGCACTGGCCCTGGGAACTGAATATTTATTAATGACAACCTTTGCAATAATATCACATTGTTGAAACCAGTTGTAACATAATAAAACTAGTAGTTAGGTGAAACAGCAATACATTACTTTTTAATCTCTTATCACAGAAAACACAAAGACCAACTTTATGCGGACAACGGCCGATTCCTATAATTTGCGAACCGTTATTGGTTAAAATGAAGACTCTGTATCGTTACCACCAATGAAACAAAGACCTTTGCATAATAGACCCTTCCATGTGAAAGTAGCTATAACAAGTAAAATTAGCTCTTATGTCTATTAATATGTATGCACTTTATTCATGTGTGTCATTGACACTATTATTTCTACACTTTTATACTACACTAACAAGGTTTTGTTCGTTTTAGTCTTCGCACTATATTTGTTTGGTCTAACAGCTGAATTATCTCGATGTTCACATGTCGGTGGAGTCGGTGTTCATGAGCCTCAGCAAATTTTTGGTGACGCGTTCCATTTTTAGTAAGATCTTTATCTTTTTTTGTAAGATCTTTAAAATTTCTGGGAATAAGATATAGAAAGTAAATAAAAAGTCAGTATCAATAGCACGTGGAATTAATTTCTAAATATTTAATTTAAACGATGGGATAGTAAGGTGAGTCCAGGACGTAACAGTTGTTGTTCTTGGCAGACATCAGGATGTAGCCATCTTCTCCCCAGTTCTCTCCCCAGGAGTTCTTCACCAGCCAGTAGTCTTCTCCGTCACGTACTCCGTAGCCAACGACTGTCACTCCGTGGTTAGGGCGCGTGTTCTCACTGAAAATGGAGAATATTTGTGAATAATCTTTTAAGGAATGTAAATGAGGCGAAGATCGAACAGTTTTTTGATGAGATGTATTTGAAGTCTTATAGAACAATATATATTAGCTTATGCTTAAATTAAATTTGTAGTGAGTGAAGAACAAAGAAAGAGTATAAATTTCTATGATAAATAAAATATTTTTATCGCGAGAATGAAGACGAAAGGGCGATGGGGTAAGATCGAAATAGTTTCTAAAATCGTTCAAATGAATATCAGACATTGTTGATGGTTACTAGTCTGTAGTTTGAACTGCCCTGAACTCAGAACTACCTGTAGTGTCAAAATACCTTTAGTAACTAACAAAACTATATTATATAAACCACAGAACAGATAAAAGAGGTTAGAAAGGTCTTGTGGGCGGGGCAGGCGCGCCGCACATATGACTAAACGCTCATAGTTAACCGAATTTTGGTTCACCGGCTAACAGTCGCCCTCATATTGTAATAACGTGGGAAGCTCCGCGAAAAAAAAAGAATTATGCCGTCTTGCGCTATCATACCGTGTCGGAAAAGAATCCAGGGTGTGTAGTGTAGCCCGGGAAGCCCTTAAAATACAAGTAATATTTGTAATTATTACAATAGTATTAAGTAGTTTGTAGACAAAAACGATACAATCGCTAACAGATGCAAAATTATACATTGGTTGCAATGCATGGGTACCATCTTGTAGTTAGATGAGTGATCGCGCAATGTATTGCGTTCACTACGAACGTCGCGTGCACCAAGCCGAAATTCCGCGAAATCCACGCGTATCGATAGTGTTGTACTAAGTTGTAAACAATGTCAATATTAAGTATGTCATTGTGTGTTTGATACAAAATTAAATGATTATTATCAGTAATATTATAATTAAAATAACTTTGTTTACCAATTATTATTTATTGTGGGTTATTAATTTAGTTTCTGAGTGGGTTTTTCGTCTAAAATTTGGTTTGAGGTGACCAACCTCATTTATAATGAAAACATTGCAGGTTTCCAGCAGATCCTGAAAAAAGAAGTCCACACTAATTGTCCCCCTTCCCGAAATTATAGTCAAAAATTTCAAAACTTAAAAATTACAGTAATTTTATCGATATCAATAATCGACCTTTTGGTTGCTGTAACATGTATGAGAAATAAATTTCTTTTGCGCGTGTGTGAGTGTACGTCATGCGCAGAGTTTGCGTTAGTGTGACAACCAATAGCAAACTCGCGATCTAAGTGCGTGTGGTTTATTTGTGTGCGTAATGCGCGTACTATTGGTCTCTTGCTTTTAGGTGAGTTAAAGAGTGGGGGATATGCGGCGACACTCGTTCTAATACAAATCAGGAACTATTTCCTTTCTAACCTCTTTTATCTGTTCTGTGATATAAACGATATATTTTTTTATATTTCAATCTGACACCACTTGGGAAAGATTAAAGTAGAGGTAATCAAATTTTTCATTTTCATTGCTCAAGGTAATACTGCAAATACAAAATCACTTTCAATCAAATAAATCCTTTTCCTAATACCGAGATATAACAAAACAAAATCTTTCTTTCATGTTAGTCTTTTATATGTTCTTCTTTTTCATGATTGACTGCTTAGCTCCATAAAGGTATAGTGTGATGATAATCATTTAAAATGTTAAATCGGTAACCATCTGCAATATCCTAATATTTTGGCGCGTCCTTCTACATACACTACATACTCGCTGCTCATCCTGGAATGAGTAAGAAGAGCTATGCTTCATACAGACATAGCCTGTTTGGAAGATGTATGTCTGTATGATGCATACCATACAAGTTGAAAACATTGGAGGTTGATTGCTTAGTTAGTTAGTTTTAAGATTTTCGGAGAAGAATACGAACATAATCTAATATTTTTCATCCCCCATAGCAGATAGCGTGATAATTTATACCCTACAGCTCGACCAGACTTATAGGGAATATCTATGCCAAATTTGAGCAGAATCTGTCGAGTAGAATTTGCGTGATGCTGGAACATACATACGGACAAACAGACAAACAGACAAAAATAATAAAAAAAACATCGGCATTAGAATCGATCCAGGACCTCGTAGCAATTACTTTTTTTCAAAAATATTTAATGTACAGTTTTGACTTTGCTACGATTTTATTTTACGTACCCCGTCAAATACTGAGGGATAAATACAAAAAATAGCCATATTTAGATGTAATAACACAACTAAGAATTAAAAGTCATGGGTAGATTTTCCGATTTTCGAATGCTTAGAAACATGCTGGTCCTGCTCCATAGGATAATCTAGAATCTAGACAAAATCAAACTGGTTGATTGTTTAATTGTATAATCTTATATTTTTTATTATATTATTATGTCATTGACATTCTCACACACTGACTTATTTATTGTAAAATTTTAATGAAATCATCTACTTCTACAATGTTTGTAAATATGTGAGCACCATGTATCTATCACAAAATTAATTTATCTGTCGTTGCTTCATTTTAAATTCTTTTTACCTATTGTGGTATATTAATTTTATTATAGGTGCATCATCTTCACATTTAATTATATAACCAGTATGTATACAAAATATTGTAAAACCATGTAAAAGAGTAACGTTGGAGTTTCTTGCCCATTCTTCTTCAACTACCTTTTGGAAGGGGCGACTAGAATCAATTCTATTTTTTCTGTAAGTTTTGACGTTCAAAAGTGCCTTACAAGGACCTATTTGAAATAAATGATTTGACTTTGACTTTGACTTTACAGGGCACGGGATAAGATTAAAACATTCGATTAACTTGCGTAAAAGTCGCTGCGCAGACACTTGCATTTTTCACACAAACCACTCACTGAGGTATGTGTGTGTGACTAAGATGTACGATTTAACAAAAATGCCCGTTTTAACAATGTTGCCTTCACTGCAAAAACTGCACCGAATCTGGCGTTATAGATGACTTTTGGTTTTAGCCCGTTTAGTAAGGTGTCACCGCAGTCTAACGACATCTGCAATACTAGAGCAATCGCAGATGCATTGCCTTCACACAGGGGAAACTGAAATGTCTTGTATCTGTAGTACTAATAAGGAGGATATTTGACTATAGGACCCCTCAAACCTCAAATCGAAACGCACCAACGCTGCTTGGAAGCAACAAACTATGCTGGTTGAACTCTTTCTAAAAAAACTGTTCTCTTAATTACTTGGCTACTTTTTTATTTATAAATGACGATGTCTTACCCATAAGACATCATCATTTATAAATAAAAAAGTAGCAGTACAGTTAAATTAGATTTTTTCTCTGGGGAGAAGTCGTAAAACAAACCTCTGGACTAGTGCTTCATCAGTTGACCGGCCAGAATAGTGACAGTAACCGGCTCGTATTTGAAAAGACCTATGGTGATGATGATGACGTAGATGTTCATAATGCTTTACCAAGAAAGTCATAGAACAGGCCGCTTGAGCACTGTTTCATCAGCTGACTGCCGTGGATGGTGACTGTAACCGGCCCCTATTTCAAGAAAGGGGGATGATGATGATGAATATGCTGGTGATAATATTAAAGATATTGATAATGTCTTACCAAGAAATGTCGTAGAAGATTCTGCTGGAATAGTGCCTCATGACAGTGACGGGTTGACTCGAGTGGAGGCTGACAGTGACCGGTCCGTATTTGTGGAGAGAGATGTCAATGATGATGAAGATAATAATAATGAAGATAATGCTGAAGTCTTACCAATAAAAGTCGTAGAACAGTCCGCTGGAGTACTGCATCATTAGTGAACTGGCGTGGATGGCCACAGTAACGGGTCCGTATTTGAAGAGAGTCAGTTTCAAAGCGTTAGGGTTTCTGGGAGTGACACGGGAGAACCCACGGATTTTGTATGGAGATGTCATGTTTTGGATTTCACAGAAGCCGTCCTGGAATAGAATAACAATTATGAGTCAGTATGAAAAGTGAAATAAAACTAGATTTTATAAAACTGACATGATAAAAAATATTTGGCAGAAAATATTAGGTGATCTCAGTATCTATTACCCAACCAGTACTAGGGCAAGAATATGTTGATTATATCTTCTTAGATTACATTTTAAATGACTTTAAAAAAAAAACATTTTACTCACATTAGCAGAGTAGAGACCATAGTCCATCTCAGTGGGAATGCCGTGAGTGAGGACGTATTTCATGGCGCCATCCAAAGTGCCTCCGCTGCAGCCCCTATTGTGGAAGCTGTAACCCAATTTGTAATATTAATACACATTAAAAAGATATTTGCATAAGACTGACTATAATAGGAATGATGACAAAAAAAAGTTTTTTAGTCCGTCTTTGAGATTATAAAAAAAAAATATGACACGTATTTTTTCTTTTTTTTCGTAATCTAAAGATACATTGAGGTAAAATGTGCCATGACGACATGACGAGTATGTAGATTTTATACATACTAGTGACGTGGCGACCCCCACTTCCCAACTTAAAATGCGTTTTATCTAAGTAATTTTGTATTAATATAATAAAGCAAAAAATACGTATCTAATATTTTTTTATTATCTGACTGACGGAATAATTAGAATTTCATTTTTTTTACCCAGGCATCATCCCTAATGCTTAATACCATAATATTTTGACTAATACAGGAAAAGAATCCTATTCACCCATTTAACTTCAGAAAATAATCCATAATGCTACATGCATTACAATCAATTCTAGCCAATACATAGTGTATTATTATGCTCTTAACCGCCTGGTAGTTCTAGTTGACACGACACCAAAGTTCACACTCACCCCCAAGCACAGTCCACAAGAGACTGTTCGCTCAGATCCAGCAGCCTTTCTCCGTTGACCCTGGCGACGGCTCCCTCGACGGCAGCGGTGGTGCAGAATGCCCAGCAAGAACCGCACTCACCCTGGTCTGGATAAATGCAAAATGATAATTAGATTTATGCAAGAAGAAGTTAATACAGACCCAAATCCAACCATGTTTTTAAATGCCCCGTCCCAGACCGACACATGACGGTCTGGGAATTTCATAAAAGACACAAAATTTATTTTAAAATCCAGCACCCCAATTCCGTAACACACTCCGAAGGATTTTTTGGTGGAAATTCTTAATCCATTGCTGCATAGGTTTAACAGACGAATGTTTAGTCTGCTCAAGTTGAGCATTACTAGCGTTATTGACGTTGTTGAGAAGTTGTTAGACTGACAATTTATTTTATTTTATTGTATCATTAAACGCCATGGACTCTTAAGAGGGAGCAACAACAGCTGGAAGTTGACCTGCACCACAGGTGGTGTAAGCATAAAGTTTGTGGTGCAGGTCGTTGAAATTATCGTGAAAATTAAAGAAGGAAGAAGAGAGAAGTAATAAGAAGCTCGACGACTTGATGCCACCAACTATCATTAGCCCTAGTGTAGAATTGTTAAGATTATTTAGCTCTCACAAACAATTATTTTTCAGTCTCTTACTCTTAACAAGAGTTACAGCTCCTTCCATCCTCAGATCGAAGTTTTCAGGCAGTTCCTGCACAATATCATCGACCTCCGTCAGGGTGTGAGGGAAAGGCATCATGTCAGGGTACTCATGTGTGGAGATATAGGTGCCAGTCAGGTACTTCAGTTCGTCGTCAGATTTGTCGGAGAAGTGGTTCAGCTCGACCCTGAATCCTGCGTTCTTACGGTTGTGTTCTTCGATCATCCTGGATTGTAAGATTGTAAGATTAATTTTGGTGACAGTCAGAATCTTTAGGCGGGCGTGGGCAGAAGTGCACTTGTAGTAACACCCACATTTCGCCAGTGATATTTAAGTCCCATGTCATAGGGGGCGAGCCTATTTCCATTAACCGGGCACAGTCCAGACTCCGGGCTGCTACTGAGAAAATTCGTTATGAAAAACTTAATAACACTTTGCTCGACCTGGGAATTGAACCCGGGACCTCAAGCTCAGCAGTCACACTTACGGCCATTACACCAACGAGACAGTGACTGACTGAGCTAAGTGCTGGTTAACGGACACTGATATTTGACGTAAGGCTAGGCGAATAAAAATTGAAGATATCAAATGCATGTTCGAATTTTGTTACGGTTACTTCGTATGATTAAAAACCCAGTACCTAGTAGTATCATCATCATCATCATCATTTAGGGCGTCCCCCAGATGCGCCCACATCGACCGAACTAGTATGCTCGCAACTGTTGGAAACTAGCTGCGCCTCGCGGTTTTATCCGCATAAGTCTCGATCCCGAGGGAATATCGCTATAAAAGGTCTACCCATGTGGTAAATTTCATCCAAATCTCTTCTGCCGTTTTAGCGTGAAAGCGTAACAAACAAACTCATTTTCGCTTTTATAATATAAGTTTTGATATCATATCCTAATAATAACGAGTTCGAGTTCGTAACATAAATGAACGCGTCGATATAAGTAGGCACCTATTGTAAGACTATGAAGATTTGCTTACTCATAATTGTAGCCATCTACTGAGGTTCATGTTTATCAAATATTTTATAACTATCCAGTAGAGTAGCTCTGATACAAATTTTCGTCCCAAATAGGTAGACTGTTTTCTAAATTCTAAAAATAAATAAAGCCGGGGCTCACCTCCAGTTCTTCTCAAAGATCTTCTTCCTCATCTGGTGTTCTTGGTCCTGATACAGCTTGTTGTGGTGGTTGGTGTAGAGGTCGAAGGCAAGGTCCAGCTCCGAAGGTAGGTTGGGATGGAAGAACTTGATGTCCTTGTGGAAGTCCTTACCGAGCCGCATCTCTTCGCAGTCGTCCTCTAGAAGTGAAAAGTAACATTTTGATGTAAATGACATACATTTTATCGAGAGTACAAACAAAAAAACAGCTGCTCCATACATTTTGACCGCGTAGGTATTGCACTTTTCTATGAAACAGCTGTTTTTTTTTGTAATAACCGACGAAAAATTTCAACGCAGGGGGGTTCAGAATCATGTACTGAATCCATGGTAGCCGGCTTCGCGTCGATGTCCCTGCAACCCTGTATAAAATAATCTATATAATCTCATTTCTCGAACCAATAGCATCGACATACGAGTAATATTCTCTAACCCTTTTCGTCAATTCCGTACGAGACTTTTAACCAGCTCGGAGTCTCAAGACCTCTGTGCGACACAAGCCGCCTAGTAATAAAATTGTTTATACTTCCTTTTTCCTTCCTTTTTTTTATTAGGTCTCCGGTTTTGTTATATAATTATATATTTCTGTACTTTCCATCATATTTGTGAACATATTACATTTTTCTTTTTAATTTTTAATGTGTAACTAAATCAACTAACGATAACTAAAACGTCCTGTATTCATTAAGTTCTCGGCTAGTGCTGTGAGTGTGCACTTCTGTAAGTGACGAATTCACATTACCTAAAACTTTATCTGATTTTTGTATTTGTATGGTTTAGTGAGTAGTTCGTTGAGGTGCCTTACCAATAAATAAATAAATTTCTGTTTTATTTTATTTATTTATTATTTTTATTCAAAAGGAACAAAAAACAGCTACAATATAAAATATAGAAACAAGAAATGAATAGAAAAATATTGCAGCCCACAACGCTGTGCACAGATTACAGCTACAGGAAACATCACGGTGAAAATAATCGATAGCGTTAAAAAAAAAAAAAAACTTTAACGTGTTTTAGTTTAAATCTATATAAATTACAAGAAATGGTACACATTAAATAGAAGGAAATATGTTCAAGAAAGCACCTTAAGTATAAGACTTTTGAACATAATATAGGGAGCACAAACAAAAATGTCTACATATATGTATATTCAAAAGTCTCATTGCAGGAATCGACCATTCTGCAAACAGGCGAACGCAAGCCAGAATTGGACTTGCAAGTACCCACTGAAAATAATCTACCAGCACGCGCATTTCGCTTGTGGACTGTCCTAGGAATCTGGCATACCATGTTGGACAGTTCAATGCAGTCGAATTTATTCCTTCCAAGAACTTACGTCTATTTTCAAGTGTCGCGAGTTTATACTTTGCAAGCAAATTCTGGTATGGCAAAAAATATCCAGAGCATCTATAATGCATGGCATTGAAAGGAATTGGAATGGAATTTGTATTGATCACACTCAATTATTTCAACGTCCTTTTTGGAGTATGGACTCCATATGGACACGGAATATTCCAGTTGAGAGCATATTAGAGACTTCTATAAGCAAATACAGGAAGAAGGCTTTTTTTAATCGACAGTGTCAATCGCATTACAAATCCGTATAATTGATACGCTTTATAACTACTACTACTAATACTAACTATCTTCTCTATATGAAGGTCCAAGCAAAGCTTAGAATCACGGATAACACCGAGATTACGAATGTAGTCCACTTTAAGTAGGGGGGCATTGCACAACGTGCAGTATATGCGCACTTTATTTTATTTTTGTAAAATTTATGCATTAACATTTGGGTAAACTTAGTTGCAACTTATTTTTCTGGCAATTTGTACATTCTTTTGTCGTATGGCTCTGTAAACCTTGACGTCAACATTATCTGATGTCATTTATGTTTAAAATAAACAAAAGGGGACCAAGTATAGAGCCTTGGGGTACGCCAGAGGTCACCTGTGCTATGTTAGATTGGTGACCATTCATTAGAACCCTCTGACTGCGACTGGTAATATAAGAAGTAGACCACCTCAGAAGATTTCCACGGATTCCGTAGAACGCAATTTTATTTAATAGTATTTCATGGTCTACCTTGTCGAAGGCCTTACAGAAGGCCGTGTACACTGCATCCACTTGTACACGGCTATCAACACAATCAAACAAGAAACTAGAAAATAATAATAAATTTATATTTCTCGACCGCCGTTGTTCTTGTTGCACATTTATTCTTCTTCTCAGCTAAAACACTACGAAATGGTGAAGGACGGGTGTTTTAGGAACAGTCTTAGATGTGATTTTGACGTTAGCCAACGTGCTTGATTCTAAAGCCACGTCCTATTTAAATGCCATCGTCGCGTTTTGGGAACAAAAGAAGTGAGAAGAAAAGAGAACAAAAAAAGTGTTTCTACAGCATAAAATAATTTTTAGAACATAAAAATATTTGTTAGAGTACCTTTATTTGGTGAATTTATTGTAAATTAATTAAGGACATTTATACGTAATAATAATAATAAATTTAATGTAATAATAATAATAATGTACCAGTAATTAGAATCTACATAGTAATTATATGACTTTTTAAACATGATTCATTTGCACGCTTGCTTGCAGGCAGAATACAATAACTTTAAGGCTGTAAGATCTTCCCTTGTACACCATGTATTTTCTTGCAAATAAACAATTTGAATTTAAACCTGAACGCGTGGCCGCGCTGACAGAGGGCGCTTTCAGGTTTTCCGAACAAAAAGTTACATATGACCGCGACAATCGCGTATTCGCGTGACGATCGCTTTTAAATAGTACGCCGGATAAGTGGTAGAAGCTGTTTTACGCTGCCTTTTGTCATTCATCTTTTCAGCAAGATATTTTGAATCAGGAGGTAAGCTATCAAACATTATTTTATTTGGCAGTAGTTTATTTAAAAAAATAGCCTTCACGAGGTATAACAATAATAACATTCTACGATGGCGTTATTGAGTTAGGTTAGTTAGGCAAGGAGACTCCACAAGAGACAAAACTAAGTATGACAGAATTTAAAAAACCGGCCAAGTGCGCGTTGGACTACGCACAATGAAGGGTTCCGTATTTGGTATGAATTCATCCCAAAAACAAACTTAACTTTGTAATTGAAAAACATTTTCTCCCATAAATCGATATATGTCACCATCAATTCTCCAACTGCAAATTTAAGTTAGTAATCGCAAAAAAATCGTTTTTATGAGATTAAACAAAAAAAAAAGGACTTTTTCCTTAACTTGTGCTTTCGCATATGCCTCACTTCGTGCCAAATTTCATGATTCTAGGACAACGGGAAGTACCCGAAGGAGGTTTTGATTTATTTGCAAGTATCAAAATAATATGGCCATATTTTTTTATTGCGTTGACTTACTCGTAGAAGCTTGATTTTTTAGAGCTCTATGGGATCACAGACTTACGTATTTGATATTAATTTCAACTTGATACCTCCTAGCGTTCCTGTGGAAAAGGTTATTGACGGACTGACGGATGGACAACGAAGTGATCCTATAAGGATTCCGTTTTTTCCTTTTAAGGTACGGAACCGTAAAAATTACATCCTACTTCCTACTAATATTATAAATGTGAAAGTTTGTATGTTTGGATGTTTGTTACCCAATCACGCAAAAACGGCTGAACGGATTTGAATGAAATTTAGCACACAGATAGTTTATAACCTGGATTAATATATAGAATACCGGTAGTACGTTCCCGTGGGATAATTTCCGACATCCACGCGGGCGAAGCCGCGGGCGAAAGCTAGTATGGAATAAAAATTGCCGGAGAAATCAACACACAGGGAAGAGTAGAAATCCATGGCCAATACAGATAGCAAAATTTGATGATCCTTACCATCATCGATGGAAACCTCTTCCTCGGAGACGGTAGCCCTGAAGTCGAAGAAGTTGGTGATGGTGTGGGCGGACAGCTCCCCGATATCGTAGTTGTACTCTTTGTTCACTAGTCTGTAGAGAAGGACGACTGATTAAAGCTATGTAATGTACAGTCTTATAAATCTTCTACAGTATAAAACGCCAAACAGACGGCATACCCAGCTAAAATTAATGTATGCTATTGTAGAAAGAATAGCTGCTTTTAACTGCCTACTTTCATTAGCTTTCACCAAACACGACGAGGCTTGGATCAAAATTATTACTTAGAACTTATATTAAACTTAAAGTGACAATGTATATTTTTTTTTTTACATTTTCAAGACTTTTGTTTGCGTCGAGGGCTTTTTTAATTTTAATCTAATTATTTCCCATAAAAAGAAAGAAAGAAAACGTTTATTTGGACACAGTTCGTGAAACACAAAAACAAACAAAGTAAAATTGATAGTAATCTTTTGACAATAAGTGTTATCAAGTCAGGATACATTTTATGGGGTCCAGACACTTTTGAATGTAATTTCATTATCAGTAATAATGACATTTCATTCAGCTGTTGTCGTTACTACTGACAATGTGGTGCCCACCTCTAGTTTTAATTTAGCCGTTTCCTTAAATTTAAGATCCCTCTTCCGATTAATTTCAGTCTGTTAATGTTAATTTCGGTTTGTTTCAGTCCAGTACTAACCCCACAAGTTCTACATTAATCTCAACTGTATCGTCGAAGATTTTAACTGTTTTTTATATTTATTTTTATTTTTAACAATACACACTTGCATTGCCAAATTCACTTTAGACATTGGCAGAATAGTCAACATCGGCTTTTCTTGCCATAACAAAAAATAGAATAGAATAGACAACGTGGGGGTTGGAATGATGATGTGATCTAAATATTTTAATAGGTTTACGTCAATATTAGAAGAAATGACAGTAATAGTAAGATATAGGGACCAGACGCTATCGATACTACTGATAGTGAGGACTGTGTCTCGACCCCTATACCTTTTGAAACTACTGCACTGCAGCAGACTATGGCATAGAAATCTAGACAGACGTCCCGTCAAAATTTCAATATAGTCTTGAGTTGACACCAAATAAACCCCTAAAATTAAAGGATTTTCCGTTTTTCCCGAATTTTCTCATTTTCTCCGGGAAGCTTTTCAACACCGCGATAAATCGATGTTTTTTTTTCGATATATCGAAATCGTTATCAAATGTTTTTTTTTTTATCCATACGCCATTATATCGATACTTTTTGGCACTCCTTGCATCTCTTACTCTTTATTATGTACACTTTATGAATTACAGATAAAAATGTTTTTTTTTACATTGAATGATACAATATGGGCACGGCAAATCGACTGTATTTGTAATTTTAAGGTTTAGATTTAATTGTTAACTTACTGGACAGGTAGATCGATGCCGGCGTTAGTCTTGAACACGTACAGCGTCGTCTCCCGAACCAACTTCGCTTCATATTCTTCGGTGCTGGTCCACATGTCCACCACCTTATCGTAGAGAGTCATGGTCTGACCTGGAGAAGATTTAAAATAACATCACGCTCAAGTTCTCCAAAAGGGTAGGAAGACACATACGCCGAAACTTTACTAGCAAAATCACCATCTTAATAAAAAAAGTAAATAATAGTAATACCAGCCTGTTACTATCTCACTGCAGGGCAAAGGCCTCTTCTCATACAGAGCAGGCATGAGCATTGATCACCACGCTTGCTCAAGACGGGTTGGCGATATCAGACTTATATTAACTATAAGTGCAGGTTTCCTCACGATGTTTTCCTTCACCGATGTCAGTAATGTCCAAAATAAACTCGGAAAGTACATATGAATTGAAAAAGTCACATTGGTACTTGCCCGGATTTGAACCTACAACCTCGTGCATGCGTGGCGAGGCCTTAACCACTGGGCCATTACGACATCAATTATCATCTTGCCTTTTCCCAACTATGTCGGGGTCAGCTTCTAGTCTAACCGCAGCTGAATACCAGTATGTACATGGAGTGACTGCCTATCTGACCTCCACAACTCAGTTACTGGCTAAATGTGGGTGTACTATTCAATTATTAACTCCTATAGAGGGCGAGTTTACCGGGCAGCGTAAAGGTGGATGCAACAAAGGCTGTTCTGTACCGCAGGCGTGTTCGTATGAATTAAGTATTACAAACACGATTACACCACAGACATTTGAAAACTGTCTGCAATGTCGTCAGCTTCGAAAAGTCATTGTTTTAACAAAAGCTTTGTCTACATTATAGGTATCAAACTTGCTTGCGACATGGCAGGCTATTAGTATTACCTGCCTAGCTGCGAGCAACCTGGAACTCACCCACAATTTTTCGACAGTTTATAATCTAACGGAAATCGATGAATCTGCCTTTTTGTTGCCTTATACAAAGAAATGCGGCGTGTCCGTATGGATTGAGGAGCCATGACTCATATTTGAACGAGGGTACTACCAATATTTAGTAGTAAATTAGCCGATTTTGTAGGCCGGATCCTGGAATTTGTAGTAAAACCCTTAAAAAGTTATAAGACATTAAAGGTGGCTCCTCAATCCAGACGTCTGAATTGAGGAGCCACCTTAGAACTCGAAAACTAGCCAACGGATATTTTTGAAAAATTTGTAGGATTTAGTAGTACTCATGCGTAGCCTGTACAAAAAAAATGGGTTTTGTAGGGCTGAATTTGAGATAGCTACAATGCTTTGATTTTTCATAAAAATCCATAAATTTCATCGGGCTGTTTCTCGGAAAGTAATCAACCAATTACAACAGATTTTTTGTATAATTTAGTAGCAAATGTGATTTAATTTGTACAGTAAAAATTAAATAGAAAAACTATATAATTTCGCTGATACAACACATTTTATGTGACTCCTCGTACATGTTCGTAGCTACTAAACTAGTTGATCAAATCGGACAGCAATAGCACCAATATTTAGTAGAAATTTCTACTAAATATTGGCATAATGCAACATCCTTCACATTCAGTATTTCCAAAGAAATTAATGAAAAAACATTCCTTAACAATTTATTGTGGTACGAGAGCCCGCGATCAAAACCATATCACATCGTTTTACGGCCAAAACCATATAAAATCGTTAGTTTATACGATTCTCAACCCGACTCGGTGGGAACTACCGGTCAGAAACGTACCAGTTTTACGGGAGCCCATTTCTGCTGCCATTTCTGAATATTCATGACAAATTATCGAAAATTCACTTTAAAAAGATTCCCCGATGATTTTATGGACTCGTGGTCTCGTGTTTTTTAAAATTTCCAAAAATATCCGTTGGCTAGTTTTCGAGTTCTAAGGTGGCTCCTCAATTCAGACATCTGGATTGAGGAGCCACCTTTAATGTCGTATAACTTTTTAAGGGTTTTACTACAAATTCCAGGATCCGGCCTACAAAATCGGCTAATTTACTACTAAATATTGGTAGTACCCTCGTTCAAATATGAGACATGGCTCCTCAATCCAGACGGACACAATGCGGCCGCACTACAAACCGCCGTGTTGCAGCTGGGTTTGGATAGATTATTACTACTTTCAGGCATTTGCAAGATAATGCACCACAGACTATGGGTTGATATGTTGCATCCGCCTTTATATATTTACGCTAAAGGGCATTCGACTCCGGGCTGATATTGAAAAATGCCTGATGAACAAAACCAATTTAATATGACGCTTTTCCCGAACAGAATATCGAATCCCAGCTCCGCAATCGCAATCCACGAGGAAGTAAAAAAGCAGCCTAGTTCGAGTCGGATTCGAACATGAAGGGTTCCGTACCAAGTACCAAGTTTAAAAAAACTTGTTTTCCCTTGAACTTTTTACTTTATTTTATTTTTAATATTTGTTGTTATATCGGCCATAGTAGTATACGTTCTATGAAAATTTCAAGTGTCTATCTACAACTATGACACTGTATTCACAAAAGTGGACAAAAAAACACCTGTATGTGCTATCTTCTGCGATATGACTAAAGCAATTGACTACGTAAATCATATTCAATTAAGAACATTAGTTCTTAATTTAATTTAATCTTGTATAAAAACTCTTACAATAGAAAGCAAAAGACAGAAATCACTCAAATAAATACAACTATTAAAAAGGAAGAGATATACTTAACAGATGAATGTCAAACTACGTTTGGTGTTCCACAAGGTAGTGTATTGGGACCTCCACTTTTTACACTATACATAATTGACTTGTCCAAATCAATTTCACACCCTATGACTTTATTTGCAAATGAAAGCACGATTACAATTTCTAGTAATAACAATGACATGATACTATTATAAACTTGACATTCACAATACCTTGACATCTATAATAAAATCGTTAAACAATAATAATTTAAAAAATAATTTAGATAAAACTAAAATGATATATTTTAGCCTACATTTTGGTGACCTTTTCGGGGAAACTGAAGGTTTCGTCTGTGCAATTATGGACGAAGTTATCTTGACGAATAACTACCGGAAACATATTATGAAGGACGGGACGGTTGACGTGTGTCGGTTATGCCACCGTCCGGGTGAGTCCATCAGATATATTATCTCTGGTTGTTCTCGTCTGGCTAACGGCGAGTACTTGGACAGGCATATCCAAGTGGCCAGGATTATTCACCAGCAAATTGCTTTGAAATGCAAACTTGTAGATTCTGAGGTATCGTACTTTAAGTATGAGCCTGACCCAGTTCTCGAAAATGACCATGTCACGTTGTACTGCGGGATCGGTCTATCATTACTGACAGGACTATTGTTGCCAATAAGCCTGATATAATGGTGATAGACCGTTTAGCGCGCCGCGCAATGATAGTTTTGAAGCGTAAGATAAGACAAGATTCTTTATTTGTTTAAACATTGTATACATACAAGAGCACGCAAGATATTTCATTCGTTTGAGTCCAATCATGTTTAGCCATTAGTAGCGGCGTACAAATATTTCTATAACATTAAAAATAATAAACGATAAGAAAAAATTAAAAACTATCTAGAATATAAAACATTAGACACGTATTTTTTGCTTTATCATATTTATAAAAAATATTTAGTTAACACGCTTTAAAGGTGGGGAGTGGGGGCGTCACAATTCAGTATAAAATCTACCGGACAGTGACGTTATGCCACATTTTAACTCATTGTATTGCCGTAATCTTAAGTAAAAAAAAATATACGTGTCCAATATTTTTTAATAATCTCTCCGAGGGCAAAAAAATAATTTGTCAACATCCCTATTGAAGGAGCATACGTAAAATTACCTTTTGTATTTGTTGGTGCTCCCAAATAAATAAATAATTAGATACTTCCATACCCGTGTAAGTAAGTTCAGACACGTCAGGAAGAAAGTCGATCTGCTCATCCTCTGCAGACCTCGACATGCACACCTCTTTATTGGTTACCTCTTCATTGGTGATTGGGTGTTTCTGAAAAAACAAATTAAAACAAGGTTAAGGCTACATTGCGATTTGACATTTTCAACCGATTATAAAAAAACCGGCCAAAAGCGTGTGCGGACCAAAGACGAGGTACACGCCGAGGGTGCAGTTACTAGAACCGCACTGGAACGTCAACTTCAAGGCGATCGTCACGCGTGTACGAACTTTTGTCTGCCCCTCGTCATGGAAGAAGACTTTTAGCCGCAGGACGTGGTGTTCCGTCGCTTCCGCGGACAAGTTCCACATAACAGCACAAAATCAAGCTAGTGCAAAGTGAAGTGCTACTAACATAGTCTATAGCGTTTTGGGGGACTGTCTTATGTAATTTTGACGTTCGAAAAGTGCTGATTCTCAGCCTAGTTTGATTTTGATTTTGATTGATTGATATGCCTTATTTATTAACATGTCGGAACAGGATCAGACATTGTAAAATAAAAGAGGTGCTTTCAATAGTAAGAAATTAGGATTTATTATAAATGATTTTAATCAAATAATATAACCCGAAACTACACTTAAATAGTTTCAAGAAATAATTAATTTCACACCTTACAAAATAACCATGACACCCAGTAATACAGTAATACAGTAACACCTTAGTTCACACAAAAGAGCAACAATGTACAGAGAGGCAGAGTAACAATAATTAAGAGCAATACAACCTGTGCACCGGGCGACACCTGAAGTCAGAATGCCATTCCAAGTCGAGATGTCGCGACGCCCCCGTCAGGGGGCGTGGCGTGCGGGGTCGGGGCTTCGCCCCTCGCCCGCGGAGGCACCACAGTGGCCCGCTAATACGGGCCCTTCAATATGTTGGCCTCGGACGGCCTGTAGAATCGACGCACGCGAAGTGCGTCTGTGTGAATGGTTGCTATGAATTTTTCTGTAGGCGCGCCGCGACGCTATATTCCTATAACGTCGCTTCTTCACGGCATCCCGGCGGTCTGTCCCCGCCAGGTGAGACCCCCAGTTGCCTGGGGGAGGCCCGACGAAGACGACCAGCGACAGAGATGCCGACTCGACGCACCTACAGGTCGATATGTAGCTTTCCCTCGCCCCGCTCACAGATCTAGCCGTTTACGGATTGAGGGATAAGCAGTCGTGTTTGTGTGAGCGGCTTGTGTTGTAGTGTAACACCGCTCAGTGTCAACGTGCTTCGCGGCCCGCGTCGCGCTCGCACGTGTTATGTAGGTGTCTGTGTAGTATAGGTTGTCTGTATATAGTTACGCGGCGTGCCTATATTAACCTAGAACACGCCGCGCAACAGATATATGTGTACATCTGTAGAGTCTTATTATATCGAGTGAGCCGCGTGTAGAATGCCATTTCGCCGCCGTGCGGACTCTTTTATACAGTAGTATTGGAGGTGGGGCAACGACGTAGCGCGTATTAACTCCGCCCAGCAGCGAGCAGGTGGGAGAATGACGTAGCGCGCTACGGTGCCATGGCGCTACCGCGTAGCCCGATGCACGTGTTGTTTACAATGCGACGCCGACAAACACAAGTTTTTGTTTATATTAAAATATGTATGTAAAATGTGTATGTTCGGTTAAGGTATTTTTCTATGGGCCTGATTTTTTTTATTTTTTTTTATTTGTCTACAAATCTCGAGACCACGGTTCCCAGTCCTTTGGAAGGTGTACGACGGGCCGAAGCCAACTCGCAGAGGCCCCTTAGACAAATTTTAATGGAATGAGGCACCAACCGACTATTATCCCTGTTCGCACTATGCAAGGGCACCCAAGGACAACCCAACAACAACAACAACAAGGACAACTGGTTGGTGTAATGCTATTACAGAATATGGAAACAATGATTATGAACTATGGCTTTGGGTTGCTAAAGTGGACTGATTATCTGGAACTATGGAAGGACTATGGCCCCTGCCTGATCAATGTCTCATATGTACACGGATAAAATGGCGGGGGGTGACTTGCAGACTCAATAATTGGCACCCAGAAAACTGTCGCTAGGACATAGTGTCGTAGTGACAAGGGGGCAACATATCCTGAGGTGCTTGAGAAAGGGAGAGATATTCCACGGCTTTCAGAACAATCCCAGATCCCAGAAGATGGTCAAGATCCCTACGAGCACTTACTGATATACTTCCTTCCTCCGCGCACGTTTGCTCTTGCGAATATCCTCTCAAGCCGGCCAATTAAGCCAAGAATGAGGTGGGAGCTCTGTTCTTCGTCAGTGTTTACTCCAGCCGGACAATAAACGCAAGCCAGAGATGAGGAACAAGATTTCTCCCGGGATATAGGGTCCGTCACTACTGCCCAACAGCTCGCCACATGCTGCCCTGCGGGTTTCTGTATCTTTCTTGGTCTGGCTCCTCAATAAACTTTACCGGCACAGACCCAGAGTTCGGAGCGCGGAAGCCCCACAACGACGTCAACGTAGAGATACGGCGGTAGGGTCCAGCACAGACCCAGAGTTCGGAGCACGCAAGCCCCACCACGACGTCAACGTAGAGATACGGCGGTAGGGTCCAGCACAGACCCATAGTTCGGAGCACGCAAGCCCCACCACGACGTCAACGTAGAGATACGGCGGTAGGGTCCAGCACAGACCCAGAGTTCGGAGCGCGCAAGCCCCACCACGACGTCAACGTAGAGATACGTGCTGGGGTTATTATTATTATTATATACGTTTATTCATCTTAATACTTATTGAACACATTTTTAAATATTTTTATAAAAATCATTAAAAAATATAAAAAATAGTAGCCCACTGGTATCGGGAACAGGGTCGAAGCTACCGGCGGTCAGGGCTCCAGAGAAAGGAACCTCTTGACAATGCGAGCCGTGTCCAGGAGTACCGCTTTCTGAATTAAGCCCTTGATCCAGCTGCCCAACGAGAGCCTGCTTAGGTGTTGGTCGAGGCTCTTGGCAATTAAGCCAGTGCCTGATACGACTATCGCCACAATGACCGCTGAGTCAAGTCAAGATACTTGATTTGTTTATCTTTTTTGGCTTTCACGAGGTTCCCGTTATTATTATTTCGTTTATTAAAATTTCCAACATATAAAATACATTTTTAAATATTTCTTAAAATACGATATAAAAAACAATTAAAATATAAAAAATTGTGTTCCGCCGGTGTCGGGAGCAGGGTCCAAGCTACCGGTGGTTAGGGCTGCAAAGACAGGAACCTCCTCACAATGCGAGCCGTATCGAGAAGTACTGCCTTCTGGATCAGGCCCGTGATCCAATCGCCTAACGAGATCCTCGAGAGAGGTTGGTCGAGGCTTTCGGCCATCAGGCCATTGGCCGTTACGACAATCGGCACAATGATAGCCGACCTCACATTCCACATGTCGACAACCTCGTGTGCCAAGTCCAGATACCAGTCCAAGACCAAGACCAAGTCGAGATATTTTATTTGTTTCTTTTTCTCAGCTTTCACGAGGTCCCCGTCATGTGGGATGGTAACATCGACTATCATTGCGCGGCGCACTAATCGGTCTATCACCACTATATCAGGCTTATTGGCAACAATAGTCCTGTCAGTAACGATAGACCGATCCCAGTACAACGTGACAGGGTCGTTTTCGAGAACTGGGTCGGGAACATACTTGTAGTACGGTACTTCAGAATCCACAAGTTTGTATTTCTTAGCAAGTTGCTGGTGAATAATCCTGGCCACTTGGTTATGCCTGTGCAAGTACTCGCCGATAGCCAGACGAGAACAATCAGGGATAATATGTCTGATGGACTCGCGTCACACGTCAACCGTCCCGTCCTTCATAATATGTCTCCGGTAGTTATTCGTCAGGATAACTTCGTCCATAATTGCACAGTAGCACCGAGTTATTGAATATACAAAAAAAAAACACATATTATTCCAAATAATACGTCTATGATTCATTGAGAGCCAGATATTTTCTCAAAATCTCATCATCTATCCCTATTTATCCGTGGTCGACTCAACATGTCTTCTGCTTCCATCCTTCTCAAATACTGAGGTCTGAAAAACTACATAACCAATAAATGTTGATGTTATTTTCACTATTGTAATTTAGATTTCAAAATTGTCATACCACATATGCGTATCCAGTGTCCCCGTAGTACCACTTCTGGACGCTGCCGTCGTAGTAGTCAATGCGGGAACGGTTCAGATCCCCATTATACCTGGAACAAGCATGGTTATGTAGAAGAAACAACCAAGTGCAATACGGCTTATTCATCATGGCCTGTCCGAACTTTGCGCAGAAGCCTGCGCAATATTTTTTTTAGGAACCATGAAATCAAAATCAAAATCAAAAGTCATTTATTCAAACTAGGCTGAGAATCAGCACTTTTCGAACGTCAAAATTACATAAGACAGTCCCCCAAAACGCCCACCCTTCACCACTTCCTAGTGCGTTAGCTGGGAAGAAGAAGTGGCGCAACAAACTCCCCAGCTGCACAGCTGTCTGTTCAGTTAAAAGAACAAAAAGAAGATTCTATATAATAGTATTCAAAATAATTTACATTAAGCAACACAAAACATAATTTAAATTATGAGCCATATATAAGCTAGCACACGCCAATATACCAAACAAAATCATCGAGAACTATACTCAGGCAGAAATAAAAAACAAAACGTAAACAGAACTTAATATCTTAATAAAAGCCACCAGGCATAAAGGGCGTGCCCGCTTACATATAGTTGTAACTGGAAGTTATAAATGATAAACTAGGACCATCGAGGTAAAATAAATAAACAAACAGTTAATTACTAATAGTAATAAATAATATGATCAATTGTCGAGGTCACTAGCTAACCACATATTGCAATACAACTCATAAAAAAACAGTGTGATGAGTAGATTTTGTCAAAAATAAATTAAAATAACTTGACTTAAAATGTCAACAATAATTAAATTTAAATAATTTGACTTTTATAGTCAAATAAATTAAACAATTACTTATATAAACTCATATAACTTGTCAGTGGGTAAGCTGGAGAAAGAACATAAACATTGTCTTGAGTTAACTACAGCGACCAACTATTCTTATCATTTAAGTAGTCGTTGATAGAATAGTATGCCTTTGAACAAAGCTTGGATTTTACTTTCGTTTTAAACGCATTAAAAGGCAAATCTACCAAAGAAGAGGGTAGCTTGTTATAAAAAGTTATACCAAGCCCAACAAATGAGTTATGAACTTTATGAAGCCGGTGAAAGGGAGCTCGTAGTTTGTCCTTATTTCTAGTGTTAACATTGTGAAAATCACTGTTTTTTGTGTATAAGTGTATATTTTGCCTAATATATAAGATATTGGCGAAGATGAATTGAGATGCCACCGTGAGGATACCAATATCTTTGAAAAAATCTCTTAGAGAAACTCTGGCACCTAGCTGGTAAATAGCTCGAACAGCTCGTTTTTGAAGGACAAATATATTTTGAATATCAGCAGCTTTGCCCCACAGCAGAAGACCGTAGGACATAACGCTATGAAAATAACTAAAATAGACTAAACGAGCTGTATCGACGTCAGTGTATTGTCTTACTTTCCTGACGGCGTAGGCAGCGGAACTGAGCCTTCCCGCTAGGCTCGATATATGTGGGCCCCACTGAAGTTTGGCGTCTACTGTTATGCCCAGAAAAACTGCCGAATTTACGGATTCAAGCACCTCTTTATCTAAGACGATGTTGGGACCTAGATTTCTAACATTAGGTAGGGCGAACTTTACACATTTCGTTTTCTTGGCATTGAGAACTAGGTTATTTGTCGTAAACCAATCTGTAACCATTGAGAGTGCACTGTTTACATCGTCAAAATCTTGTCTATTCCTGTCTACTTTAAAAATAAGAGAGGTATCATCTGCAAACAGTACAACTTCACAGATACCCTTTAAATAGAATGGTAAGTCATTGATATACACTAAGAACAAGAATGGACCCAGTATTGAGCCTTGAGGTACACCTAACTGAACTGGTAGCCCGGAAGATTTCACACCATCAACATCTACACATTGGGACCTATTATGTAAATACGAATTTATAACGTTGAGAGCTTCGTTTAGCACACCATAATGACGCAGTTTACGCAAAAGCGTGTCATGGTGCACGCAATCAAAGGCTTTGGAGAGATCACAGAAAACCCCAATAGCATTTTGCGAGTTCTCCCATGCGTTAAATATGTGTTTCAGCAGAGCAACACCCGCATCTGTAGTCGAACGACCTTTTGTAAAGCCATATTGTTCATTATGAAGGAGGCTATTTAAATTAAAATGTTTTAGCAACTGCTTGAGCATTAACTTTTCAAATATTTTGCTAAATGCTGGTAAAATAGAAATAGGCCTGAAATTGCCAACGTCATTTTTATTACCTGATTTAAATAATGGTATGATTTTACTATTTTTCATGAGGTCAGGAAAAGTTCCTAAATCAACACATTTATTAAAAGTAACAGCTAGATAGGGGGCTACGATGTCTATTATATTACTTAAAAGTTTAATGGAGATGCCCCAGTAATCACCCGTGTTTTTTGACTTGAGTGTGTTAAAAACATTAACTACATCACGAGGCGTTACATGTTCGAAGCTAAATAAGGTACTACATTTAGGCACACTACTATGCAAAATGTTTTCAGCTTTAGACGGGGACGAATTCAAGGAGCGAGTCGTAGTTATAGGTATGTTGGCAAAAAACTCATTAAATGCCTCGGCTACGTCGGCTGCTGTATTAACTAATTTATCGTCTACCATAATCTCAAGTTGTTTTTCATGTCTAACCGACTTACCCGTTTCATTGTTAATAATTTTCCAAGTGGTTTTTACTTTATTATTAGATTTTTTAATTGTATCGCTTAAAAATTTAGATTTAGCAAAAGCACAAATATTTTTGAATAATTTTGAATACTTTTTGACATACTCTAGGAAAGGAGTATCAAACCTGTATTTTTTCAAACCATATAACTCGTATAGTGTCGCTCTACTTTTATAAATACCTGGAGTAGTCCATTGATTAAAGCCAACGGAGGTGCCATTAATGTTAATGGTTTTGGTCTTAAAAATAGATTGGTACTCTTTTTGCACAACATCAAAAAGGTCTCCATAAATTTCATTAGGATTCTGGTGTTCTACTATAGATGGTGTAATTCTATGAGCTATATTGTTTTTAAACTTGATGCAACGAGTAGCTGTATAAGGCCTGCATTCTATTTTATGAGGCTTTTTATTTAATGGCATAGGGAAGCTAGCCAATAAACCACAGTGGTCAGACGTTAAGTCACTTAAAACTATTTTATTTTTGGCATCATAATCACTAAAAATATTATCGAGACAAGTCGACGAAGATGCCGTGATCCTAGTAGGTTCAAAAAACAAGTTAATTAAATTATAAGACCTGAACAGATTGAGAAGTCTAATACTCAATGGTGTAACCTCTAAAATATTAATGTTGAAATCGCCACATAAAATTATGCTTTTATTACTTGATTTTAGCCTATTGAGTGAATCCTCCATTACCGATTCGAAACGAATAAAATCCCCAGATGGGGGTCGATAAACGCAAATTATAACGTATCGCTCTAGTTCAACACAAGACAACTCAATAGTGCGCTCAATAGAAAGATTAACTAAATCTAGACGTTGTTTACATTTCAATTTGTTTGAAACAAGAACTAAAGACCCACCGCGAATAGCATGTTTTCTTACAAATGCACTTTGTACAGTAAACAAATCATCATTGATAAACACTACTTCATGTTCTTTCAACCAGTGTTCAGTCAAACATAACACCTGAACATCATAGTTTTCCATAAATAAACTTAACTCTAGTTCTTTGCCAGACAGACCCTGCATATTTTGATGTACAACATTGAACATATGCGGCTTATCCGTTGTCGCACCTAATAGTTTAAACTACAAGGCGTATCAAAAGTAGTGTTAGTACCACTACTAACAGTAATCGATGGTACACTACAAGTACCAGTGTCATTGTGTATATTGTATGCTAAAAGATTAGCAATTTGTCTCCTACAACTAGGTGGCAAATACATAGTATAATTTGTCAGTTTGTAATCAGCAATAAATTGATTACAATCAAAGCGAAAATGAGGTGACATGAGGCGAGTGTGAGTGAGAGACATGCCCAAAGTTCAGAGAGCCTATGTTCAGACCAGCCATGATACATCGGCCGTATTGTACCTAAGAACAGCTGTCGGATTACGTGGTGACTTTTCGAACAGTCTGATGCGGTTGGTAGCGGTTATTTTAGTTCAATCTCCGATTTGATGCGACCAACTGCTTGAAATTTATTTTTAAATATCGTAGAAAAATTTCAATGCAGGAGGTCCAAAATCGTGTACTGAATCCATGGTAACAGATTGCGCGTCGAAGTCCGTGCCACCCTATATACAAAATGAAAAAAAAAACACTTGTCCGTTCTGTAAGGGGTTTGTCAAGTATCGTACTGAGAGTCTATGTGGTTATTTTCAGGAAAAAAGAAAAGGAAATGCGCCGCGTTTTTTTTTCAATGGGGAATTTTACCGGGTTAATACATGGGGCGCTGGAGGCCGTGCGTCATTTAGGGGGTGTCTACAAGTCATCACTTATGAACCCCTGTTGAAATTTGTTAAATTTTTAATGGAATTAGGGTAATTTTGGTACTCAAAATTAGAATTTAAAACAGCAAATATTTATTTATTTTCAATAATAATAAGATTTTTTATTGCTTTTTGGTGCAGCTATTGCAGTAGGTACCTATGTCCCCCTTTTGGATCGGAAATTTAAAAAACTCTGTTTTAAATTAAAACAACGGACTGGAATTCTGTTTTTGAGCCCTTTTACATTTTTAAACAGTATATGTATCTATTTTTCTGCATCGCAAATATACACACATACACTTATCTAGAGTTGTTTCTTACCACATTTCGAAGTTTTCTTTCAGAGATGATTTAAAATTGAGCTTTTCTCCCTTGAAGTGGTATTCCGTTGGCCATATTATTTCATTATCGTCATCTCCTGTATACAAAAAATATAATATTCAATCATTTGTATGAAAAAACACATAACACAAGACGCCTGTAATCCCCGAAGCGTTAGGCTGAATTAATTTTTAGTGATTTTTGAGATACTTCTTTTTGCTGTCAGACGTGGGGTAATATTGAGCTTTCTCCTTTAAGGGTGTGGTACAAGCCATCAAACTGAACTTTCATGGGACCAACAATCGAGAAAAAATCATCATCCGTTCCATACAATGGTTCCATCAACCAAATGGTTGATTGGAGAAAGTAAAAAATCGAATGAAAACTTTTACAATTAAAAAAAAATTTTTTTTTTAGAGTACAGTTAGCCAAAGAGTTCGCATTTCATATTTACGTTTAAGATGGCGACTAACAAAATAATGAAATTACGGTATTTAATAGAGATATCATCTACAGGAATAATAAAGAAGAGTAATATAAATTAATTAAATAGATAAACAATTTTTGTTTCTAACAATAACAACAATAATAGCTTTTTGCATTTTTGATTTCGTTTTTCATTGTCATAAAATAGTTTACGTTTAAGAAGAAATAACATTCGGGTTTTAAAATTACAAGTAGGTACCTATAAGCTACGAGGTATTGATAAAGTAGTTTGTAAAACAATAAAATATGCCAAATTCGGTAAGTATGCCGGCCGAAGTTGGGGATAGGGCGATGCGCCTCAAGTGGAGTTGGGCTGGACATCTGGTTAGAAGCGGAGATGGCCGATAGAGTAAAGCCGTGATCAAATGGTGGCTAAGGTATGGCCAAAGAAACCAGGGCCATTCAAAAGCGCGTTAGGTTGACGAAATCGAGGCGAACGCGCGAGGGAGAGGCAAGATTCGCGCCCTCGCGCCCCTAGTCGCCGCATGAGACGCCCAGGGCGTCGGGAGTCACGAGCCGACTTCCGGCCACCGTAGGCGCGGGCTTGCGGACGGTGAGCAATGGGTAGCTCGCCATCCGGTAAGGACCAGGCCCGGGTCGACGGCGCGTTGTGTTCCACGCGCGCCTCAAAGAGATGTCAGCACCAACTGACGGGGTCCCTAAGGGCCAATACCTGCCAGGGTTGCGAGTTTGTCCGAAAGGGATATCGCGGACCGACACAGGCAACGGAAGGAACACGGTCGGGTTTTAGTCAGTAAAAGTCTGACAGGCGCTCCGTCAAAGTCGTGGGAACACCTGAGAGACGCACGGAAACGGGATGTATGGCAGAAGAAAGGGGAGGCCTATACCAAATCTGGCCGATATGATGATGATGATAAAATATGAAAAAAACTTACGCAATAAAGTGTAGCTTGAAGCTAAAGTGAAATATAAAAACAACACTAAAGCGGCGGGAAGGGCCGCCATCTTGAATCTCCTATGATGGATTAACACATTATTGCGAAATGCTACAATTTATAGTGAAAAAGTGCCAATTAAGGCGCGTGCACACTAGAATATTGATGAAGAATTATTATTCTTTAAATCCTTTTATTAATAACATATTAAATACATTTTTAAACATAAAAAACAGTGGTGCGCTGCTGTCGAGAGCAGGGTTCAAGCTACTGGTGGTTAGGGCTCCAGAGACAAGAACCTCCTCACGATGTTCCTTCTTTTATTATTATTAGATGTTTAGAAAATTATATTTCCTTTTGTATAATGTTCAAGTACGCTAATTAATAGTGCCGTGCTTTGCTATAGTTTAAATACATGCGAGATGTATAACTTGGACAAAGACTGTGGTTCATGCTGTTTAAGTGTTTAGTTGATAACATTTATATAAATAATACGAATACCAATAAAATTATGTACAGCAGAAGTAGGTAATATCGGTTTTAAATATATTTTCAAGTAATCTGGGAATTTAAAAAATAACTAAACAACAAAGTTTATCCTATGAGGAGAATTAGTGGCTATACCCAGGAACTCTTTAAAACATTCTTACAATTAGACACCGAAAACAGATGTTTTATTTCAGATTTTCTTACAGATATCCTAATAAGTTGCTGAAGTATCTAGTTTTTTAACCCAAACTCAAACTTAAACCATGTATATCAATTTAAAAGTTTACTTACAGGCACTTTTGAGTTGTCAAAGGAGTCGGTCATTCAGAAAGTTGAAGCTAGTTACCCATTTCAAAGCGTAGTAGGTTCCTATGGAGAAGAACGGGCAAGAAACTGCATAGACACTCAAGTGTACCATCGAAGAACTTCATAATTTTACACCGTGAGGACGATTTCTGCTTGCAGCGCTCGGCGGCTATAGACCCGGGGCGGTAACAGATACGGTCATCGTGTTCACGGGATTTTGTTTTCAAGCTGCTTAGATATGAAATTCTTCGATACGAGTAGTACCTACCTATAAATAAATAAATAAACAAGGTTGCCTGGAAGAGATCGCAGAAAGCGATAAGGCCGCCCATTGTATGTTTTGTAGTGTTAAATTTATGATTAACTATGTATTTTCTGGTGTACAATAAAGTTTATATAAATAAATATATAAATATATATATATAAACATTTGATTTCTCTTCCACAAAGGCGCCTTCAAAATACGACGATTACAATATCTGATAAATCCTTTGTGGGAGACTGGTATCTGCACTAGGTAAACCTGTCACACAGATTACCAAAATAATATTTACAAATTATTTTTACCTTTGGTATGAGAATACCTACAGTAAAGAAAAATAAAACAAAAAAATACAAAAATTCAAAGTTATTATTGAAGAGTCTGGGTATCAGTGAAGTGTGGTGATGTGGTGTGGTGTGCTGTGCTGTGCTGTGGTGTAATCTAGTGTCATGTGGTGTGGTGTAGTGTGGTGCAATATGGTGTGGTGTGGTGCTGTGTGGTGTAGTGTGGTGAATTATGGTGTACTGTAGGTGTGGTGTGGTGCTGTGTGGTGTAGTGTGGTGTGATGAACAGGCTGAAAACACTTATCTTAATTTTAAATAAACACTTACCTTAAATTGTTATACAAAACAAATCTATCAATTTATGTTTGTTTTGTAATGGTTTTGTGTCAGTGAGCATGCACGCTTACTTTTTCAATCTAATATATTATTATAATTAGATAAAAATCATAATTAACAGTGGTCTAGCTAATAGGCAGTAGTTAGTAACACTATAATCATTAAACAGGCCTTTTTTTTTATTGCCTTAATATTTTAATATTTACACGTGGGTACATAACAACATATATAGCTAATTAATTCATAAAAATAGCAAAATTATATACTAACTTGACTAAAACTATTCCAAAACTAAAATATAGCGTGGAACAATTCATCCGCCGCAATTCTTTCAACTAATGTACCCAAGAGGCTGTTTCAACCCCAAACGGTTTGAAAATATAATTACCTGAAAGGTTATCATATCGTACTTACGCCGCTTGAGGTTTTCTGCAGCCACAGCAGCAGCAACAGCAAAGCACGCCGAGCCAGGAAGATGGGACGGCGCAAGAGTGTCGACACAGGTTGCATCCCACACTAAAGGCTTACCCACCTTCCATGGAGATAAAGACATGCCGTTCGGTCTCTTACCATCGTCGCGTGCTAAACCGTTGGGTGGTTCTAATATAGCTGAAACGCGGTGACAAGAGCTCGTTAGATGATATCGATAATGTTCGCGTTGTCGCTAGTTCAGAACCCAAACGTTCGACTTTAAACTGTCACTATTCTACGACTTAATCTTATGATACAACATTGCACTATTTGTTTTTTGTGTACTTCATTTGATTAAAAATCCCAAGTTAGGCTTGGGTTGTGCGGCCGGAAATCGAGAATTAAGCCTGGCAGTATGCTCCCTTACATTATACAGGACGTCCCACGGATATGCCACATGGAGGGAAAGTACCTTGAATATTGTAGATGGAACATTTTACTGAAAGAAGACTTTATTTGAATTTAACAAACAATTTAAACTGCATTCATAGATATTTAAATAATTACATGGTTGAACCGGAAATCAAACACGTTACATGAGAAAAATAATCACCCTGTAGCTTTATCATACCAATCGAAAGGCTTCATCATAAGGATAATTTTTTGCTAAATAACATGGTGTCACAAATAAAAGGAAGACCATGAATTTTAACATTTTTAATACAAAATTAATCGAGGGTTCGATTCCCGGTACCGGTTCGGTATATTTTTTATTTTTTTTTGTAGTTTACCGGCTTTTATTTGATTTTCTAGCAATCATCTGCGTCAAAAACGAATTTTATCGTTGAAGTTTGAGCTACGACGAATTACGAATCAAATTAAGAAATGTTATTTAAAAAAATCGTGTGGCCTGGGTTTTGATATTGGCTACACGTAGCAGATGATCTCACGGATCCGCCATTCTTGTATGTTCAACCGTCTGCCTTATACCCTGTATATAATTTTCCAACATTAATCGTTGGGCAGTCCCCACTAGACACGGCACCCGTCTGGACGGAGGATCCTCCCTTTTCTATAGAGGATGAGTAAACTTTACACCCTGTTCCTCATGCCTCTATAGTCCCTATTCCAAATCCTCGAGGAAATATAGAGAGATGTTATGTTATGTTTAGATATTTTTAATGGCTTCGAGAAAAGGATGGTACGCCTGTGCCTTGCACTGCCGTACCCCCAGATGTTTGAAAAATCCTATCAAGAGGATTATACTACTGTCTTGATGGTCTAGTGATCGCGAGCGCAATTGCTAGGTATGAGGTCCTGAGTTCGATTCTCGGGTCGGGCAAAGTTTTATTGGGTTTCTCTATCTGGAATTTTTCAGTAACTGGATTTGTGCCCGGTTGATGACAAACTTAAACACAAAGCATTTGGTCCAATTAAACCATTTACAGGCAGTTTTGAATTGTCAAGGAGTCGGTCAGTCAGAAATATGAAGCTAGTTGCCCATTCCAAAGCGTAGTAGGTACCTATGGAGAAGAACGGGCAAGAAACTCCACGGACACTCTTTTAAATAAATAAAAACAGTTTTATTGACGAATTCTAGTTTATCTTGATTCAATACTATATCACAATAACTTTTGACATTTGGTAAAGAAAATTTTATGCACTTAGTTTTTTTCCATGTAGTACTAAATTATTAGCAGTGAACCAATTTTGGACCTACAGTAGGGCGTTATTTACGTCGTCAAAATTTATAGCACGTCTATCTACCTTAAAAATTAAAGAAGTATCGTCAGCAAATAACACCTTATGTGGTTGATTTTTTTATAGAGTAGATCGTTAATATACACTAAAAAGAGGAACGGACCCAATATCGAGCCCTGTGGCACACCCATTTTTACTTTTAAATCTAGCGAATTGATACCGTTTATTTAAACTTGATGTTGTCTATCATTTAAATAAGATTTGACTAAATTGAGCGCAAGTCTTCCAAGTCCGTAATGCTCCGTTACAAGCGTAAGGTTTCGTGATCGACGCAATCAAATGCCTTGGAGAGGTCACAAAAGATTCCTAAGGCGTCTTGGGCTACTTCCCACGCGTTAAAAATATGTCTAATAAAGTTACATCGGCGTCGGTCATTCAACGTACTGTTGATCGTGAAGGATTTATTTGTTATAAAATGATTGAGTATTCGATCCAGCCTTACCTTTTCAAATACCTTGCTGAAAACCGGCAACACGGATACGGGTCTATAATTATTGGTGTCTTTACTGTCCCTGGATTTGAAAAGTTGTATTACCTTACTGTATTTCATTAAATTCAGGAAGAGTCCTTGATCCACATACTAATGAAATATTAAGGCTAAGTAAGGCACTATGGTCTCAATTATGGAGGTACAGACTTTAATGGACATTCCCCAAAGGTCTCCGGTAAATTTGATCTAAACAATAGGCTCGCCCCCTATTACATAGGATTTAAACATAACTGGCGAAATGTGGGTCTACTATAGGTACACCTCTGCCTAGCATTTCGGGGAATACAGGCGTGATGTTATATTACATTACAATAACCTCTGTGCAAACTACTACCAAGATATATTTCTCTGTCATCAAGCAGCGTTGCCGCGTGTGCCGATGTAATCAACGCCGAAAGTTAGAAATTCAACAGCGCTTTTTTATTCAGGCATTTATCTAGCTGTCACCTAGTGTGAGTGAAAAACGGACATAAGAATCATTTTTTGTTTTTAGGAAATGCCTACAGCTAGCTAACAACAGACTGTGATAACAAACTCACTTACTCCTCACCACCCTCGGTTGACTGGTAGATAATGCCTAAGGCATTAAGTCCGCCTTTGTACCTTTTTCCGTGTGAAAATATAATCAAAATAATCAAAGGATACATAAAGGACGCACGCCCACATAATTATCGCCAGTTTTTTTTTAAGCTCTATGAAAATAACTTTGGCGAGACTATTTCCAAATTGATTCCAGGCGGGACCAGGCAGATAAGTAAAAAATATTACCATGGCTAAGCAAAACGGTTCATTTTTGTGGCTCAAAGGACCAACATTTTGTCAGACCTTTAAGGCTGGGAAAACGATCTTCTTCTTTTCGTGTGGTTAGAGACTAATCTGGTGACAGAGTTTTAGGGCCTCAGACTGGGCTTCACATGCCGTTGAGAAATATCGATCCGTCGTATCGTCGGGAAAAAGATTTAGAAAGTAAATAAAAAACCAGTATCAATAGCACGTGGAATTTATTTCTAAATATTTAATTTAAACGATGGGATAGTAAGGTGAGTCCAGGACCAAACAGTTGTTGTTCTTGGCAGACATCAGGATGTAGCCGTCTTCTCCCCAGTCTTCTCCCCAGGAGTTCTTCACCAGCCAATAGTCTTCTCCGTCACGTACTCCGTAGCCAACGACTGTCACTCCGTGGTTAGGGGACTCGTCCTCACTGAAAATGGAGAATATTGGTGAATAATCATATAATAATAATAATCGAATAATTGGAGTCAAAATAACTGCTGCCCGAAATATGTTGTTGGGTAGCAAACCAGCAGTTGAACTATATATAGTAAGTGGTCACTGCCACATACGGAGTTCTGCAAAACCAGAGTGATCGCAAATGCATTACTTTCACAGAGGCGAATCTGGAATGTCTTGGGTCTGTGGAAGTAATTAGGAGGATATATGGGACTATAGGACCCCTCAAACCGAAACGCAGCAATACTGTTTGGAAGCTGAGCGTACTTTGCCGGTTGACCTCTATCTCAAAAAACTGTACTGTTAATTACTTGGCTACTTTTTTATTTATAAATGACAATATCTTACCCAGAGAAGTCCACTGGAAAACTGCATCATGAGCCAGCTGCCGACAATGACCGGCCCGTATTTGAAGAGAACTATAATGCTGATGATAATAATGAAGATAATGATAATGTCTTACCAAGAGAAGTCGTAGAAGAGACCGCTGGAGTAGTGCTTCATCACTTTACTGTCGAGGATAGCGACAGTGACCGACCCAACGTATTTGAAAAGACCTATGGTGATGATGATAACGTAGATGTTCATGATATTTTACCAAGAGAAGTCATAGAACAGGCCGCTTGAGTACTGCTTCATCAGCTGACTATTTGAAGAAAGGGGGGGGGATCATCGGGTGATGATGATGAAGGTTGATGATAATAATAATAAAGATATTGATGATGTTTTGCCAAGAGATTTCGTAAAAGAGTCCGCTGGAGTAGTGCTTCATTCTTGCCTGACGTGGATGACGACAGTGACGGGTTGACTGGAGATAAGGCCGACAGTGACCTGTCCGTATTTGTAGAGAGCTATGTCAATGATGATGATTATGATAATAATGAAGATATTACTGAAGCCTTACCAATAAAAGTCGTAAAACAGTCCGTTGGAGTAGTGCTTCATCAATGGACTGGCGTGGATGGCCACAGTAACAGGTCCGTATTTGAAGAGAGTCAGTTTCAAAGCATTAGGGTTTCTTGGAGTGACGCGGGAGAATCCACGGATTTTGTATGGAGATGTCATGTTTTGGATTTCACAGAAACCGTCCTGGAATAAAATAACAATTATGTGGCTATATGAAAAGTGGGTTTTATAAAACTGACATGATAACAAATATTTGCCAGAATTTTTTTGGTGATTTCAGTACTATTATCCAACCAGTACAAGGGCAAGAATATGTTGATTGTATCTTCTTAGATTACATTTTAGGCTTTTATCATATTTCAACAAGACGATATTTTAAACAAAATACATATTTCTCACATTAGCAGAGTAGAGACCATAGTCCATCTCAGTGGGAATACCGTGAGTGAGGACGTATTTCATGGCGCCATCCAAAGTGCCTCCGCTGCAGCCCATATTGTCGAAGCTGTAACCCAATTTGTAATATTACTACGAATGAATGATTGAAATATTAAAACAAAATGAAAAAATCAAGCAGGACTAGTAACTCAGTGCCACATCTAAATCGACATTGCAAACCATAAAACCAATGTAGAAGCCAAAAAGATATTAGCATAAGACAGACTATAATTGCTTAAGACCATAATATATTGACAAATTTATGAACAGCATCCTATTCTCCCAGTTAACTTCAGAAAAAAATACGTAATGCACGCAAATAAAACTAATTCTAACCAAAAACTATGTTTTATTTCGCTTTAGTTGCTTACTACATGACACCAAAGTTCGCACTTACCCCCAAGCACAGTCCACAAGAGACTGTTCGCTCAGATCCAGCAGCCTTTCTCCGTTGACCCTGGCGACGGCTCCCTCGATGGCAGCGGTGGTGCAGAATGCCCAGCAAGAACCGCAGTGACCCTGGTCTGGATAGATGGTAAATGATGGTTAGATTTATGCAAGAAGAATTTCATATAGTCCCAAATCCAACCATCTTTTTAAATGCCCCATCTGTTGAGTGACGGTCTGGGAATTTTATAGAAGACACAAAATTTATTTTAAAATCCAGCACCCCATTTCCGTAGCACACTCCGAAGAATTTTGGAGGAAAATATTAATCCATTGCTTCAGCTTCAGTGACGTTATTGACGTTGTTGAGAAGTTGTTAAACTATTATATTTTATAATGGATTTCCGCAAAGACACGCCTGAGTCAATTAACTAGTTGTTAAACTGTAAAAATTTTGTTTGTTGATTGTATCATTATAGGTCATGGATTCTTAAGAGGGAGCAATAACAGCCGGACGTTAACCTGCACCACAGGCAGTGTGAGCATAAAATTTGTGGTGCAGGTCATTAAAACCATCCTGAAAACGTAACTATATAGAACGTAAATATATAAGATTACTTAGCTCTCTCAAACAATTATTTTACTGTCTCTTAAAGCCACTTACTCTTTACAGGAGTTACAGCTCCTTCCATCCTCAAATCGAAGTTCTCAGGCAGTTCCTGCACAATATCATCGACCTCCGTCAGAGTATGAGGGAAAGGCATCATGTCAGGGTACTCATGTGTGGAGATGTAAGTGCCAGTCAGGTACTTCAGTTCGTCGTCAGATTTGTCGGAGAAGTTGTTCAGCTCGACCCTGAATCCTGCGTTCTTGCGGTTGTGTTCATCGATCATCCTGGATTGTAAGATTGTAAGATTTATTTTGATGAAAATCAGAATCTTTAGTCTACCGGGTGTGGGCAGAGGTGCACTTGTAGTAACACCCATATTTCGCCAATTATGTTTAAGTCCCATGCCATAGGAGGCACAATCCAGACCCCAAGGCTGCTACTGAGAAAATTCCTTATGGAAAAACTCAATAACACGTTGCTCGACCTGGGAATTGAACCCAGGACCTAAAGGTCAGCAGACGCACTTATGACCATTAGACTAACGAGCAAGCTACTGACCGAGCTGGGTTTTGGTTAACGGACACTGATATTTGAGGTAAGGCTAGGCGAATAAAAATTTAAGGTGTCAAATGCATGTTCGAATTTTGTCACGGTTACTACGTACGGTTATATACCCAGTACCTACTAGTATCATCATCATCATTTAAGCTGAAAGACGACCACTGGCGTCATAAGCGTCCCCCAAGTGTGCCCACATCGGCCGGAATAGTATGTTCAGGACTATTAGAAATATCATAACCTAGTAATGAATGAGTTCGTAAGACAAATGAACTCGTCGTTATAAGTATTGTAAAACCATGAAGATTTGCTCATCCATCATGTTTATCAAGCATTTTATAAATATCCAGTTGAGTAGCTCTGATACAAATAGGTAGACTGTTTTCTAAATTCTCAAGACCAATAAAGCCGGGGCTCACCGCCAGTTCTTCTCAAAGATCTTTTTCCTCATCTGGTGTTCTTGGTCCTGATACAGCTTGTTGTGGTGGTTGGTGTAGAGGTCGAAGGCCAGGTCCAGCTCCGAGGGTAGGTCGGGGTGGAAGAACTTTATATCCTTGTGGAAGTCCTTACCGAGCCACATCTCTTCGCAGTCGTCCTCTAGAAGTGAAAAGTAACAATTTGATGTAAATGACTGAAATGCAATCAAGATTTACATTTTAACGATGGTACAATAGTTAGCATCGTCACAGACAGATGTGTTGCTAGAGACTTAATTTTTTTTTATCGAAATCTAAATATTTTATTTCATATAACCTACATGGGCACTTATGAAACGTCAGAAGCTAGGTGCATTTCCTATGGAGAAGAGTCGGTAAGAAACTAAACGGTTACTCTTTTAAAAATAAATGGCTTTTACAATTGTTTAAAACACCTGTCTAAAAGAACAGTTACTACAAACCTACAGTATATTAAGCCAACAACGTTCTCACATTCACAAAATAAAAATGAATCTATATACGGAACCGATATAATCTAATGTTTGTTGCACCACCTATTCTTCTTCTCAGCTAAAACAAGGAATTGGTAAAGGACGGGCGTTTAGGAACAGTCGCGTTCATATGTAGTTTTTTGGTCGTGGAACCTGAATGCGTGGTTGCGCCGACAGAGGGCGCTTTCCGGTATTCCGAACATAAGCACGAGACCGATCCCCGTTGTACCGTATGCACCATTGACCTGCACCATCAATGGTGCAGAGGAGACTAATTAGTTTCGTTTGCACCATTAAGGTGCAAATGAAACTGCATTGATAGTATGGTCTCATCTGCACCATTGAGAATGGTGCAAACCAAACCGCATTGATAGTATGGTCTCATCTGCACCATTGAGATGACATCAATGCGGTTGTAGATATTTCCTCGTTGCATGTTCTAATATTTTTTAAGTGTTGACAACTTAACTATTTTGTTTTAATTCTGTAATTTTATGTCAATAATTGTCCGTATGCACCTTTGACCTGCACCATCAATAGTGCAAAGGAGACTAATTAGTCTCCTCTGCACCATTGATGGTGCAGGTCAATGGTGCATACGGTACAACGGGGACCGATCGCGAATTTGTGTCACGATCACTTTTAAATAGTACGCGCGATAAGTGGTTGATGCTGCCTTTTGTCATTCATCTTTTCGACAAGATATTTGTGATTTAGTAGGTAAACTATTAAATATATTTGCCAGTAGTTTATTTTATTATATATTTTTTATTTTTAACCGGCCAAGTGCATGTCGGACCACGCACAATGAAGCTTTCCGTAGTTGGGACGAATTTATCGCAAGAACAAACTTAACATTGTAGTTGTGGCGGCATCTCCATCGCCACATGCGAACTACGCATCAAAGACCTGACGTCCCACAACATGCTGACGTCACACAAATCCTGCATCGTGCAATTTGAGTTTACCGCGCGATCGACATATATACAAGCTATCCGACATCAATCGTTGGGCAGTTGCCCGCCAGACACGACACCAGTCTGGTCGGAGGATCCTCCCTTTTCAATAGAGGATGAGTGAACTTTACACCCTGTTCATCATACTTCTAAATAGTTGATAAAACATGGTCTCCCATACATTCCAACTGCAAATGTAAGTTTTAACACACAATATTGAGTGATTTACCATGTTATTTGAAGACCATAGACTTCTTATAGGTTTCCTGTAATCTATGAGTAAAGAACCATTCTCTGTATTTTTTCAACATTTTTGGATTGGTAGTTTCGGAGATTAGGGCGGGGAATGGTCCATTTTCATCTATTTTCTTAAATATCTTTAAAAGCATTTATTTTGAAAATTACTTATAAAAAAAATGAGATCCTCACAACAAGTCCTTTCATTTCATATGTCACACGGTATAGTTTGCAAAACTTTTTATTTAATTTGCCACCGAAAAGTTCATTTATTTACGTTACACGTCCGTGTTGGGGTCACAGAAATTCATATCTGTACCAAATTTCAACTAAATTGGTCCAGTAGATTCGAAGCAAATTGGCTGTGACAGATGGACCGACAGACAAACACCCAGCCAGCCTGCCAGCCAGACAGACATACGAGTGATCCTTTAATTAAGGGTTCCGTTTTTTTCTTTTGAGTTACGGAACCATAAAAATAGCCTTCACGAGACATAACAATAATCACATTCGTCGCCGCCGTTATTGAGTTAGGTTAGTTAGGCAAGGAGACTCCAGAAGAGAGAAAACTAAGTAGGACAGAATTTTAAAAAACTACATAAAGAATAAAAATTGCCTGAGAAAGCAACATACAGAGAAGAGTGGAAATCCAAGGGGGAACCTAGCCCAGTAATGGACCAATACAGATTAAAAATGATGATGATCCTTACCATCATCGACGGTAACCTCTTCCTCGGAGACGGTATCCCTGAAGTCGAAGAAGTTGGTGATGGTGTGGGCGGCCAGCTCCCCGATATTGTAGTTGTACGCTTTGTTCACTAGTCTGTAGAGAAGGGCAAGTGATTAATGTTATGTAATGTACAGTATTTTATATCTTCGATAGTTTAAAACCCCAAATAGACGAGGCATAAATCCAGTCATATAAATGTAAGCTATTGTAGAAAGAATAGATACTGTTAACTTCCTTTTTGCTTTGCTTTAAGCCTTAATCGGACTATTACGAACATTTTAAAACAGTACACTTTATCAAACTCAAAGCATATATTTCAAATAAACCAATTACAGGCACTTTTGGATTTTCAAGGGGTCGGTCAGTGCACTGAACCAATTTTGGACCTACAGTAGGGCGTTATGGATATGGTTACAAAATATTGGTTACATCATTCATGTTGAAGTTATACATGTGAGAACGATGCAATTGATACAGAATATGAATTACAGATATAAATCAGAAATAAATATCGGCAATGAATGGACGATGAAACATATAACACGGCAAATTGACTTAGAGTGTCAATTGCCATAACAATAAAATGAATTACCCTGACTGTATTTGTAGTTTAAGGTTTAGATTTAAATGTTAACTTACTGGACAGGTAGATCGATGCCAGAGTCAGTCTTGAACACGTACAGCGTCGTCTCCCGAACCAACTTCGCTTCATATTCTTCGGTGCTGGTCCATATGTCCACCACCTTATCGTAGAGAGTCATGGTCTGACCTGGAGAAGATTTAACATAATATATTATTATTATTTATTTATTTAATGAAGAACACCAACAGGCCAGCATAAACTCGTAGATACATTCTACATTGGTTTACAATAGTATTTAGGAAAGGTAATACTGCAAATTAATATTTTATCGGCAATCTGTATAATCCGGTATTCTATAGAATGCCTATAACGTTCAGACAAAGTATGACATATAATTGATTGGATACTTTGCCTGGCATTCAATACAATACCGAATGTTCAACCGGCAATGTGTAGAATATAAAAACATGATAAGTATTCGAGGCAACAGTTTATGGTTTGTGGTCAGAATGTACTTAATGAAGATGGCGTCCCTAAATAAGATTGCAAATTTACAGTCTATGGGAACAGGTCAGAAATTTGTGAAATGTACTTGTAAACAGCATTGCAATCCTCAGAAGTGCTTAAGCGTTACAAAAAAAAGCTATGTCTTTTGCCTGAATTAAATGCTTTGCCGGTAACATATACACAAACTATAGGTGTACTTACATAACATTTTAAGAGAAAAGACGTTGGACAGAAGCTGCTTATAAACTAGAAGTAAAACTTAAACAAAGTTAGCTGTCAAAATAAAAATAAAAATATTTTTATTTCACATAAACCTACATGGGCACATGAAATGTCAAAAGCTAGGTGCACGGTTCCAATTGGTCGTTTCCTATGGAGAAGAACCGGTATGAAAGTATTTGCATTGTATTCTCCTAAAGGGTAGGTCGGCTCATCTGCCTAAAGTTTACTAGCAAAATCATCATCTAGCATTTTCCCAACTATGTTGGGGTTGGCTGATAAAATTTTAGTTTTTCCTAAATTATGTTAATTGACCGAGCGAGCGATGCGTCTCTGCTTCAAGTCTGGCAAAATTTGCTTTCGTGTGTCAGCTTGTTGGCAGTCCCCTACAGTTCGTATTCTACAACCGATCTGGACGAAACTTGGTATAAAGGTTTTTACGACTCTATAGATTTTTTTGTCGTCGGGGATTTTTGATTGGAGGAGACCTTCCTCCAAAAAGGGGCAAAAAAGAGGCTGGATATCTCCACCTTATGAAATCCATTTTCGATAATTCTTTTTTATTTGAAACGATGAACGATGATACCACTAACTTTTACTTAAACACAGAAGTCCACGTTTCTAACTTAAAAAATGACGAACTTCCAGACACACTTTCGCCTATAAATTATATCAAAATCCTTTCTTAGTGCTCACCATCGTTATTTATGGAACTCTTGAGCAAGATTTTATGCTTCTAGAACCAGTGGTTTAGGCTGTGTGTTGTCTGTTAATTTAAGATTTATATTTATTTATTTATTTATATATTAATTAGATACTTCCATACCTGTGTAAGTAAGTTCAGACACGTCAGGAAGAAAGTCGATCTGCTCATCCTCTGCAGACCTCGACATGCACACTACTTCATTGGTGACCTCTTCATTGGTGATTGGGTGTTTCTGAAAAAAAGAAGAAACAATTAAAACAAGTTTTACCTACATTGCGATTTGATATTTTTAACCGAATATAAAATAACATAAAATTGTTTATTCTGTAAATAGGATATCGGAATAACTTTTACACGTCCTATTAAAAAAAAAGCTAGTAGGTCAGACCATGTGATTGAGGACCATGTAGATGAGTGTCTGAAATGGTCTTTTGAGGAAAGAACCACACAGATTTGAGTGGACCTGTCCAGTCAGTGCAAGCATTTGTCAGTAATCGTGTAGCTCAACTCAGAACTTAAGGAGCTCAACGACTCGATGAACAATACCAAAATAAGGACATTTATAGAACATTTATAGGCCGCTTATACAACTGAATCTGCCAGACCACCCTTAAAACTAACTGAGAAAGAAAATAAAAAATAAAAATGATCCACATATTCCTCACATTATAAAATAAAAAGTACGTTTCGGACCACGCACAATGAAGGGTTTCATAATAATAATCATAATCATTTATTAATAGTAGTAGTAGTTTCGTAGTTGGGATGAATTTATCCCAAGAACAAACTTAACATTGTAGTTGAAAAACATTACATACATTCCCGTATGGGAGAACATGTCTTTGTAACTGCAAATGTAAGCTGGTCGATTATTACTCGTTAACTTGTAGAGTCTACTTAGCTGTGATAGTTTTCCTTTTAATTTCGATATTTAAACTACTGTCGTCGTTTTTTTCACATATGCAAAATCAACCATTTAGCTGATGGGAAGACACTTGACTCTAACAAAAATTAGCAGTTTAAAGAATAATATTTCGCAAAAGGATCCCTGAATCCAAAAATGGTATTCTAACACTCAATAAATTTTTGAACGACCTTTCCAACGACACCCCACACCATGGGATAGACGAGAAAAAAAAACATCCTCACTTTACGTGTAGGGGAGGGGGGTACCCAAAAACAAATTGTTCCATTTTATCGGCGGGATTAATATGTATACCCATGCCAAATTACAGCTTTCTAGTACTAAGAGTCTTTGAGCTAAGTCGCGGTCAGACAGACAGACAGACCGACATGGCAAAACTATAAAGGTTCCTTATTGACTACGGACCTTAAAAAGGAGTTTTTGTACCTATTCAAACTATTCATCATTCCTTTACCCTAATCCCAATTTATTTGGGAACCACGCAACATGTATTTTTCTTCCAAATACTAGGTTTTAAAAACAACGTAACCAATTACGATGTTACTTTCACTATTGTAATTTAGATTTCAAAATATCAAAGTCAAAAGCCATTTATTCAAACTAGGCTGAGAATCAGCACTTTTCGAACGTCAAAATTACATTAGACAGTCCCCCAAAAACGCCCACCCTTCACCACTTCCTAGTGCTTAAGCTGGGAAGAAGAAGTGGCGCAACAAACTCCCCAGCAGCACAGCTGTCTGTTCAGTTGGAAAAACTTGATTCTACGAGTATATAATAGTGCTGATGCTAAAATAATTTATATTACCACAAATTGCAATACAACTCATAAAATAAAAACATTTTAATGAGTAGATTATGTCAACAATAAATAAAATCAAAATTTTCATACCACATAAGCGAATCCAGTGTCCCCATAGTACCACTTCTGGACGGTGCCATCGTAGTAGTCAATGCGGGAACGGTTCAGATCGCCATTGTACCTGGAACAAGGATATGTAGAAGAAACAATCAAGTGCAATACGGCCGATTCATCATAGCATAAAAGCAGCCTAAAATCTTCCCACTGCCGGGACACGGGCCTCCTCTCGGTGAGAAGGAGTGGGCCGTAAACAACCACGCGGGCCCAATGCAGGTTGGTAGATGTCACATATCTTCGATTTTTTGGTTCTAGGACATTTTCCGGCCGGTTTCCTCATTATGGTTTCCTCCATCGCTTTGTGAGCAGTGGTGATGCAATAATTAACACAAAGTAAAGCGCCTGGGCCTGGGCCACCACTGATCTCCGATTAATCATGGCCGGTCCGAGCTTTGCGCAGAAGACTGCGCAATATTTTTTTTTGAACTGAAAAATTTAAATCAATCTTCGATCAATAATGCACTAGATACACTATCCCATACAAAAGTTCTCTTAAAACTGTCGCCAATTGTGTTTACGTACTTCTAGTTTAAATAAATATACATTAGTGTAAATTCAACCTTAAATGCAATGCTTAAAGTTGTATTCACAAAGCTATGTACAAAAAACAAAAAAGTCAAAGATACATCAAAACAAATTCAACCTCACAAGCAATAAAAATATATGACAGAGGCTCGCCGCTTGGACAAGGAATGAGTGGAGTCGAAATGTGTTTATATTTCTTTCTATGAAATACAGAAAAAAATAATTTATACTAACAAATTCAGTTTATTATAAGCCTTGACACTCAAACATAAAGTTTAATTACAATGGCAAAATTAAAATATTTCAGTCGTCGGAGATACAAATATAATGTCATGTCGCTTGAAAATAATAAGTCAATTTTATATAAGTTCAAAAATATTTATTGTTACTGTTGTACTGTTTTTAGTAATCTACCCCTTTGCGTGTTTCCAGTTATGTCCAATCTATTAAAATGAATCGGAACAAATTGTCGAATTTTTATAAGGCTTATACAGGGTGTCAGGGACATCGACGCGATGCCGGCTACCATGGATTCAGTACATGATTCTGAACCCCACTGCGTTGAAATTTTTCGTCGGTTATTAAAAAAAAAAACAGCTGTTTCATAGAAAAGTGCAATACCTACGCGGTGAAAATGTATGGAGCAGCTGTTTTTTTATTAAATAACCGACGAAAAATCACTGGTTCAGAATCATGTACTGAATCTATGGTAACCGGCTTCCGTCGATGTCCCTGACACCCCGTATATTTCTTTTCCTCTTTCTTTCGCGACAGTACCCATTCTACACAGCGAAATGGGTAGGAAATCTACAACCAGAAATTAAATATAAAATAACAATACTACTCCATGCATTCCCTGTTCCAGAACAGTCGATGTTTGTTACAATAGTTGGTAGTTGTCACAAACATTGGTCAAACAATCATAATATTTGCTAATTGATTTATATTTACTATTTAATTCTGTTTTTATTTTATGAAAAACACTTACTGATAATAAACTTACCGAAAAAAAATATATTCCTTCCAAAATCTTGGTGTTACGGTGGTAATTTACAAATTTTTTGAACGCGTACTGCGGCATTTTGACGTCTTAACGTTGGCTATGATTGGACCATACTAATTTGAAATAAGACCACAACCGAATCTGTGCTCTTATTTTTCGTTCCGTTTTTGAAGCGCTTACCGGTAATCTAGTGCATTATTGATCGAAGAAATCAATATAGAAAAAATGACAGATGAACAATCACAATCTGTCATTTTGTCTATTTTTCCCTCGACAAAACCCGTTTCTATTCTGGTCGTGCTACGCGTACAGATGGTGACATAGGGCGAGTGTGAGTGAGGAGGTGACATTCGCAAAAGTTCGGAAATCAGTTAACTTTAAACTAACGGAATTCATAATTATACGGTGACATAAATATGTATAGCCTTTCCGTTACACACTGTATAGGAGTAAAACTAATGGATAAACTACAAGAACCGAGGCTCGTTTTTCAAATTCATATTACCTTAAAGGTATTTCAATAATTTTTAAATTTGTAGAAATCATAAATACTCGAACAAACTCTCTCAGGTATTGACTTATTTCAATTTACTTGTAGGTATACCTCAGATATGAGTGGACCTGTCCAGTCAATGCACGCATTTGGCAGCAATAGTGTAGCTCAACTCAGAACTTTAGGAGCTCAACGTCTCGACGGCCAAATTAAAAAAAACTTTTTAAATTAAAACAACGGACTTTCGTTTTGAGTTTTTTTTTTATTCAGTTTACCTAGGTATCTATTTTTCTGTATCGCAATACGGTACACATATACACATCTTACTGTATTTTTCACTGTGACGAAATAACTTACCACATTTCGAAGTTTTCTTTCAGAGATGATTTAAAATTGAGCTTTTCTCCCTTGAAGTGGTATTCCGTTGGCCATATTATTTCAATATCGTCATCTCCTATATACAAACAATATAAAAATCAATCATTTGTATTAAAAAACACAACACGACACACAACATTTACCACGCCTGTAATCGCCGAAGAGTTAGGCAGAGGTGGTGGTGTTAAAAAATACAAAATGCAGCATACGTCAGAACGCAGTGGTCATATTTAAGGGTGTGGTACAGACATCAAACTAATAATAATAATCACGAAAAAATAATCATCCGTTCCATACATTTGGTCGATTGGAGAAAGTTAAAATTCGAATGAAAACTTTTAAAAAACTAACTTTTTCTAAATCACAGCCAACCAAAGAGTTATTATTTCATACGTTTAAGATGCCGTCGACTAACAAAATAATGAAATTACGCAATTTAATAGAGATATTATCTACTGAAATAATAAGGAACAACAATGTAAATTAATTAAATAGATAAACAAAAATAATTCCAACAATAACTACAATTTGTTTTCTGCATTTTTGATTTAGTTTTTCATTGTCATAAAATGTTTTTAGTTTTAGAAAAAATAACATTAGGGTTTTGAAAATTACAAATAATTACCTATAGGTATAAAAAACTTTGTAAAACAATAAAATATGCCGAAATCCGTCGTCGTCGGGCGGAAATCTACGAGACAGGGCGATGCGCCTGAATTGAAGTTGGGCAAGACATCTTTTTTAGACGCGGAGATGGCCGATAGAGTAAAGCTTTGACCGAATGGTGGCCAAAAGTGCATTAGGTCGACGATATCGTTAAAGTAGTAGGAAAAACCTGGATGAGGTATGAACGGAACCGGGAAGTATGACCGAACAAAGGGGAGGCCCAGCAGCCAGCAGTGGGTGATTCCAGGCCGAACTGATTATATTTTTATATATTTATGATGATGATGGTGATAAAATATAAAAAAAACTTACGCAATAAAGTGTAGCCTGAAGTTAAAGTGAAATATAAAAACAACACTAAAGTGGCGGGAAGGGCCGCCATCTTGAATCTCCTATGATGGATTGACACAATTATTGCGAAATGCCACAATTTATAGTGAAAAAGTGCCAATTAAGGCGTGCACACTAGAATATTGATGAAGTCGTTTATTAATTACATATTAAATACATTTTCAAATGTTTTTACAAAAAACATTTTAAAATGTATCATCACGATGTTCCTTCTTTTACTAGATGTTTATAAAATTGTAATTATTTTCTTTTGTATATTGTTCAAGTACGCTAATTGATAGTGCCGTGCTTTCCTATAGTTTCGATACATGCGAGATCTATGACAAAGACTGTGGGTTAATGCTGTATGTGTTTAGTTGGTAAGGTTAATATAAATAAATAAGAGGATTAATTATGTACAGCAGCAGAAGTAAAATCGGTCTTAAATAATTTTGTAATCAGACCTGGAATTGTACCGTTAGTATGTCCTACGAAGAGAATTAGTTGCTTTATTGGTACTCTATAAAATATTCTTAGAATTTGATACCGAAAACAGATAATCATGTTTTATTTTAAACAATCCTTCAGGTTACGATACCTAAGTTGCTGAAGTATCTAGGTACGGTTTTTTAAGTTAAACTCAAACTTTAACTTAAAGAATTTATGTCAATTTAACCATTTACAGGCACTTTTGAATTGTCAAAGGAGTTGGTCATTCAGAAAGTTGAAGCTAGTTGCCCATTAAAAAGCGTAGTAGGTTCCTATGGAGAAGAACGGGTAAGAAGCTCCATGGGCACTCAAGTGTACCTACCTATACGAATCGAATCCATAAATTTAGTTTTTTCGTGGCAATGAACATGCACCCTTACTTCTCAATCTAATATTTTATTTTAATTAGATAAAACTCATAATTAACAGTATTTTTGCTAACTTTGGCAGTAGTTAGTAACATTATAATCATTAACTGATAATTTTAATGAAATCAATGGAAGATAAGCTCATTTTGCTAATATATATATTTTTTTTTCATTTGAGGTTTGGCAGAGTAGGTACTCTGATGAATGAATGAATGCACTACTGCTGAGCATGAGGTCCTGGGTTAGATTCCCGGGTCGTCAAAGCTTCTCCATCTGGAACTTATCAGTAACAGCCCGGAGTGTAGATTTGTGCGCGGGTGATGGCAATAGGCTCGCCCCCTATTACATGAGACTTAAACATAACTGGCGAAATGTGGGTGTACTATAGGTACCCCTCTGCCTAACCCTTCGGCGAACACAGCCGTGATGTTAAGTTATGTTACAATAATATTAGTCTCTGTGTAAACTATAACCTTGGCCACATAATGAGGCTGCTTACGTTAGAAAATAAGTAGCGTGATGATATCGCAATGTAAGTTGTTACATGTTGCAAGATGGCGGCGACAACGATCACCACGTACTCTTTATTTAATGACAATAGACGAGCGCAAGCAACAGTAGTAACTATACCTTTCGTTCAGAGGAAGTAAATCATCACGAAATATTTCATAGAGAAATCTGCAGACTCATATACCTTGTGTTACCTTGACTAAACCTTGTCGGGTGCGCGTCATTTGTTTTACCGCGTCCCCTTCCATGGGTCGTCCAACCATGGGACTGTCACCGATGAAATTGTCGACCCTATGGCTGCCTGTCCACTGGAGCTGAGAGGAGAGGAGCGGAGTAGCGGTGTGCCAATATTAACCAATGGAATTGCATAAAACCTCCGTTCCGCATCAGTGGACAGGGATTTGCGAACTAGTTTAAAAATTCATACAAAACCGGGAAGCGGAATGGGGAAACGGAGCGGAGAAGTGGAGAGGGGAAGCGGAGCAGGGAAACGGAGCGGAGAAGTGGAGCGGGGAATTATTACTCGTCGCGTGAACTTGGTCTAGCTCCGCACAGTCCGCAACACCGCTCCGCTACCTCGCTCCGCACAGTCCGCAACACCGCTCCGCTACCTCGCTCCGCACAGTCCATAACTCCGCTCCGCTGCCTCGCTCCGCATCAATGGACAGACACTGTCCGCAACTCCGCTCCATCCCGCTGCCATTCTCCTCTCCGCTGCCTCGCTCCGCTTCAATGGACAGGCAGCCTATAGCAGAATAAAGATGTGTAGAGCAGTTTTGGCCCAGTGGTAACAGCCGCGGCTTACGAGTTGTAAGTCGGAGGTTCAAAAACAGACAGGCGCTTTACTTTGTGTAAATGAATTCCTCACGACTGCTCTCAAAACGGTGATGAAAATAGGAAACCGCCACGTCGTAGAACCAAAATTTCGAAGACATGTGACATCTACCAACCCGCACTGGGCCCGCGTGGCGATGGATTACGGCCGACTCCCTCTCACACATAGGAGGCCTGTGGAGACACATAACTTAGTATGATAAACAAATAGATAAGTAGCTAAAGAAATTATAGCATTAAAGCGCCCTTTTATGCAAACATTGGCAATTTCCTGTGGAAAGTCCATATTCACATTAGTCACAGGTAGCTCTTTGGAAACATATTGTGCGCAGGTAATCATTACATTTGGCAAGCTTGGTATCATCACATCGTCGGGCTATATGTCAACAGTAGCCATTTCACATATAATCACCATGCTTGGCCAATGGCTTGGTAATAATACTTCGACAGCTATTTGTCACTTGTTTTTGTTTCAGTTAGGAGCAATCTGCCAAACGACACTGTTACTATTTTACATCGTTACTAGCTTTTTCCCCTAGCTCGGGGCTAAGCAATAACAGCCGCACGGGTCGATCCATCAGGTTAAGCTACGCTTGCCGGGGTTGGTCTGTGGATGGGTGACCCTCTTTACATACCGAGACTCCTTCGTGCCGGAAAGCACGTTAAGCCGTTGGTCCCGGCTGTCATTCGGGGATCCTTTGATAGTCATTACGGGTCGTCAGAAACCCGAAAGTCTGACAACCAGTCTTCGTACCAAGGGGTATCGTGTTACCCAGTAACTGGGCTGTGGAGGTCAGATAGGCAGTCGCTCCATGTAAAATACTGGTATTCAGCTGCATCCGGTTAGACTGGAAGCCGACCCCAATATAGTTGGGAAAAGGCTAGGCAGATTTTACTAGATCTACTACATCTTCACTCCCGTGGTCTATTCCACAGTACTTAATCGTAATTTTTTCCGGGTTTTAAATCCTATATCACTCTCCGACCCTACTATAAGCAAAATCAGCCTAAAATATTCCCACTGCTGGGACGGCGGCCTCCTCTCTGTGAGAGGGAGTGGGCCTTAATCCACCACGCGAGCCCAGTGCGTGTTGGTATATGTCACATGTCGAATTTTTGGTTTTAGGACATACCGGTTTCCTCACGATGTTTTCCTTCAACGTTTTGAGTGATCTAATTTACACAAAGTAAAGCGCCTGTCTGGGTTTGAACCTACGACCTACGAGTAAGGCGCGACCTACTACTGCAATCTTTGCAAAATCAAGTTCATCCGTTGATACTGCAAAAATGATAATAATACCTTCATAGTTTTAAATAAACGGTTCCCAAATTAAATTAGCGGATTTATGAGCTTGTAATTGTAGTAATTGTTTGTACTTTTGTGTGAGTCAGTAGTGAATGAGGTGAACCAAAGAACTACAGAAATAAAAAATATTAAATTTATTGGTCAAGAGAGCAGTATTACTTCAACCTCCACACTAGGATTCTCTGGACCCTGTGTCGTGGAGACTACTCTCCATTGTCTTACAACTATAAAACATACTAGGTAGTCAAATATGAACGGCAGTTGTTTAGTTTTAAAATAAACTTTAATTACAATTACTACAGTAATTATGAGGTGTGCTTGGTTAGAGTGATACAGACGGAATGGCTAACGAACTATTGGTATTTACATATTTTATTTTAAAAAAGGTTAATCTAAACAAGCAATATATCTGGAATGAACCACCACTCACCAGGCTACTTCAGATAAACGTTAACTTAAGTGTTAGAAAAAGGTGTCGAAACCAACCAAAGGTTTGTATAATAACTGCAATCTGTGACATGGGGCTATAATAGGTACGCACATATATAACATAGGTCGGTAAGATCTGTTAAGAGGGTTTATCCTAAAAGTTGGCAACGTCGCAAATAACTGTCAAATATTTACCTGTTTTGATTCTTATAGCAATATTACTGAATAGAAATAAGAAATGTGGCTAACTAGCGAACTAGAATATTAATAATGAATTGCGATTATAACATAAAATTTGATGTTGTACCCATTTTAGGTGTAAAAAACGCATTTGGAAAGTTTTCAAATAGTTTTTTTACATCTAAAACTAAACATTCGATGTTACGATATTAATTATTGCATTTCATAATCAATATTCTAGTTCGCTAGTTAGCCACACAGTAATATTGCCAAATTAATCAAAACAGTGAAATATTTGACATCTATTTACAACATTGCCCACCTTCAGAATAAACGCTCAGCGACAATAATCGTTATGCCAAAACAATAAATTTATCTTAACATAATTGGTGCGCAGTGTTTTGTATACGTGTGTAGTGCGGATGTGTGATGTTGTTTGTACCAAACGAAGAAAGAACCAGAGCTAGAGTAAGAACACACCTTTCCTGTCAACCCTCACATTTCTATAAGGAAAGAACAACAAAAGAATACTCCTACGCCGTCGACAAAGAGAAGTCGGCAAAGTGGGGACATAAAATATTTAGGCTAAGCGTATGCTGAGACGCAGGTGACGCAGGTCAGCACAGTACAGGTTTTGCAGGGTAGGGCAGGCGAGGCAGACATAGGCTGCGAGCGCATGCTGCGACGCAGCTACACGGAAACTATCTAGTACAAACAATAGGCGTGTGGTAAAAAACTCGGGCAAAAATCTATGCCGACAACAAGACGCAGAACAGAACAGACACATGTCTGCGTGGACGTGCCTGCGCCGCAGCGTATGCAGCCCTGCGCTGCGTGAACCTACGTCAACTGCGTCTCAGCATACGCCACATGAGTTGGCGTTATAAACAACAAACTTTTACTCAAATCGACCCAAAAACTCTTCACATACTTAAATATTTGACAAAGGGAAGTCAATAAACTTGTACACACGGCTACACATCAAGCTATACATTACCAGTATAAGCTGACCTCGCATTGTACGAAAATCCTATACAATGCGAGATCAGCATAAACTGGAAATGTATAGCTTGATGTGTAGCCGTGTGTACATAGTGGGACAAGAGAATGAATCACTTGACACACATATACATAAGAGCACATTGTTTTATGTACATTCTGCCCAAACTAGTGAGCAGGCGTTGACTTACTAATAAATGTTGTTGTTTGGATGATCCTGACTCACTCATTCATGTTTCTCGGTTCGATGTTAGGACGCGGCCACATTATCGCTTACTCAGTATTATTATCTATTATTATTATAAGCCTGTTGCGTCCCACGGCAGGGCAAAGGCATCTCTTCCGTCTTTTTATTTTTCTCTCTCTTTTGAAATTAGAGCCCAATCGTTTAAGTAGGAGTATAACTTGTCACGCTTTCTCCTTCTATGTCTACCCGTTCCTGTTATTTCTTATTCGCAATCTGTAGCTTCTTTCGCTCAATTCTGACGCGACATGCGGCAGACGGTTTCTCATATAATTTATCTGAGGCATGGTACTTTCATCGTGACCATAAACACCCAGTTTCTGGAATGAAAATAAGCACAAAAGTTAGCTATCAAAAATTATCAAACACTGTGATTGGTTGAGTGAATTATCAACAGCCAATCAGATCACTAGACATGAGTTTCGTTTTGACACGTCATCGTTGATTTTCGTTCCAGAAAGACGGTTTTTATCTAACACTATCTGCCCGTGTCTGCACGTGGTTTTTTGTAGCATAAAATATATCCTATGTCACTTGGCAATTTTCAGTTAGTAGTTAATTAGTTTTCTACTTAAAGATAAAACATTCTGTAATGTTTTAAGATACTTTGCACCATAAAAATACATGTGACTTCGGGTAGGGGGGTTAAAAAATTGGTCTAAAACATCATGTGATTAATGGACGCCCTCCTAAATATTATTTCCTATTATTGGTGTAGATCAAGTTATAAGTTAGCTGTCTGTAAAGTAAGCCTGGGTGATCTTATACAGGGTTTACCTACATCAGTCACCTCACCAAGCTCTATGCTAACTGACTTTGACTTTCTACTTTGTGATGGTTTATAGAGAATGAAAATAAAGCATTGTTCGGTGGGTTAGTGAGTAAATTGAATAATTGATGAGTTTAGGAAGTAAATAATCAATTATTGAATTATTCAGTGAACCAATTTATTCAATAACCCAACCAATTCACAACGAGCCTGTTTCTCGAACGAAAATTTGCGCAAAACTAATGTGACAAATTGGTTGTCGATAAATTATTCAACCGATGTGCGTTTTTATAATTTATAACGTCACGATATTATCGTAGACGTCCACGTCCACGTCAAGTGGACGAAGTAAAATGTATGAAATACTAGCTACGCCCCGCGGTTTCACCCGCATAAATCTCGATCCCGTGGGAATATCGAGATAAAAGGTATCCTATGTCCTTCTCCAGGTCATGGTCTACCTGTGTGTCAAGTTTCTTTCAAATCCATTCAGCCATTTTAGCGTGAAAGCGTAACAAACAAACAAACTCACTTTCGCATTTATAATATTAGTTGAGATATGAAGACGCTTTTAAATTACCGTCCACGATAACGTTATGTTATAACGTGTACGTATTTCCATAGTATACATTTTATGGACGTGGACATCCACGATAATATCGTAACGTTAGAAATTATAAAAGTGCCACATTAAATTTTATACAATAATTTTCATTGGAGAAAGATTATAATTTATACTCCAGCGATATTGTGGCCATACCTTTACAACACAGTTTTATATCAAACAGATAACGGTGCTCCCAGTTGATGTACAAACATCCGATCTGGACCAGTGTGCGGTTCTCTTTAGTATTTAAAGCTAAAACGCCTTAGTTTTAGCACATTTTAGTGTTAAATTCAGTTCAGACGCAGCCATGAATATTTTGGTGAGTGAAATTGTGTGTTTGAGTGTAATTCGTGGAAAAATCAAGGATTAAAGTTAGATTTGTGGTTGTATACGTCGGACAGATTTGATTGTGACTGTGATTTGTGACAGAACGCGTTCAATAATCGTTTAATGGTTGAAATTAGATCGTATTAGTATGGTCTTTCTATTGATAGTTTCTTCAACATATAAGGGATTTGTAAAATTAGCTAATAAACATCCACAAAGATATATATCAAGATATCCTATATTATTAAACGAGCAATATTCATATATATATATATTTGTAAACACGTTTTCGAAAACGGCTCTAACGATTTCGATGAAAGTTGCAATATAGTGGTTTACGGGGGCGAAAAATCGATCCAGCTAGGTCTTATATCTGGGAAAATTTGTTTTCTCATTATTTTCACCCGAGCAGAGCTCGGTCGCCCAAATGTTTAGAACAAAATGGCTACCATAGAATAATGACATGGCAGCATGGAATTAGTAAGAACCTACTTATAGGTACTATTAAATAAGCTCAAACTCAAACTCAAAGCATTTATTTCAAATAAACCAATTACAGGCACTTTTGAATTGTCAAGGGGTCGGTCAGTCAGAAAGATGAAGCTAGATGCCCATTCCAAAGCGTAGTAGGTTCCTATGGAGAAGAATGGGCAAGAAATTCCACGGACACTCTTTTAAATCAAAATATCCTTACAAAATTCTATATTTTCACCAGAGCAGAGCTCGGTCGCCCAGTAACTTATGATCTAAACTCGATCAGTAAAATAATTCATATTCATAGTGACATGCACATGCGCATAATATTATGTTATCTATCTACTTAGGTATATGTAAAAGTCACACGAACTTTTTTGCAGTAGATAGTTTATAAACATCAAAATTTACATTAAATAACTACTTACTCTGTTTTTTAAATCAGAAAAGAACCCCAAGGTAACAAAAAACAATTCTCTTTAACACTTAATGAACAATACCCCCTTGAAACAACCAATAATTGATGCATTTTAGCAAAAACTCCACAGTTTTCGTGTGAATATTTTATTATTGTGTCTGTCAATTAATAATTGATGTGTCTTCATTAGAATGTCCGCTGGGAAAAGTAGGAGTCCCCTAATTTTAATTATGAATCTTATACAACGAAAGGTCTATTCAAATCTTTCTTATACAAACGTCAACCTTATATAAGTGTATATAAAGTTGATTTTAGACTAACTAGTACTGTGAAAAAGTCTTAAAAAATATGAATTTGAATATGAATTTTAGACTGACTAGTACTGTACAAAAGTCATAAAATTGTAGCGCAAACTGAACCTTATAAGCATTACAGTTGTTTTTCCTAAAACTCGCGTTTGTTTACATGTTTGGCAACTAGATTGCGAACGCAGATTACATAGATACAGTCAACCGCACATTAGATCAGTGGTTACAATTAAACATTGACAGAGCCTCTATGTCGTAGCAGCAAGGGCGATATCCGTATTGCAAGTATTACTAACGATGTGCGGTAGACTATACGTATATTATCTACTTCATAACGATAATCACTGGAATATCCAACGTTATCAATGAACGACATACTATTTCCGCTTAAAACTAATCCAGTGCATTATAGTCATGTTTATTTATTTATATATACTTTATTGTATCTGGTAAATACATAACAAATAATAAATTTAACACTACAAAACATACAATGGGCGGCCTTATCGCTTTCTGCGATCTCTTCCAGGCAACCTTGGAATGGACAGTGATTGCGTGGACATAAAAATGGGGTAGACATTGGTGCAAAATAATAATTATATAAATACAATATATTATAATAAACAGATTGCTTATATACCGCTTACATATTAAACATAATATTAATCATAGGGACCTACACAGTACACATATTATGTCGCAGGATAAAATCCGAAAATTTGCAAAAATACTCGGTATTTTGTTTTTTTTTTTTTACAAAAATCCTCGGTATTTTTCCACAGACCGGATAATTGTTAACTTTGAAAAAAAATCGTAATAATACGAGCTAATTAACGTCCAACAGCATCGCGGCAGACACATTCTCGTGGGACGAGCATGTGGCCCATAGGCGGGATTGGTTCAGATTGGCTCAGGATCGAGTTGAGGAGGAAGAGGAAATGGGGGCCTTTGCCCTACAGTGAGACAACACAGCCGAGTTTACTCCTTAAAAATCGAAAAACCTTTTTAGTTCACCTAGATAACGCTTTACTTAATATTTAAATTCTCCTTTTCCAGCTAGCTGTTATCATCCTCACCGCTACCTTCAGCCTCTCCTCACCAGCTCCAACAGACTACCTCCAGCAATACGAGCTGTCCATGCTGAATAAACTGCACAAACCCTGGTTCACGCCCGACAAGCCCCAGGAGTATCCCAGGAAGGGAGAGTATCCTTGCAAGGGAGGTGTCTGTAGGCCTAAAGTAGTGAGCGTGAACGAGTGTGAAGACTGCCAGTATGCTAAGCCTTTAAGGCTTTAAAAATGAATTAGAAGTAAATAAGTGATATAAGCGAAGGAGGCTGAATTATTAGCAGCGTTCTTATACCTATCAAATAACATTATATGCCTTGAAAGGCCACCGGAAGACTGATCTCAAAAGCAGACCACCTAAAGAGTAAGCCTAAGTATTCGAACGTATCCGCACTATCCACGTACGTTCACAGCCAAGATATACATTAGCCACATTAGCTGAAATAGTCAACGTAGTTGAAATCGGCATATGTTATGCAGGTTGGCTCAAACGTAGTGGTCCAAAGGCAAATGGGATAAAGCGGAGGTGGCCAGCTATTATGCCTCTTCTCATACAGAGAAAGCACGAGCATTGCAGCTCATCACCCAGTATATTTCTTATTTTATTTTATTAGGATCTCCAACAAAGAATACACCTTACGTGCTATAATACAAAGACAAGAACAACAATCTATGTAATCCGTATTCGCAATTCATTTGCCAAACATGTAAACAAACACTAGTTTTAGGAAAAACAACTGTAATGCCTACACATAAAGTTCAGTTTGCGCTACATCTTCATATTTTTTATGACTTTTTCAAAAGTACTAGTCGGTCTAAAATCAACTTTATTTACACTTGCATAAAGTTGATGTTTGTGTAAGTGGGAAATTCGTCTTTGTTTACATGTTTGGCAAATAAATTGCAAACGCAGATTAGGAGACCACGTCATGCAATAAAAACAAGAAAACATTATATTAAATGGAAGCAGCCCTGAAAGTTAAAATTATATATAGTATTTATTATTAGGGTTAAAATTGAAGAAAATAAAGATAAAGATTAAAAAGAAACTAATACATATTAGAAAAATTGTACTTACAGACAAATAAAAATAGCGAACAATGCATTATGCGCCGTGCAGACCGGCGCGACATACGCGACTCTCGCAAAACGATTTCTCAGAAAACTGTAACGGTAGAACAATTACCGGTGTCGCGTCGCGCGACAAGTGGCGCTGCACAAGCCTTTACTAGGCAGGCAGTTCAACACTTACATAATTATCATTTAATTGCGTACGGAATAGTGACTTATATTTACCCAGATTACATAGAAAAGATGTCTATGTCTTTTCTAATGAACATGATAAAACATTGTACGTATATCAATAGTAATAGTAATTTACCTGTACTTCATTCATTCTGAACTAACGTTAAAATATTTTATAACCCTAGTGTGATATGACGAGTTATTCATATTAAACTATGTAATAACATTTTAATATTAATTATTTAAATAAATTAATAAATGTTACCTTAATTTATTATACAAGATGTGTTTAACTTATCTCAATTTTTCTGGTCCAATTAAACTGTCAATCCCACAGAACAGATAAAAGAGGTAAATCCTAACTAATATTAAAAAGCGAAAGTGAGTTTGTTTGGTTGTTACACTTTCACGCTAAAACGGCTGCACGGATTTGGATGAAATTTGGCACATGGGTAGACCATGACCATTTTTTTTGGTCCTAGTACATGCCGGTTTCCTCGCGATGTTTTACTTCACCGTTTTGAGAGCAGTGGTGATGTAATTATTTACACAAAGTAAAGCACCTGTCTGGGTTTTGAACCTATGGCCTACAAATCGTAAGTCGGGGCCTTTACCACTGGACCAACACTGCTCTATGAAAGTTACTATACTCCATAGGTTCAGGTACTTAAAAAAAGGTAAACAAACCGTAAAAAGGGTTTTTAAAGATGACACTTGTTTAAAAATACGATAAAACCAAATTACATTATTTAATTTTAGATTGTTTTAATAATTTTCTGTGTTATTAATGTATGTTATACTTTATCATTTATACTTAAACTATTCCTCTTAGTTGATGTAACTGCTTGAGCACATTTTTATGTTAGAAATTTATTAATAATATAATATTTTGTAATCTGTCTATCGGAAAGAGCCCGAACTCAAAACATCAACTAATTATAGCGTTGCTAAATTGAAGACTACAACTGTGACGTAGCATGACAACTGAAGTGACAGGTATTACATTTAGTCGGTTACTTGACAGCTGTCTCGTCACGTGGTTTTTTGTTTACCTTTATGTAACTACCAAAACCTATGGAGTATAGGATATAATTCGTGATCTTATATTGTTGGTAAACCTGATTCTGTTAAGCAGCAAGTACCAGTTGCCCTGCGACCTTTACGAAACTAGATTCATGGAAACACCTTGTGCAATCACGATTAAACTACCTTCTCTAGAGTTTACTGAAATCACCATACATCTTACACATACCATACATAAGATTACGCCTTCTTCTAGGGGTAGGCAGAAACCATAGAACGCCATCTGCTACGATCCTTACTGTATACTCCTTTTGCTTCGTTCATATATCTGATCATACACCCACGCCCGCGTCGGCACCGCTCTGTGGATCGAAAAAAGGCTCCCGAAGACATAGTTAAAAGCGTCCGTAATAAAAAAAATAATAAAAAAAAAAAATTACTTAAATTTGAACCATTTCATATTTTTATTCCAACTACAAATTCGAACCGATTGATAAGAGCACGGAATTTTTCATTACTTATTCTGTGACGAATTCGGGGAATCCCCTTTCTTTGAATGATATTTTGTAACGACTGCTGGCAACACCGTCTAAACTGGCTGAAGTAAAATAATGTTTGTATTAATAAACGTGATTGTAAAACTTATATAAACTTTTTTATTTAAAATCTAACCTGTCTATTGCAAAAATGAAATGACTGTTCTTGCCGAAAAGTTCTCTAGAATTAATGTATGTAATATACGTACATTAAATTGAAATACCTAATTAAGAGGGCGACAAAATTGTTTTCCGCCCCGGGCGACCGACACCCACGCTACGCCGGCGCCGCGCGCCGCTGCAGTCCCTACTGACGGCGCCCGTTCACAAACTTGACACATTGCGATCAATTGGCATTTTACGTGTGCTTTTCAATTATCCCGCTAATCATACACCACGTCGGTTGCAAGTACTACGCACCTGACCTTTCTAAAGAACATCACCAATTAGGTCACAATATACAATCTGTTTTTTTTTATATCTCATAACTCTAGGGTATGATTGATACCTTAACAAAGAACCAACTGGCATATGAATTATTCTTCAATCACTTTTTTTTGTTTTCATTTTTCATACAAAATAATTCGACAAAGTCACGATTATTAATGTAACCCTTACGTGAAATATGACAACGTCGCATTTTCTTAGCTTTAAATATGAATGATTGGTGTGAACAAAAATTAATTACTTTACTACATTAAATGAATTACTTTACTACACTACTGCGAAGTTTGGCAACGTCGCAAAAGTATAGATTCGCCATACTGGTGACAATTTTTGCCCTAATTTAATTATGATTGATTATATCTTCGAAACTATGCATTTTTGGACCACCTATTCTAGGAGACTTTGTGTTATTTTTACTTAAATAATATAACCCTAGAGTTATGGGATATCAAAAACAACACTTGTATTGTCCTCCTAGGGCGTCTCCTGCCGGCGTTTCCACTCACATCTGCTTTGTAATATTTTATAACTCGGCCTAAAATCCTTTTTTTTTTTTTTACTAGCCTCCTCTGTCCCACTCCTGGGCAAAAGCCTCCCTCCACTCCTTCCATCGTTCGCGAGCCCGCGCGTCCTCCTTCCAGTTTTGACGTATTAAAATCCTTTATCGGGATTATAATTATATTTTTAGTAACTTAAAGAATATTTCGTAGGCCAAATCGTAGTTCAGCCGAGTCAGTAAAATGGAACAGCATCTTATCTATTCAGGATATATCCTGAGAAAGAAAACTCTTTTATGTCGGCTCTAGTTTACATTATCTGATCATAACATTTACATAATAAAGTAGTTTATAAGTTTACCTCCCTGTGTCAACTTCTACGTGCGTACACCGTAAAAGGTTCCTCTTGAAATAAATCTCGTTAGCAAGTAGGTACGTAGGTACCTATCTCTTCGCGAGTTTACATGAATTTTGGATAAAACTATCCTTAAGCACTTCCATACCAATAATATAAATGGGAAACTCCGGGCTGTTACTAAGAAATTCTTAACAGAAAAACCGAGTAGCTCTTTGCCCGACCCGGGAATCGAACCCGAGACCCCACGCTCAGCAGTCGCGCTTGCGACCACGGGACCAACGGGGGTGAGTTTCGAGGTTGGCGGCACAGAACAGATAAAAGAGGTTTTATCTGTTCTGTGGTTGGCGGTGTTACCCCTGTGCCTCGGAAAGCACGTCGTCCTGCGCCTGATCTCTCCTCGGTCGTGTCGGATTGCCGTCCCATCCGTCTATGAGAGTGTAGGAAGAGAGAGTGAACCATGTGCGCACACACTTGTACACTGTAATATATCTCCCGCGTCGAAGACTGGTGTCCGCTGAGATTGGTCGCCATGACCGTAATTCGTTATGTTTTTTTTTATGTGAAACATCTATAGCCGCACGTAAAACCGATTTCTGGCGTGGCGACGCATGCCGTGGCAACGCGTCGCCACGCTATATGATGGTATATATATACAGTCTATATGCAGTAGTGTGTACGGTGTGGCGACGCGTCGCCATGCGCAATCGACTGTGCGATTAGTTAATTATTATCGTAATTAACGATTATATATATATATTATATTATATTATTATTAACGATTTTTTTTATGACATATTTAGTTCCTATCACAATATGTTCTTTTCTGCATATTACTTTTACAAAATAATGTCGATGTTTCACATCTGCCAGGCGTCCCGTGACGTCTCTCATTTTTTTTGAAATGTGAGATGTTCTCTGTCTGTATGAAAAGCACACAGGTAGACCATGTCATGGTTAGGATATAGGATACTTTTCTTCCCGGCAGTCCTTACGTGTACCTACTTACGCTGTGGGCAAAAGCTGAGTTGGTTGACATACAGGCAAAGAAATAAACACTTTAAAAAAAAAATACCTGTCGATTATGGCTCTCACAAAGAGGAGGCCAGCAGAACATTATAGGGTGATTATGCTATGAAAGTTATTTAGTATGACAAATTCTACTATAATTTTTAACGATAAAGTTAACTGTAGTAAAAAACAGCTAGGTAGAGTAATTCATAAACTCCCTACGTGTAACACACAGTGAAGGACAAACCTTATTGAGACTATCTCTAAGATTATCGCAAAAATTCCTTCGTTTTTCACAACAACATACTCCACGGTCCTTGCCGCTCTTAAAAAGTATTAATCCAACCGGCCAGTGTTGAAGAGGCTGTAAAAGCGCGCGGCCGTTGCTCCAAGCAACGACGATAAAAAAACAAAACATTACGCGCCAAAATTATTATGAAAAATAAAAAACTTTTACTAATTTATTACAAAAGTAAACAGAAAGTATTATTTTCATCACGTTTAGTAGAATTTTATTCTTATTTTAATTAGGACTGAAATAAATTGTAAAGTTTATTAGTGAAAATGTTAAAGGTTGTGTTTCGTGCCAGTGTTTTCTTGTTTATGGTTTCGTATCCTAGTGTGGCGGATGACCATAGAGCAGAGTTCGGACATCCAGCTGGATTGATGTCTATTTGTAGGTATTCTATTTCAAGTTTAATTTATTATCCATCGGCCTTTTAAAACTTACGTGAGCGGCTTAAATTGAGGTCACTTCGGAATCTGATTTCCTGACAAAATACTCAGTCATTGGGATTTTCTGTTAGGGAATTCTCCGCTGCACAAGCTGAGAAAGTGGGTTGCAGCTGAAAATCAACGTCGGGTGGACCACATTGTGATGTGATCTAACATTATGCTGAACTGAGGCCCTTTTGGCGTTATAATCATTGTTTTCTGTTTTTGTAGTTTTAAGGTATATGTTTCTTCTGTAATGCCATTATGAAACGAAAATTTATTTTTTCGTTAATAATCCTAAATTCATTAATTCACTGGCAGACAACGCACTCTCTATAAACTTAGTATTACTATACTTACTCGGCGCAATAAAGAAGAAACAGCATTATTGATTGAAAAATTTTACTACTCGATTAACGATTTCTTAAATGACAATGACTTATCCTAGTGTAAATTTCTTATTAATGGGTAATTATAATAATTTATGCATTTTAACGACATAACAACTTATTTAAATGTACTCGTTTTGAACTGTATTCGTAATTTTGTATTTCGACACTATTGTTATTATTTTATAATTTTTTTGGATCACATACTCGTTTTCTTCATACATTAATGTGTGCATGCCTAATCTAAGGTAGATTGTACAAGGATCACTTTTTCTTTTAAATATCTTATGTCATGTACCTACAATCTATGCAAATAAATAAACTTTACTTTACTTTACTTTACTTTACTTTACTTTACTTTGCAATGCTCAGCCTAAACTGCTGGGTCTAGAAGCATGAAAGTTTGTACAAGGGTTCCTTTTATAAAGCGGGGGTGAGCACTAATAAAGGATATTTGAAAATTCATCCCCTAAAGTGGTTAATACCCTCAGCGCCAGAGATATATGCTGGTGACCTTGAGTGGTTAGCTTGCGTGTTCTGTACTGAGCTCACGCAACGTGTCGTATGTCCAGCCAGTAATAGGACTCGCCCATCAAGGTCTCCCAAACTAGACGCATTATTAATTTATTATACATAAAACAAAAGGTATTTTTAATAAAACACTTTTATAAATTAAAAGATCAATAATTAAATAATCTTTAAAATGGTTTCAGAAAAATACGCTTGATAGATTATGCGTGACTGTCAGTTTTTTATCCGCGTTAGACATAACTTTACAAATTAATTTCACTATGTAATATAAACATAATCTAAAATATTCATATATTAAGATAATGCTCTAATTTAACATATATTTTTTCCACTTCATTAACATTACTCGTTTAAACGTGATCTTCTTCAGTATAAAATCATTAAAAGTCGGTTATCCTCGCCTTAAGTGGACGTTCTTAAAAAATTTGACAAATTTGTGACAGGCCTGGGCTTTCATTTCTGCATAAATTAAATATAATTATAGAGAACGTGTGCCTATCTGCAATATCCTAACATTTTGGTGCGTTCTTTTAAGATTTGCGGAGAAGAATACGAATATAATCTAATATTACTCATCCCCCATAGCAAATAGCGTGATAGTTTATACCCTACAGCTCGACCAGACTTATAGGGAATATCTATGCCAAATTTTATCAGAATCTGTCTAGTAGAATTTGCGTGATGCTGGAACATACAGGACAAATAACGGACAAAACAGACAAAAATTCTATAAACTATATTTTCGGCATTAGAATCGATCCAGGACCTCGTAGCAATTACTTTTTTTCAAAAATATTCAGTGTACAGTTTTGACTTCGCTACGATTTTAATTATATGTATAGATATTGACAACATCGGCCTCTTGAGCAATCAGGGCTTTCAACAGATTGATAGCCTGGGTTGTGGTAGCATATCGACGTGCGTATCGGCGTGTTCGTTTAGACGTGATCTTCAGTATAAAATCATTAAAAGTCGGTTATCGTCGCCTTAATTACCATAATAGCAAATAGGTACCTATATCTGATAGTTATCACCAAGAAAGCTTCCTCGTTATACGTAGGTAGTTATGATTCATACTGAGTAATATTAAGACAGAAACTTCACGGAAATTGTTCTACCGGTGTCGCGTCGCGCCTGTCTACGGAGTCTTTATGATACCGCAACCTCGAGTTACCACCAAAACTTTCTTGGCTTATCGACAAGGCTATCGGTATTTCCATGAAATTAAATTCCGCTGAGATGCCTTATAAATGTTAAAGTTTGGTTAATCAATATACAGCGATTGGCTGGACGCCAACCATTATGTTGACGCCAGAAAAAGATTTTAGTATCAGTATATAATGTGCCCACTCCTGGGACACAGGCCTCCTGTCTTCGAGAGGGGGTAATTTAGGGGTACCACAAAAAAAAAGAAATAAAAAAAAGGGTACCACAACCCAGTACGGGTTGGTGGATGTCATTTGTCTTCTTTATTTTTCCTCTCTGTGAGAGGGACTGGGCCGTATTCCACCACGCGGGCCCAGTGATGGCTTGTGGACGTCACAATGCCTTCGACTTTTTGTTTCTAGTACTCACCAATTTCTTCAAGACGTTCAACGTTTTTGAGAAGAAGTTATTCTAGACCTAAACTTATCTTCGATAGATCTCTATGTTATTATGTTCCTACTTATCTTCGTGCACTAATAGTCGATGGAAGGAAGCTCATTACCGATCCGACCGATTATAATGCGCACAGCCAAAGTGTGGAACTCTCTGCCAGCATCTGTGTTCCCCCGTCTGACTTCAAAGCAAGAGTGAACAGGCATCTTCTGGGCACGCTCGATCCATCATAGACCTCATCAATCGCTTTCCATCAGGCGAGATCGAGGTCAAAAGCAGGCCCATTCAGCAATAATAAAATATTAAAATAAAACAACCGACCTATCCGAAGTAAATTAATAATTTACCTCTCACTTTGTTAAATCATGAGGTGATCCTTCATTGGTTTCGTCATTTGCATTGAAATAGCCTCTCTAACTAGTATCGATACGCAATGCTCCTTAAGGCTAAAAAACAATGTTTTGGTCCTGCTAGATCTAAACACAACAGCCGGTCTACGAGTATTCTGTAAAAATCTAGAATTCAAAAGCATTAACAGCATCAGATAATATTTAAAGACATATTTATTTAGGATGGACATATTACAGTATCGATGACTTCATAGATGCCAAACGACAGCCACTATTACATTAATTGTGAATTTTATTTATGTTTATTTTTTAGTGCTGGATAATGAATTTTAAATTTAAATGCAATATCGTTGATTATTTAATTTATTATTATTATAAGTACAGAATCATGAACGTAAAAAATTGAATGACCTATTAGTGATATTGATATTTTAAATGCGTAATGAATTTTAAATATGAATGTAATGTTTTTTTTTTATTATTCTAAGGAGCTTGTGGCCTAAGTAATAAAAGCCGCACGGGTGGGTCTATCAGCTTAAGCTACGCTTGCCGGGGTTAGTCTGTGGATGGGTGACCATCTTTACATACCGAGACTCGTCCGTGTCTCGGAAAGCACGGTAAGCCGTTGACCCCGGCTGTCATTCGTGGGTCTTTGACAGTCGTTAAAGGTCGTCAGAAGCCCGAAAGTCTGACAACCAGTCTTACCAAGCGGTATCGTATTACCCAGTTACTGGGTTGTGGAAGTCAGATAGGCAGTCGCTCCATGTAAAACTGTGTACTGGTATTCAGCTGCATCCGGTTAGACTGGAAGCCGACCCCAACATAATTGGGAAAAAGCTAGGCAGATTGATTGTTTTTATTTTATTTATCATCTCTGTAATATTTTCTACACATTATGTATTTTGTTATGAAATAAATGACTTTATGACAGCTTTATGTCAGCTGTCAATCTTATATCTGCTGTTCTGTTCGTCCCCAAAGCGGGAAATAACCGTGAACATAAAACAAACAATAATCAAGGTACTGTCTAAATGAACTCTAACAACAATACAATCGAAGGATTTGCAAAGTCGTATTCTATTCATACAATACGTTGACAATGACCTCAAAGGTCAACTACGGGAAAACAATAGCATTCTGTACGAATTTCGGAATGATCGCTTTTTATTATCTTAGTCATTGATTTAACTAACTACCAAGAACACTAACACTAAGATAGTAACTAATAAATTAATAATATTGCAATACTTTATTTATTTAAGGAATAACAAACAGTAGCACAATAATAAATAGTCATTATTATCTTAAGGCGAAAGCGTCAAGGTAGCCGGCGAAATTCAAATTTTCTTACGTTTTTTGCAATTTACAGATACAAATCATATTTAGGTCAACATACAACATGATACTGACTATCATGTTGTATGTTGATCTAAATATGATTTGTAAAAAAAAAATGTTTATTTATAGAATTATAATCATAAAAATTATCAATACAACTCTCTAAGTTCTTATAATCGCATTGAATGACTATTTCATGAAATCATGACATTTCAGGCAAACTCTTTTCAAGTAATTTACGTACATGTACGTATGGCCGGTAGTAAAGCTGTAGATGGTGTGATAAAATGTATGGGATTTTATAGTGTCATGTCATGACATTTGCAAATAGTCAAGTGTCCCGGAACGTGTTAAAACAATTAAGCTACCCACTACACTACGTTCTCCACAGATTACAATTAAAAGTATTTAAAAACTAGCTAGTAACACAGATACATTAGCTATAAAACCGACATTATACTAGATCATATCTGGATTTTTTTATTTGTAAAAGAAAAAGTAAATTTGTGTGCGTACATTATTAAACATCGGTCATTATATAATACTTTGCTGATGGTCACTTAGATTTACTTCTTAAATGCATTTTCACTAAGAAAAAAAAGAATGTCGATAGAATTAACCTCATTGTAAATATAAAATACTCACATTTGAACCGCACCACATTTGTAATGGCAGCTCGATCACGGTGCTGACGGAAGTACTAACTGGTGTTTATAGCACAGGAGAGTCCTCCTAGTTGAAGCCCAGTTCCACGTGTCTTGTATCTTACCACTAAGTTATAAAATTTAATCTAAGGTAAAATTGTAAATAAGGTTAAGTTTTGAACAAATAAATATTGTTTATTAATGTTTATTTACATTGGACAACACTTTAATAACGTCATTCTTCCAAAATAATTGGTGTTTGTAATTGTGTTCGCCTTTTCCCTGTTCGTCGAGGTCAAAATATACCTGGATGTAAAAAATCATCAAAAATCAAGAAACATCCACATAAAATTACAACCTAGCTGTTTCCTCAAACGACTTTTCCAGACAATAACTCTACATTATTCTCGCATACCGCGCAGGTGGCCTAGTGGTAACGGCCGCGACTTACGAGTCGTAGATCGTAGATTCGAATCCTGACAGGCGATTTACTTTGTTTAAATTATTTCATCACCACTGCTCTCAAAAAACGGGGAAGGAAAACATCGTGAGGAAACCGGCATGTCCTAGAACCAAAAATTCGAAGACATGTGACATCTACCAACCCGCACTGGGCCCGCGTGGTGTATTACAGTCCATTCCCTTTAGCAGAGAGGAGACCTGTGTCCCAAGTTCCCAACAGTGGGAACAGTATTAATAATACCAGTTTGTAAGGCCTCTTCAGGAAAGGCACGACCATTCATTACCATTCTTGCTCAATGCGGGTTGGCAATTTCAGACTCAATACCAGGTATTCATTTTAAGTCTAGGTTTCCTTACGATATTTTCCTTCATCGTTTTTTAGAGCAATATAAGCTAACATAAGTATAGCGAGGCGATAACCAATGGGCCATCACGACATTCTCGTATGAGGTGAAATATTTTAACTTGCCAAACTGCGGTCACCAAATTAGTTTGGACATTGGAAAACTCCTTAGAAACGATAAAGCCATAATTATAAGCTCACCTTGCACACTGACTATTTTGACATTTGTCTACCTATTTTGAGGAGATCTCGAACAATCAATTTCTTCGGAACATCTAGGAGGCACAAAGCGAAATATGGGTGATACACTCCAATAGATGTTTGTACGTATGTAGGTAATGTGGGTGTGGGTGGTGTGGCGTACTATACCTATGCCCAACCTTTCTGGGAATATAGACGTAATGTTATATTATCTAGGAGGCGAAACTCGATTGATATTATTTTATTTACTTTTCCTTCACGTTACGATTTTAATCACGTATAGCTATACCTACTAACTTAGCAGTAATTTGTATCTTAAAATACTGACATTAAGAGCGCTAGTACAATGTGTTTTTTTCCTTTTAATGTCACCTACAGACAAATATATGGGTTCCAAAGTCGATTAGATATTTCATGTGACGAATACAAAACAGTAGCTAGTTTACCAACTGTTGCCGAAATACCAACAAAAAAATAACCGCCTAAGTGCGAGACGAGCTCGCTTTATTTATTTTTTATAAGTACTTTAGTAAGACACGTTGCTTGCATGGGGGTTCCTTTAATTTTTTACTTTATTTTATTTTTATTATTTTTTGTTATAGCGGCAACAGAAATACACAATCTGTGAAAAGTTCAACTGTGTACCTATTACGGTTCATGACATACAGACCGCTGACAGACAGACAGACGGACGGACGTACGGAGGGACAGCGGAGGCTAAGTAATAGAAGGGGTCCGTTTGACACCTTTCGGGTACGGAACCCTAAAAATGCGCCCTATAAGTTCAATACCCTACTCAACTCAAAGCATTTATTTCAAATAAACCAATTACAGGTACTTTTGAATTGTCAAGAGGTCGGTCAGTCAGAAATATGAAGCTAGTTGCCCATTCCAACGAGTAGTAGGTTCCTATGGAGAAGAACGGGCAAGAAACTCCACGGACACTCTTTTAAATCAGAATATTTTTACAAAATTTTATATCCTAATTGCGTAACACATGATCAATCACAATCTAAAGCATTTTGAAGGAAAATTGCTATCCATGCTTCATAAGCTCAAAAAAAAAATCTGCTCCACAACGTAAATAACGCAATTAATGTTGTTGAACTGTCAAAATGAGAGGGATTTATAGTAATCGTTTACAAAAATATTTTACGTAATTAGATAGCTGGGCCTTATACGTCGTCAATTTCTTTTTGGTGTCGAACTGGTTTTTAACGCTACCTCTACATTACAAAGTATAACTTCCCAGTCTAAGTGATCAGTCTAGCTAGTGCGGAAGAGTGATCTACCTAACGAATGACATTAAACAGTGGTTTGCTTGCATCACAGACACACTGCCTCGGTTGCCGCTCTTGGATTGTGTATAAGTATAACCAGAATACGCGCGAAATTTCGTGGATTCATATTAGTTTATTGTTTTAATTCATATCGTCACCTCCACGGCAAATTTACGAATCTGCAGTTTTAGTGAAATCGACATTTTGATGTCAAGTTAAAATAAAAGAAGTTAATAGATAATAATAGATATTTATTCATAGCCTGGCAAATCTACGAATGGATTAGCAATCTGTTTCAAAACGATTCAAATTCTGATTGATCGTGTATTACGCAATTAGGGTACAGTATTGAATGATTGTAAAGCTGCAGGACAGTGATAAAAAGACTCGTGTTCAGAGGGCCTAAACAAAGTGACATTTTATCAGCGATAGCGATGATGGAAACGCCAAAAAATACCTGTTGGATTGACATTATGCTACCGGACAATTTATGTCAATCCAGTTGAAAGTAGTTGTACAAATACGAAACGCTTTGAAAGCGATTGACACCTGTCTATGCCCTGGTCATAGTCATAGTCATCATCATCATCATTTCAGCCGAAAAACGTCCACTGCTGGACATAGGCCTCCCCCAAGCACCGCCACTTCGACCGGTTCTGTGCTTCCCGCATCCAGCGGATTCCTGCGGCCTTCACAAGGTAATCGTTCCACATTGAGGGAGGCCTTCCAACGCTTCGTCTTCCGGTACGCGGTCGCCACTCCAGAACCTTTCGGCCCCATCGGCCATCTGTTCTACGAGCAATGTGCCCTGCCCACTGCCATAGTGCCACTTAAGTTTGGCAATTCTTCGGGCTATGTCGCTTTAGGTTTCAATGTCAGATCATCGTCATGGAAATGCTTTCAAAAGAACACATTTTAGATATTTTACAGAGATAATGAGTATTTAACTAAATAATCCTTAGATACTTAGAAACCAGAAGCCAGGCATTTTTTGGCGTGTGCTAGCTACCATATGGCTAAAAATTTAAATTATGTTTTGTGTTGCGTAATGTAAATTATTTTGAATACTATTATAAACTCGTAGAATCTTTTTTTTTTTTTTTTCGTTCATCATCATTGTTTTTCTAGTTTGAATAAATTACTTTTGATTTTGATTTTATAAAAATCAATTGCCGTGCGTTAGTCTCGCAAAAACTCGAAAATGGCTCGACCGATTAGATTTTTTTTTTGAAGAGAAAACTTCTTTAGCATCGTTGTGATTTGAAAGTCGATGAAACGAAAAAGCGACAGTAAAAAAAGACAGACACATAAATTCATAAGATTTAACGTGGGAGAAAATGAGATAGGAAGCATTTTACAGTGTTTCTTATATTCTTATATATGCCCCTTCCATGTGCAGATGACCTCCCACCGGGGTGGTTTTAGTGAGGTAAAAATCCCACACTCCCCGGCCTTGTCCCCAAAGCCTGGACGCCTTTTGAAGGTTTCCCCCAGACGAAAAAAAAAGTGTTGTGTGTGTCAGCTCTGACGTACGATTGGAGTTTACTCCTTAATACGATTGTCTTTGAATAGACAAAGGCAAAGAGGGTAAACAAAGACATCGCAAAAAGAAACCCCTATATACCAGGGACCTTATATGAAAATCGATTTTTAAGTTACGTGTTGCTGGCTTAAGTAGTGAAAGATAGGGCAACCCAATTTTTAAGATAATGATAATGACACTCGGGAGACTGTTGGAGCTGGCACGCATTCATTCCAGTTTGAAGGGTAGGAATGCCATTGAAGTAATTACAAGCCCGAAGACGAAACAGTAATATCTCATATTACTGTTTCGTCTCTGCGATGCTTCTGGTATAGCAGGTATTCCATAGGAAAATATGACCAGTTTCCATCAGGTGTCTACTGTTACTCGCCTCCTTGTTGGCTACACAAGAACATCAGCCTAGCCTTTTCCCTACAATGTTGGGGTCGGCTTCCAGTCAGCCAGTAAAAACCGTACACAGTACACACGATAAACACGACAGTATTTTAAATGGAGCGACTGCCTATATGACGTCCACAACCAAATTACTGGGTATACGATAGCACTTGGTAAGACTTTCCGACTTTCAGGCTTCTGAGTACCCGTAACGACTGTCAAAGATCTACGAATGACAGCTGGGACCAACGGCTCAACGTGGTTTCCGAGGCACGGAGGGGTTTTGGTATGTAAAGACGGTCACCCATCCCGTGCAGCTGTTATTACTTAATCACAAGCCCTTCACTCAACACAAGCTACACAAGAATATACACAAATATTCCCATTCTTCTGTTTCCAGGTCCCGGCTCCACTAAACCGGCAGTCATTCCAAAGAGCCAGTTGAAATACTTGTCGTTTGTGGTGCAAGGTAACGGGAGAAGTAGACAGAAGTATTCCTACTGGAACGCTGGGAACATTGCTAAAGATCCTAGGATTAATTTTAAGAGGTGAGTATTCTGAACTTAACGTGACGGTTTTTTTTTTTTTTTGTTGGTGGGAAATTATCAAAACTTCTCACGCTCAGGGCGGAGCGGGAGGGTGTGTCAGACTTTTACTGATTAAAACCCACCCGTGTTCCTTCCGTTGCCTGTGTGCCGGGGCCACGATATCCCTTTCGGACAAACTCACAACCCTGGCAGGCATTGGCCCTAACGGACCCCGTCAGTTGGTGCTGACATCAGTCTTTGAGGCGCGCGTGGAACACAACGCGCCGTTGACCCGGGCCTGGTCCTAGGGGCGCGAGGGCGCGCATCTTGCCTCTCCCTCGCGCGCTCCACCTCCTCCTTCGCAGAAGGAAGTGACGACCTCCCATGCACTCTCACTCCGGACCATGGCCTGAACCAGGAGCGGACGCGAGAGATCGCCGCCGCCGATCGCCTCCGTGAGGACACGGCAGTGCTCCGCCCAAGCCGGGCAGACCTCCACCGTATGCTCCACCGTGTCCTCCGGACGATCCACACAGTGGCCACACCCGGGCGTTTCCTCCCGCCTTAGCTGAACAGGAACCTCCCGAAACAACCATGTCCGGTGAGGACCTGCGTCAGGCGGAAGGTGAGGACGCCGTGGCACCTCTCTAGCCACTCCCCAAAGATGGGACTTATCGCCACAATTGTGGCGTGCCCAAACATTGGTTACCCTTAAGTTTGGTTAGGTAGATTAGTGGACGCTGCACGATGCTCTTAATCCAAGATGGGTGCCAGAAGTTTGCTTGATACATCAGCCCTGCACGTCGTTCCTGGACCCTCTTGATCTTGAATACCTACATTTTAAACGGCAAAATATAGTAAATTATACTCTTTCCAGGAGGACGCTGCTTGTAGCCATTGGTTACCTGGACAGCCCTAACCTGCCGATATCAGCGATGTTCGCCAACGAGTATGAAGACCGAGGGTACAACGTCATTCTGGTCGACAATCAGAGATTTGCCACGGTGCATTATCATTTGTGAGTACCTACTGAATGTTACATTTTCTGATATACACAAAGACTCTCTATTGTCGATAATAGTTCGATGGGCCTGTATGAAAACCACTTGTACAATGACAGGACACACTGGCCTATACCAGGCCGGATTCCAAATAAAAAAATGCTCGTCTTTTGTTTTGAAGAAAAAATAACTGACTGTGGGTCTTTAGCCTAACTAACGCTGAGAAGCGCACGGCGGCGCCGAGAGTCAATTCCTTGTCGAGTTTAACTGTTATTCATCCCGAATTTATAACAACAATATTGATGATAATAATAACGTTTCGTATTATTCATTTCAGGGCAACCCGTCTCATGCGTCCCGTAGGCAAGCATGTGGCCGAAATTCTGGTCCAGCTCACACAATACGGCCTGGACCCATCGAAACTAGAACTCCTAGGTTTCAGCCTAGGCTGCCACACAGCCAGCTTCATAGCTAAACACTTCCACGCCATGACAGGCCGAAACATATCAACTATAGCCGCTTTAGAACCTTCAGGACCATGTTTCCGGAACTTAGGACCAAATGATCGACTCGATGCTTCCGATGCAGATTTTGTCCAAGTTATACACACGAACATTGATGGCTATGGCATGGCTGCTCCTATGGGTCATGTGGATATTTACGTCAATGGTGGAGAGTACCAACCTTCAGATATCAGCATCTACCCGTGTACGACAACTTGCAGTCATTTTAGGGTCCTACCTTTATGGGTGTCAGCTTTGAAAAATCCTAGAAAGTTTATTGGCATGAAGTGTAAAAATATTCAGCAGGCGAGGGATTCAGGGTGTTATAGCAATGTTCCTATGGAAACTATTGTGATGGGTTTGGGTATAGATATAAGAAAAAGAGGTATTTTCTATTTGGCCACGACAATGGAGTATCCATTCTATTTGGGGGCGAAAGGGCTGAAAGAGGAAAATGTTTATTGGAAGAGGTTGACTGATATAAATAGTGGGGATGAGACGGAAATATTTACGTAGTCAATCTGAGCCTTTTCCCAACTATGTTGGGGTCGGCTTCCAGTCTAACCGGATGCAGCTGAATACCAGTATTTTACATGGAGCGACTGCCTATCTGACCAAGAAATTGATAGATCGTAGTATTGATACAATAATGTACAAAATTGGTAAAGAGAGCATTTTATGAAAGAAATGTTTTATTTTCTTACCTATTAATTTGTGCATTTGACGGTGATAAGATGAACCTGCCACTCCTGCCAGCAAGATTGGCAACTACGATTGGAAACTAATTGCCCACGATGCGCCATAATGGCCCATCAGTATAATTCAATATTTTTATGTTCATTCGCAATCACACACACACACTACACCAACTTACTCACAGCACGCTCCGCACAACAAACTTACAAAACACACCCACACAGCTCACGGGCCCAACTAAAGTTACTTTCTTTTAATTACCAACTTGTTCCTACTTTTCATGTATTCTTTTATTCGTTTTTTTCCAACAAACATCGGCTCACATACATTGTCAATACGCTGACACATTTTAAACGGAAGGCCCTGTCTCCTGTGACACAGTTTTTTTAACTAGTACGGGTTCAGGTGATCTTTTCCACTAAAGTTAAGTACTGTTGTTTTGCATAGTTTCTGCTTATCAATAACTGGTGGAAAAATAAAGTGTAACACTGTTTTTGGAACAATAAAAATTATTATTATTATAACTTGGTGATTTCGGATTAAAACAGAGGACCAAAAGACCAGACTTTGTTGATGTTTTAACTTACAGGAATTTGTGTGCGGTAGGTACCACAACTAAAAAGTGAAAAATAAAAACTTTTTACAAAAAAAAACAACCGGCTTCCGAAAAAAAACACTACAAAGTGAAAAATAACTTTAATATCGGAAGTCGGTGGCAAAAAAACGAGAATTTAAAACCAAAGACACCGACTTCCGAAATTAAAGTTATTTTTCACTTTGTAGTGTTTTTTTTTTCGGAAGTCGGTTGTTTTTTTTTGTAAAAAGTTTCAATTTTTCACTTTTTAGTTGCCTGCTATGTAACTAACAGTCACAGGAAGTTATCATCATATCATCCACATATCCTACTAAGTGGGAAAAATACGTATTATTGAAGCTTACTCAAAAACTATCCCAGCAAAGTAAATAAAATTTATATGGGACCAATTCGGGATACCCTTTCATACAAAAAAATAATTTTCAAAATCGGTCCACAATATGACGGAGAAATAGGAGGAAAAACATAAAAAAAAATACATACATACGCGACGAACATACATATGACCTCCTCCTTTTTGGAAGTCGGTTTAAAATGGGTGTTGCCTAGTAGAAATCTACAGCTGTTTAGATTCTTTTACAAAACTCTGAATTAGAAATAATGTCTTACCTACCTCAAAATGTTAATTAACTATTTCATAAGCTAAAATACTACCATACCGTACCAAGTGGTCTACATACATAAAACACGTTCTGTCTGTCTGTTACTCAATGTAAAATAGTTCTCAGTTATCATGTCACTTGTCACAGATGCCACATGTTGATTTTGATACAACTGTCCCGCGTTACACATAACTTGGGCACCTGCCTACTTGTCTCCTAAAACATTCGCCTATTGTGAAATATTTTGTAGATTTCCTCCACCTTTTCATGCATGTGGGTTTGGTAACACGTTTCTAAGGCTTTGAAATAGTTCTACATGATAGAAGGAATCTTGTTACTCCGTTTTCCAAGGCCCAGACATACTATCTTCCCCGCTGCTTCGCCCGTGTAGAGGTCGGAATAAAAACACATATTTCAGTAAAACCTCCATGAAAAAATACGCACTTACCTGTATATGTATATGCAAACTTTCATGGTGATCGGTCACACGGTCTCAACAATCTCTTATGAACCAACATCATTTTCCATACCTATATTTAAAGATAGATTTGTTATATTTAATAATCAGTAATAATATCATCATGTCCTTGGCAGTAGGTTTCAAACTCGGTTTACCAATTTTTTCTTCAACTTCAATGTTACCTATCTGCATTTCTTACGACGGTCACCACTCACCACCTAAAGCATAAAAATTACATAAGATTCTCCAAATAAAAAGAATTCCTACTTCTACTACTAATCTGTGCTTCTACTCTGATAAAGTGTTACCAAAAGTAATCTTCCTACATCTCTTAGATACAAGACTACGCTATATTTGCTACGCCCTACGGGCCTAATGGCCTACGCCATTACGATTAGGTATCGTAATAGCGTAGGCCTGCATGGCGTAGCAAATGTAGCGTACTCTGCGACTCTGCGTAGTCGTAGACTCTGGTAAGATTGTAGTGCATACCTATTACTAGTAATTAAGTACCTAATATAAATATTATAATTTATAATATTTTTAAAAGTCTCGTATTATGTATAAATACATAAAACAAAGTTTTAACTAGGTAAGTACGTACTTATTTACTAAGTAAATATTGTATTATAAATTAGTTATAGGTAAAATACTCAAATAAATATTTTTGGAAATATATAGGACGTTTTCTTATTTTTTTTATCGATAACTACTTCCTTCCTTATGATAACATAAACACAGATATCAACATTTATGCAATTTGTCTCAAAAGCTGTTGGGTCAGACGAGCCCTAGAGTGAAGACCACAAATCGGCAAGCGTGGCGTGGCATAACCCCCAGCTAGCAGCAGGTAAGAAAATTCGCGAAAGTGAAACTGACAGGTGTCAAGAACGCATTGCCTCAGCGGCCGGTACAGTCCGGATGCGCCAGGCAAAAACCGGTGTTGTGGCGCAACTAGAGAGTGGCCTATGTCCAGCAGTGGACTAGAGCTTTATAGGCTTTTAAACTCCATACTAATGCATAGCCTTGGCATAAATAATACCATCTGTTATGATTAGAAGAGTAAAACATTTAAATTCATTATGAGCGTTTATTCTGAAGGTTGGCAACGTCGCAAATAGATGTCAAATATTTCACTGTTTTTTGGTTAATTTATCAATATTACTGTGTGGAAATAAAAAATGTGGCTAACTAGCGAACTAGAATATTGATTATGAAATGCAATAATTAATATCGTAACACCGAATGTTTAGTTTTAGATGTAAAAAAACTATTTGGAAACTTTCCAAATGCGTTTTTTACACCTAAAATGGGTACAACAACAAATTCAATGTTATAATTGCAATTCATTATTAATATTCTAGTTCGCTAGTTAGCCACATTTCTTATTTATATTCAGTAATATTGCTATAAGAATCAAAACAGGTAAAATTAGTTGACAGTTATTTGCGAGTTTTGCGACGTTGCCAACTTTTAGGATAAACCCTCTTATTTTAAGCTATAAAATGATTACCTACCCAGCTAGCGTTCCGTCAAAATGCCTTCATAGCACTATAAATCTAATGACAATATGATGCCTACCTAATTTAGGCCCTTCCCAGGCCTTGACGGCCCTACCTTCGTAATAACAACTAACGATGACACAATATTTAAGACTAACAACGTTATCTATAGGTCATCATAAGGCCCCGGACTTCACCAAAGCGGAGATGTGCGGAGATGTCCGAAGCGGAGACGAGAAGAGCTATTTTTCAACTAGGGTGTCTCCACCGAAGCGGTGCGGAGATGCGTACTGACTAGACTGGAGCGGAGATGTGTGCTGGCTAGAGGCCTAGAGCGGAACTCAGATGCGTGCGGCGAATGTTGGATGTTGACCGCTCACATCTCTTCCCGCCTCGGTTGCGCGCCGTCTTCAGCTTGCAAGGCACAGCCCACATCTTCGCTTTGTACAGCCGCCCAGCTCAATCTCGGCGAGGCACAGCTCTATGATACACCTCCGCTCAGTGGTATCCACTGAAGCTGAGTGGAGACGAGATGTGTGAATAACGAAATTCTATTGGTTCTTTAAAACACATCTCCTCTCGTCTCGTTTCCCCTTTGGTGGACTTCGGGCCTTACATGGTTTGAAAATAGTCACGAGGCTGATTTGTCTTAACCGTCTTACTGATGAGCTTATCTCTAAATTCGTGACAGTGGTTTTTCAAAAAGATAAGTCACGATTTCTGAGATTTATCTAGTACTTTACTACAATATCAGTGATGATGTTGTTTAACTTCTTGTAAGTATTTGAACACGTGTTAGATCCGGGTAATAACCAATGTGACTTTCTCAGTTCCTAATTATGTAGGTAGGTACTTTCTGAGTTTGTCTTGGACAATACTGACATCGGTGTAGGAAAAAATCGTGAGGAAACCTGGGCACTGGAAAGATAATTTAAGTCTGAAAACGGCCGACCCGTCTTGAGAATGCCTTCTCTGTATGAGCAGTTACCCTTACCCTGCAGTAAGACAGTAATAGGCTGGTATTATTATTTATTATTCAGTACCTATTTGAAATAACTTTCCATCTTCCCGATCCAATCGATATAAATAGCAGGGACACGTTAACGCAGTTTTCCGACAGAAATAATGAAAAAACTGAAGTTAGAACTGTACTTTACGATATCATCATTGCAGTAGCAAATTACTATGTAAACATAATTAGCAGAACACTTAGTAGTTGCAAAATATAAAATTACATGGTATTTTAATGTTATTGCTGTGTGATTTGTGAACGCAACTTTGTCATGAAAATTGCAATTTACGAACGCAACTTCAATAATTTGGTGGAGAAATAATGTTGCTATCTTATAAAATTTCCCTTACGCGAAGCAAATAATTGTCTTGAAGGAAAAACTAAAATAGACTTCACACATAACACCGAAATCAAACTAAGTATTTCTACATTAATAATTAAAATGTAACGAAATAAAACGAAAATTACAATATGACGACGACGTTAAGATTTTGTAACATACATTGCTTTATTTTTATTTATGGTTTACAATGCTTCGAATAAATACTATTAAAAAACATGAAGTAAACCTCGCAATTTATCAAAACTATAAAAACAATAAAGAATGTGGAAATTTCATTATGATTGAAGAAATCAATTATTATTATTTTAGTTTTGAATTTTATTTATTAATCAATAGTTGATCATCTTGAAACACAATTTGACAAGTTGAGATCATGAGGTTTAATTAATTTGCCAAGTGGTAAATTTTGAAATAATTTCTGGTAGCACCAGTGGAACAAACGTCAAATTGCCGCAATGACGCAAGCAGTTGACATGAAAGAAGGGGAAAAATCCTTGACGATCTTTTCTTCAATCTTTCAAAATGGTGTTTCATACTAACGAGTTTCTTCTAAATTAAATCAATTATTACTAGATTGAACTGTAAATTGTACGTGTAAGAAGTGAACACCATTTATTACTGTAAATAAAAATTCTTAGTGATAATTTATATTAGCGAATCGTGTGTGTGAAAAAAAAATCTGATCGGCGATATCCAAAATCAATTACATATGTGATGTTTGTGTTCTGACTATTATTTAGAGTGTATTACGTAAGTATAATGCATATTTTTGTTATTAAACATGTTTGGTGCGGGCTGACAGTGCCAAGTTTTACGTATGTGCCAGTGATATATTTTTTAAATAGATTCAATTTTGTCGCGGAAGACACCCCTTTTCATTTGCAATTTTGGCGGCATTAGTGTTTGTTATGAAGGTAATCAAGGTTTATTAGTGTCTGCGGTGCGATAAAACCTGTTTGCTGGTATCGTCGAAGGCTAGCGTGCTTTATACTTAGCAACGAGTAACCAATAACTTAGGAAGCCGTATTATTTTTCCTGCCGCGGGTCGACTTCGCACTGAGAATATTTTTGATATAGTAACGTAATTGATGAGAGTTTATTCATAGAATGGTTAAGTTTTCAGGTCATTGATTTTTTCTTTAACTTGTTTACAGGACTAATGTTCATAGTAATTTATTAAAAGGCTAGTACAAGTTTTGTGGTCGTATTATATATTAGAATAAGCTTTTAATAAATCAAAACAAATATCTATGAAAACATATGGTTGGAACATTGCCAGAAATATAAATTAAATCATTGGGAAATATTTTATTAGGCACCATTATTACATCAAAGTGGATTAACTGAGAATGATTTCAATGTTGAAGAACATTCTAAGATTTATCACACTTTGTTGGCCAAAAATATTATAATTACTGTAGACTACTTGTATAAAACTAAATAGGAAACATTAATAAAAAAATCCTCACAAGTATATTCAACATTCATTCAAAAAAATCTAACAAACAACTAATTAAAAATTCTACCATTATTTCTTCTGAACTACATAGTTTCGCCCCTAAGACCAGTGACCACAAATGGCTATAGCTCTTTACTTATTTATTATTAAATGTTTAAATTTCTCAAACAATAATTCAACCGTCGTCATCACTATGTTTGTATTTTCATTTATTTTATTATTATTTACTGTTTGTATTTCCTGTGCGTGTCCCAAATAAAATATTTTTCTTTCTTTCTTTCTTTCTTTCTTTCTTTAACCCTCTCTTCAAAATTCTCATCATAATGCCTGGATTTTTAATGAGCTCATAATCTGTAAGTCTCATAAAATATTTTCCACTATTTTTATTTAATTTGATACAATTCCACTGATACATACCCATAAAAAAAATGAATTGTGAAAATATCTCATAGAAAACATCATGTGGTAGTAATAAAAAACCTAATATACCACTGTAATTTGCAGTCAAACCACTTAATTCCACTCATCATAGTTTTACATTAGATGTACATTACGAGGAAGTGTATGTACGCTTCTTGATCTCAGTATTAATTGAAGGTCATTCGAGCCTATAGCAAAGAATTGGACCTTGGATACTAGGTATTAAATGAAACACTTCATAAATGTTTTAATACATTTTCTTTTATGATCTATTATTCAAAATTGACACAATGTCTGGTTGTAGTATCAAAATCAATCTGCCTAGCCTTTTCACAACTATGTTGGGGTCAGCTTCCAGTCTAACTGGATGCAGCTAAATAACAGTAATTTACATGGAGCGAGTGCCTCTCTGACCTTTATGTGAGATAAAAAGTAAAGTTTTGCTGATGATCCCGAGAACACATAATGATTAGATTTATAGCGTAAAAGTTCTTGCCTCAAACTCTGATAAAAAGATGCCAAACTTAAGAAAACTCTTTTTATTGTACCTTATAATCTTCCAGTAATGCTTAAGAGGGTTTATCCTAAAAGTTGGCAACGTCGCAAATAACTGTCAAATATTTACCTGTTTTGATCCTTATAGCAATATTACTGAATAGAAATAAGAAATGTGGCTAACTAGCGAACTAGAATATTAATAATGAATTGCAATTATAAAATTGAATTTGATGTTGTACCCATTTTAGGTGTAAAAAACGCATTTGGAAAGTTTCTAAATAGTTTTTTTTACATCTAAAACTAAACATTCGGTGTTACTATGTTAATTATTGCATTTCGTAATCAATATTCTAGTTCGCCACATTTTTAATTTCCACACAGTAATATTGCTAAATTAATTAATCAAAACAGTGAAAAATTTGTCATCTATTTGCGACGTTGCCTACCTTCACAATAAACGCTCTTAATAAATAACAATGAAAAAAAAACTGTTCTCATGGCAAATATGATAACTACAACTATAAAACTAACATGGTTATGAAAATATATGCTAACAATCTGCTCATTGGTTTGTTATTTTCTCACATACGAGTCAAAGGTAATCCTGTCTATTTTGAATGATGACTGTTGCTGTTAAAGCCTACAACATAGCTTGAATGGTAAAAATCATACAAAGTGATCTCACAGTACAGTCATCTAACTGATTTTCATTTATTCTGTACCAATTAAGAAAAGGTAAAAAATTAGCAAGTGAAAAGAAATAATATTGATAATGTTCATGAATCTAGGAGCTCGTGGCTAAGTTATAACAGCCGCACGGGTCGATCCATCAGGTTAAGCTACGCTTGTCGGGGTTGTTCACAGGATAGGTGACCATCTACATACCGAGACTCCTGTGTACCTCAGAAAGCACGTTAAGCTGTTGGTCCCGGCTGTCATTCGTGGATCTTTGACAGTCATTATGGGTCGTCAGAAGCCCGAATGTCTGACAACCAGTCTTACCAAGGGATATCGTGTTACCCAGTTACTGGGGTTGTGGAGGTCAGATAGGCAATTGCTCCATGTAAAATACTGGTATTCAGCTGCGCCCGGTTAGACTAGAAGCCGACCCCAACATACTTGGGAAAAGGCTAGGCAGATTGATTGAGTGTTCATGGATATTTAGAATATGGAAAAGAGCCTGATAATAAAAAAATGACTCCTAATTTGTGATGCTGTGAAACACTAGGATGTGAATTAAACTTAATATGTTAAATCCATTGACACTCTTAAATTAATATATGTTTTAACGGTGTTAACAAATATAATATCATACCATACACCTTCGATCAATAATGCACTAGATTCCCGGTAAGCGCTTCAAAAACGGAACGAAAAATAAGAGCACAGATTCGGTTGTGGTCTTATTTCAAATTAGTATGGTCCAATCATAGCCAACGTTAAGACGTCAAAATGTCACAGTACGCGTTCAAAAAATTTGTAAATAACCACCGTAACACCAAGATTTTGGAAGGTTTTTTTTTTTTTTCGGTAAGTTTATTATCAGTAAGAGTTTTTCATAAAATAAAAACAGAATTAAATAGCAAATATAAATCAATTAGCAAATATTATGATTGTTTGACCAATGTTTGTGACAACTACCAACTATTGTAACAAACATCGACTGTTCTGGAACAGGGAATGCATGGTGTAGTATTGTTATTTTATATTTTATTTCAGTTTGTAGATTTCCTAGCGACCCATTTCGCTGTGTAGAATGGGTATCTACTGTCGCGAAAGAAAGAGGAAAAGAAATATATAAGCCTTATAAAAATTCAACAATTTGTTCGATTCATTTAAATAGATTGAACATAACTGGAAACACGCAAAGGCGTAGATTACTAAAAACAGTATAACAGTAAAAATAAGTATTTTTGAACTTATATAAAATTGACTTCTTATTTTCAAGCGACATGACATTATATTTGTTTCTCCGACGACAGAAAGATTTAATTTTGCCATTGTAATTAAACTTTATGTTTGAGTGTCAAGGCTTATAATAAACTGAATTTGTTAGTATAAATTTATTTTTTCTGTATTTCATAGAAAGAAATATAAACACATTTCGACTCCACTTCCTTGTCCAAGCGGCGAGCCTCTGTCATAAATTTTTATTGCTTTTATTACCACTTTGTAATTCGAACTTTAAAACAAGCGTGTAAGGTTGAATTTGTTTTGATGTATGTATGACTTTTTTGTTTTTTGTACATAGCTTTGTGAATACAACTTTAAGCATTGCATTTAAGGTTGAATTTACATTAATGTATATTTATTTAAACTAGAAGTACGTAAACACAATTGGCGACAGTTTTAAGGGAACTTTTGTATGGGATAGTGTATCTAGTACATTATTGATCGAAGCCATACACAAAACAAATATTATACATTGAGCCAGTAAAATTCCTTTTTGCAATTTCAATGAGTCTAATTCTAAACAAGATATTTTTTAACCTTGCATCTGTCATTCACGCTATATCCATATTCTGAAGAGCATTTAAATATTCATACTTTAAATTGCTAAAGCATATGTATGTATAGTATAAGTTGCTTGAGAATAGACTGTAAATAACCTCTGAACAAAAGACTTCAATAATTATTTATGAGATACATAATTAACTACAAATTATACAGTTAATGCATTACGTAGATACTCATACTCATGACAAGTAAATTAGTTTTAATATTTATGAGCTGGTTTAAATCTATAGTAATAAAAACAACAAAAAAAAATTTTTTTTGTTTGTATGCACTAATCTGTAGAAATTCTTACCAGGTTTTTTTTTTTTCTTGCATTTGATAACCCAATTCTTAACGAAGGTATAGGCTACTTAATTAACATCACGCTACGACCCTTAGGAGACGAGCAGAAGGAAAAAACCGGAAAGAACGCTAAGCAAAAACGAAGTATGGGACACATAATAAGATTTTTCAAGCAAACAATGTCCCCGGCCGAAGCTAGTGTGTATTTACACACTAGCCGCCCATGGGCATGTGACCGCACGTATTTTTCTGAATATTTATGAAAAATTTACTTGAAAAGGGGTCTATCTAATTTTTATTTTTGGACTTATTTCCATTATTTATTTTTGTACTTATTTCCATTTCTTGTTTTTTTTTTTTCGTTTTTTTTTTCTAAATCTCTATGATTTTATGGACTAACACTTGTGTTTTTAAAATAAATACTGTTACTTTTTTCATAGTCGACAAATTTTAATAAAAAAAGTTATTTAATCCGATAAAATTACTCAAAAGCTTTTTTAGAAATAATAATTAGAATCCAAATCGAGCCATTCACATCGGAGTTAAGACAAACGCGACTCATAAAATAAAAAATTGAATAACATGAAAAATATTAAGTACAGATTATAGACCCCCTCCCCTTTTAAAGTTAATTCTCCATAATTTTTCATGAATATTCAGAAAAATACGGGTGGTCACGTGACCATCATGGGCGACATTGTACAGAATGGCAGGACATGATTCTGAACCTCCCTGCGTTGAACTTTCTCGACGTTTTTTTTTTTAAACTGCTGTTCCATAGAAAAGTGCAATACCTACGCGGTCAAAATGTATGGACCAGCAGATTTTTTTTAAACCTATGCCTGTGTAGTAGTATTGGTGACGAATGTGGGATTTGAGTCAGTCATGTATAAAGTCATTCTCTGACACTTATGCACATGTATGAGGTGTCATAAAAACAACAGACTTGAGGATAAAAAATTAAAAATCAAGCTTGGCAAACATTAATTTATAATAATAAATATAATAATCTTTATTTACAAAAACTGACAATACTTTATCACATTTTACAACATACAGAAGTATCTTTGGCTCCCACAACTTCAGGTTTATACATGTGACCTGGAATTCAGTGTTCCTCCATTAAAAAAAGTCATGACAATGTCAATAGATAATTAAAAATGTAGTGAAAAAGAACAGTTTTATTCAATAGAAATAATAAAAAAATTACAACATTGTGACATGCGCCAGACGAATGCCAAGCTCATGACTGCTACATATTCTTCCATATAAGCTATCTTCGATTAGTATTAAATTGTTTGAAGCCTAATAATTATCATTATCAATGCTATTAAGCGCGCGTTACCGTGGCCGACTTTGCAATCTCTAAATAAACTACGAACCCAAGTCGGCCGTAGCAAAGTGAATCTCCACAGACGGGAGTTTATGGACGACTCAGACCTCAAATGTATATGCGTCGTCTCTCCGCAGACAATGGCCCACCTTCCATCTTGCGCCGCATGTCACCTGCGCACTTAGGATCTTTTGACTGCGACAGCGAACGGAGTTTGCGTGGTTGAACTTTGGGGAATTTTCACAACTTTCTTCTTTGCCATCGAGACGCTAAGAAGATCAATGCTTTATCAGTCGCAAGCATCAAGGTATTCCCAAAGAAATTGAAACTTAGAACATGTTCCATTGTAACATTACAAACCATTGTGTGAACCACTCGGGCCCAATATAATTCCCAACAATGACCAACACCTGACTACACTATTGCTCAATCTCGAAACGAATAAAAGCATAAAAGTGTTCAACAACAATTTAAATAACTACACAAAGGAATCAATTTGAATAACTTTGTTAGCTCTGTATACTTTAGGTTTTATTATCTTTTACGAGCAGATAATACCTAAGTCTAGAGTACATAAGTGCCTATTTATTTTATTCAAGTATTTATGGCACGCCAGCTACCACTTATTTTTAATTAAGTTGCCGACTTGCCGGCTTTCAGTCGAGGTATCAACCTTGCTGAATGGATAATCTTTTCACCTCGGTGTGATCCGTTCGCGTAGCTGGTGCGATACGAGAGAATAGAATAATGCTCATTCAGTATTTATAAATACAATAAACTATGGGGTTAGTTCAACACATAAATACCCATAACACTCTTTGTTATCTATCCCATATGTTCCACCTGCCATGTTTCGTCTCTGCATCACTAAGGTTGACTGGTAGTAAATGCCTCATGCATTAAGTCCGCCTTTGTACAGTATATTTTACTTGTGCATAAAGTTTTAATAAGTAATAAATAAAAACATACATACTGGTCAAAATCATAACTCTCCTTTTTACTTCGCCGTTGTCGGGTGAAAAGAAAAGTCCTGACTCACTCTCCTACTGTCTCATCAACGACAAGCCCAAACCCTTGGAACTAGATCGACCATTTCACAAAGTGGTTCCCTGTGGTTCCCTGTATGAAGTATTGTCATGTCATCATCGCAAAGGCAGATTTTTAACTTTTTCACGGATTTGGCAAGTCTGTTCTGTCAGTGACTTCGTCCGACCCATATGGTCGGACGAAGTCACTGACAGAACAGACTTACTTACTAAAAAAATAAGACCCCAATATCTCGTTTTTCTGGTCAACATATTCAATGATTCAATATCTGGTAACTAAGTATTACGTTCGTCAAAGAATGAAATTAAAAAGCCATTCTTGGCATAAATCCTGTGCCGGAATTTTGCCTGGATTTGAAGAAAAGTCTGTTTGACGAGCCCAGAAAAGTACGGATCTGCAAGAATCTTCAAACCATTGCTAACAAAATGTTGCATGGAGAGTCCCGTTTCTCCCATTTTGCGAAAAAGGATTGGTTTCGGGATCCAGCGCCCTAATTGCGTAACACACTCAGTCACAATCCGAGAGTTTTGAAGGATATTGCTAATCCATTGCTTCAGGTTTTCAAAATTCATCTGCTGTCAAAATGGAACCCATTGCTATCAATTATCATTTTATGTGTGTTACGCAATTGCCCCGGTCTTTTCCTGGTGAGCCCTGGTAGAACCAAGAAATTATTTGGACCAGAAAATATTTTTAATTAAAAACGTAGCTACTTCCTGCCAAAATATTACAGAACAGATAAAATCCTCTTTTATCTGTTCTGTGCAAAATATGGTCGCGTGCGGAAGTTTTATTTATAAGATTCCTAAAAGCCAGACGAAAATATCATTCAAACTAGGTACTATAGATCACTCCGAAATATCAGATTATTACCTCAGACCAAATAAAAAACCAAGACACCGCGCTGCGAACAATACAGTGAAGCATGCCAAAACTACACCGCCGCTCTGTGCATACACGCTCACACGCACACATTTACAACCATTTACAATCAAGCTACACCACACACAGTGCACACATGTTTACGAAACAGACTTCACTTCACTGTTGATAGCGCTCGGTCTTGATTTTTTATTTGGTCTGAGATTATTACTAACAAAATATTTATTATATCTGAGTAGGTATGTCATAGTTACCGGTTTCAACGGCTACACGCCTTATTTAGAACTAGTTTTTCTACCACATTGTTAATGATTTAATTCTATTGTTTATACCTAGCCATAATACTTAATTATTGTTGTGCGGTCTATCTTAGAAATGGACGTTATTGCAGTCGTTCATGTCATCCTGCGGACGCCGTAAGTGGCGACGAAACGATCATTTTGTTTAAACTGGACAGCAGAATCTACCTAGGTCCTAAGTCCAATTACCAATACGTTGGATAGATATGTGGTAATATGTATACCAGTTGTAAAGGTCGCGTTATTTTTTTGCGCGTTCTTGGAAGTTTCGGTTTGTGTTTAGTTTATAGATAGGTAATTCTTGTTTCAAAAAATTGTTTCAAATTTTCTTAAATTTTTTTGCAATTTGCAGGTCATGGTCAGGTTGTATTTTGATCAAAATATGATTCGCGACCATAACATAAATGTATTTACAGAATTATAATCATTAATACTTACATAATAGGGATGACGCCTGGGTAAAAAAAAAAGAAATTCTAATCAGTCCGTCAGTCAGATAATAAAAAAATATTGTTGTGTGTTTTTTGCTTTATCATATTAATAAAAAAATACTTAGATAAAACGCATTTTAAGTCGGGGAGTGGGGTTCGTCACATGTAAGTATAAAATCTACATAAGTACTCGTGACGTTTTAGTCATCATTCCTATTATCTCGCTCTATTGAATTACTTTTTCATGAAATCATGACAGTTGAGACCAATCCTGAGAGATGTATTAATGATTGATTTGCAAATTGCAAAAAAAACGTAAGAAAATGTTACCTTCTCGTGCTACCTTTGCCGATCCACCATAATTAATATTTAACCATTAAAAAAGATTATTTTTAACACAATGCTCGCCGGTCAGATATTCTGACTTAAAGCAATCATCCACAAATACCATGTAAATATATCATCAGCTGATTGCTATTGGGACCTTAGTCTGTCGATATCGGACTTAGTGGATCTCGCTAGTTCTTTTCTTCTGGTAGCTTTTCCGCAGTCCTACACTAGGTGCGACTCGACAGCGTGACTAACAAAACAATTTCTAAGAAAACTTCACGCGGTATAACAATTACCGGTGCGGCATGCACGAGCCTTTATTAAACTTTCTTGCATCGTATCGATATCGATCGTGCAAGGACTCTATTTTTTTTTTTATCCGATTATGCGCTAAATCAAATACGCACTAGCCGTTTGACAGGATTTCCACCAATTAAGTACATTGAAACCAAAGCAGCGCGTGCGATCCTAACAAACGACGACCACAAAAACAGATGTGAATCTAATAAATTACGCATTCCAAAAAGCATCCAAACTGTTTAATAATAACATACTTATTTCAATGAACTGTGCACATGCGTGATAAAAAAACGTTCAAAACGATATTTTAAATAGCCGTCCTTGAAATATTTGGACAATCACTTGTAACCGCTCTGCGTATTAAATTGTAGTTATTTTAAAGACTGTGTTGCCACAATAAAATATTACGTGCTCCAAAAGTTATTTAGTTAGCTCAGTGTGCAAATAATTGCGGGAAATGAGTCATTATTTTGTTTAGGAACGATTTACTAACCTTTTACAGCTTATATTTATGTACAAATAGTTATAACACGGCTGAAATTACAACTATTGTTGTTGTTTTTAATATTGGTATCTACTGTTTCCGTAATACTTGAAGAGCCCGTGGATAAATACAGCCGCACGGATCGAAGGTTAAGCTACGCTTACCACGGTCGGCTCATGGATGGGTGACCATCGATTACATAACGAGACCCCTCGGTGATTGGAAAGCACGCTAAGCTGTTGGTCACGGCTGTCATTCGTAGATCTTGGACAGTCGTTACGGGTGGTCAGACAAAAGTTTTACCAAAGGGTAAGTATCGTATTACCCAGTAGCTTCATTCGTTTAGACTGGAAGGCGACCCCAAGATAGTTGGGAAAAGGCTAGGCAGACTGATTTTCCGGATTACTTAGCCATACAAATTCTGCGCTCAATCAATATCTTTTGTTAAATGACACCGTTTTGTAAGACTTGCCAGTCACTAAAAAGTATTTGTCTACAGCTCACGACAAAGTTACGTCGCGTTGCGTCGGTTGAAACTATGCACGTTAATGTCCAACACGTAGGTCACATTTTCGCCTGCATGTAAGCGCTAAAGAACGCTAGTAAAGGCCGCATCTGCGTCTATCGTTTTTTTTTTTTAAGCTATTGCATAGCTTCTATCGCGGGCCTTGAGCGTGGAGACCGAATCCAGAAATTCCGTAACGAAAATAACCTAACACCCCCATAGAGTGAAATTTTAAGATGCGCGCGCATCACTGTGACACAAATTGCATAAGTTGATAAAAAATGCTATGCAATAGCTTTACCGCGGCAGTCTCCGAGTGCCACACGTCTTTTTTTTTGGGTGGGAATTCATCAAATGACTCCTCCCGCTCTGGGCGGAGCGAGAGGGAGTGTCAGAGTTTTAATGACTAAAACCCACCCATGTTCCTTCCGTTGCCTGTGTGCTGGGGCCGCGATGCGCAGGATCTGCGTCTATCGTGACAAAGCAATGCGTGCCGAAGCTTCGTATGTTTTGCTCGCTAAAAAGTTATCGTGCTTATGCGGTGGCCACATCAGCGGCTTCGCTACGTTTATTATATAGCGTCACAAGTGCGATAAGTGCTACGCAGCCCGAACTATCGCGACGATAACCGATAATGATTGTTCACATCTGCGTGTATCGTATTACTGTTCGAAGCTTCGTCACGATATACGCAGATGCAGCCGCAACTTTAGGTAAAAGGGGAAATTTCTGCACCTCCAAACCGAGTCTTAAATTTTCACTTCTTCGGCGGATATCGACGCGAAAACTGATACCATGGATTCAGTACATGATTTTGAATACCCTGGGTTGAAAATTTTCGCTGGTTATAAAAAAAAATACTGTTTTATAAGTGCAATAACTACGCGGTCAAAATGTATGGAACAGCAGATGTTTTTTAAATAACCGACGAAAAATCTTAAAGCCAGGGGTGTTCAATATCATGTACTGAATCCATGGTACAAGTTCTCGCGTCGATGTTCCTGCCACCCTGTATTTTCTCCTTTAAACGAAAGAAACATGGTACAACAACATAAACAATGCCCGACTATCATCGTAATTAATTATCGATCAACATCGACGCGTTATCTTTCCGCTAATTTAGCATACGTGATTGAATAAGAACCTGGTTGCAGGGCGTGTTATCAATTGATACTGACTTGTTATCGCTGTATGGATCCGGCAAAGTCAGATTGGAAATCATTTAATCTTGGCAGTTTCTGATAGGGATACAGAGAAGCTGAATTGAGCAATGGAAAAGCTGCTACTAAACGAGTACACAGCCCGTATTGTACAGTAAATTTTAACTAATGAAAGGCGTTCCCTTTAACCAACCAATCGTTGAAAAAGAAAATTTAAAACTCATATTAAAAGTACACTTAGTAAACAAGCATTTGCAAATTAGAGGATTATATCCAAGATAAGAATGCTTGGAAACATGCTGGTCCTGCTCCATAGGATAATCCAGAATCTAGACAAAATCCAACTGGTTGCTAATTTAAGTTGTATAATTTATTTTATTTTATATTATGACATTAATTTTACTAACGTCTACTTTTACAATGTTTGTAAATAAATATGTGAGAACCATGTATCTATCACATAAGTAATTAATTTATCTGCCGTTGCTTCATTTGTAATTCTTTTTACCTATTGTATAATTGTAAAAAGTGTAATAATGTACCAAGATATACAAAATATTGCAAAACATTTTAAAGGAGTAACGGTGGAGTTTCTTGCCCATTCTTCTCCATACGAAAACTACCTTTTGGAAGGGGCGACTAGAATCAATTCAATTTTTGTAATTTTTGACGTTCAAAAGTGCCTTGAAAAAAAAAATTGACTTTGACTTTGAACCCGCAATAAAATTACGTCCATACAGAATAGAATAGAAATAGAATACAGAATAGAAATAGAATACTTTACCACGCACCTTGTTGTGGACTTTTGACTAGTAACAGGTACTGAAAGTATATCAAACAGTTGCCAAGATACTTGTAAAGTCTAAAAGCTCATAGCCTGTTTCCACAAGATAACTTGCTAAGCTGCAGGTACGGCACCATCTATCTATAGCCCTGGTATAATACTAAACTATTCTATACCACTCACATCTCGACGATACACGTGGGAATTAAAAGGAGAACTTTTAGATAACTATTAACTAGTATTACTCCTAAGAGTACTATGATCGAAAATGGCTTGGCTAACTGTGGCTGAATAAAATAATACGTATAGCAGTTATAGCTCATCATCTGTCGAGCCTTTTCCCAACTATGTTAGGGTCGGCTTCCTAATAACAGCATTTTACATGGAGCGACTGCCTGTCTGACCACCACAGCAGTTCCAGGGTAATACGATACCCCTTGGTAAGACTGGTTGTCTGACTTTCGGGCTTCTGACGACCCGTAACGACAGTCAAAGATCCACGAATGACAGCCAAGGATAACGAGTCACGGAGAGGTCTCGGAATGTAAAGATGGTCCCCGCGTAAGCGTAGGTTAATATGATCGACAAACCCATGCGGCTGTAATTACGTAGTCACGACCCCTGAATAAAAATAGCTATACTGCCCTACTAAGCCGAAAGGCGCTATCTCAGAGATAGCGCCTTTCGGCTTAGTAGGTAATTGTTGTTGATTTTTGACTGGTAACAGGTACTGAAAGTATATCAAACAGTTGCTATAAGTCTAAAAGCTCATAGCCTGTTTCCACAAGATAACTTCTTGGTAAGCTGTAGGCACACGTACGACACCATCTATCTATAATCCTGGGATAATACTAACTAGCGCTATCTCTGAGATACGCCCTTTTAGTTTTTTTTTTATATCATTCAATAGCTATAACAATTTAACCAAATACCGCTATCTAACTTAAAACTTAAAAAAGCCACTCAGAAGTTTTTTATATCAATATTTTTCCTTAAATTACAATTTACAAAAAGTAATTTTTCTTAAAACTTACTCCGATTGAGATAGCGCCTTTCGGCTTAACAGGGCACTATAATAGAAATAGAATACTAACAGCTCTATTCTTATGATCGGTTCAATGGCAACGGCAATAGGCTCGCCCCTTATTACGTGGGACTAATGCTTGTTTTCACCGACAACTAATTGACACCTACGTGAATCCCTAAATAAAAGTGCGCAGTTAGATTTTCAACTCTCAGCGCTAAGCCTAGCGTTGAAAATACAACAGTGCACTTTTAACTAGGGTTTCATTTAGATGTCAGTGTTGGTGAAAATGGACATTAAACTGTCAAACAGAACTGATGAAATGTAGGAGTACACAAGCCTCATTCGGGGAACAATATCGACTTTTCAAAACTTTGCACTCCAAAAAGTGGCGCTCCCGAAAATATTGATATTGATGACCTGTCGCAAGAGACAATAGATGATTGTCGTTTTCGTTTTATCTCAATTGTTATTAGAGTCGGCTGTCTTTACTCCTAACGGAATCTCGAAGTTACTTTTATCGACACTCACGAAAAGAAAGATTGTGTTTTTTGTGAAGAACTTCTCAGCTATAAAATCTTAGAAATTCAACATCGTTCTATGATGATACCCAAGGCATGCACCTCTGAGTTTTCGGATTCATGGGCGTATTATTATAATTATTACTTGCTTCGAAAACGGTGAAGGTAAACATCGCGAGGAAACCGGCATGCCCGAGAGATATTTCTGGACGGCATGTGAAGCCAAGTCAGAGGCCCATGGGCGGCTTTAACCCTTTTTAAGGTAGAGGCAGTATACGTGCCACCAACAATTTATTTTATTGATGTCTGTATTTTTGGCAGTACTGTTTATTTTCAGTGATGGTAAAACTGATATTTTTTTACGTCAGTGACAAGTGTGGCATTGACAGAAAAAAATAATCTTTATTAAATGTTTCCTAACAAAATTTCATTTTCCTACTATTTTCGGTTTTCTCTGCCATAAAATCATAAAGGGTTAAAACTTTGACACCAGGTTAGTAGTCACCAACCACATGAAAAGAAGATCGTCCTATGATCCTTTTCCCTAGAAAAATAAAAAGAAAGAAAGAAAATACATTTATTTAGCACAGATTTAAAAAGTACACAATTAAACAGCAGATAAACTATAAAAATCAAATAAAACGTGTAAAGTGCGATGTAAGAAATTAGCAGGGGAGTGTGCCTCACGGCACGGCTAAGCATATGCTGAGACGCAGGTGACGCAGGACCACGCAGCGCAGGGCAGAGCAGATTCATAATGCATGAACGTACTATCTAATTATGTTAGGACCGGCTTCCACTTTAATCTATAGCGGTTTGATAACTGAATTTTATACAGAGCGACTGCCATCTTATCTCCACAATTCAATTACTTGTAGGTACTACCGATCATGGTCTAATAAAACAAGTTCTGGCGTTCCGGGACCAACACAAGCTTTTTTTTTTTTTTTTGAGTGGGAAATCATCAAATGACTCCTCCCGCTCTGGGCAGAGCGAGAGGGAGTGTCAGACTTTTACTGACTAAAACCCACCCGTGTTCCTTCCGTTGCCTATGTGCTGGGGCCGCGATATCCCTTACAGACAAACCCGCGACCCCAGCAGGCATTGGTCCTTCCGGACCCCGTCAGTTGTTGCTGACATCCCTTGAGGCGCGCGTGGAACACAACGCGCCGTCGACCCGGGCCTGGTCCTTATCGGACGGCGAGCTGCCCATCGCTCACCGTCCGCAGGCCCGCGCCTGCGGTGACCGGAAGTCAGCTTGTGACTCCCGACGCCCGGGGCGTCTCCTGCGGCGACTAGGGGCGCGAGGGCGAGCCTGAATCTCCCTCGCGCGCTCCGCCTCCTCCTTCGCGAGCATAACTGCTTCGCAGAAGGAGGTGACGGCCTCCCATGCACTCTCGCTCCGGACCATGGCCTGAACCAGGGCCGGACGCGAGAGATCGTAGCCGCCGATCGCCTCCGTGAGGACACGGCGGTGCTCCGCCCAAGCAGGGCAGACCTCAACCGTATGCTCCACCGTGTCCTCCGGGCGATCCACACAATGGTGACACCCGGGCGTTTCCTCCCGCTTGATCCTGAACAGGAACCTCCCGAAACAACCGTGTCCGGTGAGGACCTGCGTCAGGCGGAAGGTGAGGACGCCGTGGCGCCTCTCTAGCCACTCCTCAAAGAGGGGACTTACCGCCGCAATTGTGGCGTGCCCAGGACCAACACATGCTTACGTCACTATCCAGTTGCCACTCTATTGCAACAAAACACGATTAAGGAAAGATTTTCAGAAACCAAAGCTTTTAAATTGTCGTTTCGTGTGTCTACTCAAACGAAACAATTCAATTTAAACATAAACCAACGTAATTGTTAATTAAAACCTCATTGTTTTATCGGATTCGCACAGGTAATAAAGGTGGTTGGGGAGTTATACAAACTTCTGGTAACACAGATGTGATGACGTAGACTTGTGTTGCCCACGTGACCACTGTGTTTCGGAATGCCATACCTGGCGAAGTATATTATTATACCATGCTACCGATGTCCTGAAGTTATGCCGTTGTCAGACACGAAACTTTGTCCAAAATCCACGCAAATATTTTCTCGTACAAACCCGAGTAGTGGATTACGGCCCACTCCCATTCTCATAGAGCTAATAATTCAATGATTATATGGCTCGTAACTACATAATAACATGCCGCACGGATCCATCGAAAGTTAAGCTACGCTTGCCGCGGTCGGTTCGTGGATGGGCGACCATTCATTACATATCGAGACCCGGAAAGCGCTGTTGATCCCGGCTGTCATTCGTAGATCTTTGACAGACCTTGCGGGTAGCCCAAAAGTCTGACAACAAGTGGTATAGGGTTACCGAGTTACTGGGTAGTGGAGGTCAGATAGCAATCGCTCCATGTACAATACTGGTATTCAGCTGCATCCGGTAAGACTGGAAGCCGACCCCAACATCGTTGGGAAAAGGTTAGGCAGATTGATTAATATGTCTGTATATTTTCGTACTTTTCGTTCTAGTGTTGGTGACTGACGTCATTAGCTCTAGCACTCTGGTCATTCTATTATTCAAGACCAGCACTAACATTAGGTGCATGCAACATTTCATCGTTTACCTTCACTGGGGTAATATACCAGTTTCCTCACAGTTTTCCTCGACAGACGTATATTTCATTCATTGTATTTTCCTCTCATCTGTAACATAGGGAAGATTGTATGTGTGTGACCGTGTGATTGTGGGGTTCCCTATGTGTTAGGAAGGTTACAGCTCGGATTATGTCGCAAAACCTGAAAGCCGTATCCCAAAAGCAGCTGTAAGTTGTACAAGATACCAGAAGACCAATTCCCGTACTTAAATAGCACGCATAGCACATGTTGAGTACTATGTACCGACCATAAAGCTACCATTTAGGTACTGGGTATGTCTTTCATTGACTTGAATGTGCCTTGGCGGCTGAGAGTATGTCATGCTCACTCTAATGTCTCGCTGACGGTGGCGCGTGTGTTGGATCATTTAGCTCCCTTCAAAATGGTTGAGCTGAATGGTGCTAATCCATGCGTCATGTTCGTGAACGGGCGCCGTCAGTAGGGACTGGTCATCTCTTAGCTACCACGGCTTATTTTAATTTAATTTAATTTTTGAATTTTTATTTTTGCTACGGACGCTTTTAACGTTTTGCATCGTTCTCACATGTATAACTTCAACATGAATGATGTAACCATATTATGATTTAAAAGAGTGTCCGTGGAGTTTCTTGCCCGTTCTTCTCCATAGGTACCTACTACGCTTTGGAATGGGCATCTAGCTTCATCTTTCTGACTGACGGACCCCTTGACAATTCAAAAGTGCCTGTAATTGGTTTATTTGAAATAAATGCTTTGAGTTTTTTTTTTTTGAGTTTTTTTTTAAATCGTTCAAAATCCATTCTTAATTCCATCTCAGTGACATTCAATGTCAAGAACTTTATTTTTAAGCGACTTCAAAAAGGACGAGTTTCTCAATTCGACAGCTTGTTTTTTTTTTTAATGTTGGTTTCACGATTACTCTGCCAATTATGAATTAATTTTGATGATTATTATTTTGTTTGATATGTCATACTTCAGAGGTGATTCTTTATAAATTTTATTAGCTTTGCTTGGGTAGTTTTTGAGTTAGCTTCAATAATACGTATTTTTTCCACTTAGTCTATTATAATTTAGTTTATTTTATGATAGTTTTTGTTGTATAATGGAAAATGTTTGCTGTCGAGTGACTATGAAATTCAGTAAACTTAAACTTACATACCTTTTGGGATCCTCCCCAAGGCTCTATTCTTTGATTCATTAGTAAGTATGTAAAGAATGGAAACGTTTCTCTAGAGTCTGAGGATTGTTACTACAATTATTATTTAGTGCCCAAGTTTTCTCGCCATTGAATACTGCCATTACTTTCCGCTTCTAAAGGCGGGTTCCCACGGTGCGCGATATTGCGCACGCACGCGCACCAGCCCACACGGCGCACGACCACGCACCGCGCACCGAGGTCTTCCCACGGTGCGCTATATTGCGCACGCACGCGCACCAGCCCGAATGGCGCACGACCACGCACGACATCTTTCCACGGTTTCGATATTGCGGACGCACGCGCATCAGCCCACACGGCCGACGACCACGGACAGCTACACATCCCACACCTAGCCTGATGAAAATTCTAAACGATGTTTTTTTTAATCTTAAGATTTAAAAAATCGCAAGCATAAATTGTTAATCATAATGATACAGTGAATTATAAAGTTTTTTTTGCAGTTGCGGAAAATCGCCCTTATTGCAATAAAATACCATAAAAATCGGGGTTTTTTTATTTGTTGATAAAATACAGTACATATACAACCTTAGTTTTTGCTTATCTCTTTAGGGGTCATTGTACTCATCATTATGAACAACTTTCACTATGGGAGCAACGCTGAAATCTCGAAAAAAAAAACAGTTTTTCCCTACATTTCGACGAACTATGCGAACATAAATGTAGGGAACAGTTTATTATTTTTTGCGATTTCTGCGGTGGGCCCATAGTGAAAGTTGTTCATAATGATGAGTACAATGACCCCTTAAGTGGTTTAGGGTAAACAAAAACTAAGCTTGTATAAAAATAATAATATTATGTGATAATATAGTGATACATATACAGAAGTTTCAAATTCCTAACTTATTTAGTTGTTGCGATAGAACTCGTACAAAAATGGTCTAAAACTGACAACTATAGCGGCTTCTTTTTCATAATTTTTGAAGAAAAAAATTACTTATATTTATATTCTTCTTCTTTTCGTGTGGTTAGTGACTAACCTGGTGTCAGAGTTTTAAAGCCGCCCATGGGCCTCTGATTTGGCTTCACATGCCGTTGAGAAATATCTCTCAGGCATGCCGGTTTCCTCACGATGTTTTCCTTCACCGTTTTCGAAGCAAGTGATAATTATACAATACGCACATGAATCCGAAAAGTCAGAGGTGCGTGCCTTGGGCTCGAACTCGAGACTTATGACTTCGCAGTCCGACGGTCACACCACTAGGCTATCACTGCTCTATTCTATTAAATTATATTTATATTTGTACTCTATTCGATGATTTCTAGACAATAACACCTCACATTCCAGGGCATGATTAAAAAAAAAATATCGAATGTTTGTTGAATGGCCCTTTCATTTCGGTTCCGTACCTCAACAGTAAAAAACGGAACCCATAAAGGATCACTTCGTTGTCCGTCCGTCCGTTTGTCAAGACCCTTCTTCTCACGAACGCATGGAAGTATTAATTAAGTTGAAATCTATATCAAATACGCAGATCTACCATGGAGCTCTAAAAAAAAATCAAGCTTCTTTTTTACTCTACGCAATAAAAAAATACGGCCACTTATGCGACATATTTTGATACTCCAAATAAATCAAAACCTATAGGGTACTTCCCGTTGACCTAGAATCATGAAATTTGATTTGAGCTCAACAAATAAAAAAGTCCGAAAAGTGTTAATTTGTAGTATATCACTTTTGTTTTTCGATTACAAACTTACATTTGCAGTTGGAGAATTGGTCGTGGCGTAGGTATATCGATGTATGGAGAACATGTTTTTCAACTACAAGTTTGTTTTTTAGATAAATTAAACCCAACTACTGAACCCTTCATTGTTAGTGGTCCGACACGCACTTGGCCGGTTTTATTATTTGCTGTTATAACGGGAATAGAAATACACAATCTGTCAGAATTTCAACTGTCTAACTATTATGGTTCATAAGATACAGCCCGCTGACAGAGAGATGGATGGACGGACAGCGGAGTCTTAGTAATAGGGTTCCGTACTTCCGTTTGGCAACCTTCGGGTATGAAACCCTAAAAAGCATGTGACGAGAGAGCTGTCAAAGGCGTCTGGTTAACCGACTAAACGTAATACCTGTCACTTCAGTTGTCATGCCACATCACAGTTGTACTTTTCAACAACGTTAACGTTGAGGTTTTTTTATAGAATCAGTATTTTTGGGCTCTTTACAATAGACAGTATATTTTTATTATACCTAAACCTAACAAAAAAAATAATGCTCAAGCAGTTACATCTACGCTACGATGAGTAGTTTATGAATGAATGATAAAGTTTAACATACATTAAAAACCGGCCAAGTGCGTGTCGGAGCACGCACAATGAAGGGTTCCGTAGTTGGGTTGAATTTATTCCAAGAACAAACTTAACATTGTAGTTGAAAAACTATAGGTAGGTACCTGCGTTGCACGCAGCGACATGCATGTCATTTCGTCAAAACAACCGAAAAAGTAATAAGTACTAAGTACTGTTTGTTTTTATTATGACTTTACGAAACAACAATCAAAATTAAACAATGCATTTCCTTTTGATAATGTTCCAAAGTATTTTCTACTTTAACATACTAACAATAAAGGCGTATGTCGTATGATAAGTGTACAATGACGTATTGAGCCGGAGAGCTATTCGGACAGCCGAATGATTCTCCGGCACAATACGTCATACGACTTAAAACGAAATTTTGGAACAACCTCATTGACTAAATTCTAGTAACTTTAAAGGGTATGTAAATAAAATAATGATTAATTGAATACAAAAGTTTATTAATTCATAAAGACTGGCCAAGTGCGTGTCGGACCACGCACAATGAAGGGTTCCGTAGATGGAATGAATGTATCCCAAGAACAAATATATCATTGTAGTTGAAAAACATGTTCTCCAATACGGAATATATGGGAGATCATGTTTTTCAAACTGCAAATTTAAGTTGGTTGATTATTACTCGTTAACCTGTACAGCTTACGTAGCTCTAATAGTTTTCCTTTTAATTTCGTTATATAATATACTACTGCTGTGATTTTTTTCACAAATCCAAGTACAACCATTGAGCTGACAGGGGGGAAGGACACTTGACTCTAACAAAAAAAAAAACAGTTAAAAGCTTAATAATTCGAAGCGGATCCCTGAATCCAAAAATGGTTTTCACAAACTCGCAATATTTTTGAACGACCTTTCTAACGATACCCCACAACATGGGGCAAATGAGAAAAAAAAAATCATCCCAACTTTACGTGTAGGGAACCCCACCCCCTAAAAAAACGAAAAACGAAACGAACCCCCACGGAAAACGTCACCCTAAAAAATGTTTTTTCTTGATTTTATTTTACCACTTTGTCGGCATAATTAATATGTATACATATGCCAAATTACAGTTTTCTAGTACTAACCGTCTCTGAGCTAAGCCGCGGACAGACAGACAGACAGACAGACGGACATGGCGAAACTATAAGTGTTCCTTGTTTACCACGGAACCTTAATAAAAAAGGAAATAATGGTAAAAATCAAAAAAATAATACGTAATTTGGTTAAGTTTATTGTATTTTTAAACATGTCATCATCATCATCAGTCGTCTATAAAAGCCCTTTTTACGATTTGTACCTTTAGTTAATTACCTAAACTAATGGAATATACTCGTAGTTTGTTTACATTATTAAATGTGAGGGGCGCACACGCTCTGGGCGACAACGCTGTGCGTCGGTCGCCGCGCCTTTGAGCTGTGTATATGCAACGTTGCCAGCCCGCTGCCGCACCAATGCCGCGCCGCTGCCGCACCGGTGCAGTGCCGCTGCCACACCGGTGCCGTGCCGCTACTGCGCCGCACCGCCGCCGCAGATTATATAGTGATATGTCAAAATCAAGCGGAGACGGCGCGGCGACGCGCGACGGTGTAAGAAAAGAAAGAAAACGTTTATTTGGACACAGTTCGTGAAACACAAAATACAAACTAACTAAAATTGACAGTAATCTTTTGACAATAAGTGTGTGCCTCACGGCTGCGCCAAAAAGGTTCATTTCAGCATTAATGCCAGACAAATGCTGTCTGACGCTGGTTTTGGTGCGGCGATGCGGTAGCAGCGCTTCACCGTTCAGTCTACATGGTTACGCGAAGCGGTATCGGCGCGGCTGCAGTGCCTTCTACATGAGCCCTTAAGCATTGATCAAGCCCCGTGCAGACTGGCGCGACGCGACGCTAACAAAACAATTTCTAAGCAAAGTTTACGGTGGAACAATAATTATCGGAGTCACGTCGCACCGTCACGTCGCACCAGTCTGCCCAAGGCTTTATGTTTTATTTTACTTAATCCCCCAATCCTTATTTTGATAAATGTAAAAAAAAAAATTGTTACTGGCAAATTTGTTTTACAAACAAATTATAATGTGATAATTTATGGTTATTTTATGGCGTATGGATAATGTAATGGTTGAATTAAAATAAATATCTAAAATACCTCAGAACTCTTCGTTGTTTTTGGTTATAAACATCGTCCAAAAAAGTAGACATTAAGTTATAAAAGAACCATTCAGGTTCGTCAGCACCATAGAAATATAAATACTTCTTTCTTATATTTATGGTCAGCACACTTAGCTCAGAGATAGTTAGTACTAGAAAGCTGTAATTTGGTATGGGTATACATATTAATAACGCCGACAAAGTGGTAAAATAAAATAAACAACTATATTTTTTTTTAGGGTAGGTACAATCTCCTACTTACTCTCACTCTACTACTAAACTACTCTTACTCTACTCAATCTCTTACTCCAACACATAAAGTGGGGATGTTTTTTTTTTCTCGCCTATCCTTTAGTGTGGGGTATCGTTGGAAAGGTCGTTCAAAAATATTGCGAGTGTATGAAAAAAATTTTTCGATTTAGGAATCTTTTTGCGAAATATTAAGCTAATTTTTGTTAGAGTCAAGTATAGACCCCCGCCCCTCCCTGCCAGCTAAATGATTGTACTTAGATTTGTGAAAAAAATCACAGCAGTAGTATTTATTACGAATTTAAAAGGAAAACTATCACAGCTAGATAGGCTTTACAGGTTACCGAGTAATACTGGACCAACTTAAATTTGCAGTTTGAAAAACATGATCTCCTATACATTCCGTATGGGAGAACATGTTTTTCAACTACAATGATATATTTGTTCTTGGTATAAATTCATTCCAACTACGGAAACCTTCATTGTGCGTGGTCCGACACGCACTTGGCCAGTTTTTATGAATTAATAAACTTTTGTATTCAATTAATCATTGTTTTATTTACATACCCTTTAAAGTTACTAGAATTTTGTCAATGAGGTTGTTCCAAAATTTTGTTTTAAGTCGTATGACGTATTGTGCCGGAGAGTTATTCGGCTGTCCGAATAGCTCTCCGACTCAATACGTGATTGTAAACTTATCATACGACATACGCCTTTATTGTTAGTAGGTTAAAGTAGAAAATACTTTTGCACATTATCAAAAGGAAATGCATTGTTTAATTTTGATTGTTGTTTCGTAAAGTCATAATAAAAACAAACAGTACTTAGTACTTATTACTTTTTCGGTTGTTTTGACGAAATGACATGCATGTCGCTGCGTGCAATGTAGGTTCAGAATTTTCATATCTAGAGCTATTAAGCGAGCGGAGCCGTCTCCTTCGACGCACATGCGGCGTTAGTCAAATGAGTTAACAGTCGGCGTCTGATTGACTGCCGACTGAAAGCCGATTCCTATAATTTACGGACCGTTATTTATTTAAAATTAAGACTTTTTTGTTTCTTTACCAATAATGAAGCAAAGACCATATCTTTGCATAGTAGACCCTCCCATATGGAAGTAGCTATCACAGGTAAAATTAGTAGATATGCGTCAGATATATCAAAACGTATCTAAAATCCGATTTCAGTCACAAATCGTATCGTATCGATAATCCGAACTAGACAAACCGATTTCACAAAACCACAGCAAGAGTAGATTTGCGTAAGCAAGTATTTGTTTATGTTTGGATAGTTTTGATCGATGCATTTACAATCGAATTATACTCGTAATATTACTAGAGACGATCGAAACTGCGAGCCGGAAGCGCCAGAGCCGCTCCAGAATTCGATTTCTAAAAACGGATGATAAAAACGATTTCACTATCTGAAATCGAATATTTAACCGTTTGCATAGAAATCCAAAAACGCCCATGTTTAAAAATTTGCTTACAAATCTATTTAAGTACTTATACGCCAAGTTGAGCAATATAAAAGCTACCATTGGTAAGCTAAACGATTTATTTTCGTTTATAGGAACCGAGCATACGTCGGGCACCTTTGAAGTTACCGACTCTCCGCGGATCGGGCGCACCGCCACGCACGCGTCTGCGCTACCACGCACGCTACCATTCCCATGGTGCGTGTCCGTGCGGGCTTATCCGCGGCGAGTCGGTAACTTCAAAGGGAATGTACCCAAACTCGGACGCACCGCCACGCACGCGTCTGCGCTACCACGCACGTTACTCTTCCCACGGTGCGTCGTGCGGGCTGGTGCGCGTGCGTGCGCGATATTGCGCACCGTCGGTTCCAGGCTTAAGAAAAGATGAACTCCGTATTGTGCTCCAGAAACGGTTTGTGGATAAACGAAACGCATCAGTGAATAGCTACAGTGTATCTCCCGAAAAGTGTCGCAACCTTGACCCAAATATCCGTCGCTCTATATGTTCAGACACGTCGGCTATCAGGCAAAAGCACAAAGCAAAGAGACTCGATAAGAATGTTCTTTTCATAGTTAGGCTTTGAATTAGAAAAGAGGTTTTTATAAAATTGCGCGACTAACGCATTAGAGAGAGCGATTTTGCAATCGAAAAATTTGTTTTGCGTCTTTTCTGCAACTGTTTTATTGTTTCACTCTTGCTATTACACAGAATCTACTTAATTTATATACCATTGTATAGATCATTTAATGGAAAATAATTCTATACTTTTTAAAAATTTATTGAAACGAATCGAAAAATCATCAATATAGGTATGATTTTTTCCCATCAATCAAGTATGAAACCTAAAATCATTGTAGCTTAAGAAAAATCAATTAATTGAGTCAATTTTTACACCGAATGAATGTCGTTGGATCTCCATAACCGAATGATTTAGCTAAGCCAAAATTTTGAAGTTAAATTAACAGACGAGCTTTTGACTTCCAAGACAAAGTTTCCAATATTTCCATGAAACTAACTACCAAGAGTGTTTATAAGGCTTCGCTTACAATTTCGCTCCTTCAAAGCCTTAAAGCAATCTAAAATGCCAATAAAAAAACAAAAGTATAAAAAATGCTGGTATTTATATCTCGACCTTGATTCGCACCTTAGATTTGACCCACTATACCCATCCACACAGGTTTCGCTCGCAAACATAACGCCAGACGATGATGTCACTATCATGACATAATTGCACGGCTCACATCGCGTGAATCAAATGTTTAATGAACTAAGTTGATAGAACAGTACAATGGGTAAAGTGTTTCTGTGAGACGGGGGAAGGTAATAATGGCAGTGATAAAACATTGATGTTGAAACTCTTCCAAATATGTCTCGTATTAAATAGCGCGATTGAAAACTGGTACTCCCATTTCTATTAGCACTGTAATTTGGAAATATGGTATAAGCCAATAATTTTTAAATGAGTAACCGTGGAGTTTCTACCGGCCTCCATAGGAAACGACCAATTGGAACTCCTGACGATTCATAAGTGTCCATGTAGGTTTATGTGAAATATAATATTTTGATTTTGAAACTTATCGCTCATTGATTCATAGGTTTATTCGAGAGCAGAGGCTTGTTTCATTTGTGTATTGCTTCAGTTCATTATTATTAGTAGTTTCTTAATGGATGAAACTAAATGGTCTTTATATCTATATATCCAGATCACTAGTAAAAAGGTTACTCCCAGGCAAGCATAGACCATCGCCGAAATACTGTGTTATCGTTTCTCATCTGATGATATTGTGGTCCTCAAATGCAAGCCTTATTCATATGTATGTGTCTAGTAAAATAATATGATTTGATATATAAGTGGAGCTATTATTTGGATCGGCTTGCGTTCTATATGTATCTACTTCCAGTCTAACCAAACGACAATTTAGTTCCCTCGTCTATCCGCTTCCTACACGCTCCCCTCCGGCGAAGTTCCGAACTGTATTCGATTCTCATCGACATCCGAACTGTTTTGACGCAATCGATGAAGCAATGAACTAAATATTTGTCTCTCAAAAATATATTAAGAGATAGCCAAGGATTGCGAGGTATTACGAGTAATATGATAACTTTCCGACAGCCAGACTTGAAGCATCTCCCGAAAAATTATACTGACCGATATAAACTGGGAAACGGCGGAATCTTAGCTTTGAATAAACCCAATCTATTGTTTTAAAACTAAAGTTCTAAGAAAGACTAACATTTGAATGTTTACACATCAGAATCTATAAATTATTTTATCAGCACATGCGTCAGTATCCCAACAATACGTTCACTACGTAATTCTTTGTAAATCCATTGTATTTTTGGATTGTATGATAAAATACTTAGCGAAATTTCATGAAACTTTAGAAGTCAAACCGATAGTGGGTGTAAAGCTACTGTAGCATTATGCTAATGCACTGTGAACTTTGACTTATAATGGAAGCTGCCTCCTTAAACAATTCTCTCCTTACCTTGGAATACTAAATGAAACTTCGTTTAATATCGCTTCGAAATGTTTTTATAGCTTCTCGGCTTTTGCAAGATCCTGTTCTAAAAACACTTCGACTTCTCTTGCATCAGATACCGTACTTTACATCAATGTTGCATCCTCATCATTATTATCATCCATAGCCCGAGTTCATTCACTTTTGTTCCCGGATACCGCGACTTCTCGAGCACCATTTCCCGGGAATTCCCGAGAAGTCGGCAATTTGACTAACCTCAATAAAAATGTATGTAAAAGGTTTTAAAATAAAATACACATTTTCGTAATCAACAATACGTTCATTTTAATCAGTATTCGTCAAATAACAAAAAAATATGCCTTCTTAATTTCCTTTATAATCACAGAGTTTTAACCGAGATTTTAGATGGCTGAACCGGAAGAAGATGGAGTTGGTTCTTCTGCTGCTTGTGTCTTTACCGAAATCTTGTGTACAAGCTCTAGGTGTTTTATTAGTCCGCTTGTATTTGAGCCTTATATAGAGAGCTGTTTCGGGCATTTCAGGCATTGTGCTGTCAACTAATCTTTATTCTTCGAAAAATACTTCTACACTTTCGACTTCTCCATACTAGTACCTTTAAAAAATACAACATGTTGTTTACGATACCAGATAAAAATAGTAATAAAAATAACATGCGCGGAACGCTGATTCATTCCTAGGTAAAATACGTACCTATTGTTTGTTAAGTTAAAAGAGTCATAAAAGTGAGAGTTTGTTTAATAAAATGTTTGCGCATTGGATCTAATATGAATTTGTATTAAAAGATATGATTAAAATAAACACCGCTTTAGGTATTAACGAAAAACAAACTGCACTAGTAAACATGAAAATAAAACATCTAAAATAAGATGGTTCTGCGAGTGCACAACTTCTAGGGATATTCATATTTATTTGCTACTTATTCCATATATAAGTTATGTAATCAAGAAATATAATATTAGGTACTTTAAGTTTATTGAGAAGGCTGATATTTGGAACACAAGTCTCCGGCGACTCTAGATAGGCGCACCGACACAAGCTACGCCGGCAAATGTTTGCGAGTGACTGATTGAACTAAACAAACAGAGAGATCACAGGGTGGGGCGGGCGGGAGATGGGTGCCTTATTGGGTAGTAAAATGGGAGAGGAGATAGAGGATATAATTTTTGTTATAAGTAACACAGGAATTAACATCAAATTGCAATTCTTTTTAATTTCTCGACTTCCCGGGTACTCAACCTTTTTTTTCCCGTCTCGACTAAGGCCAAATTTCCCGGGAATTCCCGCTTCGAGACTTCTCGATGAGAAACCCTAATTACAATACTGCCTCCCTGACTGACGAGCATTCGCCATTAATGTAACATTTCAGACATTGCGAACTGCAATGCTCGGTCCTCCTCTCTCACTGATGTACTGCTCGAATAGTACCATTACAGGTTGCGCACTGTAATGCTCGGTTCTCCTCCCTCACTCATGTAATGCTTGACTCTGAACGTTTCATTACAAGCGAATGCTCCCGGTGAGGGAGCACGTTTACGAAGTCATTCACTTATTTTGAAGTCAATTACTTCCATACTCTATTGCGTGCCATTCTTGGCATGGGTGCCGTAGGTTCACAGACCTTAGGCTACTTGACATGACCTCTACATCACTAGTCTACATCTTGTTAGGCTATTGGCTTAGGTATTGTATCTTGATTGTTATGGAGATTATTTTTCACGAATTTGTATATTTTGTTTAATTGGAATTCAGGCTCATTTCAAGTCTGGAAGCTAACCGTAACCTTCTAGAAGGTTAATAATTTTACAAGCAGTTGCCAGTGCTTTCCACGGAAGATTTCGAAGCTACTCTGCGTGTGATGTGGATAGTTGCCGGTGGGCCTTAGGTCTGCCTATCACATATCCCACGTATTTAATCTCTGCCCAGATTTCTCCTCAAGACAATAACGTAATAGAAAATATTCCCCCTTAAGATTTTGTCAAAGTAATCAGCGTATTTTCTCAAGATAAGAGATGAGTAATCCATGCGTCCACCAGATAATGGTAGATAATTCTTATGTTTTCCTTGATATCCTTGGATAATACCGATAAAACTGATACCGTTTTTATTTTATAGATTAAACCTCAGTACAATGCAGGTACAGCACTAGTGATACTGCGTTGTTTCGAAATAATCTATAGGAAAATAATAAAATTAAATGTGTTTATTAGATCAATTATAGTGATTAACAGTGTAAAGTGTAAATTTAAATAGTTTCTTATTAAATAGTAGTATAATAATAATGTGTTTTTGAAAATAATTATACTATTGATGGGACTGTTATCTTCATTGTCCGTTGGATGGTGAAGATAATTAGATATTAGTGCTGTGCTACAACAATGAAAGTGAAAAATCCGTTCAGTCTAGTGCGAATAGGTACGCATGCATTTTTATAACCTTATCTCATAGATATAAGAAAGAAGGAGATATGCCCGGTAGTTGAAAATGTATCGAAACCCAATGTCTTCTATCTATCCCTACTCTCTAGCCTGCGATCACACATGCGATCAGTAAACCCAATAAATACGAGGCCCCGCTCACACTTGCAATTTACAAATCAGAACGTACTACATAATCAATTATAAACCTTATCCCATCAAACACAGCGTGCATTTACCATGCACCGTACAACTCACCCACACGAAAACATCGTTCGCTATCGTTGTGCTGTGCAAAAGACATTTATTTTACATATACGCTAGTGATTGACTAAATCGGAAACTTATCGATTCTCCCATTTATTATTGTATTAAAATTTTTGGAAGTTGCTGAAAAAATTATAAATAAAAAACGATATACATATAATAAGATGATATAAATAAACAATAAGTAAGTAAAAAAAAGAAATATTAAGTAAACCAAAAAAATAACAACATTATGAGAAAATCTAAATGAGTATAAAACAAGATTTCACATCGGTCTTCCAATCAGGCTATAACTGTTGACAAATTGAAGAATAAACTTTAATAGTAATATAAATTCATACGACAATCGACATTATTGTCGATAGCCTACGTTAGTGGATCTGCACAACCACATCACTAATCCGTCACAAGACGCTGCCTGCGGCCGTACTAACGATGCAACCGCTTAAAGTAAATATCGTTTTGTAATTTTTACATTGCTTGTCCAGTTACTTAGCGACATACTTTGGTAGTGGTAAAGAAGCAATGTATTTACTACAATAAAAGTACAGTCGCTGTGATATATGAAAACAAAAATAACGTAGTAAAGGCAAGAAATATTTTACGATTTGTTGTTTTTCATGATTTTCAACACAAATATAGCAAAATACTTGTGCTGATTTATGAAAAGTGGTTCTACGATTTATAAAGTTTATAGTTTAGCTTCGATTTTTACAAGAAACCACTGAACAACACGGTATTCTTAAATGTTATCACGATCGCGCTCGAAAGCGCACTAGTTAGCGGAGACGGCCATTTGCCTGAGGCATGAGCATTGTGATCATAGATATAAGAAAGAAAGAGATATGCCCGGTAGTTGAAAATGTATCGAAACCCAATGTCTTCTATCTATCCCTACTCTCTAGCCTGCGATCACACATGCGATCAGTAAACCCAATAAATACGAGGCCCCGCTCACACTTGCAATTTACAAATCAGAACGTACTACATAATCAATTATAAACCTTATCCCATCAAACACAGCGTGCATTTACCATGCACCGTACAACTCACCCACACGAAAACATCGTTCGCTATCGTTGTGCTGTGCAAAAGCCATTTATTTTACATATACGCTAGTGATTGACTAAATCGGAAACTTATCGATTCTCCCATTTATATTTGTATTAAAATTTTTGGAAGTTGCTGAAAAAATTATAAATAAAAAACGATATACATATAATAAGATGATATAAATAAACAATAAGTAAGTAAAAAAAAGAAATATTAAGTAAACCAAAAAAATAACAACATTATGAGAAAATCTAAATGAGTATAAAACAAGATTTCACATCGGTCTTCCAATCAGGCTATAACTGTTGACAAATTGAAGAATAAACTTTAATAGTAATATAAATTCATACGACAATCGACATTATTGTCGATAGCCTACGTTAGTGGATCTGCACAACCACATCACTAATCCGTCACAAGACGCTGCGGCCGTACTAACGATGCAACCGCTTAAAGTAAATATCGTTTTGTAATTTTTACATTGCTTGTCCAGTTACTTAGCGACACACTTTGGTAGTGGTAAAGAAGCAATGTATTTACTACAATAAAAGTACAGTCGCTGTGATATATGAAAACAAAAATAACGTAGTAAAGGCAAGAAATATTTTACGATTTGTTGTTTTTCATGATTTTCAACACAAATATAGCAAAATACTTGTGCTGATTTATGAAAAGTGGTTCTACGATTTATAAAGTTTATAGTTTAGCTTCGATTTTTACAAGAAACCACTGAACAACACGGTATTCTTAAATGTTATCACGATCGCGCTCGAAAGCGCACTAGTTAGCGGAGACGGCCATTTGCCTGAGGCATGAGCATTGTGATCAAGACGCGCGGACACAGACACGCCCCCATACCACTTCTCCTGTTATTTATATTTCTATGCCTTATCTTCATCAAAACATGCCTTGTTTCCCCGCAGGGTTGAGCAAAGGTGTACCTAAATGACACCCACATTTCGCCAGATATGTTTAAGTCCCATGTAATAGGGGGCGAGCCTATTGGCATCAACCGGGAGCAAATCCAGGCTCCGGGCTGCTACTGAGAAATTCCATATAGCACTTATCTTTATAATTATTTATCATTAAGGTAAAAGCACTCCCGTGCATTATCAATATATTATTTTATGTAATTATGTCAATACTGCTCGTAAACCACGTCATTAAGTGAAGGTTGAAGTGATTAATGTTGGGTAAGGCCAATGGGGCATCGATTTTCGTTTGGCAATTTAGTAGACGTTTCATAAGAATGATGTTGGATATAGGAAACTGTAGATGGGTTACACCTGAGACCAAATTAATAAGAAACCAAGACAGCGATGCGAACAATACGATGAAGCACTCTGTGCATATGTCGTAGAATGATCTGATAATTCGAATTTTCGCGATAACCTTGGTTGAAATAGAACCGCGCTACTTCCAAGTTGCTCGCAGAAATGTTTTCACCATTTTCCAATTATCCGTGTTTTCGCAATATCCTTAGGGTATGCGCGAAAATTAAAATTATCAATTTACCCTACGATACATACACGCTCACACGCACACATTTACAACCATTTACAATAAACTACACCTCACTAAGTGCACATATGTTTACGAAACCGGTCTCACGTCACTGTTGACAGCGCTATGTCTTGGTTTTTTATTTGGTCTGGTTATACAACTATATCGTCTATTGCTAAGAATGTGGTTTTGATCAAAGATTTAAATCGTAGATGTGCCCTCACCGTACTACGTCGCGCGAAAAAGTACCCACACTGAGAAGAGTGACCTCGCACAATAATAATGGCGTTTCCATGACAATCAAGTCAAGTGTCTGCGATATTGTGTGTCAGAGGTGTCAAAACGAAACAGAAACGCGACCATCTTATAACACGGCAGGACAAATCTACGATTGAAATCTTTGATTCCTTATTGTTAAATTCCATTATTATTCAGTTCCTCTTTTCACTCTTAACGTACTCGTTAGTCCCACAATTTAGGAAGTTGGACAAAAAAATATATGTATAGACATTATCACCATGCTTAGCAGATAGATCGGGGATCGGTCAGCCATTATTTTCCGAAGCTTCTGCCATATCTTTTGGCCAAAAAATTACATAATCGGCTCATTATTCTTCACGATTTCCAGATATTTCGGTCCACGTAGCCGTGGGCCATAAGACCACTGCTTGGTGGTTTTGTCCAGTTCCTGCCTCCACGTTCTTATAAATTGTTTGCCACGATGTCTTTTGGTTCATGTCTGGGCTCCACATAGTGATTAGTTTGGCCCACAGCTCATTGTGCACCTGAAAAAAGTCGCTACCCCATCTAATAATATTAATTTGTCCTAAAAATAATTCTACCTTTCACACCTTATCCCGGACCTAGATAAACCCTCGGGGAATCACATGACTAGACACGTGGTAAATGTTTATATTATAAACAAGTAGCGACACGCTCCTGCTTCGCATTGGTGCTATGGAGACATGTCAAAACACGGATATTTCTGACCTACATCTATGTTAAATATTAATATACTCTATACATAAACCTTCCGGCATAAATACTCTAAATGTTTGTGAAAACCGTATCAAAAGCCATTGTGTAGTTCAGAAGATCTAAGCGGTCACACAGACAGACCTGAAAAGCGACATTGTTTTATTTATAGAATGTAGGTATAGATAATAATATATATATTCTTGTTATCGCAATAAAAGATACACAGAATAGATATTGTTTTGTTATCGTATTTGTTTTATAGTCAGCGGCCTACTTCTGTAACTGCACTGTGTCGCATTGCTCAATCTAGGACTCATTAGGAGTTTCCTACGAAATATAGAATGAGCACGAAATGTTATTTCAGTTTTGTGAATAGAATTTGCTTGGTTTTAGTTGGAATATAAATATATGGCTTACCAAGGGGTGTCGCGTCTTACCAAGGGGTATCATGCTACCCAGTAACTGTGTTCAGATAGGCAGTCGCGTCATGTAAAACTTGTATTCAGCTGCATCCGGCTAGACTGGAAGCCGACCCCAAAATAGTTGAGAAAAGCATAGCGTATTGATTGAGAAATGTACGACTAAAAGCAGTAATAGCGCTGTTTAGACGTGAAATGAGATATTTTTTTTTTTATTCCTCTTTTTGACGTATTAACTCTGTCCTACCCGTTTTTTGATGTCCTCAGATAAATTCGCAATTCAACAAAGTTATCAATGAGTTCATCCGCTGAGTGTTGAGAACCAATGGCACTATCGCATAGGTAAATTACGGTTTTGAAAATCTCACAAATAGGGCATCAGAAAAATATATATTTAGCTTAGCTTAACAGTAATTTTAACCAAGCTTATCTAATCTTAGCTTATCTTCTAAAAGAAAACATAGACATTATTTCCGGATTCAACAGAAACCTGAATTTTGTCAGTTTAAAGTGTCAAAAGACTTTTGTTTTAATTGTTGTTACCCAGTAACTGGGTTCTTCGCTCTTAGCGTGTCGATGGTAATCTAAGAGTCGGCCCAGAATTCGGCTGTTAGTCTGGCACGGGTTTGTGGAGACCACATAAGCAGTCGCTCCAAATCTTTGGACGCTCTAAATAAAAAATACTCGTAGTCACCTGCTTCCGGTAAAACTGGAAGCCGACCCCAACATAGTTGGGAAAAGGCCACGCAGATTATGGTGTCCTAAAATTTAATCTGATTTATGATGCCACGTCTATTGGATAGCTCTAAATAAACGTTTGCCTACTTCCTTATATGAGCTCCCTACGGTCCCCTTCAAATAATATGGAGGGAACATACGTAATCACATCGTTGTAGCGAGTTACGATTATATTAAAGCGACTGTTCCCTTCCTTCCACATATAACCCGTCAGTCTTCAAAGCAAGAGTGAACAGGCATCTTCTGGGCACGCTCGTTTCATCGCAGACCTGGTCCTTCGCTTTCCAGCAGGCGAGATCGAGGTCAAGAGCAGTCAGGCACATTTCGTAATAATAAAAATACGAAGTTTCTGCAAACTAGTGGCAACCTTTATGTTTCTGAAAACTAAATTAATCCAAAATCTGGAATATTTAACACGACATTTGCCACTTGATCAGGCTTTCAGGCACTGCAAATTCTTCTTTTGTGTCAGCAAATACGGTAGACCGGACTTCGATGGTAACACTCTAACATTGAACTGCCCTAGCGTAGTACGGAGTCTTGATAGCTGATGTAAGCGGGCACGCCCTTTATGCCTGGAGGCTTTAATTCAGGTATTAAGAGCGTTCATCCAAAAAGTTTGCAACGTCGCAAATAGCTGTCAAATACGTCGCAAATCCTGTTTTGATTAATTTGGCAATTTTATATAAGGAAATAAGGAATATGGCTAACTAGTGAACTCGAATATTAATAATGAATTGCAATTTAACACTGAATTTGATTTTGTAACCGTTTTAGGTGTAAAAAAGGCATTTCGAAAATTTCCAAATATTTTTTTTACACCTGAAACTAAATATTGGGTGTTACGATATTAATTATTGCATTTCATAATCAATATTTTAGTACTCTAGTTAGCCATATTTCATATTTCCATACAGTAAAATGCCAAATTAATCAAAACAGCGAAATATTTGACAGCTATTTGCGAAGTTGACAACTTTCTGTATAAATGCTCATAAGTTCTGATTACGTTTTAATGTTTTATTTCTGCTTGAGTATAGTTTTTAATGTTTTTGTTGGTATATTGGCGTGCGCTCGCTGACACAATTACGGTAAATCATTTAATTTAATGTTTTTTGTTTCGTAATGTTAATCACTTTGCATACTATTGTATAGAATCAAGTTTGTAACTGAACAGACAGCTGTGCTGCTAGGGAATGTGTTGCGCTACTTGTTCTTCCAAGCTTAAGCACTAGGAAATGGTGCAGGGCGGGCGTTTTGGGGGACTGTCTCATGTACCTAATGTTTGCGTTTGAAAAGTACTGATTCTCAGCCTAGTTTGACTAGAAGACTTTTGATTTTGAACGGGTCACCTCTTACTGTTTTTATTGACACTGACGATTACGTGCGACCTACTTACAACATTTCTTGTCGTCGTATAAATATTATTATAAATCAGTCAGCAAGGTGGTACCAGCTATCTAATTACGTAACATATATTCGTAAACGACTAATCTATTTAATTTTGACAGTTCAACAACATTAATTGCGTTATTTACCTTAGTTTATTGACTCAGGCGTGACTTTGCGGAAATCCATTTTAACACGTCAAGCGTCGAGAGCAGAGTGTGTTTTGTCACTCTGCTCTCGACGCTTGACGTGTCAGCACGTCGGGTCCGGGTTCGCAACAAGTCAATCGTCATCCTGAGGATGCCTCGCTTAGAGGTTAAACACGTGTCGATTTCTTACAGGGTTCTTTATGACTCTTTAAGAACAGTTAAGCGGATTAGGTTACTAAATATACGTCGTCTGTTTTTTTAATATTTAACTTGTTGAGCAGAATATTTTCTCGAACTAATGAAGTAATGGATTAGCAATCTGTTTAAAGGCTTACTGGTTAGCATGCAACAAGCGTTCAAGTATTTATAAAGCGCATTTTCGTTAGGTTTGAATTGTATTTGTTCCTGCATAACACAATTAATTATAGATAATCGTAAGTACCGTGAATAATACTTAATTTTACGATTATCGAGAATATGATGGGTGATCTCAGCTATGGAGTAATAACTTCGAGATTACATCATGTCTGTTTGTTAGACTTCAGAAAGGCAAATGGTTTCCTTCAGCATTTTTTTACGTCCTTAGGTTGAAATCATTTTTAGGGTTCCGTACCTCAAAAAGAAAAACGGAACCCTTATAGGATCACTTCGTTGTCCGTCCGTCTGGCTGTCTGTCAGAATGTGAAGACCCCTTTTCTTAGGAACGCGTGGAGGTATCAAGTTGAAATTAATATCAAATACGTAGGTCTATGGTCCTGGATGGATTTCTTCCTTTTTCTTCCTTTTATTTGTGACACTTTGTTATTTAGCAAAAAATAATCCTTATGATGAAGCCTTTCGATCGGTATGATAAAGCTACAGGGTGATTATTTTTTCTCATGTAACGGGTTCGATTCCCGGTTCAACCATGTAATTATTTAAATATCTATGAATGCAGTTTAAATTGTTTTTAAAATTTAAATAATGTCTTCTTTCAGTAAAATGTTCCATCTACAATATTCAAGGTACTTTCCCTCCATGTGGCATATCCATGGGTCGCCTGTATTATGTACAAATATTGCTCGTTTAATAGTATTGGATTAGTTTATGTTAGTATCGTCTGGTCCAACATCGATGGTCAGATTTTTGCATTTAGTATTATCTGCTGCGAAATTCAACCAATTGTTGGCAGAAAGCAACGTCTCATTTCCGATACCTCAAAAATTAAGGCTCTGTTCCTTTATCGATTAACATGTCGCATATTCGAATACTATTATTCGGTGTATAGACGTATCCAAAAGATTTTCCATATGAATTTCTGTTTATTTTCGTAGAGCTTTGACAGTCGTTACGGATAATTAGAAGCCCGGGACTCTGACCACTAGTCTTACCAAAGACTATCGTGTTACCTATGCCCATTGTCACCCTATGTAGAATTTCTATAGCATTTAGATATACATATCTGTAATTTTTGGTGTACATCATAAAGAGTAGTCTATATGTGTATCTGATCTGTGGAGGTCAGATTACATTAGTTGCTACTTAAAAAATACTGGTATTCAGCTGCACCTGGAAACCGACCCCAACATAGCTGGGAAAAGGCTAGGCAGATCATGACATCGTGTTGCCGGCAGAACAAAGAATTTATCGGTTATTATCGCGTTACCGGGAGAGCTTATCCAATGTTATCAGCATTTGAAATTAATTTTATTTATTTATTTATTAAGTTCGGACAACAATATGGTCCAATTTGTTAGTAAAATACCTTAACACTAGTGTTAGTAGTACATAAAACAAGGATAACAATAGCTGGTGACTGCGGCAGGATGTGCAGAGAACGATAAAGCAAGGAATATGCTACCTGACCATTCTCATTCATAGACCATGCTATTGACACTGACCCGCGTTCTACGCATCAGTGATGCGACTTTTTTGCGAATCACTGCATGGAATCCGACAGTTCGGTTCTGAGCAAACATCTCCGATGCGCTACAGATATGGGGTACAGTTTCAACAGCATCCAAATATTTTTTTTGTATTGGATTCGTAAGACATCTAGCGACCTTTTGGTGTAGCTGGCCCATAGATCCCCCGCATACAGACCTTGACAAAACCCCTTGAACAGAGTGATTTTGACTTGGTCTGCACAACGAGAGAATCTACGGGCCAACATGTTCCCTCGGACTGTCAGTGCCCTACGTTACCTATCGATGTCTGCATTATCTTTAAGGTCCTCGGTATGTAATGGCTCATTAAATAATGATGTATTTTCCTCTGTTTCAGCTGAATTAAGATGGTTACTATTGGGCGCGTGTAGCGGCAAAGTCATGAATCAAGGAGGGCTGAAGAATGTCGTTACTGAGCCGACGCGCCTCGAGAACAAACGTAAGTTATTTTATTATCTTTATGGCCTGTTTTTAACCGACTTCAAAAAAGAGGAGGTTCTCATTTTTTTTGTATGTTTGTTACGCGATTTCTCCTCCAATTTGTAATTGGTTTTGATGATTCTTTTTTGTTTGGTAGGTCAAACGTCACAGGTGGTCTCTTATAGATTTTATTGACTTTGCTTGGGGAGTTTTTGAGTTCAACTTCATTATTACCACTTAGCCTTTATGGATGATGTTATAATAAGTTCCTGTCACTGATATTTACATAGCAGGTAGCGGTATTCGAATTTGTGTGAAGGTGCAATTAAAAAGTGAAAAATAAAAAAACGACTTCCAAAAAAACACTATACTCGTAAAGTGAAAAATAACTTCAATTTCGGAAGTCGGTGGCAAAAACCATTAATTCAAAAAAATTTCAAGTTCCCAAAATTTGCAACTTCTCTTGGTGAATTTAAACCTCATTATAGACCGTAAAAAGTGTCGTAAATAGTCTAGTCTAGTCAAAACTGCGAAACGAAGTCTGCTTGAAGTGCAAAGGTCAATAGTTTGGACATACCAATGGCACCAATTTATTGTGCCATCTGTTATAAATAATAGCTATCTTCTTCTCGATGAGCTTAGATCTTTACTTTAGGCTAAGTTACAGAAGTCTCAGTTAAGATGTGATGCTTTCACAGTGATATAGTCAATTTTTTTTGGCCTTTACATAAATTAGTAAAAAATATTGGACACGTATTTTTTTCTTTTTTTTACGTAATCAAAAGATTACGGCAATACGTTAAAATGTGGCATGACATCACTCCCCGGTAGATTTTATACTGACTTAAATTGTGACGTAGCGAGCCCCACTCTCCAACTGCGTTTTATCTAAACCATTTTTTATTAATATGATAAACCAAAAAATACGTGTCTAATATTTTTATTTTATCTGACTGACGGACTAAATTGTTTTTTTTTTTCTGGCAACATCCCTATAGAAATAAACCTATAATTTTTAAATTGCCACTCGTAACGAGGAGAACTCAAACTAAAAAAAAAATATTTAAATATTAAACCAAATTTACAGGCAGTTTTGAATTATCAAAGAGTCGGTCAGTTAGTCAGAAAGTTGAATCTAGTTACTCATTCCAAAACGTAGATCTCTATGGAGAAGAATGGGCAAGAAACTCCAAGGACACTCTTTTAAATATAGATATTACAAAATCCTGGGTACATTATTCTTGTTGCTTTTAGATGTGAGAATAATGTACAAAAAATATCAAAAACAGAGTAATTTCACCACTTCGGTCATGGTGAATCTAAATTGTAGTATATTATCAGCACGCTTGTTTCCTCTTTTGGGTAAGCAGTGAGCAGATACTTAACTCATTGAAATTGTGTGGGAAATAAGTGGTTCTGGAGTCTGAAAGCAAACTTGTGCGGAAATCAAGACTATTGAAGAGGTTACCGATTCTTCGATAGAATTACCCTCGCTCCTAATCCTATAATACTAGACCACAATAATTGAACGGAAATGGCTTATATAAATTATAGGTTCACTAGCTTATAGAGGTATGAGGAACAGGCTGTAAAGTTTACTCATCCTCCATAGAAAAGTGGGGAACCTCCGACCAGACGGATGTTCTGTCTGGTGGCTGCCCGACGGTTGATATCGGGACGTTGTATATATGCCGGTCGCGCGGTAAATTCAAATTCAAAAGTCATTTATTCAAACAAGGCTGAAAATCAGCACTTTTCGAACATCAAAATTACATAAGACAGTCCCCCAAAACGCCCACCCTTCATCACTTCCTAGTGGGTTAGCTGGGAAGAAGAAGTGGCTCAACAAACTCCCCAGCAGCACAGCTGTCTGTTCTGTTAGAAAAAAAAAAAAACTATATAATAGTATGCAAAATAATTTACATTACGCAACACGAAACATAATTTAAAGTATTAGCCATCATGTCAGCTAGCACACGCCAATAGATCAACCAAAATCATCGAGAACTATACTTAGACAGAAATAAAAACTAAACGTAAACAGAAATTAATATCTAAATAAAAACCTCCAGGCATAAAGGGCGTGCCCGCTTACAGCTATACAGGGTTATTGGTAAAACCTTTTAAGGGGTCATTGTACTCGTCATTACGAACAACTTTTACTATGGGACCAAACCTGAAATCATGAATAAAAAATCTGCTGTTCTATTATTTTGTATTTATGTTCGCGTAACTCGTCAAAATGTAGGGAACAGCTGATCTTTTTTTCATGATTTCAAGTTTGGTCCCATAGTAAAAGTAATGAGGAATACAATGACCCCTTAAAAGGTTATTGGTGTTTTACCAATAACCCTGTATATAGCTATAACTAGAAGTTATAAATGATAAACTAGGACCAATCAATCTGCCTAGCCTTTTCCCAACTATGTTGGGGTTGGCTTCCAGTCTCACCGGATGCAGCTGAATACCAGTATTTTACATGGAGCGACTGCCTATCTGACCTCCACAACCCAGTAACTGGGTAATACGATACCCCTTGGTAAGACTGGTGTCAGACTTTCGGGCTTCTGACGACTCTTAACGAATGTCAAAGATCCACGAATGACAGCCGGGACCAACGGCTTAACGTGCTTTCCGAGGCACGGAGGATTCTCGGTATGTAAAGATGGTCACCCATCCACTGACCAACCCCGGCAAGCGTAGCTTAACCTGATGGATCGACCAGTGTGGCTGTTGTTACTTAGCCACGAGCTCCTGAATGATAAACTAGGACCATCGAGGAAAAATAAATAAACAGTTAATTACTAATAACAATAACAAAACGATGATCAGCAAGACGACCAGTCACCACAAGCAGCACCCGTCCACGAGCATAACGCAAAGATCAGCCATCACCCCCTTCGCTATATTTGAAGGAAGGAGCTTAACCGTGCTTGCGCGATGCAGGTTTTTGCGTGACGTCACTGTAATGCGTAGTTAGCATGTAGCGATGTAGATGATGCCACAAGCTAAATTATCCCACGGGAACTTACTATCGGGATACAAAGTGCCCTAACCCAGGTCATGGTCTACCCGTGTGCCATATTTCATAGAAATCCATATAGCCATTAAAGCGTGAAAAGATAACATATAAGACAGAAAGAGTTACTTTTGCATTTAACATACAGGGTGTCCGGTAATTAATGGATAACCTTAAAATGGGTCATGGTAAAGCTAATGGCCATTCAGAAAAAAAATACAAATAAATACTTTTTTTTTAAGTTACGGATGCTTAAACTTTGTCAAATTGAATATTTCTCACAAATTTTTCCCCAGAACAAACATTCAAGTTGTTTAAAAAAAAAACCTGTAATAGTAGTCATACTATTTATTGCCTATCTATCAGCTCAGTTAACGTAAATTACTATAACAATAAAAACATAAAGAATTCCTTAATCTGTGGCCGTGGTATATAAAAATGTAAAATAAGGTAACAAAAAACACCGATTATTATAAAAAAAATCATATCTTTGGTACCAACCGTATTATTATTTTTTTGTATTTTTTTCTGATTGGCCATTAGTTTTACCTTGACCCATTTTAAGGTTATTCATTAATTACCGGACATTCTGTATAGGATGGCGATTTAGTCACCTACATCCGTCAAGGGGGTGTACCCGTCATACTAAACAACTTTCGCTATGAAACTCATATCCCATCCCAAGGGTGACGGATGCAGATGACTAAAGCGCCACCCTGTATAAGACTTCCCGGATTCAAAACATGCCGATTTATACAAAAATTATGTAAGTTTGGCTCGCGTAATACTGATAACTGTATAGGCATTATATCCTACACCCAATGATCACACTCGCATTACGTTGCACTAGTTTCACGTCGCACTGCGCCACTGACACCTGACCTGGTGGGCAATTCCCGTAATTTTTAAGAACGTTCGCAATCTGTCAAAAATACAATCAATTTACCAACATTTTTGACAAGTATGACAGATTGCGACTTGAATGTGAACGTATTTTAATTACGAGAATTTTCCTTCTGATAATGTTAAACTTTTTGTTTGTAATTCAATGAGTTTACGTCTTGGCAAAATTGTTGTTTTGAATATACTCAGAACATAGCATCGCGGTTGTATTTCTCGAAGGAGTAGACAGAAGTGTTAGTAAACCCTCATTTCGCTAGTTAGGGTTGAGTCCCATGTAATAGGAAGCTAGTTTCGGTATGAATCCAGACTCCAGAGTACTACGGAGACTGCTGGGGTTGTGGGTTTGTCTGAAAGGGATATCGCGGCCCCGGCACACAGGCAACGGAAGGAACACGGGTGGGTTTTAGTCAGTAAAAGTCTGACACTCCCTCTCGCTCCGCCCAGAGCGGGAGGACTCATTTGATGATTTCCCACTGTACCCCAGGTACTACGGAGAAATCGCCACACTTCTTGGTCTGGGTATAAAACCCAGGATCACCAAGAATGGGTACTTTTTAATGGGAATAAGGGTTACAAATTAGAGCATGTTGCAAATGTCGACATGCAATCATTTCTAATCCATATTTCATGTTCGCTAATCTCTGGAACAACCAGTCGGAATAAAAAAAATCTTGTAGCTCTTGATCGTTCAATTCTTGAGGAAGGCGAAAAATTTAACATCACGCTTGGACCGTTAGGAGAGAGAAAATATTTAAAAAAAGTCAAAAAGAACACTTGGGGCGGGCGATGCGATGCAACAGGGTGGGTCGGGGCAACAAGAAATTTCACGAGGACGAAGCCGCGTGCGAGAAGCTAGTGATGTAATAAGGAAGGCACTTTGTATTAGTTAACATAGCCTGCCGCTTTCTTGGTAAGGCAGTGCAAATTGATTACCTAGCCTTAAGCAACCTGGCACGACACCTTGTTTATTTCTAAGTGTGATGGTGTAGTGTTCTCGTTACGTGGTATATTATCTCGGTAATCTACTCGTATATACAACGTGTCCCAAAATTCAACGATAAGCGGGCACCAGACGGTAGACCTGCTCATCACTGCCCTAGAAAAAATAATGTTTTTTTTTTTTTTTTTTTTGGAATTTACAAGAAATACATTGTAATCCTTCGGAAATTTACACCCCTTAAGATATTTTTAACTACCATGACCACAATTTTTCTAATATTTCTGCTTTTTTTTTCCTATCGGCAACCTAAGTAGCATTGCTATCCACCACAACCCTTAAAAATCCCAGAATGCCTGAAGCTTTTACACAAAAATCAATCCAATTTTTTCCTTTAAATTTTCTAAGTTTTTCACTTTCAGTCCACACACACACACACACTTACAGTCGTCGTGGTGTAAAAAAAAAAGTATGAACACTACAATGGCAAGTTTAAAAAAAAATTGACGCAACTAATACAGTGACAGAGTATAATACTCTAGGAAAAAATGCCAAATAATTTTGATTTTGAACTACCATGGTAGTTCAAAGAGGTGTCAATTTCCGAAGGATTTCAATCTATGTTTAGTAGTTTCCAAAAAATGAATTGTTATTTTTTTTTTTTTTTTTTCTTGGCTTGTGATTACCAGGTCCACCGTCTGGTGCCAGCTTATCGTTGAACACGACACGTGGGACACGTTGTATATTATAAAACAGCTTTTGCCCGCGACTTCGTTCGCGTGGAAGTCGTAAAACACCACAATATACTACAAAATAAGCCACATTTTTATAAAACTTCCCTGTATACTAAGTTAGTAGTTTTGTTGTTCTATGTTATGGGGTTTGGTTTCCGCACTTAGTCCTTCAGTGGACCATTGTAGTTTTGTTCTCAGCAGCCAAAATATACAGAGAGACTGGTGACTCGGGAGCAAGTGACGTACAGTTGTCCGCGTGAGAACCAGCTTGTCCTGAGGTCGACACCCGCTCCCTTCAATGTCGGCCTCTGTGACTTGTTTATAATCATCGCAAAGCATACGTTCACAGGGAACTGCACGCTCTTAAACTGGTAATTGTGGGGAATTAGTGGTATACGCGGTATAAACACTGTCTCGTTATAAACTAACGTCCGCCAGCGGCTTCGCCCGCGTGTTTTCTTTATAAATTATAGCCTAGTTACTCATTAATAGTACAGCATTCTAATGTTGAAATAATTTTTAAAAACGGTCGTAGTACTAGTTTTTTTTTTTTTTGTTGAGGTAATGAATGAACTCAAAAAACATTTTTATAAACAAAAGTAAAAAAATTTCTTTTTAAGTCGCTTTTCGTGTCTGTCTGTGTGACCGCCTTGTTCTTCTAAACTGCGCAATGGATTTTGATGCGGTTTTCATCATCATTTAGAGAATTTATTTCGGAAGGTTTACGCGTATAATACCTACATCAATATTGAAGTTGCATCTTTAAAAGAAATGTTGATGTTATGTCTAGTTGTAAAAACCGTGCGGGTCGGGTCACTAGTTTATATAAAACGATACCGGGTGTCAATAAGAATCTAACGCCTACTTAGATAGGTACATTGGGCCTTGTATTCCGACAAATTAAGTTTTCTTCTCGTAAGCGTCGAGAAAATTGCGATGATCGTTGTGAAAATATGGTTGTAAAATATTATTTAAAAATTACTTCAGATCTGTTCGTCTCAAGTGGCGCTTCCAATGTTTATGCAAGTTGATCAAACAAATAGGTGTTAACGTCGTTTGCTTAAGAGATTACCGTTGTAATTAATTGGCGCTTGAAATCGTTAATGAACTTCACGGTTTATGTGAAATTAACTTTATGTTGTTTCTTTATGAAGTTTATTGAACTCAGTGCATAATAAACATAACATAACATCACGCCTGTGTTCCCCGAAGGGCTAGGCAGAGGTGTACCTATAGTACACCCACATTTCGCCAGTTATGTTTAAGTCCCATGTAATAGGGGGCGAGCCTATTGCTATCACACGCACGAATCTAGATTCCGGGGTGCTACCGAGACATTCCAGATGGAAAACCCGATAACACTGTCCGACATGGTAATCGAACCGAAGCCCTCATACTTAGCAGTAGTGATTGCGACCACTAGACCAACGAGACAGAAAAGTTGCAGTACCTATGCGGTTGTTACATAGAATTTTAGGAAAAGTTTGGCTTTGTAGATCGTCGTCTCTGTCAGTCATAGCTATGTAACCGTCTCTTTTTAACGCTAGTTGAGTCGTTGTGCCATATTATAGATAGTGCAGTCCGCCCCGGGCCCCCGGTCCTGAGGGACTGACAAAAATATGTCCAGTAAGTAAGCCAGTGTTTGTTGCCTACTTATACTAAATATAAATTTATGGTGCTAAAATTTTCGAGCTCGCTTTTAAATTCTACGTTCTTCTAGTTCTCAAAGTTTTCAGCATAACGGTTTACCGCCCCGGGCCCCCGATTGGCTTAGTCCACCACTACGCCCCCACTCTTCTTCCTTCACGCGATTAATGTACAGTAAGCGTGGGGCGTATGAGTGGGGCGCGTCTTTGTAGATGGCACTTTAAAACGTCCAGGTATTGTACAGTCGACCGCACGTCGTAACTCTTTGACTTTGAGCTGGCCTGGCGTAGTATGAGTTCAATGAGGTAAGGTTATAGTGATTTTGGTTTCGCTGGTTTTTACCACTGACGTTCGGCCTGCTGTACTATCACCATACGGTATTTTCCTGTGGACTAACAGCTGTGCCCTAAACTTTTGTTGTGAAGGACGTTGATGTTATTACAGACATTGATATTTTTCAACTTTATCAGGCACACTTAACACGTAGGGCACGTCCCAACAGTTAGGGTATCTGCCCATCTGGCAGTGGTCCAGCGAAAGCGCTCATCGCAACGCAGCGTAAACGCGACGCTAAAGCCGCGCCAACGTGACGTATCTGCGATAAAACCACGTCTACGCAACATATTGTCGATACGCAGCGTCTACGCGACGATAACGCCTACACTCAATGCGAAGATACTTGAAATGAAATAAAAAATAAGGTAAAATAATATCGCTAAGTCACTAAATATTACTTTGCTGAATAAACGCAAATTCATGCTAGGTATTGAATAAAGTGGTAAAAAATCAGATTTGAAACCTGTCACTTCGACATCAGTGATTAAAACTACAGTGTTTCAGATACGATATAAACAAGTATTAGCAAGTTGAATTAATGGTTATGTTTATGAAAGGAGAATGGTCAGACCGCTTTCCGAAATTTGCTTTTACGTAACAATAAAATACATTAATCTTGCACTTTCATTGCATCATCAACATCCAATGCGAGTGCGGTACCTCTGATCAGACCATGTCCCACTTGCTGGAGTGCCCTAAGTGCCCGTTCACTTGCACCATTGATGACCTAAAGAATGCCACTGATGCCGCAATCAACATGGCCGTTTACTAGGCTCAAACAATTTTAAAGCAAAACACCATTTGAATGGAATTCAAAATACAAAACTCATTTATTCAAATAGGCTGAGAATCAGCACTTTTCGAACGTTCGAATTTCATAAGACAGTCCTTTAAAACGCCCACCCTTCACCACTTCCTAGTACTTTAGCTGGGAAGAAGAAGTGGCGCAACAAACTCCCCAGCAGGGCAGCATTTACTCAAAAACAACATCATAATTAGCCTATCGTCTAGCCTTCCGTATGGTGCCGGACGTAAAGAATAGTATCATCCCATTTAGGGTGGCGATTATGGCAAACCCATTTGGGGGAGGCCTATGCCCAGCAGTGGACGTCTTTCGGCTGAAATTATGATGAGCCTATAACGCCCCCACTGGCCACAAAGGCCAGGCCAGGCCTCTCTTTCATCGTAAGTTTAAACCTCATTTATTTACAGGTGAGCGACGTCGCGTAGCTGGTCGTGCTGCCGCGTTACGTCGAGCGCCATCCGACTCGGACTGCTCGGGAGAAACGGCGTCGCTGTCGGCAGACAGCGGCGACCGCGCCGTGCGCCTGCCACCACAGCCGCAGCGCGTGGGGAAGAATAGAGGGTAAGGAAGACAGCTTTAAACTAGTGGATGATCCTCTATTTGGAGAGAAAGGAGGAATAAGTCAGACTCCTACTGAAAAAAGCCCCCACAGTTTAATTTGTAAAGATTGTGTATCTTCGGTGCATTCAACTGTAGGCCTATTCGATCAAGTTAATGTTCACTTACAATTTGTATGGAATAATTGTGTGCCCGCGCCGTCTAGTGGCAGTAACGCTACTTCAGTTTCATCAGTACAAATTAAAGTTTATGTTAACGCTATCGAATAGGTATACAAACTCGTAGCCCTCCTCTGCACGTATAGCATGACCACATTAGAAACGGGTTTTATCGACGGAAAAATAGAAAAATGACAGGTTGTGATTGTTTATCTGTCATTTTGTCTATTCTTCCATCGACAAAACCCGTTACTATTGTAGTTGTGCTGGCCACTATTCTTCAGTAGTTCCTTTCACCATGTGCGACCAGTCCCGCGACCACCAAGCGTCCTAGAAAGACGCACGTGAAACACTGCGCACCGCCGTCACATGACATGAAATAAAATACTCGTAGACTCAACGAAAAGCGATTCCTCGACCAATAGCGCAGTCTGACTAACAAAGTCCCAAAAACATAACAAATAGGCAAGTCAATTTACCGAAACAGTAACCCACTTCCATAACTAATCCATTAAATAAACGTTATTCTTTCTTTTTTTTCTTTATATCGGTTAATTACAATCTTATTTAAACAATGACAACATTTTATAGATCGAACCCAAAAATAACATTATTTAAATGTGACATTTTTAGCCTTCCACAATGAACTTATAACTTGGTCGTATCTAATATTAACATGTTCGAACCTTTTTTAATTCGCCGACTTTGATGAGGGTCACACGTGAAAGCCATTTCTAAAGTTATAATCGTGTTCCGAAATACAGATAAGTAATCCTATGATCGCGATCTAGTAAGTGCGAAGTATATTGGTACCTACTACCTTAAAATGAAAGGTTAAAAAAATAAATATAATTTTCTATAATGCCCATCATCAGCCTTTGTCCAACTATGTTGGGATCGGCTTCCAGTCTAACCGGATGCAGCTGAATACCAGTATTTTACATGGAGCGCCTCCTATCTGACCTCCACAACCCAATACAATACAAAGGGTAAGACTGGTTGTCAGACTTTTGGGTTTGTGACGACCCGTAACGACTGTCAAAGATCTACAAATGACAACCGGGACTAGCTTAACGTGCTTTCGTGGTCTCGACATGTAATGGATGGTGACCCATCCCAGACCGACCTCGGCAAGCGTAGTTTAACCCGAGCGACTGTTGTTATTTAGCCACAAGCCCTATAATGTCACGGGCCAAAATAAACTAGCCAATGCATATCTTTTCCTGGGTACTTTCATTTAGTTTCGATGAGCGTTTTCTACGCTCTGTCTTTAGCTTTGATAAATCATTGTGTGCTGTCTTTATGTCGACCGAGCCAAAAGAACCGTCAAGTCAATTTATTAATTTCTGTGGTTTTGCTACCTGTCATACGAGTTTTAACGTGCCAAAAAATTGTCAATCAAACCAGTAAACGCATTCAGAACAGAAGACCTAAAATAGTTCTGATGTTGCCATGTTTTTTGAAGTAAAAACTTATTTACGCGTGTTGAGCGATTTTAGGTAAGGGGTAAACTTATGGATTCACGTCACCGACGTGCTTGCGCCGTAGTGCTGTACTATAGAATCTAGATGGCGCTAATACCAGTTTTAAGTTTTCACTTCTGTCGGCAGTCCCCATGATTGCCTATTTTTGTGATTATAAATAGATAGAATACTCTTTATTATGTACACTATAAAAATTACAGATATTAATGTATTTTTTTTATAATTAATTAAATTATGGCGACATCTACATCGCCGCATGCGAACTACGCATTAAAAGACGTCACACAACATCCTGCCGTCACACAAATCCTGCATCGCGCAATTAGAGTTTACCGCGCGATCGATATATAAACAATCACCCGACTTCAACCATTGGGCAGTTGCCCGCCAGACACGACACCCGTCTGGTCGGAGGATCCTCCCTTTTCTATGGGGTATGAGTGAACTTTACAGCCTGTTCCTCATACCCCTAAAATATTATAATAATTTAAATAATCCATTCTTTTTTAACAGCCGTCGTCGGGGGAGTGAATGGGAGGTGCTAGAGGGACTCAAGGACGGCCAGAGGTTTGAGAAGAGGCCTGATGTCTTCAACGGCTATCTGCACAAGAAGAGGAAATGGCCTCTGAAGGGGTGGCACAAGGTAACTGGTAACTTTATACGTCATCAGAAAAGTCCCTAATCATTACTAAAAATAACTTGAAAGGTGAAAAGTATCCCTTAACATGTTCTGATCTGCTGACTTTTCTTTGGTGCTATTGAAAAAAATGTACAGTTAGTAAGAACATAGGCAATTTTTACAAAAACTGTTTTTGTTCCTGTTTCTTATAAGGATCAAAAAACTATTGGACCAACTGAGGTTTGATTACTAGAAAAATCAGAAATCGCAAATTTTCTAATCTCAAATAATCGCAACTTTAGACTAATTGGATTTAGTTACGACTTCTTTTTCTTTTCGTGTGGTTAGTGATTAACCTGGTGTCAAGAGTTTCAAAGCCGCCGACGTTTTTGAAGCAAGTGATAATTATACAATACGCACATGAATCCGAAAAGTCAGAGGTGCGTCGCTTGTGCTTGGAGCCGTTTGAATTTGAGGAATTAACGCTTTACCGAAGTACCATTACTGATCGCGAAAATCATATTATAGCCCTATAATAATTCAGTGTTCTCTATTTTCCAGCGTTTCTTCGTAGTCGACGGCGGCATACTTGTCTACGCGCGCTCCCCAACGGACGTGGCTCGGGGCCGACTACACGGCTCCGTGGACGTTGGCCTGTCCGTCATATCCGCCAAAGCAAGAAGGCGACGAATTGATATAGATGCAGACGAGTTCATATATCATCTGCGAGCGAAGACGCCCGATGTCTTCCGAACGTGGCTCAACGTGCTCAAAGCACATAGGTCAGTAATAAAAATAAAAAACGATCGTATGCCCGAAGTTTGCCGAACAGAAACGAAAAGCAGTAATATCGACATTGAACTAAGAAATCGTCACAGACATCAATATATCGACATCAAAAGCTACTCTTGCTACCACACAATAAAGTGCAATTCAGGTCGCACAGCGCTAATTACCTACAGTTGTATTCACTTAAAAGTTGCCTCTCTTTTTATCGCATAACTCTTATATCTTTTGTTACGTTACACTCACTGAATTGGCCTGACAAGACGAGCCAGCCGCGTACTTGTACGAGTAGCTTCATACCTAAAATCCGGAGGGCGTCTTCTGTGACTAAGGTAGATTTTTATTTCTGTGGCTTCACTTACACATAAAAACTAACGCCTTTGCTCCTTAGGGGTAGGCAGAAACTGCAGAATACGTTTTGCTATGATTTATATATTTAATAATATACTCTATTGCCATCAACCGGGCACAAATCCAGACTTCGGGCTGCTACTCAGAAATTCCAAATGGTAAAACCCAATAACACTGCCCGAGTCGGGAATCACGATACTTGGGACTTAAACATAACAGGAAGACGAAGCGTTGGAAGGCCTCCCACAAGATGGACTCATGACCTTGTGAAGGCCGCGGGAAACCGCTGGATGCGGGAAGCACAACCGGTCGAAGCGGCGGTGCTTGGGGGAGGCCCATATCCAGCAGTGGACGTCTTTCGGCTGAAATGATGATGAAACATTAAAAAAAAAATGTAAAATGTGGGTACTCCTCTGCCTAACCCTTCGGGGAAAACACGCTTGATGTTATGCTGTAATATACTCTACTATCTCTCTCCAGGTTATACCGCCAACACTTGCTAACATTCGGTGCGCGGGAGTCGGTGCCAAAGATCCACGCGCCGCTAGACGACCTACCTGCCACAGACAACTCGTCTCGTAAGTCGACTATTATTAATAATAATAGTCTTATTATTCTACTATTATTTGCTGTGGAGCATGCGAACGGTGTTAGCTTAGAGATGTTTTTTTTAATTATGAATGTGTTGGAGGGTAGTTTGATATAATTGAGTGTTTTTTATAGGTGTTTAAGGAATGTGTAGGTCCTTATTCCTGTTTTCTCAAAACTGATCATAAAAATTGTCACTTAGGGCCTACGCAAACTGGCGGACGGGACCGCAAAGGATAAAAAAATTATCAATTGAATTTAATACTTATTCAATGGACAAAAGGTATATATTGCAATGCTCGCTGCTCCAGAGAAATCTGCGCTGCGATGCTCTAATTTCGATCACAGAGTATTGAAATATATACCTTATTTCGATTAGATAAGTATCAAATTCAATTGATACATTTATAATTCTCTCCCTTGTCGTCCGCCAGTGAGCGCAGGCCATTATGCGACACAATAGGAATACAAAGATTGAAATTTCGGAAGAATATGATATGGGAATAGATAAAGAGGTGACAGTTCTCCATCATTCGACTCTATTGTCTGCTTAGGCTGCTATACTAGGCATGCTATACTATGTAGGCGCGGGCTTGCGGACGGTGAGCAATGGGTAGCTCGCCGTCCGATAAGGACCAGGCCCGGGTCGACGGCTTCCAGTCTAACCGGATGCAGCTGAACACCAGTACTTTACATGGAGCGACTGCCCTCCACAATCGGACAACCCAGTAACTGAGTAATACGATACCTCTTAGTAAGACGGCTTCTGACGACCGTTAACGACTGTCAAAGATCCACGAATGACAGCCGGGACCAACGGCTTAACGTGCTTTCCGAAGCACGGAGGAGTCTCGGGATGTAAAGTTGGTTACCCATCCAACCCCTGCAAGCGTAGCTTAACCCCATGGATCGACGCGTGCGACTGTTATTACTTAGCCACGAGCTCCACAACAAAAATAATATACAGTATGTTAATAAAAAATAAAAATAAAATTTGCTATGGGTAGACCCTTCGTGTATATTTCAACAATCCCGACCATTCTTATCTCACACTTCCCTTCCTGTTCCAAAGGTACATCCCACGACAGCACGGAATCATCCTCATTAAGTACAAGCGACGATTTTCCGTTCCCAAACCCCACCGAACAATCCACCAACGAATTATGCAACGACAGGTTCCGTTTCTGCCAATCCACCTTCTGCCCGCCCAAAGACTGCCAATGTCCCCCAAAAAAATCCAAAGTCCATGACGTAAAAGATATGTTAAATAACCACAGAAGCCTATGCTCTATGAATTGTGTAGCCAGATTTACAAAAGAAGAATTGAGAAGAAGAAATTCTCCCAACGTTTCACCCGGTAGCACGGACGCTGAGAAACAAATACTTAGCACGGATCTTGATATCAATTCTATACGAACCATAGAAACCGTCAAAGAAGACGAAGTTATGGTCAGTAAGGAGTGTGTGCCTGTTCGATATTCACCCGTATCGCCCGACGCAAAGCGACCAGTATTCCTTGACAAGATCGACCCCACCACCGCGTTCTTCTTTTTCTCGCGCAAAAAATCAAGCGTAACCGGAAATTCTCCAATGAGAAAGAGCAAGAAGTCAACGAATTTAGTAAAGTATAGAAACGATTTGGCCGAACCTACTTTGAAAAGGCCTTTCAGTAAATGCATGTTACTAGGGAAGTATAACATGAGAGTGTCGAGACAGGCCGTTACTGAGAGGAGCACAGACTGCTCGGTAGCGTGTGAACCTGTAGAGCTGGAAAGTAACGAAGTGCAAGTCACGATTGTCGATAACAAGTCGCTACAGGAAGCCATGACAACGTCAGATTATGACAACATCACGGAAAAACTTCTAGTGTCCTTATTCCAAGATCACAAAAACATTCCGACTCATGAAGCGGAGTATTACATTAAACAAGTCGTCAAAGATTTATACGACTTCAAGTTCGAAGACGTGCATCCAGTGAAGGCACTGTTTAGGAGTCTACTAGAGTATTGGCTTAAGAATACTTCCGTTAAGCCCGTCAAAGCCGCTATGAGACAGACCCAGTCCATCGATAGACAATCTAATAAATTCTTCACAAAAGATCAGAATCTATCGAGCGTTTATTTCAGTAATGTCACGAAACAAACTCAGTTTCACGGGATAAGCGAGATGCTGGTGCAGTACAAGCAACAGCAACCGTTTCCGAAAACTTCAACCCGAGTGCTACGAGAGGAGAATAAGTGTCCTTTCATGTACCACAGCCCCACGCGACGCACGGACAGCTACGAGAAAGATCGTAGGATACAAGAACTCGAAAGACTACTCAAAAACACCGTCTACATGTGTGGTACGATCAGAAATAATCCTATCAAACAAAAAGATATCAGAACAACAAAAACTTTGATGCATAACATAGGAAAGGCATCTCAAAAGTCAGGGATAGATAAACCTGCTGACATAAACAATGATAATTCGAATTCTTCCACTGAGAATATACAAGACACGATAAACCACCTTATAAGTGAGACTTCCATACCTGCTGATGTTGCCAAGGAGTTCCTGGGCGCGTACTTGGACGTGCTGCTCAAAGACGAGAGTAAAAGCACGGACACCAGCTCACTGTCCAGTCAACAATCGGTCATGTCTAAAATTTCTAAAGAAGAGCTTTCGTGCGAAGTTCAAACCGAAGCCGTAGTTAAGAGGATGTCAAAGAGCGTCACTACTGTCAAGCCAACAGAGCTCAGAGAGGTCAAGTCAGTCGAAGCAGTAAAACCCATAGACCCAAGACAAATGTATCTGAAAGATATTCTGGATAAAATAACAACCATATTCTCTAAAGTAAAGCAATTGGATGATAAAAATAAGAAGAATGACAAATCCAACGAAAACAACATATCCAGTGTTTTAAAAGGGAAAGAACAAAAGGATGAATTGGGAAGACCCGTGAAGGAGTACCCTGGGAAGAATCTTATCTACGAAAATTTTGACGAAAATTCTGTTGTGATAGATCTTACTAAATTCGATTTAGAGCATATTTCCATGTTCAGTGATCCAGCTATTCAAGGCATTATGTCCATTACTATAAAACTAAAGGAGAAACCTGCGACTATAGCCGAGACTAAACGCCCACACCTGAGCCTGCAGTTTGCAGAGTCTCAACGTCTGAAAAGGGAAACCAAAAAAGAATATGCCGTTGATGATAACTGGATCAAATATATTCACCCGGTAGACACAAAATCTAATGAGATATTCCAAAAGAAGAAGAATCCCAAAAATCCTAATAACTCCTTTATTGATTGCCCGAAACAGTTTGACTTAAAACCTTACTCAAGCAGCAGCGATGCTACTTCTAAGGCATACAAAGTGATTCATGAAAGTGAACACTCCTTAGACCTTTCATTCAATAGCAGTAACTCCTTCCAAAATGAATCAATCATAGGGCAGTCTTTCGAAAATAAAGGTACTCAGTCATGCTACATGATGTCATTCAAAAAAGAAGTAATAACCTCAAAATTTCAGTCGAGGAAGAAAACAAAGCTTAAAGAGAGCGGCGGTATCTTGCTGCCTCCGAAAGTGACATCCCCGCGACGATCACCTACCAGGCACACTGAGTTGTCAATATTTGAAAAACCTGCCCCAAGGGTGATCGACGAAAAGTTTATACTATTACTGCTGGAAAATTTGTCGCTACTGTCTAAAAATATTCCAAGTTTACATAAAGAAATCAACAACTTATACACGAAGTTAAGGAAGAAACATGATAAAATTCTGAAAAACTGCGTCAATATACAAGGATTGAGTCTGTTAGGTAAGATATATAACGAAGAGTCGTGTGGCACAAGCAAAAAAGACGGCAAGACTCAATGTGACGTCGTGCCGTGTCCAACTGCCGGAACCAACAAAGAAATCAGCAGCAATGAAAAAGCTGTAAATACTTGCAGTAGTGCAAAAATACGAGAAAAAGAAAACTTGAAAGACGCGAACATTAGCGCCATAGATTTTACACTGCTTATGAATACAGAGGTCCAAACGTCTAAGCCGGGAGAATATTTGAGGAAACGTCAATGCAAAGCACCGTCGATTACTGACACGTCGCTGATGACTGATATGGCAGAAACTGGGTCCGTAAACAGTCTGGGCTACACCGACGATGTGCAGACTGTTGACAATTCCACCTCGAATCCTAACTGGCTTCGCAAAATCTGCACGAGGGAATGTTCCATGTCTACTATGTTAAGGTGTATGATGGATACTAAAAAACAAATCGGCCGTTTGCAATCATCACTACCACCAAAAGAGCATGTGGTTCCAAAGAAAAAACCTCTGAAACTGGTACAAGATTTGAACAATGCACTCTCGCTGTTATCACCTGCGTTTAAGGTCTCAACTCAATCGCAGACAGATAGGAAGTTGTTACGTTTTGCGAGAGAGAGGGTGTTGGATAATGATTTCAACGTGTACCAGCTATATGTTAGTAAGAAGTTTAATGCCACGAGGTCGAACTCTCTGACTGAGTCCAACGTAAAAATAAACCCGAGTGATGAGATGAAGACTTTGTATCGCTGTACAAGTAACCCGTCATATTGTTCCGGTTAGACTGTCTTGTTTATAATATAGTATTCATTAGCAAAATATTGAATTCTAGAGGTACAGTCAGCATCAAAAGTTGATGACCACATTTAGATTTTCAAAATCGCTGTATAGTGAAGTGCTAATAGTGAATACGGTGTACAGCGATTTTGAAAATCTAAATGTGTTCATCCACTTTTGATGCTGACTGTACCATTCCGTAGCAGACCGCAGGCGGCAGCAGCAGGCGACGTGTCGCGGCGACACTACAGGGGGCTTAAAACCGCCACTTTAGCAATTCTGCTAAAATCCTGAATTACCAGCAATTTATTAGCAATTCCTGTAATTTTCGTGAAATGGTGACACATTAGCTGAACGATATGTCAATTCAATTCATATCTGAATCATATTTGGTGTAAATATTGCCATATTGGAGGAAATGAATCGCTTTTAGCAGAATTGCTAAAGTGGCCGTTTTAGGCCCTCCTGGTTTCTATGTTTTTCTATGAAACCGACGTGTCGCTAGCTACGGAAGGTACTTCATAGAAATATATAGAAAACAGTCGTGTCGTGGCGACACGTCGCTTGCTGCTGCTGCCTGCGCTCGGCTACAGAATGGTACTTTTACTATACGTAAATAGATGTAGTCTGAAGTAGGTAGACAACTACACAGAAGCAGCAGTGTAATCTGCGTTCGCAATTCATTTGCCAAACATGTAAACAAACACGAGTTTTAGAAAAAACAACTGTAATGCCTACGCATAAGGTTCAGTTGGCGCTACAACTTCAAATTTTTTATGACTTTTTCAACAATACTGTCGGTCTAAAATCATCTTTATTTACACTTTCATAAAGTTGATGTTTGTCTAAATGGAAAAATCGTGTTTGTTTACATGTTTGGCAAATAAAATGCGCACGCAGATTAGTCATTTGTTTAATATTGGCTTGTTGGTAAAGCATTTCATTGGCCCTCTAGATAGTGTAGAAGGCGCCTTACAGAAGAATGATAATAATATTTTTCGTCAGAACAATGTAGGAGTCCCTTTTTAACGTTTTAAAATAGAAATGAATAGTGCTTAGAATACAAAAACAGGCAGTAAATATGTAGAGGGAATTTTCTTAGAATAGTTGTTAGTATAGCAAAGCTATTCAGAGTAAAGTATTAATATAATTCCCATAGTGTTATTGTTCTCAGTATTTGCATGAGTTTTGTTTATTTTTCTTCTTTTTATTTTTTGAATAATTAACAGTACAGGTGACTTCTACGAGAAAAATGCCCTTGATACAAGTATTAATCGATGACTCATTTACATTTCTTGATATAACACTATTGTTAGTATATTTTTTTTACAATACATTCGATTATTATTTCAATCTTCTATATTATTGCTTTGCAGTAATTTACAGTCTAGAGAAATTAATCTATTTATACTAATATGATAAAGTTGAAGAGTTTTTTTGTTTGTTTGAATGCGCAAATCTCCAGAACTACCAGTCGGAATTGAAAAATTCGTAGGTTTGAATATACGTACAATTTAAATTTGTAGTCAATTTGCTTAGAATAATTCATTTCCTTGACTGACTTTATTTCGACGGGTCATATAAATATTTCAACCTATCAGAAGCGGGATAACGTCCTAACCATTGTATATTACTTCGAGGTTTTTTATTTTATTTTATAATACTTTATGGCACCTCTCTAGGCCTCTAGCCATCCGAATATCAAAAAATATTTGGCCTAGGTCTTACAATGTACGAGAAATCTCGTATAATAGATGTACCATTAAAAAGTTCATATCTAACCAGTTTGAAAACAAAATCCCGTGAACACGATGACCACATCTGTTTCCGGCGCGGTTTTATAGCCGCCCAGCGCTGTAAGCAAGAATAGTCCATACGGTGGTTAGTTATGAACTTATTTAATAGTACCAGGAGGGGAGGATCGGTTTTCTGCTTACAGAAGTTTAAAATACCTAAATCATTATCTTATGTGAACACCAGCAAATAAATTCTTCATAGAAATAATGCTATCGAATATCATTCATAGTCTGCTTTTCTTTCACAAGTTATGTACTACATCTAGTGGTTGAAGTGACCTTTTAGATAAAAATTGCCTGTGTTAGGACACTTCGCTCTTCCGAAGCTTAAAGTTACATGGTGTACCAACAATTTTGAATCTTAATATCTTAAGAAAACAATTCAAAATAACTTTACAAAAAGAAAAAGATATGCCAAATTTGGAATTTACATAAATAAGAATAAAAATGGAAAAAAGCAAAATATGTACTTTAGCAGCTAATAAAAATCTTATAATATACTTTTATATAGTAGGCGTGCGTGTTTAGTGATGAATGAAATTTGTGAGTGGGATGTATGAGTGAATGAGTGTGGATTGTATGTAAAATTAAAGTAGGTCGGTCCCCATACAAACGAAACGTGCTTTTTCCTGCAATTTTTGCTAAATATTGTAAATATTGACTGCTTTTTCAATTAAATTTCACAAATATGTTAACTAACAACGCCCCGTTGCCAATGTAATTCAAACGCCAAAAGTTCCTTAAAAGGAATGTTTAAGTATCGTACTGTTAATTATTCATAAAGTTTTGCTCATGCACCTTTTCCCCCATCCAAGTATGTGATTGCAGTGTTATGGAATATATTGACAAAAGAAAAACGAGATATTTAAGAGAATAAAAAAATATCACCAACCACCTACCTAAATATGGCTTCGCACACGAAAAATGAACATGAAAATGCAGCCAGGCCTACGACGCTGGTAGGTGAGCCTTCGGCTTATTTACGATCCGTTTTTTTGCAATTCAGGTTATAAATATGATGATCAAAATATGATTGGCGATTGTAACAAATATGTAAAATAAAATAATACCAGCCTGTTACTGTCCCACTGCAGGGCAAAGGCCTCTTCTCATACAGAGAAGGCACGAGCATTGATCACCACGCTTGCTCAAGACGGGTTGGTGATTTCAGACTTATATTAACTATAGGTCCAGGTTACCTCACGATGTCTTCCTTCATCGATATCAGTAATGTCCAAGATAAACTCAGAAAGTAAATATGAATTGAAAAAGTCACATTGGTACTTGCCCGGATTTGAACCCACAACCTCGTGCATGAGAGGCGAAGCCTTAACCACTTAACCACATTTAACAAATATTTATTAACACAGAATTATAATCATTAAAATCATCAATACAACTCTTTTCTCCTAATAAATGATTATTTTATTAAGTCCTGACAATGGAGGCCAAGATAGTTCATTGATTCAGTCGTGACCTTGCGGAAATCCATTATAAAATACAATAGAAGTAGATATATTAAGTAACCTATTCCGGTCAACTATGCCTAACGAGTCATAAAAAACCCAGTAAGAAATCGACACGTATTTCACTTGTTTCACGAGGCATCCTCAGGATGACGATTGACTTGTCGCTAACCCGAACACGACGTGTTGCCACGCCGGACGCAGAAACTCGGCGCGGCTGCGGAATACGTTGCTAAATATATCTACATCTGTAGTATTTTTTTATAAAGGCCAATTCTAATTAAGATAGTTGTATTGATGATACTTATAATTATGTAAATATGTACATACTTGTTATGGTCGCGAATCATATTTAAATCAACATACAACCTTACACTGACATGCAAATTGCGAAAAATATAAGAAAATTTGAATTTAGCGGAATTCCTTAGCGCCAAAGATTTCAATCGTAGATTTGACCTGCCGCGTCAAAAGATGGTCGCGTTTCTGTTTCGTTTTGACACCTTTGAGACAGACAGTGTCGCAGAGACTTGACTTGGTTGTCATGGAAACGCCATTGTTAATTTGTGAGCTCGCTCCTCTCATTATGGACGAGGACTTAGTACAGTGAGGGCAAATCTACGAAAAAGTTCTGAAGTGAACTATACAAAGTATATCATGTTTTTGAATAACGCTCGAGTCGTCGTCATTTCAGTTCTCTTTCATCTTCAAAAACATTCCAGTGCGAATTTCGTAATCGCTGTTTTGGCATGAAATCAAATAATTTCTTTTATAATAACAGTGGTCACTATGAGACATGAGCTATGCATATAGTTTCACAGCAGCCAAGTAAAACAAAATACTCAGTTTTTTCTCACGCTCTATTTAAAATACATAACATCACGCCTGAATTCTTTGATGGGGTAGACAGTGGTGTATGGTACACCCATATTTCGCCTGTTACATGGCATAATCAATCTTTCAAAAATCATAGTCATTTATCTCATTGTATGCTGCACCGATCGACGTCATAACGTCAACGCCTGCTGTCGCTGAAAACCAGCGCTGGGATCTCGCATAGGATCGCAACATTATGCTGAGCGATGGCTGTTTTGCGTGATTGTGACGCTTATTTGCCCCAACTTGCTCTTTTTTTTTATTTGTGTTCTTTCTCTTATTGTATTTATTGAAATTAGGCTGAGATTCGGAACTTTTTACCGTCTATATTACATAAGACAGTCCCCCAAAACGCCCGCCCTTCACCGATTCCTGTAAATGCTTTAGCTGGGAACGAGAAGTGGCGCAACAAACTCCCCAGCATCAGATCTGTCTGTTTAGTTAGAAAAACTTGATTGTATACAATAGTATACAAAGTAATTATCATTTAAAATGATTAAATTATTTGCCACGTCATACAGGCGTGTGCCAGTATACCAACGAAAACATTTGCGCAATATATTCAAAAACGCTGGTCCTCTGTCCCACAAATTGACGTATCTGGTCTGTAGGGCTGTTGAGTCCCAGCACAGGACCGATCAGGGGCCCCCAGGCAGGCTTCGTGTCGGGCACGCCGGGCGGACGCTTCGCCGGATGGATTATAGGTATGTAGCACGGTAGCACACCTCAAATGCCAATAAACGCATTTTCTTTCTTTCTTTCTTTCAAAATGTTTTTTGAAGCCGCGTATTTGGATTTAACTCTGACTCGGTATGATTTTTGTAATACAATTATATTTGATTAAATAAAGATATCTGGCATAAATAAGTGTAATTGGAAACATCTTCAAAAACAAACTCAAAACATTTATTTCAATTACTTAAATCATTTCTATTGTCAAGGAGTCGGTCAGTAAGAAAGTTGAAGTTGCCCATTCCAAATATTAGTGGAGTGCCTGGAGCGTTAAAAACATGAAAACCTCGGATTTCTGTTACAGTGAATTACATTGAAAAATTCAAAATAGAATGTTTAGTTAATAATATATATAAAAAAGTTTAATTATAAAAAAATTGTGAGGTTGATTGAAAAAAAAAAAAATTTGGACAATTCAAATAGTATAATACCATCTTTTAATATCATTTTCATTTTTCTATCTTAATAATTGAGGACGCTAAGCGGTCGCACTTTTCTTGAAAACGGGTACCCTCTTGAAGCGATAGAAAAAGAAATTTTAAATGATAAAATCAAAAGCACAAAAAAAAATTTGGTTAGTATAAAAAACAAAATCCCACTTTGATTTAAAAAAATCATTCATTGTAACAAAAATCCGAGATCAAAACCCCCAGGCGCTCCACTATTTAGATACTGTCATCCATGAAGACGGGTCCCACTCTTCTTCCTAATAGCTTACATTAAGTACAGTAATCGCTTTTAGGAAAAAGAGTTTGACGCGTCCTCGTGGATGTCACTATCTATAGTAGGTTCCTATTGAGAACAACGGGCAAGAAACTTCATACAGTAACTGATTCTGCAGTTTTATTCAAAATAAAATGCAATGCAATCAAGTGTTGAAAAATATTGTTTTTAAGACCTTAATTGGGCCTTTGCACGCAATCACACTAAATTGTAACTGTACTATGCCATTATCAGGCCATAACTGCTAAAATAATTAATTGAGTCAATTATTTGAAATTGTTCTAAATCTGCGGCTTCTACGAACTACTACCAGAGATTTGTACAGATGGGACACCCCGCAAAATCATTTAAATAAAAAGCGACTCTTGTTACGACACAATTAAGTGCAATTCAGGTCGCGCAGCGCTAATTATCTACAGTTATATTCACCTAGAAGTTGCCTCTCTTTCTATCGCGTAACTCTTAGATCTTCTGACTACGTTACGCCCACTGAATTCGAAATTCGACAAGTTGAGCCCGCCGCGTACCTACTTGTAGGTTCATACCTAAAATTCGGAGTGTCCCATCTATATTCATCTGTGATACTACTAATATATATATTTCCAGGAAAGAAAATATGAATATTTCTTTATTATAAATCTGTGTCCATCTCCCACCCAGAATGTCGATGTTTCTATGATTCTTCCTCTTCATACCAAATGACTATTTTATATATGCATGTAAAACATAAAATGGCCATCTGAAGACATGCATCATGAATGATTTTCCATAGATTACTTTGATTGTGATGCATGGTTGGTTAGTTAGTTTGCATGTGTGTGTAGTCTAGCACATGCCTGTACGAAATAGCAAAAGCGACCTTGCTTTCCTTTGCACAAGTTTTAAATTACTTTGGAAGAAATTGACTTGGACACTTCCACGCTGGTCTAGAAATGGATGTCTAGAATGTGTTAGAATGCTTCATGTGATCTTTAGATTAACACATAACATCACGCCTGTAATTCCTGAAGGGTTATGCAGTGGTGTACCTATAAGTACACCCACATTTCGCCAGTTATGTTTAAGTCCCATGTAATAGGGGGCGAGCCTATTGCCATCAACCGGGCACAAATCCAGACTCCGGGCTGCTACTGAGAAATTCCTGATGGAAAACCCAATAAGCCTGACCTGGGAAATAACAGTAGCGCTTGCGACTACTAACACAACGAGGCAGACTTTAGAAATAATAAAAGGCAGGGCACGAAAATTAAGTCTACCATATTTGGGAGTGTTATAAATATATTATCTGTTATAAAAACACTTTTGGATCACCAGGGCGTCATTTTTAAATAATCTGAATTCTGGCCTGGATAGTTCAAAAGAAAGAACAATACATCTAGCCAAAATGTCAGCTGTTCAGCAAGATAGCGGGCCTGACTGCCCGGGGTGGGTACCCTGGACACACATTTAAACGGCCATCCATTAATTACGTCACACGTGAAAGAGGGATCAATAAAGTGTGTTGTGCTTCAAAGGGGGGACGAGTCACAAGCTTCGTGTAGTCACATTTATAAATCGAAAGTACTAAAACTTTAAAATATAACCATAATAGAAATTATTATAACGTTTAATGTAAAATTGCAAAATATGTGATGTCACATCAGGGGAGGAGGGGGCACAGAAATATGACCACCTGTGACAAAGACGAGGGTGGCTACAAAAATCATGATATTTGCGTGACGTAATTTATTACCCATAAATATGGGTGGAGATACCCAACACACAGTCCTCAAAACTTAACATAATCCTCGCTCCACAGAGTCAGGTGGCCCACTAGACACTGCGTCCCGAGAGCTGGGACAGGCGCAGCTGTCCGTGCAGCAGCTGCAGCGTCTGCTGGATGCGCTGGAGTTGCAGCAGCAGTTGCACCACGATACTGATGTAAGTGCTCGTGATTGCAGGCTCGATGAAGATACTGTATGACGTCACACTTGAGTGATTCGGCGTTAAACCTGTATTGTTAAAACCGATCTTTGATAGCACTTGCATGACTCAGTATTGATATAAAAACGGCGAACTGTAAAAAATATTAGGAAATTGGTGTTGTATATGTCTTTTGAAACCAAGGCGTTAATTAATTGACAGAGGACGTTGGAATCATAGTTTGATTTCTCTGTCTCACTTAGAGCTGTTTTCACCAATGAATCTGTACGCGATCAGCACATCTAAACCGCAGTCAAGAGCTGTCAGTGTCATCATCATCATTTCAGCCGAAAGACGTCCACTGCTGCAGATAGGCATCCCCCAGGCACTGTCACTTCGACCGATTCTGTGCTTCTCGCATCCAGCGGTTTCCTGCAGTGTCATCATTGTTGTCGAATATTGACACTGACAGCTCTTGATCGCAGTTTAGATTTATGCTCATCGCGTTCAGTTTCATTGGTGAAATGGGGACTCAATCAAATCCCTTTAAGAGCGTGCATTCTGAAAGTGGGCAACGTCGCTGTTTTGATTAATTTGGCAATATTACTGTATGGAAATATCGCTAACTAGTGAACTAAAATATTGATTATGAAATGCAATAATTAATATCGTAACACCGAATATTTCGTTTTAGATGAAAAAAAAGTATATGGAAACTTTACAAATGCTCTTTTTACACTAAAACGGTTACAAGTGTTACAACATCAAATTCAATGTTACAATTTTTTTTTTAATTTCGCAATTTATTTGTCAAACATGTAAACAAACACGAGTTTTAGGAAGACAACTGTAATGCCTACACATAAGGTTCAAAATAAAAAATAAAGTTCGCAGGACTTTTTGTCTAACCCAACTTAATTCCTTAGTATTGGATTTTCAGAAAAGTAGCTAGTTGTAATATTATTTTATCTGATATTACAGGTCCGTGTGCGTTCAAATTGTGAATGTGGAAGTTAAATTTGATGTCCTATTTATGTGTGAAGTCCGTGAAATATAACTTAAAGAATGAATTAATTTAATCACTGTTAGTAATCTCATTTATTGTTACAAGTATTACATGGAAATATTGCATCCCCACGGCCAATGGATTGCTGGAACGGATATAATATCTGTATAGCTAATGCTCACAAAAAATCCTGATGACCATTTTCTTGCAATTGAATTCGATCGTGATCTGATCGTTCTGATTATGTGACTGTCGGACTGCCAAGTCTTAGGTCTCGAGTTCGAACCCAAGGCTCGGACCTCTGACTTTTTGGATTCATGTGCGTATTGTATAATTATCACTTGCTTCAAAAACGGTGTAGGAAAACATCATGAGGAAACCGGCATGCCTGAGAGATATTTCTCGACGGTATGTGAAGCCAAGTCAGAGGCCTATGGCTTAAAAACTCTTACACCAGTGTAGTCACTAATCACACGGAAAGAAGAGTATATCAAAAATGGCAATAAGCCCATCATGATAAAACTTAATATACATCAAATTATTCGCAAACTGTGGCTCGACACCACATTTAAAGCCTAGACTTCCAAGTAGTTTTGAAATTACAGACAGTTCCAAAACCCAATCTCTTGTACCACAGATTAATACAAATGGGACACTACGCAAAATCATTTAAATAAAAAGCGACTCTTGTTACGACACAATAAAGTGCAATTTCGGTCGCACAGCCCTGATCACCTACAGTTATATTCACCTAGAAGTTGCCTCTCTTACTATCGCGTGACTCTTAGATCTTCTGACTATGTTACACTCACTGAATTGGCCCGACAAGACGGGCCCGCCGCGTACTTGTAGCTTCATACTTAAACTGCGGAGTGTCATATCTGTATTAATTTATGCTTGTACACCGAGATTTGCTGTTGTCTTGCGATCCCTTATACCAAAACAATGTTTCCTTTTTGTAAATCCTGTGTTGTTTTTATGCTTAGGTATTTGATTTTTTTCAACCTCCAGGTATCAATGGAAGGTGCCTCCCCAAACGTAAAGAAAGACCGGCGCAAGTTCGGCCTCAGGAAGAAGAAGTCGAACAGCAAGTGTGCGTCAGTGGAACTACAAGCGTCACACACTCACATAGACCCGTCCAGCTCACACATGGTAAGATAATCCACTGTCCTCAACTCAGGCCTGTTTGTAATGTAATATCTTATCTCATTGTATGGACCTGTCGACATCATAACGTCAACGCCGGCTGTCGCTGAAAACCAGCGCTGGGGCTCTGTCTCGCATAGGGTCGCAGCATTATGCTGAGCAATGGCCGTTTTACGTAGGTGTTGCCCATATTTTCCCCCAACTTGTTCTTTTTTTGTTTTGTATTCTTTCTTTGCGTAATTTTTACCTTTTACGTATTTTTTTTTTCTAAATTAAGATGCATATATAATGCCACATCTGATTCTCAATGACTGCAAAAATTTACGATCAAATGCAAATCACGATCATCAGGATCTGGGCGCATGGCACCTGGCGAATTGATTATCGCGATGTCGATCAGATGAAAACACGTTAAGACGTAGGTCCCGGCTGTCATTCTTGGATCTTTGACATTCGTTACGGGTCGTCAGAAGCCCGGAAGCCTGACAACCGGTCTTACCAAGGGATATCGGATTACCCAGTAACTGGGTGGTGGAGGTCAGATAGGCAGTCGCTCCATATAAAATATTGGTATTCAGCTGAATCCGGTTAGTCTGTGGGGCGACCCTAACATAGTTAGGAAAAGGCTGGGCAGATTGATTGATTTATTCTTAACTAAAACATAAATTAATTATCTTTGTTATTATTTATTTTTCCCAGGCATTATCAGCTCTAACAGCGCCCCCCTCACCCGGTGGCGGTGCGTCCTCAATGCCCAATTCTGCCGCCTCCCTGCCCATAGGTAAGACACATTATATTATTAACTATAGTTTATATACTCTATGTATTGTGTGTACATGTGTGACTGTTAGAACTGTGTGTGTGTTAGTCGCTTACTCATGCTATTTGTTGAGGATTTGGACAATAAAAGTACTGTTTTCGAAAAAAACTATGTCTTAATCTTCTAGGATATATGCTTCTTTAGGGTGTAAGTAAGATAGGATTTTGTTTTTAATCATTGGGAAAAGCAAAAAGGCCGGTGTAAGATTAAGGCACTATTGCACCATCAATCACTACATACATTTACCGCTAAAAGTATTTAAAACATCACTCTGTCACTCAAACGATTGTCAGAAAAACAGTTTAGCGATTTGTGGTGCGAGTAGGTCGAAATCTGTTCATTTTGTAATTATAAAACTTCATGAATTTTGATTCAAGTTGTCTTAATATGCTGGAGCTAACTCCAACATGTTTCCACAAAAACTTCACTGATGAAGACAGTATTTTTTTGTTGACTTACACACACTTGCACAAAGGAAAACATGACTGCCTCATTACCTAATGGATCATTAACGCTAATGATTTCATTAATTTCATCAAAGAACCATTAAAATCGAGTCCAATGTTGCTTTCTGCAAGAAGTTAAAAACTGGCTGCTAGGTAAACCTCCTCAAGTCTTTTACTGTGCATATCCTCAAACAAATCAACTGTATATGTGATTAAACATTTTATTTTTAGGAATCCCAATGAACTCACTCCTTTTTCCTCCCGAAAAATACCAAGAGAATAATCAGAAATATTTTCTAACAATGTACATACCTATATTGTATACACAATCATGTTTTTTTATTATTGTGAAGTAAATTATTCAAATAAAATATTTTTTTATTTGTTCACAAAAACAATAATTATTTTGAAACTTATGTCTTTGCAAGGATTTTACGAAATCGGTAAGTTGTGGTGAATTGATTCGCCGCCTTGGCATGGCTCTGAAAAAAAGAAACAAGATGGCGCCTATCACTTGCACGTTGACATTGACATTAGGCTAGGCATGTCAGGCTCTTCCCGTAGAGTTGGTGCTACAAGCATTTCATCTCAGTTTCATGAATATTAAAGTAAAGTTTATTAACATTAGTATTATTAAGGCTGAGTTGCACTACATAATCACTAAATGCATTTAGCGCTAAACGAATTTAAAACCTACCAGCTGTTGACCGTGGCTTCACTCGCGAGGAACCTAAGTTACTCCTTATAACATCAGCTATCTGCCAGTGAAAGTCACGTCATAATCGGTCTAGCCGTTTCGGAGATTAGCCGGACAAACAGGCAGACAAAAATGTATAAGTAACGTATATACGTACTTTCATATGCATTTAGTATAAAGCTGTTATTTTGAAATAACAAACATTTCTGTCAATCGTTTGAAGATGACACAGGCAGAATGATGAATGACTCAAACTATTGTCAGAAAAACAAGCGATGTTTTACATACGGTTAGCGTTAAATGCGCTTAGTGATTTGTGGTGCAAGTGGGCCTTAATGGTGATGAATGCTTTCTTGCTAACAATTTCGATGACATACAGCGAGAATTGAGAATGGCAAAGATGCATTTTACTACTAGCTTCAAGAAAAAAGCTATTTCGCTAATTTACTCGTATTTATATACAACTAAAGCATGAAATGACGAATCAAAATGAACGATATCATAAACAAGTTAGAAGTATGAAAAGATAAATAAAACCACTCTTACTGTAACTTGTGGCTCTTGTACGCAATGATATCAAGTTAAACTAAGTAACGCAGAAAGAATAAACGCGCTGACTTGAGAACGTAGGTATCGAAAATACTGGCTTCGCATTGACTTTTGACAGTTTCTGCCAAATAAGTACTATAGTTTAACCGGGACCGCTGTTCGACGTCTTAGGGCCGAGTCACACCGGAATGGCAGCGGCCGGCGATAACACGTGCCTAGTCTCCTCTTGACTAGTTTTGTTTCTACATTATATACACGCGGCCGCCCGCGGTGCCGCGAGCGGCCTCGCGTCGCCGCTGACAGCCGCAGGCAGAACCACCGACAAGATGAGCGTGGCGAGCGGCCGCTCGCGGCGCCGCGGGCGGCCTCGAGACCTTTCAAGCTTTCCAAGCGATACTGGTCTTTTAAGTATGTAGATAAAGTTTAAAATTATTTCACACTAAAAGTGCTCGCCGCGTCGCTGCCGGCCGCTGCCATTCCGGTGTGACCCGACGCTTAGGAATGCCTGGCGAGGCGGGCAGCGTTGACGAATGAGTGCCGGGCGGGTCGCCGCGCGGTTGAGCATTGAGAAATGAGCGGCCTGCATTGCCCCCTAGTCTCGCCGCGCTCATACCTAAGACACGGAACAGCGGAGTAAGAATACTTCCATTTGTAGAGTTTTACACAAGGAACTCTAGAAAGGAGAGATCTCTTTAGGTCCAACAAAGTAATTGTGACCTTATACTCCATAGGTTCGGTAGATAAATAAAGGTAAACAAATCTTAAAAAAGGGTTTTTTATAGATGACACTTTCTTGTTTAAAAATACAATAAACCAAACTAAATTTATTTTAGAGTTATAGTTTCCTCTTTTATTAATGTTTGTTAAACTTTATCATTTATTCATAAACTACTATTCGTAGATTTATAACAATAATATAATATTTTGTAATCTGTCAATTGTAAAGAGCCCAAAGTCTAAACGTCAACGAATTATAAAGTTGCTAAATTGATGAGTTTAACTGTGACATATCATGACAACTGAAGTGACAGGTATTACGTTTAGTCGGTTACTTGACAGCTGTCTCGTCACGTGTTTTTTTTTTGTTTACCTTTATTAAACTACCTAAACCTATGGAGTATAGTTACAAATTTCGATTGAGTTCATTTCCCAATTCTACTATGTTGCAATATGCCTAAACATAAGCATTGCATACAGGAGCCATTTAAACTATTTAATAGTGCCCTTCAATGTTCGTAAACTTCTCTTCATAATTTAACAAACTATATAAAACTAAACCTTCTAAATCAATCACCATAACCTCATTCTAACCCTAGGGTTCCTAGCTACATAACTATACCATCACAAAACGCACAGCCCAAAAGACTACATAATAAATTCTCTTCTCTTCTCGTTCCAGCGTTTCTTTCAACATTTCTGGCATCCACCTTAGTTCGTAAGACTTTTTATTTTACGTTTTGGACCCCCCTTTTTCCTAATCGAGCGCATCGCATTGTCTGTATATACAACGCTCACTTCGCTAGCTGTATACAGGGTGTAAAATGACCCATCACATAGCCGTTAAGTACGCATTCTGTAAATCAAACATAAAATGATTGCTGGGATTTCATTTTTGGTGCGGAAAACCGCTTTTTACGGCAGCGCACAATGTTGTTATGGGTGCTTGCAACGATACAGGAGTTGTGGGGGTATTTAAAGTGAACTTTGACCTTCAATATCCAGAAGGTTCTCAGGTATGGTTCAGTTGAAAAAATATATCACAGTGTCGGGGAGTACGAGTGACTCACGGCTTCGTGAAGCGTCTTTTTACACCTGTTATAGTGCATGGTTTTAGCTGATGGAGCTATGAATGTGGCCACTTTTTTATAGTCGATTTTTAGGGAGATACATAACATAAACTACAGAACGCCAACTGCTACGATCCTTACATAGGAGACCAATCCATCCATCCAGCCATTCTTTTAGGGAGATGGGGATACAAAAAACCCTTGGGTGTAATGAGCAATTTTATTCCGTTATCCGAATCTTAATTAAGGGTAAAATAAAGAGTAGGATTCTAGAAGGATACAAGAGGCTTATCTATTTTATCTGTTGTCAAACGTCATGTCATTTAGATGACAGTACGATGTGTTTTTGTTAAAGGAATTTTCCTGATCACTCGCGATCTGATGCTGAATACCAGCACTTTTATTTTGTTTTGTTTTCTATTCATTTCTTGTATGATGATGACTTAGCTACTTTTAAAAGTGATTTTCTCTTACTGTGCTGATTGTAATTTTATGTTGTTACGAACATAGTATTTTGGAACCCATATTAATAAGAAATAGGCCTTATCTCAAAGTTGCAGTCAATATTCCACGAGAAAATCGGTTTTGAATTTTGCTGAGTGAATACATATTAGCGCTCGTGACTGCACTGCTGTTGTAAATAAATAAACTGGTGTTATTCAGAGGCCCTATCATGAACGCGCGACGTAAACCTTACGTAAATTCGGCCGATTTTTTAATCGAAAGCACCCGTAGATAATTAAGTAAATACTATGTGCGAAACAGGTATTTTCTATTTATTTAAAATAGAAAATATCGTTCCTAATTGCGTAACGTTTACGTTTGCGGTCGTGCTGGGCCCACAGGACCCTGATTCATTTCAGAAAACAAAGATAATAATATTTTGAAATATTTTTTATTTTGTTGTCTAATTTATCAATGATTTTGAAACATACTGTCATGATAGATTCATTCAATAGATACTATACTATAACTCTAAACAATCGATGTGCTGCTTCTAATCAAGATCATAAATATCTGCTTATCCTTCCGGATTCGCATGCGTGATGTTGTAAAACTCGTCATTCTTACTGCGTCTATTAATTTTCAACTTTATGGCTTAGGTCATAAAGTTCAAAATCTATTATTATAAACGAATAGCCTTGACACTTATCTCTCGCTTTCCTTTATCATAGATAAACAGAATCTCAGATTATCAATGATCTGAATATACCTACAACATCCTAGTACTTTGTTTTAAACATTACAAAATCAACCTTATGTAGTGAAGATAAAGTCTATTTTTAATGGAATTCAATAAAATCTAAATGGGTCGCTCTGTCATCATAACACGCCAGTACTTTCCGTGATGTTAGAACAATGGTGCTGTAATCAATACTGTGAAATAGTTTGTGAATTAATAGTAATGTATTTTAATCATTTGAATAAAATATGAGTAAAAATTGAATATAAAAGCTCAACGAACACACAAGGCGGGTGCGTGTCGGGCGCGGGTTTGGACGGCAGTACGGCGGGCGTGTATATTGTAATTCTTTGTATTATATGGATGTCAGTACACGAAACACGTGCGCGGGTCGGGCGCGGTGCGGGTCGGGAGCGGGAGCCGCCGTACTGCCGTCCCGACCCGCGCCCGACACGCACCCGTCTTGTGTGTGTGTTGAGCTTAAAAACTTCAAAGACATACGTAACATGCTCTCTAATATATTATTATTAATTGAGAAAATTGTGCCGCCATTAGATTGAACGATTTCAATAACGTTACATTTTCCTGATAAGTAAAGTGAAAGAAGAATGTCTAAAGAAAGTGACGGTATATTTGTGCCTCTAGCCAGAATCATCTGCAAATACATTGTGCAAGTTTTAAGAGAAGAATTGCATCGTTACTGTGAGTCTATTATTTTTGTTATTTTATCTTGCTAGGATGTAGCAGGGACTCAAAAATGTTTAATAGATAGTTCCATCTCTTGAGAAAACGTGGTCACGTGGCTGTTGCCGTTCACCCCATACAAACGTATTCCTTTGTTTTCTCCCTGGTTAGGGATTTTGACGTAATTATACAGGCTGTATCAGAAAGGTGTGGTCAAATTTAAGACTCATCAAACTGAACAACTTTCTCCATAAACCTAATATCGTAATAGAGAAAAAACCGGCCAAGTGCGAGTCGGGCCACGCACACTGAAGGGTTCTGTAGTTGAGATGAATAAAATGTATCCCAAGAACAAACTTAGCATTGTAGTTGAAAAACATGTTCGCCCAGACATTCCAACTGCAAATGTAAGTTTGTACGCACAATATTGAGTGATTTATCATGTTATTTTAAGACCATAGACTTCTTATAGGTTTTCGTGTAATCTATAAGCATAGAACTATTCTCTGTATTTTTTTCAAAATTTTAGGATCAGTAGTTTCGAACATAAGGGGGGGGGGGGGAATGGTCAATTTTCTTAAATATCTTTAAAGTATTTATTTTAAAATGATTAAAAAAATGTATTTGAGATCCTCGCAATAAGCCCTTTCATTTGATATGTCACCCGGTACAGATTGCAACTTTTTTTTTGTAATTTTCTTATTTTCACCCGAAAAGACACACTCATATTCAAAATTCATTTATTTATGTTACACGTCCGTGTTTGGGTCACAGAAATACATATTATGTGTACCAAATTTCAGCTTAAAATACCTATTCGACCCAAATGTATGGGACAGCTGATATTTTTTTCACAATTACGATTTTGATCTTATAAACTGGTTCAGTATAATGGTCTGTACCACAGCCTTTAATTTGATCACAGCTTTCTGATAGAGGAATCGGTTTCGGGGCTTTTTTGGCCCTTGCCCGAGGGATTGTTCTCTTGGCCCTCGAAATTGGGGGCCGGTCATTGGGTTCCCCTGCCCTCCCAGGAGGGGGTGGGAGTGCTTTACTGGACACCTACTCACTGAGGGGTTTGCCGCCCCTCAGTGCAACATGTATTTTTAATTTTCTAAAATTATTGTACTTACGACAAAAAACAAAACATAGTGACCTGGCAGTGGTAGATACATCATATTGTAATAAAATATTTGGACTAGTATCAATGAACCAGGGAGACAACAGAGGAATACGTATGGAGCGAACGCCAACGACCACGGGACCGTGTTTTCTTAAAAAATAATGCCATTTTAATGTAAAATCCACACAGTTGTAAATATTATTGATCATTATGTTTTTAGTATTTTATTTTACGTACCCGAGTAGTCCTTTTATGAGGGAATTTATCGGAAATCATTCATTGATTGTTAGTTGTCGATTCACTTCGGACTATGACACCAGCTATGCGACGCAAGCGCAACATGCAAAGCAAATCGTAGCCAGTACATTATAATTTGTATGCAAGCTGCGTCCGTGTAGATTCGCATCCCCTTGTCTGTTACATCGTCGTGCTGTCGCCCACTTAGTTTTTGACCTTCCTATACGCCATCAGTGACCTCTTGTTTACTTCCAAAGTAACTACAGGGTAAAATTAAATTAGCTAGCGAAACTCCGCAGACGTCATGGATCTATATCTAAACAATCAAACATAAAATAAATTAATTTGATGAGTTTTTTTGTATGGTCATCAACCGCAGTAAACGTAGTTACTAGTTTTTTTTTTTTTTTGTGAAATCTACTGTGTAAAATAAAACAGATTTTCTCATCTCATACTTCAAGTAAAAACTCCACCATCAATCATTGACCCAAAAAAAAACATCATCACTTTTGTAACTTTATTTTGTCTTGTTTAGATATTTGTACCCACCACGTCAGTTTCGCTAGCTAATTTAATTTGAACCTGTATAGCATGTACTGATACAGGGAGTTCGAAATATCTGATGCAGAGCATCCTAAAATCTACCTTCGTCTAATCATGGCATACAAGCTTTTGCATTATTGCTAGATCTTGGTCTTAGCATAAGCTTCATCACTAAGCTTGTCCTAAATCTTTAATAAAAGTGGCAACCATCTTTAAGAATGCTTGAAATTAATTAGAAAAAAGACAGAGAAAATTATATGTTTAAATTTATACGATGTAAATATTAAAATCGTTAATATTTACATGTTAACTTTTGAGCTTTACCATAATATTACAATGCTTTTAAATTGGAGCGAGCTAAGTCATATTTTTAGTATCAGCTTCATGTCATGCAAAAATCTGCACCCATTAAAAGTGGTATGCTAGATATTTCCGGGCGAAATCTTCGGGCTTTTAGGCCGTCTGATATAAGTCCTATCAAGATTTTTCTATAAAGCATGGGATTTTAAAAAGATGTAAGGTTTATAAATCACGATACTCCACTAGTTGTTAAAACATGTCATATCTTCAAAATGTATATTTAAATACAAAATCACAGTTCCGCGGACACCTCCATTTCAAAACCTTGTTGACGCATGTGTTGCTTCACGATACAAAGAAATGCTTCTACTTTGATATGTTACAGTATTTCTTGAGTACCTACATGTAATATACAGGGTGTCCACTTAAGAATGGATAACCTTCAAATAGCATATACTCGTAATAGACCAACCGATTGTTCTAAAAAAAAAAAACCCAAGTTGTTCCTAAGATTTTTAACATTTTTTTTTACATTCTTCTTCACCACAAACAATTGAATGAATTCCATCGGTTATTTGTTGTTATAATATTGCACGTTGACTATGCCATCAGAAACGTAGTAAATAATGTGACTAGAAAATTGACCAGCATTTTTTTCAAAAAAGTCTTGTAAGTACTACCCAAGCAGTACCTTACAAAAAAATATATTTAAAAAATATTTTTTTTAGAACCGCTATAAGGTCTATTAAATGCAATTTGGAAGTTATCCATTCTTTACCGGACACCCTATATACTTCACTCGAGTCTACTGCGTTAATTTAGCCCCACGTCACTTAAGTACTATAAATTAATTCCTTAGTGAACAGTTACCCCACTCTTATTCACAGAATACTTTGTCCAGACCTCTAAAAATTTATTAAATTTTCTGCAAAAGCTGTGCTGTGCAATTTTATGTCCTGACTGTTCGCAGAAATTGCGCTCTGCGCTACAACAAATGAAAAAAGACCATATACACATGTGCTAAAGTTCCAAGTCCTTTGTTTGCAGAACGATTTCCACTGAATTCATAATTGTTGAAAAATTCAGTAGCGCAGTTTCTGCGCAAGAGTTGGATGACTTATACACTGACCCACAGTGCAACACAGAATCAGCAGCACTTTACTAAAAACTCTTTTCTAGCTATCACAACACAGCCCACAGTACCCAACCAATCAAAAACTTCAATCATTCCATTCAACCATTCCATCTCATCATTAGTTCACTTATTCTTGACTTACAGCTTGCGCCGCGGCTCGACCACAGTCGCTACCTGGTGCGGAAACCCTGAACACGGCAACTGGACCTGCTTCCTTGACCAGTCTGACGCCTGATCATCAGCTGAGGGAGGACTTTACTGTACTGGCGAAAGATTTAGTGGGGAATTTGAAGACTGTTGTGTCTACACTGGTGAGCTTTGTGTTAAGTTACCATTATTCTAAAGACCCTAGGGAGAACGGAGTCTCCGTTTTAGCTAGGAGAATAATGAGAACCTTAATCAATCAAGGCAATCGCTGCGGCGTCCTACATACAAATATCCATGGTATGACATACGGTACACTGGACTTGCAGCCCGCGAGACGAGGTGGGGAGGAGCGTTCGCGTGGCGACACCGGAGCGGCACCGCTCAGTTTTTATTGCGTTGTCAAAAACACAGATGTTTGACAGATGACAAATTACGCGCTTTGCGGTCTGGCCTCGCTGCCGCGTAACATGGCAACGGCGGCGCAGCGCCCGTGTGACCGCCAATGAAATTTTTGCGATGCGGCGCCGCAACGCATCGTATGCACAGGCTTTAACTGCATTGTTCTTCCTAACTACGCAATAGATTTTAATGCGGTTTTCACCATCATTTTGAGAATTTGGTCCGAAAAGTTTATATTACACTACCACTACTAGCTTTTGTTAGCGGCTGCGCCCGCGACGATGTCGGAAGTTATGCCAGGGTGTCGTATTACCGGGATAAAAAATTATATCCTACGTTTTAATCCAGGTTATAAACTATCTGTGTACCAAATTTCATCCAAAACCGTTTAGCCGTTGTTGCGTGGTTGAGTAACAAACATCCAAATATTTATAATATTAGTAGGATTAACATTAACGGAGAGCTCGTGGCTAAGTAACAACAGCCGCACTGGTCGATCCATCAGGTTAAGCTACACTTGCCGGGGTTGGTCAGTGGATGGGTGACCATCTTTACATACCGAGTCTCCTCCTTGCCTCGGAAAGCACGTTAAGCCGTTGGTCCCGGCTGTCATTCGTGGATCTTTGACAGTCGTTACGAGTCGTCAGAAGCCCGAGAGTCTGACACCAGTCTTACCAAGGGGTATCGTATTACCCAGTTACTGGGTTGTGGAGGTCAGATAGGCAGTCGCTCCATGTAAAATACTGGTATTCAGCTGCATCCGGTTAGACTGGAAGCCGACCCCAACATAGTTGGAAAAAGGCTAGGCAGATTGATTGAGTAGGATTAACATTAAAATAACTAATACTAAAGAAATCTCGATATTTTATCAAGTAGTAAAAACTGTAAAGCAGAGGCGGGTGCTAGTTTTACAATAAATGCACAAATCTATCAAATAAAAAAATATCCATTGAAATATTAATCACCTGTCACCATCTCCCACAGATATGTGAGCGCGGCCGCCTGCGCGCCGCTATGGACGCGGCGGAGTCGGCGTCGACGCCGGGCGCGGTCATGGCGGCGCTACGGACCAATCTCAGCACGGCGCTGCAGCAAAATTCCGGTGAGACTGCATTATACGTAACGTAGAGCTAGATAGGTTGTAATATAAAAGGTGACATCACTTGAATGTCTATTCACGTATAGCTTGAAATGACGCGCCCCACTATCGGATTACCGCATTACCGTGTCGTAAAATGCGTCATCTCAGAGTGGACAAGTTTGAATGCACAAAAGTATGTATATAGAAGTTAATAAGTTCTGAATAAGTGATTGATTCATAGAAGTGAGAAACCAACGTTTTTTTAATACATTCTTGTATTTACTAGACCCTCAGAAACAAAATGAAAGACATCAATTGAAATAATATGTTATCCTGCTCATGATACATGCACATACCCCAGTGTCTCAATCTCACTCCACCTTCTTCGAACTAAAATACTAGCAGACCTTCAAATAGCCCTGACTTTTGTAATCCAATATTATTTCGTCAAGAAATAGTAGAAACCTAACCCTAAACGAAAATCACCATTTCCAGTACAGTCTGTTCCAAAAGTATCTGATAAAAATATAAACAAACTAGCTTCACATAGCAAAAACAAAGAGCTCAATGGGCGTCAAAAAAGTCGTCTGCATCGCTGTCACTGGGAAAACTGCCCAAAAGGCTGACAGCGTTGCCATATTGGGTGGCTGATTCTTTGTCCTAAAAATTGGCCAGCCACGTACGGCTGGTCACGTGAAGAGTCGACCAACCGCTTGGCGATGTCTCGAAATACTCGATGAGCACTGGGACCCCACGGCCCTAGTGTTTTATTAGGTTTATTTACACTTTCTTCAGATACTCTTAGAACAGGCAACAAAAAGTGGTTGTTACTATAGCCTGTTCTAAATCCAATTCATATTATTAACCGCTAGTACAATCAGCACCATCGTAACGTAAATAATGACGAGTGAAGTATTCCGCACAGAACTGCGCACGCGGCTCTCGCGGATCCACGACGCGTCGGACCTCGCAGAGATCTCGTCCGTGGGAGCCAACTCCGATCCTGTAAGTTTACTTAGCAATTTTCTTTAAACTATTATTATCGCTTAAGCTTCCTAAGACTGCGGTGGCCACCACATAGCGTCCGCAATTTACCGGCGAATGACACGTTGTTCCTCTACGAGGTCTTTAATACCCCATTTACACTCAGCTCGCTTCCACGGCACCGAAAATGTAAACACGATACTTCTCATGCTGCTGCCACTGCTACTCGCGCTGCCCAGCGCTCCCCGAATGAGCGGTTTTTTGTGTGGAAGTCAAAGGACAGGCAGTGCGAGTGGGAGTGCGTGCTTACATTCAGCTCCGTTGCTCACTTCTCGCCGAGCGCTTGGACGAATCGGACGTGCGGGCTTTATAGTTTTACGACCTGCCAAAATGTTCTTTGACTGGAGTCTTTAGAACTACTGGAATCCGTAAAAGCAATATGGGATATAAACTTCGATCAATAATGCACTAGATACACTATCCCATACAAAATTTCTCTTAAAACTGTCGCCAATTGTGTTTACGTACTTCTAGTTTAAATAAATAAACATTAATGTAAATTCAACCTTAAACGCAATGCTTAAAGTTGTATTCACAAAGCTATGTACAAAAAACAAAAAAGTCAAACATACATCAAAACAAATTCAGCCTTACACGCTTATTTTAAAGTTCGAATTACAAAGTGCTAATAAAAGCAATAAAAATTTATGACAGAGGCTCGCCACTTGGACAAGGAATGAGTGGAGTCGAAATGTGTTTATATTTATTTCTATGAAATACAGAAAAAAAAATATTTACTAACAAATTCAGTTTATTATAAGCCTTGACACTCAAACATAAAGTTTCATTACAATGGCAAAATTAAATCTTTCTGTCGTCTGAGATACAAATATTTATTTTAATTACAATGACAAAATTAAATCTTTCTGTCGTCGGAGAAACAAATAATTATAATGTCATGTCGCTTGAAAATAAAAATTCAATTTTATATAAGTTCAAAAATACTTATTGTTACTGTTATACTGTTTTTAGTAATCTACGCCTTTGCGTGTTTCCAGTTATGTCCAATCTATTAAAATGAATCGAATAAACTGTCGAATTTTTATAAGGCTTATATATTTCTTTTCCTCTTTCTTTCGCGACAGTAGATACCCATTCTCATTCAGATACTCATTCATTCTACATAACGAAATGGGTCGCTAGGAAATCTACAAACAGAAACCAAATATAAAATAACAATACTACACCATGCATTCCCTGTTCCAGAACAGTCGATGTTTGTTACAATAGTTGGTAGTTGTCACAAACATTGGTCAAACAATCATAATATTTGCTAATTGATTTATATTTACTATTTAATTCTGTTATTATTTTATGAAAAACACTTACTGATAATAAACTTACGGATAAAAAAAATATTCCTTCCAAAATCTTGGTGTTACGGTGGTTATTTACAATTTTTTTGAACGCGTACTGCGGCATTTTGACGTCTTAACGTTGGCTATGATTGGACCATACTAATTTGAAATAAGACCACAACCGAATATGTGCTCTTATTTTTCGTTCCGTTTTTGAAGCGCTTACCGGGAATCTAGTGCATTATTGATCGAAGGATATAAACGACAAAAACCACAAATTAAAACATAAAGGTCACGATGCCTGGAAGAGGAAACACGACCATGTATTTTCTTTTTTTTAATTTGTTTTTTTTTTAAATATTGAACATAATTTTGTATTCCAAAACGACACGGAGCGGACGCCGTAATTATTTCGACGTCCGCCATTGCCGAAAGTCGAAAGCGATGTGAGGCTGTGAGGATTTTTTATTTAAAACAAGTTTTAATTGTTGAATACTCCAATGGATAATGATTTTCTTTATTTTTGGTAGTAACATACTATTAATCTCTCAAATACATTGCAAATTAGTTTTGTATAATTTAGAAGCACTTTTTCAATTTTTGTAAATGTGAGTACCATGGAGCCGTTTTAATGTTATTAAGATGTATGTTGACTTGAAAGAGCATGGCAGTTGAGAGTATGTCATGCTCACTTAAATGTCTCGCTGATGGTGGCGAGTGTGTTAGATCATTCGGTTCCCTACAAAATGGTTGAGCTGGATGGTGCTGATCCATGCGTCATGTTCGTGAACGGGCGCCGTCTGTTGTGACTGGTCATCTCTTATCTGCCATGGCTTATTTTTAATCTTATATTTTGAATTGTTTTGATTATTTTTTGTACATGGTTCTCACATATAGAAGCAACAAGAATAATGTACCCAGGATTTTGTAATTTTCTATATTTAAAAGAGTGTCCTTGGAGTTTCTTGCCCGTTCTTCTCCATAAAGATCTACGTTTTGGAATGGGCAACTAGCTTCAACTTTCTGACTAACTGACGCGACTATTTGACAATTCAAAAGTGCCTGTAAATGGTTTAATTGAAATAAATGCTTTGAGTTTGAGGCGGCAGGGCTGAATGTAAACATACACTTCTCTCGATCCTGCTACGGCAGTATTTAGGGAATTATTGCCGGCAGCGCGAGGTGTAGTGGCAGGCGCTGAATGTAAATGAGGCATAAAGTTTAGATATTCCAGATAAAAAAAATAAGTCCGGTATTATGTCGACTTGTCTGCTCCAATAGCCAAGGTCTAACGACACACATAGTAAGCCCAGTGAGTGGCCCCCTAAAGAAAAGAAATAAAGATATTAAAAAAAAATTGGGACACGCACAAGAAATACAAACAATAGAAAAGGAACATTTAAAACTAACAAAATAATGACAAAAAGTATATTGTATCTATTTCTTACCTTACCAAATATTTTTGTTTCAGCTAACCCCTATGTCTCCCCGGCAGGCGAACAAACGTCCGTTTCAGCAGTCATTAAGCTACAGTTCCTCCTGTGTCTCCGCCTCTGAGTTCTTCGATGCTGAAGAGCATGAGGACTTGAAGCCCACGGAGATTATAGCTGCTGATGAGGTGAGAGTTCCTTATTCTATCGTCATGATGTGGGATTTGTATAGTAAACCGCACGTCAATCGTGGCACTTGAATTGCGAAATCTGCCCTTGCTGCTATTGGGCGTTGTCAGTTAGAGGTAAAAATAACGCTCATTAGAGCTTATTGTCAATCCCTCTACACGTGCAGCCTCTGGGCAAAGTATACTCGTGCCCTCCGCGTCCAGTTCAATAATGCGTTCAGGGCGGTGGTGGGGCCGCCCCGCCCCTGCAGCGTGTGGCGCGCGCCGACTGCGCACGCGCCGGTGCGCGGAGTGCGGGGCAGCGCCAACACCGTCCTGACGATGATCGCCAACAGACTGGATTGCCCTTATATCCGGCAATGCTGCAGCAGACATATTGTTACTTTGTGAGTGTTCGTTTTTGTCTGTGCTTGTTATCCTGTATGTATCCTCTTATGAATGTCTGTATATGAGTTTAGTTACTTGAAATAAACTTATTTAATTTCTTCATAGAGGTATGAGGAACAGCGTGTAAAATTCACTCAACCTCTATAGAAAAACTGTTACTATTTACGTGGTGTTGATTATTACTCGTGAATAGATTCGTCCGAGAACGACTACCTACTTTTATTTTAATTTCTATCATGGGCACGACATTGACGACATCACATGACCACAGAGATTCTAACTTATTCGAAAACTTTGAATGTTTATTAAGATCATTTATTTGTAATTTTATTATTATTTAACTATGAAACAATTTAAAAACTAACAGACTTAAAATAATAATAATAATATGTACAAGTATATAAGAAAGGGGTGGGGGGGGAACAATCATAGGGCATCAAAAAATTCGTCCGCATCGTTGTCAACAGGAAAAGCGCCCAAAAGGCTGGCAGCATTGCCACGTTGTATGGCAATGCTGATTCTCTGGCCGAAGAATAGGCCAGCCTTCTGGTCACATGAAGAGTCGACCAACCGCTTTGCGATGTCTTGAAAGACTAAGTGGGCACTCGGACCCCATGGCCCTAGTGTTTCAACCCCAAACGGCTCAAACATATAAGTCCCAATAAGATTGGAGTATTTGCGCCGTTTGAGGTTTTCCGCACCTGCAGCAGCAGCCCCAGCACAGCCCACCGTGCTAGGAAGATGGGATGGCGCAAGGGTGTCGACACACGTTGCATCCCACACCAATGGCCTACCTACCTTCCAAGGCATTATGGTCATTCCGTCTGGTCTCTTCCCATCGTCGCGTGCCAAGCTGTTGGGTTCTAGAACAGCTGGCACCCCGGCGGTGACAAGAGCACGACGGATGATGTCATTAATGCTGGCGTGCCGTGCTCTCCGGCCTGCGCTTTTACTGCAGGATAGACCATGGTGTCCGAGACAGTCGACTGCGTCACCGCATTGACAGCGATGCGGGGCCACACAAGGAGCGCCCAGACGCAGACAGGTAGCGAGCCGGAAAGTGGTGTCACCCAGCATAGTGCCTATGTTGGGTGACGGTAGCGCCTGAAGCCAAAGGCCCGACTCCCACTCACCCACAGCCAGCAGGCGGGCACGCTCAGCAGTATTGGTGGACGTATTAATAAGATTGTTCCGTACCAACCTGCAGAGCGGCTCATCCCACTGCCTCTGGGAGGACAGGTTCACAGGCCGATCTGTATTCGGGCAAGCCGTTTTCCAGGCGTTCTCCGCATCAGTCAAGCACGGCACTTCAGAGTCGACCAGGCAGGGGGCTAAAATTTTCCCGGTCAACTTTTCAGTGCTGTGGACAGAGGACAGGAACGCGGGTAAGCTAATACTTGTAATTTTGCGGACACCGAGGCCACCGAAACGGATGGGTAGTGTGGCTTGCAGCCACGCCCGGTCGTCCAAGGCCACATTTAAAATGGATGTTAGGGTGCTGCGAATAATTTGGTCAATTTTGTCCAAGAGGTGTGGCTGCTTCCATAAAGGTGAAGAGCGTAGAAAATATATGAAATTTGGACCAAAACAGCAGTATCTGATCAGGGTGAAAGCCGAATGTAAGTTAATTTTAGAGAGTCTGTCCGAAATGTCGTTGAAATTTTTGATTTTTTCGTCGATGAAGGGAGAAAAGCTGTCTTCTAAAATTGGGGAACCTAGGAGCTGAAGTGATTTTTTTTTTTTTTATTTTGATTTGTGGGGCTATTGCATTAAATTTCTCAAGGGTCAATTGTCTGTCGGTAATGTCAGAAAGGTAAATTTCGCATTTTGATGGGTTAAGGTCCAAGCCAATGGATTTAAATTGTTGTTTGAGGAGTTGTAAGTCGTTCAAAACGGTGTCTACATCACCTCCTAGTGTTCCATCATCTAAATACCATACGTTAAATTTTGAATCTAGTCTCTGGATAATTGGATGAGTAGCCAAGCTGAAAATGACTGGCCCGAGCGGATCACCTTGTTGGCATCCTACTGCAGATTCCAAAACATTGTCCTTGTATAATAATTTAGAGGGGTACCTGTAACACTGCCACATAAAACCATAAATTTCGGGTAGTTCTTTTTTATTTCAGCCAACAAAGTGTCCCTGTTTACAGAGTTAAAGGCATTCTTAACGTCAACCTTGAGGATAACCTCACCTTTGTTCGAGTTCAAAAAGGTGGAAAGGGCATGCACGGCAGCCTCACAGCCCTCTCTCGAGCCGAAACCAAGCTGCAGGGGCTGAAACTTGGTTGTGAGGGATTCACTGTAAAGCTTACAGCATATTTTGGCTGCCGTACGCCTGTAGGTGCATCCAACGGCGATGGGACGAATGCCGCCGTCCTTCTTGCGCAAGGCACATGTTGGCCCCGTATAAGACATCGACGACAGCCTCGTTCACACCGCCGGTGAGCATGAGGTTAATCAGGGCCGCAAGCTCCTTCAGAAGCGACTCACCAGCGTCCCCGGCGCCTGAACTCAATAGATCCTTTAGATGTTGTGGAGTCAGGCCGTCGAGGCCGCCAGCGGAACCGCTCCGGAAGGAGCCGACGGCTGCAATCAACTGGGGCGCCGAAACATTTAGGAAGGTTGAATTTAGGTCGGGAGGGTCGGGGGGATCGGGAAAGGTGAGATTATCCGCAGGCGCTGGATGTTTACTCTCTAGGGCTGTTAGTGTTTCTGGAGAGTAAGGCGCCACCACATCGCTGCTGAACAGTATCCTGGCCGCTCCCCTGATGTCACCTTCACTTAATTTGGATTCCACATGTGAACATAAGCTTTTTCGTGATTGGTTATTGAATGCAGGTAATTTTGAATCTAAAATTAGGATCGAATTGTTACAATTTTCGTTAATTTGGTTCGTTAAGTTTTTTTTTTTGGACATGCAGAATCTTATAAGGGAAGGTAAGTAATTGCTCCCAGGCACTTTGTGAGTTCTCCTGGGTCGCAAGGCGGAGACATTGTGCCAAATTCAGTGCGACAGACCGTCTTGCGCCCCGGGGAACTCTCTTTAGCACTGGGGTAGAATTTTTAAATTTTGCAAGCGTTTTCCACAAGTTTTTCTCTAGACGTGTTGATGTTGGTAATGTAGCTGGGGGCACAAAGGTACACTATGTTGTTTGTGAACTTTGCCATAGTGTATCCGTAGCCCCCGTTCGCCTTTAAAGAAGCGCGGCTGGGAGCAATGGGGACATCTCACCTGGACATCGAACAATGTGGCAGGTTGACTAGCGCTATTTCCGGCGTCGCTACAGCCGGCATTTAACATAAATGTATTAATAAACTTACCTAGATGAAAAAATAACCATTCTGCAAAAAAATAATCACTTAAACACTTATTTATAAAAAAATCAATGCAAATAAATTCTGTCAAATGTCACTTTTTTTTGACGGAGGTGGCGCACCGACGCAGACGCGCGGGCCTAGGGCGCCGCGCGTGTAGGACGCAGCCTTCTTGTTCTTTTTACTATAGGTATTCGCCCAAAAAGTTTCACAATTTTTCTTTGATCTCATTGGTTTGCATTTTATTTAATAAACTTGATATATGAATATTTGTACGACTCTGGTTTCGATATACTCGTACGAGTACAGTTGAGGAGATAAGGATTTAATTAATTTATGCATGCAGATGTGCCAAGTATTTTAAGATAATAAAAAAGGTAGCATCTTTCTTTTTACTTTAAGATTATCGGTTTGCGAAACTTCCAAGTCAGAGATTGAGGTATTTGCGTAGGAGCTTTTTTCCAACTGTACGGCTCCGACAGAATGTTCTTTATGAATCTACTTAGAGATATGTATGTAGAATCTCATTATCATTATTATTATCTTTATTTAAATTATTTTGGGGTAAAATCACAACTGGCATCTTTGACAGTTGACAATTGATCATCAATTGAATGTTAATGTTGATTTTCTGCAACGTAGGCAACGCATGCCCAAGCCCCTACATGTAACAGGAATCCAGAAGTTATCAGTTTCCACCAACACAGCAACAGCTAGTTTGCAAACCAGTAACATTAGAAAAAAAACAACCTGCCAATTCGGCTGTCGAAAATGTCCGATTGTCAGATAATAATAATCTTTTTACTTACTTAATTATTCGTTTTCCAGTCCGGAGTCATCGAGCTCGAAGGCGACTCCTCGTCGGAAGCCGGGTCCCTCAGCAGCGAGGAAGGCTCGGCCAGCTCCGACAACTCTGATGGTGCGAGTGAGTTTGTACTTGTGTGTGTAGCTTCACTAACCGTTCGTGTATTAATAGCAAGCGAGCTTTTCAACGGAAATCGTGAGTAAAGCGGTAGATGAGTCCTCATGACCTTTCCTTTAATGATTTGTTTTTTTCCATCTTCTTTAATATTCTAACCAAAAAATGGTCATTACTATCAGTTCGACGCCTTATCCTGGACTATTCTTACATCATGTATTTAACTTTCCACCGTACATGGCTGCTAATATGGCACAGTCCAATTTGTACTCGTGTGTTACAGTATTTTTATCTCACGGAGCGACGCGCTCTTTACTTGTGGTAACCAAGTGCCCAAACATGCTATGAATGTGTGCATGAAAACGAGTAACGTCAGCACAACACACACACTTCTGACTTCGTCATTGTCTCAGACGGTACCGAGAGCTCCTGCGCTTACACACACAGTGACAGCATGTTTGTGCACATCTCTTATTGAAAAAATACTATACAACCTCTTTATTAACTCGATGTACCGTGTTATAGATAGTGCCATCCAGGAAGACATGTCCCACTCTTCTACTAAAGGGGCATGCGCTATGGTAACCCGCGAAATTCAAAATTTCTTTAGTTTTTTGCATTTTGCAGGTCAGTGTCAGGTTTTATATTGATAAAAATATGATTCGCGACAAATATGGTTTTACATAATTATAATCATTACAATCAGGAATACAACTCCATAAGTAAGCACAATCGTCAAATGTCATGATTTCAGGAAATAGTCATCCAATGCGATTATATGAACTTAGAGACTTGTATTGATAATTTTTATGATTATAATTCTATAAATAAACATTTGATACGGTCGCGAATCATATTTAGATCAACATACAACATGATACTGACCGGCAAATTCCAAAAAAACGTAAGAAAATTTGAATTTCGCGGGCCACCTTGACGCTTTCGCTTTAAACACAATTACTGATGTACTGTAAGCGAATAGGAAGAAGAGTGAGATGCGTCTTCATGGATGGTACTATTTATTACGCCCGGACACTGCACTTTGATTTGTATACTGTTCCCGTTGACCGCCACTGCAAACCCAAACAATCTTACTACACACGTTAAACATTTTGATACTTTCAATATGCGCACGATTCGTTAGTGGGTATTTGTACGACGACGGTTTGAGCCGTCACTGGCTATCAATTCATGTCCGACTCCACTGATCTTGGAAGCCAGTTGCCATAGAACCTTTCTATCTAAAACTACTATATTTTCTTTCTTTCTCAGCCTTTTTCTACTAAAAACCTTCTCACTTCATTCAATTGGCAATCCCACAAACCTGCTGACTGTAGTAATCCTTAGTTTGCCATTTTCCTTAATGGGGTGTTTGACAATACTTCCAAAAACGCAAAAAAAAAACGCATAAAAGCAGCAATTAATATATTTAAAAAAAAAAAAACTTTCTTGACGTAGACAATACTATTTTAAGCTGACGTTATAAAAAACGCTATCAAACTTGGTTTCGTATTAAAAAAAAAAACTTAGGATTCGTATTTTGTCATAATGATATTTTCATAAAAGAAAAAGTAAGTTTTTTGTCTCAATAAACTCACATTGGAAATATGCACAAAAAAAAATTAAGAAGTTAATAAACACACAAAAATAATATAATTAAAAAGTATCAAAACTAGTTCTAAGTTCTATCTTTTATACTATTTTAACCAGAGTCAAACACCCCTCCCCCCTTCCCCCAAAAAGCGATAATGTTTACTGACCGCGTCCTCCGCCAGTAGTGTCCGCGGAGCAAGTGACCCTGCGCGCGTCGGAGCCGGCGGCCGGCTGGTCGCGCCGCACGCGCCTGCCGGCCAGCCGGCCCACGCCCGGCGGGCCCAGTCTGTGGAACCTGCTGTACAAGAACATTGGCAAGGACCTGAGCCAGATATCCATGCCGGTCACTATTAATGAGCCGTTGAATATGTTGCAGGTAAGGAATTATTTATATCATTCTGTTTAATTTTGCTGTTTTTAGAGGGTAATAAATATTTGATTATGTTATGTAATGTCGAGTAAATTTAATTAGCCATTTCAATTGTCACTTTTAGTTGCTGAAATTTTTGTAAGTTGTGAACTTACCGTATGTCAGCAAGTGAGACGGAGAACGAAGCGGCCGTAACGACAGCCGAAACTACGGGGTTCGCTTAGGGAGTAGGCCTCCTGCTTTTAAATGATTTTTCTGATCATTTTGGATGAGTTTTGGTACCAAAATAGCAAGTGTACAGATACAAAAATTAAACACGGTTTTGTGGATAAACAACAGTTTAATTGTTATAGCAGTTTTCATACATTACATTACTCAAACTCAAAGCATTTATTTCAATTAAACCATTTACATTTACAGGCACTTTTGAATTGTCAAATAGTCGAGTCAGTTAGTCAGATAGTTGAAGCTAGTTGCCCATTCCAAAACGTAGATCTTTATGGAGAAGAACGGGCAAGAAACTCCAAGGACACTCTTTTAAATATAGAAAATTACAAAATCCTGGGTACATTATTCTTGTTGCTTCTATATGTGAGAACAATGTACAAAAAATAATCAAAACAATTCAAAATATAAGATTAAAAATAAGCCATGGCAGATAAGAGATGACCAGTCACAACTGATGGCGCCCGTTCACGAACATGACGCATGGATCAGCACCATCCAGCTCAACCATTTTGTAGGGAACCGAATGATCTAACACACTCGCCACCATCAGCGAGACATTTAAGTGAGCATGACATACTCTCAACTGCCATGCTCTTTCAAGTCAACATACATCTTAATAACATTAAAACGGCTCCATGGTACTCACATTTACAAAAATTGAAAAAATGCTTCTAAATTATACAAAACAAATTTGCAATGTATTTGAGAGATTAATAGAATGTTACTACCAAAAAGAAAGAAAATCATTATCCATTGGAGTATTCAACAATTAAAACTTGTTTTAAATAAAAAATAAACATTAAGTTTGTAATGTCAGAAAAATAAAAAGGGGAAGCAACTCTTCCAAACATATTTTTTTTTTTTTTTTTACTAGTGAGCCCAAGTGGCTGTGGAGCAGGACCAGCATTAAGCCAAGCATTTTTATCTATGATATAATCATCCAACTTATAATATGCTTGTCTACATAGTGTGCGTTTAATGCATGTTTTAAATTTCTTCTCATTCAGTTGAAGAATATCGAGTGGTATTTTATTATAACATTTTACGCAGTACCCCATAAAAGTAGTGTGCACTTTAGACAATCTGAAACGTGGTTGATCTAATTTGTTCCTATTTCTAGTGTTAAAATTATGCCTGTCACTTATCTTACTAAAAAGATGTAGATTTTTCCGAACATACATAATGTTTTCATATATATACTGACAAGGTACCGTCATGATGTTAATTTTCTTAAACAGTTCCCTTAGAGATTCGCGTCTGCGGAGGTTATATATGGCTCTGACAGCCCTCTTTTGCAGAATAAAGATAGAATTAATATCTGCAACCCGTCCCCACAGCAAAATACCGTAAGACATGATGCTATGAAAGTAACTAAAATAGACCAGTCTCGCGGTATCCACGTCTGTTAGTTGGCGGATTTTCCAAACAGCGTAAGCGGCTGAACTTAGCCGCCCTGCAAGTGATGTTAAGTGAGGACCCCACTGTAGTTTTGAGTCAAGCGTGATCCCCAGGAAAACCGTTTTATCGACGAATTCTAGTGTCTCCCTATTCAGTACAACATGACATTCACTACTTCTAACATTTGGTAACGTGAATCTTATGCATTTAGTTTTCTTCTCATTTAATACCAAATTATTTACAGTAAACCAATTATGTACCTTAAGCATAGCGTTATTTACTTCGTCAAGCTCCTGTGCATGTCTATTTATCTTAAAAATCAGTGATGTGTCATCAGCAAATAACACCATTTGTGGTCGGTTTTTCAGTAAATGAGGTAAATCATTTATATATACTAAAAAGAGGAAGGGACCCAAAATCGAGCCCTGTGGTACACCAATTTTGACTTTTAAACCCAATGAATTTACACCGTTTATTTGAACTTGCTGCAATCTATCATTCAAATATGATTTTACTAAGCTAAGCGCAAGTTTATCCAGTCCGTAATGCTCCAGTTTCAAGAGCAGTGTTTCGTGATTCACGCAATCAAATGCCTTGGATAGGTCGCAGAAGATGCCTATTGCATCTTGTGCCTCCTCCCATGCGTTAAAGATGTGTTTTAATAAGGTGACACCGGCGTCGGTTGTGCAACGTCCTTTGGTGAAACCATACTGTTGATCGTGTAGGATATTATTACGATTAAAATGCTGGAGCATTTGATTTAACATTACTTTTTCAAACACCTTGCTGAAAACCGGCAAAACCGATACGGGTCTATAATTATTAGTATCTTTGGTGTCCCCGGATTTGAATAGTGGAATAACTTTACTGTACTTCATTAGATCCGGGAATACCCCTTGATCCACACACAAATTAAATATTAAAGCTAAATAGGGTGCAATTGTCTCAATAATTGATTGACAAACTTTAGTAGACATACCCCACAGATCTTCGGTAATTTTGATCTTGAGTTGCTTATAAGCCTTTACAACGACCACAGGGTTTACATGTTTAAATTTAAATTCCACGGGAAAGGCTGAAACATTCGCTCTTAATAAATCAATAGCAAGTAAGGGGGACGAATTTAAAGTTTCTGTAGTTTTAATTGGAATATTGGTAAAGAAATTTGCAAATTCCTGAGCAACATCGATGTTGTCGCTAATGAGACCGCGGGAAGTGTCAAGTGTGTAATCAGTATTATGTCTTTTGTTCTTGTTCGTTTCATTGTTAATAATTTTCCAAACTGTCTTTATTTTATTGTCTGCTGATTTAACCTTGTTACTAATGAAAGAAGCTTTAGCTGCTTTGCAGATATTTTTAAAAGTTTTAGAGTAAGTAGCAACATACTTATTAAAAGTTTCCGTGTTAATATACGGCTTAAGGCCATACAGTTCAAATAATCTTTCCCTACTTTTCCTGATCCCTTTAGTTGCCCAGTCACTGAATAAAAACTTAGGGCAAATAGTTTTAGTTTTTTTCTTAAATGAATGCATTGCATTCCTCTCGTATGTGAATCTTGCATTATGCAACACCAAAACTTTATTTATTTTTATAAATTAATTATAATTGTTTCTCCCCAGCGACTATGCGAAGAACTAGAATACTCGGAGCTGCTAGACTCGGCATCAGACTGCAAGAACGCAATAGAGCGCATGGCGCTAGTGTCCGCGTTCGCGGTCAGTGCGTACGCGTCGTCCGCGCACCGCGCCGCGTCCAAGCCCTTCAACCCGCTGCTCGCTGAGACCTACGAGTGCGTGCGGGACGATAAGGGCTTCCGGTTCATTGCGGAGCAGGTCAGTCATAGAAGCTCGTGGCTAAGTAATAACTGCCGCACGGGTCGATCCATCAGGTTAAGCTACGCTTGCCGGGGTTGGTTTGTGGATGGGTTCTTGATCTTTACATACCGAAACTCCTTCATGCCTCGGAAAGCACGCTAAGTCGTTGGTCCCGGCTGTCATTCGTGGATCTTTGACAGTCGATATGGGTCGTCAGAAACCCGAAAGTCTGACAATCAGGGGGTGTCGTATTACCCAGTTACTGGGTTGTGGAGGTCAGATAGGCAGTCGCTCCATGTAAAATACTGGTATTCAGCTGCATCCGGTTAGACTGGAAGCCGACCCCAACGTAGTTGGGAAAAGGCTAGGCAGATTGAGGTCAGTCATAATAAATTGAGTCTAGATTATTTATTCAGGAAGTTTCGAAAAGATTTTTATCAAATTTTTTCATGACTGGCTCTGAGAAAAATCAGGGAAATTTATTGTTAAACAAGTTGTCACCTTACGTCAATTTGTCGTGTTATAGCTATTTAATACAACTGTCGAAGAATGACATTTGTGATTTGAATATACGGACAATTTAAGTTGGAAACTAATTTCTTTAACAATTGATTTCCCTTGCATTACATTTAGAACTTTAAGATAGTTAATTGACTCAGACGTGACCTTGCGGAAATCCATTATAAAATACAATAGACGACGTATATTTAGTAAACTAATCCGCTCAACTAGCGGAGTGCGGTCTGTTGAGCGGATTAGGTTAATATACGTCGTCTATTGTATTTTATTTGGAATTTTGTATATGTCCACAGTTAAATACTTGAACAAGCTTTGACAGTTGACAGTTTGTAGGGATGTTACACTTAAATCGTGTGCTCCAAAAAAAGATAATTACAGTATTGTATTGTGAGGCAAGACAGCAAACAAGAGAAGACTATTATGTTAGTATTTTTTTATATCCATGACTAGCTTTACCCGGCCCGACTTCGCACGGGTAGTACTAAACCCTACCTACCTACCCTACCCACCCTTTTTTTTTTTTTTTTGTGTGGTTAATCATCAAATGACTCCTCCCGCTCTGGGCAGAGCGAGAGGGAGTGTCAGACTTTTACTGACTAAAACCCACCCGTGTTCCTTCCGTTGCCTGTGTGCCGGGGCCGCGATATCCCTTTCAGACAAACCCGCGACCCCAGCAGTACCCTACCCACCCTATCTACTTACCTACGACAGCTAGGAACAGTTTGTTTGGGAAAATAAAATTGTTGTTTTTACTATCTTCCTCGCAATTTTTCCATATTTTCTCAACGTTTAAACCTTCCCTGGACTACGACAAACATTTAAAAACCAAAATCAGCTAAATTGGCCCAGCCTTTCTCGAGTTTTAGCGAGACAAACGAACAGCAATTGATTTTTATAGATATAGCAAGCCCACTTTATCTCTTGGGTATCGTTAATTCTGCACTTAGTTTCGTTTGTTCATTTTGTATGCGCTACTGAATGGGTCGCACACATCTTGGAAGTTAGCTTGAATGATAAGTCACGGATAGCCAAAGATGATGGTTTATTGAATATATTTAACTACCACGTAACTAATGCTATTATATGAATGATGTGTGAATGAGTACAGCTGACTATGAACGCTGATCGTGTACTATCGCGTTACACTATAATTTGTGCAAGGTGACGGAAAAGTGCTGATGTATGCAATGCGCGCGTGCCATGTACGATACATGACTCGTACACATTTCGTCTCGTTAGTCTTGTAGTCACAAGCGCTGCTGCCAAGTTCTGGGGCAAGAGAATGTGGTGTTTTACAGCGAACTAACCTCAACAATCAAAATAACAAGTGACAGTGACAATGCAATGCTTACGGCAGTTATTCCGCTAGCGGCACTTGATCTACGCCTAAGTTTTATGGAAACCCAACCTGTTACTAGGTATAGCAGGCGCCATTATTAAAACCAACATGTCTCCCAGGTGTCGCACCACCCGCCGATATCCGCGTGCCACGCCGAGTCCAGCCGCTGGAGCTTCTGGCAGGAGGCGCGCATCAAGACCAAGTTCTGGGGCAAGTCCATGGAGTTCCAGCCCACCGGCAGGGTGCACGTGAGGCTACTGAGCACTGGGGACCATTACAGCTGGAATAAGGTAAATGATAAACGATATTAATTCTGTTAATGGGCTCTAAAAACACTTTGACACGTCAAATTATATTTTTAACTGATGAAGACGGTATTCCTTATCAGACTACTCAAAAACACAAACACAAATATATGTGAACACGTGTCGTGAATGCCCTTCACAATGAGGATCTGTACTGCCGTTTTATCACGATAGGTGGCGCATCGTCGACATGGCCATTGAAAGCTGTTCAGCCAATTTAAATTTTCTCGTAATATGCTAATGTGTGCTGTACCAGGATGCACTAAACTACTAACCCCGGTGTTCATTTATTTCCTAAATATACTACGCTAAAAAAAATGGGAAACTAAAAGAGTACAACTAAAAGTAACTTTGAATATGTTGATTGGTAAACTTCGACAATATGGTGGAGTTCTGGTGGAGCTATTGACGTCTTGGTAAAGTTCTACAGCAGGAACGTCAAGTGCTTGTCTTTCAGAAGCTTGAGGGCTCTGATTGCCGAAATTTAAATTTCAAATGTCATAGGTAACCTAAAATATAAAGGATACCATTTATAATTAAATAATGTTCTCTCAACTTTTGTAAATTTTCCTACCATGAGTCAAGTGTAAATTAACACGTTACAACAACAAAAAATATCCAAATCTAGAGTTGACAGGACAGGTTCGGTTCATTGTTCACAGGTGACGACTTGCGTCCACAACTTGTTCGGCGGTCAGCGATGGGTGGATCAGTACGGAGACATGCACGTCACCTGCCACGGAACCGATATCACCTGCAAACTTAACTTTATTAAGGTAAGACATTGTTCGTTATATCCACGTTATATACACACTATAAAAAACAAAAAAAAAAACAAAACAACAACACAAAAAACAAACAATACAAATCATCAGAATACATATCTTAAATTCATTCATTCACTGACCGACAACGCTCAGCCTAAACCGTCTAGAAGCATGAAATTTTGCTCAAGAGTTCCTTTTGTAACAAAGGTGTGCACTAAGATTATTATCACACTGCGCCGCGCTCCCTCGCATAGTGCGGGGCGGCCATAGCAAAGAATCTGCGCGCGGAACTCGAGCGCGCAGATTGTTTGTGTTTTCTGTGCAAACTGATACAATGTTAAATCTGCCGCCCCGCGATACGCGATGGAACGCGGTGCAGTGTGATAATTGCCTAAAGGCCTATTCAGGATAAGCGATATCGCTGTCGATATTGATGTCCCATGCCATGCAGAAGATAACAATTCCTGTACTTTTAAGAATATTCACATTCTAATCTCAGTCTCAATTTGTCAATAATATCTCAAATGTTCACACAGTTTTGGTATTGATTATCGCTGAGATGAAATTGCGACTAGATTTTGGCAGGAATGACGTAAATTTTGTCGGTTCAAAATTGCCACTTCCACTGCATTGTCGGTGGCAGCGCAGAGATCGCTATGACTGCATTTTTTTTGGGGCACAGCGAGATAAGATAAGAGTTGGGACATAGTTTGTGACAACTCCACATCCTGCTGCCGTGCCGTAGTGTGGTGGGGTGTGAGTGATTTATTTATTTATTTAATACTTCAAGCACAGAAATGAACAGAGGTGGACTTAATGCCATAGGCATTTTCTACCAGTCAACCTTTGGGTGATACAGAGATATACAGTGGTAGGAGCAATTAGGTTTTTTTTTTTGGAATAAAAATAATATATAATACTCGTACATAAAGATACACATATACCTATTACAAACTATAAATACAATATACGATGCCTAATTCTAATTGATTTCTAACTTCAATAATATTAAACCAGAGTGACTGCCTCGTTGATCTAGTGGTCGCAAGCACTACTGCTGAGCATAAGGTCCTGGGTTCGATTCCCGGGTTGGGCAAAATGTTATTGGGATTTTTCATCAGGATTTTTTCCGTAGCAGCCCGGAGTCTGGGTTTGTGTCCGGTTGATGGCAATAGGCTCGCCCCCTGTTACATGGTACTTAAGGCTCCGTGCATGAAAAACCCTTTTTCGTCAATAACTTATATCTAATTGTAAGAAAGCTTGAAATAATGAAAACCCTAAGTCTGTGTAAGTATATAAGTACAGTTTTCGTGGTGCTAAACCTTTCGTGTCAGTCACAACGATAATAGTTGCATCACTTTTGCGCTCTCGAAAATATGGTTTATTTCGCCTTAGATTTACTTAATGAAGATATTGTAAAATCATAAAATAAAATTTTGATTATATTACAAGGATAGCTGAAGACTAATGTGGGATTTTTAAATTTCTTGATATTGTTTGCTTAATAGGAATATAACTATTATTACTTTTTCTTTATGTAATGTATAATCTGGTGTACAATAAAGTATATATAAATAAATAAATATAATAATAGGAATAATAATAATTAATAATAATAGGAATTACTTTATTTCAATTTACAACTAACTATTATATATATTATGTCCAAGAATGTAAAGAAAAAAAATAAGAAAATAAAATAAAGGGAAGAGCTCATTGGGCATCAAAAAATTCGTCCGCATCGCTGTCAGCGGGAAAAGTGCCTAAAAGGCTGGCAGCATTGCCACGTTGGATGGCAATGCTGATTCTTTGGTCTAAGAATTGGCCAGCCCTCTGGTCACGTGAAGCGTCGACCAACCGCTTTGCGATGTCCCGAAATATTCGATGAGCACTCGGACCCCACGGCCCTAGTGTTTCAACCCCAAATGGCTCAAAAATATAGCTATCAATAAGGTTGTTATATTTGCGCCGTTTGAGGTTTTCTGCACCTGCAGCAGCCGCCCCGGCACAGCCCGCCGTGCTAGGAAGATGGGATGGCGCAAGGATGTCGACTCAGGTTGCATCCCACACCAAAGGCCTACCCAACTTCCAAGGCATAATGGTCATTCCGTCTGGCCTCTTCCCATCGTCGCGTGCCAAGCCATTGGGTTCTAAAACAGCTGCCCGACGGATGATGTCATTAATGCTTGCGTGCCGTGCCAACCGACCAGCGCTCTGGAATTACTGAAAGAGTTTTAAAAAAAAGTGGTTTATTAAACATAATTTTTCTGCTATATTTTGTATCAAAGTTGAAAAAAGTGGTTCAGCCACATGCAAGTAGACCATATAACGATGTTGATGATATATTTAAATGTTCAAAATCAAAAGTAGTTTCTTGTAAAAGTGATCAAAGGTCAGTCGCGCGTAATTTTTCGGGAAACTTGTTGCGAACATTTGTGATTTTCCATGAATACTTACTTTTCAAACCACAAATAGCTTTGTTTAAATTCTGTTTCCCTTTCTCACAATGAATGAACAAAATTGATCTAAATCAGTCGATTTCGTGCACGGCCTCTTAAACATAAGTGGTGAAATTTTTGGGGTGCTATAGGCTAGTTGTCCGACCGAAACTGGTTTTTTCGACCGAAACCGAAACCGAATTTCGGCAACGGTCACAGTTTAAGTTTCAACGGCCGAAACCGAAACTTCCTTACAAGGATCATGTTTTGAGGCAAAAATAGAGAAAATGTTATTATAATCAGTCAGTTTTTTTTTAAACTTTATGTCACATAGCTATGCAGTCTTCGACATATTCACTTATTGATAATTAACATAACAAGCCCTCATTTAAGAAAAATATATTAATAGCGCCTTAAGGTGAATGCCTAGATGATCTCACTGACATTTTGTCGCTAGATGGCGACACATCCACAATTTCGAACATTTTAAATTTTTACACCTAACATAGAAATTTTTAATAAACAACTTTATTCTTAGCGAAACCTAGGGCATTAACTTGATTTTTTTAGATCATCACTGTCCTTGTTAACTGGTATCATACAAAGATTAGAACATAATAATGATTTAGCCGCATGAATTTACTCTTTACACACACATGCAAAGTAAATAGTAGTAACTTCCGACTACACTAGATGTCGTTTTATTCAAACATGGTTGGAAATTAAAATGTCCAGATGGCGTTAATTTAAAGAAAGAGGACCAAATTATTTATAAGATTAATATCCTTACAATAAAGCAAAAACTGAAAACAAATATTAATTTACTAATTAAGCATACTTTAAATTACTAGAGGATTGTTATGTTCCAATCTATTTCTTAATAATATAATTATTGGGATATGCATACTTTTGTTTCTAGGCTCTTTATCAGATACCTTTTTACCATAACAAATTATTCAGATAAATTATTTTGGGTAATAAAGGTATATTGTACCTATATAGGTTGTTGTAATGTGACTGAACCTAAATAGTACCTAACGTGTAAATAAATTGTGACCTGTACTAAATAAATAAAAAAATAAGTATTCAATTGTAAAGCGTTTTATTGTATCTTACTATAAATTAACAATATTTATCTATGGTTAATATTTTCATACAAATATCGTTTTATTTACTCTCACTGCATTTACCTAAATATTTTCTGGTTGGATTCGAACCATCGACTCGTATTATAGATATTTTGATATTTACAATTATGATTCTGAATTTAGTATTAGAAAGAATTATGTACGTAGATTACAATTTATGTAACATCACACGTAAGTGTAAGTATCTTACACAACAACACACAAGTGGTTGCTAGCTAACCATAACATTTATGTTTCAAGAATACCCACTTATTATACAACTTTGAACAATAAATATTCTTTTACAATTGAATTGTTTGGCTGGTACCTAAATACATGAGTGAAACATATGTACACAGAAAAATCTTATAAACTAACAAATAACATAAACTATACATCGCTACGTACAAAAATAGCATAATAATTAGTCTATAATGTTCCCACTGCCGAGACTCAGGCCTCCTCTGAACAGTGGTGATGAAATAATTTACACAAAGCAAAGTGTCGGCTTGGATTCGAACCATCGACTCGTATCACCATACAAAGATACATAAAAAATACTATAATAAAATATCTTCTCTTCTACACGCTACTTTTTGCTGCGCCTCCGACGCCGCGCAGTATCAATCTTCTGCTTCCATTTATATCATTTCCGTGCGATCTGAATCAATTGCTGGGAGACACAGTTTTCGCTGCAACAAATGAATTTACACAGTTTTGTTAGACTATTCTTACTGAACCCACACCTCAGAAACCTGAGGAATAAGTTAGGAAATGAGTAAGACTTATATTTTTCATACCTTTTAATTCCTTGATGTCTAGACATTTAGCATTTTTCTCAACTCGTCTCAAAATAATTTCCGGCAGTACACATGTTTTGAAAAATGTTACCAACTTATGCGTCATAGCGTTGATAAATTCCTCATCCCGGTTAACTTCTATGACAGTCAATGGTTGGGTGACAGATATAAAGCAAATGAAGTAACATTTACTCATTTTGGTAATTCGCAATTGACCCTGGACCTAGAATCAAAATAATAATAGCTGAGAAACAATCCAAGAAATACATTATATTTATACATACATGAACCAAGAAATAATGATCTTTGTTACTTACTTGATAATAATAATTATGCTTTTTGTTCATAACTAAAACATCATTTTCCAAATGAATAGGAAAATTTCTATTTTCTGATGCTTCTCTAATATTTTGAGATTTCCTTTTCAAGGAGGGAAAACATTTTATTTCTACAATAGTATTTTCTGCTTCTATAATACATGTAAAAAAGAACAGTTTTTAGGCCTACGCCACTGAACCAAATTAAAAAATCCACGCGACACACAAGATCCATGGGGGCGGAACCACAGGCAAAAGCTAGTTATTTGTATATTTTTATTATTGAATAATCTTACCATCAGGGCTAGCTGCTAAGAATCCAAAGTCTTCATCAATAAATAGACCTGATGGCCTGACAATTTTGCCATATTGTTGCATAAACATGCTCTTTGCAACATGTTCGTTTTGTTGTCCATACATCATATCTTTAGTACAAATATTATTTTTGTAGAGAATGCATTTCACATGATTGTGACATGGTGTGGCATTACGACGTTTGCAAACCTAAAATGAACAAAGTGACAATCATAATTCTTGTACTGGCTTGAGCTGTGGCTTCTTAGAAAGTACGAAACAATAAGAGGATGGCTGATATCTTACCATTCCAAACTGACTTGCTGTGAGACGGTCAGATCTGTATGAGAGATACTTTTCATTATCATGTTGACCCACAGTCTGGTTTTCAATTAGTACTATTTTTTGTGTATCTTCTTGGAATTTAAGCAATCTCAATTCACAGAGCCGTTTTAATTCTACCTCATTAATGTCGACAGGGTCACTTGCTTCTGGGCCATAGTCCTTATCAGGTTGAGTTTTAGTATTTTCAGTAAAAAGCCGTTTTCGAGTCATTTTCTGTTGGCGCAATCTACTTCTCTCTTTTTGATGGACATATTTTTTTAAATATTGTCCAGGGCTCTGTGTTGTCTTCTTTTTCCATGCAGTTTGATGCCATTTATGTCCTACAGAATGAGACAATCCTGAAAAACCAAATCATAGTCACATACATGTCTGTTTGCAACCTAAGCTTTCATTGATGACCATTGAAAGTTCTATAAGTTGAGAAAAACCTCTTATATTATGAAGAGAAGAAGTCATAGATCATGGGGGTTGCTAGAGATGTCATATATTGTTTTAAAATATCTATAAAAAAACTTATTTACCTGCTACATGAACACGCCGCTGATAAGAGCCTCCTTTTCCAAGACTGAGTCGTTTTCCACAGTTAAATTTATTAAAGACACTCATAAAATTCTCTGCAACGTTTGTTGTCTCGTTAGACAACCGTCCAGCTTTCAAAGCAATTCTTTCATTTGCAGCATAAATAAGAGCCCAGACCTCTGGTGCTGTATTTCTTAGGATTTCTACTTGGTTGTCTTGCTGTTTATTCTCGTCAGGTGGTAATTGCTTCACTGAACAGTAATATTCCTTACATTTTTCATGCTGTCCAAATACATGAAGTGGACTATTCCTTAAATCATCAGCCATTGAACCTGGCTGACTGCTATTGTGAACAAATAATCTTTCGCGCTACTAGTGTCAATTTCATCAATTTAGGCCTCAAAAATTTCGTCCATACAGAGGAAGTTTCGTATTACCTAAAATCTTAAATAAAATATAAATATTAAAACATAGGAAGAGAAAAAAATCTTTTTTGAAAAAAATACAACCGACTTCTAAAAACAACAAAAAACATTGAAAATGCCAATAAAATTTGAGGTTTACCCTCAATTTCCCTGGGATCCCATTATCAGGTCCTCATTTGTGACAAAAAACTTTGACAAAGAATTTTGAAAATCGGTCGACAATTGGCTGAGAAATCGGTGGACAAACAGTCGAATTGATAACCTCCTACTTTTTGGAAGTCGGTTGAAAAAGAGAGGAACATTTATTTTATAGTAGCTAAATCCTACTTTATGTGTTTTTTTTATTTTTTTATATGTATACCAAACACTGAAAAATTACTGAACGGAGATGGATGAAATTAGGCACACAGATATTTTATAACCGCGACATAGGACTTACTATACTTTTTATCCAGGTAAACATTTTAACGCGGGCAGAGCCGCAAGTAAAAGCTAGTGTAAAATAATTATTATAACACTAAGAAGTGGTTACCTTGTAAAGTGCAGTTAGTTAGTTTTAGTGTAGTTTTTTATAACATGATTCTTGCATTCAATTTTCTTTATTTGGTTTCCATAAGACACCTTTTCTTTCAAATTAGCAAACACTGAAGAATCCCCATCTCCTACAAAACTTAGGTACCGAAGATTATGCATATTCTCACTCTGTTGAAATCCTTCAACAATTATATCAGATTCCATCGCAGTAGATGGCCCTGTAAAGTTTTTGCAGCAACCATGACTTTTAGTGTCTGAACCTGTTCGCTCATAATACTGGCATGTATAACAATATTTGTTCCTGACACCAAGAAAAAGACATTTCTTGGTTTCCTTTCCAATAATGCAGGCCTAAAATAAAAGTTCTTAGTCGCGCGCGCGCGCCCTACAGCGTCGGGCCTATTTTTATATACGGAGCGTGGATTCGTGTGTTGTAATAAAATGACGAACGTTGCAAAGTGCAATGTGTGTAATATCATCATTGATGAGATGTTGTCGTACATTCAAAATAAAGTGTCAATCATAGACGAAGAATCACTAGTGCGTATCTGCAAGGCTACATTCACAAGTGACGAAATCAAGAACTCGAAGTCACTCCTGTTTGAATCCATCCCAACGGACATAAGGAAAATATTGCGAAAAAACAAAGGGAAGGAGGAGCGCGATGTAACAGATATCATAAATCTATTTAAATCGACAGAGCCCGACATTATTCCAATTTTTGTGGCAAGACAACTGGATAGATTACCGCCAATCCTGATAGATCACTTGGATTGTTCCAAACTGTTAAAGGACATGCAAGTATTGAAAGCCGAAATTGAAGGTATAAAGTCGACATATGCTACACTAGAAAGTGTTAACAAATTAAAAACGGACGTTCTTCGCGTAAAAAACGACTCCCTGCCGCCGGCGTCGGCGTTCAAAGTAAACTTGAAACGAGGTGCCTGGCTGGACAGTGGTCCTATAGGACTTTCACATGATTGTCAAAATCTGAGTGACGAGTTAGATGTGAACAACAAGAATATTGAATCTTCGAATATTCAGTCACCTTTGTCGCAATATAGAGAAATGAGGGTAGTTAAGGAGAAACAAACCGATCATGAATCAAGTGAACGGCAACGGTTGGTAAAATGCGGGTTGGCGAGCGCGGGAGGCGATCGTCGGTCGCTGCCGCGTCATAAGGCGAGCGCGGGCGCTGACTACGGCGCGGAGGGGGAATGCCTGTCAGTGAGTCAAAAGGCGAGCCCGCGGACCGGTTCTGTGCCGAGAGATGCGGTGACGTCAGTCGCACCTAGTATGCCTTTGCAGATAGCGGATCAGCTGACTGTCGATGTCGCTATTAAGGACGGACATAGATTTACGACGGGACAGCATCGATTACAGCATCCGGTGTATGTATGCGAAACTACGACCAAAGCAAACTATAATAATAACGAAGGATGGCAGAGAGTAGTGCATCGTAAAAAAGCAGCGAAATATCGTTTCGTAGGCAAGTCAGGTGTAGCCAGAGATTTGGAGTGCACATTTCGTGGAGCAGATAGAAAAATTCCAATGTTTATTACAAATGTACATATGTCGACTATAGAAAGTGACATAATAAAACATATTTACAACAAGACACGGGAAAATGTGTGTTTAGAGAAAATAAATATGAAATTTGAAAGGGGACACAAAGCATACAAGTTTTTCATATCAGAGGCCAATCTATCAAGGTACATGGACGAAACTTTATGGCCCGCAGGTGTCTTATTTCGGCGGTTTGTAAACTTCAAACACAGGACAACAAACGGTGCACATCTTACCGACGCTGACGGTCCAAATAAACCAAATAATGGATAGTGGCCCTTATCGATTTGCTACTTTCAACTGCAAGAATGTAAAACGCTCCATCGGTGACGTCAGAGACCTGTGCCATACGTGTGACGTAGTTTGTCTCCAGGAAACTTGGTTGATGCCGCACGACATACCCTTTATCAGCACGATCGACAGCGGTTTCGGATACACTGCGACGTCTGCGGTTGATACATCCGCGGGGATACTGCGCGGGCGTCCCTATGGCGGCGTCGCGTTGCTATGGAGATATAGTGCGTTTAAACAGGTGTCAGTGTTACAGTGCGATAACGCCCGTATTTGTGCCATTAAAATTACAACGAGTGATAGACAAGTGATCGTAATGAGTGTTTACTTACCAACTAACTCTGTCGATAATTTACAAGATTTTACCGATTGTTTGAGTGAGATAAGTGCCATTATTGACGAATATGGAATTGAATCTGTTTTTATTTTAGGCGACTTTAATGCGGATCCGGGTGAGTTGTTTTTCAATGAACTTATGCTTATTTGTAGTGACCAACAATGGTCATGTATAGACATAGATATGTTAGGGTTGGACTCGGGTACTTTTACTTTTATAAGTGATGTGCACGGGACTAGCAGCTGGCTGGACCACTGTTTAACAACTCACTCGGCAAAGCAGGCTGTTATTAACGTAGATGTTAACTATGACACTCTTTGGTCTGATCATTTTCCACTTGTGTTTTTGTGTAATTTAAAATTACTGTCCCCTAAGGTCACATCTCAAGTTACTAATGTAAATAAAGATGTAGTGTGGGGTATAAAAAGTGAGGAACAAGTTTCTATGTTTGCCAAAGAGTGTCATAGGCGACTTAAAATAATTGATTTCCCTCCCGAGTGTGTTAGCTGTGCTGATTGTTTTTGTAGTGACCGTGGCCACAGGCTTGTTCTAGATACGCTTTACTCCGACATTGTGACTGCCCTCCGTGATGCGGCAGTGGCGAGTCGGGGAAGCACGGGGAAGGGCGGGGGTGGCCCGCGCATAGCCGGGTGGAACAAACATGTCAGCGAGGCTCACAGGGTGGCCAAATCTAAGTTTCTCGATTGGGTATTGTGTGGTAGGCCTAAGTCAGGAATTTTATATAAAGAAATGTGCGATAGCAGAAGAGTGTTCAAGTCTCGATTAAAATGGTGCCAAAATCATCAGGACCAAATAAGAATGGACGCTCTAGCTGTGAAATATTACAAGGGGGATTTCCGCGGTTTCTGGAAGGGCACCAAAAAAGAAAATTTACGCCCCGGCATTCCTGTGAGCATCGATGGTATTAATGACCCGAAGGAGATTGCGAATCTTTTTAAGAACCAATTCTTGGTGAAGTCTCCGTTGGGTACAGCGACGGGGGTGCTCAATGCTGGCGTAAACAGTCGGGATGCGGGGGCTGCCTTCCTGGCTAGGGACGTAGCTAAAGCTATAAGGCTTATCTCGAGAGGTAAGTCCCCTGGTCATGATGGGCTCAGCATTGAGCACCTACAACACGCGGGACCACACATTACTAGGGTATTGGCTATGTTTTACTCGCTGTGCGTGAGTCATTCCTACTTGCCAGCGGACTTTATGAAAACGGTGGTAGTGCCTGTAGTGAAGAATAAAACTGGTGACCTTACTGATAAGAGTAACTACAGGCCTATTTCTCTTGCCACTGTAACTGCTAAAGTGTTTGACGGTTTGCTTAACGCACAGTTAAATCGATCGGTAACACTGCACGATAATCAGTTCGGGTTTCGTCCCCGGCTGTCCACTGAAAGTGCTATACTGTGTCTTAAGCATACCGTCAAATACTACACAGACCGTAAAACACCCGTGTATGCGTGCTTCCTTGATCTGTCAAAGGCTTTCGACCTTGTAGCGTATGATCTGTTGTGGAACAAGCTGAGGAGCATAGATTTGCCACCGGAACTCATCAGCATGTTCCAGTACTGGTATGCGCACCAGTCTAATAGTGTTAGATGGGCGGGGGCAATGTCGGATGCGTATCAGCTCGAGTGCGGAGTCAGGCAGGGTGGCTTAACATCTCCTACCCTGTTTAATTTGTATGTTAACGGGCTGATCGTGGCGCTCAGCAGTCAGCATGTCGGCTGTCACATTGACGGTACATGTGTCAATAATTTAAGTTATGCTGACGACATGGTGCTGATGAGCGCTTCGGTCTGCGGCTTGAGAAAGCTGGTAAATATATGCGAGGAATATGCTTGTGGTCACGGTTTGTTGTATAATGTAAAGAAGAGCCAGTGTATGATCTTTGAGACCGCCAGTGCAAAATGTCCGGGAACCATACCTCCGGTCAGACTCAATGGGGTTTCTTTGAAAAGGGTTAGCCAGTTTACATACTTGGGGCATGTTTTGACTGTCGACCTTAGAGATCACGCAGACATGGAACGGGAGCGGAGGGCGTTATCTGTTAGAGCTAACATGATCGCCCGCAGATTTGCGCGGTGCTCTTATGAGGTTAAGGCTACGCTCTTTAGAGCGTACTGTACATCGCTGTACTCATGCAGTCTGTGGGCTCACTACTCTAATAGAAGTTACAGCGCCATCCGCGTCCAGTACAATAACGCGTTCAGGGCGGTGATGGGGCTACCCCGATACTGCAGCGCCTCGGGTATGTTCGCAGAGGCGCGCACCGATTGCTTTCATGCGACTATGCGCAAGCGCGCCGCGTCCTTTGTGCGCAGGGTACGGGTTAGCCCCAACATCGTACTGGCGATGATTGCGGGAAGGCTGGACTGCCCCTTCGTTCGGCATTGTTCCAGCAGACATGTTGCTGTACCAATGTCGGAGAGAGGGTATTAATTTTATTGTTTTTGATTATTTATTTATTTTTAATTTAAATTTAATTTTATTTGGATTTAATTTAATTTTATTTGATTTATATTTTGCTCTCGATTTAACGTAATTTAATTTAATTTTATTTGATGTTTGATTTTATTGTATTTTATTAATTTATGTTTGGCTATGGGTGTTATTTACCTGAAAATAAATGAATTTTAATTTTTTTAATTTTTTTTAGTTCAAATATTGTAAGAAATCATAAATCAAAACATTGAACATTGTGTAAAATATGTTGACAAGCAAAAGAGTACTAATGAAATGAACACAAAAATATGGTATCAAGTTGGGACTTACCATTCCAGATGAAGAATCAAAGTTGTGACCATATGACCTTTTCAACCATCCGCCATCTACATATACAGTAATGTATGGAATACCATCTGTAGAAACATTTCCTTTATCAATAGCAATAGACCTTTCTTGCTCACCAGCTTTCTTTATTTCTTCGGTCAAATGTTCATGCCATACATTGCCCAATTGTTTTTCAATTGAACGGAACGTTTGTCCGGTCATTGTTGGTATATCCATTAGACTAGTGATGTGTGCTGCTTGCGCGTAGTAACTTCCAGCAGTCACAGTTGCCCATACAAATGCAGTGTTAATTTTCTGTTTCTTCTCTGTGCTTTGCTGCCATATTTTATTACACATGCTACATTTAAATGTTAACAAACTGTGAAATCCTTTCCGGTGTTCACTAATATACTCAATTTGAGATGACTCACAAGACTGACGATGTTTTTCCATTTGAAATGCCCATTGGATCACATGTTTCAAGTCAACAATACGGTACCCTACCAAACCTGATAAGTTGTCACTTGATGTTCTTTCCACAGTTAGTTGACAAGCTTCAGTCTGTGGATCAGGTTGCGGCCAATCAAAATCAATAGTCTCTACTTGCTCTGTAACAGATTCAACTCTATTAGAGCTAGAGCTGCAGGCTATGGCTTCGTAACGAATTTGTGGTATACCACGTGAATACGTTTTGGGCGTATCTTGAGCTGTGGAAGGGTTGGATAGCTGATCATGATCTTGAGTTGTATTTGGACTGAAATAAAAAAATAATAAATGAAATAGGTACAGTTATTAAAAACAATGTTGAGAGACAGAAAAATATTGATATGTCTGTACCTACCTAAACACAACAGGGCAGTCCGCGGTTTCTTCCACAACTTTTTTTTTCTTGTTACGCCATGCTTCCAGCCGGCTGCAATTTGATAAAACTTGCTCAATACACTACTTGAAACTAACCTTATCGAGCTAGCCGTTTCTTTTTTTCCTACTGTTATCGACGAGACACAATAGATAAACAATTGTCATAAATCTCCTGGAGGTATCGTAACAGACAAGGGTCTACAGAAGAAATGGCGGCAAACGAAGACATTACATCACAGGCCAACGAGTATCAAATACACTCATAGGTACATTCACGAAAATCTGATTCGAAATCTTATGGGAATCTGATTTACTCACTAAAAATCATTAGAAGAATTTCCATGATGTCTTTTCAATGTTGCTTGCACTTTTTTCCGTGATTTTGGGATGGCCCTGAATACATATGTCGTATATAGGCAAGTTTATTAGTCGGATTCATCGTAGGCAGAGTTGCAATTCAATCTGTAATCAAAAAGAATAATTAAACACAACAGCAAAAGTCTCGTAATTATGAAACGCTTCAAGAAATTTGTATTAGTCAGAAATAACACCACCATTTGTCACCATCAATCAAGCTGTCAAGCTGTGTGTGAAAATTTGCAAAACAACTGACAGAACATGAGAACAGTGTTGCCAGTACCTGCGTCGACTTTCGGACGATTCATTTGCTGAAATGGGACGATTTTTGGACAAAAAGGAAGGCTGGAGAAATATTAATTTGTTACGATTGAATGAGAAAAAAGTATACCTAAAATGGCATGAATACTGTTATATTTTTAGGGCAAACAAATAAGCGAAAAAAAAAATTAAGATGTTCAATATTGGTCCCGGCCATTCCCGTAGCCCCCCAACCCGGGGGCATTCGGGGCCCGCCAGCTAGGTTTTGTTTTTTTGCATGTCTTTGGTCGGCTCTAACTTCACGAAATCCTTGATTCTTGAACTTGTTGCCATCAAGGATACTAAGGTGGGTTAAAATAGACATAATATTATGGGTAATTATTGAGCTTTGTAGATAGTTATATGATATAATAATGATAGTGTAATATCACCCTGAGGGGGATAAACTCATAATATGTCTATTTTACAATTTCATTATAACTTTGATCAAAGATTTGATAGTGTACCCCCTTAGTAATGAATTCAGCTGATTATACGAATGACTGTGGTTGTGTGTGTGCGTGGAAGGCAAGCGATACGGGATCACTGCGCGTGGAAAAAGGATGGCTGGCGATATTCGCCAGTGGTCTGAAATTAATTGCATTCACACGCCGCGCGTTTAATTTTTACGATTTTTTGTAATTTTTTAAACTGTGTTTTGTTATTTGCATTATAAACGCATTATTGTAGTTGGATATTTGAAAAGGGACGGAAAAGGGACTGAATATATGAACGGACATCGAAGGGACGTAAAGATGTCTAAACGGACAAAAATCGTCCCTTTTGGGACGTTCTGGCATCACTGCATGAGAACAGACCAAATAGAGATGTCAATCTGAGATCGATTGAGCAAAGAATCGATTTTTTGGAACAAATAAAAACGTTTTTTCAATTCGATACAGGGAATCGATATTTCACCCTAGAACATCAGTTTTTTATTTGTTTGAATTGTTAAGAATTGTGGTGGCGGGAAAATTTCGAAGCATATCCAGTGCAAATCCTTTTGCGTAAAAATACGGATTTTTTCCAGATATGAGACTAGTTAAATTCTTTTCGCTCATCGATCGTTTTTTCGCCCTCGTAAACGTGTACATTACCCTAGCAAGAAAGTGTCTCCTAGAGTTATATGAGTGGAACGTATAGTTGGTGCCCAATCTGCTGTAAATGTGCCCCTACATAAAAAATTGGTGCCCCACAAAATTAAAATATTGTCCTAAAAAGTAAATATGTTATAACATCGGAACTCCAGCAGGAAACGCGATATCTCGAAAACCTGAAGGACCACACATTTTCTTTTTAGGTGCACACTTTGGCACTAATACTATAAGCTCTCTGGCCTTGCACAATGTTTCTCTCTCAGATCATTGGTTTAGAATTTTCCTGCTGGAAAAACGTTACCCTAGCAGGAATCGTTTTTTCGGTTTTTTTTTTCAAAACGACAAGGTGCACCAATTTTTTATGTAGGGGCACATTTACAGCAGATTAGGCACCAACTATACGTTCCACTCATATAACTATAGGAGACACTTTCTTGCTAGGGTAACGTACACCCCGTAAACCCCTACATTGCGAATTTCATCGAAAACAAATGATTGATTTTTGGAAAATTATTTCTTTATTTGTGAATCGATTTTTCATATTTCCTTTCGAATCAATTCAGTAACGGATCTTTTTCAGAGAGTTTTTTTTTGGTTCCTTTCGTCCCTCTGGGACAGGCAAAGTGAGCTGAGACCATACAGCCATTTTTTAGAGAGAATTGACGTCCCTATTTTTGGGGGAAATATTTGAAATTTAGAGTAGGTAGGTATGTGATGTGATGTCAATCAACGAGTGTTGCTAACGTTTGATTTTGTATTTCCTCTTCTAAATCTTACACTTTTTTAAGTTTTAAGGGTAATTACTATTATAATATAACTCTGTATCACCTTCAAGCAGAAAAGCATCCTTTGTACATAAAAATAACACTTACCGTAAATAAAACACAAAAACACTTCACTTTTAAATAAAAACTCTTTCACGGATGGCACTCGTATGATTGGTTCTCAGTAGTAGCCCCAGTCACCAATTCTAAACCTGAATGGTGCTTACTACTTACTTAGCTGTTCAGACGAGCGAAATTGGAACTACAGCTACCATTTTGAGAACGTCATTTCGCTGACAGTTAAAAACCCCGAAACCATAAATGAATGATGATCATTCATCGTTTTAAATATCAGAACATCCTACAACTTACTACTAAAATACTGCCCTATGTTTTATTTCCCCTTTTTCTTGGTAAACTTCTTAGATGGCAAGACCAATTTATTTCGACGCACTTTGACGTGTGCTAATAATACTAAAATGTGCAATTGTTATGAAAAATCAATGTGGTTTGTCTGTGTATTCACTTATCTTGATGGTTTCACATAAATTAAATATGATTCAATCAATAGATGTAAGTAGTACCTACGTGTCACCATTGCGTAGGTAGGTAATTAGAAAAAAAATAGGTAAATTTGCCTACGCTGATCGCCTGATTTAGGTATACCCTAAGTTTACATGAACTTCTATTCTCTGATTTTATTCAACCCAAACCAATGAATTAGTCAGAAAATGTATTATCAGTACCTACTTACATACAGTAGAAAGATTTTTAAATCTTTAGGCTCTTTATATTTAAAGTAGATATTACAATAATTACATTAGTATTGTATCTGTGTGAACCAAATGCAAATCGCAGATATTTTTTTTCACTTTCTAGCATTATTTCTCATTCCCTAATAAAAAACATTTTATCAATCATAAAATGTAAAACCCGCGGGCAAACCCGCGCGCCGGCGCTAACTTTCTAGAAACACAATTTTGGAAACGATTCGCAAACTTTGTCAAGACAATCACGCATGGACTAGCCCCGCTACACCCCGCGTTGTTGCCATTTGTGCGTCTTGAATGGCATCGTCGCATCGCCGCGTCACTCGCCTTGTAAACTTGGCAAGCGCCAAGGTGACATTTCGTTTCGTCGAGTTCGAACAGCGCCATCTATTATAAATGTTTACCGAACGTAAACTCGTAACACAACAGCAAATAACTCTTTCTCGGTGGTTCTTTAAATTTCTGTTAGATGGCGCGATTCAGGTCACTCACACATGTAAAGATTTTTCGATTTTTATTGGGTCTAATTCTCCTAGAAATACTGTTTTTTTTTATAAAATTTGGCGTTAGGCGAAAATAATACATTATAAAGTCTCATTATACTTGCTTTTATTCTGCAGAAACCGTTTATTTACGGAGATTAGAACTACTGAAAAATGTATGGCGAGGCCTGTCTAGGCATTCACCTTAAAAATACATAAATAGGTGGTGTTTTTTTTTGAGTAGGTAGATTCATCTTTTGATTTCATTTGATTCTTATTATTCATGGTTTAAAGAAAATATTAAACATGAGTTTAATTTTTTAAACAAACAAGTTAGGTATAGCATTAGCAAGTGAGTTAAAATAACCAAAAAAGTATTTAGATAGTTAAGTTAAACTTGATTCTACTATAATCTATGTTTATTATTATATGTTTGTTCTTATAATCTATGTTTATTATTATACATATATTAATATATGTTTGTTATATTTTTTTTTTTTTAAATGTTTACTACCTACTCTTATATCACGTGATAAAACTTACCGAATTCAAAGTAAATCACATGAAAACTCACAACAAACAAAACGAACTGCGAACACCAGCCAGTCACGACATGATTAGGCACGTGGACGTGGCAAAATGTCTTCGTCGCTTGGATGAAATTTACCGCGCCGAACATGACCGAGCACAGCGCGAGAACTCCTGAATGCAGTTTCGATTTCGGCAGGTTTGCCGCCGAAACAGAAACAGAAACTAAACCGAAACTCGATTTTTGCCGAAACTCGACCGAAACCGAAACTGAACTTTCGGTCGGACACTACAGGCATACCTCTGCCTTACCAATCGGGTATTACAGGCGTGATGTAATGTTATCTATATTTTTATATATGTATATATACATATAAAAATGAATCCCTATTTCCCTTGGTCACGACATCACGCGGGAACGGTTGGACCGATTTTGCTAATTCTTCTACAATGCATTTGCTCGAAAAGAGCCTTTTCCAAGCAGTAAATTAGTGCGGAAAGTGTTTTTTTTTTTCACTAGTGCTTTTTACTTTTCTGTTTTTTTTTTTAAATTTTGTGGCCGTCGTCAGCCCGTTGCAAAGAGATTTTATTATTTGAGAAAAGTTTTACAAATCAGATGATAATGATAACTATGACGATGGCTAAGGCGATGGTGATGAAGATATCGATGACGATGGCGATGACGATGGTGATGGCAATGGCGGAGTCAAATTCAAAGTCAAAGTCGAAGTTGAAGTCGAAGTCGAAGTCAAAGTCATGAATGTTGTTTTTATCATTTATATACGTCGTCATTATGTTAGATGTTACACATCATCGTAAGACTCACTCGTTTTTTTTTTTTTTCTCGCACAATCCATAGTAAAACGTTGTATGATACACGTGCGTAAGATGATTTCCGCACTTGTAGCATAAATTACTATTTTTGTTGTGTTTGTTATTGTAAGAAGAAAGTTCTTACGGAAATAAAAATTAAGAAAATTGCGCAGAAAATTGGAAAATTGCATAATACTTAACGATTATTTTAACTTCGCGCGTTGGACATTTAGCGCGTTTGATGAATGGGAATTTTGCAGATTAGGGTATATAGGTAGGTTGGTAGGGTAGGTAATAGGTAGGTAGGTAGGTAGGTAGGTGCGCCGTAGATAAGTACATAGTGCTACCCGTGCGAAGCCGGGGCAGCTAGTGTTATAATAATAATAAACATACTAGTGATGTAACGAATGTCATATTTTGGACATTCACGAATGCGAATGCGAATATCTGCTGCCAACATGCAAATATTCAGTTTTTGTTTAAATTTGGAGCCATTAGTCTATGGCTTGGTGACTTAAGCGGCAGTCCCGTTCGAACGAAGTGCGTTCCGTCTGTTTTTCGTTCCGAGAATAGCCGAATTAATACGAACGCATCCGATTGAAGTTTCATTCCGCTCGCGCCGGTGTTTTCGTAAACAAAACAAGTGAATTTTGAGGTTTTGCTCTTATATTAACCAACTATTATTACCTACTCAAAAAAATTATACACGCAAAAACATTCGCAATAATTTCGCGAATGCGAATATGCAAAAATATGCGAATATTCGCGAATGCGAATGCGAATATTCGTTACATCACTAAAACATACAATATTTGGTCAACAGGCCAGCTCGTGGTCCAGCAGCCGGCACGAGGTGCGCGGCTTCGTGTCGGGCGGCGGCGCGCGCCTGCGCCTGGCGGGGCGCTGGTCCGAGGCGCTGTACGCCGGCGACCCGCCCGCCGCGCGCTGTCTGTGGCGACCTGGTGAGTACTACTGACGTGACAGGCCAGCTCGTGGTCCAGCAGCCGGCGCCTGCGCCTGGCGGGGCGCTGGTCCGAGGCGCTGTACGCCGGCGACCCGCCCGCCGCGCGCTGTCTGTGGCGACCTGGTGAGTACTACTGACGTGACAGGCCAGCTCGTGGTCCAGCAGCCGGCGCCTGCGCCTGGCGGGGCGCTGGTCCGAGGCGCTGTACGCCGGCGACCCGCCCGCCGCGCGCTGTCTGTGGCGACCTGGTGAGTACTACTGACGTGACAGGCCAGCTCGTGGTCCAGCAGCCGGCGCCTGCGCCTGGCGGGGCGCTGGTCCGAGGCGCTGTACGCCGGCGACCCGCCCGCCGCGCGCTGTCTGTGGCGACCTGGTGAGTACTACTGACGTGACAGGCCAGCTCGTGGTCCAGCAGCCGGCGCCTGCGCCTGGCGGGGCGCTGGTCCGAGGCGCTGTACGCCGGCGACCCGCCCGCCGCGCGCTGTCTGTGGCGACCTGGTGAGTACTACTGACGTGACAGGCCAGCTCGTGGTCCAGCAGCCGGCGCCTGCGCCTGGCGGGGCGCTGGTCCGAGGCGCTGTACGCCGGCGACCCGCCCGCCGCGCGCTGTCTGTGGCGACCTGGTGAGTACTACTGACGTGACAGGCCAGCTCGTGGTCCAGCAGCCGGCGCCTGCGCCTGGCGGGGCGCTGGTCCGAGGCGCTGTACGCCGGCGACCCGCCCGCCGCGCGCTGTCTGTGGCGACCTGGTGAGTACTACTGACGTGACAGGCCAGCTCGTGGTCCAGCAGCCGGCGCCTGCGCCTGGCGGGGCGCTGGTCCGAGGCGCTGTACGCCGGCGACCCGCCCGCCGCGCGCTGTCTGTGGCGACCTGGTGAGTACTACTGACGTGGCTTTATACTCTATTCCTAAACTATCTCATGAAAATGTAAACAAATGAATCAGAAAACGTACATTTGGTAACCAATCTGCAGAGCCACTTGAAAATTGAATGCTTTGATTTGAATACTTTCAAAGTTACAAACCAAAATTCAAATTTTAAATCACTTCAAAAAAAGGATCGAGCCTTACAATAGTCGCATAAACGATGTGTAACAACTGACATCTCACCTTGGTAATAAGCAACATTATAAGAGCGCCTCGTCAAGGTCGTTTCTGAGGGCCAACTCTAGCACCGCGTGCGCTCATTAGTCTAATCAAATAGCGCGCGCTTTCCCGGCTTCCTGTTACACACTTCCGTCCCTTTTCACGAAATCACTCCCACAGATGGCAGCAGGAGAAAGGAAAGATGTTACACATCACAAACTTTTGACCTCAATTATTGCCACAGATTTTTCAATTATAATTTTTGGGAAAAGTGGTGAGATATAAAGTTGAAACCTCTTAAATACAGACGGAATGTGTTGCCTATCCCCTTTAGGGCCGGCGCACATCTGGCGAGGCGAAGCGCAGCGCATTCGTCACTGCCAAACAAATATCGACCTTGCTGCAGTTGAAATAAAGTTGAAAATAAATAAAGTGCCATTAATTAGTTCGAGAGCGCGTCTAAACGAGAAGAGGCGCGTGTCTCAGGTTATTTATTGTCAACTTTATTTGCAACGCAACGTTATTTGTTTGGCGGTGAAAACCGAACCTCGCCAGTGAGTGATTACCAAAAAAATTTACCTGAACAGGATTTGTTTACACTTTCATCACATACTTTTGGAACAGAGTAACTGACGGCCCACTATATTAAGAGAAAAACCCCACAAGCATAGAATAGCATTTTCTAAATCTCTGTCTGTCGCTTGAAAGTGTCATTCGCTACAGAGAGAAGTACGCTCGCAAGCTCCCGCACTCATTCGCATTAAAAACACGTTTACGTGCGGATGAACTTCTCGCTTAAGCGAATGCCGCTTATAAGTGACAGAAAGAGATAGAGATATAGAAAGACGCAGCCGTGCGTGTAAGTGTGATTTCACTCTGAAGTGAAGTCTTCACGGCCTTTTATGAACATCTTCAATACCTGAAGCATCACAAAGACACAGTTGTCTCATGTGCTTATAATTACACAGACACTCGTGCCACAGTATAAATAAGTAACAGTATTATATTCATAGCGAACGGATACGCAACAGTAGCGAGTGCGCGGAAGCGGAATCTACCGAGCGGCCGTCGGTAATTATTTCAAGGTCACTGCCGAAATATAATACTGTTATTTTATTTCACTGCCGAAATATAATACTGTTATTTTATTATAATGTGCCCATACCCTTCAAACCGGATCAATGTAACGCTTCTCAGCGGCTGAAATAGGTATGATAGTAGTTCTTCCTCGGACGGGCTCTTTCGCAAGGAGTTCTACTTCGTTACGTTACGTTTTCTACCTTATACATAAATCTATACTGCCCTGCTAAGCCGAAAGGCGCTATCTCTGAGATACGCCCTTTTAGTTTTATTTATAGCATTCAATAGCTATAAGAATTTTGCATCTACTGGTATAAGCCAAACACCGCTATCAAACTTAAAACATTTTTTTTTTTTAAACACTCAGAAGTTTTTTATATCCTTATTTTCTTAAATTACAATTTACACAAAAGTCAATTTTATCAAAACTTACTCCGATTGAGATAGCGCCTTTCGGTTTAACAGGGCAGTATACATATTATAAATTAAAGTCGCTTTTCATGTCTGACCGCGTTTTTCTTCTTAACTATGCAACGGATTTTGATGCGGTTTTTACTCGTTTATAGAATCTATTCCCGAAGGTTTATGTGCATATTATTAAACTATTACACTCAACATTTATTTATTTTATTATTTATGTACACACAATAAAATACATAGAGATACGACATAATTATAATTTGAGAACAAAAGTACTGCTTATTTATTAAGAAATTTCTTCCAGCAGACCTGCGAAAGGAGAAATGAGAAAGAAATGTAGACAATAGTGTGAGAGAAAAATATGAATTTTCGAAGTCTTAAACTAAAAATATCAAAATATACCTACACGTATAACGTAATAAATTAAAAATAAATAAATAAACATACGAGTACATATTATAGGTAGGTATATAAATACTCACAGTAGAGAGGAAAGGTAATGCTCTTTTACTCGATATTTAAATTGTGAAACAGTCTATTTATTATTTGTTTATTTTATTTATAATAAATAAATCTCGATGTTTTGTCAAGTCGTAAAAACGTGCGAATCAGGGGCGAGTAGTTACTTATATATTTATCGAAATGAAATGAAATGAAATTGTTTATTCTGTAAATAGGATATCGGAATTACTTTTACACGTCAAATAAAAAAATATTAAAAATAAGCTAGGTGAGGTCGGTGTTTCCTATCTGACTACTCTGAGAAGAAAGGCCGAAACAAACTCAGAGGTCACAGTCTCTTTTAAAGTCCAGACATAATCTTGGTCAAGTCATGTGAGGACCATGTAGATTAGTGTCTGAAATGGTCTTTTGAGGAAAGAACCACACAGATTTGAGTGGACCTGTCCAGTCAGTGCAAGCATTTGTCAGTAATCGTGGAGCTCAACTCAGAACTTAAGGAGCTCAACTCGACGAACAATACCAAGGAAAGGATATTTGGGTAGGCGGCATCAACTACTCAAACTGCCAGACCATCATTAAAACAGAAAAGAAAAAAGAAATGAAAAGGGAAAAAAAAATACCCACATAGTCCTCACATTCACAATAATTAAAATAATATAATACTTTACAAAGTAATCGTGTCATTTTGAATATAATTTTCAACAATGTCAATGTGTATATAAAACTGGTTTATTGTGATGAATAATTAAAATGTCAAGTTTTATGGGTTTCACAAGGCTTAGCAGAGCGAGCAGCTCAATCCCAAGCTTTTTTATCTTCTAAATAATCTGAAATTTTATAGTACCCTTTTTTACAAAGTTTGGTTTTAATACAGCATTTAAATCGTTTAATGGGTAAGTTTCGAATGTCAATGGGAAGTTTGTTGTAAAAGCGTATACATTGACCCATGAACGAGTTGCTTACTCTGTGGAGACGTGTGCGATGTACAGCAAGGTTGTGTTTATTCCTGGTATTTATCTTTTATGTGAATAAGATGCAAACAAGCAAGCAGCACCTGATGGTAAGTGCTTACGTACGTGTGTGACCATCCAATATCATGGATCTTGACCCATTATGTTAGATAAAAGAGTGTCTTAGTACAGGTAAACCAGAAAAGTTATGCGCTTCGGTAATCTTCGTGTTCGTGTTTCAGGAGATAGACGATGATTCCCGAAGCTCATACTTTTCTTTGAATATCTGTATACCTATTATGGTATTCGCCTTTGGTCCACATTTTTTCCTCCTACTAGTAAGCATAGACCATCTGAGTGGCATTATGTGACTAATTCAAACCCAATTTCAGTTATTGGGCGGTGAAATTTATAATTTTATTATTACCGTATTATTTTTTAAACCGTCTCGAAAAAAAAAGGGTATAATAGGTGAACGAAGTAGAAGCCTACGGCACAGATATATATATATATATATATTTTTTTTTTTTTCTATCGATAAAAAATATCGAAATTCAAATCATACGCACCCTACTAAATGCGCGGAATTTATCAATTAATTCTTAGCTTTCCTTAGCGGCCGATAGGTAGTCGCCGCACTTGCCGTCGGCCTCTTTGATATCCTTTCGCAGGCGCACAAGCCGCTCGCGCATGTCCGCCCGCCCGCGTGGTCAACGCTACTAAGCAAATATTCCCGGGTATGGCTTCTGTTCCACTTACACAACACACCATATTATTCTCGAGACGGTAAAATATTTCAGTCGGTATATACATATGATTTACATTTTTAAATATTATTATTATGTCCTTTATTTCATTATAAATCCTTATAAATTATATTTTTAAATAATAGAATATAAAAAATTAAAACATTTAAAAACATAAATTATTATTATTATTTATATTCACACTTACAACCTCATATTTTTGACTAAAGTAGATTTAAAATAATAATATGCATAGTCATAGCATAATGTACGCACTGCTGGGACATTCCTCTCTGTGGGCCGTAATCCACCACACGCCACATTCTTGATTCTAGGACATGCCGTTTTCCTCACAATGTTTTCCTTCATCGTTTTGAGAGCAGTATAGTAGTAATAATACTTGGTGTTATAAGTAAAAAGATAAAGATAGGATATACGCTCTCCGCAAGTGGCACGTTAAAACTGGGCAAGTTAGCAAACCTAGACAAGAAATTAATACAGATGAGACACTCCGCAAAATCATTTAAATAAAAAGCGACGCTTGCTACGACACAATAAAGTGCAATTCAGGTCGCACAGCGCTAATTACCTACAGTTATATTCACCTAGAAGTTGCCTCTCTTTCTATCGCGTAACTCTTAGATCTTCTGACGACGTTACACTCATTGAATTGGCCCAACAAGTCGAAACCGCCGCGTACTTTTAGGTTCATACCTAAACTGCGGAGTGTCCCATCTGTATTCATCTGAGCCTAGACTCAGTATCGCTTCAACGGAAGCAACATAATTATGCTTGTCTCTTTTTCGCTCCAGATAATTGCGACATGCCGTCCTACTTCCACGAGTCATCTAATATTGTGTGACATTACATTATTACGTTATTTATGTGTGCGTTAGTGTGCAGTTTTTGAAGATCGAATGTTGCGTAAGGAACCTATCTACCTCTTTTTTTTTTGTTATAATATCATTGGGTGTTATGCAGGTGCGATGCCGCCGGAACATGAGATGTACTACGGGTTTACGCGGTTCGCGATGGAGCTGAATGAAATGGAGCCCACCATGATAGAAACCCTGCCACACACAGACACCAGACACAGGTAAACATCGTCAAGTTACCCATCGTGGTCATTGTTTCAGATGGATACAGATGGTTCACTCCGCAAAATCATTTAAATAAAAAACTTTTTACAAAAAATAAACTTTAATTTCGGAAGTCGGTGTCTTTGGTTTTGAATTTTCGTTTTTTGCCACCGACTTCCGAAATCAAAGTTATTTTTCACTTTGTAGTGTTTTTTTTTCGGAAGTCTGTTGTTTTTTTTTTTTGTAAAAAGGTTTTATTATTCACTTTTTAGTTGTGGTACCTACCCCACACAAATTCGAATACCACTACCTGCTATGTAAACAACCGTGACAGGAAGTTATCATCATATCATCCACATATACTAAGTGGGAAAAATACGTACTATTGAAGCTTACTCAAAAACTATCCAAGCAAAGTTAATAAAATTTATATGGGACCAATCCGGGAGCATACCCTTTCATACAAAAAAATAATCTTTTAAATCGGTCCACAATTGACGGAGAAATCGGCGAACATACATAAAAAAAACATACATACGCGTCGAACATATAACCTCCTCCTTTTTGGAAGTCGGTTAAAAAGCGACTTGCTACGACACAATAAAGTGCAATTCAGGTCCCACAGCGCTAATTACCTACAGTTATATTCACCTAGAAGTTGCCTCTCTTTCTATCGCGTAACTCTTAGATCTTCTGATTACGTTACGCTCACTGAATTGGCCCGACATGACGAGCCCGCCGGGTACTTGTGGCTTCTCATACCTAAAATGCGTAGTGACCCATTTGTATTCATCTGTGATATTACTTAAAACAATATTTTGGAACGAAGTTGTTTAACGCGGCTGGCGTAGGAGTTGACTGGTAGAAATCTTCACGTAACGAAAAAGCGTTATGCCCGAAAAAGTAATTTTCAAGGTCTCAAGTTTCAAGTACCAAAAGTTTTTGTTTTATTAGATTGCCATATTTTTGTTTTTCTAGATTGGCACATGGGTACACCCATGTGTTAAATAAAAACTTTAACACGAAAATAACAATTTGGGGAAAATATGCGTCACACAAACGCAAAACGATCATCGCTCAGATAATGCTGCGAACTTATGCGAGACAGCCCCAGCGCTGGTTTTCAGCGAAAGCTGCAAATGTTGACGACAGCAACATCCAATACTATTAAACGAGCAATATTTGTATATATATATAATTGTACGTTCACGAAAACGGCTCTAACGATTTCAATGAAACTTGCAATATAGGGGTTTATAACGGCAAAAAATCGATCTAGCTAGGTCTCATATTTGGGAAAATTCGTTTTCTCCGTATTTTCACCCGAGAAGAGCTCGGTCGCCCAAAGTTTAGAACAAGACAATGACATGTCAAGAATGACATGGCAGCATGGAATTAGTATGTACTATTCTATCCGATTTAATGAGCATTCTCTATTTTGCTCGGTCGACCAGGTACTATCAGCATAATAAGACTTAATTTCAGGGTTTTTTCTTTGTACTGGAATTAAACTCGTATTGCTAAGTTATTTTGCGTAAACTGAAGTAATGTAACTAACTTGCCATGTGTTCCTAGGCCCGACCAGCGCGCTTTAGAAGAAGGTGACGTGGACGCGGCAGAACAGTTGAAGCATCAACTAGAACAGTCACAACGAGACAGACGTCGGGACAGCTCGCTACACCAGGCTGCTTGGTTCCGGTATGTATATCTACATTATGCTCTACTAGCTTTACCCGCCCCGACTTCGCACGGGTAGCACTAAACCCTACCTACCCTACCTAACCTACCTACCCTATCTACCCTACCTAACCTACCTACCCTAATTTGCTCACCGTTTAAACCTTCCCTGGACTATGACAAACATTTCAAAACCAAAATCAGCTAAATCGGCCCAGCCGTTCTTGAGTTATAAAATTACAACGAAAAGTGGCATTGATTTTTATAGATATAGATACATATCATAACTTAAAGTCGCTTTTCGTGTCGTGTCTGTGTGGCCCCGTGGTATTTCTAAACTGCACAACAGATTTTGATGTGATTTTCACCTGTGATTGAATTTATTCCGGAATATTTATGTGTATAATAAATTTATATAAAACTTACGTGTAATAAATAACTCTCAATGTTTTGTCGAGTCGTAAAAAGCTCACGAAGGAAAGAAGTAAAATAATGTACATTAAAACCCGCCCCGGTTTTAATGTACATTATTTATTTATCTTTTAAAAAGATTATTTTATATTTTGTAACGTTGTAGGATTACGACTGTTTTTTTTTTTTTTTTTTTTTTTTTTTTTTTTTTTTTTTTTTTTATGTAGGGCATCTCGTAGCTGACCACTGAGGTCATGACTACTCAACCGGACAATCCTGTGGCTGCCTTAAGCTTCTACACTCAAAGCCTCCAGCCAGGGGGTAATAGACTGTAGATTTGTAGACCTTTTTCTATTTTGTTAAGTGCCTACCACCGCCTCTAAAGCAGTATTATTCTAATCTTACTTCAGTGTGGGAAAGAGATGGAGCTATACGTCCTGTACACTCTCCTCCCATACCTATTAACACTGTAATTTGAAAACATTGTAAAAGCAATTTATTTTTAAAAGAGTAACCGTGGAATTTCTTGCCGGCTCTTCTCTATAGGAAACGACCAATTGGAACCGTGTATCTTGCTTCTGACGTTCCATAAGTGCCCATGTAGGTTTATGTGAAATAAAATAATTTGATTTGTCTTTCTAAAACTTAAGCTATTATTTCATTTAAAAGAAACTACATAATATTAAATGTTGAGACAAGCGTATTGTTGAATTCACGTCATCTTTTCATGTAATGTACACCTGCACGCGTAGCATGACAACCATGGAAATAGTTTTTCTACGGATTTTGTCGACGGAAGAATAGACAAAATGACTGATTGTGATTGTTTATCTGTCATTTTGTCTATTCTTCCGCCGACAAAACCCGTTTCTACTGTGGTCATGCTAAGCGCGCTGATAGTAACTATAACATTATGATTCATTGACTTTTTTATAGAACGAAAGAAAGAAAGAATAATGTTTATTTGGACACAGTTCGTGAAACACAAAACACAAAATAATAAAAGTGATAATAATATTTTTTTTTTTTTTTTTATTTCATCTAGACTATAGAAAACTATAGAAAAGCGACTATAGTCAACAAACTCTTACGCTTCCGTCCTTCTTCCTGACTAAAACCTGGAGACTAGCATATTCCGAATAACTATGTCTTATATTATTACGCCTTGGGGCAACCACTCATCAATCTTCTGCCATTCTTCTTCCAAAGCAAATTTACGCGGACACTAAACTATTGGAATGTCATATTTGAGTATTATCTTTAACTTGATAGGAACTTCTTTGATTTTTAATGGTTTATAACTATCAATAAGTATTTGAACTTGAGGCGACAGCTCATTAACGTCAACACTATAATAACTCTCAGGCTTTATTTGAACAATGGTGCCGATTGTCTTGTACACCGAACTAAACTATCACTAAAATTCCTTACTTTTGTCTATGAGAATCTTAAAGCTATTCTGCAAAAAAAATCTTTAAATTTAAAAATAATTTTGGCACTTGAATTTTGCCGTCTTAGTTTCAATATAAATAGAGTTCAAAATGGCGACTGACAGGACAGTACTGCCAATCACATGACTGCAAAATTCAGTGTTAGCAATCTCCTCACAGGTGAACTTATAATGAACGCACTGTAGTAAACAATTTCGTTTACAGATAAATTATTATCAGACGACACGCACATCGCTTGTTTTTAATTTCCAAGCTTAGTTATGTAGTGTATCTTTAACTAATTTCACAATCAATTATTCTGCCCCATAACCGAACGATTCAATGAAGTTTTTTGATTACGGTTTCGCATAGATGGTACCAAGCTTTTAAAAAATGGTATCTAAGATCTCATATTTCATTATTTTCGGAATAATAATCTTTACAAATGGAAACCCTGCTCATAGACAAGATTCTTATCATAACGAACCTCAATATGAGCTCAAGACGTTGATGGAGGAGCTTGCAAAACTGGGTAAATACGATGTAATGTTAGATTACCATGAAGATCGAGAAAAACATGAAGATTTAACAAAAAATACGTATAATGTTGGCAGACTCAATAACCATTATAACAATGACGAATACCGTAATGCAGAGCCGTATAAAAGTGTACGTGGAAAGAACTTGAACTACAACAATCAACCAAGCATAAGAAACTTGAATTTATTCCTTAGAAACAAACTCGAAACTCTAAAAACTAAAGAAAATAATGATTTAACAAAAGACTGTATGAAAAAATGGGGGACTTGTACAGAACTAGTATGAAACTATACTGATACAAAAACACCGACCAGAAGTTACATGGGACAAGGGCAAGAAGATCAAGATGATACTGAGACAATAAACTATTCAGAAAACGACGATGATGTTCATCTCAAACCTAAAATGTTCTGAAGTTCATAAATGATATTGATAGAACTTTGAAATTAGATGAAAAAAACGACATAGAACTGCGTTTCTATGGTAACGATTGTAGCGTAAACAGAGTTTACAATAATCAAATTCAAAATTCAAATTCAAAAGTCATTTATTCAAACTAGGCTGAGAATCAGCACTTTTCGAACGTCAAAATTACATAAGACAGTCCCCCAAAACGCCCACCCTTCACCACTTCCTAGTGCATTAGCTGGGAAGAAGAAGTGGCGCAACAAACTCCCCAGCAGCACAGCTGTCTGTTCAGTTAGAAGAACAAAAAAAAAGATTCTATATAAGCAAATCGCAACAGTGACAGAGATGACAGCGGTAACAGAGATTATAATCACAACATTATCAACGAAAATTATGACAAACATCTGCGCTGCAATGGTAAGAGATGTAGCTTAGATAGAGATGATGACGACAGGAATTATAGAGATAATCTGCGATGTTACGGAAACAGGTGCAGTAGAAAAACGAATGACAGAGATGACAATGACGTCAGAAACAATGAAGATAGTTTTAACAAAGATATCAACCATATTTTGCGTTCGAAAAAAGATGATAGTGACAGAAATGGTATTGATTCCTTCCGTTGTACGAGTATTGGAGATAGATGTAGCAGAAATGATGATGACGGCAGAGATACCTTGCGTTGTGTTGGTGACAGATGCAGCAGAGACAGAGATGATAGGGGCGACAGATATGATGGCAAAGACGACAGAAGTAGGTTGCGATGCGTGGGGGACAGATGCGGCGGAAATAGAGATGATAATGAAAGAGGCATATACTGTACTGGATATAGATGCAGTAGAAGTAGACCTGATGAGGAAAAGAAGGAATCAAAACGCGCAACATGTTGACGATAAAGTGGTAGCGGATGTAGATAAGATTTTTATAAATATGCTTACGAAATTTATAAAAATCCAGGGTGTTCTACGAAGAGGAGTACTTTCAAAGAAAAAACACCTCGTGGCAATCATATGAATGAAAACCCTATGTAATTAAAAACCAAGCAAAAAAAACAAATAAACTAGTAAGAGATGCACATGAAGTAATTGAATGATACACAGGCTGGCTTGCCACAATCTATAAACTTTATTTTTATTAGTTACTGCAAATTATGATTTGGTTAGGTTAGATACATTTTAATAAATGCATTTTTTATTTAAACTTATTTTATTTTATCAAACAAAACTGTTTTTTTTTTTTTTTTTAAACGTTGCCACACTAAGAATTTCTTCCTGTATCGTGGGTGCGTTTACAAACATAGAAACTCACATTCACTAACACCCAGACCCGGAACAACTACTTGCAGATCATACAAATATTTGTGTGTCCGTGCGGGGATCGAACCCGCGACACGTTGAACAGCAGTCGATCGCTCAGCCACTGCGCCAACCGTGTCGTCAAACGTGAATTCAATCCGGAACCGAAAAAAAATCCATATCCCACTCTAAAATTATACACATACCAAGTAACATTAACAAATGCACATCTTTCGTCATCAATCTTCATTCGGCTCACCTGCGTTATAATCAATGAAAGATACAATCGGCTTATGGTTACTAAAATATGATAACTGCGCATTGTATCCATCTAATACAGCGGTTGCCCTCTCTCCGCCGCCGCCAGCCTTTCTCTCCCTCCGCCGCTGCCGCCTCTCACCACGCGATATATCGTCTACCCCCTCCACGCGGCCGTAACGCTTAGACAGAAAACATCCTAATTCTCCCCGTCTATATAGAAGTTTCACTTGAAAAAATACTGATGGAACACTTAAAAAAATTCGTAACATCGATAGCGCCAAGACTTAAGTCATACGACCGCATCACTAACCATAGACAATTTCGAGCGGCCATTGTTGTTTACATCTTTTGTAGATTTTTAAACGCCGGACCTTAGAAGCTAAACTAACTACCATTAAGTTTGAATCGAACTATACCAATCAATCTGCCTCAATCTGTCTAACCGGATGCAGCTGAATACCTGTATTTTACATGGGGCGACTGCCTATCTGACCTCCACAGCCCAGCAACTGGGTAATACGATACCCCTTGGTAAGACTGGTTGTCAGACTTTCGGCTTCTGACGACCCGTAACGACTGTCAAAGATCCACGAATGACAGCCGGGACCAACGGCTTAACGTGCTTTTCGAGGCACGGAGGAGTCTCGGTATGTAAAGATGGTCACCCATCCATAGACCAACCCCGGAAAGCGTAGCTTAACCTGATGGATCGACCGGTGCGACAGGTATTACTTAACCACGAGCTCCTGAATCGAACTATACCATGTATGTATTTTTCACAGAAAAACCCAGGAAAGTGGCGAGGAGACGTGGGTGTTCAACGGGGAGTACTGGAAGGCGCGGGAGGCAGGCTTCCCAGACGACGTCGCGCCCGCGATCTGGTGACCGCGTCTACTTATACTTGTAAGTAAAGTCAAATCATTTATTTCAAGTGGCCATTAAAAGGCGATTGTGAACGTCAACATTTATATGAAAATAGAATTGATCCCCCTTCTATAAAGTAATTATGGAGAAGAATGGGCATGAAACTACAGGGTGGCAGGGACATCGACGCGAAAAGTTTTACCATGGATTCAGTACATGGTTCTGAACCCCCCAGCGTTGAAGTGTTTCGTAGGTATTTTTTTTTAAATGCTGTTTCATAGAAAAGTGCAATACCTACGCGGTCAAAATTTATGGACCAGCAGATTTAAAAAAAAATAAACGACGAAAATTTTCATCGGGTAACAGTTATCGCGTCGATGTCCCTGCCGCCCTGTATAGTTAATGTTAATATAATTGATTAATAAACAAACATATACTATTAGCTGCGCATCGCTTCGATGTGTTTAAAATGACATCGATATTTCATACGGAATCGATTATGCCGGTAGGACTCCCATTATTGCTGCCTCATTGGTCTAGTGGTTGCAAGTGCTACTGCTGAGCATAAGGTCCTGGGTTTGATTCCCAGGTCGGGCAAAGTGTTATTGGGTTTTTCCATCAGGAATTTCTCAGTAGCAGCCCGGAGTCTGGATTTGTGCCCGGTTGGTGGCAATAGGCTCGCCATTACATGGCACTTAATAAACATAACTGGCAAAATGTGGGTGTACTCGCCTAACCCATCGGGGTTTTTAGGCGTGATGTTATTATACGTTATGATATATCGATACGGAATGAACAATCGATTACGACTGTAGGAGTGCATTATTTTGTCAATCGATTTAGCATGAATGATTAAATAACTAATATTCCCAATATTTTCTCTTACAGCGTATACCGCAGTGCGAATGGCTCTGCTAGATGGTTGTGTCTCGCTTCCCGCTTAGCGTTAACTAGAGTTTTACTATAGCCTTTAATCTCTGTTTGTTGTGAGGGCTAACTAGAGTTCAATCACAGGTTTTACTGATGGCGCTTGAAGATTGAATGCCTGGTTTTATTACTTTAGATGATTTAACAGAGCTTTTAAAAAACTAGGGAATGGTTAAGATTAATTCTTTCATCGGAAACGCGCCATCTTTATAAACTGGTATAATATTTAACGATGAAATTAAAATACTATGTATAGTAGAGTGAGACAACGCTATTTAATAAAAATGCGCTAGAAAGGGAGAGAAAATCAAATGATTATCGCTAAATAATGTATCTACCCCGTGTGTCTGAAAGCTTGTTCGACTTTCGAATGTGCTGTCAAGTGTTGTGTGAGGTGCTGTGATTGGTTGACTAGAATAATAAAAACCAATCATATAAGTTGACAAGATGTTTCAACCAATAAGCTTTCAGAAACACGGGAATAGTCTTCTGTAATTGGTCGTGATTGTGTGATGGAAGATGGGTAACTATTTACTACTTAAGTAGCTATTTAATTGACAATGTTTTTAGGGTGGAAGGCAAGTATGGCCGAGAAAACTTTGCGGGAAATTAAAGTACAGCGAAAAGTGACTACATACTATACTCAGTTAATTTTTTTATGTCTAAAGTGACACATGCCAAATGCTTATTTTAAAGTTGGTTATTCAAGTGGTTGTTCTTTCAGAGAACTTTTTGCCGTTATAGTATATAGCGGAAAAGGTTGTTAAAATTAAACATGTAATAATGACCTCCAAATATATATAATAATAGGCGATAGACTATTCCCAATTTCCCATTTTCCCCGCGCAATTTCCTCGCACATAGGCCCTAATGTGTAACAAAGGAGTTGGTTAGTAGAAATTACTATTAACGTTAATAATTATTCGAAATATTATTAATATATGCGTCAGGTACCTGTAATCTGTCAAAAGTATATTTATAAAGGTTTTGCAGACAATATTCTTGTATCAAACCATAGACAAATGAATATTATACTTTGTATGGAATGCTGTACGCTCATAGTAAGATATACCTGCAATAAATGGACAGTGTTGTGAGTCCTAAGTATTGATACGCAATTAATAAATAGTAGTACAAAATACAACCTCTATGAATATAACTTTAACAGAAGATTTTAATTATACATTGTGAGATACAATTATTTTTATGAACATGTAACTAATGGCTTAGTATCACTTACTGGTACTGAAAAGGCTACATTTAGTAAGTGATAAAAGTTCTATGAGATCAGCACGAACATTTGACGGGTATATAAGCAAAGTGGCCTCGGTCCATATTCGAGATTTTTTAAGCTGTGAATGTCATTTTGTTAGCCTAACTAAATGTTATGATAAAAATGGCTTCAGTCCTGAGTAAATCCGCATAAAAAAACAACACTAAAATGAAAAACGCCTCAGTCCTCAAAATGTGACATGAAAAATCACCTCAATCTACTTTGACCAATCACAAGCCGTATTTTTAAATTTTCGATATGGCGTCTCAGTCCTCAAAATGTGACATGCAAAATCACCTCAATCCATTTCGACCAATCGCGAGTCTGTATTTAAAATTTTCAACATGGCTGATCCGTTAGTTTTCAAGGGGAATCTGTCAAAAATTTAATAATTTTGAGATGCAGATATGAAGTACAAATACGCCTCAGTCCATCATATTTTGTGATTGTTGTTAACTTCTGATCAGCTTTCATTTTAAAAGTAAAGTTTTGTAGGGAATGTTAATACTTACGGATCTGTTGTCCTTAATTTTAAAATATAACAGATATATATACTTATCGATACAAAAACATTATTTACTCAAAATCAATGTCAGGATTGAGGTACCTTTGCTTCTACACCCGTCATTTTTGTGTCGATTAGGTGACAGTTGTTGATTAGTAACAGGCCTGCAACATATTTTGAGGTGCCACAAATCCAAATGTCATCATGAAAAAATTAACCATTTCACTCGTTGTGAAGGTGGTGATGATGACCTTTAATTTTTCTCGATTTTAATGATTCTCAAAAAGATTTTTTTGATCGCCAAATACCGACAAGTAGTGCTACAAGGGTTTTTTGTCGCCTGATTGACATTGACAGGGTGGCGTTGTAGGTAAACACTTGTGAAATTATCAAAGAAATTGTATTGAAAGCCAAGATGGCGGCATTAGTTCCGATTTTGGCCACACGCCAAAAGATCCTCGTACCATTGTAAATGTCGAATTCTATTATTGATAGATAAAATATAGCAAGTATTACTATTTATTTTCTCGGGAGAAATCGAATTGGTTTGCAGACAACATAGTCAACAATTGTCGCCTAGTTTTAAAATAAGAGAACAATGTAAATAAGAACATTATGGAGTCGGTATTCCTGTCAGTCCCTATACGATATTCAACGAAGATATTATGTTATTATACTTTATATTCTGTTATTGTTATTTTTGGTTAGGCTGTACCAGCGAGGTACGTTTTCTTACTAATGTGTTGGGTTATTTTGTCTCCCAAGGGTAAGAATAGGAACAAACCAACGCTGTATTTTGACCTTACTGAGTTGCGCTATGTAATCTACCTCGCACACTATGCGACATGTGACTGCGACAGTTCGGTGACTAGGCTGCGGTCAACAATTTTCATATATTTTGTTCAAAGCTCCGCATAGTCGCGCACGTCGAGTTGCAGAGTCGCAACGATGGACTAGGGAAGTCGCACGCGCTCGCTACTTGTCGAAGCTGCAGCGTCTACACGCACGACGCACGCGCACACCCGTTGACAGTCGCATGCGACGGGTCACAGTCTGGCGACCTGTCGGAATCGCATGTTGTACGAAGTGGTTTAAATTTATATAGAATTTGAACTAACTGCAGTTAGTACAGTCAAGGCTATTCCTATTCTTAAACTGATATTTTATTTATAAATGAACAAAATACACATTAATTTGATAGAAAATTAAATTGATACGCTTTCAAAACATTTTTGGCTGTGAGATGTTTCCATTAAAAAAAAATGTTTTATTTTTCCGTTCTTTTTTACGAAGTTATGCCCACATTGAAATTTGTACATAATGAACTAATACCTAATTATACAAATTATAAAATAATCATACTATCTTTTATGAAGTCACTAAATACAGCAAGCAGGTAAAACTATACTTACTAAAACCTTATTAGTTAAAATTATCTCGTCAATTAATTTAGGGAATGGAGTATGGTTGCACATAATGGAGGAGCACAATAAGTAATAATTTATTAAATAAAGTAAAATTTAAAATGTGTGGTTGCGGGGTTTTACGGGTTTGCGAAATATAAAAGACAAAATCTTGTTTATTGTTGAAAAAAAATTATAGGTCGTGGTGAAGTTGTCTACGTGTTGGCTGGTACATAAAAATCTTATTGAATTCAAAATATCAAAACATTTAAAAAGAACGTGCCCTCTCCCTCACGCGCTCCGCCTCCTCCTTCGCGAGCATTACTGCTTCCCAGAAGGAGGTGACGGCTTCCCACGCCCTCTCGCTCCGTACCATGGCCTGGACCAGGAGGCCGGACGCGAGAGATCACTGCCGCCGAGCGCCTCCACAAGGACGCGGCGGTGCGGGGCCCAAGCCGGGCAGACCTCCACCGTATGCTCCACCGTGTCCTCCGGGCGATCCACACAGTGGTGACACCCGGGATGTATAGACAGCCTGAGAAACTAATTTACAAGAACAAGATTCACACCTGACTCACATAATTAAATAATACTTTACAACAAACGAATATTAATCATTAATTAGCTGAAGCAAAAATAACCTGAATGTAAATAATTTCTAGAAGGCGCCCACTAACCCGTTGTAGGCTGGAACGTGGATGCACGCGGCCCACAATGCAAATCTTATTGTGCCTATAATTTGCATTTCAGAGGTTACGGTATGATATAGTTAGGGTTGCCAACCTTACTATAGTCCGTAGTATAGTTAGTAGTATCCTACTACATATATTAGAGGCCTAAATACTCGTACAATATTTCTTATGAAAAAATATAGGAGGCGAAACTACAATATTTTTATTTCAGTACAAAATGGCGAGGTGATTGCAATAGGGCCAGTATTAATCTCATAAAAGCTGAATTAATGGTATTTTGTAACCATATTTTAGAGTATAAAAATACTTAATTACCAAAAAATTTAAAAAAACCTGTTAATAATAAAAACAAATTGCCTGGCAGCATAGTAGCAAAAAATATGCATTGTAAAGGGTCCAGTTTTATTTTGTTTTTATGACCTACTATATTTTTACAGGCAATGTCTTCGAAAATACTATATTTGATATGAAAAAAGTTGGCAACCCTAGATATAGTGCTGGACATATGTTTCTGGAGCATTTTTATTTCATTATTACTGAAATTACCCGAAGGTTGGGGTCTCGCCAAAGACTAAAGTTAAACATAAGTCCCAGTTGATATTGAGACTTACTGGGCTGACTTTTAATTATCAATAAATATCTGGATGCCAGTTGACATCTTCACCACGACAGTTCCTTCGTAAAATTCTCAGTACGTTGTAAAAAGTATAAAGAGCTACTTCTAAGTAAAATAGCGCTTCTTGTTTCATAAATGTATGTCTTCGTGAGCTGTACGTGTCGTTGGCTAGTGTTAGATATATTTGTATATAGATGAAATTATATATCGGCTGAGACTGGCCAGTTTCTCGAACGAAAATTGTCGCAATATTAATGTGACAAATAGTCAAACTCGCGTAAACTCTGTGATTGGTTGCATGATTTATCAACAGCCAATCGCAGAAGTACGCGCGCTTGACGATTTGTCATATTCATTTTCCATAGTTTTCGTTCGAGAAACTGCCCCTTAAACTTTCTGAAGTGAATTGACCGACCCGCACCGTGCTCGCATGTGTCGACTATGGGCCAATCTCTCTCTCAGAGAAGTGGCGAGTCCTTACAGTTCGAATATTATCGGGTGATTAGGTAAATGGCGCCTTATTTTCGCCTGGCGTTATCCAAAGTATCATTTGGCGTTTAGTCTTCCAAATGTAACTAAATGAAGTCATCTTCAACGAAACGCGAGGTAGATTTACTGACGAAAGTATAGTAGAGCTGATCATTACTTTTCGTTAATTCCGAAATGCTTTTATGTCATGTAAACATTTGTATAATACGGCTGATGAATCATGGCCGGTCCGAACGTCGCACAGAAGGCTGCGCAGTATCGTTTTTAGGAACTAAATGGTGACATGAGGCGAGTGTGAGTGAGTGAACATGCGCGGAAGTTCGGAGAGCGAATGTTCAGACCGGCCATGATTCATCGGCCGTTTTGTAACTTTTATATTTTCAGTGGTATATACCTTAAGCTAGTATTTAATTTGCCACTAAAATATGAAGAAAAAAATTTATATGACACAAAAGCATGTTTTTAATTGTTTAATATTTTAGTTACCATACGGGTGTTTTGGTTGTTTTTTAATTATTATAACAATACCCAGGTCACAGTGTTATCTAATCATCTCATGAAAATGGTTTATAGTGTTTACGTCTATTATAATGGTCTAGGAATCTGGCAGATAATTGAATACAAATTCCGTTCCATTTGTAATATTATCTGGTAGATCAGATATGTATATTTTACAGATGTCCCAACAAAAGTATGCGCTTTGGGAATAATCGTCTATGATGAGATCTAATATAAAACTGTTACAACTATGGAAGCACTTGCCTATTTTATATTACCATGATACAAAATTATAGATTAATTCCAAACAACTTTTGAGTGACAAATGACGATCTCCAACCGGAGTATCTGACCAGACAAAGTGAAAACTTCATACAAGTGCGCATTCATGCTATGTGGCGTGATGTTCGTGCCAATTCGGAATCACGAAGATAACCGAAGCGCATACCTATTCTAGATTCACTGTACATTATTCGTATTGACAAGAAAATTAAATAAAACATCGTGTAGTGAAAACCTTATTAATTTTAATAATTTATGAAAGGCAAGGCTTAAGGCGCGTATGTACACACGGCTACACATCAAGCTATACATTTCCAGTATAAGCTGACCTCGCATTGTACCGAAATCCTATAAAATACGAGATCAGCAAAAACTGGAAATGTATAGCTTGATGTGTAGCCGTGTGTACAGTGGCTTACAAAAATTAATATACATTATTGAAATTGCTACGTTGGGAAATAAATTAATGTGGCACCGAAGCCGCTTCGCAAAGGTAGCTTTTTATTAAATAAATAAATAAATAAATTATTAATATAATTACATCGTGGTAATTAAAAATTTGTGAATTGTTGTACCTCTTAAGTGTAAGATGAAGAGAGGTGTTACATAATTGAATCCAAAAGTATTTCATTTTGGTTCCTAACGCCAAAGTATTATGAAAAATGTATAATTAGTTGTTTGAATAAGTGTATAATACTTCATATTTTTTAATGAATAACGATTCCAGTACTTGTAGGTAAATAAATAATTATGTTAACTTATCTGAAAAACACTGTAAACCGTTTTCAAAAAATAACAAATTGACAATAAAAAATAATGTGTTTGTGTATAAATATTATTGTTATACTATTAATATTTAACGTAACCGATATTATGACACTTGCGAATTTTTCCTGTTCTGTATACAACTTTTTGTTCACCCTAAACCTCTTAAGGGGTCATCGTACTCATCATTATGAACAACTTTCACTATGGGAGGAGTACAATGACCCCTTAAGAGGTTTAGGGTTAACAAAAACTAAGGTTGTATAAGCAAAAGTGTCAGTTATTTGTCGCTTCGTTAAAATAAGCTTAAAGTAATCCACTATTTGCCAATTTTGAAGATGTTTAACTTTTGAATGCCCGCAAAGAAATAAGTATTTTATAAGATGTCTGTCTAACAATGTAATTTATAACTCTTTTTATGATATTATTTAAGGCCCAGAACAAATTAGTTTTAAAAGATTTTTTAGTTACAACTGGCAACTAAATCTGCGTAAAATAATTATTTGACGGCGCTTATGGGCAATCAAAAGTCAATCAATTTTTCTTCCAGCTATCCTGCTCTCTCTACGTCCATTCAGGTATTACTTGTATCTCCACATAAAACCTCTTGCTTATGGTGGATCCACACAGTCCGGCGGCATGCGCCGGTAGCCTGCCCTTGCGTGCGGCAATCGCAACAAAGCCGGGGGGGCATTTTGCCGGCGAGGCCGCCGCACCGTGTGACTGCGGGAGAACAGTTATCGTCCATTTTTGTCTCCAGGCAGATAGCGTACAACTCACTTCACCGAAAGTCACAAGACTACTGAGAATATCGACTCACAGCCGCACTTGCCGGTGTCTGCCGGTGGCGGTTTTGCTTGTGGTCAAGCCGCCGGCAGTGGTTGTGTCGATCCACCATTATAAACCTACCATTTTTCTGGTAATTTAAACCAGCCCACAAGGATCTTTTGGCACTCGAATGACGTTGCCTGGGGGGTTTTGTGAAACGGATTGAAAAAACAAGATGGCGGCGTTCGTTCCGATTATGGCCACGCGCCATAACGTCCTTGTCAGTGGCGGACTAACAGGGGGCCGGAAGGGGCGGCCCGCCCCGGGCCTCCGGTTTTGGGGGCCCCCCAAATGCCTCCGCGTTCCCCTGATCATGGGGTCTAAACTCGAACAAATTATAATTAGTCTTGAAGAAAATTCAATAGATGGTAGCATAGGTAACAATTATGAAATTAACAATCATTAAAAGCGTTAAACGGTAGATTATGGCTGACATAAAAATTTATTCAACAACAAACGTAAACACTTATTTATACATACAAATGTGAACTGAATGAAAAGCTTGTAAAACTACATTTTTTTTTAAAGCTGGGGGGCCTCATTCAGCTTTGCCGCCCCGGGCCTCTGACGGGCTTAGTCCGCCACTGGTCCTTGTACAGCTATATTACTTTAATTATACCACAAACAGCTGTGATCAATATTTTCTTGAACATATCTGCGCAGTGTCTAACCTACGCTTGAAATGCCACTGTTGTCCCAAGAAAATACTGAAGTATGTAGCATTAGTATAATAATAAATGATACTTACTGACCAGAAAAATGGACTGTAGCATAATAATAATGTGATTTATTTCATCGATTTTTTCTGGTCAGTAGGTACAAGTTCCCATTTTTTTAAAGAAAAAATAACATTAAATTAAGTTAATAAAGAACTAACAATTTTAATTATAAAATCGTGGCTAGTGAATTTTATGTATAGGGGCTAAAAGTGTTTTAATTACTAAAAGTACAATTTTAAATTTTCTTGTTATTTTTGACTTGGTTTTCACCATTTTTTTTAACACAATCTTGTTAGTGCTTATTATTTTGGTGATGTACGCGTTTAAAATAAAAATGGACAGTCGGCTACGTAATTATGTTAACTGACCTCATTGAGTGTGGTAGGTATGTGAATACCACAATGTTATTCAATATATTATGTCTTAGCTATTATTTTATTTAGCTAAACTGAATGTTGTTTTTGCCGAAATTTATCAAATTTACTGTTTTTGTTACATAATTTTGTAACTACATATACGTGCATACTGGGGCTAATTAAATTCATCACATGTTTATGCTGCTAACTGTACCTAAATCGGGCTATCGTTTGTTTTTTTTTTTTACATGAAATCACTCTTGGTATTTTTAATGTACTTAAATTTTTATTATATCGATATTTATTTAAATTTAATTCTAATAATCTTTGTTATGGTGCGTACCTACTCTTATAATTTTGTTAAAATATAAATAAAAAATTGTAAAATCTCGTTCAAATGTTAATAAAACTTAGTTGTATTTTATTTTTGTTTTTTTTTATTTTACAAACTTTAATGAACTGGTTTGTACCAGTAACAAGAATAGAAAGAAATTCGTAGTTTAAATATTTATAATAGAATTCACATGTGACTGTATTAGTTTCGGCGTTTCTAGAGTATACAAGTTTTTTTACAGTAATGTATTATACATTATTACTCAGTATATAAGTGCCTTTGCCTGCCGTTTGATTTTAATAGACAGTTTATTAGCAAATAATGTTTTATCATTTCCATCTTTAAGCGCAACGCTAAATTTTTGGCATACATATTGATACTTGTCCTTAAATGTTATTTATATTTAAATACATCTTTTAATGTACAAACTATCCAAACTATATAATATTATAAATGCGAGAGTGACTTTGTTTGTTTGTAACGCTTTCACGCTAAAACCGCTGAACGGATTTAAATGAAATTTGGCACATGGGTTAGGACAAAGAATACTTTTTATCCTAAAATTCCTAAGGAGTCGAGACTTATGCGGGTAAAACCGCGGGGCGCAGCTATTTTAAAATAAATATCACGAAAGTCTTACTTTTGTTTTACATTAAAGCCTCGATGATTACAACTAATAGACTAGGTACATTTATTTGCAGCTGACTGTACCTACAACTGGTTTTCATCACGCTCCTGTCAATATGTATGCCAAATACTTTATTTTTATCTATTTAATATTTTCGACCTCAAGGGACTGTAAAAGTAATTCATGACAAAACAAAGATTAAAAAAGATTTATCAAATTACCCTATTGAATGATTATTTCATGAAATCATGACACTTGTGGCCACTTCTAACTTGACAGTTGTATTAGTGATGTTATTGATTACAAGTTCTGCAAATACATATTAAGCTGTGGTCCCACGGCCCGCTTTCTCGCATGCCTGATCACGCTAAGCCAGGCCGAACCAGGCCAGGCCGTGGGAGCCGTCGTATTCGATGAGGCCTCCGGTGGCCTGTCGTCGCCCGTCCGATCCGTCGGAAGTCGGGTAAGTTCAAAAGCGCCTGTCCCGGCCCGTACGGCCGCTTTTCTTCTGCCTTATTTTTGCTTTGTTTATCAAATGTTGACCACTGAACAAAGCCACAGCGGCTGCACTCGCAGCCATGCGCTCCGTATCACTTGGTATGTTCACCGACAAGCCGTGATAATGCTCGGCTGCGGGGGTCTTCTCCCGAAGCGAAATCAGAAGTTACGGGCGCTTCATATTCCGTCTCACTAACATACCGTAAGTAAGATGGAGAACGATGCGCCTGTAATGTCGTCCGAAACTACAGATTTCGCTTAGGGAGTAGATCCCAGGCCTCGACAGGCGTGGCAACGTCTAGCGTGGCCTGTCAGTTAACGGGCTGTGGAACCGCAGCTTTACGGTCGGGAATCATATTTTTATTGACATACAACCCGACACGTATCTGCAAATTGCAAAAACGTAATAACATTTTAATTTCGCGGGATGCCTTACGCGTCCCCCTTACTCTAAAGCTGACATAAGAAACAAAGAAATTAGTAAACAGCCTTCCAAAATTCTACATCTAGCTGGTAGGTAATGGAACACTTATATTGTGGTCTCTATTTTTTTCTAAAGCTTCTCTAATTCAAACTGGGTGACTTGTTTTTCTACCTCGATATTATTGTTCAGATATTATTAATATTGATCGAGAGATCGAGGAGCTCGTGGCTAAGTAACAACAGCCGCACTGTTCGATCCATCAGGTTAAACTACGCTTGCCGGGGTTGGTCAGTGGATGGGTGACCATCTTTACATGCCGAGAATCCTCCGTGCCTCGGAGAGCACGTTAAGCCGTTGGTCCCGGCTGTCATTCGTGGATCTTTCACAGTCGTTACGAGTCGTCAGAAGCCCGAAAGTCTGACACCAGTCGACAGTCTTACCAAGGGGTATCGTATTACCCAGTTACTGGGTTGTGGAGGTCAGATAGGCAGTCGCTCCATGGAAAATACTGCATCCGGTTAGACTGGAAGCCGACCCCAACGTAGTTGGGAAAAGGCTAGGCAGATTGATATTATTAATATTGATAATATTAAATAATAGCTTTTGCTTAATTAAATTATCCCACGGGAATGTACTAGTACTACCGCGATTGAAAGTACCCTATGTATTAATCCAGGTTATAAACTATCTGTATGCCAAATTTCATCCAAATCCGTTGAAAAATGTTGTCAGTAATTAAAAAAAAATTGCTATTTCATAGAAAAGTGCAATACCTACGCGGTCAAAATGCATGGAACAGTTTTTTTTATTAAAATAACCGACGAAAAATTTCAACGCAGGGGGCTCAGAATCATGTACAGTCACCAGCATAAATATATGACTATGGGCAGCGCTGCAAAATTATCTGATCATCAATTGAAGGTATAATTATATATAGATACTTAGCCGGTAAAAATATGTGATGACTTACAGCCGGCATAATAATCGTTTGCCAGTAACAGCATAAGTATCGGATCGGACCAAGTAAAAGTATCTGATAATACACGAAATCAAAATTATGTGACATGTCATCAGCACAAATATCTATCTACTGTAAACGCATAATTATCGGTTCGCATATAGACTGCATTAATATCTGACACTATTTACAGTCAAAAATATCTCAACATTCTGCAAGAATGAACTTATTAATCTAAACATAGAGTCGTAATTTGAACGAAACTGTATGACGCTTCTCGAAAAGAGTATCAACCTGTCATTTGATGTCGCTGTCTCACGTTTTATGACACGACTTTAGCAGATTTCATTGCTAAAATAAATAAGGAACTGTTGATGACACCATTTGAAACAAGAAGAGTTTTTAGCAAGGAGATTACATTGGTTATAAATGCCATAAATGGTATGGTGGTATTTATTGCTTATAAATATTCAAAATAAGAAATTTCGTTCCCTCGATTGTAATGTCAACTGTCACACACAAAGGATTGAATATTATTCTTTCGCCATAAGCATAAATGACAGGTTGATACTCTTTTCGAGAAGCGTCATACAGTTTCGTTCAAATTACGACTCTATGTTAAGGCATATAAAGTTCATTCTTGCAGAATGTTTAGATATTTTTGACTGTAAATAGTGTCAGATATTAATGCAGTCTATATGCGATCCGATAATTATGCGTTTACAGTAGATAGATATTTGTGCTGATGACATGTCACATAATTTTGACTTCGTGTATTATCAGATACTTTTACTCGGTCCGATCCGATACTTATGCTGTTACTGGCAAAAGATTATTATGCCGGCTGTAAGTCGTCACATATTTTTAACGGCTAAGTATCGATATATATATATACCTTCAATTGATGATCAGATAATTTTGCAGCGCTGCCCATAGTCATATATTTATGCTGGTGACTGTACTGAATTCATGGTAACCGGCTTCGCGTCGATGTCATGACACTCTGTATAGTGTACACACGGCTACAAATCAAGCTATACATTTCCAGTTTATGCTGATCTCGCATTGTATGGGATTTCCGTACAATGTGAGGTCAGCTTATACTGGAAATGTATAGCTTGATGTGTAGCCGTGCGTACGGGTTGTACGGTGATACGGAACCCTTCTTGTACGAGTCCGACTCGCACTTGGCCGCTCTTTTCTCAGGCTTCTCCATTTCCAACTGGTTGACTTAGTTTTTCTACCTCAACGTTGCCACAATCTTATTCTTTTAATAGATATCAGTCTCAGATCGCAGAATCAGTAAAATAAACATTTTTATAGGTATCGGTATAAGTTGCGGTGTAGTAAACTTAAATTACACTTTATCGATAAATTTTATTACAAAGAGGCGCTTCCATAGTTAAATTATAAGTAAGTAAGTACATTACTTAAGTTATTAATAATTAATTGTTTCATTCAAGTCTATTCTATTGTTAGGAGTGGGTCTCGTGTGGTTAGTGGCTAACCTGGTGTCAGAGTTTCAAAGCCGCCCAAGTCAGAGCCAAAGCCCAAGTGAAGCCAAGTCAGAGGCCCATCTCTGACTTGGCTTCACACGCCTTCGATATATATCTCAAAGGCATGCCGGTTTCCTCACGATGTTTTCCTTCACCGTGTTTCTAGCAAGTGATAATTTTACAATACGCACATAAATCCGAAAAGTCAGAGGTGCGTGCCTTGCGTTCGAACTCGAGACCTATGACTTGGCAATCCGACGGTCACACCACTAGGCTATCACTGCTCATAATGGGACTAGACTTTGTAATGGAAGTCTAAATAAAATGTAACGGTAATCAGTCTGTTTTCTCTTTAGAGTTTTTCAGAACTTATTATAATTATAAAAATAATTGTGTGGGGTGCCAAACGATGAATTAATGTTTTATGTCTACTTATTCATTGCCGTAGGTATACAATGCTAGTACCTACTTACTTTACTTCAACTCTTTAAATACTCAAATAATTAATCTACAAATTACATTCATCAATGTTGTAAATGATCACTTCATTTTGACACCGACTGTATATTTACCACACGCATTAATCGACTTCCGTTACACGCAAAATCAACTTAATTTCTTACGTCGTAAGGTCTATTTTTCAACCAGGCTTGCTGCACCGCAATAGTTTTACAGGCAGTACAGTCATCAACAGTTCTAAAGTTTGTATAAATAATTAAATGAAGCTTAATTTATTAATATGTAATTTTAAGCTAACGCGAAGTGCTACGGTTGACATTTGTTATGTGGTTCTGTTCTGTAGCTGATTATGATGAATTATTAAAGGAAAATTCGATTTAATTATATTGTTTCACTGAATTGTACCTCTCTTTTCAGCCGACTACGGCGAAGCCAAAAAAAGAAGGTTATGTGTTTGACCTGTATGTATGTCCGTCTCTATGTCCCTCGTAACTACTAAACGGCTGAACCAATTTTGATGAATGATATGTCGTTAGATTCGTCTTTATTGCGCGAGTGCGGGTATATAAAAATTTAAAAAATATCTCTCCCAAACGTATCGCGTGGTGTATCAAAATGAAGGGTTTTAAGGCTGACCATGTCTACTGAAGCGGAGAGGAGAGGAGCGGAGCGGAGCTGTGCCAATATTAACCAATGGAATTGCATAAAATCTCCGCTCCGCTTCAGTGGACAGGGATTTTCGAACTAGTTTAAAAATTCATACAAAACCGGGAAGTGGAGCGACGAAGCAGAGCAGGGAAGCGGAGCGAGGAAGCAGAGCGGGGAAGCGGAGCGACGAAGCGGAGCGGGGAAGCGGAAAATCCCGGCCGCGGAGTATTGCAGCCCGCTCAAATTACTCGTCGCGTGAACTAGGCCTAGCTCCGCACAGTCCACAACTCCGCTCCGCATCAATGGACAGATACAGTCCGCAACTCCTCTCCGCTCTGCTGCCACGCTCCGCGTCAATGGACAGGCAGCCTAAAAGGTGATTACAAAAATATATACAAATTATTATGTTTAATGTAGTTTATATTGAGAAATATGGTTTCGCAGGCGGGGCAAACAAAAGTTACACCATATTTTTAGGTTGGTTATTAGTTTCTCTCCCGCCTGCAATACCAAATTTAAACAGATTACTAGCTCCCCGCCCCGGCAAGTATTTATTTACGGCGTACCTACCAACCTACCTACCCCACCTACCTACATTCCTACCTACCCTAACGACCTACATACCTACCTACCCTACCTAAGGGTTGTATGTATTTTTTAATACCGAATCAAAAATAAAACAAAAAAAAATTACATTAAATTGGTCTGGACCACCCTTATCACTTAGTAGGGGTATGAAAAATTGTTTACGTCCTATTCTCAGACCTACTGAATATACAAACAAAATTTCATAAGAATCGGTCAAGCCGTTTCGGAGGAGTTTTGTTACAAACACTGTGACACGAGAATTTTCGTCGTTTTTAGGTATCTTTGTAATTTATTTTTAGTACCTAGCTCAAATAGTACCTACCTAGCTTTAGCTTGCCTAAAGCTAGGTAGGTACTATTTGAGCCCAACCTTAGTTTGGTGCGAAGACACAGCTAGTCAACTGTCAAAGTTGAGATATTTTCCAAAAGGTGAAAAATTTAAAAATGAACACAAGGCACGTAGATACAGGCTGTACTAATGGTCCTAGAGAAATTGGTGTAAATAGTTCTTGTAGTGCTGATAGTTGAGTAGAAGAAAGATTTCGTGCCCTTGTGCATTCCTTCTTCACTGAACAAGGACAAGGGAAGGGCTTAAAATACTGAAATCTAAACTATTATACAGAGAAAAGATTTGTTTTATTCTATGTAACTAATAAACTCAGTCTACAGGAACGATTTAAATTCTAAAAAAAATCTTTCACCAGTAGAATGCTTTATGACGGAGTAACCTATGCTATAATTTTTTAAGATATCACGCGGGCGAACCCGCTGGCGGAAGTTAGTGATTACTCATGGTATAATACCATGTGATTACTATACAATTTATAGAAAAAAAATAGTAAGGCGAAAGCAAAAGAAACCAAAGTTTCATTAATATACCATGATTAATACAGTCTCAATAATTCTGCGTCAGAGTACATCATAATTTATTCTGCGTAAAATGTAGCGCTGTGGAACTTTCTTTTCGTTCGGAAACAAGGAATAGATGATTACCGCTTGGATTTTGCATTAGGATTATGTCAGTTCAATATTATCTACCACTTTGTTTTACTAAATAACTGTATGTGTACATATTACCTACCACTATTTAAATTAATTGAAACTACAAAATATCCTATTAGTTTTAATAACTACTATTTTGATGATGACGTTTCATTTCATTACAGAACGAAAATATCCAATGATTTGGCAAGTTGCAGTTACAAGAAAGTGCAGCTATCACTTTCTCTTTAACGAAAGTAAACAATAAACCGCTTGTAATTAAACAAAATAAAGACTTTTACACGATTTAATCACTATCAAATGTATTTCTGACGATAAAACATTTCTCAAAAAAAGTGAACGCGATTATCGGTGAGTGTTTTTAAAAGTTAGCGCTCGTCCGCGCGAGCCGATTTTGATGCTCAAAAACCTTGTTTGTGTTGTATATTGTCATGTTTTTGTGTTATATAAGTAATCATGCTGTTGCTAAGAGTATTTAATACGCACATAAGTGTAATTAAAAGTCCTACTTATGTGGCAGGTGAATGACCGAAACGATTTTACTAGTTTGCTATATTTGTCGTATTTTTAGACACGTATTAATAATTTTCTGTTAATAATCTGAAAAATTGTGACAGAGATAGCAATTTTTTCCATCATTTTCTGAATGAAAATTCTTAAAACTTTGATAAAAATCGTGAATATATGTCAATATGCTTCACAACACATTATTAGTGCTAATAAAATAAAGCATAAGTTGTGTATACTTATAATTCATGTCAAAGAGGGCATCTGCTATCGAGACTAGCTTATCAAAACCACTTGTTCCACTCCATAACCTGGGTTATTAATAATTGAAGTTGTATCCAACTGCTTATAATAACCTACTTGCATATGCATGCAAGTATTATTTCATCTGTTTTGTTTATTTTAGCATTAAAATAAACAAAACAGATGAAATCTGCATTACCTAATATTATAGATGCTTAATTTATTTTGAAGTATCAAATACAACCTAAAAATCCGGCCAAGTGCGTCTCGGACTATGCACAATAATGAAGGGTCCCGTAGTTGGGATGAATTTGTCCCAAGAACAAACTTAACATTTTAGTTGAAAAACATGCTCTCCCATACATTCCAACTGCAAATGTAATTTTGTATCCACAATATTGGCAGATTTACCATGTTATAAGACCATAGACTTCTTATAGGTTTTCCTATAATCTATGAGTAAAGAATCATTCTCTGTATTTTTTTCAAAATTTAAGGCAGTCGTGGTAGTAGTCAGTAGTTTCGGAGATCAGGAGGGGAATGGTTTTTCATCAATTTTCTTAAATATCTTTAAAATTATGAAGAATATATTTGAGATCCTCACAATAAACGGTACTGTGTGACATATTGAATTAAAGTTAATAAGTATGTCACATGGTACAGTTTGCAAAACTTTTTTTCTTTTCTTTGTTGCCCCCCAAAAGTGACCCCCATATTCAAAATTAATTTACGTCACAAACACGTAAACGTTTACGGTTTTTCGTCGTCGTCGTCATTCGTTAGTTTGGGTCACAGAAATACATGTGTGCCAAATTTCACATTAAGCGGGTCAATTAAATTCGGAGCAAATTGGCTGTGACCTACGGACAGACACACAAATGATCCTATAAGGGTTCTGTTATTTCCTTTTGAGATCCACAAAAAACAGTTGTAAAATATGAAATAAAGACTTCTTATTATTTCATAAACTCTATTCTTTACCATAACATATCTGATACAATTAGACATTTTAAACATACAAAAACAAGTGTAACAAACTTTTATTTCTACCGTTATCTTGATTAAAAACAGCTTCACTAACCTCATGCATGAGCAGCCAATAATGTTCTCGCTGCCGGGACACAGGCCTCCTCTCTGTGAGAAGGAGTGGGCCATAATACACCACGCGGGCCCAACGTGGGTTGACAGATGTCACATGCATTCGATATTTCGGTTCTAGAACATACCGTTTTCCTCAACCGTTTTCAGCTAAATTTTTGCTAAATTTAAAACAAATACAAAATGAAAGTCATTTCATTTATTTGTGGACTTGCTTCTTCAATAAATACCTGTGGATTGATTGCACAATTCTTATTAAAATGCAATCTATTCACTAATCACAAACATCAATCAACTTTTATGATTACCATTATAATTGTAAAATACGACTTCCAGCAACTAAAATACTATGTCTTTGTGATGAAAGTAAGTTCAATTTCTCCACGTATGTTATTAGGACTGTTTTCACTAGCAAGTTATGTTTTTTTTCCTTTTTCTTGCCTCAAACTGCCTGTGTGTTTCCATTATGCTAAAACCCAGACTTCAACTAGCTGTAGACTGCACAATTTTATAAACTAATTATTATTTTTTAGTTAACAAATTATAACAAAGGAAACCCACTCACAATTGACTTTCAAAAAAAGAAATAACGGGTACTACACTAGAAATCGTAACAAACTCGAACTCAGACCACCCAGAACCAATTACGGTACTGTACAATAAGTTGCCAGATAATATAGTAAATACAAAAAATATAAATATTTTTAGAAAATTGTTAAAAGTTTGTCTCTGAAACACTGTAACACATATTTAGAAAATGCCTGCATATAAATAACCAAATTAACCTTTTTTGATTGAATTTTTAGAAGCCTAGTTTTAAATATTTTCCTTTTATTTTTTATTTTCCTCTTATAGACTCACGGAGTCTTTGATACCTTGTAACTGCATGATTTATTTGTATATCTCATATATTAAGTGAAAACAGGCGAAGACCTCGGCGACGACTAATTCCACTGCCGGTCTGACCCTCTCCACACAGATCCCGGCGCCGGGTAACACCGGTACCGAGGATCTTACCAAACAACCTCCCACTCCTGTGGCTCCTCTAGCCTCCTCCCATCAGAAGGCCACCAGCCATCATACGGAGACGGCCGGCTGCACCGAGGACGTGTTCTCACGCGCCTGGCAAGTGGTGCAGAAAAGCAAGGGCAAGGGTAAAGGCACTCAACAAGCCCGTTGCCCCTGCACCGACCCTTCAGGTCCAACGGCAGCCTCAGTACAGAAACGCAAGGGCAAGGGTAAATATACTCAAAAAGCCCGTTGCCCTTGCGCCGACCCTTCAGGTCCACCAGCTGCCTTAGAGCAAGGCAAAAAGAGGGACAGAGTGACGAGGAAGGAGCGACGCCAGGAGCGACGCCAGGCTCGCGTTTTGGCTGGTAAGGGCTCCAGTAATAAACAGGTTACTGTCGCCTGCTCGGACATACGGACAAGCACTCAGCTTAACTTCTCCGCCGGAAAGCGGCTGCAGGCAGAGGCCGGCACTAGCCGACCAGCGCCCAGTCAACCGCCAACCGATGCTCCCGAGAGGCCGGCTCTGGTAACCAACACCACACAGCGACCCGATTGGAAGGATCAGGCTGCGGCCAAGCGAGCTCTCAACGAGACATTGACACCTCGGGGAGAGCATAAGCGGCCGCGTCTTGATCAATCCAAACGGGTCGCCCAGCGAAGCTACGCCCAAGCTGCCAGCGCTACCCTCGACGTCGCGATCACATGTGACCGCACGGGGTTCCTCAGCAAGGAAGTATCGGACCAGGTACTCGCTGCTATCCAGAAGCAGATCATTCTCGAGGCCTGCTCCCCTAAGCAAGACACTCCAGGGCCGACCTTCAACGCGAAGCCGCTGTTCGCCGGGGGTGTTCTAAAACTGTGGTGCGGGAACGACCACACTTTAGCCTGGCTAAAGAAAACAGTCTCCGACCTACCTCTCCCAACTAGCATCTCGTTAGTCGTCAAGAGCCAGTCGGAGATCCTGAAACGAGCACGATGTGGAGTCGTGATCCCAGACGAGCAGGGGGTCTTTGGAGAGCCGACCAACATTGGGCGTGTTCTCTCATACCAGAACCCGTGGGTCGACATAAAGAGGTGGGTACTTCTTCATGCCGACAAACAAACAGCGGCATGGTTCGTGGTGGTCGGTGTTCCTGTGGACCAGATCCCGACCCTGATGGAGGCCGGACGCCGTCTCTCAATAGGTTTGGGGACGGTGTACGTGAAGTTTCAGGGTCGGAACGGCAGGTTCACCGACGTCCCCGACGGATGGGACCCCGCCACGGGTTCCATTTGTGAGGCGCTGACGCAGCTGCCGCAGACACCAACAGGGGCGTCTACACCCCCACTACACAACCCGGAGGCATCCGCGGCTGAATCTGCTGTAGCAGAGCCGGCCGCCTTTGCTGCCGCCACCGTGGGCGCCGTCCCTATATCGGGCGAGGAGCTGGACGACATGCTCCTGTCTCCGGCTTCGGGCCCGGGAGGAGACGGCTTCGACGAGGGCGACCTGTTTGCCGGGCTCAGACTTGAGGGGGACGAGGAGGGTTCGACCTGCGATGGCGTCCCTTTCGTCGGCCTGTAGAGTCGTCCAGGCAAACCTCCACCACAGCCAGACCGCGACGGCTCAGCTTCGCAAGTGGCTGGAGGCTCAACACACGGCCATTGCCTTGATCCAAGAGCCGTGGATCAGGGCGGGCCGCATACAAGGACTCTCCAATCTTGGCGGTAAGCTCCTGGTCACCACAGACCACGATCACCCCAGATCGTGCATCTACGTCACAGGTAACCTTAAAACACAGCTCTTAACTGACTTCTGTTGCAGAGATGTCTCTGCAGCAAAGCTGCTTATACAGCGCGACAACACCATGGAGATGGTGATAGTTTTCGCCTCGGCCTACATGCCTGAGGCGGAGGCGCCGCCTCCCCACGAACTCGCTCGACTCGTGAGCCATTGCGAGAGTTGCGGGTTTGAGGTCGTTGTCGGCGCCGACGCAAATGCTCACCACCAACTGTGGGGCATGGACACGCAAAATGAGAGGGGTAAGGCCTTGGTTGACTACCTATTCTCGACTAACCTATCCCTACTAAACACTGGCTGCGAACCAACATTCGTAACCAGGCGAAGCCGCACAATCATAGATCTCACTCTGGCAACAGAGGGCGCGGCGGAAATGACCACTGGGTGGCAAGTCTCTGAGGAGGCCTCCTGCTCCGATCATAGGTGGATCCGCTTCGACATCCAGGTCTGTGTTCCACCGATAACACCACGGCGTTATCCGCGGAAAACGGACCGTGCCATCTACACACGCAACCTTGAATCCAAGCTTGCGACACTAAGCGATCCGATGACATTGACGGACCCGACACAGATTGAGGCACAAGTAAGCCATCTTACTAAGTCAATCATAGACAGCTACCAGACTGCCTGCCCAGAGACCACGCCGCGCAACATACCGGGTAAACAACCCTGGTGGGGCGCTGATCTGGAGCGCAAGCGCGGCAAGGTGAGAACGGCTCTAAATAGAGCAATGAACACATGTGCGGATGAGGACTGGGATGTATACTACGCGGCCAAATCCAGCTACAAAAAATGCATCAGATTCAGGAGCACCTCGGGTTGGCGTAAATTCTGTGGTAGCATTGAATCTTGTCAGCAAGCAAACAGGGTAAGGAAAGTACTGGCGCAACAACATAACGCTATGCCTGCCAGCCTCCGCAAACCTGATAACACACTCACATCGTCACCTGAAGAAACTAGACGTGTCCTAATCGAAACCCACTTCCCTGGATGCGTCTTCGCGCAGGTAATTGACTGGCAAGATGTAACCCAAACACCATCAGACAATGATTGGAGTTACGCAAGTAGGGTGATCACGTTGGAGAAACTCCAATGGGCCATCCGGAGCTTCCATCCTTTTAAGGCAGCTGGTCCTGATGAAGTGTTCCCCGCTTTACTACAGTGGGGGGGTGCTTCTGTCGCAATAAGACTGGTGCCTTTAATGAGAGCGTGCCTGGCCTTTAGATACGTTCCTAAAGGATGGAGGGAGGTGAAAGTTATATTCATTCCCAAGCCAGGTAAGGGTGACTACACAAACGCCAAATCCCACCGACCAATCAGCCTGACCTCCTTTCTACTAAAAACTCTGGAAAGGTTATGTGACAGGGAGCTGAGGGACGGCGCTCTAAAAACCATACCGTTACATGGTAATCAGCACGCATACAGCTCCGGTAAGTCGACCGAATCTGCTCTTCATCTAGTGGTCAGCCAGATAGAGGACGCGATTCATCAAAAAGGCACCTGCCTGGGCACTTTTATAGACATCGAAGGAGCCTTCGACAAAACCAACTTCTCCAGCATTAACAGCGCTCTCTCCAGACATGGAGTAGAACAGGTACTAACGGACTGGATTACAAACATGTTAAGCAAACGAGTGGTTCGCCTTGAGGATGAGCGGCAGTTAGCTATGATAGCCAGAGGCTGCCCCCAGGGAGGGGTTCTGTCCCCCCTCTTATGGAATCTGGTCATTAATGACCTTATTACTAAACTCAACGCAAACCGCTATTATACAATAGGGTATGCAGATGACCTCGCAATCCTTGTATCGGGGAAGGTGACGGGAACGATCTGTAACCTCACTCAGCAAGCACTACGTATAGTAGAAAGTTGGTGCAGGGAATTTGAACTATCAGTGAACCCCACTAAAACTGAACTAGTCATGTTCACCCAAAAACGAGCATTAGGCCCCTTCCGCCTCCCCAAACTGTTCGATACAGAACTCCAGTTGGCCAGTGAGGTCAAGTACCTCGGGGTCATTCTAGACAGTAAGTTAAACTGGAGCAGTCATGTAGACAACAAGCTAAACAGGGCCTGCATCACCTTCTGGCAGTGCAGGAAAATGATAGGTAAGAAGTGGGGCCTATCCCCCAAAATAATACTGTGGCTTTATACAGCAGTGATCCGCCCCATGATCGCTTACGGGGCCGTGGTCTGGTGGCCCCGAACTCAGCTGGTTACAGCCTCTAACAAACTACAACGCATGCAAAGACTAGCCTGCGTGGCGACCACGGGCTGCATGAGGACTACTCCGACTGCAGCAATCGAAGCCATGCTGGGACTGCCCCCGCTCCACCTGTTTATACAGCAGGAAGCGACAATGGCAGCGGTACGTCTTAATGCAATCAATCTCTGGGGTAAGAGAGACACACAACACACCGTGCTGCTTGAGGGACTCAATAATGAGTTCCCTATCACGAAAGCCATTAATGATCGGATACCCAAACAATTTATCTTCGATAAAAAATACAGAATCCAACTTCATGAGGATCGCAAATGCGAGGGGCTGCGCCCCGCAGAACTGCGAATCTTCACTGATGGATCCAAAACAGGTAGTGGCACAGGTGCTGGGATCTTCTCTGAGGACTTCAACATACATATAGCCACACCGTTGGGAGTCCACAATACAGTATTCCAGGCCGAATGCATGGGTATATCCCTTGCCGCTTTAGCCATCATGGCCAGGAAAGTTAAGGACTACTCGATACGTATACTCTCAGACAGCATGGCTGTTCTGCAAGCGCTAAACAGCCACACTGTTGACTCTGGGCTGATATACGAGTGCCACCAGCGCCTTAACCAGGTGGGTAGCCTCAATAATATTACCATTCAATGGATCAAAGGACACAGCGGTTCGCGGGGTAATGACGCTGCCGACGAACTTGCCAGAAGGGGATCGAGCATGGCACCAGTGGGGCCTGAACCCATTGCGCCACTCCCCTTCGGGTACCTACGCACTCTGGTAAGGAAACGAACCAGGGACCAACATCACAAACTATGGTCGGACCACGGTGAGTGTAGGCAGGCCAAGGAGGCACTACCTACAATTGATGGCCGCCTCACGAAACAGTTTCTTCGACTATCGAAACAACAGCTACGTACAGTTACAGCAGCTGTAACTGGCCATGGGTCATTTAATAAACACCTCTTTGTCATAGGAGTCACAGACAGTCCGCTGTGCAGAGCCTGCATGGAGGACGACGAGACAGCAGCCCATGTGCTGTTATACTGCCCGGTGGTCGCCACATACAGGGCAAAGTACTTCGGTAACCCAGGTACCCTACGTGAGATTGTCAGCGACACCAAGGCATTGCTGGCCTTCTTTGTGGAGCTGGGGTGGATCGAATAACCAATTTTCCCACCCGTACGCAAAATACGCGCTTAGTCGTGGAGTTGCGGATACCAGCCCGTATTACCTATTACCTATTACCTATATTAAGTGAACTGTCTTGTGTTCTTTATGAGAATAAAATTCTTTAAACCGAACCGATTTTATGAACTGTGTAACTTGTAGTGCAAAAGTCAATTGCTCATATTTATAGTACAAGCAAAGAAAACCTCCACAGTTGGGGGTACATGGATGGCTCAGATCTCAAGTCCGTATGACACGTGTCCCCACAGACAATTGCCTACCTTCCGTCTTGCGCTGCATGCCCTGTTACCCGTGCACTTGATGACCTTATGACGTCAGTGAGCTCCTTAAGTACTGAGTTGAGCTACACAATTACTGACAAACGCTTGCACTGACTGGAAAAAGTCCACTCAAATCTGTGTGGTTCTTTCCTCAAAATACCATTTCTACTAATCTAAATGGTCTTCATATAGCCTGACCAAACAGACTGGACTTTAACAGACAGCAACCTCTGAGTTTGTTTCGGTCTTTCTTCTCAGAGTAGTCTGATAGGAAACACCAACCTCATCTAGCTTAATTTTAATATTTTTCCATAAGATGTGTAAAAGTGATTCCGATATCCTATTTACAGAATAAACTATTTCATTTCAGTTCAGTTCTTGTAACTGAATTCTGGTTATAATATAGCTACACAGATAAGGTATGAGTAAGCACATATCCAAGTCCAACTAAGCTACAGCAAGTCCAACTTTAACAAACTTGGAATTTATCTTGCACAATAAAACCAGCCAGTGGACATCATGCATTACTCAGAAGTCATAACTTTCCCATAGTCAAATGCAAATTACCGTAGCAACTGCATCAATACATCGTAAAAAATCATGTTTATGTCCATTTAAGCATGTATTGTCTGTGATATCTTTAAATAGTTGTTTTATCATGTTGCTTAACGTTTTGCGACAGAAATGTTGTTAAAGTGAACTGAAGCAGATGAGTTTGGTTTAAGAAGGTAATTTTTATGTGAAGATTTTTGTTTTTAAATTTGTTGTAGGTTTTGATAATGTTTTTTTTTTGTATTTTTAGTGCTATGTAAAAATCTTTTCAAATGCCATGAGAATATTTATCTATATAATCTCCATTAATCTCCACATATTATGATATTATGTGGATCTGCCATCATCCTTTTAGATAAAATACTGAACTGATATGATCCACATGCAGGAAGCAAGCATGTTCATTAATTTATTTTATCAATTAAATATGTAATAAATTATCTCAATATTTATTAATAAAAGGGTTAATAATAAAATAAGAGATAAAAAGACAGTTAATAATTGACCTGTAATAATATAAGGGTCATCAACTGGTCAAGCCCCAATTCAAGTTAATAAAATAACTGTTTCTTTTCTGTACGAGGACAGGCCTGTGGCATGTAGCAAAAGATTATGATGATGATATGTCAACACTTTAGATATGTTTACTGGCTGGAGCAAGGACAGCACTAGATTCTACTTAGTTCACTAATTTATTAATGTAATGTGTGAATCTCATGATATTTAGATTTTTTCTTCAATTTCCATACACACGGAACATATGAATCACTTCATGCATGCATTTATAATTCAATTAAGATAAGAAGCTTGTCAAACAACATTTTAATATGAATATTATTCATAATTATTTTAAAATGTTTTAACTTTAAATAGGAATTTGACATTTTCTTATCATTTATTTGATAGACATTGTTGCGGACTGACATGCGGTATAGATTAAAACCGAATTCTTCCAGATGGTCATCTAGACAAAGTAATTTGTATAAAATAGCATTATTTATAGCTAATTTGAATGTTTCAATTTTGTATGGCAAGTTGTGCAATAGGAAGTGCAATAAATGAAATTGGAGAGTGTGCAAGTGAAATGATTACAACTGTGAATGTTGAATTTGTTAGAGTATTTTTTATACTTTCGTCGCAAATGCAACAGCTGACAAAAACTGGCAATGTCTTATTCCATCACTTGGTGTAATAACTATTGTTACACCTCCTTGGCAGCAACCACCTTGGTATACCATTATTGGTGTGGAGTGGCGGAATGGATGGTAGCGCCGCCATCCGTTCCAACTGGCAAATATCGAAAGCTGAAAGAAACTTAATAATTTATTTGCTAACATGTAAAACCAACCAGCTGCTAACCAGTGTTTTAACACATGCACCCTGCATGCATGCTTAAGACATGCACCCGATGGCACTGCAAATATTTTATATCAAATTATTAAATTACATAATATAATATTGATTGTAATAAACATTATATTATGATTAATTTCTGAAAAGTGAAATATAGTCTTATAATTATGTATTAAGACACTTTATGAATCATTTAAAAAAAACTCTCTTTAAATGTCTGTGTGACCAATTAGTTAACTACACAATTAATTTTTGCTGCAATTTCCATCATCAACTAGAGAATTTTTTACGGAAGGTTTATGTGTATAATACATTAATATTAATCTTACACATAATATAAAATTCTCCATGTTTTGTCAAGCAGTAAAACCGTGCAAACCGGATCGCTAGTAAAGTTATAATTCTTTAATTAAATCTTCTCTCTTCCCCAGTTCGCACAATGTCCAACGCTTCAGTGAGTATAAAGTTCCGGAGCGGTCTGACCTCTTCGGACCCTGAACAACAACCAGTGCTCATAGTGGGGCAGGCTGCCCACCTCAGTGCCTTGAACTGGGATGATGTACGGTGCAAGCTGGAGCCGAGAGTCAGTGAGGAGGTAAGGACATTATACTGTGATAGGATGAATTTATATTATTGTACACCTTTTAATCATTTGAAAACTCTTTTTAGGTTCTGAGTTTTAAGACTCAGAATAGGCCTCCGTTTTTCCCCAAGTTTGATGTAATAACAAAAGTATTAAAACAAGTAAATGTGCAGTACCGATTTACATATTTATGCTCAGCCATTGAACGGTAATCACCGAAAAATTGGTTTCCAGCAATCCAGAAAAAAAAAAACTGCAAATAAAAATCTGTCTCGAATTTCGTAATACTTCAAACCGTCTCATTTACTGTGATACTTAATTTTATCGTCGAATCAGCGTATTTGGAACGCATGTGTATTTCTACTACAACAATCTTCTCTCCCCCAGGCATGGCGCCGGGGGCTCCAATGCGTGACATCATCCCCCGGCGATTCGTGCGAGCTGTGGCCCCGCGCCGCCTCCCTCGCGTCGTTACCAGCTCGACGCTCCCGACACGCCGCCCCAGCCAGGGGCTATGCCCTCGCCAAGATCGTGAGGTCTACGCAGCGCTCCAGTGATGAGACCATCGTGGTAAGAATGCCTTCAAACAAGAGCCAAAATGGAACGTTTCATTGAACCGTCACACATAATATAATCATTCCTTCATTCAAATAAAATGGTACTGAAAGTGCCTCTTGAAGTTGCTTCATCACGCGCATTTTTTTTTTGCAAAAACTTTTGAGCCGAATGAATAAACATTCTTGACGATAAAAAAAACTTTTGACCCGAATGAATAAACATTCTTGACGATAAAAAACTTTTGACCCGAATGAATAAACATTCTTGACGATAAAAAAAAGGATTTTTTCCCCCACATCCCATTTACTAAATTAGTCATTTACACCATTGTACACCATTTCTTTCAACAGCTGGTATGCCGCAAACGCGACGCTTTAGCATCAGCCGTCAGCATCGCGCGCTCCTTCCCGCTCTTCCAAGCTCGCTCCGCCGCCGCTCCGCTCAGCACCACACCCGCTCCGCCAAACACCAGAGCCGTGGCCGTCGAGATACATCTGCTCAAGGAGGACAAACAGGGTGAGTGTAACGTCATGAGCTCGCTTCGCTCCGCTCAGCACTGCTACCCACCGAGATCGAATATAAAAAGGCAAGCAAACGGTTGAAATCTCAACCTGTGCAGCTACAACCTTATTCAGGTTTTGACCCACGACAAAAATAAATAATTTTAACATAATTGAAATCCATTAGCAACCATCACATACGATTTTACACGTTTAATGTTGTATTTTATTTAGACGATTTTGGCCTTTATATCCGCTGTTCATAGATCACATCAGCTTAGACCAGTGGTCGGCAAACTCATTAGTCAATAGAGCCAAATATCAATACTATAACGACTAAGATTTCTTATAAGCGCCAATCCTTTCTGTGTGTCCCAAACTATCTCAATACACTTTTCTTAATCCTTAAAACTCCCATCCTCTTTCATTCCACAACGCTTCCTAAACTAGCTTGCTAAGAAGTAGGATGCCTTCATCATCATCATCATCATATCGGCTGATAATAATATGATGAAGCCAAGTTACCCTTGGAAAACTTTGAACGGTACAGTAAATAATTAATTTTTGATGTCCTGTTAATTTTTGGTGAAAATACTTCGGAAATAAATCTTTGAAATATAGTTTGAATTTTGAATAAAACTTCATAACCGACCCCCGCGTGTATCTACGCTCGCGCTCATCGACATTTGTACAGAGGAGCACTCTATAGGCCAAAGAACCGCATGCGGCTCCCGAGCCGGAGTTTGCCGACCACTGGCCTTTATTAAAAGACTTTGTGTCCCCTTCTACAGCTTTTCTTCTTTCTTTTTCGTGTGGTTAGTGACTAACCTGGTGTCAGAGTTTTAAAGCCGCCCATAGGCCTCTGACTTGGCTTCACATGCCGTCGAGAAATATCTCTTAGGCCGGTTTCCTCACGATGTTTTCCTTCACCGTTTTTGAAGCAAAAGATAATTATACAATACGCACATGAATCCGAATAGTCAGAGGTGCGTACCTTGGGTTCGAACTCGAGACCTATGACGGTCACACCACTAGGCTATTACTGCTGGCAATTTACCTCTCCAATCGCCATTAATCTCGATCCTCATCCACCCAGATGCTACTAGTTTCTTATTAAAGCCGTCTTTCAGACGGCGAATCAGAAGACGAAGGCATTGGTCCCCTAGACCCTGTGTTATGTGATAACACGTTATCAGCCGAAGAGGTGCAAACACTACAAGACGCGGCCGACGCGACCAGACTGGCTGCCAGGATCACGGACACACCCGCCAACTTTATGAATGTGGATAAGTTTATTGAGGTAAAAAAAAAAAAAAAAAAAAAAAAAATTGTAGACGATTTTCTAAGTTGCATGTTTCTAGGCAGCAAGCTTGAACGTTTGTAAGGAAAATAAAGATCACTGATATTGACTGTGATGCAGAATCAGTGATAAAATAAAAAAAGTAATTTTATAAACTAAAACTGCAAAAACACATAACTGAATAGAAAATAAAAACAAGCACTATAATCTATAGAATTTTGCTATCGCAAAAGTTACACCATATTTCAGTACCATAATTGCGTAATACACGATCAATCAGAATTTGAATCGTTTCGAAACAGATTGCTAATCCATTGCATCACAAGTTCGAAAAAAAAAACTGCTCGACAACGTAAATAACGCAATGAATGTTGTTGAACTGTCAAAATGAAACAGATTAGTCGTAATTGGACGAAAATATGATACGTAATTAGATAGCTGGTTATTGATTGCACTCCCGGAATAAAGACGAATCGAACGACATATCATTCATTAAAATCGGTTCAGCCGTTTAGTAGCTACGAGGGAACATAGAGACGGACACACATACATACAGGTCAAAAACATAACCCTCCTTTTTTGGCTTCGCCGCAGTCAGATAATAACTTTAAAAGGCTGTATTGCGTGTAAATCTTTGACATAAAGAATCCTCTCGTAAAAAAATTTTTTTTTTTTTAATAATAAAAAAAAATTGTCTTGCTACAGGAAGCATGCAAAGTAGCAAAAGAGCTGGACATTCCGGAGCCCACAATCATCCGCGGCCCGGAGCTGAAGGCGCGCGGCATGGGCGGCCTGTACGGCGTGGGGCGCGCGGCCGAGGCGCCGCCCGCGCTCGTGACGCTGTCGTGGCGCGCGCCCGGCGCCGCCGACACCGTGGCGTGGGTGGGCAAGGGCATCGTGTACGACACCGGCGGGCTCAGTATTAAGGCAAGGGTGAGTTTGTGGCGATTGCTCATGCTTTTTGGCTCATTTTCGGGTTTGGATGGGTTTCGGGTCCTTTCATAAATTCATTCATTCCAGAAAAACTCTGACTTGTCAACACTTCGAAAAAATATTAGTAACTTGTGAGCTAAAGAAATATCAAGATTCTTTAACTAGAGAGTCTAAAAGGCCTGGCTTCTTACTTTCAATTATAGAAATCAAAGTTGATTCCTGGTAATATTTTGGGTTTTAGCAAATTAAGCCTAATTTACATAGTGCGATTTAATTGCCGATGGCATATCATAAATTGAAAATAACTATAAAATCTGCACTATCCTAACTAAACATTGTTTAGTTTAGACAAAACATGTCATTTGTTGCTTCAATTTTATTGTATACCACGGACAAGAAACTTGCATCATACAAATCTTGCTTTACACTAGACTTCACCATGTGTGTTAAAGCACAATATAAATAAATAACAGTATTATTTACCTTCATAGAAAACGCGCTTCGAAATATCAGTGTATATCAATACGCAACAGTAACGAGTGCGCGGCATTTACGCGCGGACGCGGAAGGTTTATCTACCGAGCGGCCGCAAGGTCACTGCCGCGATATAATAGTAATAATACCAGCCTGTTACTGTCCCACTGCAGGGCAAAGGCCTCTTCTCACACAGAGAAGGCACAAGCATTGATCACCACGCTTGCTCAAACTGTTACTTATTTATACTGTGGTTAAAGTTTGTCTGAATCGTCTGAATGCAATGAAACGTTTGCTTCAACACTATTCTGTTGTCATAACTCACACTCAACAAAACCATCATAAAGTCATACTAATCTCGGATTCATTTCGTCACGGTGTGCACCTGCTTACTAATTTGCAACTAAATCTAACATTGTGTATGTTTGTGTTGTGTATGTAACCATGTTGTATGGTTCACTGTAAATCCATATTTGTTACGGTCGCGAATCATATTTTAATCGACATACAACCTGACACAGACCTGCTAATTGCGAAAAACGTAAGAACATTTTAATTCCCCTTAATGGCAATAAGAGAAAGAGGAATGGGAAAGGAGAAATTGAGGTCTTTGTTCTGCAGTGGGACAGCATGGGCTAAAAATAAATAATAATGGCTATAGACCCCATAATATTGCACTTTTAACATGAATAGCGAAGTGTGAATGTCTTGTACACCTCCTGTTCATTTCTTAAGGGAATACAGACCTATGTCGCTGCGTTAAGAACTGAGTCGTCGGGCCATAAATCATTGTTGTTGTTAGTCTGTCTCGCTCGAACTTATGGAGCAGATAGCAAAAAACGTTGCATATTCTTATAAGTAGTGATAGCCTAGTGGTTTGACAGTCGGACTGCCAAGTTATAGGTCTCGAGTTCGAACCCAAGGCACGCACCTCTGACTATTCGGATTCATGTGCGTATTGTATAATTATCTTTTGCTTAAAAAACGGTGAAGGGAAACATCGTGAGGAAACCGGCCTGCCTGAGAGATATTTCTCAGAGGCCCATGGGTGGCATATAAATCAGATACCAAGTTAGTCACAAACCACTCGATAAAGAAAGATTGCTATTCAAATTTATGGCCCGACGACTCAGTTCATAACGTGAGCACAATAGGATTAATCTTTTTAACAATAACGCCCCCTGCAGGCGTCCATGGTCGGCATGAAGGGCGACTGCGGCGGCGCGGCGGCCGTGCTGGGCGCCTTCGCGCTGGCCGTGAAGGCCAAGCCGACCGTCAACCTGCACGCGGTCTTGTGTCTCGCTGAGAACGCGGTGGGGCCTCTGGCTACCAGGTAAACATACTATCAATTAATTTGCTTAGCCTTTTTCGGCTTCCAGTCTAACCGGATGCAGCTGAATACCAATATTTTACATGGAGCGACTGCCTATCTGACCTCCACAACCCAGTTACTGGGTAACACCATACCCCTTGGTATTTCAGTGTAATAATATGTTTTTATTTATTCACAGACCTGATGACATCCACACGTTGTATTCGGGTCGCACCGTTGAAATCAACAACACGGACGCTGAAGGTAACTTAAGAGCGTTTCTCCTAAAAGTTGGCAACGTCGCAAATGGCTGTCAAATATTTACCTGTTTTGATTCTTATAGCAATATTACTGTATGGAAATAAGAAATTTGGCTAACTAGCGAACTAGAATATTAATAATGAATAGCAATTTTAACATTGATTTTGATGTTTTACCCGTTTTAGGTGTAAAAAAGACATTTGGAAAGTTTCCAAATACTTTTGTTACATCTGAAACTAAATATTCGGTATTATGATATTAATTATTGAATTTAATAATCAATATTCTAGTTCGCTAGTTAGCCATATTTCTTATTTCCATACAGTAATATTGCCAAATTAATCAAAACAGCGAAATATTTGACAACTATTTGAAACGTTGCCAACTTTCAGAATAGAGACTCTTAATAATAAAAATTTATAAAATTCAAATTATTATATGAAAAAAAGTCCCGTAGGATCTGAGTGAAACTGAAGCAGCAGTTAGTTTACCATAATTAGAATGTTTTTGTATCATTTTTACAGGTCGTCTAGTCCTCAGTGACGGCGTGGTGTACGCGTCTAGAGATCTGAAAGCTGACACCATTGTAGATATCGCCACTTTGACCGGGGCACAGGTATGCCAGATACATGTTTTTTTTAAATCTTTATTCAAGAAGCTTGGTCAATAAGACTAAGTCGCTTCATAAGGTTATTTTATGATAAATAGTACACCGTTTTATAAACATAATGCAGTTCTTATATAGGGTCAACTTAAATTAGCTAGCGAAACTGCAGACTTGATGCGTATCGACTAAACCAAAATAAAATAAATTATTTAATCTTGTTTACTTAATGTTTTTTTTTGGGGGGGGGGGCTTCATTGACCTCTGCTAGTGTTGTTATTTTTAAGTATGAGTTAATGAAATTGTATTGTTTTATGGTGTTAAAATATCAATACCAATCACGTTTGTGAAGTTTACAAAACAGAAGTTTGCACTAAATGCGGTCGAAGACCCCTTAAAGAAAATTGGTTGTCTGTAAAGTCGGTTTACGGACGACAGTTTAACGTGACAACGTCATAACAAAACATTCTGTTCCCTCGCTCCGAACGTAACGTTACAATGAGCGTAACGGGACAATGCGCGTAACGGGACAATGAGCGTAAAGGGACAATGAGTCATCCTATTTCGTGCGTGCAGCCGGCGTTCCTCGATTTATTAGACGTTGTCACGTCAAAAACCTCAAAACATCAACGCCGTACCGTCCCAGGGCACCGCGACGGGCAAGTACCACGCCGCCATCGTGTCCAACAGCGGCCGCCTGGAGGCGCTGTGCGTGTCGGCCGGCCTGCGCGCCGGCGAGCTGGCGCACGCGCTGCCCTTCGCGCCCGAGCTGCACTTCACGGAGTTCACCAGCTGCGTCGCCGACATGAAGAATAGTGTGGCGGTACGTATTTATACGAAAAAATACCATATTCAACCAACCATTTCTCATCATTTTGTAAAATTTTATACACAAAGTCCGGAAAGATTCTATCATCTGGAATTCTAAACGGCCTCGTTGACTTTTATTTGCACAGTAGATTAAATGGAATGTATTATGGTGACTTCTCCGTTCTTAATATCCGGCTCGAAGGACCAGACTGAAGTGGACTGTATTTTAACTTATTTATCACTTCACTAGTATATAACTCAGTCTTATTCATTAACACATAAGCACGCTCGGCGTTCGTTACAGTAGAAAAATGAAATGAAGAAATTTAAAAAAACACTAAACGTCAGTTTTTATTATAAATCGCTCCATTATACTTTGCATAATGGTATTTCCTGTCAATATTTTACTGTTCTACAAAAAACGATAGAATTAATAAACATTCCCTTGAATGTTGGAGTTTTATAAAACAGCTCAGTCCTACTTTCTAATGTTCAATGTAGAGAGAAATGGCACAACAAACTCCCAAGCAACATGTATATTAATCTTATAACAATGCGTTATTCCAGGATCGCAACAACGCGCAGACGTCGTGCGCAGGCCTGTTCATCCTGTCGCACCTCGGCTTCGACTTCCCCGGCAACTGGCTGCACATCGACATGGCTGCGCCGGCGCATTGCGTGAGTTATCTACCTTTAGAGTAGCTGTAATGTTCTAAGAACAACAAAGTTTTGGCTCGTGGCTAAGTAATAACACCTGCACGGGTCGGTCTATGGTTAAGCTACGTTTGCCGAGGTTGGTCCGTGGATGGGTGACCATCTAGTATATACCCAAACTCCTCCGTGCTTCGGAAAGTTATCCAGTAACTGGGTTCTAAGAGTCAGATAGGCAGTCGCTCCATGTAAAATACTGAAATGTAGCTGTACCAGATTAGACTGGAAGCCGATCCCAACATAGTTGGGAGAAGGCTAGGCAGATGATTTACATGACTGCGGCGAAGCTCCAGGAAGAGTAATGTTCTACGTTATTTATATTTATATAAATTAGTCAAGTCATAACTCTCGAGTTCGAATTCAAGGCACGCACCTCTGACTTTTCGGATTCATGTGCGTATTGTATAATTATCACTTGCTTCAAAAATGGTGAAGGAAAACATCGTAAGGAGACCGGTCATGCCTGAGAGATATTTCTCGACGGCATGTGAAGCCAAGTCAGAGGCTCATGGACGACATAAAATTTTTGACATCAGGTTAGTCAGTAACCACACGAAAAAAAAAAGAATCTAACTATTAATTTATAAACTTACTAGCTTTTGCCCGCGGCTTCGCCCGCGTGGATGTCGGAAAATATCCCACGGGTACGAACTACCGGGATTAGTTAGATACCTAATATCCGAGGAAAAGTCATTGATGCCTACCGCTGCGCCCGCGTTGTCGGCAACCATAATTATTTTGTCACGCGTAGTTTTAAATCTGTGATATCTTTTAAAGTATTCATTTTAATGATATGATGTCATGGCATATTTTAATCTAAATTAAATGCCCAATTCAATAACATATTTTATTGGATAAGGATAAATAAAATACCGGTCAAAATAGCTTCGGAAATAACAAAGAAATTTTTATCAAATTCTGAAAGATAAAAATGGTTACTGTAGGTCATCCTTAGAAGATAGACATGCTGTCGCGGACTTTATTTTTGAACTTTTTAAGATATACAATTCTGTAAAACATAAATTTGATGTATCTCTTACGGCTTACGCGGCGCACGCCAGTAAAGGTTTTTGTTGGCATGATTTTTTCCGACATCTTCGACAATAATCGTCATATTTCAGTCAATTTACTCAAAACCTTAATGTATTATACACAAAAACCTTCGGCATGAATCACTTTATCTATTTAAAAAACCGCATCAAAATCCGTTGCGCAGTTTTAAAGATATAAGCATACATAGGGACAGACAGCGCGAAGTGACTTTGTTTTAGACGCCACCAACTGCATAATGTACAACGTGTAATAATGAAATAAAACATTATTGTGTTTTTTTATTTAATATATTTATCCATAATCTGTCGTCTCCCCAGGGCGAGCGCGCCACGGGCTACGGCGTGTCCCTGCTGTGCGTCCTGTTCGGCGCGCACACGCACTCGCGCCTGCTGCGCGCGCTCGCGCCCGCGCACGCGCTGTGACGGCCGGCGGGGTAGCAGGTGAACTTACATTTATTTGTAGAGATGAGCCGATCCCTGTAATAAGCATCTTAAATTATATTCCAGCCGCCGAGAAAATTCGATCCTGACCCCTCAATTGGACACGATTACAAACAAATAAAGTATACTCGTTAAACACGTATTATTTTTCTGAACAGCAAAATTGGATCGCCACGAACATTTTTGACGAACAAAGTGTTCGGTGTTCGTGTTTTTGTTCGTTCTTGCGTACACGCCTTTGGACAACTAAACATTAGCACAGATGATATAGATAGGACACTCCGCAATTTAGATATGAAGCTACAAGTACACGGCGGACTCGTCTTGTCGGGCCGATTCATTAAGCGTAACGTAGTCAGAAGATATAAGAGTTATGCGATAGAAAGAGAGGCAACTCGCTAGGTAATTCGCGCTGTGCGACCTGAATTGCACTTTATTGTGTGGTAGCAAGAGTCGCTTTTTATTTAAATGATTTTACGGTGTGTCCCATCTGTATTAATCTGCGACATTAACAATCAATCGAACAATAATCATAATCATTTATTTGTCATAATATGGTACATATATATATACATATATGGTATATATATATACATATATGGTGTTGGTATGGTATGGTCTTAAGATTAGTCAATGGTATCATCACATTCTGCCAAGTGTGGTGTCCAAATAATAGGTACATACATTTATTTTTATTAGATTATTAGGTTAGTATTAACATGATTGATTGCATACTCACGAATTAAAATTACAATTTTAGAAATGTCAGTTAATAATACTATCATAAACGCACACAGTTTATTCATGATGGCAAAGTATAAAACATTAACAATTCAATTAGGATGCAATGAACCCGTACTAGCGAAACCTGTGGGAAATAAAAAATGCTTTCTATTCCACAGATATGAAACCCAGCGTCCACTAAAGAGAGAGGAGATGCAGACATTCAGTTCGAAAATCATAAAGATTCTGTAAATTTGTGGACGTCCAGCCTTTAAAACAGCCTTCACACGAGTTCCATTTCAATAAATATATTATTTTTAACAATAGTAAGTCGCTAGAGACATGGATTTGGTATCTTATGGCTTCTAAACATAATTAAATTAAGTTCCGATAAAAAACCGGCAGAGTGCTAGTCGGGCTCGCATACGAAGGGCTCCTTGCAGTATTAAGATTGAGCAAAATACGCTGAACAAAACACAAGAGTTTCTTGTATGGGGGACCCCCTTTTATTATTAACTATTTTTCTTTTTAATATAAAAAGTCGACTGTCTACCTATTACGGTTCATGAGATACAGCCTGCTGACAGACAGACGGACGGATCGACAGCGGAAGCTTAGTTCCGTTGAAATCAAATAACTTGACATCTGAGGGGCAATTCCCGTATTGTTATTGATTTTGAACGTTTTTAATGACGGGAGCTGGATTTCAAATTAAAATGAAAAAACAACTCAGAATTACTAAAGATATCAAGCTCAAATAGAAACTATTTATTTCAAATAAACCAATTGCAGGCACCTTTGAATTGTCAAGGGGTTGGTCAGTCAGAAAGATGAAGCTATAGTTCTTGCGCGACTGTTAGTCACTGCTTGAGGTATTTGAGTGGTGAGACGGGGGAGGTAGATAAAAGCCAAGCTAACTCAAGTCTGACAATTTTGTCAATGACGTCCTCCCCCGTCTCGCCGTGAGCATACCGAGGGCGGTGACTAGCAGTCGCGCAAGGACTGTAGTTGCCCATTCCAATGCGTATGGTACCCATGGAGAAGAATGGGCAAGAAACTCTCTAAACTCTATCTGTGTTTGAAGCCATAAGGTAACTGAAAAGCATTTTGAATTTATACAAATTATATAAACAATATCTTATTCAAGCTTAGCACCTCACACTAATTATAATTAATAATCTTCTTAGAATAATAAGTATAATTTCTTAGGTAATATCAAAGAATACCTACTAGATTTTTTCTTATTTTTTTTTAGGCTAAGTGAGATCTTATTTTTTTTGGTGTGTTAGATAGAAAATGTAGATTTAAATATAACTGTTGTCTAGAAAAAATATTATGAAATCTGAATATAATAATAATATTGTGGCTATCTAGTAACACTGCCCTGTACAAGATTTTATACCTTTATAACCGAATAATAGATATAACGGCTAATAACTTTAAATAATATTGTAAAGGCGGCACTAACACACAGTGCCGGCGGCAATTGACGTGCCACCGCAATGGACGTGCCACCGGCAATGGACGTGCCACCGGCAATAGACGTGCCACCGGCTTTTGCGCTTCCTTTTCCTTTGCGTTCCTTTGTGCGACACACCGGGTGCACCGCGGTTTGCCGCTGGCACTGTGTGTAGGAGTCATTATTACAAAGTTTTCTATATATATCTAGGACTAATTTAGTTACTAGATTTGCCTTACATGGGCAGGGTTGTCAAAAACTGGTTTTAACACTCTCAACTCTAGCTAATTTTCGTAGAACTCATACGCCATGCCGCCATAAATATTGCAAGTTAACTCCAAGAGGGTCAACGGCATTACGTTTGCGCTAAGGTCAACCCTCGAGGAGTGCCACCGGCATTAGGTTTGAAATCCTGTTTAAAAATATGATGGAGTCTACTTTACACGCGGGCAAAGCCGCCAGCGAAGTTCGAAAGCGAAGCGCAGCGAAGAAAGTCATAGAATCGGTTCTCTGAAGTTTTGGGATACCGATTCAGTCTTATCCTCTACTACATATTTAGACCTGACATTTTTTACCTTCTCTTTACATCAAATCTTCCTATTAATAGGTTTTTGACAACCCTTAACCATGTCGAGTCTAAGGAAGAGCATCTAACGAAAAGCAATAAATAATGTACAATAATAAATGTTAAAGTTAATGTTATTTGCAGTTACCTGTTACAGACAATATTACTAATACCGTCCGCCATACTACCTTCGTTTGTAACAACAACCAATATTTCACAATGAAAAAAACAAGGAAATTAATTGTTAAGGAAATTGACTCATCATACTGCCTAGCCTTTTCCCAACTATGTTGGGGTTGGCTTCCAGTCTAACCGGAAGGAGCTGAATACCAATAAATTGACTACCAATTGTCCGTATATTCAACTGTAATTTTTTAACAGTTGTATGATTGTCTATCAACCGATTTTTATATCTGTGCACCTGTCAACGTCAAAATATTACAGTAGTGGTTTAAATAATAACAATATCAAATTAACTAATAATAAGACAGAACTGTGGAGACGACACGAGTTGGTTAGACCGTATGAAGAGGCGTCGGGGCACTGAGGAGGTAACCGGGCGGGTGAAGTCAATACTTAACAGCCTACGATTTTGACAGCTCCAAGCGGACAGTTATAAAAATCGAATTATACCACGACAAAATGGTCACCCACGCCACCACAGAAGTCGTTTTGACGCGGTGCTAGAGTCTATGTCATTGCATTAAAAATAAAATGATTCCACAATTTCCGCCGGCCCTTCGTGGCGCGCACTATAGTGTGTCAATTTGCTTTAATAACTAATTTCCCTGACTGTGTGTAGCTCTCCGAAGTCTGGATTTGTCCGCCTCGCCCCCTATTACATGGAACTTAAACTGGCGAAATGTGAGCGTACCATGCACCTCTGCTTAGCCCCTCGGGAAATACACGCGTGATGTTATGTTATGAGACGTAATATATTTGTTGTTGTCAATCAAAGAATTCAAACGAAAGGTTTATAGATACACAAGCAATGCCTACTATAACTGTTCTGCCAACTACTAAAGCGCTATAATAGCAATTCATTTAATATAACTATACCTAGTTGCAGTTGTGAAATGTTTTGTATTTTGTTAAACCATTACTATCTAGCAATAATTTATTAGTATATCTGGTATTTACTGCGAAATGGGGCTTTCAATTGTACCAATACAAATAGCGAAATAAAAGCAGTAATATCATCTCACCTCACTAGGGTTAAATTTCACAAAATCATTTTTTTTTAAAGCGACTTGCTACCACAATAAAGTCCAATTCAGGTCGCACAGCGCTAATTACCTACAGTTATATTCACCTAGAAGTTGCCTCTCTTTCTATCGCGTAACTCTTAGATCTTCCGACTACGTGACACTCACTGAATTGGCCCGACAAGACGGGCCCGCCGCGTACTTGTAGCTTCATAACTAAACTGCGGAGTGTCCCATCTGTATTAATATGTGCACTATCTCTGCAAAACACTTTGGGGATGCAGGTGTGATGTTATACGTGTTGAAGAATCTATCTAAATGACTACTCAAAATTGGTACAACTTGAAGCTCTGTTCATCATTTTATAAAAACGCTAGAAATCTAAAAACAGTCGAGGCGTGTCGTGGGTCCCCCTTTAGAACGGAGTTCCTTTCGCTGTATATTATGCATTACATAACAGACACAATTAAATAAATTAATAACGTTTGAGAGTAACTAAGGCGATTATCACACTGCACCGCACTTCATCGCGTAGCACGGGGCGGTCATTTCAAACAATCTGCGCGCTCGTGTCCCACGGGCAGATTGTTTTCTATACAAACTGATACTTTAACCGCCTCTGTAATTTAATGGTTAGACCACCTGTCTCAGACCCAGAGATCCCGGGTTGGATTACCAGTGGGGGAGAAATATCTGCTCGGTTCGTTTGGTGGTAGGGGTTGTTCTAAGTCCGCCTGGCTAGCTACCACCATCTTATCTAAGTCTGTCGCTAGAACAACAATGAAAAAAAAAAGTATGTGACAGTCGAAATATTACACTTTTTTCGGTTTAGCTCTTTTCGCCAAGTGAGCACAGTGCGTTATGAAACTTCTTTCCAAAAATGTTTAGCAATAAGTTTAAAATGTGTTCGTTCTGAGCCAAAACGTAAGCCATAATATTTTTATACTACACAATCTAGCATTTAGTTTCAATATGCAATAAAAGTACTAACTTGTAGGTTTTTATTCATTTTGAAACGAATAATCTGTCAATAAAATGTAGTCATAAGCGAAAGTGATGACTTTTTTTGAATAAAGTTGTATTTGAATACAATGGTTTTTATTTTCCTATTCATTTTCCTGACTGGCCACCGCACCGAAAACTGGACGTTAACTAGAAACGAGATTACGCGGCCATAGTAAATGTACTGTCGCTACTTTGGCGTCGCATCTCGTTCTCGTTGACGGGACCCGTTCACAGTGCGGTGGACAAACGGCCTGAAACAAGTCCTCGTAGATGGCGGGACGAGCTGGACAAAACATACGACCAATGGTCCACATTAGCACTGGAAGTCACTGGACAAAACATACGACCAATGGTCCACATTAGCACTGGAAGTCAAGGAGAGGACTTTCACTTTGGACTCCCAACCGTGGGATGACACAGGCTAACAGTAACTCCTTCCGCATATTTCCCTTTCCGGGTACACTCCCTCTTGTAGCACGGTATTTTAAGCCCAAACCGTGTTAAGTTTGCGTCAGTTAAACACCTTTAATTGCGTCCTAAAGATAGATAACTTTGAACCCTTTTTTTGTTGAGTTTTTCGCAAATATCTTAAAAACTATACGTCCTAGGTCAAAAATAAACAAGGAAGGATAGTCCATTACTTAACAGTTTATTTGAGGCAAACTGAACAAGGTTACGCACTCCTTCGGCCTTCCTGCATGCTCCCTTGTTGTAAAAGTATAAACACTTTATGTCAAGTACAAAGATGTGTATACCTACGAATTACCCCACTAATATAAAAAAACTGGCCAAGTACGTGTCGGACCACGCACAATAAAGGGTTCCGTAGTTGGGATGAATTTATCCCAAGAACAAACTTAACATTGTAACTCAAAGTGAAAAACATGTTCTCCCATACGGAATGTATGGGAGAACATGTTTTTCAAACTGCAAATTTAACTTGGTCGATTATTACTCGTTAAACCTGCAAAGCCGTGATAGTTTTCGTTGTTATACTACGCCTGTGAATTTTTTCGTAAAGCCAAGTACAACCATTTAGCTGGCAGAGGGGGGGGGGGGGTCACCATGCGCTAACAAAAATATTGTGGGTTTGTGGAAGCCATTTTTCAATTTAGGATCCCTAAATTGAAAAATAGACTAAAATAGCAAAGCATGGTTTAAAGGTAAAGATAAAGGTATCAACGAAAATTTAAAAAAAAACACATGTTGGTAGTTTAAATCAAAATTATTTAATTATTGTAAGTTAATTTACAATAGACAGCTCCCATAAAATGCCCACCCTTCGCCACTTCCTATGTGTTTTCGCTGGTGAGAAGAAGTGGCGGAACAAACTCCCCAGCAACACATCTGTCTGGGTAGTTAGAAGAACTTACTTGATATTTCTTCTTCTTTCTTACTTAAAATTTGTCCAATGTTTAATTTATTGGCAACTAATGAGTTAAGCTGTCAGTTTTCTTTTAACTTGAAACTTAAAATTTAATTTAAAAAATAGAGAATATAAACAAAATTTATAGGAAGTTTATAAAACAGTTTCATAAATAACAACAAATCAGAAATAAAATTAATCAATAAGAACAGTTTATTAAAATTCGTTACTTTAATTTACTTGTCAGCTACCACAGAATTTGTTTGTTAGAGGTGGAGACTGACTAAATTGACAAATTGACTGCCCAGAAACAGCCGTCGTCTGCAAGAAATTGAGGAATGGAAGTTTAAGGACGAGGATAGACACTGGTGTCACACCCAGTGTAGTTATGTTTGAAAAGATGTGCACTAGTGCAGGGCCGAATTAAGAAGTATTAATGCCATCATTTATCCACTGCAAAAAAAGGATGGTGCTATCAGCCTTGTATAGCTCCGTCTCTCTATAACACTGGAAAAATGTAGGTAGAATGAATACGTCATAATACGGTCCCTGGTGTTTTACCCAGCGCTGGTGTTAAAGGAAGAGGAATTTTAATGGTGTCATCCAGTGCTAGCTGTATAAAGACGATGACCAGCAGGGATTACTGTCGTGGTCTTCGTTGTATGGTAGGAGGTTCGTGTACTTATAGGAAAGAGGACAGGTACTACTGCACTGCTGGTGTTACCCAGTGGCAATGTTTGTGGACGAGGACAGTTACTGCACTGCTGGTTTTACCCAGTGGCAATGTTTGTGGACGAGGACAGGTACTGCACTGCTGGTTTTACCCAGTGGCAATGTTTGTGGACGAGGACAGGTACAGCACTGCTGGTTTTACCCAGTGGCAATGTTTGTGGACGAGGGCCAGCACTGGTGTTACCCTGTGTCGTGGTCCTCGTTGTTTAGGACCGATGCTGGTTTTACCCAGCTTCAGTGTTTGTTTTGGAAAGAGGTCAGGTACTGCACTGCTGGTTTTAGCCAGTGGCAATGTTTGTGGACGAGGACCAGCACTGGTGTTAACCTATGTCGTGGTCCTCGTTGTTTAGGACCGTTACTGGTTTTACCCAGCTTCGGTTGTTTAGAGACGAGACCGCCACTGGTGTTACCCAATGTCGAGGTCATCGTTGCTTTGTTGCGTGTTTTGTCTTGAATGTGGTGTTCGCCACATTTAGACCTCTGCCAGTACCTACCCATGTTGATCCTCATGCAGCCTCGGCCGTAAAAGTGTCAACTTGAGCAGTAAGCACAGAAGGTTTAGGTGGTGTTAGTAAGGAGTTCCGTCAGTTTTAACAGACTCGGCTCCTGTTTTGGTGCATTGCGTATTGAATCGTATTTCTTTCCGGCTTCCACCCTCCATGGAGTATGAAACATTGGGAACGCCTGCCAACCTAATAACATGATTAAAATTGGACTATACTACACTTATTCTTTAGGTATTTCACATTATGAGTCATGATCTTATTGGCCATTCTTGAAGAGTAAGCGTCGGGTCACACCGGAATGGCAGCGGCCGGCAGCGACGCGGCGAGCACTTTCAGTGTGAAATTATTTTATACTTTATCTACATAATTAAAAGACCAGTATCGCTTGAAAAGCTTGAAAGGTCTCGAGGCCGCCCGCGGTGCCGCGAGCGGCCGCGCGCCACGCGCATCTTGTCGGTGGTTCTGCCAGCGGCGACCCGAGGCCGCTCGCGGCACCGCGTAAGGCCGCGTGTATGTAATTTAGAAACAAAACTAGTCAAGAGGAGACTAGTCACGTGGGATCTGGAGGTCACGCGAGGTCACGCGAGGGCGCCAGCGGCGACGCCGGAGGCCGCTGGCAGCCGCTGCCGGCCTCTGCCATTCCGGTGTGACTCGGCCCTTAGGGAAAAGTTAAGGTATGATTCCGAACAACGCTGCACGCGGCAGTGCTGCCGCGGTAGTGTTGTGCTTGTGTGAGAGCGTCACTAGGTCGCCATACATTTTCTATATGTTTATTTATGATTAAATTCCGAGCATGGCAGCAATGTGCCACAGCAATGACGCGCGGCATTGCTGCTGTGCTCGGAATATAATCTCTTTTATACCTATAGAAAATGTATAGGGACCAGTAGTGACGCGGCAGCACTGCCGCGTGCAGCGTTGTTTGGAATCATACCTTTAGGGTGAATCAGGGTGAATCCAGAGATTTAATTTCGCACCGGCAAGTAAAATACGCTCTAAGACGAAGTGAGAGAAGAGAAGTTACATAATTCAGCCAGTCAGACCATGAAAGAAAAATATAGAACGGGGAAAAAGACAGGAAATAATTCAAATTAAAAAAAAAAAAACTTTGATATTTTTATTTGATATTTTTTCCGTGAGGCTCTTTTGTCAATAGAATATTTTTTTGCTTGATACTTCTTTTTTTCATCAAGAAGTTTCAGTAAATAGGTAGTTCATATTGTTACTAGGGTGGATGTTACCCATTTGAGAAACAAAGTAAATATGCTACACTTTTTTTTGTTGGGGGTAGTCTTTTTTCAGTTATTTTTTTCTTTTCGTTAATTGAGTAAATAATACTTAGCTGCTGAAATGTTACGTAAAACATTCGTGTCCTGTGACTGTTCCTGAGTCTTCTTATTGAAGCCATTTAATTTCTTCGAAAGATAGTTGCCCTTAAGGCAACCCATTATTTGTACGTTAATTGGCACTTTTCTCCAGATTATCTATTAAATAAATAGAATATAAGATGGATTATTTATTTTAAGATAAATACATTTTCAATTTCGTCAAGTTGTAAATGATGGGTAGATTAACATACCTACCTGTTTCTCTTAGAAAAAAAGTCTGCTTTTATTTGTATTAATTCATTTTTATTATTTTAACAACTTTCGCACAACCCCGGCCCTAAGATGACCCTCCCTCTGACCGCACAACTTTCTTCATTTATCAAAGTTAGTAAAGTTACGTAAAATTTAAAAAAATAAAAAGGAGCAATATACTAGCCAAACAGCCAAGTGATAATAATTATGATATGAATGGAAGAACCACAGAGTACCTACTCTGAAAAGAACAGAAACGAGAGGGAAGGAAGAAGTACTATTCATTAGGCTTGAAAATAGTTACCATGTAAAAAAAACAATAATGCTGTCCACAAAGACAAACAGAAAACAAATTGAGGTAATCTTTAATAATATTATAAACATTTGTTTGTTTGTAAGCAAGGCTCGGAACCGGTTTAGGAAATACCGGTTAATACCGGTTTATTTCGGTATTCCTCCGAACTTTTCTTAAGAACGTGAACATTTTAAGAACTTTATTTTAACCTATATTAACTGGTTTATTTGACGAACTGCATGACGGTAAACGCGTTGCAACTTGTGAATACTTGTAAGGATGCTGTACATAGCGCCGTGGTATGTAGACGTACGAACAGCGCGCGACGTTAATTTATCGTGCCCGTATTAACCGGTTTTTGTAGTTCTAAACCGTTTAATCCGAAAAAACCTTTATGCATATACTCTTCCAAATACCGGTTTAAAGAAACCGGTTTATGCGAACGAAACCGAATGTAAAGGTTTTTGCGTCAAGTACATGATAACGGTTTGAAAATTTAACCGGTATCCGAGCCTTGTTTGTAAGTTTGTATGTAGGGGGTAACCTCCGGAATTACCTGTCGGATTTGAAAACATCTTTTTGCATTGGATAGCCCAATTCTTGAGGACGAAGTCGCGGGCACTAGTGTAGGATTAAATAACGCCTGTTTAAGGGTAAATAAAATAAACTATGGTCGTTTGGTTAATGTATGTATTTACTTCAATTCGTTTACCAATAATGCTGGGTAAAAACACTAGTCAATGTATATAAAAGCCAGTTTAAAATCCAAATACTTTTGTATACAATACATTGTAAAATTTCGTCACAGTAAAATACAGGTAGACAAAAAAATAAATGCACTTAACGCGCCCTATACATGGCAACATTCACTTAAGATTTTTTGGCAAATCCTTACGTTACATTATCGAGTATAAATTGCACAATGACTTTAAAAAAATAAATTATTGAAATTTTACAATTTCCCTAAATAAAAAATAAGTTCCAATATCAATTTTGTAAAAAAATAAATATGTATCTTTTTGACCGAAACAGCATAAAATGACTAATGGAGAACTTAATCACATCAGTATAAAAATTTAAAAATAAAAAGCACTTCCCTACTTATAGAAAAATCAATTTTGGGCCTGATGATGGCCTAATTAATAAAAAGTTACCATAACTTTGATTTTAACTAAAGTTATATCTCTCACTCACATTTTTTCGCTGCAAGTGAATGAGACTGATATTAAAATCAAAGTACTGATATGTTTTAGGATATAGGCGGTTATTTTATTGTGCAATTCATAAATCCCTGACCCCAGTCCCATAGTTTGCTCCTCCTGCCCTATTCAAGGCGTCTTTGAATTGATCGATGTCTATTTCGGATTGATTTTCCAATTGTAACTCCACTGCAAAATTCTGGAAAAGAAAAACAAAAGCTTTTAATAAAAACGTTATTCCGATACTTTACGTGTATCGATTACTTGACATGAGGAATGCATAAAATTAACGTAGTGAGACCGCACCGCACGCGTTGCACAAATGAATGACAGGTCGGAAAACGGAACGTTACAATCAAACGTCAAGTGTCATTAACGACCGCCAAAATACTAAACTGTCAAGTCAAAATAAAATAAAAGTGAACAACGAAAACGAAAGAGAGGTTGTTTTAAAACCGAAAAAAATAACCAAAAATGGAAGAATTACAAAACAAAGTGCCGTGTAGAGAAGAGCAGTTGAACGACTTGTTTAATTTACTCGGCGAAGGTGACGAATGTTTACCTTGTTCTATATTTATCAGTGGCAGTATGGCAACGGGAAAAACTTTATGCGTAAACTCTGTACTACGAAGTTTAAACTATAAACATGTTGTTATTGACTGTATCGAGTGCTATACACCTAAAATAATGTTCGAGAGTATCCTGTCAGGGTTAGAAGATGAGGAAATCGACGTTAAATGTGAAACCTTGATGGATTTAACAAACGGTTTGTATAGGCTACAAGAGACACAAATAGGTTATGAACCTGTAATAATAGTGTTCGATAGGGCCGAGAGGCTACGTAGCATGGACCATAACATAATGAGCGCGTATTTAAGACTTCAAGAGCTCTCTAACCTCAATATTTGCACTATATTCATTACACATTTGGTTTATGAGAATTTCTACTTCAAAATGGGTGTTCGAGAGCCCATCAAGCTGTATTTCCCGAATTATAACAAAGAGGAGCTGTTCAAAATAATCTTCCTGCATCAAAAAAGGTTTATACACCACCTACTTATAACCTATGAAGTTAATGAAGATATTAAAGAAGAATTAGAGAAACCAGAGTTATTTGCTAACTTTCTCAATGCATTTTTAAGCGTATTTTATAGACCGTGTCGCGATCTGATTGAATTGCAGCACATGGCATGCGTCAACTTCATAAAATACTGCGAGCCGATCATTAAAAATGAAATAAATGCTTCCGATTTATCAAAACTCTGGCGTCACATATCACCAATTCTTAAATCAAGTTTAGAACTTCTTTACCTACGTATTAGTAACTCCATACCTACCAAACCATCACCAGGGAAAGAAAACTGTGATGCAGATAACATACCCATGCACAACTTTGAAAATACATTAAAAGAAGAATTGACATCAACCAAGACATTTGCACAGAGTTTTGAACTACCCTACTACGCTAAATTCCTACTGATTGCCGCATACTTAGCCAGCTACAACCCACCAAAGGAAGATAAAAGACTGTTTATGAAGCATCATGGAAAGCAACGCAAAAGGATGCAGCAAGTGAGAGCGAAGGCTAAAATTACTGAAAAGTTAAACACGCAACTTGGGCCAAAAGTCTTTACTCTAGACCGTTTACTGGCCATATTTTATGCTATATTGGAAGAAAAAATTGGTTTGACAAGTAATTTGCTGGCTCAAATAGCTACCTTAGTCGAATTAAAGCTGATTGCCGGCAGCAAAGAGATAGATTTGGATACCGCAAAGTACAAATGTATAGTTGGTTACGATTTCATCTCTGCGGTCGCTCAAACTGTAGGTTTCAATGTTAGGAAGTATTTGTATGATTTTATGTGATCTGAATTTCGATTTTTGTATTTATTTATAGCATTTCAAATAAAAAATAATTGAAAATCAATATTTAATCTTTTCTTTTTTACATTTCTAAATAATTCTCTTCCCCTTTCTTAATAAGGCATATTCTTAGTATTGTATTAAATCTGGCCCATCTATAGAAAAATCATCTGAAAAGAGGCTAGTATTCTTACTACATTTTAAACACGGAAAGTTCTTCCTACGCCCTTTTTCATTAAATCTAATGGCATCCCTCCATTGGCACCAGTATTACCATATATGTCCTCATCAATAAAGAGGATACATACATTAGTCATGTTACCACCGACCTCTCCCAGCTAATAAGAACGACTCGTAAATCTGCCTATCCCAATCATTCCCGGCGTATGAATCATGACGATTCATATTTAATTTATTGCCAAAACAATTTGTGTGAATGCCGAATGACACGCATATTTGTGAGACAGTCAAGGGATCTGTTATGGTTACCATGCACAATCAGAGATGACTTTAGTCTTTGCTCATCTCTTAAAAACCTGTAAGTATACCGTGTGGAGACATTAAGGTACACTCTCGATGCTCTATGCTTACGCATAGAGCCTCCAGAATATCTTAAACTGTACCTATAAGCAACTGTTTCGTGTATTTTGTGCGTCCGGTCAATTTGACGAAATTTCGCCTGCTCAGTTTGATGTCTCCATGTTGTACTAAGCTTTACAAGTACCGAATCTTATAATCGAATATTTTATCGATGCTAAAATCTGTTTGAAATTGCCATCGTTACCGACTCGACAAGGCGATAGTGTAATTAGGTATGTAGTTATGCCATCACCAAGGTTTTTATAATAAACAACCTTATCGAAACCATTTTGATGGGGCAGATTAAAAAAAAAACTGTGTGTAGGTAAAAGACATACAGCATTTACACGCCCGTACGGTCATAGGTTTGTGGCCAGTAAAAGGCAATAGGTTAGTCTCCTATTACGTATGTAGGTACATGACATGGGAGATGAGACTTCCGATTAATGTAGGTTTAGTTATTTTAGGTACTACTAGCTGCGCCTCGCGGTTTCGCCCGCAAGTCTCGATCCCGTAGGAAAATCGGGATAAAAAATAGTCTACGTTCTAACCCAGGTTATGTTCTATCTTAGTGCCAAATCCCATCCACATCCGTTCAGCCGTTTTAGCGTGAAAGCGTAACAAACAAACAAACACGACACGGTTGGCGCAGTGGCTGAGCGATCGACTGCTGCGCAACGTGTCGCGGGTTCGATCCCCGCACGGAACAAATATTTGTATGATCTGCAAGTAGTTGTTTCGGGTCTGGGTGTTAGTGTATGTGAGTTTCTATGTGTGTAAACACACCCACGATACAAGAAGAAATTCTTAGTGTGGGGCAACGTTTTAAAAAAAAAAAAAAAAAAAATTTTAATCTTTTCGTTTTATCGCGAAGCCGCGGGCGAAATAATAATATAATTATTATTACTAGCTTTCACCCGCGTGGAGGTCGGAAATTATCCCACGGGAACGTACTATCGGGATAACTGGATAGACGGGATCCTATGTGTTAATCCAGGCTATAAACTATCTGTGTGCCAAATTTCATCCAAATCCGTTCAGCCGTTTTTGCGTCATTGAGTAACAAACATACACATTTATAATATTAGTAGGATTTAATTTTGATTTAGATGTAACTCCTTTAGGGAAAAGAGGCGTAATATTTAGTAGACTAAATAAGTGGTTAGGAGGTAAAAAGAGGTGTAGGTACTTACAGAGATGATGTCTTTAATGATGGCTTTATCGGTGGACATCTTGGCCCGGTTGATGACCGACACGTTCGGCCCCACCCACGTGACAAACAGGAACTTCTTACGTTTTGACATCTCGTCGCCCATCTGCAACCTGGCCGGAAATAATTATTAATTATTTATTTGCTCTAGAACAGAACGCAGGAGGGATAGGAAAAAAGCTCAGACCAAATAAAAAACTAAGACAGAGCGCTGCGTATAATACAGTGAAGCATGCCAAAACTACACCGCCGCTCTGTGCATACACGATCACACGCTCAAAATTACAACCTTTTACAATCAAACTACACCACACAAAGTGCACACATTTATAAAACCGGCTTCACTTCACTGTTGACAGCGCTGCCTTGGTTTTTTATTAGGTCTGAGGAAAAAATTAGTAAAGTAGGCGCTAGGCGCAGTCGTCAGTATCAAATTAACCCCTCTCTTTTAGTCCTATTACACTAATATTGTCAAGATTAAAAAAACTACCTTTGAGTTAGGACAGGATGAAGATAAATCCTTTCTTCTTCTAACCGAACAGACAGCTGTGCTGCTGGGGAGTTTGTTGCGCCACTTCTTCTTGCAGCTAACGCACTAGGAAGTGGTGAAGCGTGGGCGTTTTGGGGGACTGTCTTATGTAATTTTGACGTTCGAAAAGTGCTGATTCTCAGCCCAGTTTGAATAAATGACTTGAATTTTTTGAATTTTCTTGGGGTAGGTAGACAGACTACGAACCTACGACGAAACACAGCCCCCATACAGATTGGAAAAGTTAGCAAAAGATATTTAGTTTTCTGGGATACGGAAACGCGCAGTGCGCCCCTATTTTCTTGGAACGGATGTTCGGCACGGCAGGGAATGCTTAGTTTCTTAATCATTAAGTACCTACCAGAATGCACTATCTAGCTACCTATCTACTACAATTGTGTCAGCAGTACCGTCACGGTTGGTGAGCCGGTCACCACTTAGTGATTTAATCGCGTTACACCGCTTGCTTCACCTGTTACTTAAATGTAACAGATACTGTCAGTAATTTTTACTGAATGTTTTTCAGTAATTTTATTTTACAATGGCCTCTTAGCTTTACTCGTAGCAAAATTATGGGCCGACTTTGCCATCGAGCAGATAAGAAGAAGCTGAAGACTATCGAGCAGCGGTCGAGAGTCTGTCTGTGGTGTGTTTGTCCCTCAATAGTAGGTTGGTAAAGGGAAGCCACTAGCTATCGCCTATTTGCCTATGAATGCCATGCGTCTCTAGAGCAGCAAGCTTACCATGACCATAATAGAAACGGGTTTTTGTCGACGGAAGAATAGACAAAATGACAGATAAACTATCACAATCTGTCATTTTGTCTATTCTTCCGTCGACAAAACCCGTAGAAAACCCGTTTCTATGGTTGTCATGCTACGCGTCCAGGTCGAGATTTAGCTAGCTACTTACTCTACAACTTAGAATTCCAGCAAAACCACTGAAGGTGGCCTCACCTCTTAGGGCCTCTCATAAAGTGCCTACGTGGTTTCCCGTCGGTAACCACGTGTGTATGCGATCGTTTTGTCTTTTCTGTATCTACCGTTATAGTCTTCCAGACCGAATTTCAGCCATGGCGGTCAATCCCAGCGGAGACTATCCATCGTCGCATCGGCGCGGGAGATGTTATAGTCCACAAGAGTGTGCGCGACACAGCAGGTGCACTCTCTCTTCCCTCACTCACGTCTGATGAGCCGGCAATCCGACACAATCAGAGAGAGATCAGACGCAGCACCAACGGCTAAACGTATACCTACCATAAACAGACAATCTCAACTAACCTGAGATATCCGAAGGCGCGGTCGTCATCAGAGAACTGGGTGCGGAACTCTGTGAAGTCTGAGCCGCGCGCAGAACACACGATGCGGGCACCGTCGAATTTGAACACCGCCCTGAGGAATTCATATTACATTACTTGAATTTTTATACATAAGTACATCATTATCATTTTATTGCTATTATCCTAATTTATTTGGGGTCAGTGCAACATGCCTTCTTCCAAACTTCTCTGACATGACAACCATAGAAACGGATTTTGTCAACGGAAAAATAGACAAAATGACAGATTGTGATTGTTTATCTGTCATTTTGTCTATTCTTCCGTCGACAAAGCCCGTTTCTATTGTGGTCATGCTAAGTGCGCTGCATGATAGTAGAAATAAAGCCAACATACCTTAAAGGATGTCCGTCTGTCACCCCCTTTCTATCCATATCATCTTTCACACATCCTACCATCCATCGTTTCTTTGGTCTTCCTCTACTCATAAAGCCATCCACATTCATTTTTTGTATTTACATCCTACGTAAGAACATATTAATTCCCCCCTTTGCCATGGTGAACGCCATAAACTTGAGAAATGCACGTTCTTACCACGCTTTTGGCGTTCATCCATACGCTACGTAGGTAAATGGGCGGGTCATGACTACACAAACCGGTTGTGAGTAATAAGAAGAAATATTCCTAAGTATGACCCATAGATTATTTCCAACCATTCGGAATTTATATCGTGGGTTAACATTATATGCCGGAACCAGGAACTGGAGCATAAAATGTTTGCAAAGAGCAGAACTGAGTCAACTTGTTGTGTTTATAAAATAGGTGACTGAAAATTTCAGAATGGGAAGTAATTTTCATTTATCATCAGAAGGTACACTGCTATAGAGTTCGCGTCAAATAACTTTGCCGCTCTGAAGTTAGGTTGCGCTTGCGTGCTCCAATACGCGCTACTGTTTTGAACCGACTTCCAAAAGGAGGAGGTTATATATTCGGATGTTTATATATTTTTTAAAGTAAGATTGACTACTGCGCAGTCATTTGTAGTCTACTTCAGAGCGGCAAAGTTATTTGACGCGAACTTATGGCGCGCGAATGACGTTGACAAGGGGGGCGCTGTTGGCAAACATTTGTGCAATTCTTTCGTGAAATGTATTGGAAAAGCAAGATGGCGGCGTTAGTTCCGATTTTGACCACGCGCCAAAAGAACCCTAAAGCACTATAGGTACCTAGGTAGCTAAAACGTGATCTCCTAGGACCTAGTTCTTAGATAGATTAAAACTTAACTTACCACTCAGTGGGCGAAGTGTCAGATCTTACGTCGTCGTAGGCGGCCCGTATCGTATCCCTGTCCAGTCCAGTCGTCATTGTCACCTGTAACAAGCAAACAATATGCATTAGTAACAAGAAGACATTATCAAAGATGATCGAGCTGGTAAAACAGCCCACCCGATGTTACCTAAGTGGTCACTGCAGAAGTCTATGCTATCCCAGAGACAAAATCACACCCATAATACCCTTCAAACCTTTTTCAAGTTCGATGTTCAAACCGGAACACCAGCCACGCTACTTGGCGGCAGAAATAGGTGTCTATTGTCAGGGACTTCCCCGTATGAGCTCCTTCGTAAAGAAAGGCACGTTTTAATCCACTAATTGGTGAACACAGCCAATAGTGAGGACACTGATAGATGCTTCTTATCTTACTATCCTAGTGATACAATCTCACTTAGGTACTTATTTGCCTTGAGCATCGTGGATACCAGCTACACTGATTGAAAGACTAAGCTAATATGAAATGATTTCTGTAATAAACCTATTAATCTTTTATTTGAGGATATAGATCGCAAAAGTACGTCAGAACATACCAAATGAAAGGGAAGTGCGTCATCGACTTGACACTTTCAGTGCCGGTAACACGCCCGCGTGTTTTTGTAAATTCTTCCTCAAGCACCTGACCCACCGCCGAAGAGGAAACGACTATCAACGATTTTCTCGCATCCCGTATAAACAAAAAATATATTAATAGGCGACTGTTCTCACCGCTGGCGAGTACTCGTCTGTCGCAGCGACAAGAGCTAACAAAGAAAGTACTCGCTCAGAGACGCTCGTTTGGCGGGCAGAACACTCGCTGAGAGACTGTCGCTTGGTACACGCATACCAGTGAGTAATCGCTTGTCGCCGTCGCGCACTCGCCACCCGTTGGCGCTAACTCGTTTTAGTTGCTAGCTCTACTCGCTTCTCATTAGACGGCGGGACATGTGCCTCAGATGCCGCGCATGTTTGTTAATTTTCGGTGTCGGGTGCCGCGTGTTTGTCTCGGGGTGGCTATGAAATTGTTTATTTCCGCAGTACGTTACTTTTTGCTATATCTAATTAGGTTCTGGAAACCCAAATAACTCTTAAAGTGATTGACCTTCACTCGGAAACACAAAACGTTGCTTGTTGGACCAAAAACGGTCTCAGGTAGACCCTACTTTACTGAAAGTTTCTTGGAATGTAGGTACCTACCTTAATTAGGAAGTTGAAGTATCTTTTTGTAAGTACCTAAGTAACTTTGTAAACATGAAATTTTAATAATGTTTATAAGCTTTTATTTTGTACTAGCTGCGCTCCGCGGTTTCACCCGCGTGAGTTTCGATCTCATGGGAATATCGGGATAAAAATTATCCTATGCCCTAGCCCAGGTCATGGTCTACCCATGTGCCAAATTTCATCCAAATCCGTTCAGCCGTTTTCGCGTGAAAGCGTATAATAATAGCTGTGATATTAGTTAGGATTAGGACTCCCGGTTTTTTTCTAGCTTTCGTTGTCGTTGCTAACCATACGTTTGACCTAGTATTATATTATCAATGGGGTAGCCCTCCCTAGGCACCCCCGCTACCCCCTTGCTGACTATATAGTTAATATTTACACAAAAAAAAAACAATTATAAAACAACAATATATATAATAAAACAACAATTATAAAATAAAATAAAACTGCTGATCCATAGAAAAGTGCAATACCTACGCGGTCAAAATGTATGAAACAGAAGATTAAAAAAAATAACCGACGAAAAATTTCAACGGGTTCAGAATCATGTATCGAATCCATGGTATCAGTTTTCGCGTAGATGTCCCTGTATAAGCTATTTTCATAAAATTCGAGTCAATACAGGAGAAGGAAAAGAAGAAAGCCTTTTAAAGCAACAGGACGAGCGAAAAACATTCGACGATTTGGGAACAATCCTTTCATTTCAAACTTCCTGTTTGCAGCCTAGACCACTACGCTTCGTCTTTTTGGCAATCTAGCTGAAATGTTCTGTAGTGAACACTTTTGTTCGAGAAAAAGTAAAGAAAAAAACAAGCCGTTGACAGTCACAGCAGCTCAATTCTGCGGACAATGACCTCTTATCTAAGAGTTTCGTAATAAAGAATGACATCATTACGTTCTGTAATAATGCAATTAATTCTGAAAGTAGGATAGGTAACAGGAAAATTACAGGCAAATGAGACTTTTCAATTTTATCTTTATGTAGGTTTCAATTTCAAGGATTCATTTTCTAGGAGAGCGTCGACTATCGACTAACATAATTATCATAACAATACGCTTGTAATTAAGCTATAGTTCAAAATTCAAAAGTCATTTATTCAAGTTAGGCTGAGAATCAGCACTTTTAGAACGTCAAAATTACTTAAAACAGTCCCCCAAAAACGCCCGACCTTCCACTTCCTAGTGCTTAGCTGGGAAGAATAAGTGGCGCAACAAACTCCCCAGCAGGCAGCAGCACAGCCGTCTGTTCAGTTGGAAAAACTCGATTTTATATAAGAGTAACTATGCAAAATAATTTACATTATGCAATAGAAAACATTAAATTAAATTATTTGCTTTAAGTTAGCTAGCACACGCTAATATACAAACAAACCAACACAATTCGCCTGTTACATATGTTTAATTTATGAGTTTACGACCCAAGTAATAGGGGCGAGCCTATTTATTTTATGCTGAGCAGTAGCGTTTGCGAAGGCCAAAGAAAAGCTTGTATGAATTGAGTGAGGAATGATATTAAAGAGACAGGAGTGAATGATAGCGTAAGCGTCGGGTCACACCGGAATCGCAGCGGCCGACAGCGACGCGGCGAGCACTTTCAGTGTGAAATAATTTTCCAAACTTTATCTACATACTTATCGCTTGAAAAGCTTGAAAGGTCTCGAGGCCGCGCGCCACGCGCATCTTGTCGGTGGTTCTGCCTGCGGCTGCCAGCGGCGACGTGAGGCCGCTCGCGGCACCGCGGGCGGCCGCGAGTATGTAATGTAGAAACTAAACTAGTCAAGAGGAAACTAGGCATGTGGGATCTGGAGGACGCGCGAGGCCGCCAGCGGTGACGCCGGAGGCCGCTGTCGGCCGCTGGCAGCCGCTGCCGGCCGCTGCCAATCCGGTGTGACTCGGCCCCAACGTTTGGCAGGGGAGATTGGAAAAAGAAAACGTGGTGCGCCAACCCCACGTAACACCAGATGCGTTTGCGATCCGTAGACCAAACACGTGACTACGAGGTATTAAAGTTGGAACTCAAGTAGGTCTTCGAACCAATTTGATGTCTTTGATGGCTTATTTGGGACATCGATGCGGACCGTTTTTATACAAATAGAAATATTGAAATAAGAATTTTTGTATCCGTGCGTGTTGCTCCGTTTTACCCTTTCGCATTTATTTATTTTAGCAGACCTAGACTAGTTTGAAACAAAATATTAAAAAATTCCGACAAAAATTAGTTAGTAGAAGATTGGCCCTCTCTAACACACTGCAGTGGAATCAGTGGAATGCAATCAGCGTAAGTTGTGAAAATACAACATTTAAGTGTAATTGAATTACTGGCTTTTAAATTGGAGTGTCCCAATTATTGATATATTTTATTTTAAGCTTAAAATCCATGAAATTGGTTTTCATTCTGAACGCTTTGCTTGATTGATTTGGACTTAGATCTAACGTCTACACAAACATAGGTAGGTAGGTTATTTCGTAACTGGATATCGACCTGTCTCGCCAGACTTTTGCGGTTTCGATAAACGACAGACATCGATTACAAACTTTTAAACCATTTCTTTTGTAAGTAATCGGAGTCTGTTCAGACCTCTTTCGACTTTTTTCGAGCTTAATCGATTCAATTCTTTTAATTTCCTGATCGAATTGACGAGAATCGATATTATTTTTATGACGCGGATGCAGTAGGAAGAAAAGTTAGTGATAACTTCGCCAATCGCCAAGCAGGTAGTTTGGCGATAGAATCTTGGATGGTTGACGGTTTAGTTAAAATCTATGAGATCTGAGAGATATAGGATGATAGTACGGCTTGGTTAGGAACTTTAGAATTATTATATAAATGTTAAATCTGTTTGTCGTAAGATTAGCTTTCGAGCCCCAAACCTGGCTCGTCAGCTCACAATACCGCTGTCTTGCGATACATCTGCGAGTTTTACCGTAGAGCCAACAAGACTGTGACAGGGTAGCTGGTGGATTCGAACCTTAAGGGTCAATACAATTGAATCTGGCAAGAATACAACAGCTATCTACATCTCCTTCTAACTTTAGACTCCTTACGTATAAAAAATAAATGATTTTAGAATTAAAAGAGTTTTATGATCCTTCCTGAATGAAGTGAATAGGTACTTGTTTCATCGAATGATCCTTAGAGTTTCGTAGTTTTTTAGGCTTCAACCAATACCTTAGAAGAGCAGGAGAATCCTGAATGGCACGACTCGACGTCCTCCGTCCGGAACTCGTGCCCATCCGTGTCGGGACTCGAGTCGTCCTCCTTTCCATCCTTCACGATCGCATACAGCTCATCTATCCGGTTCTTCAGGATTTTAATCTCAGACTTAAGTTTTCTCCTGTCAGTAGAAACCTCTTCTAAAGCTACAATTTTCTCCGAGAACTGCGCTAGAGTTTTCCGCAGTCCGTCCACATTTTTGTTCAAATCTTCGAATTTTCCAAAGATATGGGTCTGGTTTTCTGTCAACTTGTTTATGTGGTCCTGCAGTAACTTGTAGTTGACTTCTATATGGTTAGTCTCCTCCCCGTCCATATTCAACTTGAGGGTTCAGAATTTGTGCATTTTATACGATGTGTTTTACGGTTTTACGCTGTGGTTTTACGATTTGAAGATTTTGTCATATTTGACACTTGTATTTAGAGTTTTTTTATTTACACTATATTTCTTGGGGCCAGTAGGCAGTTGATAGTGTTACTCATTGAAAACTAAACCCAGAACCTTTTTGGTATGATTTTTAAATGTCGTCAAGCGGTCCATCTCTGCCTGAAGCCTGTGTCTTGCTGTCCACTTAACATACTGTTAAAACAAATTGTGTAATTGTGCCGAACGATGCTACAACTACATGAACAAAATTATGAAGCCCGTTTACCGTAACAGAATTGGTGCAAAATGTAACAGGAAGGACAAACAAAAACAATCTATTTTTGCAACACCGACCACAGTCCGTGACACCTATATTTACACAGAGAGCATTGACTAAAATCAATCCATTCCAAAAACATGACAGACCGTACATTTTGTCTAACTTTTCCCAAATATGTTGGGGTCGGCTTCCAGTCTAACCGGATGCAGCTGGATACCAGTATTTTACATGGAGCTACTGCCTATCTAAACACAATACGTAATACGATACCCCTTGGTAAGACTGGTCAAAGTTTCGGGCTTCTGACGACCCGTAACGACTGTCAAAGATCCACGCATGACAGCCGGGACCAATAACGTTGTTTCCGTGGCACGGAGGGTTCTGCCCGTTCTCGATATGTAATGAATAGTCACCCATCTACTAACCAACCGCGTCAAGCGTAGCTTAACCTTCGATCGACCCATGCGGCTGTTATTATTTAGCCACGAGCCCCTCATAACTGACTCCCTCATATTTTATATATCTTAGTGAAAAAAGAACAAAAACTTTCATCGCATTACCGTTGCACACATTCCGACGCCATCTTGCAGACAAGCGCGGGAAAAAACTGTTATTTTGCAAAAAGTTTATCAATTGCGGCACGACACGGGCGTCCGACCGCGACGTTATACGGTAAGATCGCGGATCACTTTCATTTGAGCGAAACCATCTGAGGAACTAGAACAAACGTGTTCTGTCGCAAGATATGAGAGGATTGAGAACCTTTGGGTACCTCCCCTACACGTTAAGTGGGGATGTTTATTTTTCTCGTCTACCCCATATTGTGGGGTATCGTTAGAAAGTTCGTCCAAAAATATTGTGAGTTTGTGAAAACCATTTTTGAAAACCACCTTTTAACAGATTTTTTTTGTTAGAGTCAAGTGTCCCCCCTGGCCCCGCTAGCTGAATGGTTGTACTTGGATTTGTGAAAAAATTCACAGCAGTAGTATACGAGTATATAACGAAATTAAAAGGAAAACTATCAGACCTAAGTAGGCTGTACAGGCTAACGAGTAATAATCAACCAACTTAAATTTGCGGTTTTGAAAACATGATTTCCCATACATCCGTATGGGAGAACATGTTTTTCAACTACAATGTTAAGTTTGTTCTTAAGATAAATTCATCCCAACTACGCAACCCTTCATTGTGCGTGGTCCGACACGCACTTGGCCGGTTTTTATTTCATTTATTTGAGGTCGGTGCATGTATTTTTGTGGACAATGTTACTATACGTACCTATCTATCTATCTGAGAATAGCGTCCATCGTTGGGTGGGTAATCAAATTATACTCGTGTTTTCACTTTTATCTAATGCCAGCAAAGTGCTTTTGTCGCCGACGCCCTTGCTATCAAGCGTTCGGTCACCTCCGCCAATCTTATTAACCTTGACCCAAGGTGTGACGTGTGACTAAACGGTCGCGAAATATGTAGTCGTAGAAGTCAAGGCTTAAAGGTCACAGTCAAGTATGCTAAAGCTGCTATGGCTAACTAGAGCGAACTACAATATTAATAATGAATTGCAATTATAACATTTATTTTGATGTTGTACCCATTTTAGGTGTAAAAAAACGCATTTGGAAAGTTTCCAAATAGTTTTTTTAGATCTAAAACTAAATATTCGGTGTTACGATATTAATTGTTGCATTTCATAATCAATATTCTAGTTCGCTAGTTAGCCACATTTTTTATTTTCACACAGTAATATTGCCAAATTAATCAAAACAGTGAAATATTTGACATCTATTTGCGATGTTGCCCACCTTCAGAATAAACGCTCTTAAGCCTACTTAGGCAGACGTTTGTATACAGCCACATTTCGCCAGGTCACAATAAAAATATGGAAAATATGGAAACTAGTACTATTTGTTGAAATAATTACCTACTTGCTTGGGGTCTCGCCAATGACAGCGTCTGTGTGAGTGTGTCGTTCGAATGTTTACTTCACAGTCTGTCTGTACTGTCCATATTTATACTGTGGCCAGGTCCACGTTTTCGGACGTGTAGGTAAGTCCTCCTATCTCCAGAATATGTATTTTTTTGTTTATCTGTCCCACTGTTGGGCAAATGCCTTCCGAAAGTCCTTCCAGAAATTCTTTTATTTAATAAAGAATCCAAATCGCTACACGCTCTAAACTTGCACCCTTCCGTAAGTGTTAGTAGATGGGTTAGATGACGAACGGTAACATTTTTATTTATCTTATGTTTGTTCAACAGTTTATTTGCTCGATTAACGTTTATTTTACAGAAGAAAGTTGTCGGATATTGTACGTTTTAATCGTGTGTCGATACAGCTACAGGTAATAAATCGTCTGTTTCTTTCGACATGTTTCGTATAAGTCAAGTTATTGAAGATGTCAGGTGAATGGACAGCATTATTGAGACTTTAGCATAATAGCCTTAGACCTTAGCATAATCAGGCTATAATTTGCCCACTGCTGGGACACAGGCCTCCTGTCTGACAGATGGCCGTAATCCACCATGCGGGCCCAGTGAGGGTTGGTGCGGGTGTCACATAATTTATGTCTTCGAATTTTCGGTTCTAGGACATGCTGGTTTCTTCACGATGTTTTCCTTCACAGTTTTGAGAGCAGCGGTGATAAAATAAATTACACAAAGTAAATTGCCTGCCTTTTTTTTTTGTTTTTGATTTTGGGAAATCATCAAATGACTTCTCCCGCTCTAGGCAGAGCGAGAGGGCGTGTCAGACTTTTACTGACTAAAACCCGTCCGTGTTCCTTCCGTTATATCCCTTTCGGACAAACCCCAGCAGGCATTGGTCCTTACGGACCCCGTCAGTTGGTGCTGACATCTCTTTGAGGCGCGCGTGGAACACAACGCGCCGTCGACTCGGGCCTGGTCCTTATCGGACGGCGAGCTGCCCATTGCTCACCGTCCGCAAGCCCACGCCTACGGTGGCCGGAAGTCGGCTCGTGACTCCCGACGCCCGGGGCGTCTCCTGCGGCGACTAGGGGCGCGAGGGCGCATCTCTCTCACGCGCTCCGCCTCCTCCTTCGCGAGCATAACTGCTTCGCAGAAGAAGGTGACGGCCTCCCATGCACTCTCGCTCCGGACCATGGCCTGAACCAGGGCCGGACGCGAGAGATCGCCGCTGTCGAACGCCTCCTCCGTCGCCGTCGAGGGCAGGCCTCCACCGTATGCTCCACCGTGTCCTCCGGGCGATCCACACAATGGTGACACCCGGGCGTTTCCTCCCGCTTTATCCTGAACAGGAACCTCCCGAAACAACCGTGTCCGGTGAGGACCTGCGTCAGGCGGAAGGTGAGGACGCCGTGACGCCTCTCTATCCACTCCTCAAAGAGGGGACTTATCGCCGCAATTGTGGTGTGCCCAGTAAATTGCCTGCCTGGGTTCGAATCCACGACTTACAAACTCGTAAGTCAGGGCCACCACTGCTCCAACCTTAAATGCTATCTCAATGATCAGTTTGGCAGATTTTATGTGTGTTATTGTTAATACAGATTTTGAATAATTACATTTTGAAAAAAATATGCCGTGGTTAAATATTAGCCAATCAGTAGCGACGCTTTCGCCTAAAATTATCCACAACAAAAATTTACAAAAATCTTTAATTTATGTAATTGGTGTTGTACCGTTTTAATTAACTATAAATTAATAAAGCACCGAACTATAATCCATAGCGCTACAAGCTTATATCGGCGCGTGGCCAAAAACGGAACTAACGCAGCCATCTTGGTTTATCAACACATTTTCACAAAAAAAATACAAAAGACTTTTATATTGGCATACGTCAGTTGAAATGTATTAAAAAACAAGATGTTGGCGTTAGTTCCGCGCCAAAAGAATACTTTGTAGGGCTATAACTGCGTGACCAGGACCACAGAAAAACAGGAATGAAATTGATTCTTATTTCCCTAAGGTATAAATAATTATTAATAATTTACACGCGTTTAAAGTATAAATATTAATTAATGAAGTTCATAGAATTAATTAACATTCAAAGTTTCCTCTTTATGTTTACGTTAACGAATAGCTAATTAAGTTTAGAAAATGAATGTTATTTTAGGGCGGAGTACATACCTAAGCAATTTTCTATTTGGAGTTCAAAAATATAATACCGAGACTCCTCTGTACCTCGAAAAGCACGTTACATAATTATGCCGTTGGTCCCGGCTGTCATTCGTGAATATTTGACAGTAGTTACGGGTCGTTAGAAGCCCGAAAGTTTGACAACCAGTCTTACCAAGGGGTATCGTATTATCCAGTTACTGGGTTGTGGAGGTCAGATAGGCAGTCACTCCATGTAAAATACTGGTATTCAGCTGCATCCGGTTAGACTGGAAGCCGACCCCAACATAGTTGGGAAAAGGCTGATTGAATAGTTAAGTATTTTTACTGTCTCTACAATCTTACTGTTTTTCGCTTTATGTTTAAGTACTCTAAACCTGAAAATGGATCTTTGTACCTACTACAAAAATACAGGTTTGATACTCCTTTCCTAGAGTATGTCAAAAAGTATTCAAAATTATTCAAAAATATTTGTGCTTTTGCTAAATCTAAATTTTTAAGCGATACAATTAAAAAATCTAATAATAAAGTAAAAACCACTTGGAAAATTATTAACAATGAAACGGGTAAGTCGGTTAGACATGAAAAACAACTTGAGATTATGGTAGACGATAAATTAGTTAATACAGCAGCCGACGTAGCCGAGGCATTTAATGAGTTTTTTGCCAACATACCTATAACTACGACTCGCTCCTTGAATTCGTCCCCGTCTAAAGCTGAAAACATTTTGCATAGTAGTGTGCCTAAATGTAGTACCTTATTTAGCTTCGAACATGTAACGCCTCGTGATGTAGTTAATGTTTTTAACACACTCAAGTCAAAAAACACGGGTGATTACTGGGGCATCTCCATTAAACTTTTAAGTAATATAATAGACATCGTAGCCCCCTATCTAGCTGTTACTTTTAATAAATGTGTTGATTTAGGAACTTTTCCTGACCTCATGAAAAATAGTAAAATCATACCATTATTTAAATCAGGTAATAAAAATGACGTTGGCAATTTCAGGCCTATTTCTATTTTACCAGCATTTAGCAAAATATTTGAAAAGTTAATACTCAAGCAGTTGCTAAAACATTTTAATTTAAATAGCCTCCTTCATAATGAACAATATGGCTTTACAAAAGGTCGTTCGACTACAGATGCGGGTGTTGCTCTGCTGAAACACATATTTAACGCATGGGAGAACTCGCAAAATGCTATTGGGGTTTTCTGTGATCTCTCCAAAGCCTTTGATTGCGTGCACCATGACACGCTTTTGCGTAAACTGCGTCATTATGGTGTGCTAAACGAAGCTCTCAACGTTATAAATTCGTATTTACATAATAGGTCCCAATGTGTAGATGTTGATGGTGTGAAATCTTCCGGGCTACCAGTTCAGTTAGGTGTACCTCAAGGCTCAATACTGGGTCCATTCTTGTTCTTAGTGTATATCAATGACTTACCATTCTATTTAAAGGGTATCTGTGAAGTTGTACTGTTTGCAGATGATACCTCTCTTATTTTTAAAGTAGACAGGAATAGACAAGATTTTGACGATGTAAACAGTGCACTCTCAATGGTTACAGATTGGTTTACGACAAATAACCTAGTTCTCAATGCTAAGAAAACGAAATGTGTAAAGTTCGCCCTACCTAATGTTAGAAATCTAGGTCCCAACATCGTCTTAGATAAAGAGGTGCTTGAATTCGTAAATTCGGCAGTTTTTCTGGGCATAACAGTAGACGCCAAACTTCAGTGGGGCCCACATATATCGAGCCTAGCGGGAAGGCTCAGTTCCGCCGCCTACGCCGTCAGGAAAGTAAGACAATACACTGACGTCGAGCGTTATGTCCTACGGTCTTCTGCTGTGGGGCAAAGCTGCTGATATTCAAAATATATTTGTCCTTCAAAAACGAGCTGTTCGAGCTATTTACCAGCTAGGTGCCAGAGTTTCTCTAAGAGATTTTTTCAAAGATATTGGTATCCTCACGGTGGCATCTCAATTCATCTTCGCCAATATCTTATATATTAGGCAAAATATACACTTATACACTAAAAACAGTGATTTTCACAATGTTAACACTAGAAATAAGGACAAACTACGAGCTCCCTTTCACCGGCTTCATAAAGTTCATAACTCATTTGTTGGGCTTGGTATAACTTTTTATAACAAGCTACCCTCTTCTTTGGTAGATTTGCCTTTTAATGCGTTTAAAACGAAAGTAAAATCCAAGCTTTGTTCAAAGGCATACTATTCTATCAACGACTACTTAAATGATAAGAATAGTTGGTCGCTGTAGTTAACTCAAGACAATGTTTATGTTCTTTCTCCAGCTTACCCACTGACAAGTTATATGAGTTTATATAAGTAATTGTTTAATTTATTTGACTATAAAAGTCAAATTATTTAAATTTAATTATTGTTGACATTTTAAGTCAAGTTATTTTAATTTATTTTTGACAAAATCTACTCATCACACTGTTTTTTTATGAGTTGTATTGCAATATGTGGTTAGCTAGTGACCTCGACAATTGATCATATTATTTATTACTATTAGTAATTAACTGTTTGTTTATTTATTTTACCTCGATGGTCCTAGTTTATCATTTATAACTTCCAGTTACAACTATATGTAAGCGGGCACGCCCTTTATGCCTGGTGGCTTTTATTAAGATATTAAGTTCTGTTTACGTTTTGTTTTTTATTTCTGCCTGAGTATAGTTCTCGATGATTTTGTTTGGTATATTGGCGTGTGCTAGCTTATATATGGCTAATAATTTAAATTATGTTTTGTATTGCTTAATGTAAATTATTTTGAATACTATTATATAGAATCTTCTTTTTGTTCTTCTAACTGAACAGACAGCTCTGTGCAGCTGGGGAGTTTGTTGCGCCACTTCTTCTTCCCAGCTAACGCACTAGGAAGTGGTGAAGGGTGGGCGTTTTGGGGGACTGTCTTATGTAATTTTGACGTTCGAAAAGTGCTGATTCTCAGCCTAGTTTGAATAAATGACTTTTGATTTGATTTGATTTGATTTACTAATAAAATCATTATTAATATAATAATAACCTTTACTATGGAACCAAATCTGAAATCGCGACAAAAATGAACTGTTGTACCTCAAAAGGAAAAAACAGAACCCTTATAATATCACTCGTGTGTCTGTCTGGCTGGCTGGCTGTTTGTCTGTCTGTCTGTCAGTGTGTCACAGCGAATTTGCTTCGAATCTACGGGACCAATTTAGTTAAAATTTGATACATGATAAATTTTTGTGACCCACACGGACACGTAACGAAAATAAATGAATTTTGAATAAGGGGGTCAATTTTTGGGGGCAAATCGAAAAATTAAAAAAATATATTTTGTAAACTGTACTGTGTGGTATGATATATCTGATGAAAGGGTTTGATGTGAGGAACTCAATTAATATTTAAAATCATATTTTTAAAGATATTTAAGAAAGTTGATGAAAATTTGATCCGAAACTACTGAGACAATATTTTATTTTTTTAAATACAGGAAATATTTCTATACTTATAGATTACAGGAAAACCTGAAGTCTATGGTCTTAAAATAACATGGTAATCTCTCAATATTCTGCGTACAAACTTAAATGTGCAGTTGGAATGTGTGGGAGAACATGTTTTCCAACTATAATGTTAAGTTTGTCCTTGGTATAAGTTCATCCTAACTACGGAACCCTACACTGGTGCGTGGTCTGATACGCACTTGGCCGGTTTCGTTTTTTTATTTGTGTTCTCCACTTTAAACTGACCAATTCGCGGGAAAGTTCGAAAGGGATACCGTGGTCCCAGGCAACGACGTACAGGCAACACTGAAGGAACACGGGTGGGTTTTAGTCAGTAAGAGTCTGACCGCTCCGCCCAGAGCGGGAGAAGTTATTTGACAATTTCACAACCAGAAAAAAAAAGACTGACCAATAGCATCTATTACATTCTAATTACTCATAATCACTGACCTTATTAAGATGGCTAAATAATATTGTTTCGATATCCCGCTAATCGAACAAAAACTCGTGAACTTAACGGTTACCCATCGAATAACTGACCGGATTAAAGTGCGCTTAGCTTCACACAAAGCAGATGAACAACATTAAGCAATAAAAGAGTAGCCAGAGATTAGGTGTTCCTACAGTATCTTATTCGCGATCTCCTGACTTTGATTATATGTGAGTTAAAACTTGTTCCCACAATAACAACTTAATGATCTCCTAAAACAGGGCTTCTTCTCTCCCACCCTTTTGCTATGCCCTACAGGGTCCATAATTATCTAAATTATACAGGGTGGCACGGACATCGTCGCGCAGCCTGTTACCGTGAATCAGTACATGATTCTGAACCCCCCGGCGATGAAAAGATTTATGGTTTAAAAAAAAAAAAACAGCTGTTCCATATATTTTTACCGCGTAGGTATTGCACTTTTCTATGAAACAGCAGATTTTTTTTTAATAACCGTCGAAAAATTTCAACGCAGGGAGGTTCAGAATCATGTACTTACTGAATCCGTGGCACAGGTAATCTGTGTCCGTGGTAACAGTTTTCGCGTCGATGTCCCTGACACCCTGTTACGGTAACTTATGTACACATTTTGGTAAAGCAATAAAGATATTGAGTATTGAGTTAAACTTACATTTTGCAAATTATATTGTCTGGATATGTGCCCGGTTGATGGCAATAGGCTCGCCCCCTATTACATGGGACTTAAACATAACTGGCGAAATGTGGGTGTGCTATAGGTACACCTCTGCCTAACCCTTCGGGGAATACAGGATACAGGCGTGATGTTATGTTACGTTTAAGTCCCATCCCTATAGATAGAGAGCCGACTAAAAATTCGCCATTACCCCAAGTGTGTACTTGGGGTAACGGCGAATTTTCAGTCGGCAAAAAAATAAAAAAGCCCCAAAAGTAAAAAAATCGCCATTTTCGCCGCGATTTTTTGTCGCGGCGATTTTTATTCGCACACTGGATTTTCAACGCTCTGTTTACCGCCGACAGTTGAGAATCCGATGTGCGATAAAATCCCGCCGCGATATTTTTACGTCCGTGCGAACGTGAGCTTAACCGAGTAGGTAACTACAAATCGAGATCCTGAGTTGCTATTCAGATATTTATGTATAACCTAATAACATTTTGCCCAAACCGGAGTTCGCACCCACTGACCTTACTCTCAGCAGTAAGTAATGCTTGCGAACACTATACCAATGAGACATTCAGTAGCCATAATCTCTAGTTTATTCAAATTTTGTATCGTCTTAAGCTTCGTGCAGACTAGCGCGACGCCGGTTATTGCTATACCGTTGTTCGAGCGGTCTGTGGTGGTCTGCACGAGCCTTTATTTAGTCTGTTATTAATCCGACATCTGGTAAACTAAATATTATTATATACTAGCTGCGCACCGCAATTTCACCCGCATAAGTCTCGACTCGACCCCGTGGGAAAATCGGGATAAAAAGTCCTATGTTCTAATCTAATTACTCAATACCCGATATTGCCCTTTAATTATGTGTCATGTATTGTGTACATCTTTTGTTGGAGATCCTAAATAAATAAATAAATAAATCTAAGTCATGGTCTACCCATGTGCCAAATTTCATCCAAATCCAGCCGTTTCAGCCGTTTTAGCGTGAAAGCGTAACAAACAAACTCACTTTCGTTTAAATAATATTAGTTAGGTTTTTTGTAAATTGTTTACAGTTTGGCTTAAAGTTTCGTACAGACGAGCAACTTCTTAACGCATGTTGGCTTAAAAAGAATATTATAAAGGGGTTAATTCAATTAAGTATAGGTATAGGTAGGTAAGTACATTTAGTTTGAATAAAATAATGACAAACATCCCGAATCATACATCTACTCGGGTCGTCAAGAGAATGTGTTTTTGACACCTGTCAGTTTCATACTAACGATTATGTGTTTTGCGAATTTGATCCTTATTACTACTAGAAATTATCCAACTGACAGGTGTCAGGAATGCATTCTGTCGACGGCCGGACTATAATTTGAATTAAATAATGAAAAACATCCCAAGTCCCGAGTCGAATTAATTTCGTATTATGAGCGTTTATTCTGAAAAGGGGGAACGTCACTAATAGATGTTAAATATTTACTTTCTTTTATTAATTTGCCAATATTACTGTATGGAAATATGAAATGTGGCTAACTAACGATCTAAAATATTGATTATGAAATACAATAATTAATATCGTATTCACCGAATTGGGGTAAAATGCGATAGGTACAGCGATACATTGAGGTAAAATGTGCCATGACGTCACGAGTATGTAGATTTTATACATACTAGTGACGTACGACCCCCACTCCCCAACTTAAAATGCGTTTTATCTATATAATTTTTAAAGCAAAAAATACGTGTCTAATATTTTTTTATTATCTGACTGACGGACTAATTAGTTTTTTTTTTTTTTACCCAGACATCATCCCTATTCATTATTAATATTCTAGTTCGCTAATTAGCCACATTTCATGTTTCCATACAGTGATAATGCCAAATTAATCAAAACAGCGATATACGCATCTATTTGCGACATTGCCAACTTTCAGAATAAACACTCTAATAGCTCCTACACACTATGCCGGCGGCTTTTGTTGCGCGACACGTATCCCCGGCTTTTGAGCCTTCATTTACTTTGCGATCCTTTGTGCGGCTTTGAGCGGCAAGGCCGGGCGCGCCGCGTCTTGCCCGGCGGCGGCAGTGCTGGCGGCCATGCCGCCGGCATAGAGTGTAGGAGCTGTTAAGTACTTTAAATAAAATTATTGTTTATTGATACCTAAGGAACCCTTCAGATATTGCCTACTAACATTGTTATAATAAGTATTTCACATATTTTACCAAAAGACACTTTTCCTTCCGTCAGCCATTCATCTAAATACTTTCACGTCAAACGAAACACATCTATACAACCACAAAAAAGTCGCTCACAAACCAACACGTTGCGTTGCATTCTTAGCTTCCCGTCTGCATCGAACCTAACTTCGATCGTTCGTTCAACTCCGACGCATGCGTCATTGACTGTATTTAGATCCAGAGTGTTAACCTTGGTCGGTGTCATCTCCCGATGGGCATGCGCTTGTCTGGACTGATGGGCTTTAAATAGAGTAGTGGGACAAGGAAAGGAATTTATTTTTAATATGATGGAAATTAAAAAAAGGAGCAGGATATTATGCTGTATGTATTTTTTTTTTATGTATGTCAAAATTCTTTTTTCTTTTCGTATTTGCGCGGTGGTTCCTTATAAATGTTATTAACTTTATTTGGGTACTTTTTGAATAAGCTTCTACAATATGTACATGAAACCCTGTCCAGTGTTGTTAGGTATCGTACTGAGAGTATATTTATGAGGAAATTTTCAGGAAAAAAGAAAAAAAAACGCCACTTTTTTTTTCAATGGGGCATTTTACCGGGTATTGGGGCCCGCGCCCAATACCCGGTAAAATTCGGCCATCGGCGTCGTTTAGCGGGTATCTACAAGTCATAACTTATGAAAATTTGCAAATTTTTAATGGATTTGGGGTAATTTTGGTAAGTACTAGAAATGTGAATTTTCAATAGCAATAACTTTTTTATTTTCAATAATAATTTATTAAAAATAAAATCTGCTGTTTCATAGAAAAGTGCAATACCTACGCGGTCAAAATGTATGGAACAGTAGATTTTTTTTTAATCGAAAAAAAATCGCGAATCGACCAAAAAGCCGAAATTCAAGCCCCGTCCACACACACCCTCCCGCCGTACTAAACTATCAACCCTACTGTCTTACTAACCTTGTATGAGTTCCCCAAGCAAGTACCGGTCACTTCACAGTCAGTTTTACCGCAAGACTAGCTATCTCACAAACCATTATTCATACAATCATTCGAGTAATATCTTATCTGTGGTAAAGTCATTTGTAAACTCTCTAAGAATGCTATCAAAGCGATTGGTTTACTGAGAAATTGACAAGGAATGAATTTGTACTTGTTTGTAGTCCACGCCTTTGGTCAATGGGTTAAATAGATAGCTCTACGCTACGGCTTTACTTTTGCGGTTTGAAGTGAAAACTTCTTTATTATTTCATACTTTACGTTCTTTCTGAATAGTTGACGAAATTTTGAAAGTTTTGTCCAACTTTCTGTCACGCTCGGGACGATGAATCGGGTATACTCGGCTCTAGTCTGTGACGCTGAATCGCGTATACTCAAAGCGGAATTCGCACTACGATTGTTTTGGTTATAGTTTGACCGAGACCGCTGTATCCTTATAGCCTTAGGAATCCGCGGCGTGAGGCTGGGGGCGGCGTTGGCGCATGGGCGGCGGGAGGGCTGTGAGCGTTAACGAATGAGCGGCCTACACTGCCCCTCCCGTCTCGCCGCGCTCATACCTAAGGCGCGGTACACCGGACGCGGCCTTGGTCTTAATTATTAGCCGCAGCAACATTACTCATTAATTTGTGTTTCAAAGGAAAATTGTACGAAAACTAATAAACATTTAACGATTCTTACTAAAATCATGATAAACATCGTGAAATCATTATTTTTTACAAAGAAACGTTGAAATTTTTAGAACGATTGGAATTAAAAAAAGTGACTTGTCATCTAAATGTATGATTATGAATTAGATATAACTTTATTTAAGCGAATGTTGCGGAAGGGCCTCCCTCAGTAGTGCCAGATTTACAAATTGGGTACTGTGGTACTAATGAAGGGATACTAGGCTGAATTTCGTCTAAATGACTCAGTAACTGAATTCAGACAACTGTAATCGAATTCAGCAAGTTAGCCATTCAAAAAGTAATCTAATTAAAAGGAAAACGGTCGCTGAATAATAAGCAGCCTATTATTGCCCACTGCAGGGCAAACGCCTCTTCTCATACAGAGAAGGCACGAGCATTGATCACCACGCTTGTTTAAGACGGGTTGGCGATGACTGCTACATAATTATGATTAGTTATGAAAAGGCCCTAGTCGGTATGACATTTAGTGAGCTATCCGATCTCGACTGTGATAAAGTCACGCATATCACTTTTAGGTGCCAAGTGTACCTATTAAATTTTAAGCTCGTGGTCCATCAGTTTGATTTGATGATGTTTTCACTTTACTGGTTTTCTTGAACTTGATGGTAGCAAAGCTTTTGTTTGACCGTGACTCGGAATCTACTTTGGCCACATGAAATCATGATACGCCACGCAGCGGTCTTTAATAACAATAAATAAAAATCTTGAATTCTTCAATTTCTTTTTCATTTTGCGATGACTCAATAAAATTAGTAACTAGTACAAACTCTTTATTTTCTGGTCAACAATAATTAATTATTATTTTCTCTCATAACGTTATAATTTTACGTTTATTTATTAATTTAAGTTTTCCGTCGTAAATGGTAACGGTAATGAGTGAAACTTCTTGTAATGACTTGAGATATGTATTGCTTGATGTTAGGCCGCCCACGCACCGACGACTTGTCGGATTTCTATGCGATGAGTCGCTAGCGTAGATTAGATCTCTGAATGTTGGTTACATGATAAAGTGAATGTTATTTCCATAATTAATTCGTTTAGTAGGTGTAACCATGTAACTGACACGCCTGCCTATCGATTCTTACAACTTGCAACTTTGGTGAAATGACCTTGAAATGAGCACACACAGTGATAGCTCACTTCAAGGTCATGATAGCATCAGGTGGAATTAAAGCTCTTTATATTTCTCCTAAGTTTTTACAGAATAGACCGGCTGTTAACCACAAAAACAGAAGTGCATTTGATGATCCCAGTTGTAACATAGGTAAGTATAGAGATGCCTAGATACCTAAGTATCGCTCTAAAAAGAATCGAAGAATCAAGGACTGTGAGATACTGTTTTCACACGGTTCTTCATAATAGCTTCGTAATAGTATTTATTATTTGATGATAGCCGCAACTAGTTTATAATATCTAAACATTTTTACACTCGGTGGAGTAATTTATTACTTTTGTCGACACGAAATAAATGGGCTATCGCATTCTTAGCCGAACCACACGTGGAGTTGTTAGTGCCAATTTACGTGAATGAGTTGTAGTGAGTTGAGCGGTACAGTAACTTGTAGGCGGTGTGTAGGCTCGACAAATTGTCGCATGAGCAACGAAAACGTACATTCTATTCAATCAGTGTCGTTGAACTTTTACACTGAGGATGTCGAAACGGGATTATGGCTACTTTTCTGTTTAAATAATTTTGTTTTATTGGGAAGTAAATTATTTAATTCGAAAAATAACCCTTGACTTAATAGGAGTAAGAAGACTTACAGTTACAGCTGAAGTGAATTTCCTTGTCCAAATTCAAAATATATTTTATCAAGCGAATGTAATTCGCCTGTTACTTATTTACATGTCTGCATGTCACCTGATCGATTGTAGTGGTTTGTCGCAGTGCGTAGTAGGCATAACTATTTCCTCGACTAATCGATCGTCCGTGTGTAGAAATCCTACCGCGGCCGCACCGCGCGAGACAATGCTCTTCCGACGCGGAACGCACAACGCTTTCCAATTTTCAAATAGCTACAGATCATTGTTTACCTGCTGCGATATTTATTAATTGCTTAATTTCATTACTAATTATCGATATGATCTCAAGACTTAATTAGTGATTGATGCTAAAGATGCACGAGCACTTAAATCGGTGAAGGAAAACATCGAGATGAAAACGAAATGTCAACTAACCAAAAATACAAATTCGAAGATATGGACTTCTACCACAGTCTAAAAAATATTAATATTTATACTGTGCTTCTACCAAGCGCACGAGGCACATAGAACCTAAAGGACCACTCTGTCTCAAAGAGAGGAAGCCTGAGTTTCATCAGTGAGAACATTACCTTATTATTATATTCTGACATTACTTCTTGTAATTTAAAATCTATTATAAGACTCAGTTGTTGTGTTCCAGTCCAACCTCCATGCTGTAAGTAAGTTAATACAGTTTTACGATTTACCTATTCAAATAACCATCTAAAAATATCGTTAAAAAACCAGAATGGCAGTTTATCCTCAAACCGAATGATCCATAACAATGATTTTTTTTCTCGGTTCATTGCACTGGCTTGTCACTCCTCTATGTGTGGCCATAACTGGCCAGCGATACAATGTAGCTTTGTACAACCACACATGTGGCTGGGACATCACTTCCGGATAGATTTTTTTTTGCTTTTAAATTTTATTGAGCTTCGATTTTCGAAGTTATGTTTGTAATGAATGAGGCTCGTTGTCTGTCTTTGGGAGTTGGGGTTACTGGCATTAGTCTGTAGTATTTTTTCTTACTCTGAGATTTTTTCTAGTATGAAAAGCATATCTTCTGTCTCTCTTACCCTTAGATTTGCAAGTCAATGAGAGATGTTTGAATAATAATTATTAATTCATTATAGCCCTATTGCTGGGTCAAGATCGTCTTTTGTTTAATCTGTTAGTTTCTCGTCGAGAAATAGTGACCTACCTTTAGTGCAACCATTTAAAAAAAATCTTAATTGAGGATAGAAGCAAAAATGGGGACTGTAGGTAGGTAAATTATACAGTTACGGGTAAATTCGCTAACATCATTTGATGAGTTTTGTCTACGAAATCGGAATAAATAACGATGCACATACAGCACAAAACACTCCCTAATCCACTCCATTTCTATCCCGCCATATTTTCCACGGTCATAAAAGCCAATCCTCCTTCTCTATTTACCTTCTACTTAACATATCTCTCATCCACATTGGAAATACCGAATTCCCCTAAAGCGATCCTTTAATAACATTTCTAATAATAAATCTGTGTTGGCGGGTGTCCAAACGCAGTGTAGTTCGGGGTCACAACGCTAAAAAAGGCGCCAGTTTAAGGAATGGTGCGGCGAAATATGGAACTAAATTTCAAATGTACTGAATTTGACAGGTTGTTGACATTTTCCTTGACAAGCAGCGCCACCCCGAAGTATCAAGTTATGGTGGACACGTGAATGCGTAGCGTGGGTTCAATGCATTTTTTTTCTAATTATAGCGAATATGTGAGAACGCTTATAGAATTAGTGTTTGGAATAGCACTGAAATGTTACTTTTTCGCTACTGAAGGTATGGATATGGGCCTCTCATGGAATCTATTTATGGAGGAGGGAGAAACGGTACCAAAAGTACCAGACGGAATAAAGATTACAAATTGTGGTAGGTCATCATTATCTTGCCCTTTCCATGTCGTTGATAAAACATATGTGATAAAATGATATTTATTTCTGTAAATTGGTTAAAAAAACAATTTTAAACGTAATTGTTTGTTTGCGTTACAGCATTTCGAATTTGTTAGAATATCGATATCAACGTACGTACACCGTACTTGTCTCTAATTGAATCAAAGACAACAATACAGAAGTTTTATTACTAGCACGTCTTTTACGTCTAGCACAATGACTGGTCCACAAATAATGAGTACAAAAAGTGATTCTCATTTGAATTTCTCAAAAGAAAGTTGAAGAAATATTCAAGACGATGACACTGAAAATATAATTACAAAACAAGTCTTCATTTACAATCTAAAAATACTATTTTCACATTAAGCTGATACACTTTGCCACCCATTGCTACTTTTCGCGCCGTATCGACAAAAATACGCGTCTTGCTCAACGAGTTTTTAAATTTTTAACCCGTTAAATGAGTACCACCCACAAATAAAATATTTCGCGTCAACCTTGGTGGCCGGTTCCCCTATTATGGGCATCTATAAGGCTATCTCCTTACCTTTTGGGCAACCATATTTGGGAACAGAATTATCTCGCATTGTTGCGCTTTAAAGCGGTCAAGAGCGAAATGCGAAAAAGATATAGGTAAAAAATATATATTATTGCGTAAGGAACGAATGGTCAAGTAGAATAGGTTTTACTTTGTCGTTTCTAGTGCTAACCAACCCCATATGACGACGTTAAACTCAATAAAACCATTTTCAGTAGACCACTCTACATTTTTTAACCGACTTCCAAAAAGGAGGAGGTTGTATGTTCTTCGCGTATGTATGGTTTTTTTTTATGTATGTCCGCCGATTTCTCCGTCAATTGTGGACCGATATTGAAAAAAAAAAAATTGTATGAAAGGGTATGCTCCCGAATTGGTCCCATTTAAATTTTATTAACTTTGCTTGGATAGTTTTTGAGTAAGCTTCAATAATTCGTATTTTTCCCACTTAGTATATGTGGATGATATGATGATAACTTCCTGTGATTGTTATTTACATAGTGGTATTCGAATTTTTGTTGGGTAGGTACCACAACTAAAAAGTGAAAAATAAAAATTACGACTAATCTGTTTCATTTTGACAATTCAACAACATTCATTGCGTTATTTACGTTGTGGAGCAGATTTTTTTTCGAACTTATGAAGCAATGGATTAGCAATCTGCTTCAAAACGATTCAGATCCTGATGGATCGTGTATTACGTAATTAGTGTACTGGCCACAAAATAATCTTGTGTTCATAGATGATACGGAGTATGAATCGCTCGTTACTTCGGCCGAACCTTCGGATGCCGTGTTTAGTAAGTAGACCTCCTGACCTCCTAACTGCTTCGAAGGGTTAATTCACTAGAACAAAGCACCCTACCTACCATAATCACTGCCTTTTTTTTTTGAGGTTGGGAAATTATCAAATAACTTCTCCCGCTCCCGCTTCGGCGGAGCGGGAGGGCGTGTCAGACTTTTGCTGACAAAAACCCACCCGTGTTCCTTCCGTTGCCTGTGTGCCGGGGCCGCAATATCCCTTTCTGACAAACTCGCAAGCGCAACCCTGGCAGCCTACACTTATTAACAGCACAAGTATAAACATAATGCCCCAACAAGCAGTTAAACTGAAGATTAATAGCGCGGCTATATTTCACGATTATTTTTAACTACTAAACGTCGAGCGGTTAAGTTTAACTAGGAGTTAAAGTGAGTTTAAGTTGTCAACTTTTGTAGTTACAACTTGTACTTATACAGGATCAAATTGAATTATTTAGCGAAACTCTGCAGACGTAATGGGTATCGATAGGGAATGCAATTCCGCAAGGCAATTTCAATCCCGGTATTTACGGGAGTGGCATTTTTTAATCCCGCAGGGCCCAGGTACTTTCGGGATCCCGCAGGTTTGACGTGGCATTCTCAAAATAATCATAATAAAGAACAAGCTTTTTGAAACTTTTTTTTTAATTCATGTTTTTAGACTTTTTAGATATTAATATGTCTTAAACATAGTAATATATTTTAAACCTTTATTTTCAGACCATAGAGATCCATACAGTGTTAGTAAAGAAAAACTAAATCTAATGTTAGTATCCTAATCTTAAGTCTGGAGTCGGACCTCACACTATCCACGTAATTACTTATTACGTGGATAGTGTTTATACCATTAGACGTATGAAGTCCGATCCAGTGACTCAGCATCGGACAATCCCAACACCAACGTGCTCAGGATACTGTGGGATCCTGGCTCGCATTCTACGAAGGATCCAGGCGCATATAAAAATCTCAAGAAAACACAAGATACTTAAATATTATTTTGAAAAATACTCCACAAAAAAGTTAAAGTACTTATTATTTGTTTCGTCGGCTAAACGACTCTTAACTTTACAGACTAGGTACCCAATAGAAAAGACTCGTTCCGCTTCTACTTTAGTAGAATAAAAAATCGTCATTAATTAAAGAAAGGTGAAAATATGTGCCTTTTAATCCACCCCAATAGTAGAATATGCATTAAGGGGATAAAGCAGTGTCTTATGTAGCGGGCGCCGTATTGAATCCCGAGTGCAGCGTAGGATTCAAGTTCGCCCAAGACAAAGGCACCTTTAACCCCGGGGAGAATACTCTACTTTTAACACCATCTACGAGACAATAAAAAGCAATAGTACTAGAATGAAAGTATTTATTAAAATTACAATTACAGTTAGTAGACCTATTTAGAACAATTAAATGTTGATACATTAGACCAGGATGCCTACCACGAGGTAATAACAGGTACCTCTCTGCCTAACCCTTCGAGAAAGCAAGGCGTGATATAATGGTATGTGTTATTGCGTAGGTTCGGTACTTACGCGCGTAAAACTCCAGCCGCGGCGAAACCTAGTACCTACTCTACAGTACCTACCTCTAATAATCAATCTGCCTAGCCTTTTCCCAACTATGTTGGGGTCGGCTTCCAGTCTAACCGGATGCAGCTGAATACCAGTATTTTACATGGAGCGGCTGCCTATCTGACCTCCACAACCCAGTAACTGGGTAATACGATACCCCTTGGTAAAACTGATGGTGTCAGACTTTCGGGCTTCTGACGACTCGTAACGACTGTCAAAGATCCACGAATGACAGCCGGGACCAACGGCTTAACGTGCTTTCCGAGGCACGGAGGAGTCTCGGTATGTAAAGATGGTCACCCATCCACTGACCAACCTCGGCAAGCGTGGCTTAACCTGATGGATCGACCAGTGCGGCTGTTGTTACTTAGCCACGAGCTCCTCTCTACAGTACCTCTAATAAAACCTTGCAAAAAGATTTTCATTACAATCCTACAATAAAATAGCTATTGTAATATTGTAATACATTTATAGCTTGAATAACAGGATAAAGTGATAACTTAATTCTAAATAAATCCCTATGACATAGTTACGATGACAAATATGTATTTAAAACAGGCACAGCTACATACTTATAAAAATCTTATTATTGTTGGTTAGACGTTCCACACCAGAATAATTATTGGAAAAATCAAAAAGACTTGTTTTTTTTGTAACGATCTATCAATCACAATCTGAATGATTTTGAAGGATATTGAAAAAAAATCTGCTCAGCAACGTAAATTACGCAATGAATGTTGTTGAACTGTCAAAATGAAACCCTACTTACCCCTTGCTACTGTACTCGTAAGTGTGTTATGCAATTACCCGGCTGATAAAAGTTACAGATACAATAAAATTTATCAATAAATTGGGTTCCGTATTTAGGATATTGTCAATTAAGTCTTATTTTTTTTTACCCAAAAAATACCTCGACCTACAATTTAATACGTAATGATTTTTCTGGCCAGTATGAGCCTATTTTTCATTCACGAGTTAAATAAACACTGGCAATCAAAGCCCGTACCGACCGATAGTAAAAGTGGTTTTTCAGTCAAATTCAAAACAATAACAATCTTGTTTTATGTTACGAGTTTACAACTCAAAGACGTGCTTGAAATTCATTTGATAGCCCGGTGCCCGGTGGCTATCGGAATTCGAATTTCAAGCAAATATTTTCATTTAGTATTAAAATGGACAATATTAACTGTGCGTATCCTATCCTCTAATATTAAACGAGCAATATTTGTATTTATATTTGTAATCACGCTCTCGAAAACAGTTCTAACGATTTCGATGAAAGTTTGCAATAAAGCGGTTTACGTGGGCGAAAAATCAATCTAGCTAGGTCTCATATCTAGGAAAATTCGTTTTTTTATCTCCGTATTTTCACCCGAGCAGAGCTCAGTCGCCCAAAGTTTAGAACAAGAATAATGACAGCTTAGAATAATGACATGGCGCAGCATGGAATTACTAAGGACCAACTATCAGTGCAACATGGAATTAGTATGTACTATCATGACAGCATAGAATTAGTATGAACTATCAGCATTCTCTATTTTCACCCGAGCAGAGCTCGGTCGCCCAGGTACTTTAATTAAATAATCAAAAGAAGTAGCGTTGCATGCCGATTATCATAGATAAGACTGAGACGTCATAAGTAAAAGATCCCAAAATTAGGTAAGAAAAAAGCGTAAAGATTATATAATTTATTTAACGATAACAACCACAACAGTTAGTATAATTTTTCGTCGCTTAATAAAAACAACTGGACCGAAATTAATTGTACTCGTACTTTCACTTTTTATTAAAGGTCCGAAAGTAAAGAAATATGATTATTATCTTGTAGTTATTTAGATGAGGTTATAGAGTGTTAAAGAGCTTGGTCCGCTCAATCTTGCTCAGACATTTTTACATGTAGTATTGCTTGGGGTGATCACGGAAGACAATCCTTAGAATTGGAAGGATATTGGAAATTGCCATCTGAATGACTTACACGATCCATTTATAATCGTCATGTCCGTTTGTCCGCCAGTCCGTCTGTTACACAGCCATTTTACTCGAAGAGCATTTGTTTAACGATGAAAATTTATAAGAAGGTGCATTGCTAAACAATGGCGTAGTGTAATTACGAAAAACAACATTTTAGGGGTGGCTCTCCCCATACATACAAACAAGGGATGAAAAAAAAATTCAATGGACTGTCTAATTATGATTATAATGTTTCTTAGTGCCTTTTTTCTCGTTTTTGAGATATGGGATCTTTTCGGTTACAACCGCAGTAATAACTTTGTTTTTCATAGTTTTTCGAGAAATTCCAACTTATTTTTGCAGTTACTGTATATGCGTAAATATTCATCCCAACTACGGAACCCTCCATGTAGTTCGACACATAATCGGCCGGTTTTGATGCAATTTTTTTCTTAGTGAAATTGAAGTTTCGCTATTTATTTTAATTTGACCCTGTATGGACAGTGCAGTAACCAGTTTAAATAAACATCTCAATTGGAGTAGTGACAAGCCATTTGATCGTCACAATTAACACATTAGTCGAGTCATCTCAATTGACTCCTAACAGCTTTGGCAGGAAGCTAATCTAAGGATATTTAGAACAATGACAGGTCATAAACATCGCCCCTAACTCGGTGGATCCCATTCATGTGACGGCGCAGCAAGTGGCGTCGTCTAGTTACGCGCAGCAAACGGCCGCCATTAAAATCTGTAATATTCACCAGTATTTGACTTGTCAAACCCCGCTGTCCAAAGATTTAAATTGCTTGATTTGCCCTCACCGTACTTAGTCACAAGTAAAAGTGTCCATATTAAGAAGAGTGAGCTCGCACATCATTATATAGCGTTTTCATGTCAATTAAGTGTAGTCACTGCGTCATTTTGTGTCAGAGGTGTCAAAGCGAATCAGAAATGGGACTATGACGCGGTACGGAATTTAACGATTTAAATCTTTGCCACGGTCATCATTTTCATGACAGCCGTCACAACGGCCGTTATTGGCGGCCACTGCTCTTCTAGGAAACCGTATCTTAACTGGAATCACCGAAAAGCTCGGATAAGAGTGATACTGGCTGGTGACAGCATGGAATTAGTATATAGTATCAGTCACTTCAGCTGAGCGTCGCGTCGCATCGATGGTTACATGCACAGACTACTTAGAGATACTACGTATGTTACATGGCGGCTGTCTTCTGATGACAGATGATGTGAGGGGAGCCAAGGGGAGCCGTCCACGACGAAGTGCTTTATTCTAGCACAATCATAATGATATTCAAGTTGATGATCCACTGATACGATGAACGCTTCTGGTAAAGGCTATCCTGCACCATTACATACTAAAAACGAAAGTAACTCTGTTTAACTGACACCTTCTCACGGCTGAACGGATTTCGATGGCACACAGGACCATGACCTGGGTTAAGACATTGTTTACCTACTTTTTATTCCGGTAATACGTTCTCTTGAGATAATGTCTGATCTCCTCGCGGACGAAGCAGCGGGCAAAACCAGTTTACAATAGGATTACAAAGTGTAGCTGTTGAATCATTATTACGTTCATCAAGGGGTGAGCCTCCCCGAGCGACGGTACTTAAGTACGTCCGGTGCACCCTTAACAGTCAGTCTTGTTACCATCCTGCTGTCTGGCTAATCTCTACACCACAGTATGAGCTATATTCTGTCTGAGGGTGACTCGTGAAGTAAAAGTAGTTTCTTGTAAAAAAAGTGATCGAACGTCTGTCTCACGTCATTTTTCGGAAAACTTGTTGCAAATATTTGTGATTTTCCATGAATACTTAACTTATTTAAAAAAACCACATGCAAAACAAAGAACTCGACTTTTCAAATCACAAATAGTTTTGTTAAAATTATTTTTCCCTTTCTCACAACTAATGAACAAAATTGATCAAAATCTGTCGATTTCGTGCACGGCATCTTAAATTTATTTATTAAAGCGGACTAATTTTAAATTTCCGACGCCGGCGGTCAGTCAGCCTGTCTCTATTTAACTGATGGCTAGTATTTTTACATACATACATAAACCCTACCTACACTAATATTAATTAAGTATAAAGAGACAAGATTTGTATTTTTGTATGTTTGTTTGGAATGAATAAACTCAAAAACTACTGGACCGATTATAAAAATTATTTCACCAGTAGAATGCTATATTATCACTAAGTAACATAGGCATAGATATTTATAAAGATATCACGCGGGTAAAGCCGCTGACGGAAGCTAGTACCCAATAAAAGTATAGGAATATATCAAGCATAGTGATATTCTGTGAGTCTAGAACCCTAAATGCGTAATACACGATCAAACAGAATCTGAATCGTTTTGAAACTGATTGCTAATCCATTGCTTTATAAGTTCGAAAAAACAAATCTGCTCAACAACGTAAATAACGCAATTAATGTTGTTGAACTGTCGGCGTCGGGAGTCGCGAGCCGACTTCCGGCCACCGTAGGCGCGGGCTTGCGGACGGTGGGCAATGGGTAGCTCGCCGTCCGATAAGGACCAGGCCCGGGTCGACGGCGCGTTGTGTTCCACGCGCGCCTCAAAGAGATGTCAGCACCAACTGACGGGGTCCGTAAGGGCCAATGCCTGCCAGGGTTGCGAGTTGGTCCGAAAGGGATATCGCGGCCCCGGCACACAGGCAACGGAAGGAACACGGGTGGGTTTTTATGTTGTTGAACTGTCAAAATGACAATGACAGTTCAACAGGAACTGTCAAAATGAAACAGATTAGTCGTAATCGTTTACGAAAATGTGTTACGTAATTAGATACATACCCTGGTTTAGTGAATTAGATAGTATTGATCTGCGAGATTATCTCAGCGTTGATATTGTGTAGATAATGTAGCTAAAGAGTCTAATGCTAATGACCCATTTAGACTATCTACCTACTAATGACTATTTTATATTTCTTTGATGCCCGTTATAGCATAAATATGCCCGATTCTATTCTACGAGTACGAGTTACGGCAAATGATAGATGAAAAATAAAATACAATTGCTACTGATGATGGATGACACATCTAGCTACCTACTAAGCTGGTTTCATTCAAAAACGAAGATAAATAATAATATTTAGGTACTTATACAAAAAATCCTTCATCGAACTTCGAACTCCCCGGGCGTACTGAACCCTAGAAATACCGGATTTGTTAGTTCAATAGGTAGCGCGCCGTAGGTGGGGTCATAGACCTTCGTTTAGTCTGGGACTCAGTCTGGGATTGTATCATAGACAATCATAGAGGATCACAGATTAGGTTGTTATGTCTAAGTGTTCATATCTATGGTTATGTCAGACATTTGGACGGGAATACATCATAGATATTACACATAAATGCTACGATGTGACAATACGTTATTTATAAATTTTGTCATAACGGTGAAAACCGCAGCGAAAAGATCAACCAGGATCACCAGCGACACCATGGTATTTTATTAGACCATGAGCGACACTAGCTGTCGCTCGAGAATGGATACGGCTTTTATCTATTTTACTATTTTTCCGCTAAACATTTGTTTATTATCTAGGTTGCAGGTATTGTATTTACCCCTCAAGTTTTCCTCATTTTATTGCGAGTAGGTTCTAGGCTCATTGGTATTATACGAGGTGTATCTACTGATATGGGTGTTCGATACTGATAACATATCCGGTGAGAAGGTTGCGTAGTGAAAGTACTTATTTATAGGTTTGTTAGTAGAGTTACGATATGTACCTATTTATCTATCAAATAGACGCCACCTTTGAGAGGTGCTTGTAGTATTAACTACATTATTTGTTCTATTAGTCGTTTATGTGTAGAAGAGCACTTTGTAGATACTCTAATGCAAATAGGTACGTAGCATGACCACCCACCGTAGACACGGGTTTTGTCGACGGAAGAATAGACAAAATGACAGATTGTGATTGTTTATCTGTCATTTTTACAAAACCCGCCGTTTCCACGGCGGCCATATTCGCGCGCGGTCGCGCCGGCGAGTACCTACTACTCGAACTCACCTGACCTTTTTGAAGAACATCACCAATAACGTGTCTATAATTATGTCGTTCTAGGGCAGCGTTTCCACTCACATCTGGCTTGTTAATACCTTTTTAGTTTCGCCATGTCCGTCTGTCTGTCTGTCCGCGGCTTAGCTCGGAGACTGTTAGTACAAAAAAGCTGTAATTTGGCATGGCTAAATAAATATATTAATCACGCCGACAAAGTAGTAAAATAAAACAATAAAACATATTGTTTTTTATGGTAACCTACACGTAAAGTGAGGATATTTTTTTTTTCTCGTCTCTCCCATGGTGTGGGGTGTCGTTAGAAAGGTCGTTCAAATATTGGGAGTGTGTGAAAGTCATTTTTGGATTCAGGATCCGTTTGCGAAATATTTGTTAGAGTCAAGTGTCCCCTTGCCAGCCAAATGTTTGGATATTTATGTGAAAAATATCACAGCAGCATATAACGACATTAAAAGGAAAACTATCGCAGCAAGTTAACGAGTTATAATCGACCAACCTACATTAAAATTTGCAGTTGCAAAAACTTATGTCCTATTAGCCTGAAGGCTTTCATTCGGGTATTAAGTTCTGTTTACTTTTTATTTTCGCTTGAGTATAGATTTCGATTACTTTTTTGTTGGTATATTGGCGTGTGCTAGCTGGATCGAACGAAGACAATTGATCAGTTATTGAAATCGGCCGTATGTTTGTAACTTTCTTTTTTATTCATCTACACTTACTATGTAGGTACCTACGTTACCTACGTATCAAACACAACTTAGTTTGGGTTTTTATTAAGAATTAATTATGTTTCTGACGGTCCTAAGCCCGTTTAAAGTATGAAGGAAGAATTGGAATTAAGTGGCTTTTATTTACAAACTGCTACGTAATGAGAACATTAGGATTGTAATAGTAAGAAACTCATTTTTGCAGTAGGGTGAATGAACTCTTTTAAAGATGCCGCCGCTCCATACCGCGCCGCCCTTTGAACGAAATGCTCGGACCGCGCTCGTAACAGGGTGTTTCAAACTACGTCATGCGTCATATTATTGAATTAAATTTTCATTTTTTAATTACTCAAATATTCATAAATATCTTCTTTTTTTTTTTATGAATGTTTAGTAGTCATTGGATACATGAAGTGGGCTGCGGTTGTAAGACGATCAAAATGCCACGGTGTATAGCAATTAATTTAATTTAATGATTTATGTTGCTTAATGTACATTATTTTGCATAACTACTATTGTATAGAATCAAGTTTTTCTAACTGAACAGACAGCTGTGCTGCTGGGGAGTTTGTTGCGCCACTTCGTCTTCCCAGCTAAGCACTAGGAAGTGGTGAAGGGTGGACGTTTTTGGGGGACTGTCTTATGTAATTTTGACATTCGAAAAGTGCTGATTCTCAGCCTGTTTTGAATAAATTACTTTTGAATTTTGAATTTATTCCGTATGGATGAACAAAGAACATATTTTTCAACAATAACGTTAAGTTTGTGCATGGGATAAATTCGTCCCAATTACGCAACCTTTCATTGTGCATGGTCCGACACGCACTTGGCCGGTTTTCTTAGTTGTCTTTCATTCATCCTCTCCATGCGATCAACTATGTATCTTATTATTTTTCCCAGGGGTGGAAGGAAACACAGAACGCCACGTCACACGTGGGAACCTTTCATGAGTACAGTAGGCCAAACGACAGTCGTAACAAAGCCAGTATAACCTGGCCTCTTATTCTATTGAAACTCCGTACTACGCTAGGTCAGCTCGGTCATGGGTTACCAATGATATTATTATGGCGTACTGTACTGCCCCTCTTGTTTTGTTAACATTTCGCCAGTTATTCGTCCTATGTAGGGGACGAGCCTATTGACATCAACCGGGCACGTATCCAGACACCTGTCTACTAACTGAGAAATTCCTGATGGAAAACCCCACTAACACTTGACCTGACCACAAATCTAACCCAGAGACGTCGCGTTTGCGATCTCTAGACTAGACCAATGGGATAGTAAACTTACTACTTATAATAATAATAATAATTAGGTCGTTAGGCGGTTGGATCAAGGGCCTGATTCAGAAGGCAGTACTCCTCGATACGGCTCGCATTGTGAGGAGATTCCTGTCTCTGCAGCCCTAACCACCGGTAGCTTGGACCCTGCTCCCGACACCGGCGGACCTCTATTTTTAAATGTTTTTTATGTAATGTAAGAAATATTTAAAAATGTAATTTTATAAGAAAGAAAATGAATAAACGACATAATAATTTATTATGTAATATTTCTCAGGAGCGCACGCACCGACTCGCAACGGGGGGACTGACCTCATTAATTAAAATATTCCTGATTACATTTAAAATAATCTCTTAACGGTACTCAATGGTTTTATTATCTATGTCCTCTGTGGGACAGAAGCTTCTTTCTTGATGCTCGTGCCATGTGCCTTGGCAGATGGCAGAATAGGAAAAAACCGGCTAAGTACGCGTAAAAACACGTTTCTTGTGACTTTATTTAATTATTAATATTTGTTGTTATAGCGCGCGGCAACAGAAACACAAACTGTGACAACTGTCTACTTACCTACTACGGTTCATAAGATAGGTACAGCCCGCTGACAGACAGACGGTCGGATGGACGGACAGCGGAGGCTTAGTAATAGGTTCCGTTTCAAAACGAGATTCTTAAAAATGTATTTTACAATGTTTTATTATTTATAACTGTATGTATGTAAGTGGTTAAGTGGGGTCACGCACGAGGGCAACGCGCCTTCATTGATAAGTGTCTATCTATGTCAAGAGCTTCTTTCATTGATCTCACGGGAATACCAACATTATAACCAAAATTTCTGAATCATCTGTCTGCCTAATATAATCTTGATCATTCCGCTCTTCGTCCGTCCGTCCGTCCGTCTGTATTTCATGAACCGTAATAGGTAGACGGTTGAAATTTTCACAGATTGTGTATTTCTATTGCCGCTATAACATACAATGCCGCATACAAGAAACATGTATTTTTTTACTAAAGTAGAAAACGTATTGATCAATATTGTACTACGGTAGTGGTCCGGAATCCTTCGTATGTGAGTCCAACACGTACTTGACCGGTTTTCTTTAGTAGTTAAGTAAGCTAGATGGGTTTCTTCTCACTTGAAGACAACCATAACCAATCTCTTAGAGGATCTAAAATAGGCGACAGCTGCGGTTATATAAAAGTCAATCACAAATCCATAATCCAGTCTCCTATTGAGAAATCCCTAATGAAAATACCCAGGGACACAGCCCGACCTGGGCATCGAGAACACAGGCCCCTCGTCCAGCAGTCCCCTAGCACCCTACCATATCCCCGTTGAATATCCCATAATAATATTCGTCAAGATTAAACACCCAAGTGTATTTCTGATCTTTAATTATAACCTGTCCCAGTTACCAGTGAGTCAACGCCGGTAAGATCACACGGTTATTTTAAAATACCGTTACTAACTAACTAGTATTATGTGGGAGGTTACTTCAAAATAGACAGACTCAAGACTGTTATGAGTTCTGATTTGCTCTGGTTCCGCTTGAGATCTGTCGCGTATTTTGGTAAGTTTCACGATGGTTTCACGCTCCTGACTGAATTTAGGGAGCTTTGTTTTACATTATACATTAAAACAGAGTTAGTAGTTCAATGCATTCAAAAAGTTAACAAGTCGATAAAAACCGATGCTTCTGTGTCAACCTATGTCATAAAATATTCCTTTTCAGTCGAACTGGGAGCAAGTGGAAACCACCCATCCCGACAGGAAAAGGCTATGAGTCTGGGAGGATAATGATTGTGAATTAGTCTGGTAAGTACCTATTTACAGTTTGAAATAAATAAAAAATAGAGGTCACGTTACTAAAATTTTCCTGACGCGGCCATTGCCTTCCATTTTTCATCCAACCATAGAGACGGAAGAGTTAAACATAGAATGTGCTATTCTATTTTCAAAACAAAAACAACATTTTTACATATTTACGTTCGTAATTATTTTTGACAATTAAAAAAGGAACGTCGCCCACGCTCCATTTCACGGAATGTCTAATTTGGGTTAATTAGTGGCCTAGTGATATAGGTAAAAATGGGCATGGTGACATTTTTGTAATGGTGGTCTGTTTTCAATGGTGACAGTTGAAAAGGGTTGGGTTATGAATAATTTCATGTGGGTCACACGCTTGGACGTATGACATCTCTAGTATCATAGTTGCCGTAGAAGTTTTTCTACGGCAACAACGATTTTAGAGATATCAAACATGCCTAAGTATTTATGGCACCAAATTGTGGAATTTTTCTTTATCACGACCCAATTCAGCCTGTCCCTGACTGCCCTCCCCCAGCGACGCCCTAAGGCCCTAAGCCAAGGTCCATACAGCGGACGGCCGTACGTCAACAGAGGGTGCCCTAAGCGTGTAGTCAATTAGTTTAAAAGTTGTATGCCCTGGCCGGAGGCCTTAATTTGATAAGGCATCCACATTTGTTGATATATTGGCGTGTGCTAGCTGACATATAGCAAATAATTTAATTTAATGTTTTATGTTGCATAATGTACATTATTTTGCATAAGTAGGTAGGTATTATGGCACTATTGTATAGAATCAAGTTTTTATAACTGAACAGACAGCTGTGCTGCTGGGGAGTTTGTTGCGCCACTTCTTCTTCCTAGCTTAAGCACTAGGAAGTGGTGAAGGGCGGGCGTTTTTGGGGGACTGTCTTATGTAATTTTGACGTTCGAAAAGTGCTGATTCTCAGCCTATTTTGACTAAATGACTTTTGAATTGAATTGACAGGATAGCCCGGTTAAGCACCCAACAACCTCCTAGGTGGACCAGCGAGATGCCAAACAAAAAACAATGGATTTTTGTTAACATAAAGGAAAAAAAACTTGAAAATTCAACCGCAAATATTTAAAATCATTCGTAATCAATTAAAACACCAAACAGGTTTAAAAAAATAATGCCATTTTATGGATATATATATATATATTGTATATATAATTGTGTAATGTAAATTATATATATAATTTTTTTGCTAGTCAATCATTCACCACACCTGTTTTAGTCGATACTCAACCAGCTGACATCGTCCTATAGAATGGTTACTGGCAGTCTGGACTGGACAGACCATCGACAATCTAGCTAGACAATGAGTCTGGCTTGATGTGGCGAGACAGCGATATTTTTAAGAAAGTAAATTTTAAAAGTACTTAAGTATTTTAGGAGTTTTTGTTCAACTCAGCTTTATTAAAAGCCTTTATCAAAAGTTATTTCGGACATTATCTGTGACATTACTACCTAGATAAGTAGAGTTATCGTTTTGTCTTCGCCTTTTTAATACACATCAGTACCATAATTGCGTAATACTCTATCAATCAGAATCGTTTGGAAACGATTACTTATTGCTTCATAAGTTCGAACAAAAAATCTGCTCAACAACGAAAATACCGCAATGAATGTTGTTGAACTGTCAAAATGAAACGGATATTAGTGGTAATCGTTTACGAAAATGTGTTGCGTAATTAGATAGCAGGTCCCTGAGTTTACTCCCTTTTTAATTAAGTTACCTATGTCAAGAATAACGTTAGTTTAACCTTCAATAAATTATGATTTCGTAGTCTTTATTCTGGGGTAATATCTTGCAGAATTACCACCCTTATGGTTGATGCTCTTAAAGGTTTGAGAGCGTTAAATGATAGGCCTATTGAAATAACTTTACGCAATTTAGTAGTCATGCACGTAGTCAACAGCGATAAACATCCTCAATATTTTTATATGGTCGGATCACACATAATGCCATAATACTCTATTGATATTATTGTTTATAACCATTATGATGGCACTCGGATCATGTAGGCTTTATTATCATTCCGATAGTCTATGCTTCTATTGTTTTACTAGTAGGTACTTAGGTACTTATACCTACTCTAGTCGATTATAGCTCACGAAATTATGAAAATGATGAGAATATTTTTTTTTTTTTAAATATTACCAACCTACAATATTATCATTGCTTTTACTTACATATGTACCTACAGCCGTAATTGGGCAGCCAGGTCCTAGCTAGGCTTTAGTTAGGTATTAATGTATCGGATGAGCATCAGTAGATAATACAAGTTATGAGAAAGGGGCTACTTCTATTCTATTCTTTAATATGGCAAGCAAAGCCGATGTCGACTATTCTGCCAAAAAGGGGTTACCTACACATTAATTAAAACAATCGTCTTAAATGTCACTGTTATAAAAAAAAAAGTACTACTTAGGGGTGTCACGCCGCGGCATGTCACCGAATAATAATTTACGATTTTGAAAACAGAAAGACATATTCTGACATTTCATTAAAATTATAAAATTGTTTATGATCCCAGCATTCAAACTATAATAAAGGTTCCAATTTTAATTTTCCGCTACTTTCCCCGGGTTCATAGAATAGACACAATAGGCAAAGGAAAGGGTGCGCTAAATGGCACATTTTCTTTTTTAATTATCGAGCTAGCGTTAATTAAAAATAATTATATTAATAATAATAATAAAGGTTGACTGGTAGAAAATGGCTATGGCATTAAGTCCGCCTCTGTACATTTGTGTGCTTAAAGTATTAAATAAATAAATAAAATTAATTATTTATCTGTTTGTCTTATAAGATTCTATTCAGAATTTCAATGCTAGTTTCATGAGAGGCGCGTTATTTTTATTGTTATTCATATTTTAAACGTAAATATTGTATAACTTCTTACTGTATGCCGTATCCAATAAATTTTACATACAAACAAATAAAATATAACACACATTGAAATCTAAGATAGGTATTAAAAATTCAAAGTTTATGGCCGAAATAAATCATATTTATTGACCAATAAAATGTTTTATTGTTGTATACAGTTCCTTAACGATTTATATCCGCATGAAATGTCCCGACCCACGTAATTTCCCGCCAACGTTTTTGGTTAAAACGGGAACGCAGGAAATCGTATTAGCCGGCATTTCGAGACGGCTGCATCCTATAACTACGAAAATGCACCCAGACATTTCTATAGGACACTACCTCTACCTCCCCCCTTTCGAACCTAGCGATATATATAACTTAGGCACGCTTGCCATGACTAAGAGGCACAACATTGTTCCTTCACGCCACGAATGGAATAAAAAAAAGCACTTACTTTTCGTGGTCCATTCTGCACAATGGTCTCGTATTCTAAACCCTCGGACATCATTCTCACAATTTATTTAAATCACAATTGAACACTAAAATTAATATTTTTGGTATTTTTACCGGTTTTAACACACTACGGTATTATAGTTTCATATAGAGCTAGCGGAGTGTTCGAACGTCGTACCGGCACTAAATCTTACAGAGATAAATCACTGTTTCCATTAAGTATTTGATGAGAGTTATTGTTTGAATGAAATTAAACGTGGTGCCGGCGGTCGGCCCGGGTGCAGCAACCAATATCACGCCCACAGCCTCCCTCGCTCTCCAGTGAGTGAATACATACAGATATATAGCCATAGAAAGTAGATAAACATCCCAATACCTACCTACGTGTTAAATGTAAGGTGCGGCTTGTATACGATGATTTTCGTTTTCAGTATTTCCTACGTTCCGTTATAAGGAGGAGGGTAGGTGTGCGCCACGTTTTGTTATGAATGCCGAGGTTATTCGTACTTGGAATACGCACCGGAATCAGTCATTGTGATTAAAATAACAATACTGAAACAAAATACAAACAAAAATAAGTTAACCATCGGCCTAATTACAATCTAGTAGGTTCAAGTAAAATAATGATCTAAGAAAATATCTGTAGATTTTCTTTAACCGACCAGGTAAACTAAACGTATCATGTCAAAAATCTCTGTCAGTGTCAGTTAACTGTCACCAACTATGTCGTGTTTTTCCGTAAATCAACAAACCAAACCGCTACACAGCACTTTTTTCAAGATTAAATTGTAAAAAGTGGTCTATATGAGTGTTTTAATTGTCAAATAATATTTGCCTATCTTATATTATATTTAGAAAAGTGATAAAGCAGTAGAAGATTCAATTGTGTCAACATGGGAGAAGACTTGAAAGACCTCAAAATACTGAAACAAGGTGCCGAAGGAAAGTTGTATATTTGCAACTATCTTGGAAGGCCAACATTGATAAAAGAGAGATTCAAGAAAAAGTATCGGCACCCAGATTTGGATGAAAATATAACCAAAGAACGTATGAAAAACGAGGCGCGTTCCATAGTCCGGTGCAAAGCTGCTTCGGTTAGAACTCCAGCATTATATTTAGTTGATTTCCACAGATCCCGAATATACATGGAGCATTTAGAAAAAAGTATTACAGTAAAGGATTTTATAATAAATCAAGTACAAGGTGAAGCTGATAAAACCAAATTACACTCAATAAGTAAATTGATTGGCCATACTGTGAGGAAATTACATGAAGCCAATATTATTCATGGAGACTTGACCACATCTAACATGTTACTGGTTCCAAAAGCAAAGAATGATGATGAAAAATGGCTGGATGGGGAGTTAGACATAGTAATGATTGATTTTGGTCTATCATTCATTGGTTCAAGTGGGGAGGATAAGGGTGTAGACCTGTATGTTCTTGAAAGAGCAATCATAAGTACACATAATGACTACCCAAATCTGTTTGAAGAGATTTTAGAAGCATATATGAAGCAAAGTAAGAAGCAAATAGGAGAAACAATAAGTAAGTTTGAGGAAGTCAGAGCAAGAGGAAGGAAAAGAACCATGGTTGGATAGTTATAAGGAATAAAGTTTTTAATTTAAATATTTGTGGCTTTCTTTATTTATTTGATCAACCCCACAAATACTGCTCATTAAATTAAGCAGCTATGTTGCTTGGAAAGCTCCTTTTCATGCCCAGCCTCGGTCGCCATTTAGGCAAGCCGAAGTTTTCATGTACGCAAACCTTATCAACTACATCATAGACATGTGTTTTATTTCAATAAGTCAGTAATAATGTTTAATATAAACGTTTATGCATTTTAACGTCATGGCTCGCCTTTATTCTCCGAGAGCCTTACATGTTCAAGTACCATGTCGGAGGCGAGTCTATTGCCATCAATCGGGCACAAACGAATCACTGAGCTGCTCTGTTACTGAGAATTGAGAAATCTTTATTGGAAAACTTTTTTTTTTTTTTTTTTTTTTTGGCAACTGAGCCGATGTCGACTATTCTGCCAGTGTCATGTAGTGACGGCAGCACAGCAAGATTAGCCGTCGAACTTTGCACTTCGTGACTTCGAGGTAGTTGTTAGTAGTTAATGTTATTAGCTGAAAGGACGAGACAAGTTTTGTTAGTTGTTAACAAATAGTTTTTTTTTTTTTTGTTAGGTTTTACTCTACTACAAAACGACACAGATATTTACAAAGTTATAATTATTATTTATTACACACCAGACTACATTTTTATATCATTTTCATTTAAAAATTTTGCTAGGACTTGGATCAGTTTAGGGGAAAAGTTAGTCAAGAGGGAATGGAAGTTAGTAGGAAGGGTGATTTTAATTTTGGGAAGCTTAAGGTACAAATCAAAAGATTGTGAATTTGAAGGACATGAAAAAAAGATATGGTCCAGAGTACCCTCATCAAGTCCGCATTCGCACAAGGAACTGTCACGAACACGAATCTTATGAAGAAATACTGGACTGCAGCAGTGTCCGAGTCTCAGTCTGCACAAGGATGAAACAGTTCTTTTAGATAATTTTGTGCATTTAAAAAACCAAGGTTTCCGTTGGATGTCGGGTTGGATACTGGCGTAGTACGTCCCCTTCAGCTTTGAACTTATCTGCCACCCTGCTGACCACGAGTTATGCATTTTAAGTTTGGTGTCAGTCCGTAAGTCGTAACTATGAACGACATAATGTTTTTGGTCAACAGGGTTGGATGTTGCAAATTTAGCCAGCGAGTCGGCGCACTCGTTGCCACCTATTCCCGAGTGACTGGGAACCCAAACTATTTCAATGTTCAAACCGTTGTTAGAGCAACTGAAGAGCAAATTTTTAATATCTATAATGATTTTGCTATGAATTTTTGATTTTAATTGATTTTGACATAATGCCTGAATGCTACTGCGAGAATCTGAAAAAATGACCGAATTTTGAATATTATGGGTTATAATGAAATTAATTGCTTCTAAAATTCCAATACATTCCCCTGTAAATACCGAAACCTCTGGAGGGCACTGAAAAAGAAGGGCAATTCTGGAATTCTGGAAGTATGTTGCAATTCCTGTGCATCCTGTTGGGGTTAATTTAGACGCATCAGTGAAGAATAAATTCCAACCCCTCCAGTACTTCTCAATGACTCGATCAAAGTCACCCTTTACGTCCTCGGAGCTCTTTGAAATACCGAGCTCCAAAACGACTTTCGGCCTAAAGTGGACCACCTCGTATGCGGAAGAAAATACTGGTAGAGTGGGATACTGACAAACAGGTGAAGAGAGGTTTTTAAGTTCCCTGTACCTATTCATCAGCGGGGGAAACGACTTATGTTTCCAATAAGGTGATACTTCTAAAGATAGGTGGATTTTTTCTAAAATGGGAAGTAAGGGATGGGAGGAAAGGGCGAAAACTTTTGATAGGAAGCGATCTGCTAAGTATTGTCTTCGAAGGTTAAGGGGAGGTTCTGCACATTCTACCTGGAGGGCATTTATAGGTGAGGATTTCATTGCTCCTACAACAATCCTAAGGCATTTGGCTTGAATGGCGTCTAGTTTACGAAGCGCCTCTTTATTACAGGGCTCAAGTAAGAAGCAACAATAGTCCATCACACTTCTAACCAGAGCATTGTACACTAATTTTAGAGTGTATGGGTGGGCTCCCCACCAGACTCCAGATAAAGCCTTTAGGACTGAGACTGAGCGTTCACACTTTTTAACAACATTGTTGATGTGATCCACACCCGACATTTTGGAATCCAGGGTAACTCCCAGAAACCTGGCCTTTTCCTTGATCGGAATAACTTGACCATCTATGTTAATATGTACCAGGGGGATAAGACGTCTGCGAGTAAAAATAACAGCTGTACTCTTAGGAGCGCTCAAAGACAACCCGTGATCGAGTAGCCATTGGTTTAATGAAGATAAAGAGACATTCAAAGATAGAGCGGCATCCTCTATGGAACTGCCAGAAACCAATAATGCAATATCGTCAGCATATTGAAGGATTTTACAATTATAATTTAAGCATGAAGGGAGATCTGAAGTGTAGATATTATATAGTATGGGACTAATTACGGATCCCTGAGGCAAGCCTCGCCAGGTCACCCTCTGCTCAGAGCTTTCCCCTGGAATCCTCAGCTGAAGAGTGCGGCTTGAAAGAATGGTGCAGATGATCTGAATAATCCTAGCCGGTATTCTCAGCTCATGCAGCTTTTGCCTGAGAACGGGGAGGAGGACAGAATCATAAGCAGCTGATATATCTAGAAAAACGGCTACCACAGACTCATCTCTACTAAGGGCCAGTCGGATCTCTGACGTGAGGATACCCACACTATCAGTTGTACCCAGACTTTTCCTAAAGCCGAATTGAGTCGTTGGGAGCAGTTTTCTATGTTCAACTAACCATTCTAGACGGTTTTTAATTAGGTGTTCAAGAAGTTTAATAAGAATAGACGATAAAGCAATTGGTCGATAAGAACAATGATCACTAGGATCCTTGCCGGGTTTTAATAGAGGAATAACCACTTGAACCTTCCAGGCTGGAGGAATATACCCAGAGATGAAACAAAAATTGACCAAGTCCAGGTAATATTGGTGGCATTTTACACCTGCTTTTGCAATGAAAGAGTAAGGGAATCCATCCACTCCAGGTGCAGAATCCTTAACATAATTAAGAACCGTTTTAAGTTCGTCAAGGAAAAATGGCTTATCAAGCGGATCATTAGAAGTTACAGAGCCTACAAGGTTAATTTCGTCTACACCAGGAACATAGACTGGGGCGACTTTAGTGAAAAACTGGTACCCCAAATCTTCAGATAAGATGTTCGTGGGAGACAGTTTTAAACTGTTTCTAAAACTTTTCACTCTCTGCCACACCACCGACGCTGGGGTGGATGGACTTAGGGAACTACAAAACGATACCCAGCCTGCTCTCTTCTTTTTTCTATTTAATTTCCTGGACTTAGCCAATATTTTATTGAAGGCGAGAAGGTTATCCAGGTTCATTTCAAGGTTAAAAGTCTCTTCCGCCTCATTCCTGGCCCTGATCATGGTAGTGCATTCCCTATCCCACCAAGGCGGAGAAGGGATTTTTCCTGTAGGTGATTTTTTAGGAGGGAAGCAATCATCAGCTGTTGCGGATATGGTGTTGGAAAAACACGTAAAACATTCTTGAGCATTCTCAGCATTGATGGATGGGAGGGAGGAGATACGTAGGTCCAAAATTTTCGAATAAAGATCCCAATCCACAGAGTTAAGCTGGTACTTTAGTAAGGGAGGGGAAGTTTTATCAGGGAGAGATTTAGAGGGAATTTCGACTGTGATGGGATAGTGATCACTCCCATAGGTCATATTCAAACGATTCCAAATAAAAAGGCTAGCCATGTTGGATGAGCAAAATGTCAGATCCACACAGCTATTACTTTGCCATAATCCGGACCTACGTGTGGCACTGCCATTATTAATAATACACAGGTCAAGATCATCCAACATATCCACTAAGCCTACACCAATACTATCGCAAGAATCTGATCCCCACCGGTAGTGATGACAATTAAAATCTCCCATAACAAGTAATGGGCCGTTTACATTACTTAGTAAATTTTTAATTAACAGAAGATCTTCAAAACGTGGGTGTGCAATATAAAAAGAAAAAACATTTATACCCTCGACCTTAACGGCAACAACATTTATGTTGTCGCCAACGGAGGGTAGAGGGATCTGGGAGAATGATACTTTGTTATTGATGAACAAAGCACATCCTCCATATCCATCTGATCTGTCATGGCGAACACCACTGAAACACGGGATCCTGAAATTGCTTTCAGAACGAAGCCACGTCTCAGCAATGCCGCAGACTGATGGTTTAAATTTATTAATTAAAAAGAGTAGGTCAGATTTCCTGGGAGAAATACTCCTCACGTTCCATTGCAGGAATGTCAGGGGATGGAACATTATTTATGTATTGGACTATTGAAGACAGTTTATTGGCAACGTGGTCAGGTAAAGATTGTGCAGGATTAGCTAATACAGTTATCAGCATATTGGCTATAATATTTAGTATGTGTTCGGGCTTATCAGGAGTACTAGCACCTTCTCTAGGGAAGGCAATACCGTTTTGGGAAGGAGAGAAGGAGTAATCCTGAGTAAGGGCTTGATGAGCCTGCCTATCGTAGCTAGGTGAAAGAGGGGCATGGGATTTAGGTTTAAGAAAGACCGTTTTACGGTATGATTTTGGTGTTTGGGGAGCTGGACTGGATTGAGGCGAAGTGGTTGTTGGTTTGAATTTCGGTGAAACTCTTGACACTTCGGCATACGATCGTGAGACTGGAGGAAAAATTTGACTTGCTTCCGCATACGAAACAGATTTCTCGGCCATGAGAGCTTTTATGCCTTTCTGCCGACCCAATTCAGGACAAGCCTTATCATTGGCGTAATGATTGCCAGAACAGGATACGCAAATGGCACAGTCAGCGGAAACTTGGCATCCATCACCTGGGTGGTCTTGACCACATTTGAAACAGCGGGGTTGCGAGCGACATACTGTACGTGTGTGACCGAAACGACAACAGTTAAAACATTGAATAGTCGGGTACATATATGTCTCGACCGAAAGAGCAGAATAAAAACAATAAACCCGCTTAGGTAAGATTTGTCCATCGAAAGTGAGAACTACAGTTTGAGTGGGTTTCCACTCTGTAACACCCAGAGAGGTCACCTTTCGGTTCATTCTCCTTGCCTTTATAACGGGGCCGCATCCAACAGGAACCTTGATATTCTCAATTACCTCATCTTCTGTCCATTCATTTGGTATGTCTCTAACAAGACCCAAACGTGTTATATTAAACTGAGGAATTGAAGCCATAAAATTATTTTGTACTAATGTTTTACTTAACAAGAAGCTATTTGCATCCTGGTGTGACTTAAACTCGACTGACACCCGGTTCCTTCCAAGGCGTTTTACACTACCCAGGAGAATGTTGCTGTAGTTATTTTTGGTTAAAAACATTCCAAATTTAACCGGGTGCAGTACAGTACCTGGGGTCTGGCCATCCTTCAAAGAAACGTGAACAATATAGGGTGGGTTATCCCTTAACGTGTAAGATTGTCTTCCAAATTCTTTTTTGATTAACTTAGGAGGATTTATTATAGTAGTCGGGGGAGAAGTAGCTAATCTTTTTCTACTTGTCGATTCGGAGTCCATTGCATTTTCTAGCACATTGTCATTGGGGAGAGAAATCGTTAACACCGGAGTGTATTCAAAGGGATCAGGAGGATCAGGGGGTTTTTTGTTATCCATTATGGATATTGGATAAAATCTTTAAAAAATATAAAATTATAGTTAAAACAAACCTTAGGCTAAACTACAAACACAAAGAATAGTCTCGATTGAAGTTCACACCTTTTAAAATTACCTAAAATCGAGAAAATTCGTAACACAAACAAAAGCACTTGTATCCTTCACCACTACCCACGAAGCCTTGGAAAACTTACCATCACTGTACGATTGAACCGATGACGACGACCGACTGAGAGACTGTAACTGTCACTTTCAGAATGTTATAAAGTACTCTGTCACTGTCAATAACGAGCGAGACACAATAGAAGTTTTATTGTTAACGACTTCGACGTTCAACGACGAAAAATTAAGCGGTGATCAAAATTGTAAAATACGTAAAGGAGATTGGTTTGGAACGCAACTGTCAAACTCATGTCATGATCATCTGCAGATAAATAACCTAAAAAGTATATTCCGATTTATTGTTTAGAAAATTGCATTTATTTATCAAAATGAGGCGTCAAGTTTTATGTTTATCAACAAAAGTTACGCAAAATACTTGCACAAAAGCATTGCCATTGACGAGTAAGTAAAAAGGGTCTCATTGTAATTCAAAATTCAACTATTTTCTCCTGACCGAACAAACTTTGATTTTAACGTTATTTTCTAGGATTTCTAAGTACCCAAGAGGCTATAGATCGACGTTATCACCTTTTCACGTTAGAGAAGAAGCGCCAGTTGGATAAAGTCGGCAGAATCGAGAAAATCGAAGTGCAGTACAAAGGTGTACCAAATGACTGCACACTGGTTATGAACAAGGGTATCTCTACGCCTTTCGATTGCGCGAGACGTAAGTTTATATTCAAAAATAATAATAAGTAAGTACTAAAATCACAGGGCCAAATTAACTACTATGTGAAGCCCTGACACAGCCAGAACGCTTTGCGGCAGCGTCCGTAGAAGATGGAAAAACGAGCTAGACAAAACAAACAACCAGAGGTCCAATTTTATCTAATATTATAAGCGCGAAAGTGAGTTTGTTACGCTAAAACGGATCAACGGATTTGGATGAAATTTAGCATATGGGTAGACCATGACCTGGAGAAGGACAAAGGGTACATTCTATCCCGATATTCCTACAGGTTCGAGACTTATGCGGCTGAAACCGGAGGAAGCAGGTAGTAATAAATCAAACTTGCCCTGGACCAAAAGAGCTGGAAGTCATGGGAAGAGGCCTTTGCCCAGCAGGAAGATGATGCAGGCTAACATAAATACTAACAGTGCCTAAAATTACTATAATAAGACCTCTTCTTGGCAGTGCCAATAACTGTTTGTTCGGCCAAATAATAATATATGACATACTAGTGACCCGCCCCCTCTGTTCACAACATGTTGTGTACATGGCCTGAGCAGTACCCTAACAAAAAGTACTAGGTTTGGATGAACTCAAGACAGTATTTCATTTGTATTATTAAGTGGTTCTTTTCGTATATATTTACACAATAAAGAATATAGAGCATTTCAAATAGGAGCTGTGGTTCTGGATATTACCCTTCACATATACACAAACTCACAACACACATATCGTAGTGTGGAGTGTGCTCATGGGGAGGTTCCACAAGCACACTCTACAATTACCCCCTACAGACACGCATGACACTCACATACAATACTCCCACATGCACAACATTAACCACTAACGTATTTTGATTTTAATTTGTTACCATTTTAATTTACTACTTTTTATTTTTATTTTTACTTTTTTTATTTAATTTTACTTTTTTACTACTTATTTTTATTTTTACTTTTTTAATTTAATTTCAATTTTTTACTACTTATTTTTATTTTTGTTATTGTTCTTTTTTAACCAACGGTATTTTTATTAACTAGAATTTGGAGCCCTGTCGTCTCCCTCTTGGAGGTGGGCATTAATAGCTGCGACACAGTTTTAACTAATGTAGCTATTTACGTACGCAATCAATCTGTATAATGTGTTTTTGTACCAAAAAGGATTTATTATTATTATCTCCTTTATTCCATTGTAAATAATTATAAATTATATTTTTAAATATTAGAATATAAAAAATTAAAACATTTAAAAATATAAAAAATAGTAGCCCACCGGTATCGGGAACAAGGTTATTATTATTTCCTTTATTTCATTTAAATACTTACAAATTATATTTTTAAATATTACAATATAAAATTAAAAAAACATTTAAAAATATAAAAAGTAGTGGTCCATCGGCATCAGGAACAGGGTCCAAGGTGCCGGTGGTCAGGGCTCTAGAGAGAGGAACCTCCTGACAATGCGAGCCGTATCCAGAAGTACCACTTTCTGAATCAAGCCCTTGATCCAGCTGCCCAACGAGAGCCTCCTTAGGTGTTAGTCGAAGCTCTTGGCAACTAAGCCATTGGCTGATACAACTATCGGCACAATGATCGCTGAGTCCACATCATTATTATTATTATTATTATATACACAAACTCTCAACACTAATTCTCTCTCACAGTGGGTCCTATCAGAATACCAGTGCAGCGGTTTTTTTTTTAAATGTCTCCGCATTATGCTGTGAGATAGGAGCCTTTTTGGCCTCGCAGAGATCGTTGTTATTCTTCTTTTAGTTTTTAAATGCTCCTTTTATGTTTTTATTAAATTTTAAATTTTAATAATTTTTTATTATTTACTGTTTTTATTTCCTGTGCGTATCCCAAATAAAATATTTTCTTTCTTTCTTTCTTTATAATATTAGTATGGATTTACCTTATTGTACTTTGTTTCCAGATCTAAGTGAATGGCACACAGACACCAGCGCCCTGGCTCTGCTTGATGGTACAGTGTACTGGGATATGCACAGACCACTCACAGAAAACTGCACATTAGAAGTAAGTAGTAAGTTTTGTACTAGAGCTTGTATAAGCCGAAATGACGCGCCCCACTACTTAATTATTATACGTACCATTGAAGTAATAGTAAGTAATTATTTATTATTTCTTTATTACATTTTTATACATACAAATTACATTTTTAAATATTTTTATGAAAAAGAAATAAAATTAAAAAAACATTTAAAAATATAAAAAGTAGTGGTCCATCGGCATCAGGAACAGGGTCCAAGGTGCCGGTGGTCAGGGCTCTAGAGAGAGGAACCTCCTCACGATGCGTGCCGTGTCTAGGAGTACTGCTTTCTGAATCAACATAAACCTCGGCACTATTCAGGTGAATCAATAGAATAAGAAATACACGAAATTTTGTATTCTCCAGCCTCTAGTCTATATTTGCACTTTCTCTCCCTAGGTGTAATAAAATAATTATTGTGTACAGCAAAAATATTTATATTTTTAATTTCATTTCAAAATAATTATCGTTTGCGGCCGAAAATAAGACTAAAGTCGAAGCTTCTGTTTTGTTTTCGGCTGAAAATCCTTTTCGGTCAGACACTAATTATTATGTAAAGCGAACATTTAGGCCTTTTTCACAATGAGGTAGACATTGAAGCCTAATTTAAAATCTCAATTTAGAACTACAAAATTCCATAATAATTGCAATTGAAATCTAGCTAAAAAAAAATAGATTCATGTCTGATTATTATGGGCAATGGATGCTTATTAACCCTGACTGAGTATCAACCCAATTTCTAACTTCAAAACAAACCAAAACCTCATAAAAACCGGTCAAGTGCGAGTTGGACTCTCACACGAAGGGTTTTATACCACCGTACAATATTTAGAAAAAAACACGTTACTTGTATGGAGATTTCTTTAAATTTTTATTATGTTTTGTTATAGCGGCATAGAAATACACAATCTGTGAATATTTCAACTATTTACTTATTACGGTTCCTGAGATACAGCCCGCTGGCAGACAGACGGACAGGGGAGGCTTAGTAATTGGGTTCCGTTTGGCACCTTTCGGGTACAGTACCCAAAACAGAAGTAAATTCTTAAAAAACTTGTCAGCTTGTCTAAAACCTAGTTTTGCACCTGTATGACACTTATCACAAAAGACAAACACCTGATACTAATGAAAATCTAATTCCTTCCATCTTGCCCTCAACAGTTCCAAAACTTCACCATAGCAGAGCCCCAGCAAGTCAACAGGGCGTTCTGGAGAACATGCTCCTTCATGCTTGGTGCCTGCGCTACCGTCGCCTTCAAAGACACCGTGTCTGTCAAACTACACAGTTTCCCTGGACCTGATAGTAAGGCTGTCTTGAGGATATTTAAATAATACTTATGTGTAGCGCAGTGATACCCCTGCCGAGGAGCTCGTGGCTAAGTAACAACAGCCGCACTGGTCGATCCATCAGGTTAAGCTACGCTTGCCGGGGTTGCTCAGTGGATGGGTGACCATCTTTACATACCGAGAATCCTCCGTGCCTCGGAAAGCACGTTAAGCCGTTGGTCCCGGCTGTCATTCGTGGATCTTTGACAGTCGTTACGAGTCGTCAGAAGCCCGAAAGTCTAACACCAGTCTTATCAAGGGATATCGTATTACCCAGTTACTGGGTTGTGGAGGTCAGATAGGCAGTCGCTCCATGTAAAATACTGGTATTCAGCTGCATCCGGTTAGAGTGGAAGCTGACCCCAACATAGTTGGGAAAAGGCTAGGCAAATTGAGTGATACCCCTGCCGAAATTTACGCGACGGAAATACGGCTTGCTACGTTTTCTATGAAAATTACGCGACGCAATTTCTGCCTGATGTGTCATAGGTACTTCATTTAAAAGCAATGCACCCAAATACATTGCCTATACACGCCGATCTTTCCTAACGTAATATTGGCAGATATGTCGCTATAGTGTATTCAAAAAGTCTCTGATGAAAGTGTAAGCAAACTCTGTTCAGGTAGGGACTTAGTAACACATTCATCTGTATTTAGAAGGTTTCAAGTTTATATTATCTCACCACTTTTTCCAAAAATTACTGTTTGAATAACGTTTTTGAATTGTAATAAAAGTCACGTTTATACACTCAAGTTACATGATTGCATCGCAAATCATAAAATTTCAGTACGAATTTCGGACCAACATTCTAAAGATCAAAATACTCTAATAATCTAAATCTCTTTCACACCACTCTTAAATCTCCAGCATCTAACCAACCTAAACCTCAGTCCGCAGTGGTTCCTTCATCTACGACGTGGACCTCCCAACCCTGGCCGACTGGAAGCCGTCCCCCCAGGAGTTGGTGACCTTGAGTGCGGAGTATGTGAAGCTGCTGCGTCAGAACGAGTCCATTGAGAGGCTGGAAGTTGGTGAACAGTTGGCTTTGGAAATGTTTGTGGAGAATGAGCATAAGACCAGACAGATACCTAGTATTGCTAGGAATAATGGTAAGTAGCGAATATCTATGAAATTTTCATGCTCTTGCCAAACTGAGGCGAATCCCGCGCAGGATGCGGTAAACACATAGGTACCTACCTAATTAATTATTTTTTGTTTAATTGTTTCACAGGTAAAGTGACGCTGTACAAAGTAGGCAAACATGTAGATATCTCAAAGGGGCCCATGATAAGCAACACCAAACAGATCGGGAGGGTAGCAGTCTCGTCCGTACACAAACTAAATGGTAAGTATTACCGATATAAATTATCAATTGAAATTCTTGTTTCCAATTAGTGTTTCGTCCATTTAAACGAATATATAGTATTTTAACTTTATGGAAGTGTAAATTGGATTGATTTCAGAATGACTATTATTACTATGGAAAAAGTCATAATTTTTTTGAAGTGGTAGTGGAAACTGAACTTTATGTTGTGTTGTGTGCGTTTTAAAGTGGTTTTTCCAAAAACACATATTTGTTTACATGTTTGGAAACTAAATCGCGAACGAAATATAAATACCTAAGTCCTACATAAACGGCGCTACACACATCGATTTCAAACAATAACGCTAATTTCCACACTTTCGATATTTTACGTCGAAGGGGAAGACGCATGTAGAGGATTCGATCTCGGAATCCCGGTCCTATTCCTCTCCCAAATATGGGAGATTTTTTTCACAAAACCGAGAGTAGTTAGTCCATGAATTCGTTTCATGGAACACACAAAAAAAAATAACTTGCCAATTTGTCGGCCATCTTGTTTTGACAGCTGATTTATTTAAATTAGTAGTTTGTTGTTAGTTTTTCTTAAAGATTAAAGAATTTTGTAGAAGACACTTCTTATTTTTTATGATTCGATGTATCGAGGATACTTGATCGGATTCTTTATCAATTAAAAACAAAAATATTTTTTTTGTTGCGATTTTGCCTTACAATCCAAAGTCCCGCGACATCTCGGGATTGTCTGTTTATAATCTCGAAATCCCGGAAATAAGAGCCCGTATCGACTTCCCGTTTCTTCGAATACTGTAATATAAGAGTGTGTTTATATTGCCTTCATAGGCAACCCTTCTTTCAGTTTCCATGATCATATTAATATTAAACGTACTCATTTCTTGCAGGCTCAGCAAACAGTGACATCAAGCAGCTATACAGGTTCCAAGGCGTCGCGTTACCGACCGGCGTCATCATCAACCACTTTGCCTTCTCCATACTCACCGAAAGAGCTAAGAAATTGGTAGGCTTCCTATTTATTTTTATTCCCACAAATTTTATTAAAATCTGCCTGTACTGTACGACTGCTGAAAACGAACGTCCCGTTAACAACGTGCGATGGACATGCGGTCATAGTAAATGTGTGGGCAAAAGTTTTTTTGGAATGGCATCTAAAATTTACAATAAGATACCTGTGGACCATTTTAAGTACCAAGGAACTCCCATTATTCAAATATAAATTGCGTAATTTTTTTATTGACAAACCTTTCTTAAGAGCGTTTATTCTGAAGGTGGGCAACGTCGCAAATAGATGTCAAATATTTCACTGTTTTGATTAATTTAGCAGTATTACTGTGTGAAAATAAAAATGTGGCTAACTATGTAAAAAAACGATTTGGAAACATTCCAAATGCGTTTTTTACATCTAAAATGGGTACAACATCAAATTCAATGTTATAATTGCAATTCATTATTAATATTCTAGTTCGCTAGTTAGCCACATTTCTTATTTCTATTCAGTAATATTGCTATAAGAATCAAAACAGGTAAATATTTGACAGTTATTTGCGACGATGCCAACTTTTAGGATAAACCCTCTTAATAATTAGTACCTACTACAATCTGTCACCATACACCTATTTGGTATTTTGTAAGAATTGCTATAAAACTGATACCTAGGAATTGTTTTATACTGCATGTTGACATAATTATTGTATGCTTATTAGGCAGGACATAATGGAACTGTAATTTACCTAACATCTGTCTGTATAACCAATGCCCACAATAAAATTGGTTTGATTTGATGTATCGCTACTTCGGCGCCGTCACCTCGTTCTCGTTGACGTGTCGGTTAGACTCCTCTCCGGCCTGTTGTGTTTGGAACCAAGATTTCTTGCAATTGTAGAAACGGTACGTGGTATTTCAAACTACTTTTCATTTCAGAATGCCGTCAAATCACCAATCCCGAAAGCGGTGGAAACCGAAGAGTCTGGAAGCATAGCAATGAAAATGAAGGCGTGAACAGCATAGTACTTTAAATTTGTCCGTAATTATAAGTAGTTTAGTTATCTCTAAGTTAATAAAACATGTTTAAGAACTTGCCTGCCGGTGTTTTTATTGTCAAGTTATCATTGGTCCAGTGCTTGTAAGCGTGACTGCTTAGTTTGAGTTCTATTCCTGAGTCGTGGAAGTTCCGATATCCGGACTAGCTCGTTGGTCTAATGGTCGCAAACGCTACTGGTGTGCATGAGGTCCTGGGTTCTCGTCACGCCACGCAGTGTTAGTACCCGCCGTGCCGCCACCGCATAGCCGCCGCGTTATCGCCGCGACCCCACCGCGTAACCGCCACGGACCCACCGCGTAGCCGCCGCGTCGCCATCGCGTTACCGCCACGGACCCACCGAGTAGCCGCCGCGGACCCACCGCGTAGAAACAGAATAAGTCTGTTTCTCAACAGCAATTTGGAGGCTAGATTTGTGCCTGGTAAGTGGCAATAGTGAGTGGTTGCCGTATTCCTCGGATCACGGGACTAATAACTGGGTAAATGTGGATACATTTTTCAGCTCTGCCTACCCATCGGGAATGCCACCATACATAGTTAATTCGTGATTATTAATTATAGGTTCGTATTTCGATATTTCAAATTTTAATTAAAAAAACCTCATAGTAGAATTATTCATAAAAATTTTATTTCTTACATAATATTTACAAATATCTGAAATGACAATAAAATACTACAGTATTAATATTTCATCGACTTTTCTATAGACATGAAGATTTATTTTGAAAATACTAATAAGTACTTTATAATTTATAGGTTCTAGTCAATTTTAAAAACCATTGTTTTATGAGATTTGGCAAAAGATGTAAGATTGATTGATTACAGTGCGTCCCTTAAACTTGACCCGTGACGCGTTTGGTAGCACTGAATTTTGCAGTCATATGATTGGTATAGTTTGACCGAGACCGCAGTTCGTGCCTTAGGAATGCGCGGCGAGGCGGGGGCAGCGTTGACGAACGAGCGGAGGGCGGGACGCCTTGCGCCGTGAGCATTGACGAATGAGCAGGCTGTACTGCCCCTCCGTCTCGTTACCTAAGGCGCGAAACAGCGGTCTCGGTCAAACTATAATACTGTTCTGTCAGTCGCCATTTTGAACTCTATTAGTATCACAGATGAATACGGATAGGACACTCCGCAGTTTAGGAATAAAGCTACAAGCACGCGGCGGGCTGGACTTGTTGGGCCAATTCAGTGAGTGTAATATAGTCAGAAGATCTATGAGTTACGCGATAGATGAGAAGCGAAGAGAGGCAACTTCTAGCTGAATATAACTGTATGCAACTTCTAACTGAATTGCACTTTAAGTCATAGAAAAAGTCGCTTCGTATTTAAATGATTTTGCTTTTGCATCTGTATTAATCTGTGTTAGTATTGAAACTAACACTGCAATATTCAGCCCAATCGCGTCACGGAGACATAGAATGGTATAGATTACCTGTCAGCGTATATCTTATGAGACAGCGAAAGTCTTTGTAAACTGGTGCTATCTAATGTAATCGGGTAATACTTTCCAAAAAATTATACAATGACAGCCGTTTTGTTGAGCCCTCGTTTTTGGCTAACACTGCCAGACAAAAAATTTGCTTACGCAAAGGAGGTAGACAAGATATATTTCTGTGTCGTTTACTCTTACTACAGGATCTAATAAGTGTGTCCTTGTCTCTGTATGTTACTCTGTCTTCGGATTAGGTGTTCAGAAACCGGAGGTTTGTCTACTGATCCCATTACCATCATCATACTCGTAGTAGAAAAATAAGGAATCGAGTGCTACCTCGCGAGAGACTCTCGAATTTATTAGTCAACGTAAGACGGTACTCCAAGTTTTTTAAGGTTCCGTATTCAAAGGGTGAAAACAGTATGCCGCATTTTCATGCATTAGCACTCCATTCTTTCTTAATCCATGATGTCAGTCTTTCAACACAATTTTTCTTTAAGAATCTGTCTCACTTTTTTCATTTCCTTGTTATTTTTTTATGTGTAACATCTTTCTTTTTGCTTTGCTGCAATCTGTGGGAGTGATTTCGTGAAACAGGACGGAAGTGTGTAACAGGAAGAAACGGGGAAGCGCGCGCTATTTGATTTGACCATAGAGCGCGCGCGATGCAAAACGACATTGACGAGGTCCCGCCCCTTTTCGGACCAGTTGCATTTAAACCCCGATTTCTCGCTATTTTACTATGAACCCCATATAAAACTGATAACTGTAACTATTTCGTAATCTGTATAATACTTCCTATTGGTTGTTACAAGACAATCATTTGGATTGCAATAAAACGAGCACGTTTACACTAAAAACTAGTTTTGTTATTTTCATCCATTTTTTCAATGGTTTTAAATAGCTTGAAATCACAAGAATGGCTCATATTTTAGCAATCATAAGTCTATTGTCTCCGCTCTCCAAAATTTAACTAAAATAACTGTCTTCAATAAAAAAATTGCATTACTCTTGTTAAAAAGAATTATTCTTCGTTACGAAAAGTAATACTTGAATATATTTTTGCAGGATAAAATGTCCTGTAATGACTGCTTATTACCAAGGTGAGATGTCAGATGTTACACATCATAAGCGACTACTGTTAGGCTCGCTCGTTTCATTACCCTTACTAATCCAGTACTAGAAAAAAAAGGTAATTCTAATTTATAGTGACCTCTTTCTGAAATAAATTAATAATTACGTTAATTACCGTAGGTAACAGGGATGTTGACAAAAAATTTTTTTTTGTCCGTCAGGTTATTAATAAAAAATATTGGTCAAGATTTTTTTTTCTTTTTGTACGTAATCAAAAGATTACGGCAATACATTGAGTAGGCAATGTGTTAAAATGTGGCATGACGTCACTGGCTGGTAGATTTTACACCGACTTATTACGTAGCGAACCCCCACTCCTAGACTTTAATGCGATATTGATAAAAAAAAATGTGTCTAATATTTTTGAAGTGAAAACTTCTTTAGCATCGTTGTGACTTGAAAGTCGATGAAACGAAAAAGCGACAGTAAAAAGAGACAGGAGAGATAGGTATGGGAGAAAATGAGATAGGAAGCATTATACAGTGTTTCTTATATTCGTGGTTCTCTTTCTGCTTCGTACCCCCTCCACTCGTGTTTACCAAGGCATAGTGAGAGTTTGCTTGGGCCTACATTTTTGAAGGTTTCACTTCTACCACGTGTGAATTGTACACATGTTTTTTTTTAATTATCTGACTGACGGACTAAATAGTTTTTTTTCCCCCCAGTGAACATCCCTATTGAATGGAATATGATTGAATGAATGATCTATGAATACACTACATAGTAGGCTATAAAATAGATGAATGCTTCTTGGAAGGAAACAGGCAGTAGGCCAATTTCTATAGAGAATGTCAAAGGCGACTATAGCATTTAAGGTGGGTAGAATTTTAATAGTCAAGACTTTCACACTAATCATACTATGTATGCGTGCGCTACAACTTGCTTAAGACTCAGCTCAGACTGAAAACAGAATGTTCTGATGCCATTGAATAGTAAACTTTATTTTCAGTATTTTAAAGTTCAAACAAGCATGCGCGGTCGACGGCCCTTAATGCCAAGCGTATACTGAGACGCACTTGACGCAGGTCCATGCAGCGCAGAACATGCATGAACGTACTGAGAGCTGCGCACGCTGCGGTGCAGGCACGTGGCACGCAGACATGTGTCTGTCCTGCTCTGCGTCGCGTTGTAGTGCCGGCACAGATTGCTGAGCGCCGCGTGTTTTTTACCACACGCCTATTGTTTGTACGTGTGTTTGTTTAAGAGGAGCTCATGGCTAAGTAATAACAGCCGCACGGGTCGATCCATCAGGTTAAGCTACGCTTGCCGGGGTTGGTCCGTGGATGGGTGACCATCTTTACATACCGAGACTCCTCCGTGCCTCGGAAAGCACGTTAAGCCGTTGGTCCCGGCTGCCATTGGTGGATCTTTGACTGTCGTTACGGTTCGTCAGAATCCCGATAGTCTGACAACCAGTCTTACCAAGGAGTATTGTGTTATCCAGTTACTGGATTGTGGAGGTCAGATAGGCAGTCGCTCCATTTAAAATACTGGTACTCAGCGGCATCCGGTGAGACTGGAAGCCGACCCCAACATAGTTGGGAAAAGGCTAGGAAGATTTTATTTATTGTTTGTACTAGCTAGGACACGAATGTGTCTGTGTAGCTGCGTCGCAGCATGTGCTCACGGCCTGTCTGCCTCGACTGCCCTACCCTGCTAAAACAGTCACCTGCGTCTCAGCATACGCTTAGCCTAAACCCTTTGAAGTCTGTGGCGATTTTTGTACAACTTTGCACTTTAAAACAGTAAAAGTCGAAATGAATCAGAATAATTGATTTCTGAAGATCTGAATGCAGAAAACATCTACTCATTACTATCTACGATGACTTTGGTTTTTTAGGATCAGACGGACCATCTTCCTCAGCTCCAGCCTGAAATATAGGCTGCGGCTGAGTTTTCTTATAAGCCGGAGCCACCCAAAACGGATTCTCTTCAGCGTCCTTCGCATATTTCAGGATAGCTTCTCTTGGATCCTGTTCATCATCTACCCTCTTGCTTAGACCTAGATTCCTGATGACGAAGGAGCTGAGGGTACTGCCAGAAGCTGCCACTCTGCCTCCTTGTCCAGATGTGATTGGGAGATCAGGTCTATGGGACTTTATGGGGTCCAGCCTATCCTTCTCCATTTTTTTCTTGCTAGTCCTAAGTTTCTCTTGCCTAAACAGTGGTAAGGCATGAGGAGTAATAATCTGTTGAGCGCTTACAACTTCTACTGAATGTTTCTTTCGATGTGTTTTGACTATACATAGTTTAGCGCCGCGCAAGCTCTTCTTCTGGTCAAAATAGCACTTGACTACGCCATTCCCGCACCCAACGAAAATCTGGTTCAATTTCGCGTGCCATATGCCTTTTATAACGTGGGATTTGGTGACATCTATATGCGTGGTCTGTTCAAAAGTCTTTGTGTTATAGAATATTAGTCTTCCAATATCCTGCCCCCTTTGTAAGGACTCTCCAGTGAAAACCAAAGTATCATCTGGACTGAAAGCGCAGTCCGTTTGCTCATACCTTGAAAATAAGTCTCCAAAAACATGCAAAGGTTTTCTGAAGTTCCGTAAATCCCATATTTTCATTGTATCGTCATTACCTCTGCTGGCTAAATAGGAGCCGAGGTAAGAATACGATATGCTGGAGATTTCCGATTGCTTTTGATGGCAATCTCTAACGCACGCTGTTGTATTGACGAAGTTCTTCCGATGGTCCCACATTTGTATAGAACCGTCATAGCAACCGCATGCTACGGTGTTGCCATCTCTAGAAAAGGTGCAAGCAGTTGGTTTGGCTTTCAAGCCTCCTTGCTGTCGAGGTTTTATGACAGCCTTGTGTTGTTTAGGGTTCTCAGTGAGCCAGAGTCGTAGGGTCCCGTCTTGGGAACATGTCATGAACTCTTCACGGACTTGTGGATGCCAGCAGCCACTGTTTAGGGCTGCTGTGTGGCCTTTTGTTCTGGAAGAGAATGAGTGATAGATTAAAATGTACAGCTGGATATGGAGAAGTAATTAACTGGTCGCTTTAAACACAGTATAAATACAATTACAGTATAAATACACATTATGGAAACTAGGACTATATGTTGAAAAGATCGTGGTGACTCTCGTCTCGACACGGCACCCGCATCTGACAGCACCGCGACAATCGCTTGAGGTCTCGTCCACGAGCGCGTCTGCTTAAAAGCGTCGCAAATAGATGTCAAATATTTCACTGTTTTGATTAATTTTGCAATATTACTGTGGAAATAAAAAATGTGGCTAACTAGCGAACTAGAATATTGATTATGAAATGCAATCATTCATATCGTAACACCGAATGTTTAGTTTTAGATGCAAAAAAACAATTGGGAAACTTTCCAAATGCGTTTTTGCACCTAAACTGGGTACAACATCAAATTCAATGTTATAATTGCAATTCATTATTAATATTCTAGTTCTCTAGTTAGCCACATTTCTTATTTCTATTCAGTAATATTGCTTTATGAATCAAAACAGGTAAACATTTGAACTTTTAGGATAAACCCTCGTTAAGTGTGCCGTTTTGAACGTTTACTACGTAGTTTGTGTACTGTCCATATTTATACTGTGCTTAAATGAAGTTTTTCTTACGACTTATGAAAATTGATCAATTTTGAGAATTGGATTTTGCTAGGTACAATACAAAATGCTAAATTGCAATGTAACAAACAGACAATTTCGCGTGTGGCGCGCGACTCGTTTATACATGTCAAACAATTGAGTTGCAAGGTAATCAAAGTATCTGCCGGGGTCGCGGGAGTGTCCGAAAGGGATGCCGTGGTCCCTGGCAGCGTACAGGCAACTGAAGGAACACGGGTGGGTTTTAGTCAGTAAGAGTCTGACACGCCCTCCCGCTCCGCCCAAAGTGGGAGAAGTTATTTGATAATTTTCCAACCAAAAAAAAAAGGTAATCAAAATATAAAAAGTGTAATAAAAAATAGTAAGATAAATAATGATAGAAAGAGAGAGAGAGAATAATTTAAACTTACTTGGCCATATCCGTAATATACTGATCCCCCTTCACACACTCAAGCACTTCGAACCCATCTCGGTCCAGCACCTTGGCCTGAGCTGCGCCACTGACCACCAGGATCGAGTCCCCGGTTGTGGAGTACTGCAGGGCCTTGATAGGGTGGTTCTCGCACGGTTGCAGCGTGCGGAATGAACGCATTGACGAGTCCATACCTGGGAAGGAAAATTATATTGGTTAGGTAATGAGCAATGACTTACAGGTTTGTAAGAATGGGTTGCAACTCCACGTCACCAGTGGTGTTACCGACAATCTCTTGGGATTCCGAAGTACTTTGCATGTGGCAACCACGGGGCAGTTTAGAAGCACATGCTAAGCATCTTCAAACCTCACCCAAGTAGAGTACCCCGTCCCCGGCCATAAGGTAGCTTATGGACAGAATTCATAGCAAGCCGTCACTTCGCGAATTTGACAGAATTCGTTACGCGAGCTTCGGTTACTTCACGAACATTCGTTCAAAAGCAGCTTTTAGAGAATGTCATTTTTCAAATTTTGATTCACATGACTCACTAAATGAATGTTCGAATTTTGAATGAATTTTCGATGCGTGATAGCTCCTACATACAAACGCGGCGGCACGTCCACCGGCTTTTGTCGCGCGGCACGTACCCCCGGCTTTTGCGCCTTCATTTTGCTTTTCGATCCTTTGTGCGGCCAATCGCCGCCGGCATAGTGTGTAGGAGCTATTACCAAAGCTGGCGCAGCGAATTTTTGCAAATCAAATAACAGAAGCAATGCTTGCGGTGAGTACTGTCCTTTAGGAAAATATGAACAGGTATGGGAGCATAAATGCATTAGTCACATTACAGTAGCATTGCAGCCCAATTCCTGGTCTCAATTTCAACTTTCAGTTTTATTAGGCATTCATGCAGTTTTGAAATATGAACATGTGATGAGGAGGAATGAGGGGCATGTTGTGAAAAAACTTATGATTATGAATGATGTGGATGGCTATACTATAGTCTGGCATATTATTCTTAAGAATGAGATCTCACTCTCTCTTTTCTTATTATTGTTCTTACCTCAAGAGACATAACTGCTACAACAAAAACATTGAACTTGATGTTTTACTTACCAGCAAAATCCCAGAAAGAGACATCATAATCTATTGATCCAGTTGCCAGCCGAGCTCCTGACGGGTCCACTGCCAGTGCCACCACAGCTTTAGTGCCATGCAGCATCTCCACCTAGAAATTAAATGTGTTTGTTACAAAATTTACATCTTTTCTGTATACATACATTATCTCCATAGCATGTCAATGGCAATCTAAATAGTCGGCCCAGAACTTGGCAACGAGTTTGGCACTTTCAGTAGGGTCTATCAGATCCTTACGCGCAGCAACAGGACACAATATTATTTGCATAATATTATTTGCCCATTGCACCTTCATTATAAGCAAATAGAGGTGACTGAGGTGAGGACACCACAACAAAAAAAAATTAAACAGAGGTTTTGAACGAGGGGAAGAACTTTTGGACTAAAAAGCTTATAATCATGTGAACTGGGGTTCCTTGTTTTAGTCAAACCATCACCACATTTGACTGTTTTTTCTCTCTGGATGGTTAAAACTATGCTGAATAACTGTAGCATACTTGAAACCATCCAGAGAAACTTTAGCCCTTTGTGCGATTTACGACCGATAGTTTGCACAGTGTAGTGCTAAATGTACTATCCAGATACAAATAGGCCGCTGCTGAGAGTGTCCCGCTAAACAAGAAAATCATTATTTAATCAAATAAAATCCTATTGGTTAGCATGACAAGAAAAACATGGAGATGGTAGTAGAATTTATCTTCATCATTATAATTATTGGCGGCCTTGTTCCACCCACTGTTGAATATTAGGTCTCCTCCATTTTGTGCCCTACTTACCCGGTCTGTGCGAGTCTCATCCAGGTCTTCCCCTATTACAATTTATCTTACCTCATGACTATTTGGTATTCTTTTCTCTATAGGCAAATCCTCATCATCAGAGCCGCTCAACTCATCATAGCTGTCTTCACCATCACCCTTAGTTTTCTTAGTTTTATCATCTTTATTCAACAGCCCTGGTGGAATTGATGGACCAATTTCATCATCATCATCTTTTGATGACTCTATTGGCAATGGGCCAATCACATCTTCATCACTTTCTTCATCCTTTTTTGTCTCTGGTTTTTTAGACATTGCAGCTTCGGCTTCTAACCTCTTTTTATTGGCTTCTTGTGCGTTTATCTTTGCCTGTTCCACCAATTCGACGAGGTCGAAGTTTTTAGCTTTTTTACCGAAGTTTCTGATGCCCATGACTTGCTGAACGTGTTGGTTCTCCAAGTCTTCAGCTATTTCTTCTATTTCCTTGTGTTCTTGAATGGGTGTTCGACCGAAAGTGCCGAAACCAGACGTATTGGCTTCATTTTTATTACTGTTTTCGCCTGTTTTGGTGATGTTAAACTTGATTTTCCCGAAGGAAATTGGTTTCTTGTGCATCTTTGTAGAGTTGATGGTCCTTTTATTTGCTTATTTGTTAATTATTTCAATTTCACATTGATTTTTCTTCCGGTGCTAATAACGTCTGTTACTATCGCGATACCTGCCTAAATTATATAGGTACTTAAAATTATAATTTTTAATCAGATGTGGATACTTATTTCGAATAAAAATAAATATCAGTCAACAATAATAATTGCATGGCAAATTCACAATCACGAATTGATTTGTTTTGCAAATGTCAAAATCAATCAGCCCCGCTTTCCGAGTTAGGCTGTAATCGATTTGAGCGTGATAACGGCCGTTCCGAATAAGCCTTAGCGCGATAACGATGTATTGTGAACAGTGTTGCCGCAACTGAGTTCCCAAAAGGTACATATCCAGCGCTGAAAAGGTACATCTTGGGTTCAAAAGGTACATAAGCAATGCTTTTACTAAAATCATTCACTACCTACTGCATCTCTCGCTCTCTCGCAAAGAATGCGAGACAGGGAGAGACTGCCTGCTCGTCAGCAGTTCTATGATTTGGATTCTAGGCGTGATAAAACTTATCGATATAATTTATTTTTAAATCCCCGCAGTTTTATGATAGGTACTCATTGAATTGTTTCTCGTGGTTAATTCAAAATGTACCTATCAAAACTTATCCGCTTTGCAAACAAACGCGCCATATATATTTTTTTGGGTTGTAAATTGTCAAATAACTTGGAGGGCGTGTCAGACTTTTACTGACTAAAACCCACCCGTGTTCCTTCCGTTGCCTGTGTGCTGGGGCCACGATATCCCTTTCGGACAAACTCGCAACCCTAGCAAGCATTGGCCCTAACGGCCCCGTCAGTTGGTGCTGACATCTCTTTAAGGCGCGCGTGGAACACAACGCACTGTCGACCCGGGCCTGGTCCTTGTCGGACGGCGAGCTACCCATCGCTCACCATCCGCAAGCCCGCGCCTACGGTAGCTGGAAGTTAGCTTGCGACTCCCGAAGCCCGGGGCGTCTCCTGCGACGGCTAGGGGGCGGGCGGAGGAGGGCGCGAATTTTGCCTCTCCCTCACGCGTTCCGCCTCCGCCTTAGCGAGCATAACTGCTTCGCAGAAGGAAGTGACGGCCTCCCATGCACTCTCGCTCCGAACTATGGTCTGAACCAGGGCCGGACGTGACAGATCGCCGCCACCGATCGCCCCTGTGAGGACATGGCAGTGCTCCACCCAAGCCGGGCAGACCTCCACCGTATGCTCCACCGTGTCCTCCGGGCGTTCCACACACCGCCGGGCGTTACACACACCTTCGGGCGTCCGGTGAGGACCTGCGTCAGGCGGAAGGTGAGGACGCCGTGGCACCTCTTTAGCCACTCCTCAAAAAGGGGACTTATTGCCACAATTGTGGCGTGCCCAAACAAGCGCGCCCTGTGAGTAGAGTAGTGTTCTATGTCTGTCTTAACTTGGTGAGCGCACCGAAAGAGCGCGCCGCTTGGGCCGGTCAGATACACGATACAAAGTTCATAGCCTACACTCTCGGCGGAAGCGAGAGAAAGCTATTTCCCATTCCTACATTACGTAGGTCTGTGACTTCACTGGCCACCGGTACTTGGAACCGCAGATGCTATCTCATTTTCACGTTTTGGCGGCGGTTTCAAAAAAGGTACGTAAAATAGTCTTTAAACCACGATTTTACACATGATTTCGGATGTTAAGTTGAAAAGGTACGTAAAATAGACCCTATTACACATTACACATAGGAAGCTTAAATGGTACGTCAAATGTGTAAAATGTACGCTAACGGCAATACTGATTGTGAATCGTCATAGATGACGTCATGACATGCGCCATCTTGCGATAACGCCGACCATGCCTTTTACTAATATCACCGTGAGCGCTGTCAAAGATGACAGTTGTGCTGTTTTGTTTTGTTTTGAGTCGCATCATAACTTTAGACAAACGTGGCATCTTCGAAATTGTGCTTCTGGCTACTGTTGCCACCTAACCAACGAAGAAGAAGAAAATGTGTAGTATAAACACAAAGAAATATGATAAGCAAGTTTTGACGTTGAGCGAGCACCGTGAAAGCGTTCACGAGCATTCCGAATTGATGACAGCCCTCAGCTGTCATAATCGTGTTATCTAACTCGGAACGCCAAATATTGATGTCAGCGCGGTGAGCGATTACGTTCTTATTCGGAAAGCGCCCCTTGTCGTGGAAAACATTACAGCTCTTGAAATATTTCATTTGTGTGTCGCATTTTCTATGTTGGATCTTTTTCTCACATGAACCGAAGACAGAGATAGAATAAGGACAGTGTTGATGTTGACAGTGACAAAGGTCAACAAATTTAAACAATAGCGTTTTGTTTATGTAGTTTGAGAATTTGGTTCTGAACTGTTCTAATTAATAAGAAGCAATTTTATGAACATTTTCAAATATCCGACTAATTATAGATTATTATTTTAAAATAATTATTCTGCAATCCAGTTGTTTAATAGTTTTAAAGTAATTTTTGAATGCTGCTGCGTTCTATTGTCAGGTTGACGTGCAGTTTCTTTATCAGTGACTTTGACGTAAACATCAAATGAAATTCAATCTATCCCTCAGAGTATTATCTAAAGCTCTGAGATCTATCCATCAACAAAAAAGTGTACGGTATTTTCCTGATAATCGGGATTATTAAAGTTTATGAGAAAAGCAGAAGAATAAAAAAAATCGGGTAAGCATACAAATCCAACACTAATACGAGCGTTAAAATTACTTTTAGAACATCACAATCTGTTTACAATCAACACAAGTATTTACGAAATTAAAAAAAAAAATGTTTTCAAAATACTCAGGATTTTAGACCAAAGAATTCCAGTCAAAAATATCCACATTTACGTATCAAATAAATAACAATTACAAGTGTAAATGCTTTAGATTCTTAATGCTAACAATGCGAGATTTTCGCAAGCCTGCAATTATTATTTTTAAATCGTCATTGTCATTCTGCCTAGGGCTGCGGTCCTGAGTGGTCACAAAAGATGTTTGTGTTGCCGATATTATGTGTTCTCCTCGGCTCGGCCGTCGGATATATTGATAAGGGTGAGTAAATAATATTTATTTAGAATATTCTTGATGATGATAACACTAATAGCGTAATTAAATGATGTTTGCTATCAGGACAATGTAATTAGCCGTCTATAAATGTATCGGTTCAAGTTCAGAACTACTTATAGTTGCAAATTTTTGCTTTTTCATCATATTTTTGTAACACTACTCACCTACATAAAACATAATAATTTATCTTTGTTTTTGTGTTTAAATTCTTCAAGCTGATGTTATTTAAATAAAAAACTTATAACAAAGATGTATGACCTGGACTACATTGTTTTTGTGTGCTTATCTCATATTGAGTTTTAGTAGCAGTTTACAAAGCAAATGGAGTATATTTTTTGCGTTGCTGATAATGAACTATGATTTATTTATGAACATACTTCTTACTTTATCTGTAAATATAACATATTGGTATAAAAAAAAAGCTAATAAAATAAAACCTAATTTGTGGTTTTTTATTTAGAGGGTAAACAGAAGAAAAAAACAAAACTTCAATTGTTTTTTCTCTCAATCATTTATTTATTTATTGGATGTCCATCAGAGGCTACACAATTACATGTATTTTTACAAGAACAGAGACAAATACTAATGTGTGCTTCCAATTATAGGAGACTTACCATATCCGTAAATATGTAAGACTAAAGTTGTTGCATTGTTTCACCTACTTACCCACATTTATCGAACCTAAAGTATGCTACCATCGTATTTATATGAATGATTTACCTATGGAAATCTGCAATGTAATAAATGCGAAGAACTGATCAAAGATACTTTCTAGATTGCAGTGCGATCAAGAAAAAAAAAAAAAAACGAAGTATCTACAAATTGTTCAGTAATTAATATGTAGTGGCACTGAGTTGCCGTGTCTGGCCCTACCGCTGTAAAACCCGCGATGGTTTGTGTGGTACGTAAACTAATGCATGTAAACTGTTTTTATCAATAAACAATAAAAAAAACTTATAATCTAGGTACAATAACTTTGACAAGGAAGAAAACATTAAAATAAATCAAAATACATTACATAAAAATCCTACCTAGGAAATCAAACTGATAAGCAAAACAAGGGTACAAAATAATACAAATTATTTTTAAACAAATAATGAATCCAAGGAGTTCAAACATTATTCCTAATTTATGTCAGATACTAAACATTATCTTTATTTTTGTAGATGCTCCACCGCAATGGAGTCCTGTTTATACCGTGAAGGGAACATTAAACATTCCTTATGCGGAACTGAAAGAACCTTTCTACACTTGGTGAGTGGACATTTTTTTTTATTACAAAAGAAAAAAACAGTCTCAGCTTATTTTGAATAAATAACTTTTGATTTTGATTTTCTGAGCTTGCATTTTGAAGTTTCTAGCATTATCATTAACACTGAACTGCTGTTATGTCACTTTTCATTATTAATGCATTTATTAGTCACTCTTCTTAGCATAATATATTAGCAGCTGTTTGCCAGTTGCACTTGTAGGTACCTACTATGAGATAATTTTATGTTTAAAAATAATAACTATAATTTAATTACTCATTGTTAGTACTTACTTATGCTCTTTTTATGTTAAGGCTCCCTCCAATCAAATATTAATTAACCTACAGTTTATAATATATATAAACATAAACTCTCGCTATCTTCCCATGGGGAAGGCACCTGACCTTTCCGAAGAGCATCACCAATAAGGTCCACTCACATCTGCCTTGTATAGTTTTGTCTTTCATTCATCCTCTGCATGCGACCAAACCATGTAAGACGCATACTCTTCATTGTATCTACATATGTGTGCATAAAAAACATTTTTACAAAAAAAAAACAACCGACTTCCGAAAAAAAACACTACAAAGTGAAAAATAACTTTAATTTCGGAAGTCGGTGTCTTTGAGTTTGAATTTTCGGTTTTCGCCACCGACTTCCGAAATTAAAGTTATTTTTTACTTAGTAGTGTTTTTTTTCGGAAGTCGGTTGTTTTTTTTTTGTAAAAAGTTTTTATTTTTCAGTTTTTAGTTGTGGTATGCTATATGCTGCTATGTAAATAACAGTCACAGGAAGTTATCATCATATCATCCACATATACTAAGTGTGAAAAATACGTATTATTGAAGCTTACTCAAAAACTATCCCAGCAGTTAATAAATTTATATGGGACCAATCCAAAAAATAATTTTCAAAATCGGTCCACAATTGACAGAGTAATCGACGGACATACATAAAAAAAACTGTTTTGATTAATTTTGCAATATTACTGTGTAGAAATAAAAAATGTGGCTAACTGGCGAACTAGAATATTGATTATGAAATGCAATAATTAATATCGTAACACCGAATGTTTAGTTTTAGATGTAAAAAAACTATTTGGAAACTTTCCAAATGTGTTTTTTACAGTTAAAATGTACAACATCAAATTTAATGTTATAATTGCAATTCATTATTAATATTCTAGTTCGCTAGTTAGCCACAATTCTTATTTCTATTCAGTAATATTGCTTTAAGAATCAAAACAGGTAAATATTTGACAGTTATTTGCGCCGTTGCCAACTTTTAGGATAAACCCTCTTATAGTAACTCAAGCCTTTTTCCCAAGAGTGTAGGCAGAAAACGCAGAACGCCACGTATGTCCTTCTAGTACGTACTATGTAGGTCGTCCCCTCCCGGCGGAGTTTGTAATGTATAGTTGGTTATATCATTATTTATAGCTTTATCATCAACGTCATCTTTATGTAGCATCAACTTTCTATGAAACGGAGAGAATTTTAAAATATCAAGACAAATATAAATTATAAAACCATTCAAGTGCGAGTCGGACGGATGGACAGCGGAGGTTTAGTCTAGGGTTCCGTTTGGCACCGTTTGGGTACGGAACCCTAAAAAGAAGATAGAATAGAAAAAACACATATGTATACAATAAGATAAAAATAGTGACCTTTTAAAAGTGTTATTGTTATTGAAATAATTGGACCAAAGAGCAGTTAATTAAATATACAGTTATAGAAAAAATAAATAAATATTTGACTCAGGTTAAAGCACACAGTATTCACACAAAAAACAGAAAAAAAAAAAAACTTAAAATAGTATTGTGTGCCTCACGGCTGCGCCAAATAGGCTCAGTTCAGCATAAATGCCAGACAACTAGTGTCTGACGCTGGTTTTCAACTGGACCATAGAGTAACCAACCACTGTCATAATATGTAACAAAATGCTAGTTTTACACAATATTTTAATTCAAACCTTGAACCCAAACTACAGCAGCCACCAGTAGATATTAACTTTATCATTTCCCTCAATACCTGTTTAATAATAAAGGATGTCAATACAAGGAAAACTAAACATAATAACTAACGGATGTTTTGTCTGTATTATTTTGCAACCACAGAGCAATGATTAGGTTTAGTTTTGTAATAACAACATGCTAAATATGGCGGATGAAGAATTGTTTTGAGAGTGGCGATTGGTCCTACTGGATGTCTAAAGCAACAATTTTTTTAAATCTATTCCAAAACGGAGGAGCTCGTGGCTAAGTAATAACTGCAGCACGGGTTGATCCGTCAGGTTAAGCCACGCTTGCCGGGGTTGGTCTGTGGATGGGTGACCATCTTTACATACGGAGACTCCTCCGTGCCTCGGAAAGCACGTTAAATCGTTGGTTCCGGCTGTCATTCATGGATCTTTGACAGTCGTAACGGGTCGTCAGAAGCCCGAAAGTCTGACAACCAGTCTTACCAAGGGGTATCGTATTACCCAGTTACTGGGTTGTGGAGGTCAGATAGGCTGTCGCTCCATGTAAAATACAGTATTCAGCTGAATCCGGTTAGACTGGAAGCCGACCCCAACATAGTTGGGAAAAGGCGAGGCTGATTGATTGGTGATTGGTCCTATTAGATTTCTAAAGCAACTAATTTTTTAAATCTTATATAAACTTATTACAAAAAAAAAAACTATAATAATAGTCTAAGTCTAAAATCTATTACAAAGTACAGCGTAACTGATACACTTTTATATTTTTTGAAATCCATTCAATTGGAGAGTACGCATGTCATTACGTGCGCCTGTAATAATATTGACAAAGTCAAGTCAAAGTCAAACAATTTATTTCAATTAGGCACATAAGAACTTTAATTTTACAAAAAATAGAATTAATTCTAGTCGCCCCTTCCAAAAGGTAGTTTTTGTATGGAGAAGAATGGGCAAGAAACTCCACCGTTACTCTTTTAAAATGTTTTTACAATATTTTGTATACATTAATTATATAGGGAATACGTATATGTGAAGACGATGCATCTAGAATAAGATCACTATACCACGATAGGTAAACCAGAATGAAAAATGAAGCAATTCAAGATAAATTAATTATGTGATAGATACATGGTGCTCACATTGCATTCACGACACGATTTCATTGGCGACACGGTTGGCGCAGTGGCTGAGCGATCGACTGCTGCGCAACGTGTCGCGGGTTCGATCCCCGCACGGAACAAATATTTGTATGATCTGCAAGTAGTTGTTTCGGGTCTGGGTGTTAGTGTATGTGAGTTTCTATGTGTGTAAACGCACCCACGATACAAGAAGAAATTCTTAGTGTGGGGCAACGATAAAAAAAAAAAAAAAAAATTACATTAGACCTAGTTCAACATAACAGATGTAAATGGGTGTAAAATAAAAGACGCTTAATTAATGAAGCCGAGAGTCACTTTTTCTTCCCATTATTGTTGTATTTTATTTATATTGTTTTTTTTTAACCCTGTTACTAAGTCTCCGCTGTCTGTCAGCGGGCTATATCTCATGAACCGTAATAGACATGGACAGACAGTTGAAATTTTCACAGATTGTGTATGTCTATTGCCGTTATAACAAAAAAAAAAAAAAAAAATTAAGGGATTCCTTAAAAGAAACGTGTTTTTTTCGGGTTTTTTTTTCTAAAAAATTTAACGGTGGTACGGAATCCTTATTGTGCGAGTCCGAATCGCACTTGGCTGGTTTTTTAACGAAATTCGGTACTTTTATTTATTTTTAACACCAAAAATAAAAGTCGTGCGGTAGATCCATATAAATTTTATTAAGTTTGCTTGGGTAGTTTTTGAGTTAGTTTCAATAATACTTTAAAGTCTATGTGGATGATGTTCCTTGATGAACTTCCTGTTACTTTTATAGCAGGTAGTGGTATTCGAATTTGTGTGGGGCAGGTACCACAACTAAAAAGTGAAAACTAAAAACTTTGTAAAAAAAAAAAAACATATCCCAAAAAAATAATTGAAAAATTACTTTAATTTCGGAAGTCAGTGGCAAAAAAAACGAAAATTCAAAACCAAAGACACAGACTTCCGAAATTAAAATTATTTTTCACTTTGTATAATTCTGTATTTCACTACACCTACTGCAAAATAGGTAAAAGTAAAACCAATAAAACCTAAAAGAGCATTGTGTAAATTATCCGTAATCAGCATTCTTGTATTGAAATTCTGCGCCGGTTGATCACCTTTTGACCTCAAATATAACAATTGTGAGTCATTTGTTTAACAATGTCGGCAAAACAGCTGTGCCAATAATTGTAACTCTGGAAATGCAAATGATTATCACGCTTTTGTGAATTATTATTGTATGAGTAATTTTAATTCAATTCAAATCTTTATTGCATATCTCATGTGTGTGCAAGATCTTAAAATAATAGTTACATTGTTAATTTTGGCTATATTAGGTAAATCTGGAAGTCTGTGAAAACTGACTTTGAGAACAAAAAAGTGATCTTATAAAAAGGTGGTCGGAACTCTAAAAAGCGGAAAAGTGTCCGTACGACAGCACTGCGGGGTTATAGCGTAACACACTTACAGTAGCAATCGCTTTCATTTTGACAGTTAAACAACAAGCATTGCGTGATTTACATTGTTGTGCACACAAATTTTTCGAACTTACGCAGCAATATATTAGCAATATCCTTCAGATTGTGATTATACGCAACTTACGCAAGTTAATAAAAAAATCCGACAAAAAAAAATCTGGTGTCCGCAACTCCACGTCAATGCGCGTACTTTGCGTACAGTTGGTTATCTAATCGCTTGCCAGAGCTGAACATTACACTACCCACAGGCTGTGTGCTAAAATAAAGAGGTCGATCTACATTCGTATCAAAGTGTAATAGACGAGTAAACCATAGTCTAGATTAGCTAGAAGATAGACAACATCGACCCCATTCTTGTGTTGAATTTTAACCTCTCAATCCAGGTCATGTAGCACATTGACCCAGTCGTAGATATCAGATGTCTACTTGTAAATCAAGCATATCAACCGTCATTGTTAGTGGCGTCAACGATGTCTGTGTAAAGTTTATAAACAATGTAATGCGAGGAAATTGACAATAGAAGCTGGTGAATATTGCTATGTGATTCACCACTAGCTTTTGCTCGCGGCTTCGCCCGCGTGGATGTCGGAAAATATCTCACGGGAACGTACTACCGCATACCGGGATTAAAAGTACCCTATGTGTTAATTCTGATTATAAACTATCTGTGTGCCGAATTTCATCCAAATCCGTTCAGCCGTTTTAGCGTGAAAGCGTAACAAACAAACAAACTCTCGCATTTGTAACTTTCGCATTTATAATATTCTTATAAATAAAACATTAAAACATTAAAAAAATAATTTTAATATTAAACTGCAAAAATTACATGGAAGTAAAAATAAGAAATTAAAATAGAACACAAAATGGGCAGAGGAACAATGAAGATAGGTCTATGACCGATGGCAAAATGGACGAGTCCACGCAGGGTTCTTCCTTTTAAACGCGTGGCCGCGCTGGAGGGGAGTGTCCAGTGTTGTCATCTAACACGGCCTCTCCTGACACGGCAGCGTCCTCGCAGCCTTCGTCAGCTCTCGATGATGGACCAGCACCATCGCTCTCATGGTCGAATACTTGGTCTTCATCGGAACCTGTAACCACAATGCACATACGTTAAGATCACATAATTTAAGTTATTACACAAGATAGCAAAAGAGTTGTAATTCAAATAGCAGTGACTTTATGTACCGAACAACACAATACACTTTGCACAAAAACACAGTCGTACTCAACGACTTTTCATATCGCAAGTAGGATTTACTCAGGTCATATTCCCACACCAAATACCATGCGCGCATCAGGATTTACATCGGTTACAGCAGGTCAACCACGAGACCTACTTCAGGATTTACACTCAGTCTATAGTCAGCATGGGCCCCACCGACATCAACCTCGATACCTTCACCATGAGCTGCACTCTCAATAGTACAGTCCACAGTCTGTGCCACCCAAAACCATGTGCACTAAGGATTTACATGAGCCTCGGCACCCAACAACAAAACAAATGCAACCAGTGATTGTTTGGTACATACAGTCTACAAAGTGTAAGCAAAAGCTGGGTGCATACAACAAAAATAAAACCAATGAAAGTTCTCAACTAACTTTCAAAGAAACCAGCGCATGTGTCGGGAGTCCACTCACCACGCCACAACACCATGAACCCAGCAGCTGCTTGACTGGTTTTACCATACGAACCAGCTATCAATTTTAGTTCATACCTATCGTTAGGTAGAACACTCACAACCCTACAAGGGCCTCGCATGCCACAATCTAACTTGCCAGTACTTTGTGACCTCTTAATGACAAAAACTCGGTCATTAACATTGAACTTCTTAGGAGGGCTCCTATTTTTATTGACATACGCGTCTTGTTTAGATTTGTTTTTGTTTATTAATTCACCTGCGCGTTGCCTACGTAGTTCGCGGATCGCTTCGCGGTTGGGATTTGAGCCTTCAAATGTAACATCCCTTATTAAAGAGTTAATTACTGGCGTAGTGGATTCCGTGCCGACTAATAGATTTAACGCGGAATATTGTGTAGTCTTATGTTTGGTAATGTTTAATACGAGCTGTAACTTCCACAAAACGTTCGACCATTCGTTTTCGTTATTATTAACTTCTATCCTGACCATATTCAGCACGGTACGGCAATATCGTTCAACTTGACCGTTCTCCTGATGCATCTCAGGCGTAATGAAATGTACTTTAGTACCAGAGTCAGTTAACCAGTGTACGAAATTGTGGTTATCAAACATCCGACTGCGGTCGCACACAAAGCGTTTAAAAGTACCAAACAAAGATATAGTTTGAGTTATCACTCGCTTTAGCTCGTCACAATCCTGTCTGTACAGACTATACAACAAACAATATTTTGTATACGCATCAACTATTATCAGTACGTACTTAAATCCGTTACATTCTCTAAATGGACCGAGTACATCAGCATGTACTGTATCAAACGGTATTGGGTTCTTTTGCCAAGAGGATATCGGCTGTAAGGGGGCACGGGGTACTTGTTTGTGCGATATGCACACGACGCAATGCGTTATGTACTTAGTAACAAATCGTCTCAAACCCGGGAACCAAAAGTGTTTGAGAATCAAATCAATAGTTTTGTCTATACCCAAGTGTTCATGTTCGTCGTGGAATACACGTAACAAGCTTAAACGAAACGGTTTAGGAACATAACATAAGTAACGCTCTTGCTCGCCCTCAACACAGTACTTATAATATAAAAGATCGTTTCGTTTTACATAGCGATTTGAATCTAACACACCGTTATTTAATTTATCTAATAGAGACAAAGTTTCTTCGTCACCCGCCTGAGCTACCTGTGCCCAATTAAGAGGTTTCTGAACGGCATTGATGACATTTACCGGATTTCGACTCAAGTAATCAACGTGAGACATTAAACAACCCTTACGGTATTCTAAGGTAAAATCAAAGTCCTGCATATAGATCCACCAACGTGCTACTCTCGGCTGAAGATCTTTCTTGCGTTTGGTCATTTTTAACGCGTTACAGTCGGTTATTATCGTAAAATGTTGACCAACAAGGTATTGACGAAAATGCTGCAATGATTTTACAACGGCTAGTGTCTCGAGCTCATAACTATGGTACTTCGATTCCGCACCTACTGTTAGCTTACTAAAATAAGCGACGACGCGCTTATGACTGTCTTTGTCTATTTGCAGCAAAATACCACCGTAACCTATCGCGCTCGCGTCAGTATGTAACTGCGTAGGTAAATCGGGATCGAATATCGCTAACAGAGGCTCACTAGTTAAATACGAAATAATTTCTTGTCTAGCTTTTTCATGTACATCACTCCAATTGAAAACAACACCCTTTCTAGTTAAAGCAGCCATGCAGGCAGTCTTAATTGCGTAATTAGGAATATACCGCCGAAAATAGCCAGCCAGGCCCAGGAATTGGCGAACTTGCTTAACGTTACTCGGTCTTGGTGACCTAATCAAGGCTTCAACTTTATGTGTGCTCGGTCTAACCTGACCCTGACTGATTATTCTACCTAAGTACTCTATTTCGCTAGTTAGGAAACTACACTTCTTTAAGTTTATTGAAAAACCTGCTTCGGTTAAAGTTTCCAAGACTGCGTCTAGCAAAATAAGGTTCTCACTGATTGTATCAGAGAGTAACAACACATCGTCGACATACACTAGTACTTTACCCGATTCAATAAAAGATTTCAAGGTTTTACTGATGGTTTTTTGGTAAATAACGGGAGCATTGGCAAGACCATAAGGCATTTTACAGTATTCGTAATGGCCTTCAGGTGTGATAAAGGCCGTCTTGTTTATGGAATCCTCACTGACTCTCAATTGGTGAAAGCCTGAAACCATATCAAGTGCACTGAACCATTTAGCTTTGCCTAGCATATCTACATGATCACTAATCAACGGAAGCGGGTGTCTAATTTTAACTGTAATTTGATTTAGGGCTCTATAATCAACTACCATCCTATCTGAACCGTCTTTCTTTTTCACGAGCAAGATCGGGCTAGCATATTCCGACTCTGATTCCCGGATTATACCTTTCTCTAATAAATCTGCAACAATAGCACGAACGCGTATTTTCTCGTCATAAGATAATTTGTATGGTCGGTAATAAATCGGAATACCACTAGTCAACTTAATCTGCATTTCACTATCCTTAACTGTGGTGGTAGCTGTACCAGTTAAAAAGTAACCAGAATATTTGTTCAACACGTTTAACAACTGTTCCCTATCTGGGCCAGTAACATGCGTCGATATATTTTCGAAGACCAATGATGGATCTATCTGCGTAATATTATTCACGAAAACACTACTATGAACGATATATTGCGAATCACCGGTACGAATGTATGCAACACCTTTCCTATTTAAAACATCGGTACCAATAATTACGGGCACGTTTAAATGGCTTTTATCCACAATATAAAAATCAACTTCTAACGTGATATTATTTAATTGTATCGGTAATGTAATCATAGACTTTGCTATAACTTCCATTCCACCTAAACCTCGTAATAATTGGTGAGCCGGTTTTATTCGACATGAAAAGTGCTTAACTAAGTCTGAAATTATTAAAGAAACGCCTGAACCGCTGTCAATAAGTACATCGACGGGTATATTCGATATAACGGCCGCGATGACATCGGAATTTTTACGTTCACCCTCATTTTCGCGACAAAAATTTACGGAACTATTATTTCTGACTCGTTCCTTAGCAAAACACCGACTTTCCATATGACCTATTTTTTTGCAAAAACCGCATTTGTCTGGACTGGGTTTTGTTGAAGAGCTATTCGTATTAATTTCAGAATTATGGCTTTGTGAATCTGATTTAGGTCGTTTGGGACAACATTCGCGTTTATGACCTACTTCGTTACACTGAAAACAACGTACCTTAGAAATATCGAAATGTTTACGTTTGAACTGGCTATTACCGTTACGATTGGAAGCACTAGGAGCGCTGGGTTTCTTATAAGAATTAGGCTCACTACATTTTACAAAGCTCGACAAGTAATCCACTATGCTTTCGGGAGTTAATTTAGCATTCCTCGCGAATGCACGAACCTGTGGGTCGGTAATACCGCGTATAATAATTGCCGTTAGTAATTCACTGCTTAACCCTTTAACGATACGCAATTTCAATAAAGATTTACGCGCATACTCAGCATAGGTAGAATACTTGTCCGACTCAGTACACATAACATTGTACAGAATGTTCGCGATATCGACAGACCGTGGGCACAACGATTTTAACTCTAATTTGAAATTAGACCATGTACGCATGGTGCTAGTCCACTCACTAAGCCAGTTACGGGCTTCCCCCTTAAGGCAACGACCTATGCGAGCAAGACATTCACTATCCTCCCAACGATTAAGCGATCGAGCTTTATCAACTTCATCGCACCACGTGTCGACATCATGAACACTCGGATCAAAATCAGAGACAAAATATTGGTTTGATCTCACCGGGAATGTCATCATGGCTTCCAGAAAGCGTTCAGCCATGGTTTTGGCATCGGTCTCCGTCGGCAACGGTGTGGCAGGAAACTCTTGCGTCGGGGCGGTAGACGCTGGGGGTGCGCAGGCAGGTGTTGTGGCGGGCTCCACGTCTGGCAGCGGCGTGCTCGGCATGGCCAGAGCGTGGCAGGACCCCGAGCTCGCCAACGAAGGTCGCGACTCGTTCCCACGCGTCCGCTCCTCCAGATCCTGAAGTCTCTTCAAAATCTCGTCTAAATTTTTAGGAGGCGAGGGAGTACGTACACGACGTCTCCCTTTCCTCTTGTTATCAGAAGGCATTGTGTCTCTGCCCAACTTAACCTCAAAATTACTGCTATGGAAAACGTTAAACAAAACTACTTCAAATTTATAGAATCAGAGATGGTTTTCAAGCGGATAAGGCCTTCATATCCCACTTCTGATCTTATAAATAAAACATTAAAACATTAAAAAAATAATTTTAATATTAAACTGCAAAAATTACATGGAAGTAAAAATAAGAAATTAAAATAGAACACAAAATGGGCAGAGGAACAATGAAGATAGGTCTATGACCGATGGCAAAATGGACGAGTCCACGCAGGGTTCTTCCTTTTAAACGCGTGGCCGCGCTGGAGGGGAGTGTCCAGTGTTGTCATCTAACAATATGATTACTAGCCCCGCGGTTTCACCGGCGTTAGTCTCGATCCCGTGGGAATATGTCCTAATTCAGGTAATGGTCTACCCACGTGCCAAATTTATTCCAAATCTGTTCAGCCGTTTTAGCGTGAAAGCGTAACAAACAAACAAACAGAGTCACTTTCGCATTTATAATATTAGTTAGTATTCGTTTCCAAGCACGGCAGCAATGGTGTACGAGAGTGCTGAATCACATTGCTGATGTACAGGAATACAGGCCCATAATAGGATGGAAAACGGTAGCCCACGTCTTTCCCCACCAATAAACCACAAATCAATACCTAAATACTTTCGTCATCTCAAGTTTCAGATCTCAGAATCATACGCATGCATCGTTATATAATATTCGAATATAGGTACTCGTACAACATGCATGCATGCTCATAATGGCAATGATTCAGCATCAGCAATTATTATGGCCTAGTGCAGTTTAGATTTAGGCTACATGTTTTTTATTGCTATTTTTCTGGGTATTTTAAACACGCAAACTGTTTTGTGGGGTCGACGTCATCGGTGCATTTTGCTTGGCTATTGAAATTACTATAGATATGTCAGCCATCTTGTTTTTCGTCTCACTATGCTCTTACGAAATGACGAAATAAGATTTTATTTTTGGTTTTTGACTGGCAATCTGTACGTCTTATCGAGACCTAACATTATGCTTATTGAGGTATGAGGAACAGGGTGTAAAGTTCACTCATCCTACATAAAAACAGAAGGATTTTGCGACCACGGCGGGTGTTGTCTGGAGGGCTACTGCGCAACGAAAGATGTCGGGACGTTGTATATTTATGCTTGTCGCGCGTCGAACTTTGCTTGCGCGATGCAAGATTTTGAGGGACGTCACTGTGCTGCATAGTTTGCACGTGGCGTTGTCGATGCCACAGGCTAAAATTCAAATCATACCTTGCATAGATCTCAAGATCTCTGTGACAGTCGGTCAATAAAGTGGTGATAAAAAGATTCCGTGACCACTTGACATTATAATATGTTACTACATTTTAGATTTAAAAACATCGCGCTTGTATTCTTTGAAGGGGTAGGCGGTTATGTTAAGATCCCATGTAGATAATAGGGTAGTGGGGTAGCCTATTATTGCACTTTAACCGGGTACAACTCTAGACGGTTTTATCCTTTTGGATTCATTTGATCCCCGCCCCAAGACGGGCGGGACCCAGGACCACACTTATCAATACATATAAAACGAAAAGTCCTCACGCATTCACTGACTGACTCATCAACACCCAGCTCAAACCGTTGGACTTAGAAATTTTGCACAGAGGTTTCCTTTATGACGTAACTAGACGGGGAGTAATGATTCGGAGTAAGGATCGAAGATAGGGCGGACGAAGTCGTTGGCAAAGTGATAGGCTATATTATATTACACATTATAAATTAAAGTCGCTTTTCGTGTCGGGTCTGTGTGACGTACTCAACGGATTTTGATGCGGTTTTCATCATAATTTATGGATTTTTTCCGGAAGGTTTATGAGTATGAAACTTAATAATATAATATAGAAGTTTCGATGTTTTGTCAAGTCGTAGAAACCGTGCGATGTAGCGGGTCGCTGGTAGTAAATAGTTCGTTGACTCTTTTCTACTAGATTATAAAACTATCTCGCCCTTAACGAAGTTGGTCAAGGCGGCCACATATGCTACAACTATAGGTACACGATATTTATTTATTAAGATTATTATTTATTACAGACGACAGATATGGAATGACCGCATATCGAACGACCCGACCTTTAGATAAAGTTCAAAACGTGTAAACAAATCATCTAGTCTTTGTCTGGTAGATACTGCTCTATTTTCTTGTGTAATGAATTTTATAGCATAATTTGTGCTATAAAATTCACACACAAACATTGAGAATCGTCTTTAGTTTTTGGGAAGGTACAGGATTTCGAGAAAATTGTCTCGGGAACTGTCTGTTCAGTTCAATCAATCTGCCTAGCCTTTTCCCAACTATGTTAGGGTCGGCTTCCAGTCTAACCGGATGCAGCTGAGTACAGTCAGCCCGGCACCGCCGTGTCCTTGTGGAGGCGGTTGGCGGCAGTGATCTCTCGCGTCCGGCCCTGGTCCAGGCCATGGTGCGGAGCGAGAGGGAGCGGGAAGCCGTCACCACCTTCTGCGAAGCAGTAATGCTCGCGAAAGCGGAGCAGGAGAAGTTATTTGATAATTTCCCACCCAGAAAAAAAAGGCTTACATCTTCATTTTGGTCCTTACCCCATTCGGCACCCATTTTTCCGCCATAGGTATATCTCTGAGATCACTTTCTTCTTTGTCATATTCTGCATGTTATAATCACACTTTAGATAGGTACCGCTTTATAATAAAAATAAATAAAAACTCCATGTTTTGTCCTCAGGTTCGACAGCAAAGCGAGCAAGTCCCGAATTGACTACTATGGCGCTATGGTCAAGACGTACCAGTTGGCTGCTTCGGCGTACAAACCTTATGGCGCCTCTATCAAGGTTAGCATTTCGAATATGTCACTTTCCAAGGATTCTTGTGATCGTTTACTGTAGGATATGTTATCTCCAGGATACTCAAGTTTCTGCACGGGTAATTCCCAGAATTTTTTATTTAAAGTTCGTACGGAAGTGGTACATAAGCGGACTTAATGCCACAAAGTATTCTCTACCAGTCAACCTTTGGGTTACTAAATTCCTGGATTTACCCGTTCCCAAACGGTAAAAATGAAAGATGCCAAAAAAACATCAGAATACATCTTAAAAAAAAGCCTATGTTTTAATAAAAAATAAAAACAGAAAGGTGTGCCGAACATAATTTAGTATATATAATATTTTTTTTACTCTCTGCTCTTTCGTTGTATGTATCCTATGGTATAATAATAATATAATAGTTCCAAAGAATATGCTTATAGGTACCTATTACTCGTAATCTTTCTTCTTTTTCGTGTGGTTAGTGTGGCTAGGCTGCCCTGGTGTCAGAGTTTTTATGCCACCCATGGGCCTCTGACTTGGCTCCACATGCATGCCGTCGAGAAATATCTCTCAGGCATGTCGCTTTGGCCACCGTAGGCGCGGGCCTGCGGACGGTGAACGATGGGCAGCTCGCCGTCCGATAGGGACCAGGCCCGGGTCGACGGCGCGTTGTGTTCCACGCGCGCCTCAAAGGGATGTCAGCAACAACTGACGGGGTCCGGAAGGACCAATGCCTGCTGGGGTTGCGGGTTTGTCTGAAAGGGATATCGCGGCCCCAGCACATAGGCAACGGAAAGAACACGGGTGGGTTTTAGTCAGTAAAAGTCTGACACTCCCTCTCGCTCTGCCCAGAGCGGGAGGAGTCATTTGATGATTTCCCACCCAAAAAAAAAAAAAAAAAGGCATGTCGCTTTCCTCACGATGTTTTCCTTCACCATTATTGAAGCAAGTGATACGCACATGATCCGAAAAGTCAGAGGTGTGCGTTGGGTTTGAACTCGAGACTTATGACTTGGCAGACCGACGGTCACACCAGTATCACTATAATATAATAAATAATAATATTTATTGAATAAAAATATTTACAAAAAGTATACAACACTGTTGTATACCTAATGGTAAAGTGCAGTTTTTTTTCAGTTTTGCAAATATTTTTGACGTGACAACGTCTAATAAATCGATGAACGCCGGCTGCACGCACGAAAAAGTGTCCCGTTACGCTCATTGTCCCGTTACGCTCATTGTCCCGTTACGCTCATGGTCCCGTTACGCTCATTGTAATGTTACGATCGGAGCGAGGGAAGGGAATGTTTTGTTATGACGTTGTCACGTTAAACTATCGTCCGTAAACCGACTTTACAGACAACCAATATTTTTGCTACAGTTTCTATCTGTAGCATGCACAACCATCTTAAAACCCGTTTTAAAAACATTAAGCTCGTCATCCACAGATCGCGCCAGTCACGACAGAAGAGGTCCTCAACCAGGACACCTGTCTGCAGGTGAACGGAACAGATGATAATTCCATAGGAATACAGACTGTTCTACCTGATATGACTGACTTCAAGTTTATTGGTAAGTTATAATCTTTTAAATTAATGAAAGAACGCATGAAAATACTTAGTTTTCTAATCTTCACAAATGTTGAATAGGTGGTTATTGGTGAAAATGGGCCTCACGATGACAGATGCACGTTGAACGGTTTATTATAGGGCCGGTAATAAATTCGCTTAATACAAAATGATCTTTATTTCAGTAAGAATAGCGTATATTGTACTGTGGAGTAGTTTTAAATATGTTTGTCCTTTTTGTTTTATTTGGTTTTCAAAAAAGTGTTTAATTAATCAAATAATAATATACTCAAGTCATGCGAATATTTTGACAAATACGCCGAGTTAAGTGCCAGCATAAATAGTACATTATGATACAAGTGTGTAATGATCAATGCAAACGCGTTTCATACGACGTTTTTCAACACACCTGCTCGTGAAGTGGCTCTTATTGAACCGATTTATAGAAAGAAAGAAAGCAAAGAATTTATTAGGACTCGCATAGGAAGAACACGGAGTAAATATGACATATATAATTTTTTAAACATTACTACAGTGACAAAAGTAATAACATTGTTTATCTATTACAGGTACAGAAACCATGCAAGATTCTGACGTGGCAAAATGGCAGTTCACCCAGACCATTGGTCAGAAGTTGAACAAGTACACAATGTGGATCAAATACAAGAAGTCTTTGAAAGTCAGGGGCGAGTCAGTGCCCATTCCTGTCAGGTAATAAGCTCATTATACTAGTGGTGATTTTTTATGGCTTAGCAGAATTTACATGATATTTCTTTTCAGTTTTCTTGGAATATTTTTTCTTATAATTTCCTGTGTATAAATCTATGGCATTTTCCTGGCATTTGCATAGTTACTGTAACAGAAAAAAAGCCACTGATACCAACTTCAAATTAAATTTATTTGCTAATTTAACGGCACGATAAGGGTGGAATATTTTCTCTACAAACTGCTATAGTTAGAGCAGCATAGGTATACTTTAGACAGTTATTATTTTGCAAGGGCCCAGGCCCCTATGCGGTTCCCGCGACGGTTAAGAGGTTAAGTACCCAAGTACCAAAGTGACTTTGACATTACTGACATCGGTGAAGGAAAATCGTGAGGAAACCTGGACTTATAGTTAATATAAGTCTGAAATCACCAACCCGTCTTGAGCAAGCGTGGTGATCAATGCTCGTGAAACCTGGACTTATAGTTAATATAAGTCTGAAATCACCAACCCGTCTTGAGCAAGCGTGGTGATCAATGCTCGTGCGTTCTCTGTAGGAGAAGAGGCTTTTGTCCTGGGACAGTAATAGGCTGGTGTTGTATTTAACGACACCGTAAGTGCGGTGGCTAAGCATTAAAATTCTTCACTACGCGTCCCAAATTTGAATCGGGTACGGAAAAAACATTTGTATAGTTTAGAGAAAGTTGTATTTTTGCAATAAAATTTTGGGTCTCTAAACACATCCATGATGCAGAAGAAATTCATAGTATGGACACTGGTTCACTCTGCAAAATCATTTAAATAAAAAGCGAATCTTGTTACGACACAATAAAGTGCAATTCAGGTCGCACAGCGTTATACCTATAGTTATATTCACCTAGAAGTTGCCTCTCTTTCTATCGCGTGACTCTTATATCTTCTGATTACGTTACGCTCACTGAATTGGCCCGACAAGACGAGCCCGCCGCGTACTTGTAGTTTCATATCTAAAATGCGGAGTGCGCCTTCTGTTCTATTCTGTGGTATGGAGCAGATAAAAGTATCAAGAGGTAAGGAAGAATTATTTTTATAACGTTTTTTAATTTCCTAGGTATGAGATGAAAGGCTACAATTCCCTCCTGGGGTCACACTACGATCATTACTACATTGATTACGTGGACTACGATGTGGAGGACATTGACCCCGCCATCTTTAACATTGATCCTTGTGAGTACTGCCCACTCTTAATAATTTAGATTACATGCACTTTAATTTGTGCAATTTATTTTATCACCACTGCTCTCAAAACGGTGGCGGAAAACATTGTAGGGAAATTTACATGTCCTAGAACCAAAAAAGTCGAAGTTATGTGACATCCACCAATACGCAGTGGGAACGTATTGACATATTAATGTGGCTGACATATTTCGTCAATAGCATGGTCTGAAAAAACAAGGTCTGGCATTCCGGGAGTGACACATGCTTACGTCACTATCCAGTTGCCACTTTATTGCAACAAAACACGAATTAAGGAAAGATTTTCAGTCACCATTCTTTAAAAAAAATATGTACAAAGCATTTAAATTTGTCGTTTCGTTTATCTAATCAAACGAAACAATTTAACTTAAACATATACCAACGTAATTATTAATTAAAACCTCATTGTTTTATCGGATTCGCACAGGTAATAAAGGTGGTTGGGGAGTTATTATTACAAACTTCTGGTAACACAGATGTGATGACGTAGACTTGTGTCACCCACGCCACGTGACCCCTGTGTCTCAGAATACTATACCTGGCGAAGTATATTATTATACAATGGTCAATAGTACAATTGTAATTTTGCATTTAAGAAACAAAATAATGACGATATATATTGGTTCTTACTGTAGTTTGTCAAAGGACAGGTCAACAATAAAAAAGATTAGATTTTTTTTTTGGGGGGGTCAACAAGCTCCTGGTATTGTTGTTACTTGAAGTATGAGTTAAGAAAATCAGTCATTTTTATAGTCTAAACACTATAAAAAGAACAAATTTCGATACCTATGACGTTTGTGAAGTTTACACAAAAAAAAACAGATTAAAAAAAACGGATATTTCAATTTCAAGTGACTAATCTACCCGAGGTTGACCCAAAAAAAAAAACTCTTCAAATTAACTTTTTCAATTCATCATGTTTAGATATCGATACCTATCATAACGCCTGCGGCGTTTCGCTAGCTTATTTTATTTGACCCTGTAATTGTCCTATTGTAAGGGCATAGGCTATAGAAGACATACCACTTGCTTACTGCATGCTCGTGATTTGTGACAATAGATTCGTCTTCAATACGGTTATAAACAACGGATGAAATCGTGAGATGTTATTAATTCCTCATTTCCTTTACTGTGTCAGTGGACAATAACTTACGAAGATACAGACGTAGTACGTGACTGAATGTATAATTGTCTTGTACTGAATAGTTATGTACACAATGGGCCTTATTGGAAGGCTAAATATCACCCAAAGGGCAATGGGGGTATGCTTGGAGTTTCCCTACGTAATTGAATCAGAAATGAAGAGATCCGCAGGAGAACTAGGGTAACCGACATAGTCTGAAGAACTTTTTCGTCAATAACTTATCTAATTGTAAGAAAGCTTGAAATAATTGAAACATTAAGTCTGTGTAAGTATTAAAGTCAGTCACAGCACCTGTTAATACTTGCATCACTTTTGCGCTCTTGAAAATATGGTTTATTTCGCCTTTGATTTACTTAATGAAGATATTGCATAATCATAAAATAAAATTTTGATTTAATTCAAGGATAGCTTAAGACTAATGTGTGATTTTTAAATTTCTTGATATGGTTTACTAAATATTAGGAAAAATTACATTCAACAGGGTTTAAAAAAAAAGACGGTTATATCGACATTATTTTCTGCTATATTTTGTATCGAAGTTGAAAAAAGTGGTTCAGCCTTAAGCAAGTAAACCATATACCGCATTGTTTTTTTTACCGTCTCAAAAAAAAAAATGGGTATAATAGGTGAACGGAGTAGAAGATTTTTTATTATTTTTTATTTTTATTTAAAAAAAATATCGAAATTCAAATCATACGCACCATCATACTAAATGCGCGGAATTTATCAATGAATTCGTAGCTTTCCTTAGCGGCCGATAGGTAGTTGTCGCACTTGCCGTCGGCCTCTTTGATATCCTTTCGCAGGCGCTCACAGTGTTTCCCGCATTCAGGAATCTATTTCGGTGGACTACCTTTAGACCCCATGAGCTATTCGTTCGACGAGCTACGAACATGAATTAAAACATAACCATAACGGTGAAGGTGCCATCTTGAAAAAATCGGCATGTCCTAGAACCAAAAATTCGAAGATATGTGACATCTACCAACCCGCACTGGGCCCGCGTGGTTAATTACAGCCCACTCCCTCCCTCAGAGGAGGCCTGATTCCCAGCGGTGGGAACATTAGAGGCTGATTGTGTAATGTATAACATCAAAAATATCATAGAACATTTTGTGTTACAGCAATGAAATGCTCATCGTTCCCTGGTCCCGGAAGCCGTCACTACGCGACCTTCAACCCTATGATGGAGTTCATGCATCCCGGCAATGATGAGCATGTGCAACATGAGTTTGACAGGTGAGGACATCATTTTAGACTTGGCTGTGAAGACCCGAACGCATGATTTCGATTTTTTTAGATTTTCAAGCAACAAGTGTTTTAAGAGGAGCTCGTGGCTAAGTAATAACAGCCGCACGGTTCGATCCATCAGGTTAAGCTACGCTTGCCGCGGTTGGTCCGTGGATGGGTGAGCATCTTTACATACCGAGACTCCTCCGTGCCTCGGAAAGCACGCTAAGCCGTTGGTCCCGGTTGTCATTCGTGGAACTTTGGCAGTCGTTACGGGTCGCCCGAAGCCCGAAAGTCTGACAACCAGTCTTACCAAGGGGTATTGTGTTACCCAGTTACTGGGTTGTGGAGGTCAGATAGGCAGTCGCTCCATGTAAAATACTGCATCCGGTTAGACTGGAAGCCGACCCCCCAAAATAGTTGGTAAAAGGCTAGGCAGACTGAGTATAATGTGTTTTAAACACATATAAGTGTCTTCGATGACCTTGTGAAGACCGCAGGAATCTGCTGGATGCGGAGGCACAGAACCGGTCGAAGTGGCGGTGGTTAGGGGAGACCAATGTCCAGGAGTGGACGTCTTTCGGCTCAAATGATGATGATGAAGTGTCTTCGCACTGTCCATGCCCATATTGCACAAAGAATTGAACACATAAAGTTTTAAGCTACCGTCGCATAGATGTGATTTTATCGAAAATAAACCGGCCAAGTGCGGACCACGCACAATGAAGGGTTTCGTAGTTGGGATGAATTTATCGCTAAAACCAACTTAACTTTGTATTTGAATAACATGTTCTGCCATACATCGATATACGCCACGGTTAATTCTCCAACGTAATTTTTTTATTTGATAAGACAACAAATTAACGATTTTCGGACTTTTTTCTTTATTTAAAGTAAAGCCTTTGAGTTGTGCTACCTTGCTTCCTGGCATGATTCTAGGTCAACAGGAAGCACCCTTAGGTTTTGATTTATTTGCGAGTATCAAAATATGTCGCATAAATGACCGTAATTTTCTAGAGCTCCAAGGGACACGTCCGTAGACACGTCTTTGATATTAATTTCAACTTGATACCTCCACAAGTTCCTGAGAAAAAGGGTCTAGACAGACAGACAGACGGATAACGAAGTGATCCTATAAGGGTTCCGTTATTTCCTTTTGAGCTACGGAACCCAAAAAACGATATGATAACGTATCGCCTACGCTGCGTTTACGTTCAAAGACCGCTTACATAATTTTCGGCTGAGCACTGAATATCAGCGCTGTGCTGTGGCTCCCCACACCACACCCTATAATTATTAACTTTATTTTAATGCAATAGAAATACACAATCTGTGAAAATTTCAACTGTCTACATATTACGGTTCATGAGATACAGCCCGCTGACAGACGGACGGACAGCGGAGACATAGTAATATGGTTCCGTTTGGCACCCTGCGTGTACGGAACCCAAAAAAGAGAAATGTTTATGTACTATTCACTTCTACCAACCCCTTTGCAGAATTTAAGCCTGATATTATGTTATATCAAACCTGTGATTACAAACCTGTGATTACAAACCTGTGATTACAAACCTGTGATTACAAACTCGTGATTACAAACCTGTGATTACAAACTAGTGATTACAAACCTGTGATTACAAACCTGTGATTACAAACCTGTGATTACAAACCTGTGATTACAAACCTGTTATTACAAACCTGTAATTACAAACCTGTGATTACAAACCTGTGATTACAAACCTGTTATTACAAACCTGTAATTACAAACCTGTGATTACAAACCCGTGATTACAAACCTGTGATTACAAACCTGTGATTACAAACCTGTTATTACAAACCTGTAATTACAAACCTGTGATTACAAACCCGTGATTACAAACCCGTGATTACAAACCCGTGATTACAAACCTACTTTTCTTTGATTCTAGGTTTAAGAAGAAGCATAGCAAGCAGTACGCCACTGATGTAGTACACGAGAAGAGATTGAACCTCTTCAGACAGAACCTCAGGTATAAATAAATATATTATTATAACATATTATTTTTATCCACAACGGGATTGCTCTTGTCCTGCATCTCACCTGATGGTAACTGATGATCAGGCCGATGGTGGAAGCGAGCTTCCCCCGGAATCCTCAACCTCAGAGGAACTGGCTATCTTACCTCTGACTGCCGAAACACAACAATGCTGTTAATATTGTTGTTATGGCGACAGACTTAGATAAGATGGTGGTAGCTTGCCAGGCGGACCAGAAAACATTGCCTCCACTGGGAATCGAACCGAAGGACTTCTGGGGGTTCACTAATGTTTCACCAAAACTCCATTGACAAATTTTTAGTTTACAACCAACGTTTCGTATACTATTTATTTTACAAACAACTTATTTCGCAAATATTTTATTTTATAAACACTCGTTTTACAAACATTTATTTAGCAAATACTTCTCTTTACAAATGTTTCGCATGATATTTATACATTTTTCATTTAATATTCCAATTCTTTTGGAAAAATCACGTTTATACTAAATATAATTTTATAATAAATTTTCTAAACCAGTCACAAAGGGTCCAGTGTAAGAGTCCAATTTTCTAAACCAGTCATGGTTGAAATTTCCATTTAGGTCTGAAGTTCTTTAACTAAAAAAAAACTATTTAACTTTAACTTATAAAAAAAATATTTTTTCTCAAACTCAAACCATTTATTTCAATTAAACCATTTACAGGCACTTTTGAATTGTCAAGGAATCGGTCAGTCAGAAATATGAAGCTAGTTGCCCATTCCAAAGCGTAGTAGGTACCTATGGAGAAGAACGGGCAAGAAACTCCACGGACACTCTTTTAAATAAATTGTTACAAAGTATTTGTTACATCATTCATGTTGAAATTAAACATGTGAGAACAATGTAGAAAGACGTGCACGTTAGAAGCGTCCGTAATAAAAATATAAAACAAAGAACAATTCAAAAATTTAAATCGGCCAAGGCAGCTAAGAGTTGCCCAGTCCCAACTGACGGCGCCCGTTCACGAACATGACGCATGGATTAGCACCATTCAGCTCAACCTTCTATATATTCTAGTCGTTTTTGGCGTTCGTTTTCGGAGTCACAGTTTTGACCTAACCTAACCTTTTTCGAGAGTAACAATATTCAACCTAATCTAACTAGTTCGTTTCCGCGTAGCCTACTAAAATTATATATTTTTTTCTGTAAACATAAGTCGTTTAATTTTTCATTACATTTTTTTTAATTTCTATGGTTTATATATTAAAATTACCCTTTTGCTTATTTAATGAATGTAATTTTTAGGAAATCGCGTAATTCAATATGTAAAACGTTTTTATTCCAAACGTTGTTTTATGAGATAACATGAATAAAAAATGAATAATTTGTCAAATAATACATTATTAAAAAAAAGTTTATCGGATAATGATTTTCTTAATTGAATTATTTGGCAAAGTTGTTATTGTGTAATGATGAAATAATAAATCATATTTTTGTCAATCGTTACTTGTCAAAAGAAAATTTGTAAATTAAGTTTTGGTGAAATGACTGGTCACCACTTCTGTGTTTTAGACAGGTGGTTTAACCACTAGACCACAGACGCGCACCCACCCTTTTCATTATCCGAGAAGGCAGTGAGATTGTCTTCAGATTAGAATATCTCGATTCCTGGAGATGTAGCGACATAAGGTCCTGGTTCTCCTTTATTGTAACGTAGAATAAAACATAATAATTTCACCCACAGATTCATCTACTCTCACAACCGCGCCGGCCGTACCTTTACGATGTCTGTCAACCATTTGACAGACCGCACTGACGATGAGTTGGCTGCCCTGCGCGGGAGACGGTACTCGGGACCTAACGCAGGTACATAACTCAAAACCTCAGAGACCTCAATTAATATCATCATCAAGAAAGACGTCCACTGCAGGACATAGGCCTCCCCCAAATGGGGGGGTTTGCCATAATCGCCACGCATGGCAAGCGGGTTGGCGATCGCAGCATGGTGTTAAAATGCATAGAGAACGCTGCTGCCCATTCTCTAGTAAGTCCCTTAGTCGCTTTTACGACACCCACGGGAAGAAATGGGATGGTACTATTCTTTACGTCCGGCACCACACGGACTAAATCTACAATCACCACATGCAAATTACGCATCAAAGACCTGACGTCACACAAATCCTGCATCGCGCAATTAGAGTTTACCGCGCGATTGTCCATACAATCTCCCAACTTCAACCTCTGCACTGGGCAGTTGCCCGTCAGCCGCCAGACACGACACCCGTCTGGTCGGAGGATCCTCCCTTAACTATAGGGGATGAGTGAACTTTACACCCTGTTCCTCATACCCCGAAAATACCATGACAATTAATATACCATGTATTTATTATATTCCCGGGTTGGGCAAAGTGTTATAGGGTTTTTTCCATCTGGAATTCCTCAATAGCAGCCCGGATTCTGGATTTGTGCCCGGTTGATGGCAATAGGCTCGCCCCCTGTGTGGGTCTTAAATATAAGGCTCTAGACAGACGGACTGCGTTTCAACTGCAAATTTGCAGTTTGAATGCAGTGCGACTGTCTAGAGCCGGATTGGCGAAATGTGGGTGTACTATAGATACACCTCTGCCCTACCCTTTGGGAAATCGAAGCGTGATGTAATGTTAAAAAAATTGGTGTACAGGGCAACTTACTTTATTCTACTATGACTACGACTTATTTTGTACCTACCTGGTGAGCTATGAAAACCTTACTGCCTATGTGTTAGCAACATGAGCCGAGCAGGCAGCCTCGTGACGTCATGCAGGGCAGAGCTGGCCGGGTGCCCGCCCGCGAGCCGGCAGGTGACCCTCTCTGAGTGACGGACGTGCTCTGTGCGATTTGTGATTAAACGTGCTGATTTAAGGCGGAAACGTCAAGGTTAGCCCGCGAAATTTAAATTTTGTTACGTTTTTCACAATTTGCAGGTCAGTATCATGTTGTTAGTTTATTTAAATATGATTCGCGGCCGTATCAAATGTATATTTATAGAATTGTAATCATAAAAATGATCACTACAACTCTCTAAGTTCATATAATTCCATTGAATGACTATTTCATGAAATCATGACATTTGACGTTTGTGCTTACTTATGGAGTTGTATTCCTGATTGTAATGATTATAATTATCTAAATCCATGTTTCTTACGGTCGCGAATCATATTTTAATTAACATACAACCTGACACTGACCTGCTAATTGCAAAAAAACTTAAGAACATTTGAATTTCGCGGGCTACCTTAGCGCATCCCCCTTAAGTATAAAAACTAGTTTATTGACCCATTTTACTTGGGGTCGGATTTCTTTCGATTCTCCGCTGTCAACCGTGACACTGTCATTCAGTCACCATAAATTAAGTTTTAAATAAAAATACTATTTGTTCCAGGTCTCCCGTTCCCTTACAGCCAGTCGTTGTTAGAGGAGGAGGCAGACAAATTGCCATCTGAACACGACTGGAGACTGTTCGGAGCTGTCACACCTGTTAAAGGTAACATCATCACCCTTCGCTATGATTCTAGCTTTAATAAAAAAAGAAGAAAATATCTTGTTGCAACAGAAGTCTCGGTTAAAACCTCATATGCAAAAAGACAACTATGACGACATTGAAACTCTTTTACAAGGCATCATGCGATAATTTTGGCAATAAGCGACACTCACTCACTCACTCACTCACACACGCACTCACTCACTAACGCGCACACACACACACACACACACACACACACACACACACACACACACACACACACACACACACACACACACACACACACCTTCCTAGATATAAGTTGAATTTCTTTTTATGTACACTCCTACATTATAATTGTTTCTAGTTTTAGAAGAGCGGGGTCTCCTAGCACAAGTATTTTTTTACTTAAAAGGAGGCCTCTATGTAAGATAAAATATTGTAGAAGTTTGTATAGTTAACATTTTTTTTTTATGGTGTTACGATATCACAATCAATACAATCACCAATACTTCTTTTCTTCTTCACTAACTTCATAATCAATATTCTAGTTCGCTAGTTAGCCACATTTCTTATTTCCATACAGTAATATTGCCAAATTAATCCAAACAGCGACATATTTGACATCTATTTGTGACGTTGCCCAGAATAAAAGCTCTTAACAGGTAGAGATATGTTAATTTAAAACTTCATTCTCCTCCACTGCTTGTTGCATAAAATTTTCAAATGTTCGTATGGAAATTTTTGGGAAGGGGCGTGGAGTTGGAAATCCACTTTAATCCCAGCTGTGTCATTTTGATTTTCATACTATTTTACTTTTATCCACCAGATCAGTCAGTATGCGGTTCATGTTGGTCGTTTGGAACTACGGGCGCGGTGGAAGGCGCGCTGTTCCTGAGCAACGGAGGGAAACTGGAGACTCTGTCGCAACAGGCGCTCGTCGACTGCTCTTGGGGGTAAGTAATAGTAGCTGTTAGAAAGTGCAACTGGACATTTTTGAACAGACAAAAACCCAAACTGAAAATGCTGTCAAAAATGTAAATTGTTATGATTGTATTATCTCTTTATTAACAGTTAAACATGAAGCTTTGAAGTTGTTTTTCTGAACATGGTCAAATTATGGTCAGTTAATTCATATTTCTGTGTATTCGCCATCAAGTCAAATCAAATCAAATCTTTTTTTATTGTGCGCATAGGTTATACAGACAGATGTTAGGTAAATTACAGTTCCATTATGTCCTGCCTAATAGGCATACAATAATTATGTCCATGCAGTATAAAACAATAATTAAGTGAACATCCAGTACAAAACAATTCTTACAAAATAACAATTAGGTGTATGGTGACAGATTGTAGTAGGTACTAATTATTAAGAAAATCTTGGATCGTGTAGTAAGCTTTGTCAATTCAAAAGTTACGCAATTTATATTTGAATAGTGGGAGTTCCTTGGTGGTTAAAATGTCCACAGGTCTCTTATTGTTAATTTTAGATGCCATTCCATAAAAACTTTTACACAGAAAAGCAGTTTTATGTGGTATGCCATTTTATTCCATTGCGCGGCGCATCAATATATCTTTTATTTATTAAGATACTAGCTTCTGCCGCTCATTCGTCAACGCTGCTCCCCGCCTCGCCGCGCATTCCTAAGGCTTCCGCGGTCTCGGTCAAACTATAGCAACTTCATTTCAGATTCGTTGCGGTATTTTAATATGTTTAATTTACCTGACATTGCTCTTACAGTTATACGAAATCTAAGAAGAACTTCTCGATATTTACCTACCAATATTTGCTGGCCAAATCTCCTGGTTCCTATAACATAATGTATAATTTTGTTTCCAGTTTCGGCAACAACGGTTGTGACGGCGGTGAAGACTTTAGGGCGTATCAGTGGATAATAAAACATGGTCTGCCTACCGAGGAAGCTTATGGAGGATATTTGGGACAGGTAAGCCCATGTGTTACGATCCTAACCAGTTATTACTTCTATTAAAAACCAGAGCAAGGTATGATTAGAACCTGACAACAATTTTATTCCTCTTGGAAAAACCACTTCATACAAATATCGGCTCTAAATCATTACCATAAGCAAACACATTCGATTAATTATAGCAAAGTATATATATTTATAACACAACTCTCACTTAACAACCATATTTTGCCAATGAGTCTAATAGTTTAACTTCTTCTTTTCGTGAGATTAGTAACTAATCTGGTGTCAGAGTTTTAAAGCCGCCCATGGGCCTCTGACTTGGCTTCACATGACGTCGAGAAATATCACTCAGGCAAGCCGGTTTTTTTTTTTTTTTGAGTTTGGGGAATCATCAAATGACTTCTCCCGCTCTGGGCAGAGCGAGAGGGCGTGTCAGGCTTTTACTGACTAAAACCCATCCGTGTTCCTTAAGAAAGAAAAAAAAAAAAAAAAAGGCATGCCGGTTTCCTCACGATGTTTTCCTTTACCGTTTTTGAAGCAAGTCATATAGTGTTACACTTATTAAATGGTATTTTATTTCCTAGGATGGATATTGTCACTTGGATAACGTGACCATCGCGACGAAGATCAAGGGATGGGTGAACGTTACTACCAACGATGAGAAAGCTCTCAGGGTATGTAATACTAGCTTCGTGGCTTCGCCAACGTGGATGTCGGAAAATATCCCACGGGAATGTACTACAGGGATTACATACCTAATAGCCGAGGAAAAGGTCACTGACACCTATCGCTGTGCCTGCCGCCATCAATTATAATTTTGTTGTTACGCGTAATTTTGAGTCTGTGATATCTTTTAAAGTAATTAATTTGAATATTTACAACATATTTTATTCGACAAGGATTACTATAATATTGGTCAAAATAGCTTCGGAAATAACAATACAATTTTTAAACATACATATTTTAAATTAGAAGATAGACATATGCTATCGCCGAATTTTTTAAGATGTACAATCCTGTAGAACGTTAATTTTGGGTATCTATTACGGTTTACGCGGCGCACGCCAGTAAAGCTCCTAGTCGGCATGATTTCTTCCGACATCTTCAACAATAATCGTCATATTTCTGCCAATTTACTCGTACACAAAACCTTAATGAATGAATACATAAATACATCTTCCTCATAAATCACTCCGTCCATTGGTCAAAACCGTTTGAAAATCCGTTCGGCAGTTTTTGAGTTTATCGCGAACAGACAAACATACGCGGGGGGGACTTTGTTTTATAATTTGTAAGGATAAAGCTTACTGAACCCTTAAAATCTTTGAAAGAAAAGTAGTCAAAATTTCAGTTATATTATTTCAGTATTTTAGTTGTATAACTATTCTTTGAGTGACGACGAATCGAGTTAAAGATTATTTAGAGGAAACAGTTTTGAATAATACATTCAAAGCTGAATTTCTCGCTGATTTTTAGGGTTCCGTACCAAACAGTAAAAAACGAACGCTTATTGTGTGACTACGTCCCGTCTACCAAATTGTTTCGATAAAAAATACATAAATGGTATTTTCCATAGAAAAAATAAAATCTCTAAACGATAATTCCGTGTACTAAGAAACTCTGTGTTTACCTTTTCTTTCTAATGTATAACATCTTTCTCCTCGCTTTCCTGTGCAATCCAAAGAATATACTACTCTCTTACGAGAGCTGCTGCAATCTGTAGGAGTGACTTCGTGAAAGACGGAAGTGTGTAACAGGAAGCCGGGGAAGCGCGCGTTATTTGATTTGATAAATGAGCGGACGTGGTGCTAGAGTTGGCCGTACCAACCCATTTTTCGAGAGGTTGGTAATGTCAGCCAAGATGTCAGATTTGCGACTAGTCTAAGGTCCGCTTGTTTTTTTTTTGTAACAGTTGGCGATCTTCAAGCACGGCCCGATTTCTGTAGCTATCGACGCCGCACACAAGACCTTCAGTTTCTACTCCAACGGCGTCTACTTCGAGCCTAAATGGTGAGTTGTATGATTATAAGTATTTAATATATTATGATATAAGATCATACTTATAGAGGTATGAGGAACAGGGTATAAAGTTCACTCATCCTCTGTAGAAAAGGGAGGATCGTCCGACCAGATGTGTGTAGTGCTGGCAACTGCCCAAAGTTATATATGCTGATTGCGCGGTAAACCCGGCTTGCGCGATGCAGGATTTCGCGTGACGTCTGTGTGATGCGTATGTCGCATGTGGCAATGTAGGTGCCGCCACATACTCATTAGGTATTCAGGATTGGTGTCCGACCATCTTTACATATCGAGACTTGTGCCTCGGAAACCACGTTAAGCCACTGGTCCAAAACTGGTTGTCATTCTTAGATTTTTGACAGTTATTACGGGTCGCCAAAGTTCGAAAGTCTGACAAGGGGTATCGTGTGTTGTGGAGGTCAGTTAGGCAGTAGCTCTGTAAAATACTAGTATTCAGCTGCATCCGGTTAGACTGGAAGCCGACTCCAAAGGCTAGGTAGATGTTGATGATGATGATTGAAGTCATATTATACAATTGGCCAGTAAAAAATGTTGTAGTTTTTAAGAAAAATTTTCTTGTGCAAATCTGATGGCTGGATGCAGCGCAGGACGGGTCTTTGTGGTAATTCCTCGGGGACGCCTATTTTTAGAAGAGGTCTTTGTCCTCGTCGTAGTTAATTCTTGCGGTTGATGCTCGTATTCTCCAGCCCGTTTTATGTTTAAAACTTTCGAATTAGCCCAGTCTTTATTGACAAAAATAAGGGCTCAGATTGTAGCAAATTTAGCTTGCTTCACAAAAATAACGAACAAAGATACCTAAACAAGCGTCCTTATGGTATATTTTTCAAAAAAATTGAAATAAGTGCCAGAATTTCGGTGTTTCGATTACTATGGGAGTAGCAAAAGGTTTTCAGGGTTGCAAACTTGGGTATAAACTACTCTCAGGGACCTAACAACATATAAAAAAATCGTAGCTACATGCGTTTGCGATGTTTGCTGTTGTTAGTAAAGAGTCGTCATGTCCCTTGCGAACTTTCCCTAGCTTTAAGAGTTTCATGGATTTGTGCTGTAAAATAAAACAGAAGAGTAGTTTAGCCTCTCTTCGTCCAGAAAATCATATGCTATGACATAATTACTAATTAAATTTATCTTTCTTTTCTCAGTCACAACAAAGTCGAAGAGCTCGACCACGCGGTCCTGGCCGTAGGCTACGGCATCCTTAAGGGTCAGAAGTACTGGCTAGTGAAGAACTCCTGGTCTAACATGTGGGGTAATGATGGTTATGTGCTCATGTCGACCAAAGACAACAACTGCGGTGTCCAGTCTGCCCCGACATATGTTTTGATATAGTAGGTTAACACTGATTAATAGGGTAAGTTAGGGTATAGTTCGTTATTTGTCATTATAACTTTTGGATGATTGATACGATGTTATCAAAATTATGAGCTTTCCAGTGTTGTCTTTGAGTGACTGAATGTGGATGCAGTTTCCGTAACTTATGCTCATAAAATTATTTCAGTTACCCTTTTAGTATCGTTGAATACCGATTATAATTAAACTTAAGTGTGAGTTTTGAGTTTGAGTTTACATTTTCTACAAGATCTTTGTTAAATTGTATGAAAGTTCTAACGACAATTAGATTAGAGTAAGAAAGATTATGTGGGTACACATTTACAAAACGTTTGTGAAACCTGTTCAGAGTAGGGTAAAAGTGATTATTAAGTTTTAAACATTCATTATCATTCCGCAAAAGTCCTTTGTTTGACAAGGACAGCTTAATATTTTAAACATTTATTATGTTTTTTATCAAATATAGAAAGATAGTGTTGTTAAGCAAAAAATGTGTTTCTTTTTTGGAGTAATAAAGATCTTTTATCCTTAGCTAATTAAATATAATTATGTATTTTTCTTGCAATATGAAAAAGATAAAGAGTTATGTATAAAAAAAAAAACGAAAACTATACTAATTAAAAATAGTAAATTATTAATATTGTTACCATATGTCATCTTCGAAAAAGTTTATACTAAGCAAGTGTTTGTCTATGCCAACAATTAAAAACAAATATTTTTATCATAGATTTTAAGATTTTAAAACAGGCTGTGTGTGATTGCTATGCTCTCTGAAGATTTAAGAATTACACTTTTCCATAAAATTATCAGTCTTTTTTTATAACCTTGACAAAACATGGATATCATCATCATTGACCTTTATCTATACGTACATATTATTAAAAAAGTCGCTTTTCGCGTTTGTCTGTATGTCCGTTTTGTTCTTCTAAACCACGCAACAGATTTTGATGAGGTTTTCACCATTGTTTAGAGAATTTATTCCGGAAGGTTTATTATAATACGTTACTATTAAAGTTACGTTTATCTAAGAAATCTAGATGTTTTGTGAGAGAGGGTCGCTAATTATGAATATGATAACCAGGTCTAGTAAAAAAATCGTATGAACTTGTAGTACAAATCATATTATAATATGCTGTTGTAAGATCATTGATCTTAGTTAAAGCCTCTATTAGATTCCTATGAGAAGTTTAGTCTTATAAGTGATTACTGGAGAATTTTGCTGCTTGGGGTGAGTTGATAAAATCTGTTTTATCGTGTAATAAAAAAAAGTATCTGTAATGTTTACTACACAAATAAAATACTGATTTTTAAACTGATATTGTAAGTACAGTACCGGCATCATCAAATTAATTTATTTTGGTTTTATCAAACTCAAACCATTTATTTCAATTAAACCATTTACAGGCACTTTTGAACTGTCAAAGAGTCGGGTAGTTAGTCAGAAAGTTGAAGCTAGTTGTCCATTCCAAAACGTTGATCTCTATGGAGAAGAACGGGCAAGAAACTAGATATAGATAATACAAAATCCTGGGTAAGTACATTATTCTTGTTGGTTTTTGCTATATGTGAGAACAATGTAAATAAATAAAATAAATAAAGATGCAGATAAGAGATGACCAGTCTCAACTGACGGCGCCCGTTCACGAACATGACGCGTGGATCAGAACCATCCAGCTCATGTTTAGATATCGATATCGAGACGTATTGGGTTCACGTTTGCGGAGTTTAATTTAATTTGACCCTGTACATGAACCTTCCGGAATTAATTCCCTAAATGATGTGAAAACCGCTTTCGTTGCGTATTTTAGAAGAACAACGTGGTCACACAGAACGGGATGCGACTTTGTTTCAGTACACTATAGTTATGCTAAGTATAAGGCTGCATTTCCACCAGAGATGTGGGAGGTGGCTGAGCAGTGCGAGGATGCGTAACGAAGCTGTGAAACGATGTGAGCGTTTCCACCAGAGATTGGCTAGACCGCTGAGCGGTGCGAGGATGGGTAGCGACGCTGTGAAATTGTGCTTAGATGAGCGGTGCGAGGATGTATAGCGGGCTCTTTTCAGATGCGAGAGAGCGGGGTGAGGTGTGGTGGGAGCGGAGCGCGCCACTGCTCGCTGCTTGCATCTCAGTTCAGTTGTCGTGCTTGTCGGTACTACGAGTACTCGTAGTGGTCGAACGTTGTAAGTTTGTGAGACAACGGACGTATTTTTTTTTGAAGCGGTTTAAATACAATCACACCATACACATCTACCTCTAACAAACTCCGTCTAATAACTGCTAGCAGTTTCTCGCTCGCGTCCATCCCTACCACACATCCTTCGCACAGCTCTCGTATCTATCCATCGCTTGTTTTGTACGTACAAAAACCTCGCTCCGCTAAGCCGTTTCCACAGGAGCTGCGCTGAGTGAGGCTAGGTAAATGAAGCGATTCTATTGGTTTTACCACACACATCCCTCGCTACGCATAGTCGCACATTTCTGTTGAAAACGCAGCCTTAGAGTACGTTTCCACTGAAACGGAGACGTGCAGGAATCACTCAATCATAGACGAGACGAGAGACGCGGTGAGGATTTCAACCATTGTGATTGGTCGATTCCTGTACGTCTGGGCCGGCCCGCATCACTGACCAGGCACAGCGTAGCGCAATTTATTTATTGTCAACTTTATTTTAACTAGAGCAAGGTCGATATTTGTTTGGCTGTGGTCCAAACAAATATCGACCTTGCGTTAGTTGAAATAAAGTTGACAATAAATACATTTCCATTAGCGCGAGAGCGCATCCGGGGGACACATGCATGCGTTACGAGTCAGGTACTTTATTTATTTGGGAATTAATTTTAAAGTATACAATAGTATTTTTTTGGCAGTGTTAACCGCGTTATGGTGCGCTTCGCCAGATCTGCGCTAGCCCTAATAGAATGCTCGAACTAAAGGGAAGCAGAAATAATATTTTTCCCAATTAACAACAATTACTCCAAAAAAAAGAAAAACTATGTTCTAAAACCCAATTTTTTCTATATTTCCATAGCACAATATTATGTTACTTCCCGCCATAAAGATGCTTTTTACGAGACGATCGAATAGAACGAGTCTTGTGTTTTCTGCTCGACCTCCTAGTTTTTGATGGGGACGCGGATCTTCGATGTCCAATGCTGCTGATGCACATGTTGCCAACCCTTATAAGGTGCCCTGGGCAGCGGTCTTGGTAGATATTTTTAGAGTACTGAAAAAAATGCCAATAAAAATAAAAGTAAAATCTACTTAATAAGAATGTAAAATTTCATTCACTGACAGAAAACGCACAGGAATTCCTTATCTGTATAGCGAAAGTTAGCACTAAAGAAAGATTTTTTGAAAATTCATCCCCCAAAAAGAGTTAAAAAGGGGATGAAAGTTTGTCATTCTTGCCGATGTGATTCAAATTCAAATTCAATTTCAAATCTTTATTGCTTATCACATGTGTTTACAAGGTCTTAATAATTATAATAAAGTTCACATGGAAGGGTCCATGTGAACTTTATTACAAAGATGTCAATCGTAGATTTGCCCTGCCGCGTCAAAAGATGGTCGCGTTTCTGTTTCGTTTTGACACCTCTGAGACAGACAGTGTTGCAGAGACTTGACTTGGTTGTCATGGAAACGCCATTGTTAGTAGACTTAGTACAGTGAGGACAAATCTACGATTTAAATCTTTGCTTTATTATAATTATTAAGAAGACACACGGCTTGTATGTTGTAAATTCAGTAATGAGGGTTTTCATTAAAATTCACGACACCAGTTTGACAAGAGGTCTTCCATTTCGACAATGAATATAAAATACATTATGACGTTCATCATTCATTTCATTCAGTCACGAGTCGTGACTGAATTATATTATTATTATCGCCTATATTTTCTTTAGTCGTGAGTCGAAAATATAGGCGCTTTGACACTTTTGACAGGTGACCGGACCTGAGGTCTAAGTGCTGCCACCTAATGAACGTCATTTCAAAAAACCCTCATTGTGCTGGACTGCCTCGTTGGACGCAAGCCCTACTGCTGAACACGAAGTTCTGGGTTCGATTCCCAGACGGACAAAGTGTTATTGGGTTTTCCACCAGAAATTTCTTAGTATCTACTACTATCCTTATTTTATATTTTTTCCTAAACCGTACGACTCATCTCGTACGACGTTTTCATCGACAACGTGTCAAAGTGCACTGTTGGATTTTCAACTCTCAGCGTTGAGCCTAGCGTTGAAAATCCAACAGTGTACTTTTATTTAGGGATTTATTTAAGTATCACTTAGTGAAGGTGAAAACGGGCATGAATCACATGCTGTAAGGGACAAATTTTATTTAAATTTATTAAATAATAAAAATAAAAATAAAAAGTTGTTTTTTATGTTCATTAAATTCTAATCGGTGAACTGAAAATGGTGAAACACTAAACTAACTAACTATGGGAACAATAGTTCGGCACATCAAGAGTAATGAGCTCCGCTGGACGCTGATAGCCCAGGGTGTGCTGGTGTTCCTGCCAGGGTTGCGAGTTTGTCCGAAAGGGATATCGCGGCCCCGGCACACAGGCAACGGAAGGAACACGGGTGGGTTTTAGTCAGTAAAAGTCTGACAAGAAGTTATTTGATAAAAAAGGGTGTGCTTGTGTACGTGTTATCACTGCTTACCGTCCAATAGTTCCAAAACGGATAACTTGCGTAAATCAATTTATTAGATGTTTCCTCCGGTGATGACTGCTGTAACTCAAGAGGAAGTTTGCCGAGCGCGAACGGGTCGTGTTCCTCGCCAGATTTTGACCTCAACAGCATCACTGCATTCTTGCCGAATTTATTAAATAGTCCTCGAAATCTTGCTTTGACCTTCTTCTTACGATTTTGTTGCCTCGTGTTTTGGTTTAAAAATTTCTGAATCGAGTTCAACAAGTTTAGCCGGTTTTTCTCTTTTTGAACTACTACCACTAGGTCTTTGTCTGAACGGTCTATTTGTTTTTGCTCAGACTCTAAATCTTTCAGAACTGATCTTTCATGTTCTTCAATAGGTTTTTTAACGTGATACCTGGCTAGAGGTTTGAAGACAGTGTTTAATTTGGGGTCGTATTCAAACTCTCCTGTGGTGTAACCATGTGGTATGATTCTCTTGACGAAGACTGATTCTCCTATTGGTTGTAACCCTGGTTTTTCTCTCTTCGCATGTCTTACGTGTAATTTCTGATATTCACCATTTCTCTGATTTAGAAGTATTTGTCTTATTTTGGGTAATAACTTGGTTTCTTCCGCGGAATCTAGCTGGTATATTTTGTAGCTTACAATATTTTGAAAGTAGAGGAATAAAAATATACATATTTTTATATGTTCGTTCATTTGAAGCGAGTAACTCTAGGATTGTGTTGATTTGCAATCAAGGAAAGATCTCATGCATGACATTAATCTTAAGTCTCATCAACTTAAGTGCTTTTGAGGAAATAAACTGACGTTTAAGTCACGTGTTTTTCAAATATAAATGAAAATAATACTTACCTAATATCTGCGATTTTTTTCGTTTTATATTATTCGATTATGTTCGTAAGCCAACGATTGGATCTCCCCTCTTTCGATTTATTGAAATGAAAACTTCTCACTTTGAGCGATTTTTGATTGGGGAAAATCTTATGGGTTCGCGACACCGTTAAGCTAATGTTAACAGTATATCTTTAGCTATGAGTATGATGTGTTTCGCTTGGCCAGCAGTGAAAGCATTTAATAAGCGTTTAATAAATAAATTTAACCGACATAGCCCGAAGAATTGCCAAACTTAAGTGGGCAGGGCTCAGGGCAAGGATATTACTCGCAGAACAGATGACCGATGGGGCCGAAACTTCCTGGAGTGGTGACCGTGTACTGGAAGACGTCGCGTTGGAAGGCCGCACAAGGTGGACCGATGACCTTGTGAAGGCCACAGAAATCCGCTGGAACCGAGAACCGGTCGAAGTGGCGGTGCTTTGGGATGCCTATGCTATTTCCAGCAGTGGACTTATTTTAACTGAAATGATGATGAAAAATTAAGAAAAAAGTTCCCCATGACTCAATTTTATTTTATCCGCAGTTTGGCCCCTATGGTATTGAACACTTGATCTTGATAAGATTTTTTTAAATCTGGTGACTGGTTGCGGAACGTTATAGAGGAAGGGATAGGCCCTTCCTCAATTTCAGCAGGGTACTGCAAAATTTTCAGTTGATTTAATACGAGGTTCATCATCTTCCTCCCTTGTCCAATGTTACGTGGAGTTGGCGCAACACGTTTTCTCCTTCCACTCCCCCTTGTCAACTATCACGCTATCATTCACTCCTTTCTTTTTCATAATTATCATTCTTCACACAATCCATCCATGTTTTCTTTGGCATTCCTCTCCCTCTCCATCCATCAACATTTATATACATTACTCTGTTAGTCACATGCTTTTCTTCCCTCCTTATCACATGCCCATACCAAGCCAAACGATTTCCTTTCAACTTATCTGTCACTGGTGCCACTTTTAACCTTAAAGGTTTCCTTTGGTGCCTTTCCATGCTTGCTAAGGCTCGGCAAGCATCTACAAGTCTAAACACAGTCGTTTAGGTTTTTGGACACAGATCAAAGGGTGCATGTTTAGTTCTTTGTTTAAAATGAGTGGCTGGTCGAAGAGAGTTTATCGTTTCTGGAATATTACCAGAGCGAATCGTCTATCTGGAACCCCAAAGACGTTAATCATAAAGATAAAAAGAAAGTCGCAGATGCTTGGAGTCTTACCGAGTTAACGGGAAAGCCAGTAAACGAATTAAAAGCCAAAAAAGAAATATTGATGACAACTTTTCGCAAGTTATGTTAAACCAAACGCAATAGCCGACACAAGTTCGGTGTCCGCCATGCTTGGGTGTACGTAGCACACTGACGCATTCACAAGCATGAAAACGACTTCTTGAGGCTTGAAGACGTTTGCCAAGGCTTGGCAAGCATGTAAATATAATAAAGGTATAATTCCGAAGAACGACGCACGCGGCATTGCTGCCGTGTCAATACAAGTCTCCATACATTTTCTATAGGTTTATATGAGATTACATTCGGGGCACGGCAGCAATGCTGCGACGGAATTACTGCGCGGCGCTGTTGTCCTGCCGCCGCGGCGAACTAGAGTAGCACTGTTTCTTTTTTAATTTTTTCTTTTTCTGGGCGAAGGTTGCACCACACACAGTCTGGTTTATACGAGTAAGTAGGTTTTATATACCGGAGTGCCGGCTTACTTGTTCGCAAGAGGTTTGAGTATTCTTCGCCTTTAGGGTACAATATATTTGATGATACTAGTATTATTAGTAGTAAAGACATTTTCTAAAGTATCTGAAAATAAATAGATCGTCCTAATGATTATTATTCCTTTTGCGATTTAACAGACTTTATAATTGGAGGAAGTTCCTACAGTTCATAAAAATTGAAGTAGGTACTTTTTGAAAGCAAATTCTATTAAATCACTTTTTAATGCGCTTAAAAACAACTTTACGTAGTTTATTATCTATTTAAAATAGTTAAAGTTGACAGGATAACTTATTACTGCGGCGTTTGTCGGCATTTTGCCAACACTGTCATAACTCATGTACAGTTACCATCCTTCAACTAAACACATTTCATTTTGGATATAAGGATAAAGCATAATCTGCCCACGCCCAAGTATAATGTTCCCACTCCTGGGATACAGGCCTCCTTAGTGAGAGGGAGTGGGCCATAATCCACCACGCGGGCCACATTTTGGGTATGTTATAATGTAATACATAATACACAACTTCCGTGCTACCTAAGTAGTTATAGATACTGAAGATTTGCATCGTATCCAGTCAATCAATCTGCATAGCCTTTTCCCAACTATGTTGGGGTCGGCTTCCAATCTAACCGGATGCCTACCTGACCTCCACAACAAAGTTACTGGGTAAAACGATACCTGTTACCCAGTAACTGGACTTGGTTTGACGATTATCCTAACCAATTTGAATAGGTACCTACTCACAAAGTTATTTTCTGTTTGCTTACGATTAAGAATGTTTATTTTATTTTCCATTAAGCCATGTTGTTTAATATTCAATTAAAATACATGCGCACGGTTAGTGAAAGAGAACATTTTCGTTTCGTTTTCATGTTGCAGGCATACCTAGGCGGAAACCGTGATTTTACGAAATGCTTGAAAAAAGAAATAAATAATATTTTCATAACTGAAGGTAAACTATATGTAGAATATCTATAATTATGCTACTTTGTAACATACTCGTAATATCAAAACGCGTAGACACAGAGCGTAGTCGCAACACGTAGTGACATTGCGTAGCGACATTGCGTAGCGACAGCGCGTAGTGAAATTGCGTAGCGACACAGCGCGTAGCGTAGATTTCAGTCCCTTGCGCGTTTTCGCGCGGCTACCGGCGTACCCTACGCAGTTTTCGTAGCACATGGGCGCCCCAAAGCACTACGATACGGACCAGCAGAGATAGACTTGACTTTCGTTTCTGCATATTACATTTTCAAAAGAAAATGTAGTCAGGAACCACACAAAGTAAAATAGTATTAAACCACAGAACAAGAACTTTAATCAGGGATCTTTGTGAATAAAACTCAACGAGAAACGCAGACATTTCACAAAACATCTGAATATTTAACTTGACGGCGACTAAACTTCGGATGTAATAAATTTTCAATGAGATTCAGAATTTATTGTTTTCGTATTAAAACTCAATCTGATTATATTTTATCTTAATTGAATGAAGAGTTTAAAAGTATAGATTGTTTACCCTACTCGGAATAGAAATAAACGTTCATAAACTCATGAAACTTTCTTCCCGTGGGGTGGGCAGACTCTACAGAACGCTACGCTACCATCCTTACAACTCCTTTTGCTTCGTTTATCACCAATATGTTCTTTTAGGGCGTCCCTCCACGTTTTCAGTCACATCTGGCTTGTAATAGCTATTTATTATACAAGTGCGGAAAGTAGGTGATTTCCGACGAGTGTATTAGACTTTGACTTTGACTGACTTTGACTTTGACTATCGTCATCGCTATCACCATTGCCATCGCTATCGTTATCGTCATCGCCATCGCCATCGCCATCGCCATCGTCGTCGTCATAGTTATCGCCATTGCCATCGGCATCGCCATCGTCATCGCCATCGCCATCGTCATCGTCATTCATAGTCACGCCACACATGCTTCGCAAGGAACGCGTTTCCACAGCATTTATTAAAATTTTAAGCCTCTTTTGCCACGCCCAACATTCAGTTCCATACATAAGAATATGTATTTTACATGATTGTGTTCTTATTAAATCATTTTGGTTAAGGTGTTGTTCGTTTTTATGGTAGGTAGCAGTTACAGCTCATTGTGAAATAGTTCGTTTGGGGGAGTAGGCCTCACTATGTCTGCGGGTATATAGCGTTGCTGTTTGCTCACTAGCGTTGCTGTGTCTCTGTGCGGACTATGAGAGTGAGGCAAGAGAGAGGGCACCTGTGTCTGCGCTTACATTTGTGCACGATAATGTCTCCCGCGCCGAAGGCTGATTTCTGCTGAGATTGGTCATAGGCTGATGCCTATAATGTTCCCATTGCTGGGACGCAAGCCTCCTCTCAGTGAGAGGGAGTGGGCCGTAATCCATCACGCGGGCCCAATGGGGGTTGGTCGGGCTCAGTGCGGGTTTGAGAGATTGATCGCCATGGTCAAAATTCGGTCTGTCCTCTACACCGAATGTATATTTATATCTCCCGCATCGATGGCTAGTCTCCGCTGAGATTGGTCGCCATGGCCAAAATTCGGTCTGGAGAACTATTACTCTGTGTTACTGTTTGGAGGATATTTGTGACTCAACTGCTCTGCTCTCTCTCTCGAGATGCAGCCTTTCTCAGACGGTGGTTGCCACTTTCTGCCAGATGAATCGTATGTCAACCAACTTTACTGTTCCTTACGGTTCTTCTTTGTGTTTTTATATTGTTTGCGCCCAGCAGGTTGCAGCATCAGTGGCATTCTTTAGTCATTCGAGGTGCAAGTGAACGGGCACGTAGGGCACTCCAGCAAGTGGGGCATGGTCTAATCAGAACCACCGTACTCGCACTGGGTGTTGGATGGGTCAATCCCCCACTTTTCCAAATTGTGTCTGCAGTGGGCCTCCTTGGTTACGCAACCAACTTGGAATACAGTTTCGAATTCATTTATATGTTTACACAGTCGCATTTAAGACACCCTGTCTACCAGGAAAAGGTAGAATTTTATTGTTCCGCAACCAGACCGTCTGAAGGCTCGCGCACATTAGGGCGGTGCGCGCCGCAACGCAACGCATTGCTAAAATCTTCCTCCATAACTTCTATTTAAAATCTAATAATATAACAAAAACAATATCTTTATATTTAAATAAATATTTATTCCTGAATTCTCGCTATTGCACCTGCCACTGTTTGTCTCTGCATCACCCAAAGGTTACTGGTAGAAAATGCCTGTGGCATTAAGTCCGCCTCTGTACATTTGTGTGCTTGAAGTATTAAATAAATAAATAAATAAAACTTCAGTACGTTTAGTATTAACCATCGCACACTACAGGCAAGCTGCACCTAGCCGTAGCGCTACGCACTAGCGAATCACTCGGTAGGCGTATTTTTGCGGCTACTGTTTTATGCATAGAAATATAACTTTCTTATATCTATGGTTTTATGTTACGATCCGCCCGCCTGTAGTGTGCGATGGTTCATACTAAATGTACGAAAGTGATCTAGAAGGACTTATACAATGCGATGCGTTGCGGTGCGGCCCACCCAAATGTGGGCGAGCCTCATTGCACAGAAGGGGAAACAGTTTAAATTCAAGTTCCAAATTTGAATCTGTTCAAAACAATTACTGCGTTGCGGTGCGGTCCTAATGTGCGCTTAGCTTAAAATTCCATTTCAGACCACAACCGTAAAGCATTTTCATTACGTTTCATAATGCAATAACATCTAAAACTCTAAACCCAATTTGGTGGCATTTTTATAAAGTCATAGGTCGGTTGGCGGACCAAATTCAGTTTTGTGTCTCCTACAAAAGCTTTTAGCCTTAATTTGAGAAGAAATCTCGTAAAATGGCGGCCGTCTACTGATGATTATGTTATATCCTGTTGGTGTGCCTACTCGTATTTATCTTAAAGATTTTGAAGGTATTTTAATTTTTATCTATACCATAATACGGAGGTAAAGTTTGTTAGTTTTTATGGAGGAGTTAGTCTCCGACACTGAAATTCTTTCATTAATAAGAAGCTACAGTATTCCCGAGTGTCATTGGATATAGTGTTTTTTGTTTTTTTTTTTTTTTAATTTATATTTCAGACAACATGATCCATTTTGTTAGTAAAAAATTGTGCTTAAAACTATGTTAGTTCACACATAAACGCATACAATGTTTAAATAACGGACAGTCATACCTGTCCGCTATCACACTCAGGATGCTGTTGCTACTCACACGCACCCTGTGCAGCAGGGAGGCCGCTTTCTTGCGTAAGATTGCCGCGATACCATCAGTGCGTGCCTCCATGAACGGCGGACACGCTGCAAAACGGCGGGAGCCTCAGCAGCATCCTGAATGCGTTATTATATTGGACTAAAAACTTTATGACAAAAAAAACTTTTTACAAAAAAAAACAACCGACTTCCGAAAAAAAACACTACAAAGTGAATTTTCGTTTTTTGCCACCGACTTCCGAAATTAAAGTTATTTTTCACTTTGTAGTGTTTTTTTTCGGAAGTCGGTTGTTTTTTTTTGTAAAAAGATTTTATTTTTCACTTTTTAGTTGTGGTACCTACCCCACACAAATTCGAATACCAGTACCTGCTATGTAAATAACAGTCACAGGAAGTTATCATCCACATATACTTAGTGGGAAAAATACGTATTATTGAAGTTTACTCAAAAACTATCCAAGCAAAGTCAAGAAAATTTATATGGGACCAATCCGGGAGCATACAAAAACGCAAATCGGCGGAACAACATAAAAAAACAAACATACATACGCGTCGAACATATAACCTCCTCCTTTTTGGAAGTCGGTTACAAACAAGATATTTCACGCCAACGAAGTCGCAGCCAGAAGCTAGTAGTAAATAAGAGGAAAGAGCATAACTGGTGAAATGTGGGTGTACTAACGTACATCTCTGTCACCTTTGTGAAAACCACCACCTTTCCTGTGCGAGTCTCAATAAATACTTTTTCTTTCTTTCTTTCTTTCTTTCTTTGTGAAAATAGGCGTCATGTTATATGTCACGAAAGTTAGTTATACTTAGTAACAGGGCGATTATTTTTAAGCGCGTTTCAGTTCGCCTCCTCACTCATTGCAATATTAACACTTCGACTTCACCTATTTTTCATAGAGCTCATACGCCATGCCGCCATACATATTGGAAGTGAATCCTCGGGGAGGGTTCCTGGCATTACCTTTATGCTAAAGTTAACCCTCGCGGACGATCAACGGCATTATGTTTGAAACAGTGTTATAAAATACTGTAAAACGAAGTTAAATTGTTTTCAGGGGTTTTGTCGCTATACGTAGTATCTCTGGGGGTATTTTCATGGACTTATTATAGTTTTTTTTTTTTTTAAGAAATTGTAATAACTCGCTCTGATCCCGAGACCAACCTTAATTTTTTTTTTGGGAATATTAATTGTAACCGTTATAATGGTTTTCCACACTTGAAATATTTATTTATTTATTTATTTAACAGTTTATGTACACACATATAAATAGACAAGAAGAAAGGAAAATACGTACAAAGGTGATGCTTATTTCTAAAGAAATCTCTTCCAGCATACCTGCGATAGGAAAGTAGTTAAAGAGATGTAGACAACGTGTGTAAGATTAGAAGAGAAAATAATATACCTACATAAAATAAAAACACTTAATTATTCACTAATTTAACCATAAACATACAATATGAGAATAAACTTACATACCTACATACTTCTAAACTAAATATCACTAAAATAAATATACTTAAATATAATGTAGTATAAAATAATAAATACAAAATATGCAACTATGACGAAGTGGACACATAGTGTTCTTTCACTTTTCTTTTAAAAACTGCAACAGTTAGGCAGTCCCTAATGTGAGGCGGCAGTGAATTCCAAAACCGAACCGCGTGCACGCTGAAGGAGTAGGAGTAGAAGTCGGTTGAAATACTGGCCTCCTGACACATTTTTTTTGTAATACGAGTATATATAAATGCTTGTATTTTGAAACAGCGCATATATAAATAAAAAAATAAAAAAAACAAATCAAAATCAAATCTTGATAAAATATACAACAGATTTTATTTTCACAGTTTATGATGCAGTATGCGCTAAGAAAAACTAAATTTAAAATGAGCCCTCCGCGAGGGCTCCCGGCATCCCATGTGCGACTAGAGTGAACCCTCCAGGAGGGCTCCCGGCACTGAACATGTATGCTGTCATTCCACCTGCAGCTAGAGATTGACACTATTGACAGATCATTTCACCTAAGTTTTCACGGTGAGACTTACAGAATACTGCAAGTTTAATCATATTTTTTTAACCGACTTCCAAAAAGGAGGAGGATATGTTCGTCGCGAATGTTTTTTTTTTAAATGTATATTCGCCTATGTCTCCGTCAATTGTGGACCGATTTTGAAAATTCATTTTTTGTATGAAAGGGTATGCTCCCAAGTTGGTCCCATACAAATTTTATTAACTTTGCTTGCATAGAATTTGAGTAAGCTTCAATAACACGTATTTTTCCCACTTAGTATTTGTCGATGATATGATGATAACTTCCTGTCACTGTTATTTACATAGCAGGAAGTGGCACAAAACCACCGACTTCCAAAAAAAAACACTACTGAGTGAAAAATAACTTTAATTTCAGAAGTCGGTGTCTTTGGTTTTGAATTTTCGTTTTTTTCCCGGTTTTGTATTTTTTTTTTGTAAAAAGTTTTTTATTTTTGTTATAGAACACTCGCTGAGGGGTTCACGCTTTGTACATACTAAGTGTGAGGCCTCCGAATCCTTCCAGACACTAGAGTCACTTCGATCCAGTATAATAACAAAAAAGGTTCCCATATTTCTTAATGGAAAGGAAAAGAAGTTTCAAAGCTCCATCGACCTCGCTCAAAAAATAACCCGACCGGGCGACCCCTCCAATCATTCATTTGAATTTTAAACTTTAAACAAACTGTTCCTGTAATTCAGGCACTTATATAACCCTGGAACTTCCCGACTGAAGCACTTGAGAACAAAAGTACTTAACAAGTGAAACGTAAGTACTTGCGAACTTGGTTTTATTACTGTTTTTTACTGAAAGGGGCATGAATCGATTCTTGTGTAAATTGACGGATAATTGGTAAGGGTGGGTTAAATGATATAGGGGTTTTTTTAAGTAATGATTCGTGACTGCTTAACCATACATTTTTGACGTTTGAACGTTACATAACATTAAGCTATATTTATAAATAAACCACTTAGTGTTTTATGGTGATGGGGTCTCCTGCTATTCCTCCTTACGCATGTCTATTATAACGGGTTTGAAAATACCCTTAACGAAGCCGATAGTCACTTGTTCTACCCATTTTTAGGGTTCCGTAGTAAACAAGGAACCCTTATAGTTTCGCCATGTCCGTCTGTCTGTCTGTCTGTCTGTCTGTCCGTCTGTCTATCCGCGGCTTAGCTCAGAGACGGTTAGTACTAGAAAGCTGTAATTTGACATATGTATACATATTAATCATGCCGACAAAGTGGTAAAATAAAATAAAGAAAGAAATATATTTTTAGGGTACCTCCCCTACACGTAGTGGGGATGTTTTTTTTTTCTCGTCTACCCTATGTTGTGGGGTATCGTTAGAAAGGTCGTTCAAAAATATTGATGAATTTGTGAAAACTATTTTTGGATTTAGGGATCCGTTTGCGAAATATTAAGATTTTAACTGAAATTTTTTGTTGGAGTCAAGTGTCCCCCCCTGCCAGCTAAATGGTTGTACTTGGATTTGTGAAAAAATTCAGCAATTCAAAAAATTCAGTATATATAACGAAATTAAAAGGAAGACTATCAGAGCTAAGTAGGCTGTACAGGTTAACGAGTAATAATCAACCAACTTAAATTTGTGGTTTGATAAACATGATCTCCCATACATTCCGTATGGGAAAACAAGTTTTTCAACTACAAAGTTAAGTTTGTTCTTGGGATAAATTCATTCAACCCTTCATTGTGCGTGGTCCGACACGTACTTGGCCGGTTTTTATAATCTTCTTTTTTTTACTGCAGCATACCTGGCCACCTTCTGATTACGGAGATATTGAAGGTCGAAGTTCCAAGTTTTTTAAATGTTTTTTTAAGAAAGCAAGTTTTCGTAATGGTTAGATAACGTATGGATGAACCGTTATCTACAAGTTTTTTGTTATGGTCATAATATTGGCCTGGAACTCTTACTAAGGCAGGCATCACCTACAAAAATCTGTGGTCATCACATTGGCTGTCTTCAGGAGAAAACCAGCAGGATGATTGCATAACACACTTACAATAACAACGCCTTTCATTTTGGCAATTCGACAACATTAATTGCGTTATTTACGTTGTCGAGCAGACGCATTTTCAAATGTATGAAGCAATGAATTAGGAATTTCCTTCAAAATCATTGGGATTGTGAAAGAAAGTGTGTTAAGGCTCGTGCAGAGTAGCGCGAATTGTCGCGCCACGACACTGGTAATTATTCTACCGTGAAATTTTCTTAGAAATTGTTTTGTTCGAGTCGCATCGCGCCGGTCTGCACGACGCTTTATGCAATTAGGGTGCAGGTGATATGACGCAACTGAGGGAGAGAACTATACAAGGTGTAGTTAAAATAACTGAAAACCTCTTAACGAGTCATTGCTCTCATCATTATGAACAACATTTACTATGAGACCAAACCTGAAATCGCAAAATCTCGACGGTACAGGTCTCTCGGCAGCAGGGTATGGGAGCTGTGGCGTAAACTATATCCCACCTCCTATCCCCCCCTCTTTGCCCCAAAAAAATGCAGCCATAGCGACCTCTTCTGCCACCGACGATGCCGTGGAAGTGGCCGGTGGTTTTGGGACAACTATATTAATAAATACACTATCGTGCCATAGACACGACGAAAAAGAAGAAGACCTGACATCGCGACAAAAACAAAACTGCTCCATACATTTATGTTGTCAATAATTCGACAAAATGTAGAGAGCAGCCGATTATGTTTTCTCGATTTCAGGGTTGGTAATAAAGTAAAAAGTTGTTCATAATTATGAGCGCAATGACGTCTTAAGAGGTTTTCAGTTACTTCAAATAGGTACACCTTGTTTGTTAACCAGTGGAGTATGGGCTAAGTTGGTGTGTTAAGAGTTGAGAATAACAATTTTTCTATGGAAAATTTTACAATTTTGTCAAATTGTAGACTTGTAAAGTTTTGAGATAAATGTATTCATGCTTTATGTATAGTGAAAATGCACGTTAAAGCCATAAGTATTTGCAATACTAATTACAAAATACCTCAGCTTCATGTATTTGAAATATCAATTACAAATAAAACATTTAGGAAGTAATTGTTATACAAATACCAAATATGTATTCGTATTTGAAATACGTATTTCAATTAGAAGTAATTTAAATACTCCTGAGGGGCAATTCCCGTAATTTCCCGTTTTGCAGTCCATGTCTATGTTTTCACTTGCAAAATACTAGTAGAACAGTATCAAAGAAAGTACCTACTTGATAAAACTGAAATAACAATTGCAAACTGAAATAACTGTGCAAGAGAATAAAGTTTATACAATTCCATCAGCCGTAAAATGAAGTACCTATTGCCATATAAATACTCATTTTATCGGTCACTGAAACTAGTACCAAGAACAGTATTCTTATTGTTTTATTTCTGGCCACTTAAACTTTAGATGTAGTACCCAAAAATTTAAAAGAGTATGCTTAGATGTTTTGGTCATGTTGAGAGGATGAATTAAATGCGATTACAGTATTTTCATCTCACGAAGCGACGCGCGCTTTACTTGTGGTTACCAACTGTACAAACACGCTATGAATGTGTGTCTAAGCGCAGGAGCTCTCGGTACCGTCCGAGACAATGGCGAAGCTGGCAGTGTATGTGTGTGCGTGTGTTATGTGCCAACGTACTCGTCTTCACGCACACTTTCTTTTTAATAATAATAATAATAATCTGGCAACACTGGCAAGACAAGGAACGTCAGATTTTTCATATCATTTATTTTCCGTAATTATGTATTCATTCAGCCGTATTTAGTTTCAGAAAGTACGAAAAACATAATAAAACCTCCAAAAATAACAGCACAACATTCAAAATACAAGCAACCACAAAATGAAAGAAAAACAAAGAATTATCCAAATCATGATGAAAGAATGACGGCTGTCAAATTCGACATGCAACAATAATAATGATATGAAACTATGATGAAACCCAAATAGCTATGTTGACTAGATCAGCAACGAGACGAGCACGCCTACCACCTCCAGCCTCGTCGCTCAGCTCCGCCTCACCGCCACCGATACCCAGCCCCACCACCGTGGGCGCTGTGACGACAACGGCCGCGGTAGTTGCGTCGAGCTCGAGCGACTAGTATTTTTCCCCGCCGACGTCGCCAACACCTGTACGTCGGCAGGGGAGAGGTCGGCCACCAGCGGGCTTGGGACCACGAGGCCAACAGGCCCCGAACAGGGTCCCCGCTGCCGGTGGAATTGTGTCGCGCATGCGTTGGACCCAGTCCACAAATGAAAATGTGATGCGCGCATATTATGGGGCTACCGAGGGAGGAATTAACCTTACAGCGTACCGAGGCCGGATGCTCTCTCTGTTTCAGGTGCTTGAACCTGCCGTCAACGTCTCGGCTCAACGATTGTCGGATCAAGTGCGTGTTATTCAGAACAATCACAGATTAGATAACGCCACACTTGATCGGCTACGCTCGGAAATGCAGAATAGCTCTGCTAGTAACCCTCCCCCACCACAGAATGTCATACATGCGCCCGCCGAAGTCTCACTGCGGGCAAACCAGCATGATGAGGAGGAGGACGCCAGGGCTATATCTGCAGAAAACCTATGCAATGTGGAATTAAGGAGCGCACTGGAGGATGCGATCCGTGAGTACCGGTTCATATCACATGACCTTAGACCACGGCTACCACGTTTGCCCATGAATAAAAGAAACAGAGCACTGGTGTGTGCCCTGGATGCGCTGTTACCAAATTTTATTGAAAGCAGTGCAGACCTTTGCGATACACACTCAATCTTGTATTGCTCGGCTGTTGCGGCATGTCGTATAGCTCGTGTCAAATTTCCAAACACTGACCGAGCTGTACGACCGAAACCTGCTGTGCCAGCCTGGCAGTGCAGGATTGAGCGTCGTATTAATGAGGCCAGGGTACTCATCGGGAAGCTCATCTGCTTCAGGGAGGGCAATACTCGCCCAAGGGTGATGCGCTTTGTGAGGCGGGCGTTCTCGGGAACTAATATTTGTCCTCGAGAATATCATCGACTTCCTGAAGCAGAAAGTTTATGCATGGGCAAACCGTATCCGGCGGTATAGACGAAGAGTGGATCGGTACACTCAGAACCGCATGTTCCAGAGCGATGAAAGGTGGGTATACAGAGCATGGGAGCGACCCATTCCCACTCAAGGTGTGACTGACGAGCATCCACCGGAAAATGATGCCATGAGTACTTTTTGGCGAAACATTTGGTCGGTGCCCGTCAGTCACACTGAAGGTGATTGGATGCGTGTTGTTGAGCGGGCGTGTGATTCGATACCAGATATGGAGGCAATAACCATCAGCCCTCTGGATGTGGCCCGTGCAGTCCGTCCGCTGCCTAACTGGAAATCTCCAGGACCAGACGGACTGCACAATTTCTGGATTAAATGGCTACAAAAGTCACACGCCTGCTTAGCCTCGCAATTCCAGTCATCTTTAGAGACTGGGTCCCTACCACTGTTCTTTACGACAGGAGTTACCCACCTGCTCCATAAATCGGGTAGTACTGCGGAACCTGAAAACTATAGACCAATTACATGTTTGCCGACGGTCTATAAAGTTCTTACATCCATTCTGAGAGCAAAAATTGCACAACATATCTTTAAAAACTCAATTATGTCTGTGTCTCAGAATGGATGTAAGAATGGGTCCCGCGGTACTAAGGAGCTACTCCTTATAGACATGGCCATAAGCCAACAGGTCCGTAGATCCAGGAAGGATTTGTCGACATGTTGGATAGATTATAAGAAGGCCTATGATTCGGTGCCACATACATGGCTCACTAGGGTGCTGGAGTTGTACAAAATAGACGCAACTCTACGCACCTTCTTGATGTCATGTATGGGGCAGTGGAGGACGGTCCTTCTCTATCCAGGATGTCGACAGATCCGGGGGATCGATGAACCGATCAGGATTGAGCGGGGAATATTCCAGGGCGATAGTTTGAGTCCGCTTTGGTTCTGCTTAGCCTTGAATCCTCTAAGCACACTGCTAGAGAATTCAGGTCTAGGCTATCGGTTGACAAGAGGTGGTCAGGTTATATCTCACCTCCTTTACATGGATGACCTGAAACTCTTTGCCCCCAACAATTTGCGACTGATGGAGCTACTGAAGGTAACAGAAACGTTCAGTAGCGCCATCAGGATGGAATTTGGTGTGGACAAATGTGCAGTTATGCATGTAAAGCGAGGGGGGATTATGGAATCCGTAGGAACCCAACTCTCGGATTCCATACACCTTAGATCTCTCTCCTCAACCGAAACCTACAAGTATTTGGGTATGTCGGAAGCATTAGGCATCAAGGTTACCGACATGAAACAATCGTTGAGGGAGCGTTTCTTTGGCCGCCTGAATAAAGTGTTAAATAGTCTTTTATCAGGCGGAAACAAGGTGCGCGCCTTCAACGGTTGGGTCATGCCGGTTTTGATGTATTCCTTCGGCATACTCAAATGGACTCAGACGGAACTTGACGCTCTGGATAGGAAGGTCCGTACATTGTTGACAGCTTATCGGATGCATCACCCACGATCATCAGTGATGAGACTGTACATCCCGCGGAAGTGTGGGGGTCGAGGTTTCTTAAATGCTAAAACCCTCCACAACCGCGAGATTTGCAGTCTCAGGGAATATTTCCTTCAAACTGACGTGGGGATGCACCGAGATGTGGTCGCAGTGGACAAGGGCCTCACCCCACTCTCCTTGGCGAAAGAGAACTGGCGCAAACCTGCAGTACTTGATACTAACGATCGTAAGGAAGTCTGGCAAGGCAAAGAGCTTCACGGACGGTTTTTCCGGGCCCTCCATGGGCCTGATGTAGACTTTTTGGCATCTGTATCCTGGCTGCGTTTCGGCGATCTCTTCGGGGAAACCGAAGGTTTTGTCTGTGCGATTATGGATGAAGTTATCATGACGAATAATTACCGGAAATACATTGTCAAGGACGGTACGGTTGACATCTGTCGGGCATGCCACCGTCCCGGTGAATCAATCAGACATATTGTTTCCGGTTGTTCTCGTCTTGCTAACGGCGAGTACTTGCATAGACACAATCTAGTGGCTAGGATTATCCACCAGCAACTTGCCTTGCAATACAACCTTGTTGAGTCAGAAGTACCATACTACAGGTATGTGCCCGACCCAGTTCTCGAGAATGGTCATGCCACATTGTATTGGGATCGATCTATCATCACTGACAGGACTATTGTAGCCAATAAGCCTGATATTGTGGTGATAGATCGAGGAGAGCGCCGTGCAATGATTGTTGATATCGCTGTCCCTCATGACGAGAATCTCGTGAAAGCTGAGAAAGATAAAAAAATCAAGTATCTCGACTTAGCACACGAGGTTGTCGACATGTGGGACGTGGACTCTGCAATCATTGTACCGATAATCGTAACAGTTAATGGCCTAATAGCGGAGAGCCTCGACCAACACCTCAGGAGGCTCTCATTGCGCGGCTGGGTCAAGGGCTTGATTCAGAAAGCAGTACTCCTAGACACGGCACGCATCGTGAGGAGGTTCCTCTCTCTAGAGCCCTGACCACCGGCACCTTGGACCCTGTTCCTGATGCCGATGGACCACTACTTTTTATATTTTTAAATGTTTTTTTTTTTTTTCTTTTTCATAAAAATATTTAAAAATGTAATTTGTATGTATAAAAATGTAATAAAGAAATAATAATAATAATAATAATAATACGCGCGTCGCTTCGTGAGATAAAAATACTATTGCAAAGGTAGATGTGAGTGGAAAAGCCCTAGAAGGACATAATAGTGACCTTATTGGTGATGCTCTTCAGAAAGGTCAGGTGCGCACTCGCAACCGGCGTGCGTGTATGACCTGATGTATGGACGTAAACGAAGGAAAAGGAGTATGTGAGGATCGTAGCAGGTGGGGTTCTGTAGTTTCTGACTAGGTACCCGCAAGGTAAGAAGGTGTGCGTTTATGTGTCTTTATGTTAAACTTTATCTAGAAGTTCTTTCGGTAATATCTACCTGTAATAAGTCAAGGGTAGACACCTCTTCTTGTATAACATCGGACAGAGACGATACTATGTTTTTAATGTTTATTAATTTATTTGATTTTCTACGCTTGCAGGGTTGGTCCGTGGATGGGTGACCATCTTTTCATACCGAGACTCCTCCGTGCCTCGGAAGCCGTTGGTTCCGGCTGTCATTCCTGGATCTTTGACAGTCGTTAAGAGTCGTCAGAAGCCCGAAATTCTGACACCAGTCTTACCAAGGGGTATCGTATTACCCAGTTACTGGGTTGTGGAGGTCAGATAGGCAGTCGATCCATGTAAAATACTGGTATTCAGCTGCATCCGGTTAGACTGGAAGCCGACCCCAACATAGTTGGGAAGAGGCTAGGCAGATTGATTTATTGATTTACACGGCTTAAGAAACCAATTACATGTATACAGGGTTTCAGGGTAAGTCGTACTGAATATTAAAGGATGTTATTATTCAGGTAATTTCTGATGAATTTGATTCTGGAATAAGATGTCCGAAACTTAACCGTTATGGAGATATGACATTTTAAAGATTATTTTTAAAAATCCTTTATTTTTTGGCTTTTAGTCGTTTTTATTAATGGACATGTCTTCTAACTAGATACGAGTACATAAAAAAAACGACTCTAGGAGCTCTAATCCCAAAGAAAACGACTAAAAGACTTTTAAAAATAATCTTTAAAATTTAATATCTCTATAACGGTTAAGTTTCGGACATCTTATTTCAGAATCAAATTCATCAGAAATGACCTGAATAATAACATCCTTTAATATTCAGTACGACTTACCCTGTAAACCTGTAGGTAATAGGTATAATAAGTACAAATATAACACATAAACCAATAACAACAATTAAATACCATTATTCTCACAAAAATGTAGGCATATAACCATTAAATTGTATATTAATAATTTACTATCGAACAGATCGCAGTCCGGGTTGTCGACACGCACGGTGGGGGAGATGCAGCACGGGCTGCTGTCTGACACGAAGGCACACCTAGCAGTCGATGTTTTCTGCAACGGAGATAATTATTCGGTGTGTAGAGTCGAATCAGCTGATTATGGATGTCAGGCGCATCCGTCATACCCTTCCACACTTTGAGCATAATGCCTGCCTGATACCACATGCCCTTCTGGTCTCCAGCGTATGATATCTCAGACATCTTATGAGGAATTTGGTAGGATAGAGCGCCGCGTAGGGATAGTTATCGAGAGTTCTTCTGTAAAGAAAACGCAGGAATACTTTTTGCACCTTTTTTAAAAGAAGTGCATGTGGTCGGATTCCAGTCTAACCGGATGCAGCTGAATACCAGTGTTTTACATGAAGCGACTGCCTATCGGTCCGCCACAACCCAGTTACTTGGTAACACTATACCCCTTGGTAGGAATGGTTGTCAGACTTTCGGGCTTCTGACTACCCGTAACGACTGCCATAGATCTACAAATGACAGCCGGGACGGACGGCTTAACGTGCTTTCCGAGGCACGGAGGTGCCCGGTATGTAATAGATGGTCACTCATCCACGGATCGACCTCGGCAAGCGTTGCTTAACCTTGAAGATCGACCCATGCACCTGTTATTATTTAGTCACGAACGCCTAAATGTGTCCTAAAAGCTAAATGCTAAATCTATACAAATATTGTAGAAACGTAAAATTTGTGAGTTTGTATGGGGCTAATCATTGGAACTACTAATTCCGAAAATTCTTTCACAATTAAATGGAAGCTACAGTATTGCCGAGTGTCATAGGATATTTTAAGTAACAAGAAAAATCCGTTTAGTCCACTCTCGGTCCCTCGACCCCAAAAACTGTGTGGTATATGCAAACGCCAGCCTTTCTGAAAATCACGTAATGAAAATTCTAATTATAAACAAAAAACGAATGCTTGTATAAAAAAAACTCTTTTCCTTTTTAACACAAATCGGGCAGACGAAGTCGCGGGCATAAAGTGATTAAATATAATACTTGGACCAGTAATGCTTTCCTTTACAGGACAATCAGCTTGCAATTGCCCCATTGCTAGAAAATAACCATTTCAATAAAAATGCTTTCTCTATTATAAATTATTCAAGATTTTTCCGTCAAATTTTTCAATCCACGACGCCATATTTCATAAAAAAAAATGTGTAAGAATATTGGGTTTGATTCAATGTTCGAATTTCGAAGAAGCATTATCCTCATTGAATATTTGTTTCTATGTATAATCTGATTGGTCGCCGGTCGCCGCCATGACGGCACAATAGCACCGTGCGTATTTTTTCACGGAACTATCCCGTCTCTCGCGCCCGTTCTGCAAACATCTACCAAAAATATTGTGTGTTGTGTGAGAAGTAAACAAGAGAAGTAAACAGAAGTGAGAGAAGTAAACAACTACAGCGAAAAGTACAAAGAAAGACTTAACATCCATAGCAACACATTACTTAAAGATCTAATTCAAGACAGAGATCACACAAAACGCCTTGAAAGATGGCACATACTGCCATGAACTCGACCATAGAAAGAAAAAAGAAAGAAATAATGAAAACATGGGATGGAACAATTCTGAACAAACAAAACGCACGTAACAAAAAATAAAATGACACACATACAGTACTCTGTATGTGTGTCATTTTATTTTTTGTTACGTGCGTTACGAAATATTTTTTTAAATAAAATTTTCAAATTTCTACTTCTTGAATTTGAGGCTTTTGGCTACCAAAAGCCTCAAATTCAAGAAGTAGAAATTTGAAAATTTTATTTAAAAAATATTTCAGGGCCAGGGACCAAAGACAATTTACATTGCGTAATCTGTGTTACTACTACATCAAAATTTGCTACAAACAAACAACATTAACAAGAACAATTAAGCTGTGTGTCGCATCTGTGCAAGAAAGGAACAACAAAGGAACTGAAGTATTCCCCACTATAGATGGCTATTCACTAGAATGGCAATCAAACAATTTCCACCCCAGACCACGTCTAATTATGAGTAAACAGCTGATTGTAGATAAAATGGTAAATAACTTCCCCGTATCGTGCAACAATTGTACGTGCTGTTTAGATGGTGCCAGTCATTTGTTGCTTCAATTTTATGGTATGCCACAGGTATTAAACTTGCGCCATGTAAATGGGGCTTATGTCGATTACAACAATAGATAATAAGGATGATTAATTGTGTAGGAATGGAGGTAAATTTTCCCTTCTTTCCTACAGAAAACTATAAATAATGATATAATATAAATTTTATTATCAGGCTTCAAAAGCCATATATCGTGTTAGTAAGTACAACAATTAGGCATACACACAAATAAGTGGGTTTAAACACGTTTCTTGCAACAAAACAATATGACCTGTTTTACACGGTGCACGCATACAGTTCACCGACGTCTTAACATTTTTCCAATTACATGTTATTTTCAATATTATCCATTATTTTCCTATATCCAGGCTGACAATTTAGAATCATAAAAATACGTAAATATTCACACTTTCATCCCAAACCCATAACATATAATTTACCCAAATCTTGTATCATTCCCCCATATACCTACCGCGTATACGTTCCCCTATATTAAACGTTAAACGTGACAGGGAAATAAAAACAAATAACAGGGGCAGTTAGAGAAATAAATGGGTCCAATGGGTTGCAATAAGTACCCCATGGATATTGGGTGTCTTGGGGGCTGAGAGACGTAAGCGATTACGTTCACTTTTGTTGTCTACTAAAGAAAAAATCGTAAGGAAAATGTATGTCTATGGTCTTGGTCTGATAGCAATCATAACCATAATATCTTTTGTTGGGGTGTGGAGTCAATGAAGCTGTGGTATCTTCTACATACACAGTTTCCTAAATGAAGTCATCATGAAAAAAAATACAGTCCTCCAGACCGAATTTCGGCCATGGCGACCGATCTCAGCGGAGAGCAGCCTTCGGCGCCGGAGATATTATAGTGCACAAGTGAGTGCCTAGACACAGGTGCACTCTCTGTTCCTTCACTCTCATAGTCCGATGGGACGGCAATCCGACACGACCGGTGGGAGATCCGGCGCAGGGCCGACGGCTTAACGTGCTTTCCGAGGCACGGGGTATCACATCGCCAATTTCCAAACTCCTGTTACAAAAAAAAATCCTAATAGAAAAACACAATAACATTTTGCCTGACCCGGGAATCGAACCCAAGACCTCATATGCATTACCCAAACGGAGGAAAATGTAGAACTAAGGACAAGAGGAAATGTCGACAATAAATTACCAGAATTCATAAAAAATGAACAAAAATTGAATACATTTATAAACAAATTAAAACGATTCCTTTTATCTAAATGCTATTATGATATCAATGATTATTATGACAAATTTTAATTTACAAGTTTTATAAAATAATTACAATAAATAGGTACTAACTAAGTAAACAAAATGAAAAGCCCTCTTCCTCTCTCCTACTTTTGCTGTGCCCGACAGGGTCCAGAATGATCATATTATTTTTTTTTTTTTTTGAGGCTGGGAATATATCAAATGACTTCTCCCGCTCTGGGCGGAGCGAGAGGGCGTGTCAGACTTTTACTGACTAAAACCCACCCGTGTTCCTTCCGTTGCCTGTGTGCCGGAGGTTTTTTTATTTTGTTAAACCTACCACCTAAGTTCACATGTGGAAGCAATAAATATATTGAGTATAGAGTAATATCTGAAGACCCCAGTTTGGGACTTAAACATTACTAAACTTAAACATAACTGGCGAAATGTGGGTTTACTATGAGGTGTAGCTACACCTCTGCCTAACCCTTGTTTATCATGTTTTACGCAAATAAGTATTCTATTCTATTCTAACTCTTTAGAAAATACAGGCGTGATATTATGTTATGTTATGTTTATCTTTTCATTTCACACTGTTTACAAACAGCAAGTCTTAAATAAACATTTCCGAGATTACCATTTTCTATCCAAACGTTCCAGGTGTTTCCGTACCTTGAGATAACGGATCACCCTGTGCATAATCTTATTCATTACCGCCCCCTCGCCCCCCCACCCCCGAGCAATTAGTCTGCATTCGCGCAAATTACAGATGTCGTTAATTCGCTCTTGTATATTTTAAAAGTTTTATTCATGCGTTTGTAAATGTATGTTTTTTAGGGTTCCGTAGTAAACAAGGAAACCTTATAGTTTCGCCATGTCTGTCTGTCTGTCGGTTTGTCTGTCTGTCGGTCTGTCTGCCTGTCGGTCTGTCTGTCTGTCGGTTTGTCTGTCTGTCGGTCTGTCTGTCTGTCGGTCTGTCTGTCTGTCGGTCTGTCTGTCTGTCGGTTTGTCTGTCTGTCGGTCTGTCTGTCTGTCGGTTTGTCTGTCTGTCGGTCTGTCTGTCTGTCGGTCTGTCTGTCTGTCAGTCTGTCTGTCTGTCGATCGGTCTGTCTGTCGGTTTGTCTGTCTGTCGGTCTGTCTGTCTGCCCCCGGCTTAGCTCAGGGACTCTTAGTACTAGAAACCTGTAATTTCGCATTGGTACTTATACATACTAATCACGCCGACAAAGTGGTAATATAAAATGATGAAAAAGAAAAAAAATTGAGAAAAGACCAAAAAAACATCCCCACTTTACGCGAAATTAAAAGAAAAACTATCACAGCTAAGTAGGCTCTACAGCTCAACGAGTAAAATCGACCAAATTACATCTTCTCGCATACATTCCGTATGGGAGAACATGTTTTTCAACTACAATGTTAAGTTTCTTCTTGGGATAAATTCATCCCAACTACGGAACCCTTCATTGTGCGTGGTCCGACACGCACTTGACCTCTGACTTTTCGGATTCATGTGCGTATTGTATAATTTTACTTGCTTCAAAAAAGGCGAATGAAAACATAGTGAGGAAACCGGATGCCATTTTTTTTTTTGGTTGGGAAATTATCAAATAACTTCTCCCGCTCTGGGCGGAGCGGGAGGGCGTGGCAGACTCTTACTGACTAAAACCCACCCGTGTTCCTTCAGTTGCCTGTACGTTGCCAGGGGCCACGAAATCCCTTTCGGACTTTCCCGCGACCCCGGCAGATACTTTGATTACCTTGCAACTCAATTGTTTGATATGTTTAAACGTGTCGCGGACCGAACCGAACCGAACCGGACCGAACCGGATGCCTGAGAGATATTTCTCGACGACATGTGAAGCCAAGTCAGAGGCCCATGAGCGGCATTAAAAACTGTGACACTAGGTTAGTCACTAACCACACGAAAAGAAGAAGACTTAGAAAGTACATATTATGAATAGAAAAAGTCACATTGGTACTAATTGCCCGGATTTATAACCACAACCTCGTGCATGAGAGGCGAGGCCTTAGCCACGAGCCATCACGACATACCAAAATAAATTGTAAATAATATGTTTGAAGCGAAATCTTCTTTAGCCGCGTTGAGCGATTTTTGGTAAGGGGTAAACTTATGGACGCGCGTCACCGACATGCTTGCCGTAGTGTTGTACTATATAATATAGATGGCGCTAATACCAGTTTTAGCTTGTCCTATCACTGTCGCACAACTGTCAAAATACAAATGCAGAATAGAGGCAAGAACATGTCTATGTAAATGCACGAACTAAGTAACGTTTATAGATCTCGGTCTAAGGAAATGTAAGAATCTAAGCAAAAGCATGGGGAAAAATAATGATCATTAAATTATACACAATATGTTATATAATATCACAATAAAACAATAGATATTAATATACTAAACTACGACACTAGAACTATTATTTTTGATTTTGAGAGACCTTTATATTTCGTCAACGCAAGTAGTGCCATCATCGGCCCTGCCTTTACCAGTGGGACACTCATCGCCTTTCATAAATGTCCTGTTAACCGGTTTTACATTGCCACAGGCTTTCCCATCAGTACAGTTTTTATCTGCCTTGCCATCGATTTTACTAGTATCTGTAGTATTTATCATATTGCTAGCAGCATCCTTTGTTTCTAGATTAGATTCTGTAGACAGTGTTTTGTTTTGATTTTCATCTATTTTTGGTACGGTTACTTTCACTTTTTCTGTAGAACTATTAGGTAAATCGGCTTTTGAATCAATAGGTTTACTTGCTTCATCCTGTTTTACTATTTCATTGTCTTTTGTAGGGGATTCTAGAGTACCATTTGAATTGGTGTTTTCTTTCGGAGGAATCCTGATAATATTACCTAATGCATCGATAACGATTTTGGTTCCATTTTGCAGAGTTTGACGCACTTTTATCAATGCTCCTTGGTTTGGTTCCTTTGCACTTTTAGGTTTCTGATCTTTCGAAATTACTAGGTCATCTAAGAGTCCACACTCGGTACTCACAATTAATACAAATATAATTATAAATGATTTCATTGCTGGGTATAAACGTTTATAGGTCACGGAGAATAATATGGTAGTAAATGAAAATAATTTATTAAACTTATCGTTGTTAGTTCAGAGATCATTTGAGTGCAGTTGGGAAATATTCATGGTGCTGCATTGATTGTACTTAATAATAATAACGCAGTTTTTCTAAAAAAACATTTGCAATAAGTCTTAGTGCTAAAATTAGAATTATGACGCTCCTGAGAATGAGTTGTGTGGTGCAGAAAAAATGGGATTTATAGTAACATTTTTAGTTTACAAGGGTATCATCTGTGAAATAAAACAATGTCATATACATGGGTAATTCATATATTTATTGGATTAAAATAAGATATCTAATACAAATCGGACTATTTGCTGCAATACACACTTTTATCGACTCTCATAACGTAAAATTCGAATTATAAACTTCAAAATGAGTTTATATCATTATTGTAAACACGATAGGTACCGAAATTTAAAAATAGAATCCAGTCCAAACACTCGTGAGATACTACACACATCAACACGGTCTAGGGATATTTTTAAAAAAGCGAATTACTATCAATGTGTTAATTATTTATATGATATGTATATATTTAAAAGATACGTTATTTAATATTCTACCATTTTTTAATAATGGTTAAGGTACTTCGATTAAAATTTCAGGATTTTATGGAAAAAAAATGAAGCATAGACGGAAACCGTATATGAATTAACTTTTAATTTATGAGTAAAAACTGAAAAAAATAGAAAAATCATTTAATTTGTGTTTATAAACTTGAAGTTAGTAGTCTGAGAAAGCGCCCATGATGTTCATAACACATCGGCAACGATTCGGCATGCTCAGAACAAGGTTGTCAATGTCTTGCTGCGGAATATTGTCCCATGTCCTTCTGAGGTGCGCAAAAAGTTGATCTTCTGTAGCCAGATTTTCAGGAACTTCCTTCAGAGCTCTTCTTTGCAGCATATCCCACGCATGCTCAATGGGATTTAGATCTGGCGATTGAGCAGGCCAGTCTAAGGCCCTAACATTGTGTGTATGTAACCAAGCTGCTACCGTTCTCGCCGTGTGTGCCCGGGCATTGTCGTGCATGAGCAGGAAATCTTGCCCCATTTGTGTTCTGTGGGGCAAGATTACGGGCCCCAGCACCTGTTGGACGTATCGTTCTGCCATCATATTGCCCCGCACCCAAACGAGATCCGTCCGTCCTCCAAGACGAATTCCTGCCCAAACCATAATTGTTCCTCCTTGGTATGGGTGAACTTCCTGAGGGTTATGAAGACGGCTCCATCATCCAGGAACTCACCAAACACACGTCCTTCGTGAATCTGGATGGAAGCCGAACCTGGATTAATCCGTGAACAGCACATTGGACCATTGCTCACGGCCCCAGTCCACGTGGTTCCGAACCCATTCTAATCGTCGTCCACGATTGCCTCTCCGCAAAGGTGGGACCCGGAGTGGTCTACGAGAGCGTAGATTGCTTTCATGCAGTCGCCTTCTTACAGTTTGGTCACTCACAAGCACTTGGTGTTCCACTCGCAGCCTTTGGACCAATTGAGTCGCCGTTGCATTTGGTTGAGCTCGCGCAGTAATTTGCAAAAATCGGTCTTGTCTGGGGGTAGTGATGCGACTTGGGCCCCGGTGCCTCTCCGCTACTTCACCTGTGGCACGATAGCGTGTCCACAATCTTGAAATTACATTGTGGTGGGTCCCTATGGCCTCAGCAACATTACGCTGAACAGACCCAGCTTCCAGCATTCCCACAGCTCGTAACATCTCCGCCCTCGTCAAATGTTGGCGTTGCATGGCTACAATACCTCAATTTTAACTTTATCTTTCGTTTAAAAATGAAAAAAAACTGTAACTAAATGTAATTCGTATTGTTTTCTAAATTTCGCACAAATGAAAATACCCTCTCCTACACATCAAGACATTTTTATGCCACCGAAACAAAAGAATTTTCAAAAATTTGAATTTGGAATTAGTCTGAGATAAATTACAAACAAATCGGTGTATAAAAGATTCCAATGCGGCTAGTACTTTTCGAGTTATTTAATTGAGTATGAAATATCCCTAGACCGTGTTGATGTGTGTATGTATTAAAAAACTCGTGTTTTAATAACTCTCAATAAGCAACAGTTTCATAAACTACTACTAGTATCTATTTATTTAAAATTACTGTGGAGTGATCTTATGGCGCCAGAATGACATTGGCAATGCCCTCCGCATTGGTGGTAAACATTTAGGAAAATGTTACGGAAATAGTATCGAAAAAAACAAGATGGCGGCGTTAGTTCCGATCCTTGTACCGTTGTAGATTTTAAGTATGATGTTATACGCTGTTTATAGATTTTCCTTCACTCTCCAGTTATGAACCTTTCTTTCTTCCATTTTAAAGTCTAATTGTTCAGAATTTAAGTGTCTCCTATTCGGAGCTCTTTGGAAACCTCAATATTGTCACGTAGCTGCCTCAGATTCTGTTTCTTTCGTCGTTATTTCAATGTCTAGTATTTCTGTAGAATCAAAAGCGACCTCTATAGACACACAAGTTCCATCAGCGGCCTTGTCTTTGTTTGAACCGCATTCATCTACTGACAAAGTTGACATTTGTAAGGCTAGTTTTGGAGCTCGACTGTTTTTGTAACGATTTTCATATTGTTTTGCTTCATTTCTACTTTTTAATCTTTCTAATCTACCAATGATTTTTGACTTCCTTTTATGCGGCTTTTTGTTCGATAGTTTCTTTTTGGTGTATTCAGTATGTTCCTCTATATTTATTGGATTAGAATTTAACACATTATTTGGCACATTTTTGGTAACACTTCTTTCACTAGGTCTTTGATGGTTACTATTCACTTGTTTTTTTGTGGCATTTTCTGTTAAAATAGCTTCATTATTTATTATTTTAGAATCTTTAGCTATCGCTGGATTCTTAAGATCTTGATTTATTGCCACATTGTTTATTATTTTTTCTGTTATCTTGTGTGATTCTGAATATTTGAAACTTAAGGTTGTAAAAATACAAATAATAAATATTGACGTTTTCATTTTATTGTTCACGACACATTAATGTTTCTTGAGAGAGACACACAGCAAGAAAAAAACAAATTTAATTATTTTAATGTCAAAACTCACAAATGTCTGATAGTACAATGGGCGGCTCTTCTATAACAAGGTATATAACCATATCAATAGGTTCATAGTTCATTAAAACAACAGTGAATTTGGTATAAATGGACGTACATTTTTTAATGAGGAGACTATAGTGTTATCTTATCGGTAAAATAAAATATGAGTTTTCTGTTAAAAAGACTCGGTTTTATAAACAACAGTTATTTATTCATGCAAAAGAGATTATCTTCTTCTATCCATCTATCATATAATTATATAGAATAAATAACTGTATAATTATATAAAAAAATATCTTAATGTGTTGCTAAGCGCAAAACTCGCGAACGGCTGCACCAAATTGAATAATTTTTATTTTGATGTTTTCGTTATTCTCAGGACAAGGTTTGTATAAAAGATAGGTGGGTGTAGGTAGGTATGTAGGTAGGCAAGGTAGGTAGGTAGGTAAGTATTTAGGTAGGTATGTATGTAGGTTGGTAGATAAGTAGGTAGGTACGTAAGTAGGTAGGTAGGTGGGTAGGGTACAGTAGGTAGGTAGGTGGGTAGGGTACAGTAGGTAGGTAGGTGTAACGTAGATAAGTACTTAGTGCTACCCATGTGAAGCTGGGGGAGGCAGTTAGATATTAATTAGCCCACATCAAACGTGTCCTTATCAAAAAAGCATATTATAAGATTAAAGACAAGACAAGGAACGACGACGTTGAAGACAAGGAAGTTTGGCAATAATTCCTTCTGCACATGTGGCTTCCCTGGTACCTCATTAACGGCATAACTATGTAAATGTCTATTAACTGCTCCCAAATTACGATAATTATTTCATTTTACCCTTATTTTTTTTTACATCCTTGACATAATTTTTTTACTATGTGACATTATATACTTACAATATTCTAAGTATATATATATATATTTTTTTTTTTAATTAAATTTGGTTTGTTACAGCTGTAGTGGCAATCATGTCATTTGGTTTAAATTGGTCTTTATTTTTATTTATCTTTTATATACCTAGTTTCTTCAATTTTTTTGTGAATGTGAGAACGTTGTAGGCTTAACAGACTGTAGATCTGTGGACCATTTTATATTTTGCTAAGTACCTGGTACTTGTTGATAGGCGTACACTGTCCTTTCATACCTTTTAACACTGTAAAACCATTTACTTTTCAAAGAGTAACCGTGGAGTTTCTTGCCGGCTCTTCTCCATAGGAAACGACCAATTGGAACCGTGCACCTAGCTTCTGACGTTTCATAAGTGCCCTTGTAGGTTTATGTGAAATAAAATATTTTGATTTTGATTTTGAATAATAATATAATAATATTAATTATTTATTTGCATAATAATATACAGGTTACAGAAAAAAAATAAACCCTGACTCCAGAGCTAGGTGAGCCAGTGACTTCTTTTAGTTACGTTACAATTATGCTATAAGCAGTGAAGATATACAATTATATTACATAATAAAATTAAGATTAACAGCAAAAAAAGAAAGCAATATTAGAATCAACTTAAAAATAAAATTTTAATTTTTATTGCAATTTTATTTTAAAGTAGTAAAATCATAAAACAAAAACAAAATTAGATTAAATTAAAATCAGCATTAAAAGAAACAGAAACAATATTACAATGAAATTAAAATAAAAGCAAATTAAGTAAAATCATGAAATCAAAATCAAAATTAGAATACAATCAGGATAAAAAAAATAAAAAATAAATTGAAAATTAAAAATAGGAGGATTTAAAGGAATTGGAAATTAATATTATTGAACTGGAACTGTGTCTTAAATGTTTATAACAGTTTTCGCATGATTGGGAAAGCCGACCCCGCGTAACGGGAAAAGGCAAAGCCACAAGAAGAACATAAAACTTTTTTGCTTGCGATAATAATATCGTAAACAAAAATGTTACAATATGTTCTTTAGATTTAGATTATAAAAACTAAATCTTACTATATTTGACCTGGAAGTTGTTACTCGATAACCGGTACGCAAGTATTATCGTCAGCCCTGTCTGTCCCAGATGGACAACCTCCTACTAAAGCCTCTGAAGTTGAAAAAAGACAGTAAACCTTATTATCTGAGTCTACTGCTGTAACGCAAGTGTTACCATTACCATCTACTTTGTCTGTCGGAGCAGTATTATTTTGAACTTCAATTTCTCGTTTATGGATTCTTGAAGAATCGTCAGGTATGTAAACATTACATATGACAACACCATCTGCAGTTGTACAGTTTTTACCATCAGCGTCTCCGTTATTTTTGTCAGCGGTTTCTACAAGACTAAGTAGACGTTTTATTTCTTCTTTATCTGTAGGTTGTGAATTATTTTGAGATTCAACATCCCTTTTATTTATTTTTGATAATGGCTGGCTTGTTACATCGACATTTATGTTAAAATGACAGGTAACCGTATTATCTTCAGTTGTACAGTTTTTACCAACAAGTTGTCCTTTTTTCTTTGCAGTTTTTTCTACAATGCTAACTATACGGTTAATTTCGTCTACAGATTGTGCAGTGGAGAGAAATTTAATTTCCCATTTATGCATTCCTGGTGATAAATTATAGGGCTTTGTACCACTTTCAATATTAGTAGGTCGACCCTCTTGATTTTTTGTCACATCTATTAGTATTTCAGTTAGAAAGGTTATATTTCCGTCTTCAAATAAATCGATTACTCTTGCGAGCTGCACTTCATATAGACGACGATGTTCTGCAGGTTGTGCATTATTTTGAAATTCAATATCTCTTTTATGTTTTCTTGATAATGGTTGGCTTGGTGCATCGATATTTATGTAAAAATGACAGATAACCGTATTATCTTCAGTTGTACAGTTTTTACCAACAAATTGTCCTGTTTTCTTTGCAGTTTTTTCTACAATGCTTACTACACGGTTATTTTCGTTTACTGATTGATCACTAGAGAGAAGTTTAATTTCCCATTTATGCAGTCCTGGTGATAAATTATATTTATTTGCTACACTTTCAATATTGTTAGGTCGAACCTCTTGATCTTCTGTTACATCTATTAGTATATCAGTTAATAACGTTATATTTCCGACTTCAAAAAAATCGATTACTCTTGTGAGATGCACTTCAAATAGACGACGATGTTCTGCAGGTTGTACATTATTTTGATATTCAATATCTCTTTTATGTTTTTTTGATAATGGTTGGCTTGGTGCATCGATATTTATGTAAAAATTACAGGTAATCGTATTATCTTCAGTTGTACAGTTCTTACCAACAAATTGTCCTGTTTTCTTTGCAGTATTTTCTACAATGCTTAATAAACGGTTATTTTCGTTTACTGATTGATCACTAGAGAGAAGTTTAATTTCCCATTTATGCATTCCTGGTGATAAATTATATTTCTTTGCTACACTTTCAATATTGTTAGGTCGAACCTCTTGATCTTCTGTTACATCTATAAGTATTTCAGTTAGAAAGCTTATATTTCCGTCTTCAAAAAAATCATTTACTTTTGCGAGATGAACTTCAAATCGACGATGTTCGGCATCTGTAGGTTGTGCATTATTTTGAAATTCAATATCTCTTTTATGTTTTTTTGATAATGGTTGGCTTGTTGTATCGATATTTATGTAAAAATTACAGGTAACCGTATTATCTTCAGTTGTACAGTTTTTACCAACAAATTGTCCTGTTTTCTTTGCAGTATTTTCTACAATGCTTACTATACGGTTATTTTCGTTTACTGATTGATCACTAGAGAGTAGTTTAATTTCCCATTTATGCAGTCCTGGTGATAAATTATATTTATTTGTTACACTTTCAATATTGGTAGGTCGACGACCCTCTTGATTTTTTGTTACATCTATTAGTATATCAGTTAATAACGTTATATTTCCGACTTCAAAAAAATCGTTTACTTTTGCGAGATGAACTTCAAATCGACGACATTCTACATAACTTGGAGTATCACTAGAGTTCAAATCGTCCTTTATAACTCCACACATAGAACTTGTTATACACAAAAATATAACTAGAATAATCTTCATGGTTGTTCTGTATATTGTCTCTGGATTTCACAGTCACTAGAACACTTTTGCTTTAGCTATTGCTAGCCTTTGCGCCTTTATGTTGTCGACCTTCGTTTTGATTATTGCACTGTTTCGACTATTAGAAACGTCAGAAGCACTCTCTTCCACTTTCTCAGATATAGCCGGAGATAGAGACAGATACGTGGTGTTAACTGCACTATCCGCGTCAATTTGAAGACGTACTGACAATATTTAAATGTCAGGTGATGTCACTGTAAATACCCATTTAATATTATCATTCTGTAGTTCAAGGTTCAAATGAACAGAGAAGTAGATTTGGCTTATTTGGAACAATTTTTATGTTAACAAAAATTGAAATATATTCGTCTTCTAACAAAATGAATTACTGGTGTTACTCATCATCATCATCACCATTGCAGCCGAAAGAAGTCCACTGCTGGACATAGGCCCCCACAAGTACCGCCACTTCGGTTGGTTCTGTGTTTCTCGCATCCAGCGGATTCCTGCGGTCTTCACAAGATCATCGATCGAACTTGTGTGGGCGGCCCTCCAAACGCTACGTCACAAAACTATTGTTCTTGAATAATTTTACAGGCGTTTAAATAACAATGAATACCTGCTGATTTTTTTGGCAGTTTTGCAAAGTGGTTTAAGTGTACAGTTACGTTGTCAATCATAATTTTAATTTGTACCGCATAAGGTTCAAAATCGGTTAACACGTTAATTTATGCCAAATATTGACTACCGTCTGCCAAAAACTGACTGCATGGTAATCACTAAGTTCTTTAGGTCTCCGGTACCTTTTTAGTAAACTTAATCGCTCTTTCCTATCAAACTTTCTAAGAACTTCGACAGCTCGAGTCACTATCGCTTAATAGTTTGGTCAAAGGCCTGTTAATGGCTATCCACACATGACCGTGCAGGACAGTAAGAATGATATATACGAGTATATATAAACTTTATTCAACACAAGTATTTGTTCCATTCGGGCCCAATCTACTCTCTATATCTTCACGTTGGTTCTGATAACCTTGGATAAAGGTCAGGCCACTTAGCAGTGACTATCTTTGTTTTTGTCAGATTTTGCATAATATCATATTCCAATTATAACATTCTTAGTAATAGAGTACCTATCGACAAACAACTTAGAAGAATTTTACAATAATTCTGGTATAATTACCTACTGGGATTCTCCATCCTGCGGGATAAAAAAATCTCTTTCAATTTTAATTTAAGAGGTCAATTTGGGGTCTATATTTAGCACCGACTGCTTCGTTGGCTTGGCAAGAGTAACTTGACGTTCGGGCGACCTGTGCGGCTGTTATTATTATGCCACGAGCCACCCTCGGTCTCGAAACGAAAACGAACTATTGGGATAAAATGTAGGATACATTTTATCCATCATTTTGTTCGTTATCCTAGGTTGGACTAAAGTGAAAGAAAAATTTATTACCATAGTCCATATTGGCCGAGATGTATGTTACTACATAGGATACCTACATTTTATTTATTTTACCTGGGTTAGTACGCAGGTCAACCCATAATCGAAATCCGTTCAGCCATTTTAGCGTAACAAACAAACAAACTCACTTTCTTGTTTAGAATATTCGTTGTAAGTGTTATGCAACTATTGCTCTTTATTTCAAAGCATTAACAGAAGCTACTCTTTAAACTTAGTTAAACTTAATAAAAGTTTAAAACAGTTGTCGGGTTATATTATTCTTTCTCGGTATAAAAGCGGTAAACTAATTTGTGAGAGACAGTTAGTTTAAACCGTGTGTATATTCCACTGCGAGGAGCAAGTTTTGTGGAAAAATGGGGCCACTCAATGTGCGGGGTTTTTTGATGAATAGGATTTTTAGTTTATAAAGTTTATATGTACTTAAGTACTTATTTTATTTATAATTTATTGTTGTGTTTTTAATTATTTTTTGTTATTATTATCTCCTCTAAATCAGAGCACCTGCCATCTAATGTCTTCACCACCCTTGGTTGACTGGTAGAGAATGCCTAAGGCATTAAGTCCACCTTTATACCTTTTTTGTGCGAGAATTTTAAATAAACACATTTTTAATTCGACTGGGTATTTGTTCTTACCTGCACGCGTTGCATGACAACTATAGAAACGGGCTTTCTATGGGTTTTGTCGTCGCTAAATGACAGATTGTGATTTTTTATCTGTCATTTTGTCTATTCTTCCGTCGACAAAATCCGTTTCTATTGTGATCATGCTAAGTGTGCTGGACAAGACATGGTACCCTGTACCATGGTCTAATAAAACAAGGTCTGGCCTTCCGGGACGAACACATGCTTACGTCACTATCCAGTTGCCACTCTATTGCAATAAAACATGATTAAGGAAAGATTTTCAGAAACCAAAGCTTTTAAATTGTAGTTTCGTGTGTCTAATCAAACGAAACAATTTAATTTAGACATAAACCCACGTAATTGTTAATTAAAACCTCATTGTTTTATCGGATTCGCACAGGTAATAAAGGTGGTTGGGGAGTTATTATTACAAACTTCTGGTAACACAGATGTGATGACGTAGACTTGTGTTGCCCACGTGACCACTGTGTTTCGGAATGCCATACCTGGCGAAGTATATTATTATACCATGCCCTGTACCACAGAAAATAGGTACAGTTACTACTATTCCTGTAAAGCGCTATTAAGTGTATTGTAGTCCACTGAGTACAATACGCTTCTAATAATAATATAGGTAACCTATTTGTATGTTGGGGTAAGTTCGGCGTTGGAATGAGACAGTAACAATCAAATTCTGCGCCATTTTATTCGGGGTAGAATAAAATGGCGCAGATTATGTTGTCAGCATTAAAAAATATGATTTTCAAATAAGCCGGGAATTTGATTCGTACGGTTTTATCCCAGCGCCGAACTTACCTCAACATAGTCTATTGTGTCACTTACGGCAAAGTCATCTTCTTATTAACAGAAGTCAAGAGCACGACTCGCAAATGTAAGACTTGCTTGCGCACTTTCCTATTCTAAATATCTTGGGGTTATGCCGTCTCCCAGATAAAGTATCTTCAAAACGGTTGTTTTCATTACACTTTAAACCTATTTTGATAACTAAAAGTCTCTTCATTCTCTGTTATCTGTCTCGCATACGTACCTATAAAACCAAACCGCGTTCATTTATAAAACATAACATAATATCACGCCTGTGTTCCCCGAAGGGATAGGCATAGGTGGATCTATAGTACACCCACATTTCGCCAGTTATGTTAAAGTCCCATGTAATAGGGGGCGAGCCTATTGCCATCAACCGGGTACAAATCCAGACTTCGTGCTGCTACTGAGAAATTGTTGATGGAAAACCCCAATAACACATTGCTCGACCTGGGAATCGAACCCGGGACCTCATGCTCAGCAGTAGCGCTTGCGACCACTGGAGTAACGAGGCAGGCATTTATAAAAGACGAGCTGCCCGCGCCGGCCTCGCACGGGCAGCACTAAGTACTTATCTACGGCGCACCTATCGACCTACCCTACATACCTACCTACCCAGCTACCTACCTACGTACCTACCCTAGCTTCACCTACCTAAAACCTTGTCCTGAGAATAACGAAGACAACAAAAAAGAATTATCCAATTTGGTGCAGCCGTTCTCAAGTTATGGCGTGACCAAGGGAAATAGGGATTCATTTGAATACGAGTAGTAGCTGCCCCGCTCCGGCTTCGCTCGGGTAGCACTATGTACTTATCTACTGCTTACCTACCTACTTACCCTACCTACCCTACCTGCTTACTCTACCTACCCTACCTGCTTATTCTACCTACCCTACCTGCTTATTCTGCCTTCCCTACCTACCTACCCTACCTACCTACGTATCTACACACCTACATACCCTACCTACACCTACCTACCTACCTACATACCTACCTACCTACATACCTACCTACCTACATACCTACCCTACCTACCTACCTACCTACTTACCTACCCTACCTATCCTACCTACCTACCTAGATACCTACAAACCTATTACTCTGCTAAATTCACATTCATCAAACGCGCTAACTGTCCAACGTGCGAAGTTAAAATAGTCGTTAAGTTTTCTGAAATTTTCCAATTTTCTGCGCAATTTTTTAATTTTTTTTCCCGTAAGAACCTTCTCCTTACAATACCAAATACAACAAAAAAGAATTAGCGAAATTGGTCCAGCCGTTCTCGAGTTTTGCGCTTAGCAACACATTTAGCGATTCATTTTTATTTTAAAGAAGATATACGGGGTGTCAGGGACATCGACGCGCAGCCGGTTACCATGGATTCAATACATGGTTCTGAACCCCCCTGCGTTAAAATTTTTCGTCGGTTATTAAAAAAATATATCAGCTGTTTCATAGAAAAGTGCAATACCTACGCGGTCAAAATGTATGGAGCAGCTGTTTAAAAAATACGTTTTTTTTTTTTTGTGTGAATAAATACTTTTTCTTTTTTTCTTTTCTTTCTTTCTTTGAGGTACTGACTGGTTATATTCACCATGACAAGACTTATCTTACTTATCCCACACCTCATACGGTCATACTGATGCACAACAACAGACCCCACCCGCTGCCTCCGTGGCTCCACACCGGAGTAAGACCGTGAGTACAAACTATTCAGACGTGGCGTGCATTAAACTTACTCGACTGCGCCGGTGACGCGGCGGTGTCATGAGCCGTGACGGTTTGTGTATTAACTATCTACTTTACTGGGCCGGTATGGTGTGCAGAATTCATTGTGTAGTTTTGATTTCAGTAATATAGAGGGTGGCCGGGACATCGACGCGAAGCCTGTTACCATGGATTCAGTACATGATTCTGAACGCCCCTTTGTCAGCCTTTGTTCTGCTGTAAAATATGTGTGTTGAGCTATAAGGTAATGTTTAGCGGTAAACGTATTTTTATAATTGATGAAAAAGTACCAACTAGATAAGATATTGACAATATGGGAGCTACATCTGCCAACAAACTGCTTTGCAGTTTGGCAGAAGTAAAATTTATTGTAAACTTAGGATGTCACCACAGTTTTTTTTTATCCGTCGCGCATTTCAGAAGAACAACGCGGTCACACAGACAGACACGAAAAGCGACTTTAATTTATAATATGTATAGGTTTACGCATCAAACCTGACGTCACGAAAATCTGAAATCGCGCAAGCAGAATTATCCGCGCGTTTAACATTTGCAGAAACCCGACCATAACTGTCGGGGAGCAGCCCGCCAGATCGAGCAACCGTCTATTCGGAGGATCTTCCCTTTTCTATGGAGGATGAGGAACTGACTACCCTGTTCCTCATATCGTTAACTTCAACTCGCGCCTAGAACCAGGATAGAAGTTTCTAAAAATCAAGCAGGAGAACAGTTATCATTAGGTTTTTATCGGTATGGTATAAAAGAGAACACTGTCAGTAAAAAATATGACGGATTAAAAACATTTAAATTTCATTTAATTATTTATACATTGGATTTGTGAGGACGTCTCTGAGTTTGGCAGTTGGTGACTAATTTGCGACGTTGCCAACTTTTAGAATAAACCCTTTAAATAGGGGATGACATTTAACATTTTATGAAAGTTCGTCATTTTTGCCGTTATGAAAGCCCATGGGATACTAGGCTTGTAAATAAATAAAATTAATTTACAACTACTCACAGCACCCTATGGATATTGCCAGCTTCAAGACAAAGCTGAAGCACTTCCTACTGCTGGCGCAAAGGCCTCCTCTCTGTGAGAGGGAGTGGGCCGTAATCCACCACGCGGGCCCAGTACGGGTTGGTAGCTGTCACATGTCTTCGAATTTTTGGTTCTGGACATTTTTGTTTCATCACGATGTTTTCCTTCACCATTTGAGAGCAGTGGTGATGAAATTATTTACAGAGTGTAAAGTGCCTGTCTGGGTTCGAACCTACGACCGTTCGAACTCGTAAGTAGCGGCCGATACCACACTGGGCCACCTCTGCTGAAACATCTAATTTACCTGTAATAAGTAACGCAACCATCTAAATAACGCAGCTCGCCGGGAGAAGTTTGGAGAATAACATTGTAGGAGAAATTATGTCTAGATTTTCAAGTAATAAATCATACTTCGGAACAGTGAGGGCCTGCGCCCACAAGCGGTATGGTACGGCAAGGGATTTTTATGCGAACAATAGGAATACAACTTAATAGTATGACAATACAATTGAAATTCCAATGATAATCATCGTGGGTACAAAAACAAAGTAACGGTGTGCATAGGCATGCCGTGTCGGCAGCCTTCTAAGTGCCTCGGGATCTCGCAGGATGCTTCGGCAGCCTTCGGGATGCCGAGGCAAGGTGGGGCGCAAGGCTGTTCCGATGAAGAGCTACTGTTGTGAAATGAACGTGCGAGCACGATGTCGCAACGACGGAACGCTTCGGCATGTCTTAGGACGCCGCGGCATGCCTAAGGATACCACGGCATAGTTGCCATCAGTTTGTACTTGCATGTCCCGAAGGATCCCTTGCCGTGCCGTGCCGCCAGTGGGCGCAGGACCTAAGATTCACTTGAATCTTGGTCATGAATCTTATCTAGAAGATATCTCTGACCGCTATTACTTGCCTATAAATTTATTAGGTGAAATACCATAAGCTCATGGTGTAGTGAACTCTTAAGCTGAAGCTACGGTTGCCTAGAAAAGCGGTAGCCGCCATAATTATAGCGTCTGCAAGTTACCGGTAAACGCAAATATGCACAATCGCTCGTTCACCTAAAGGTGGGCCAGTTCGCGTTCAGATCTCATTAGAGACACTACGACTCAAAACCATAACCATTACCATTTTACCATACATTTTACCAATAAGTTAGTTATATAGTTTACCTTTATATACCAGTTCTTGTAACTAAGTGTTAGTGGTTCAATATAGCTATTTCCCTTTATAATACGAGACTTTAATTTTTCCATATATACCATATCCTATCAATACGAGAAAGGTGTGTGTTGGTCACCATAGCGCCGAGCACTACTTTCTACAGAAACGTTGAAAAGTTGGTGTGTTTTCCTAGAGAGACTCTCTTTTGTCACAGTAAAGTCAAACCCCGCTGTCATCCTTTCCATGACAGCTGTCACTGCGGTCGTTATGTGGTGGTCACCGGTCTTCTAGGTAGTTCGTAGCATTACATCGGTATCGTACCGCAGCCCAACGAATTTCAATACAAAAAACTGTAGTGTGTGTGTAGGTACGATGGTTCATTCAAAATGTACGCAAAGGATTTTAAACGATTTTTACATTGCGGTGCGGCCCGCTCAAATCTGATTAGCCATCTAGGTTACCGGAAAATCTGTGAAGATGGAAGTGACTATATTTCTACGTCCAATTTAATATTTTTGAAATGAATTTTGTTTAGGCGCATTGAGCGATTTTCGGTAGGGGGTAAACTTATAGATTCGCGTCACCGACATGCTCGCGCCGTAGTGTTCTACTTAAGATTATAGATGGCGCTAATACCAGTTTAAAGTTTTCACTTCTGTTCCCATGACTGCCTTTTTTATTTGCCATTATTGTCCCACAGCTGGACAAAGGCCTCCCTACTCTCTCTCTGTCCAGAGCTGCCAAGGGCCAATCTTTATTAAAGGAGTCCAGCTCATCTCGCCATCTCCGTCTGAGCCAGCCGCGATATCGTTTGCTATTAAGCGGGACTCACACCCAATTTTCCTTACAAAATCTTCAATATTTTACAGTGTGTCCAAGAAAAACTTAGTAAGTAAAGCATAAATTATAAAAAAATGATATTTATTTCTGTAACTAGGTTTAAACAAACATTTTTAACTCGTCAATATTTTTGTTTTAACTAGTTGAGGTCGGTGTTTCTTATCCGACTACTCTGAGAAGAAACAACAAAACAAAATCAGAGATAATCTTGGTCAGATCATGTGAGGAGCATGTAGATTAGTGTCTGAAATGTTCTATTGAGGAAAGAAGCACACAGATTTGAGTGGACCTGTTCAGTCAGTGCAAGAACTTGATAAATTGGAATTGCTCCTTGCCTAGTTTCCAAACCAAATACCTACTGCTAGAAATACAGACCTCTAAGTTTTGCTCCCCCAATAAACTCCATAAATCATATTCCACGATGTTTTTGCCGACCGTACCACCTCCGGCGTGCTAACTTAGTTACATTTGCTGCGCATCGATGCTGCTAGCCGTACATTGATGGTTTTAACTTAGACGTCACCTAAGCTAGGATATAATTATGTCATGATATCGTTTGTACGTGCTCCGAAAATAATAAGGAGGTATAAAGTTGAGATATGGTCTGGAAAGTTCACTTGGAAGCTCAGCTCACTCAGGTGACCGCACACAGTTCGAAAGCGAACTCATTTGTTTTTAAAGTAAATTATCGCGCATACACTACGAGACACCGTTCGAATTTCAAAGCGATGACTATTCTTTTTTGTTCAAAATGGCCGATGACGTTTGCATGGAATTCGTATGTACAAAAGGAACTCGTTGTATAGTTGGTCGTTTGTGCGTGATGATCAATACTCATTCCTTCTCTGTATATTTTGAAGAGGTATTTGCCCTGTAGTGAGTATTTCATTACATTTTGTCGAAAATATTTATTTGAATTGTGGAGTTTTAAAAATTGATTTCTCTATCGGACCATTCGAAATAGCGTTATTTCAGAATTATAATTTTATTAGCTGCAATCAAATGTTGGTTTTGTTTGTAATTGGACATTATAAAATTATATAAAAGGGCCCACGCACAATGGTCCACTGAAGGACTAAGTGCGGAAACCAAACCCCATAACATAGAACATTATATAAAATACTAATTGCAGTTATCCAATTCAATGCGAATGCTACGTAAGGAGTTGAAAATTAGGGCATACAGATAAAAAAAGATCTGGATACCCTAATTTCCACTATTCGAAATGAGACTTATTTTTCAATGAGAATAGTATCTTCTTAGACTCAAATCAATCTGCCTAGCCCTTTTCCCAACTATGTTCGGTTCGGCTTCCAGTCTTACCGGATGCAGCTGAATATCAGTATTCTACATAGAGCGACTGCCTATCTGACCTCCACAACCCAGTAACTGGTTAGTATCTTCTTCTCGACTATCTATTCAAAACACCTCTTACTCGAAACGAAACTTATGTTCAGAATCCTTTATTTTGAATAGAATTTAAATAATGCATTTCACTAATCGATTCTATTCAGATACCTACACACCTGTACTTATACATATGTATATTAATACCTGATCTGTTTGAAATAAATTCCACCAATTTCGACTAGAAATAACACGCTACGAATTGGCAATCAGGCAATTATTTAAAAATGGTAGCGCGGCGTTGTGCGAACCAATACGAAGGTGCTAAAGCGCTCACCTATATCATATGTATTTACGGACTATTTCATATGTATTTATCTGTGTAAACCAATAGAACAGTTTCGTAATTCAACAGTCTGTAAATCCCCAATCAATGAATTACGTGCAATAAGTGAGTAAAGCTCGTAAAATGGTCTAATACTTCATCATTATCTTTGACGTATTAGCACTACACCACAATGTGAATATTAGGTTTAATAGATGCTGCTACCATAAGCGCAATATCTCGCGAGTTTGATTCCCGCACGAAAAAATCAATCAAGCATTTGTTGCGGTCTAATTTTAATATCCTGTATGTTAGTATAGTATGTTCACAAATGAAATAAGCATTTCTATAATAACAGCTCATGGATTCACATAATAATACATATATTAATATGTCGAACTACTCAATGTAGATAGAGAGCGGTTGACTTAAATCAATATTGTATTAATATTATAGGTGTTCGAGAAATAAGAATACTAAGTATCAACTTAGTATTCTCATTTCTTAATCTTAAGTGTAAATATTTATTTGAATTTATTAAATAAAAACATTATTTTCTACACATCACTTATTTTAACAATATATAATTTGAAGCACTTATATTGTAAATATTTTAGTAATAAGCAGTTCTTATCTTATTAAATGAGAACATTATTTTCTTCGCACTACTTATTTAGGCAAAATACATTTTTTTTTGTCACATGTTGATAAAGATTTGATAAGAAAAATACAAAATAAAACGATAATTTCATAATAAATGGAACATAAGGAATAGTGGATGTACTATAGGTATACCTCTGCCTAACCCTTCGGATAATACAGGTGTAATGTTGCGTAATTAAAAAAAGAAAAATCTTAATTTCTGCGCCCCGCGGTTTCACCCGCATAAGTCTCGATCCCTGGGAATATCGGAATAAAAAGTTTCATTCAAATCCGTTCAGCCATTTTAGCGTGAAAGTGTACAAACTAACAAATAAATCAACAAAGCAACTCACCTGCGCATTTATAATACGTATTATAATTATGAGAAGTAGGATATAGTTAGGATTAGAGAACCTAGCAACGTTCGTAACTATGAAGCTATAAATGACAATACATTGAATAAAATATAATTATTTGTATTATATAGGTACATTATATTGAATAGTCTCAACATATGTCTGAATATAATAGATTAGTGAAATGCATTAGTTAAATTATTCAAAATAAAGGATCTGTACATAAGTTTTTAAAGTAAGTTAGCATGCGTAATTGCGTTAAAAATTGTAAATAATAAGTTTTGTTTCAAGTAAGAGGAATGTTTTGAATAGATAGTTTAAGAAGATACTATTCACATGAATATTTTTTTTTAAATTTATTACAAGGCAACTACAACAGGTAACAATCACAGTATATCACTTTTCGGATTCACATTATAGGTTTCGACCTGATTATTACCCAAAGCGTAATCGCACAACATGACTAGCAACAATAATAATAAAGAAGACAACTGCAGTAAAAAAAACTTAGTTGGCAAAATTACAGCTGCAAGGTCCGTGCGTCTGCCCTCCAACACACTTTTACTTAGGCAGGGAATGTGCAGGAGAGCAAACACGCCAGGTTAAAGTACATACATAATTGACACAAAGTTCATATAAAGAATTATTATATAAAGAAAACAGTATTTAAAATGTTACAAGATCAAAATGTTACAAGATTAAAAAGAAAGAGTACATACATGTCTTTTGAAAGCAGCGGCACGAGAATCGAAGATGTCAATACTGTTATTGTCTTTTGAAATTTCATTGTAAAGTCGACACATTCTGACGATAGGGTTGTAATATGAGGTGTTATTTGTAAAGACCAGAAGTGCAAAAGTTTTCAGTCTTCGGGTGTTATACCTAGTATTGATGTTTATGAGGGACAGCAGAGCTGTAGAGTCCAGCGTGGAATGTAGGATCTTATGCAGGTTAATTATATCTTGCTGTTTGCGACGGGCATGCAAAGGTTCCAAATTGAATTTAACAAGGCGTTTGGAATAGCTTAGCAGCGATCTAGAGAAGCCGTACCGGTACGAGACCCACTTAACACATTTTCTTTGCACACTCTCAATTCTGTCAGAGTGTACCGCGTAGCGCGGTGACCAGATTATCGAACAGTATTCCAATATACCTCTTACTAGGCTTTTATAAAGTAATATGATGCTTTGAGGTTTTTTAAATCCTTTGGTAGACCTAGATATAAAACCGAGAAGTTTCAAATAAATAATAGGTCTCATTTCGAATAGTGTAAATTAGGGTATCCAGATCTTTTTTTATCTGGAAGCCCTAATCTTCAACTTCTTACGTAAGTCGTAGCTTTCGCATTTAAATAACTGTCAAATAACTATTTTGTACCTGCCTAACTATAACAATTAATCTATTGTTTTTATTAGATATCTTATCATCTATAGTTACTAATATAAGTGTACAATAAAAATGATGAGTTTGTTTGTTTTTGTTTGAACGCGCTAATCTCTGGAACTACCAGTCGGATTTGAAACATTATTTCGGCATTTGACAGTCCAATTCTTAAGGAAGGTTAATAAGGCTTGTAACATCATGCTGCGACCTTTAGGAGCCGAGAAAAAATAACATTAGTAAATAAGAATACTAAGCGAAAACGAAGTACCGGCATTGCTATATAGGAAGAAATGCAGCGAAAATGTTACAATTACATAACTGTCTTGTACATGGAAAGAAAAAGATCCAATCAATCATATATTAAAGTTTCATTTTGATTGTATGCGTGATTGTTTCAGAATATTAATCCAAAGAACATACAATTTAGGGAGCCTCTTCTTAACACGTTCAGTGCCGGGAGCCCTCCTGGAGGGTTCACCTAGTCGTATATGGAATGCCGGGAGCTTATCCCAAGAACAACCTTAATATTATAGTTGTAAAACATATTTTCTCATACATTCCAACTGCAAATGTATGTCTTCACATACATTTGCAGTTGGAATGTATGAGAAAATATGTCTATCTAATATAATAAAATAATAATAATAATAATATAATAATATAATATATAATCTATCAATATCTTCATATTGATAGATTTACCATGTTATTTTAAGATCGTATAGACTTCTGATAGATGTTTCTGTAATCTATAAGTATTATTTTCAGTATTTTTTTATTTTTATTTAGATCTCTGTTGTTTCGGAGATATGAAGCGAATGGTAAATTTTCATCTATTTTCTTAAATAACTATAAATCTATTTATTTTTAAATTATAAGAAATATATTTGAGACCATCGCAGTAAAGTCCTTGCATTTGATATGTCACACGGTACAATTCGCAAAACTTTAAAACAAAAATCTTATTTGCCTCCCAAATGTAAATAAATGAACTTTTAATATGGGGATCACCCATATTAAAAGTTCATTTATTTACGGTACACGCCCGTGTTTGGGTCACAGATATTCATATGTATTTCTTCCAACTTTCAACTTAATCGGTCCATTAGATTCGGAGCAAAATGATTGTGACAGACGGACAGACAGACATACAAACGAGTGATCCTATAAGCGTTCTGTTTTTTCATTCGAACGAACGGAACATTAAATACCATAGAAAATTATTATTAACACGATTCAACTGCCATTATAATAACTAACTTGAACGATTTCTTCCACAAATTGTTATAACAGTCCATTGATCCTAACCATAACTTACAAACTTCTTTATCAAAAAAAGTTGAACAACTCAACACAATAGAGTTGATAAAACCTTCACCATTGTGTCTCTGATTGATCCGCTACTAGGTAGAATTGAATCAATCAAACTGAGTCTATTTGATTGATTCGTAAATTCTGTGAAGTAAGCGATAAAATGGAATGCCTACCTATCTTTAAAGCCTTCGTAAGTATGTATGTGATCAGGTGTGGATGAAAGGGATGAATACTTCGTATAAGAAAATACGGCTACATCCGTGTCGTCACTTTCCCGATTCACCATCCTAACAAAAAATCTTAACAAAAGCACAAATTAATACAGATGGTTCTCTCTGCAAAACAATAGGGATGCTGACTTGGAAAAAAAAACTATTTAGTCCATCAGTCAGATAATAAAAAAATATTTGATACGTATTTTTTGCTTTATCATATTAATAAAAAATGATGTAGATAAAACGCATTAAAGTTCAGTGAGCTTGCTACGTCACAAGTCAGTATAAAATCTACCGGCCAGTGACGTCATGCCACATTTTAACGCATTGTATTGCCGTAATCTTTTGATCACGTAAAAAAAGAAAAAAATACGTGACCAATATTTTTTAATAATCTACCTAACGAACAAAACATTTTTTTTTGACAACTTCCCTTTTTAAATAAAAATCGACTTTTGCTACGACACAATAAAGTGCCTACAGTTATATTCACCTAGAAGTCGCCTCTCTTACTATCGCGTAACTCTTTTATCTTCTGACTACGTTACGCTCACTGAACTGGCCCGACAAGACGAGCCCGCCGGCTACTTGTAGCTTCATACCTAAAATGAAATAATTTACACAAAGTAAAGTATGTCTGCCTGGGTTCGAACCTATGGCGTTTCTACTGGGCCACCCCTGCTCTCTCCATTGTAAAGGTTCAATTCCGTAGCCGACTGCAGGCGGTAGTAGCATGCGACGTGTCGTCGCGACACTACTGGTTTCTAGTATTTCTATGAAATGCCGTGTTAATGCATGTCGCTAGCTACGGAAGGAATTTCATAGAAATACATAGAAACCAGTCTGTAGTGTCGCGGTGACACGTCGCCTGCTGCAGCTGTCTGTAGCTGGCTACGGACTTGTACCTTCAGGGTGGTGAATCGGTAAGTAGCCGTATATACCTTGGGTAGGTAGGTACGTATATTTCCTCTTTGTAAGTTTCAACACTTGTTGTCTAGAACCATGTTTTTATTATTTCAATATAAGAATTAAAAAACCGGCCAAACAAACTATTTTGGCTTATCTGTGCCTGGCGGCCTTATGTATTTGCATATTCTAAACTCTATTAAGGTGAGCATTGAGTTTGAACAAAGATCTCGAATACTAATGGACTTTTTCTGAGTATTAAAAAGATAGAAGTCTTTCAAATAACGTAAAAACATTTTTTATGTAGATCGGTAGTAGCCCTTTAAAATATCATAAATCAAAACTTATCGAAACAAGTTAGCCCAAAAAAGAAACATAAATTGTTAGAAAATGTAAACGAGAGGTCCAAAATCCAATTATTCACAACAAAGGTTCAGGTAAAGGTAAATTATTCAAATTTCCGATTATTCAGGTATTCGCAGTGCTATTCTGTAAAAAATCTCATCGTGAAACTTAGGTGAAGTGAGTTTGAAGTGAGCTGCCAATCCCTAGCTCAGTTGGGTTGACAGTTCACTTCATCTAATAATGCCCGGATTACAAGACATTTTTGAATTAATGTAATAATTTAATTTCATGTTTTATGTTGCATTATGTACATTATTTTGCATAACTACTATTGTATACTCGTAGAATCAAGTTTATCTAACTGAACAGACAGCTGTGCTGCTGGGGAGTTTGTTGCGCCACTTCTTCTTCCCAGCTAAGCACTAGGAAGTGGTGAAGGGCGGGCGTTTTTGGGGGACTGTCTTAAGTAATTTTGACGTTCGAAAAGTGCTGATTCTCAGCCTATTTTAAATAAATTTCTTTTGAATTTTGTTTTTTTTTCTTTTGAATTTTAGATTTTGAGTTTTGTATTAGTGTTTTTAAACTAGGATAGCAAGCAAGTCATATCCTTGCTAACTATTCTGGCTATTGGCATGGTACATGCTAGAGCTGTTTACACGGTGCTAGTAAATTTTAAGCCAGCGGGTACTAGATTCGCTGGCCACACGAGGCTATTAAACAAGCCAGGATAGTAGAATCGCTGGAGGGGGATGCTTCTTGCTCAAAAATATAACCCCATCCTCTTAAACTTTTGTACTACCTTTCTCACTAGCTTACTAGCCAAAAAATCAGGCTGCTAGCTTACTAAGATAAGATAGTGATCCTGCTATTCTAGCTTCAAAAACTAGCCTCGTGTAACAAACGAGTGAGAACGGCTATATTCAGATTCGGATATATTCTCACGGTGAGATTTTTTACGGAATAGCACTGCTAGTATTCAAGTATTTCAGTAATAAGGCAGCAGGTGCTCCGGATTTAGTCTCATTAACGTCGATTGTTGCTCCAAGTATCTTTAGGTTTACTTAGATTTGGATAAACAGAGTTTACTGAATAATCGATAGCTACTTCGTTGAAATGAAACGATTTAGGGCTTTGACCTTCTTCTTTTGTATTAGCAATACTCAATACTTTATTGCATTCCATAATGTGAGATAAAACAGTTGGTATGTTAGACATTGTATCAATCATGAACCCTGTCGGGCACAGCAAAGTTAATTAAATGATAATAGGAGAGAGGATGAAGGCGCTTTTTGTTTAGAAGAATTAAATGAAAACATATTACATTAAAATGATAGGTAGCTTCTTTGGTATTTATATTTTGTATCATAATTATATTTAATTGCGTAATTATAATCCTATTTGAATGAGTCTTAATATAGCACGAAATGGTTACATGTTTAGTTTCAAAACAATAATTTAGTAATGGCAAAATGTTGTGTCATTCCAGCCAAAATTACATTACGAAATTAGTGTCATATATTTAGTTTCATGACATTCATTTCACTAACAATTTCACGTGTAAACTTCTAATTTCATTATGGTTTTTGTTAAAAGTAATGTCACGCAACTAATTTCACTGTCAAATGCGACGTGAAACTAGTGTCGCGAAAGCACATTCGTACGATAATATTGTACATTGCAAAATAAAGCTTTGGTGCTGTAGATTTTGCGATACTAATTATTTTACGAAATAAATTGCTCTGTCATTAAACTTGTTTCGTGAAAATAATATTACCATGCATGCAATTAATGTTGTAATGTTAATTCGGCTTTATTTATCAAAACCTTTGCAAAGAGTTATAATTATGACCAAGTCGGGATTATCATCAACTTTTTCTTTTCGGAGTCACAACAACACCTAAACAATTTCAGTCTTTTAATAATAATTGCAACCTTAGAGAGGCTATAACCGCTGGTATCGACTGAAGTTAAACTTATCTTGCCGAGGTCTGTTCGGCGATGGGTGAATATCCATTGCATATCGAAGGTCTCGATATGTAAGATTGGCTTACGAGTGTCTTAAAAATAAGGCAACTTAAAGAATTAAGTCAGTTGATTTTTAAATTGGCATTTAAAAATCCTCAGGAGTAAAAATATTTTTCAGTTCTGCTTCCGAATTAACGTAGTTCATAGTGGGGCTTGGTAATAACAGCCGCACGGATCGATCGACCAGGTTAAGCTACGCTTTCCGCGTTTGGTCCGTGGATGGGTGACTATCTGTACTTATCAAGACCCTCCGTGCCTCAGAAAGCACGTCAAGCCGTTGGTTCCGGCTGTCTCAAAGATCTTTGTCTGTCGCTACGGGCAATAGTCAAAGCTCAAAAGTCTGATAACCAGTCTTGCCAAGAGGTATCGTGTGACGGTGTGACCCACTAACTGTGTTATGGAGGTCAGATAGGCAGTCACTTCATGTAAAATACTGGTATTCAGCTGCGGCTAGGTAGACTAGAACTAGAAAAGGCTTAAGCAGCAGATGAATACTAAGTACAACCTGCCTTAAGGGACCCTGATAAGATCAAAATCAAAAATCAATATATTTTATTTAAACCTAAATGGGCATGCCTGAGAGATATTTCTCGACGGCATGTGAAACCTAGTCAGAGGTCCATGGACGGCTTTAAAACTCTGACACCAGGTTAGTCACTAACCACACGAAAAAAAGAAGAAGAACCGACATGGTCACTTATGAAACGTCAGAAGCTAGGTGCACAGTTCCAATTGGTCAATTCCTATGGAGAAGAGCCTCCAAGGTTCACCATCAATTATTGCAATTTTTAATTTTTACGTGATTGATACACCATTCATGCGCAAATTGATCGTATACAATATAAATTGAAGGCAATTGATCAATCCCAATTGATCTTTTCGGGGACCCCTTTTAAATTGAGTGGTGAAAAGGCAGGTTGTAACATAAGACAACAGTAACCAGGGCTCGATTTATTCAAACCGACAAATAAATCAGAAACCCATAATGCCCCTTTCAAAAGCAGATCAGAGAACCAATGAAACAGGCAAATGAAATTATTTCAATATATACATTTTAAAGGGTGTAAGTATATATTACGCACAGGTGAAACGTATAAAAATCGGTCGCGTACCTTACCTTAATGTGGGGTGACAATGTTTATCGATACAATTTTAAGGACAACAAAAAGTCAGACTTTTCTGTCTTTATATAACGTTTTCAAGACTTAACGGCTGAACGAATTTTAATGAAATTTAGCACACAGGTAGACCATGACCTGGGCTAGGAGATTATGATACTTTTATTCCGGTAATACGTTCCCGTGGGATAATTTCTGACCTCCACGAGGGCGAACAAGCGAGTTAGAAATATATTCTACTGGTCAAAAGTGCCTTCGATACCCGTGTCGGTCAGTGTTGTAGCGTTTTTCCATCATGAAGTTTCAGTAACAGGAGTTTCTATTGTAATGTCGGTGTACTATACTTAGTTATCAATACTATACTAATCGTTTAACTTTCATTGTATGTACCTACTTTGTTTTATGTCCCAAATAAACGATTATTTTCTTTCTAAAAACCTTTGCCTTTGTTTTCCTTTTTTTTCCTTTGCTTTTCCTTTTCTTTGCCTTTGCTTTTCCTTTGCTTTGCCTTTGCTTTGCCTTTACTTTGCCTTTGCTTTTCCTTTACTTTGCCTTTACTTTGCATTTGCTTTGCCTTTGCTTTGCCTTTGCTTTGGCCTTGGCCTTTGCCTTTGCTTTGACCTTGGCTTTTGCCTTTGCTTTGCCTTTGCCTTTGGTTTTCCTTTGTCTTTGTGTCTACACCTTCGTGGTAAACAGATGATCTTATTTTCAAGAAAAATATCAATATATGCGACACAAATCCAACAAGGTATTGACAAGGCAGATGAGAGTGAAATTCTGGGAGGGGACGAGCGAAAAGGGCATAATATACTAACCTTATTTGTGATGTTCTTCAGAAAGGTCAGGTGCGTAGTACCCGCAACCGGCGTGCGTGTATGACCTGATGTATGAATGAACGTAAACGAAGGAAATGGAGTATGTATCTAAGTAGTATTTCGTCGTTCTATAGTTTCTGAGTACAATAACACATGAGTTTATGTAAGTATTATTTGTTTCTTCAATACTTTAATCGCAAAAATGTACAGAGGCGGACGAAATGCCATGGCGTTTTCTGCCAGTTAACTTTAAGGTGATGCAGAGACAAATAGTTTTAGGTGCAAGTACGAATAATTTTGGAATAAATATTAAATTCAATATAAAGATACACATATTATGCTTATTACAAAGTATAACGCCGGTAGCACACCTCCGGAACCGCAGTAGTTCAATTGAACTGCATCCGCATCCGTGTCGAGTAGCGGACCATGAGGCGAGTCAGTTGAATTGTACTACTGCGGTTTAAATGCTATGGTTTCGCGGCTTAGGTGTGCTACCAGCGTAAATATCATATATGTGTACGTGTGTTTATAATCCAACATACGAATATCTTTCAGCAGTAAGTAAAAGTAATAAAATAAGTTCTTAAAAGGAACCCAGTCCGATTCTACGAATATAATTTAAATAATATCTCCAAGAATTTAAACGCTGAGAAACGTCTCTAGAGCGCAATAAACCGTTAGATGTCCTCTCTGAGTGTGGCAGTAAATAGTGTTGCTTGTCACGTTATTTGTGAAATATAGGCCAACCAAGATGCCGAGATTTTATTATATTTGTTTGACCTCCTCAAACAACATCAAAAACTGCATCTGGTGGTTCTAAAAACTAACGACAATAATAATTATGCACTTCTCGAATTATTAGCTTCAACCTCGACTGACTCGTTTGTCTGGTGGTCGTAAACGCTACTGCTGAGCATGAGGTCCTGGGTTCGAGTCCCAGGTCGGGCAAAGTGTTATTGAGTTTTTCTATCTTGAATTTGTCGGGTATGGAATGGTACCAGTAAGCTGTCACAGGCGCCAGTGCCGTACCTGATGAGATGATGACATAGTGTGTCATCATCGGTTAGACTGGAAGTCGACCCCAAAATAGTTGGGAAAGGGCTAGGCAGATTGATTAGGAAGCCAACATAACACAAAAGAAAACGATAGGCGACGGCTAATGTTATTTAAAAAAAAAATATAGAAACAATATTTTACAATGCATTTGCTCGAAAAGAGCCAAGCAGTAAATTAGTGCGGAAAGTGTCACTTTTTTTGACTAGTGCTTTTTACTTTTCTGTTTTTTTTTAATTTTGGTGGCCGTCGTCAGCCCGTTGCAAAGAGTTTTTATTATTTGAGAAAAGTTTTACAAATCAGATGATGATGATAACGATGACGATGGCGAAGGCGATGGCGACGGCGATGGGATGACGATGGCGATGGCGATGGCAATGACGATATCGATGACGATGGCGATGGCGATGGCGATGACAATATCGATGACGATGGCAATGGCGGAGTCAAAGACAAAGTCGAAGTGGAAGTGGAAGTGGAAGTGGAAGTGGAAGTGGAAGAGGAAGTGGAAGTGGAAGTGGAAGTGGAAGTGGAAGTTGAAGTGGAAGTGGAAGTGGAAGTGGAAGTCGAAGTCGAAGTCGAAGTCGAAGTCGAAGTCGAAGTTTTTTTTTTCTCTCACAATGCATAGTAAAACGTTGTATGATACACGTGCGTAAGATGATTTCCATCACCTACCTTCCGCACTTATAGCATAAATAACTATTTCGACATTGCACTTTCAACTATTTTTACACTAGGTAATAAATGTGACGGCGCATTGCTAGCTCCATCTGTTATGAGATACGTCGGAACGAGATTTGACAGCAGTCAGTCTGGCGGAGCGTCGCCGCGATGGTCAGCGCGGCCATGTTGAACGTCACTCGTCACTGGTTTCCGAACGTCAACGGCGAGCGCACCACGTATCCGACGAATCGCTTTTGTTCCGAGTAATCTTGTCCCTTTGTGTTTCATTAATGATTAAAACCGATTGATTAAGTGATTTCCTAGTTACCAGTGAATAGATTTTTAGTGAAATTCTGTAAAGATATTTTGTGCGATAAATAACTTTTGATTGTGACTCGAGTGACTATTTGTTGGCCTACCCACATTACCACTTATTAAAGCCATGGCCGATTCTGATGATGACGGGCATCTGCCCATAAATGAAATAACTAACTAGCCCCTTATACAAAATATATTGTTAGAAAATAGTAAGAACGCAATTGCCTTGTGGAATCTTCGTAGAAAGTATTTGCCTGTTACATTTTGCAGGCGCCAGTTAATACACGTTTAACATTTATGATACGTCATGTCATGTTTGTGTCTTTTCATAGTTAACTTTTAGAAAACATGTTTCTTGATATATGTATTTTATTGTTAATAAATAGTATTCAAACTAGTGTTGAATCCACTATTTCTTCACATATATACAAAAACAGAAGGACACAAAGTACTCCCCGACACGCTGTCATCCGAAGAAAATAATATATCCATTTTATAACTCCAACTCATGGTCACAACGACCTGACGCCGACATTTCTAGGGTAACAGTAATGTTTTATTTTATGATCAGCCTTTATGTCCAGATCGGGAGTATGGATTTATATGGGACGTGGCCACTGGGCCGGCCTAGTGGTACGGTAATACGTGCTTATTATTTGTGTTTGTTTTAATATGCTTTCTTGTTTTAGTAGGCATTTCTGGGACGGTAAATGGTTCTAGGAAAATAAAGGTGAGCCCCTTTTGGGGCATTAATTTTACGTATTGGTGTCGTTTAGGCCCACTTCCGCGTTCATGGGTTAACTAAACAACTTGGAGTTAACAGCTAACTCAGAATTATTGAATTAACCCTGAGTTTGCTGTTAACTCCGAGTTAGCTATTAACGCGCAAGTGGGCCTTAGGTTATTATGTGTAAGTAGTAGATACAATACACCACAATTTAAAGGTTGTGTAAAAATTTTCGTCGGTTATTACAATAAAAATCAGCAGTTTCATAGAAAAGTGCAATACCTACGCGGTCAAAATGTATGGAACAGCATATTTTTATTTTTATAACCGATGAAAGATTTCAAATCATGGTTTTCAGAAGCATGTACTGAATCCATGGTAACAGTTTTCGCGTCTAAGTCCCTGCCACCGTGTATAAATTTATTAAAGCTCTATCCCGCGCGGGATGAGGGACGTAATGCGCTCGCGCCGATTGTGGCAACAAAATTAGCTTTTGCCCGCAGTTTCGCCCGCGTGGAGGTCGGAAATTATTCCACGGAACGTACTTCCGTGATAAAAAGTGTCCTATATCCTAACCCAGGTTATCGGCTACCTATGCGCCAATTTCATCCGAATCAGCTCAGCTGTTTTAGTATGAAGCGTAACAAACAAACAAACTCACTTTCGCATTTACAATATCAGTTAGGATTTTAGTCCGAGGCTAGGCGATTTAAATCATCGTGTTAACGTCACGATGATTTAAATCGAAAGGAACAAAATTAATCTAACGTCAGTTGTTCACTATTTTCAATTAGAATTTCTCTGACTATATCGTACCTAAATTAATCTCACTATTGTACTAAATATTTGCTTTTAGCTTTGATTTGAATTCCAATTAGTCTCGAGCGTCAGGATTGATACCTTAAATGTTACAACAAAATACATACCTTGTCAATCAATCTGCCTAGCCTTTTCCCTATGTGCCTAGCCTTTTAACTATGTTCGGGTCGGCTTCCAGTCTAACCGGTGCAGCTGAATACCAGTATTTTACATGGAGCGACTGCCTATCTGACCTCCACAACCCAGTAACTGAGTAATACGATATCCCTTGGTAAGACTGGTGTCAGACTTTCGGGCTTCTGACGACTCGTAACGACTGTCAAAGATCCATGAATGACAGGCGGGACCAACGGCTTGACGTGCTTTCTAAGGCACGGAGGATTCTCGGTATGTAGAGATGGTCACCCATCCACTGATCAACCCCGGCAAGCGTAGCTTAACCTGATGGATCGACCAGTGCGGCTGTTGTTACTTAGCCACGAGCTCCTCAAACAACCAGTGCGGCTGTTGTTACTTAGCCACGAGCTCCTCGAACAAAATACCTTGTGATATATTGCAATTAAATGAAAGAAAATTTAGACTCATATTATAAGTACCCATTGTGAGCGACCACGTTTCTCACAATGGGCCTTAACAGAAGGCTAAAAGTCACCTTAAGGGCAATGGAGTAGGCTATGCTTGGAGTTTCCCTCCGTGATCGAATCAGAAATGAAGAGATCCGTAGAAGAACCAGAACTAGTGGCAATGGGCAGGGCACATTGCTCGTAGAACAGATGGCCGATGGGGCCGACAGGTTCCGATAGACCAGGGCCGATAAATCCCAACATTTTCAATATGTGAGCACCATGTATCTATCACATAATTAATTTATCTGTCATTGCTTCATTTTTCATTCTTTTTACCTGTTGTGGTATAATAATCTTATCAATTCGTCAAGTGATCGTCATGAAAATCAAAAACGTCAAGAAGAATCTATTCAATTATTTGAATTTACGACTAGACATAATATCACGCCTGTATACCCGGAAGGTTTTTCCAGAGGTGTAACGAGCCTATCGCCAACAACCGGGCTCAAATCCAGCTTTCGTGCTGCTACTGAGAAATACCAGATAGAAAAACCAAATAACACTCTGCCCGACTTGGGAATCGAACCCAGGACCTCATGCTCAGCAGTAGCGCTTGCGGCCACTAGTCCAACAAGGCATTAGTTATGACTAGTTTCAGACTATTCACGACTAACTTTGGTCATAATAATATAGCATTTTAGGCTTATTTTTCGCTTAAGTGTTAGAGTTACGCGACAAGAATATGTGGCGTGTTTCGCTAGAAACTAATTTAACGTTAATATCAAGCTTAGTTACGTAACTCCTAAACATACGTAGTTCTAAGTTCCGACACATCAAATTACAAACCGCCAGTTCATTACTTAAGTTCATTACGGTGGTGTGTTTTGGTGCAGGTGCATACAAGAATAACAATGCTATATTATAGCATGTTCCTTGCAGAAGAAGATTCAAGAAGCAGATTCAATTTGCTATCAATTACCCTGCTGTTTGTGAAGCTAATAAGTAATCCGTAGTTTTTATGGCAAATGGAATTACCAGGCCGGTTCTTGTAGCTGTTATTTGGAGTTTAAGCTGTTCTTGTGTTGTTCAGTGAGCAGTTGAGCAGTAGTGGCCTAGTTTTAACCGTTCCGATTTACATATCCTAGGTGGTGGGAAACACACTTTACTTATTTTAATATATTTCATCACCACTGCTCTCAAAACGATGCAAGAAAACATCGCAAGGAAACCAGCTTTCCTCCTGCTGGGGTTGCGGGTTTGTCTGAAAGCGATATCGCGGCCCCGGCACACAGGCAACGGAAAGAACACGGGTGGGTTTTAGTCAGTAAAAGTCTGACACTTCCTCTCGCTCCGCCCAGAGCGGGAGGAGTCATGTGATGATTTCCCACCCAAAAAAAAAAAAAAAAACCAGCTTGTCCTAGAATCATAAATCGAAGATATGTGACATCCATCAAACTGCACTGGGCTCGCGTGGTGGATAAGAAAGAAATAAAGAAAGAAGAAAGAAAAAGTATTTATAAAAACACAAATCTATCTAAAAACATAAATAAAAAACAAAGTAACATTAAAATTTAAATAAGGAAGTCCTCTACGAGGCCAAAAGGCTCCTATCTCAGCATGATGCCGCGACATTTAAAAATAAATAAAAATGTCGCAGCGCTGGTATTCTGATAGGGCCCGCAGTGATGTCACGGATAGATAGATTACAGACAAAACAAAAAAATAAAAATAAAACTAAAATAGATAACGGCCCACACCCTCTTATGAGGAAGCCTGTGACCCAACAGTGCTTGGGAATATTATAGGCTCAATATGCTATCCTATTATGCATATAAACTACACATAAAATCACGATTAAAAAAAAAATTAAATAAGTATCAAACCGGTACTGATTCCCCCTTTAACTCAGCTTACTAAGCTTATGTTGGTACGTACTGTACTCATGTAATACCTACGTACTGCACTCATCATCAACACAAATTGCGCCCAGGTATCTGTGCAGCTAAGAGCTGAACTTATTACAACTTATGTTTAGTTATGGTTACCTAGTCGGAGTTAGAACCAAGAGTTTAGTGCACCTTGTTTATATATATTTGTGCATTTTGTTCTCATTCACAACACACCACACACACTGATGTATGTCACAACATTTTATTTTATTTGATTTCTATCTTTTACTACTTACCTTTAATTTATTCTGTTGATTTATTAAAACGGACACACACTTCCCTGTCTTTATTATTCTAGCGTATGGCACTCGTGGGTTGCAGCTGAAAATCAGCGTCAGGTGGTACACTGTGTGTTGCCATCTGACATTTATGCTGAACTGAGGCTCTATTGGCATTATAATCATTGTTTTCTGTTTTTTTTTTTAAGTTATAAGGTGTTATTTACTGCTGTAATGCCAATAAACGCATTTTTCTTTCTTTATATAAGGCTTGCAAGCTCCTCTTCAATCTGCCTCGTCTTTTCCGAACTATGTTGGGGTCGGCTTCCAGTCTTACCTGATGTACCTGAATACCAGTATTTTACATGGAGCGATTGTCTATCTGACCTCCATAACCCAGTTCCTGGCTAACACACTAACCCTTGGTAAGTCTGGTGGTCAGACATCTGGGCTTCTGACTTCCCTACTAAAATCTACGAACAACAGCCGGGACCACGGAGGGGTCTCGATATGTAACGGATGGTTACCCATCCACAAACCGACAGCGGCAAGTGTAGTTTAACCTCCGATCGACCAGTGCGGCTGATATTATTTAGCAGCAAGCTCCTCTTAGTGTTACTTATTTCATCACCATTTTCATCACCTCTGAAAACGGTGAAGGAGAAAAAATTCTAAAGTCATTTATTCAAACTAGGCTGAGAATCAGCATTTTTCGAACGTCAAAATTACATAAGACAGTGTAAAACGCCCACCCTTCACCACTTCCTAGTGCGTCAGCTGGGAAGAAGAAGTGGCGTAACAAACTCCCCAGCAGCACAGCTGTCTGTTTAGTTAAAAAGAAAGATTCTATATAATAGTATTCAAAATAATTTACATTACATTGTAAGAACATTGTAAGAAAACCGGCATGTGCTAGAACCCAAAATGCGAAGACATGTTCTATCGGTCGGTCCGCGTGGTGGATCGAACCGTTCCCTCCCACAGAGAGGAGACCTATGTGCCAGCAAAGGAAACATTATGAGCTGTTCCCGTACATAACCTCAAAAGGGCACTTCTTACTACGCTAATTCGTGCTCCGCAGTGCTCGGCCCGTGCCCTCGCCTAACGTAGACGCAGCTTATCTGTTACTCTTGCGTAAGCTGTGCTGCTGGGGAGTTTGTTGCGCCACTTCTTCTTCCCAGCTAATACATTAGGAAGTGGTGAAGGGTGGGCGTTTTGGGGGACTGTCTTATGTAAGTTTGACGTTCGAAAAGTGCTGATTCTCAGCCTAGTTTGAATAAATGACTTTTGATTTTGTAAAGCCGAGTGAGACTTAAGACAATAGCTCATCAATCTGCCTAGCCTTTTCCCAACTATGTTGGGGTCGGCTTCCAGTCTAACCGGATACAGCTGAATACCATTATTTTACATGGAGCGACTGCCTATCTGACCTCCACAACCCAGTAACTGGGTAATACGATACCTCTTGGTAAGACGGGCTTCTGACGACTCGTAGCGACAGTCAAAGATCCACGAATGACAGCCGGGACCAATGGCTTAATGTTCTTTCCGAGACACGGAGGAATTTCGGTATGTAAAGATGGTCACCCATCCACTGACCAACCCCGGCAAGCGTAGCTTAACCTGATGGATCGACCAGTGTGGCTTTTGTTACTTAGCTACGAGGTCCTCCTTAAGACAGCTCTTGCCATAAATAATTGATTAGTGGGCAAGGTAAGTAGCGGGCAAAATTGCTCAGCAAGAGCAAAACTTAGTATTTTTTTTTCACTCGTAAAGGCCTTTAAATTTTATAACAATTAAAACAAAATAGCACCATCAAGGATTGAATGTCCTGAACTTCTTTCTAAGCTGTCTCTGAATGTTCCACCACGTCATTCTCGTTTGAGAAATCTCCTTCATGCTCCTTACGCTCGCACAGTTTACCGTACACAATTCTTATATAATTCGCTCAGTCAAAGTATTAAACGAAATTATTAAGAATAAACACCCCTCAATCGATTTGTTTGCAAGCAGCTTAGCATCCATTTCTACTGTTTTATCTAAACACTATATTAATGTTGCTGATGTATTGTAATAGCGGTTGCGCATGCATCTTTGCCTATCCAGTACTTACTTAATTTAATAGTTAGTTTAAAAATGTACTTAGTGTTATATACATAGTGTTATAGTCAGTGATAGGAATAGGTAGTGCCTATTTGCCTAAACTTCGAAGAACAGAGACAAGAAACGGAGACTTCCTTAGGACTAAATTTTTTCCGGGACATCTGTCCCGAAATTCGGGACAACACTTTTAAATATATAAAAAAAAAATGTGATTCTTAGTATTAAAATCAACAAGTCATTTACAAGATAATGTCCAAAAAAAAAAACAGAAAATTTTATGGTTGTAACGACTGAATGTTATTTATTATGTTATGTCTAGTCGCAAACTTTAGGTAAATATAGACGAATTACTTATTCCAAATAACATATTTTTTTAATTTATTTAAAAGTGTTGTCCCTAATTTCGGGACATATGTCCCGGAAAAAATGTAGTCCTAAGGAAGTCTCGTCTCTGTTCTTCGAAATTTAGGCAAATAGGCACTACCTATTCCTATCACTGGTTATAGTTTATGAATTGTTATTCAATTTGAAAATTTGTACAACAATAGTCTATTGCTAACTGTGGAGGCTTGTAAATGGCTTGTCGCCAATTACCTCACTGTTACTTTTGTATTGATAGCTGTAAGCCACCGAAATACAATTTTTTTTTTTTTTTTTTTTTTTAATTTTTGTCTGTCTGTCTTTCTGTTTGTTCGGGCTAATCTCCGAAACGGCTGGAACGATTTTGACGGGACATTCACTGGCAGTTATCTGATGGGCACGCGGGCGAAGCGAGGGCAGCAGCTAGTAATGAAATAAGAGAATCAATGTATTTCTTTCAATTATTTAATGATTAGACCATAAACTTTGATAAATCAAGACTTAAAATCCACCTCGTAAATGAGGTAAACGACCCAACTATTCTGTCTAATGAACTCAGAATCTAACTAAAAGCATGCAAAGAGCATAATAAATTCATTCATCTAATAGAAACGTTAGTTTTAACAGAAGTAAATGAACTGAATGGGACCAGTTGACGTCTGCACCATGCGCCGAACTTTGTTTCAACGACGTGCTTCAGTGTATGTAGTGATTTACAAATTCGTGATGTTATTTTAGTACCTACGTGGTCTGTTACTGATATTGAATTAAATTGAGCTGGATTATCCTTGAACTTTGCGGAAGCTGAAATGAAGCTTTTTTGCAATGAGTTGCGTTGCAGCACAGCCCGGTCCTATCTGCACTAACCTTTAAACAGCACTTGTCGTGAAAATGTGACAAGTCTGTCATTGTTTCAGTCAGTAAAATCGATCATTGTAGCGATGCTTGGGGGAGGTCTGTGTCCTGCACGCTTAGCATGAACACAAAGGAAACGGTTTTGTCGACGGAAGAATAGACAAAATCGGATAAACAGTCACAATCTGTCATTTTGTCTATCTTCCGTAGACAAAATCAGTAGAAAACCCGTTTCTATGGTTGTCACGCTACACTTGTAGGGGGGCTAATGTTTTTCATGCAATGTAGAAATGTAGAGGATTGCATTAAATATATTAGAAGAGGTCATACCTTGGTGAAATGATTTTCTAGTCAGCTAGTTGGTAGTGGCGCTAACCGACCAGTGCGTCAGATTGCCATTTGTGAAGGCTCTTTTATTGCATATCATTAAGACGCAGATATATGTCAGTGACCTTGAGTGGTTGACTTACGTGCTCTGTACCGTGCTCACGTAACGCGTAGTACGTCCAGCTAGTAATAGAACTCGCCCATCATGGAGCGCTGTCCCCAATTTAACGAAATAATAATTTTATATACATATAAAACAAAAGTAATTTTAATAAAACACGTATAATAAAATATCAATTATTAAATTATCTTTAAAATGGTGAAGGCTTCAGAAAAAATAGGCTTGATTTATTTTGCGTGATTCTCAGTTTTTTATCCGCGTAATTACTTAGCCACGAGCTCCTCATTAGCATTGAGCGTTAAGAAAATGCTCTAATTTAGCATATATTTTGTCCAAATCATTAACACTACTCGTTTAAAACGTGATCTTGATCTTTAGTATCATTAAAATAATTAATGAAATCATCATATTCTCCAGCCCTTATCTCAATTAATTTGACGTCGGCACAACATATTTTTTATCTTCCACACTTCTCTATCAGTCGTCATGTCGGTAGTCCCCCCCTTTCTATCCATATCATCTTCCACTCAGTCCATCCATCGTTTCTTTGGTCTTCCTCTACTCTTGTAGCCCTCCACATTCCTCACGACATTTTTCTCATTAATCTTCTTCTTCCTTTCGTGTGGTTAGTGACTAACCTGGTGTCAGAGTTTGTAAGCCACCCATAGGCCTCTGACTTGGCTTCACATGCCGTCGAGAAATACCTCTCAGGCATGCCGGTTTCCTCACGATGTTTTCTTTCACCGTTTTTGAAGCAAGTGATAATTATACAATACGCACATGAGTCCGAAAAGTCAGAGGTGCGTGCCTTGGGTTCGAACTCGAGACCTATAACTTGGAAGTCCAACGGTCACACCACTAGGCTATCACTGCTGCTAATTAATGAAATTAATGCAATTAATTTTTTGCTATTCTCATTAATAAAATGCAATCAATTAAAAATAAAAATTAAAGTAATAACGTTTTACAGAAACAAAATGATATTTTTCATTTACGTGCCTGAAATTCAATTTGGAGTATCAATACAATTTACTTTTCGTACATGGCAATAACACTTTAATTTATTTTACCTTTGACATTGGCTTATGAACGCGGTTTACGGAAATTGTCAATTTTATTGCACGTAAGTAATATTTGTTGGAATTTTTCTCTTTGCAACACATGGTAAAGAATATCAATATTTAGAGTCGTCCTGTTTAGAATTCAGAGTATAATATTTTGTATTTAATGGGTAGGTAATTACATTTACAAAAAAAATAATGGATTCTTACCTACAATTTGAGTGCAAAAACATCACGTTATATGGCGTAGGCAGAATCTAAGAACTATCTTCGCACATTTTTTTCTGGTTTGCCTACATTATTTTTGTGGATTATAAAACAAAGTCGTTTGTCATGTCTGTCCGCTTAATTCTTAACTACACAATGGATTTTGAGGTGGTTGTCTTAACATTTAGAAAATGTATTCTGGAAGATTTATGTGTATAATACATTAGATAGTTCTTTACAGATTATAATATTTGAAGATAGATGATACGAAAAGATCAATGACAGTAGTGGTCAAAAACTACAGTGAAGTATAGGTAGTCATGTGTTAGAGGGTGAGTTATGTTAAACGAATACTACTTTGATATCAAACAAGCCACCGGTAATCGACAGTATGCATATTATATTATTTAGTAATCTGTGAGCCAGTATAAATAATGCTGGAGCAAGCATAAATATTTAACTTAGGTATAGAGATTTCGATGTTTTGAAATGTCTTCGCTTCAGTGATGGGCGGGTCGCTAGCTGTAATAAAACAAGATAAATATCTATACTTCTAATATAATAAAGAAGTACAATTTGTGAGTACAGTATAGTAGGAGCTCGTGGCTAAGTAACAACAGCCGCACTGGTCGATCCACCAGGTTAAGCTACGATTGCCGGGGTTGGTCAGTGGATGGGTGACCATCTTTTTTACATACCGAGAATCCTCCGTGCCTCGGAAAGCACGTTAAGCCGTTGGTCCCGGCTGTCATTCGTGGATATTTGACAGTCGTTACGAGGTCAGAAGCCCGAAAGTCTGACACCAGTCTTACCAAGGGGTATCGTATTACCCAGTTACTGGGTTGTGGAGGTCAGATAGGCAGTCGCTCCATGTAAAATACTGGTATTCAGCTGCATCCGGTTAGACTGGAAGCCGACCCCAACATAGTTGGGAAAAGGCTAGGCAGATTGACAATTTGTGAGTATGTATGTAAGGGCTAATCTTCCGGGGTTGCGGGTTTGTCCTGCCGGGGTTGCAGGTTTGTCCTGCCGGGGTTGCGGGTTTGTCCTGCCGGGGTTGCAGGTTTGTCCTGCCGGGGTTGCGGGTTTGTCCTGCCGGGGTTGCAGGTTTGTCCTGCCGGGGTTGCGGGTTTGTCCTGCCGGGGTTGCAGGTTTGTCCTGCCGGGGTTGCGGGTTTGTCCTGCCGGGGTTGCAGGTTTGTCCTGCCGGGGTTGCGGGTTTGTCCTGCCGGGGTTGCAGGTTTGTCCTGCCGGGGTTGCGGGTTTGTCCTGCCGGGGTTGCAGGTTTGTCCTGCCGGGGTTGCAGGTTTGTCCTGCCGGGGTTGCGGGTTTGTCCGAAAGGACGATTTGACGATTATCGCTGCCCCGGCACACAGGCAACGGAAGGAAAACGGGTGGGTTTTAGTCAGTAAAAGTCTGACACACCCTCCCGGTCCGCCCAGAGCGGGAGAAGTTATTTGATGATGTCGCATCCTCAAAAAAAGAAAAAATAGGCTAATCTTCGGAACTACTGATCCGATTTTGAAAATTCTGTCACTAATGGGAAGCTACATTACCCCTGAGTACCATAGGTTATGTTAAAACGATAAACTTTACTCGAACAAGGTCGGGGGCAGAAGCTAATAAAATAAACAGAACTATATTCCCGTCGTCACTAACAAATAAATAGTACCCAGTGAGTCGTGCCAACGCCCCTGCTAAGCAAATAGCTTGAAGTATCAACTGCCAGCTTAATGCGGCTCCACTGGAATTAAAACTAACTGTTATAAATGAACTTACTCTCTACGGTCGCAATTTGTTCTAAGATTTCGTATTATGTCAACTAAAAGTTTGTTGTCGCTCAGAGGTTTAAAAACCTGCCCCAGGTTTCGGGTTGAAAACCTACATCATTAACTTTTAGCACAACTCATGGTGTAGGAAAACTTCGTCAGGACTGCTGTCGTCTTCTCCATGGGAACTGGGCCCATTGACAATGGGCAACTAGAGTTCGCGCGGCTGAAATCGGAACTAATCGTATGCCGCCATATTGTTGTTTACGTCAAGTCAAATTAAATTAGATTTATTTAATTCATATAAGATGAGATTAAATATTTTTTATATTTATGTTTTTATGATTTAATATTACAGTATATAATTAAGCACGCTACCAGTCGCGTGCAGACTAATCTTGTGCGCACTTTAGCTTCATCTTTCTGATTGACCGAATCTTTGACAAATCAAAAGTGCCTGTAATTTTTAATTATAATAAATGCTTTGAGTTTGAGTTTGAACCTAACGATCTTACATCATATATCCTCTGTTCATGATTTTGACCTATTTGCAGTTTGAAAACATGTTTATTCAATGTCATAAATAGTTTAGTAACCACTAACTTATAGCGTAGAATAACAATGCGGGGAAACTAGCATTTGACTTGCGTAACACAGTCCAACGAATCACAGGATGTAGCATCGGCAAAATTCGTAAAACCGATCACCATCTGAACTGAGTGCGCCTTCAAAATCACCAATATTTATTACTGCTTTAGGTGAAAATTATCTTTACGCAAACGCAATAACTTGTTAAATCATATAGGTTACCAAATACATTCGTAAAAAATTGAAATGAATGTATGCAGATTTTCAAAATTATGCTACGTAGTTGTTGTCTAGTTGTGTCGTACTGTACCTAACGGTTTAGAAACCAACAGTGAACTTGTATGTCGATCAATTACTCTTTCCATTTTCATGTTGGGGTCGACTTCCAGTCTAACCGGATGTAGCTGAATAGAAAGAAAGACGGAAAGGAAGAAAATACATTTATTTAGCACAGATTAAAACACACACAATATAATACAAAGCAGATGAAAAAGCAAAAATTTGATTTATACAAGTAGTGAATACAAGTATTTTACATGGAGCGACTGCCCATCTGACCTCTACAACTCAGTTACTGGGTGGCCGTCAGTGGACTGGTCATCTCTTAGCTGCCAAGGCTTATTTTAATTTTTGAATTGTTTTTGCTTTATTACGGACGCTTTTAACGTGCACGTCTCTCTACGTAACATTGTTCTCACATGTATAATTACAACATGAATAATGTAACCAATATTTTGTAACAATATTCTGATTTAAAAGAGTGTCCGTGGAGTTTCTTGCCCGTTCTTCTCCATAAGAACCTACTACGCGTTGGAATGGGCAACCAGCTTCATATTTCTGACTGACCGACCGCTTGACAATTCAAAAGTGCCTGTAATTGGTTTATTTGAAATAAATGCTTTGAGTTTGAGTTTTGAATACAATACCCCTTGGTATAAGACTAGTTGTCAGACTTTCTGGCTTCTGACGACCCGTAATGACTATCAAAGATCCACGAATGACAGCCGGGTGCAACGGCCTATGGCGATGATAACCGACTTTTAATGATTTTATACTGAAGATCATTTCTAAACGAGCAATGCTAATGATTTGGAAAAAAATATATGTAAAATAAGAGCATTTTCTTAATAACTTAATATACGAATATTTTAGATTATGTTTTTATTACATAGTGAAATTAATTTGTAAAGTTATGTCTAACGCGGATAAAAACTGAGACTCACGCAAAATCTATCAAGCGTACTTTTCTGAAACCTTCACAATTTTAAAGATAATTTAATTATTGATCTTTTAGTATGTATGTTTTATTAAAATACCTTTGTTTTATGTATATTAAATTAATAATGCGTCTAATTTGGGACAGCGCTCCTTGATGGGCGAGTCCTACTACTGGCTGGACGTACGACGTGTTGCGTGAGCTCAGTACAGAACACGCAAGCTAACCACTCAAGGTCACTGGCATATGTCTGCGTTTTAATGTGCTTTCCGAGGCACGGAGAGATCTCAGTATGTAAATATGGTCACCTATCTACGGACCAACCAACCACGGCAACCGTAGCTTAACCTGATCGATCGACCCGTGCGGGTGTTATTAATTAGCCTTAAATTATTTTGATATGGTTTCTATTTTCATATCAAAAGAGTCATTGCTCGTTTGTTAGTTCACTGTAGGTATCTCCCCTTCAAGCGTTCTCTCCTTAAATATCTCATTAACAAGTTCACCATATTTAACTCCAAGATTAATTGCAAAGTTCAATCTAACCATAAACAAGTAACGACAGCAAATTAACCGAGGAAATGAACTTAAATAAGCAACGTGACCGAATGAATCAACGAATTAAAAACCAAAGCTGACTGAACAAATCACCGGAAGAGTGAGTGAATGAACCAGTTGGTCGGCGGAGTGTGAAGGCTGAGGGAATAAAGGTATAAATCGGTTTCCAAAACAAGTGGCCCTCGATTTCCGATCGGAGGATTCCTCATCTCGTTTTCGAGACTCAGCGAAGATCTGCTAAGAATTTTATGTCTTGCTGTGTTTAAATTTTTATGCATTACGATAGGAACTTAGATTTTTTTACAATATTCTATTAATATAGAGTTAAAAGGTATGAGAGGACAGTGTAGGCCTATCAACAAGTAGGTACCAGGTACTTAGCAAAATCTAAAATGATCCACAGATCTACAGTCTTTTAAGCCTACAACGTTCTCACATTCACAAAATTTTAAAGTCGTGAATAGTCTGAAAACTAGTCATAACTACTGTCTCGTTGGTCTAGTGGTCGCAATCACTACTGCTGAGCATGAGCTCCTGGGTTCGATTCCCGGGTCGGGCAAAGTGTTACTGGGTTCTTCCATCTGGAATTACTCAGTAGCAGCCCGGAGTCTGGATTTGTGCCCGGTTAATAGCAATAGGCTCGCCCCCTATTACATGGGACTCAAACATAACTGGCGAAATGTTGGTGTACTATATGGATACCTTTGCTTAACCCTTCGGGGAAAACGGGCGTGATGATACCGATTATTGAAAGTAACATTCAATTCTTTTAAATATAAGCTTTTTGTTAAACGCAACTACTTACACTATAGAGACAATCCCCATGGTTCCTTATTGGTTAGGCGTTAATAAACCAAAGTATGACGCACGTAAACACCTACCTCATTATTTTCTAATTTGAATGTTATATTTAGTAGTAAGTATATTTTGCTTTAGGTAATTAAAATAAATTTACAGATGCTTTATTGACATTCAAACATTTATATCATATACAAAGAAAAAGAAAGAAAGAACGATTTTTTTTTTATTCTGCACAAACAAAACGCACATTATAGACAAAAAGACATAAAGTACACTCATATAAAAGTAGCCAAAGGTCTCGTATTCAACCAATAAATAAAACTAAAAAAAATAAAAACAATGTTGTTCATTGGTTGATGTCAAGGCCATGGATCAAAGATAGTATTGCGTAATTTACTCGTGTGACATATGCAAATGACAACAAAAACAAAATGCTGATTACGTACATTAAGATGCATAAACACGGTGTCAGGGACATTGACGCGAAAATGGATACCATGGATTCAGTTCATGATCTGAACGAAACAAAAATCTGCTGTTTTATAGACATAGACAGCTGTTCCATAAATTTTGACCGCGTTATTGCACAATAACGCGGTCAAAATTCTGTTTAAAAAAAAAATAACCGACGAAAAATTTCACCGCAGGGGATACAGACTCATGTACTAAATCCATGGACAACAGGCTTCGCGTCGATGTCCCTGCCACGCTGTATGCAATATATAACACAACTAACTATTAACAGTAGGTACTTACTGACTAACCATACAAATAAATACAAAGACAAAAGGTGTCGAAGTACTTGACTGCATTGCTGTCATCTGCAAACGTGCCCAGAAGACTGGCAGCATTGCCACGTTGAATGGCAAATGGCAACGATAATTCTTTGGCCAAAGAACGAGTCAACCCTCTAGTCACGTGAAGTGTAAAATAAAAATAAATAGGATATCCACTTTTATTCAAATTATATTTATGTAATTTAAAATCCATTTCCGGAAACGCGAACGAATTATTCACCGAAATAAATCACTGAACGAGTGAATGAACCACGAATGATCATGCACATTACCATAAAAGATGAATTCATACTAAGTAATTATGTCTGTCTGTTACCTTTTCACGCTTTAACGGCTGAACGGATTTGGATGAAAATTGGCACATGGATAGACCATGACCTAGGTTAGGACATAGAATACTTTTCATCCCGAGGGTAGTACATTCCCGTGGAATAATTTCCGACTTCCACGCGAGCGAAGCTGCGGGCAAAAGCTGGTAAGAACATAAATCGCTTTCTGGAAGCGAAAGTGCCTCCATTTCCGAACGGATGGGTCCGTATCAGTTTAGTGATACTACTATTTACTGCGGACATTCTTCTTTTATGTACTTGACATTGTATTCAACTGTTCTTTCAAGAGACGATGATACAGGGCAACGATTTGAAAAATACCGAATGATAGCTCTGAATCGGTATTTTATCTAATGACTTTTTCAATCGCTAGTTTTTGTGGGGGTAGGCAGAAACTACAGATCACCACCTGCAACGCTATCTACTCGTATTAGAACTCATAGATATGAGTTTACCACCTAATTAATTGAAAAGATCAACAAATACCACGGTCAGCTCAAGGCACACTAATAATTTTGTGTTTTCACAAAAACTGACACAAAATACACTTAAGGCTCCCACAGTCAAGCGCGACGCAACGATGCGAGGTGATTCTGGTAGAACAGTTTCCATGAAGTTTTCATAGAAATTGTTCCACTACAGTCACGTCGCGCCTGACTGCGGAATCTGCCCGCGACTTCGTTGGCGTGAAATTTCTTGTTTTAACATAAACTCTATCCTACTAGCGCCCCGCGGTTGCACCAGCATAAGTCTAGATTCCGTGGGAATATCGGGATAAAAATATCCTGTGTTAATCCAGGTCAACTATCTGCGTGCCAAATTTCATCCAAATCCGTTCAGAAGTTTTTGCGTGAAAGAGAAGAAGAGTAACAAACATCCATACATCCATCCTCACAAACTTTCGCGTTTATAATATTATAAACATATAATATTATATGTTATGTATATACATATATATAGTAGGATGACACTCGGCAATACTAATAGCTTCTCATTAGTGAAATAATTTTAGGAATCCGATTAGTAGTTCCGAAGATTACCCCCTACAAACAAACTCGCAAATTTTACCTCTTTATATTATTATTACTAAAAAATAAATTATTACAAAAAGTATGTCCTAACCCAGGTCATTGCCTACCTATGTGCCAAATTTCATCCAAATCCGTTCAGCCGTTTTAGCTTGAAACCGTAACAAACAAACTGTAACAATTAAATCTTTTCTCTTTATATAATCTTAGTTTACATTATTAGTATAGTTATGAGGTACAGATATATTTAGCATTACTAATTTATGAAAGCATAATTTTATCATTCCATAATACATATTACAATTTCCGTCCATACTGAACACAACCAATAATCCAATAAAACCGAACAAAACCGAGTGCAAAACCTAGTCAATTAATAAACCTCTAGCAGCTCCAATGGATCGTGAAACCCCAACATCTAGTACCATCGAAAATTAACAAATTTTTCGAAAACTAACCTAGAGTCTTTAATATAGAGTTCAAGTTAGCACAGCAACCATCTTTAATTCGAGTAGAATTTTCAAGATTGAGTGTATTGATTATATTTCAATTTAATTGTAATTGGTGTATCATGTTTACTTTAAGCTCTGTTGTAATATTTTTATGATTTATTGCTGAGATCCGTTTTCCTTAAAATAAATTTATAGGAGACGATAATATTCTTGAATAGGTTTGAGGTATATTTGGTTTTTATTAAAAGTACTATAGATAAAAATATAGCTCTCCGAAAAAAAATACGAATGCGTCAGGTACACGTTGACCCTACACGTTGAAAGAATTCTATTGCATAACCGTAATTGAAAAAAAAAAAAATACGTACCTATACTGCGTTCACAATTTATTTGCCAAACAAGTAAACAAACACGAATTTTCCACTTAGACAAACATCACTTCATGCAAGTGTAAATAAAGTTGATTTTAGACAGACTAGTACTGTTGAAAATGTCATAAAAAATATGAAGTTGTAGCGCAAACTGGACCTTATGTGTTGGCATTACAGAAAGTTAATTCTCTCCATCAAATCAAAAGCGGTGGGATGTGATAATATTACCCGTGGTATGATCATTACTATTCTGGATCATCTCCTACCCGCGATTACCCATATTATGAATTTTTCTCTATACACCGGAGTATTCCCTTTCCTGTGGCGCAAAGCTTATGTTCGTCCACTACCTAAGGTTTCCAATCCCTCTCTTCCAACCGACTTCCGTCCAATTTCTATCCTTCCCTTCCTATCCAAAGTGCTTGAGGCCTGTGTCCACAAACAATTCTCCAACTTTGTTCATCGCAATTCACTCATTAGCCCTCTTCAATCTGGGTTTAGGCCAGGCCACAGCACTATTTCCGCCCTCCTTAAAGTGACTGGCGATATAAGGGCAGGACTGGAAGACACCAAAGTTACGGTTCTAGTGTTGGTGGATTTCTCGAATGCCTTTAATACCGTCAGTCACGACATCCTGTTAGCCATTCTGGCATATCTTATGGTCTCTCCCGAAGCACTGGAATGGTTCTCCTCTTACCTTCAGGAACGTCATCAGTCTATTCATGTTGGGGATTCTTCTTCATGCTGGTGTGATTTGGAAACTGGCGTTCCTCAAGGCGGTATACTTTCTCCTCTTCTGTTTTCTATTTTTATTAATCGTATAACTTCCGAACTTCAGTGTGCGTATCATCTGTATGCAGATGACTTGCAGTTGTACTGTCAGGGAAGGGTTGATGAATTGCCTGGTGCTATCGACAAATTAAACAAGGACTTGATAGCCATAAAAACCTGGGCTGATAGATTTGGTGTAGCCGTTAACCCTACAAAGTGTCAGGCGATCATCATTGGCAGTCCTCGCGGTATTAGCAAGGTGGATAGTACAACCTTGCCACCAGTTCTCTTCAATTGCACGATCGTTCCTTTTAGTACTGACGTGAAGGACTTAGGCTTGCACATTGATAGTACACTAAACTGGCGTACTCAAGTCGCTAGGGTAAGCCAGAAGGTTACTGGAACGCTGCGGGCTCTGTACCGATTGAAAAATTTATTACCCTCGAGTACGAAGACTATGCTTGTGCAGTCCCTAATCTTCCCTATCATCGATTATGGTGATGTGTGCTACTATGACCTGAATGCAGATCTACTCGACAAACTTGACCGTCTTCTCAATAACTGCATTCGATTCGTTTTCAATCTGCGTAAATATGATCATGTCTCTGCGCATCGGTCGCTTCTAAAGTGGTTGCCCATACGCCAGCGCAGAGAGCAAAGGGCGCTGACCACCTTGTTTTCATTTCTTGACTCTCCCTCTTCCCCTAGTTATCTAGCTCCCCACTTTCAGTACATTTGCGCCAACCACAATAGAAATCTTCGTTCATCTCACAATCGTCTTCTTCAATGTCCCACTCACCGCACAGACTTCATTCACTCTTCCTTCTTCATTCAGTCTATCTCACTGTGGAATGCGCTCCCCCAGGAAATCAGAATGGCGACCAACCGATTATCGTTTAAAGTTAAAGTTCGCGAGCACATTCGCAAGAAACTGGCAGTATCATCACTACGGTAATGTTTTCTCATTGATTGTCTTAGTTGTTTTAGTATATTTATGTGTATTTATTTGTATATAATTAGGTGTATATATTATATTTATAGTTTTTGATAGATATATGAATATATTTATATTTAAATAAATATTTATTCCTGAATTCTCGCTATTGCACCTGCCACTGTTTGTCTCTGCATCACCCAAAGGTTGACTGGTAGAAAATGCCTATGGCATTAAGTCCGCCTCTGTACATTTAGTGCTTGAAGTATTAAATAAATAAATAAATAAATAATTTACAACAACAAACTCATTAGTGAATAACTTTTCTACTGGGCGATACTGCACGCGTAGCATGAGCACCGTTTTGTCGACGGAAGAGTAGACAAAATGACGTTCCGTGTAGACAGTACGACGGCAGCAATGTAGAAAGAGTCAACTACACTTTTTACGAAATTCACTCTTTGAAATAATTCGACTCAGAATTCTTTGTTTTTTCACATGATTTTTTTTTCTGTTTGTGTTTAAATTTTTACTGATATAGAGTCACGTATATAAAGACAACTACACCAATAATAATTGTCAAAATGTCGTACCGTGTTTTGGAACAAACAAATATTACATTAATATAGGCCTTAACCATTTCCTTTGTAATTGCCCTATTAACTAAATGATGTGAAATAGCAGAAGATAGCTTTGTTCTTCTATTAATTATCAGTTTTGCGTTTAAAACGCTCTCCTGTAAAATTATAATTTAGTAGATATCCGTTTATACTTTGTGGCCGTGGAGACAACTGTCAGTTGTCAGTGTGATTTTGACAGTTTGGGATAGAAAACTTTCTTCTGAAATTGTCTATCTTTAAAAGGACCTAGACAAAGATTGTTAGAAACGAAAGACAAAATGACAGATTGTAGAAGGATTTCTACGGTGCGATGTCAAAAATGGAGAAACGAAATGTCACTTTGTATAAAAAGAGCTGTGTCTATTCTTCGTAGAAATAGATAGCGTCATGCTACGCGTGCTGCAGTCGAGTAAAAAAAAAAAAAATAACAACAATTTTATTTCTACACACAGAAATATTTTTATACAATATCCATTTAAAAACATAAGTACATCACTACGGACTGGCACAAGTGACATAGCTGGCTTCACTGACATGTAGTAATTTGACAGCTGTCAACAACACATCGCAGTGTTTTCCCGCTGTTATTACTGTTGATGCGAATATTTCTGGTTTTTGTCGAATTCAGGATGATTTTTGTGACTTCTTGACTTCTGAGTCATATTTTTTTTCAGTTTGTTCCTTTTACATAAATACCGAAATATGGGTGTACGTGTAAAATAATCGTGATGTTATGTTTTAAATTGTATTCTTTTCAATTTTAAATCTACAAACATTCACACATAAACTCCTGTGATTTCTCTTCTGTAGTTTCTCCCTGCCCTCTACCTATCCTTAATCGACTTATTTAATGAATTCTTAAATTAATTTAATCACTGACAGAAAACGCACAGTCTAAACCGCTGTTTCTAGAAGCACTACATTTTACACAAGAATTCCTTAAGAATATAAGGGGTGTTCATAAATCACGTGAGTCTTGAAAGACGGGGGGCAGGGGTTTCGGAAAAAATCGCAAAATATCACAAGGGGGACGGGGGGGTGTAGTGAGATATCACGTGTATACATTTTTTCGTTGAACGCGCATTTCTCAACCGAAAAGTGTCCCCCAAATAAAATATTATCTTTCTTTTATTTAAAGATAAAATATTCTGTAATTGTTTAAGATATTTTGCACCAGTAAAACACACGTGACTTTGGGTAGGGGGGAGGGGTTAGTCAAAAAGCTCACCACATATCACCAGGGGGAGGGGGGGGGGTTAAAAAGATGCTTATATCGAATCGATATAACGGAGGATTATGCTAAGCACATTGAGGTATTAGGGGGCGTCCATAAATCACGTGATGTTTTTAAGCATCTTTTTAACCCCACCCCCTCCCCCTCACTAGGGGGATTTACTATTTTTCGTTTTTTTTTTTGACGAAAAAAATATGAATTTGAAGAAAAAAATACGTGTCTAATATTTTTTTATTATCTGACGGACTAAATATTTTATTTGAAAAACATGTTCGCCCATACGGAATGTATGGGGGATCATGTTTTTCAAACCGCAAATTTAAGTTGGTTGATTATTACTCGTTAACCTTTACAGCCTACTTAACTCTGATTTCGTTATATATGCTATAGCTGTGATTTTTTTCACAAGTCCAAGTACAACCATTTAGCTAGAAGGGGGGGGGGGGGGGACACTTGACTCTAACAAAACATTTCAGTTAAAAGCTTAATATTTCGCAAACGGATCTCTGAAGCCGAAAATGGTTTTCACAAACTCACAATATTTTTGAACGACCTTTCTAACGATACCCCACAACATGGAATAGACGAGGGAAAAAAAGACATCCCCACTTTACGTGTATCCCCAACCTTTACGTGTACAATAAAAAAATAAAAAAACTTGATGTTATTTTACCACTTTATCGGCATGATTAATATGTATATGTCGCCGCGAAGGCATCAACCTGTAAAGATTATAACATAATCCTATTGTTATCACAAGCATTAATCAAGGTATCAGTTCCTTTGAGATCAGACGCCATCTATTGCCAAACTTGTGAACTCAGTCCTGTGAGGCGATATCACTGATAGTGAAATTATTAAACTAATTTCGATGTTAGAGCCAAAAACTATAGTTGGAATTAAAAGGGAACATTTAATTAATGTTTTTGGGTTTTTAGTCATATTGACAAGTGGTCATTTGATAGTAAATTTGTTTATGGCAAAGCGCTACCTAATGTCACGAAGATGGCGCGATTTGCGAATATTATGATCAATAACTGAATGTAATAATTTAATACGAGAACTAAATAAGTTTCAATAATAGAGAACCAACTATAAAGTAATAAGATTATTTTACACAGCAATTTACTAATGAATACCTGTTTGATTAAATTCCTTGTATCACAGGAAGTGTTGTCAAAAGTAGTAAGAATGAAAGTGTAAAAAGTAATGAAGGTTCTAATTTAACTTTAATTCTGAATGACCTTTGTATTTGTGAATATAAGCATTGTTTAATTATAAAATAATTAACTGATAAGCATTTTAGCATTATTTATAAGTTTTATTGAACTAACTAAGTAATAAGATTTTGTATTGGAATACGCGATATATCCGCTGACTGAAAAAAGGGTCAACAATGGCGCGTGATGAACCTCTGTAATAATGCTTTGATATAAAAGAGTGTCTAAGGAGTTTCTTGCGCCCGTTCTTCTCCTTCAGTACCTACAGTTTCGTTTTGGAATGGGCGACTAGCTTCACCAACTAACTTAAACTCAAGGACTCAACTAACTATTAAGTGACAAAGTGATAACTCAAAAGTGTAAACGTTATTATTGAAATAAATGCTTTGAGTTTGAGTTAAGAATTGTGTGTGATTGAAAACCAACTACCTATATCTACCATCAACGAAGAATTACACCGGAGACTAGTCAGACACGGCACAGAGTAGATACCCCGTCGTGTCATATATATTTGCCAAATTACAGCTTTCTAGTACTAACCGTCTCTGAGCTAAGCCGCGGACAGACAGATGGACAGACAGACGGACATGGCGAAACTATAAGGGTTCCTTGTTTACTACGGAACCCTAAAAATGGAGTATAACAAGTTTTTTTTAAATCTTTGCTTGCACCTTATTGTTCTTGAATCTTAGGTAGGCGCGTTAACAAACGTCATTTATATGTATCTACCAGTCACAAATATCCAGAACTGGGGCTCTAACATGAGCACGGACGCTATTAACGTTCTGCATCGTTCTCACATGTTTAACTTCAACATGAATGATGTAACCAATATTTTGATTTGTAAGAGTGTCTGTGGAATTTCTTGCCCGTTCTTCTGCATAGGTACTTACTACGTTTTGGAATGGGCAACTAGCTTCATCTTTCTGACTAACCGACCCCTTGACAATTTAAAGGCTACTTACCTCCCGATGAATCCTTGTCCTTCTAAGAATATGGACTACCTACAATAAGGCCACACTGCACGCCTATCACAAAACAAGATAGATGCTCCTATTTAGACACCCAGTGCCAGGAAAACTCCAACGGCTGGCATTTTGAACGATCGCTTTATGTGGCCTTGTATGGGGCCGGTAGTGGAAAGCCTTCAGTGAGGCACACAGACCGAATATATCATTGGTGGATGTAGGTGGAGTGGATGCGGTATCTTCAGACTGAGAAAACGGGTTGAATATTTTTTAATATTACCTATAACTGTCTACTATTCTGTGGCGGCATCTACAACGTCACATGCAAACCATCACACCGAACGTCACGCAAATCCTACATGGTGCATGTATCACGCAATCATGGTTATCCGCTCGATAAACTTATGTACAGAAATCTGCCAACAATCGTTGGGCAGTAACCCACCATACACACACCGTTCTGGTCGCAGGATCCTCCCTTCTCCGGATGTGAAACTTTCCACCTTGGTCCTCATACCTCTATATTGTCATGTCAAAACAAATTTTCCAAGCATTTTTCGTAGATGTTTCAAAGAACTCATAGGAAATGTTTTCCTTCAACATTAGCGAGTAGGTTGCTGCAGGTTGTAGCATTACTCAATCTTCGACTCAAAATATATATAAAAAAAAAAAAAATGAAATTACTGGAATAAAAGCCGAGTGCTACAGATGATAACTGCCTCTCACAGATAAAATTGTTAATAACATATTTAGCTGATCATGTTCACATTTCTGGGACACCGACCTCCTCTCGATGAGAGGGACAAGAGTACAGGTGTTTCGGCAAAAATAAACATCATCATCAACAGCCATTTTATATTCCGTACAGCAGTCAGAAAGAACAAAGACCTGAAGATCAGGGACTTTAATCGTTTATCAAATTGACACACTACGTCAATTTGCCGTGTTACTGCTATGTCATGCAACTGTCAAATGATGGCAGTTGTGTTTTGAATATGCGGACAATTTAAGTTGGTAGTCAATTTGGAACTGCGGGGTAACTGCGTAACACTGCACTGCACATTGCGGCTTTCATTTTGACAGTTCAACAACATTAATTGCGTTATTCACTTTGTTGAGTAGACAAATTCAAACACATACGTATATATGAAGCAATGGATTGACAATATCCGTCAAAATCGATCACATTGTAATTGTTAAGGTGTGTCCAAACATAAAGCGGCAATCGTGCGCAGCGATTGGACGACTGCCGTGAGTGAACGCTTCTGTTAAGCGCAAACATTCGTCGGTTTATTCCTAACTAGAGCGCAGCAGAAATGTGTTCTACAAACGCCGCGTGTTGTTGCCGCGCTCTTGCCGCTCAATGTTTGGACACACCATAAGTGTGTTACCCAATTAGGGCGCTGGTTGCATACTGCATTTATAGTCAACATTTTGCGAAGCTCCTATCCTTCCACTCGGATTACTTAGTACCTCCCAAGACTAAGGTTCGCCGCTCACTTGACAAATACGCGCTATTATTAAAGTTGCGTCTGTGCGGCGAGTCGTATTGAGCTAAATGTGAGCCAATCTGTTACCGGCACACTGCACGACAGTGTATTGTGGAAGATGCTTCGGAGACTTACTTAAGAGGAGCGGGGAATAAAGTGGGTACTGTCTGAAGAGAGTCTGTTAAACATATCTTTGTAACGAGTTCTTATTTGTTTTTTTATTTATAGGATCCAGGTTCTTTAAAGCGGCTTACGGTAGGAGTGCACTGGCAGAAATCGTCACGTGAAAAGGCTGTCTTGTTACCCAGTAACTGGAATTGTGGAGGTCAGATAGGCAGTCGCTCCATGTAAAATACTGGTATTCAGCTGCATCCGGTTAGACCGGAAGCCGACCCGACCTGAATTGAATTAGTTTATTCTGAAAAATAAAACGCAGAAACTCAAGCAAAAAAAAAAAATTAAGATATTAAATCTTAAGAAATAGTCCAGCTTTTCTCGCGATGTTTTCCTTCCAAGGAAGACATTTATTCTTAAAACTTGATAAAGGAAGGGATTGACAACCTTTTGTCCAGAAAAAGACGACAAAAAAAGATGATTAACATACACTTCTACAGACCATAAAAGAAAGTGTAATGACTCCTGTACGTCTATCTATGGACATAGATATAGACTACATCAAAAACCGGCAAAGTGCGTGTCGGACCACGCACAATGAAGGGTTCCGTAGTTGGGATGAATGTATCCCAAGAACAAACTTAACATTATAGGTAGTTGAAAAACTATTTCTCCCATACGGAATGTATGAAAGATCATGTTTTTCAAAATTAATATTTAAGTAGGTCGATAATTACTCGTTAACCTGTAAAGCCTACTTAGCTGTGATAGTTTTTCTTTTAAATTTGTTATATATACTACTGCTGTGAATTTTTTCACAAACCCAAGTAAAGCCATTTATTTAGCTGGCAGGGGACACACACACTTGATTCTAACAAAAATGCAGTTTAAATCTTAATATTTCGCAAACGGATCCCTGATTGAAAAATGATTTTGACATACCCTCAATATTTTTGAACGACCTTTCCAACGACATCCCACACCATGGGATCCACGAGAAAAAAAAAGCATCCCCACTTTACGAGTAGGGGAGGTACCCTAAAAAAAAAGATTTTATTTTACCACTTTGTCGGCGTTTTTAATATGTATAACCATGCCAAATTACAGCTTTCTAGTACTAACCGTCTCTGAGCTAACCCGCGGACAGACAGACAGACGGACATGGCGAAAATATAAGGGTTCCTTGTTTACTACGGAACCCTAAAAACGGGTTCGGGTAAACGACGAGTCGTTATATTCCATTGTTGAACACAATGTCACAGGATGACGTCATTAAATACAAAATGGCGGTGACTTCTCGTCCTTTTGTCGCCGTTTAAGAGCAGTTAACTTAATAGCTTAATTTATAATACCAGAAATGATACGTCTTTTGTGTTATGATGAAGTTCGGTATAGGAGCATAGTGTTTTAGGGTTCCTTTGAAGGGCCTTCGTATAAAGCTTCGTGCAGACTAGCGCGAAGCGACACCGGCTATTGTTATACCGTAAAGTTTTCTTAGAAATAATTGTATTGTTCGAGTCGCGTCGAACCGACGCGACGCGTCGCGCTTGTTTGTACGAGCCTTAAATCAGTGTTAAGACGATGCCAGACATTTTTTGGTATAACTTTATGGTAGGTATGCGATAGGCAAAAAGTTGCATCGTGTAAATAATGCTTTAGACCCTTTAATCATCAAGAAATGTTTCTTTAAAGTTTGGCAACTTAAAGAATTAAGTCAGTTGATTTCTAAATTGATTTTACAGTGTGCAGTGTAGTGCAGCTCATGGCTAAGGAGGAGCTCGTGGCTAAGTAACAACAGCCGCACGGGATGATCCATCAGGTCGGTCCGTGGATGGGTGACCATCTTTACATACCGCGACTCCTCCGTGCCTCGGAAAGCACGGTAAGCCGTTGATCCCGGCAGTCATTCGTGGATCTTTGACAGTCGTTACGGGTCGTCAGAAACCCGAAAGTCTGACAACTAGTCTTACCAAGGGGTGTTGTATTATCCAGTTACTGGGTTGTGGAGGTCAGATAGGCAGTCTCTCCATGTAAAATACTGGTATTCAGCTGAATCCGGTTAGACTGGAAGCTGAGCCCGACATAGTTGGGAAAAGGCTAGGCAGATGATTGAAGTTCAGAGTTTTTTCTTCTGGTAGATACATTTTTTGAATGTCTTAAGATATGCACACAACCAGAGACAAGTATCTCAGGTATATTTGGCGCATAATCCGACGTATAGTCATGTACACAATTGAACCAAATACACAACAATCTGTTGCATTCCGTTCCCACAATATATAACGCATTCCACTACTACCAGCGCTTTAACCGACTGTGCTGAATTTAGGAGGTATGTATGCACCAATGTTCTATAAGGCAATGTTAGTGCATAATGGATACTATGTACACACACTCACACACACACTACTCACTCGTTTGTACTTGAAATCCGAATCTGAGATAATGATCAAATTTAGAAAAACAATCTTAATATCATACACGACAGGGTTCAAATTTGGTCTTTTAAGCCTACAACTTTCTCACATTCACAAAATAATAAAAATAAAGACCTATTTAAACCAAATGACATCACTGCCACTACAGCTGTAACAAATCGAATTAAATAAAAAATATAGAATATTGTAGGTTTCAATTGAAATCAATTGACTTAAAACGAGCGGGGTAAGTTATCGCGTAACACACTTACAATGACAATGTTTTTTAAAAAGGAGTGCAATGTTTTCAAAGTTCATGTATTTTTTTTTTTTTTTTTTGCCGTAGAGGTATGCTTTGTATTTGATAATAACATGTTTATCGGTCACCCGTTGACGGTTATGGTTACGGCCACAGACAGCCCTTCGAACCGGAATGCTTTCCCGGACAAACCCGTTGAAGTCCCTAAAAGAAACAGGTTTTATTTGTCATGAATTTAGAGTCAGTAAGTGCCTAACAATACTGTATTTTCTTTTTTCTAACCCAGTGAACCTTCTCTCCCCTCACAATCGGTCCAATACATTATAAAAATATGACAAAAAAAAAAGAAATATAACATTACCTTCATATAACATATTTTTGTAGTAACATTCCAAAATTAAAACCATTTTGTTCTGTCAACCTTTTAGCAAATTGAAAGGCTTTCTCCTGAAATAAATACACTTTAGTGTACGAAAAATGACACAGAGCTTTTGGGAAAAGAAAAAAAAGATAAACATGTTTCGACGAGGACGACGAGCGACGTGTTGTAACTTTTTTTATTAATTTAGGAAGGCTTTCAGTAGTTTTGCTGCCTACATTACTTTGAGAACTGCGACAATACCCATCTATATGGAAACATTATTTTTGCCTGTGAAAGTATTTTAAAGAAAGCTAATTTTCTGCAGATTATATTTAAGTGAAAGTAATTTATTTGCTTTAAATGTGGTAATAGAAAAAGGTGGTTAATAAATGCATGCAAATACTAATATCAAAGTAAGGAGCTGATTTAAATAAAAAAATTACAATAATTTAATGGTTGCAAATAAAACAGCATTGAAACTATTTAAAAAAAAATAAAGGTATGGAAGAAAATGAAGGAAATGTATAGTGTATTTCCTTCATTTTCTTACATACCTTACAAATGCAATACACATTCACAATATTCAATAGCACAAAGAAAAACACAAAGTATGAATCACGATACGTCCATTCTTTTGCCCCCAAGTGTATACAGACGTTAATGTTGAACGAGCGAATAAAAGAGAAAAGCTTATACTCTTTTATGTCCCGCCAGTGTAATGCTGTGTCATTTTAATGAACTGATTGTTACCAAAAACATATACTCTCTTGTTTCTTCTTTATGTAGATTCTTTTACTTGGCGATGCGAACTGTTGTGCGGCGCATGCGAAATTAAAATTCGCTTTTTGTTTTTTAATTGTTTATTATGGAAATATGTTTTTCTTTTTGTTTGAATCAGTCTCGGAATGTTTTGTAATAACTAGTTAAAATGCAAATGCGGTTGCTGGCACATGGAACCTAAACATAACTGGCGAAATATAGGTGTAGGTACTAGTATTGCATCTCTGCCTAATCCTTCGTAAAATACAAGCGTGATGTTATGTTATGTTCTGGCACAATGTTTTTTTTTCAAGACTTTGCATATTGACGTCTAACATCCGCCATTTTTATTTCATAAAATCAAAATCTATACCTAACCAATGCGCGATCTAGACGAGTCGATAGACAACAGTCATTTATTAAAATCCATCCAGCCGTTAGGATTCTTCGAGGGTATAAAGAATCGCACGTACAAAGATATGCATGAGGAATTGTCTTTCAAGCCCTTTATTTTGATACCCCACATCATGGCAGAATGTTTTTTTTTTCAAGTTTTTTTTCTAATATTCGCCATTTTGTTTTAAAAAAACAAAACCTAGCCTAGAACCATCACGCGACCTAGACGAGATGATAGACATCATCTGTTATAGATCATGTACATTTATCACTTACATATTGTATCACTCAGCAAGTTTAGAAGATCAGTGTTTGTGGTACGGGAGTGCATGTGCATAAACTAAGCAATTTATAAATATGTAAGTAATATGTAAATTCATGTTAGTTATCACTCACGCTCATTTTTCACCTTCCACCTTTCGTGGCTATATTTTTATTATATTTTTTTGTGTAATACTAATACTCACTTAATTTTTTTTTTTTTTTTTGTGTAATACTAATACTCACTTAATTTTTTTTTTAATTTGTGTAATACTAATACTCACTTAATTTGAATTTAGCTTACTAAGTGTATGTTTTGTTTAGTTTTCATAAGTTTTTCTAGTTTATTACGATGTTGTCTTTTGGTGAATGCTGTGTATACACCTATAAGGCATACATACCAACAGTAATTGTATTATGGTCTTATTCCGTTTTAAATTTCGTGTATGTACAGCTGTTGGTGTACCAAATAAATTAGTAATGTATTAAAATCCATCCAGCTTTTTGGATGCTTCAAAGGGTATAAAGAATCTCAAATACAAAATTAGCATGAAAAAAAAAAAATCGTCTTTGTTGACACGCAGTCGGACAAACATCACATCTACCAACCCGGGGCCCGCGTGATAGATTACAGCCCACTCCGTCTCGAAGAGAGGAGGCTGGTGTCCCAGCAATGGGAACAATGGCATGTGACCGCCCGTATTTTTCTGAATATTCATGAAAAATTATCGAAAATTAACTTTAAAACGGGGGGTATATCTTTAATATTTTTCATGTTATTAAATTTTTTATGTTTTTAGTAGCGTTTGCCATATCTTCTATGTTATTGGCTCGATTTGGATTCTGTTTATTATTTCTAATAGCTTATGAGTTATTTCATCGGATTAATTAAAAAAAAATAGTAAAATTTGTCGACTATGAAAAAAAACGGAGGTGAAGATTTTTTTTTCCAAAAAAAACAGTATTTATTAAAAAAAACACAAATGTAAATCCACAAAATCATAGCGGGACACTGAAAAAAAAAAAAAAGATTTAAGATCGACCCCCCCTTTTTAAGTTTATTTTCGATAATTTGTCATGAATATTCAGAAAAATACGGGCGGTCACATGCCCATGGGCGACATTGTATTTATAGACTGATTATGCAGTCGGATAAAAATTACCATATGTCACATAATCGGTAATTTTCACAGTGACGATAAAGCTGCTACTGGGCCCGTTTGGCGCAGCCGCGAAGCGAACAATACTATTTTAAACTATCTTTATTTTTTGTTTTTTTTTTTTTGTTTTTACAAACTCAAACTCAAACTCTTTATTGCATTCATGTGTACATTTAGGTGCACGGCAACATAATATACTTAAGTACCTATAATAAATTGGACAAAACAAGCACCCAGTGCAAGTTTGTTTAACAAATATAATTATTACTAGTATTAAGTTTATGTAGTTATTTTAATTATATCATGAGGTTATTAAATTATTTTATTTATGTGTATTAATTATAATATTTAATTAATTTATATTTATTATTATATTTAATTAATTTTTACTAACTATTATATTTAATTAATTTGTATTTTTTGTTTATTTATTTTTTATTTTTTTGTATTTGTTTATGTGAATATTGTGTGCCTTAACTTGAGTTAAATAAATTTATTTTCGTTCTTTCTTTCTTTCTATTTTGTGTCACAATTTTGTTCTCACCATCCTATGAAAACGGGTGAACACAAGAACAGTTATCATTAGTTTCTCTTTCAATAATGCGACCCAGTCGGCTAGTTCACAGTTCATACTCGTGTAATATTTTATCCGTCGCTTAATCTCCTGGATGTCTTCTGGCTTTAAGCCAGGGGAGGTATTCTAGTATTAAATTCTTAAATATCATTTGATATCGTAATGGGCCAGTGCCTCGCATCTCATGCACGAGGTTGTGGGTTCAAATCCGGGCAAGTACCAAAGTGACTTTTCCAATTTATCTAACTTTCTGAGTTAATCTTGGATATTAATGACATCGGTGAAGGAAAACACCGTGAGGAAACCTGGACTTATAGTTAATATAAGTCTGAAATCACCAACTCGTCTTGAGCAAACGTGGTGATCAATGCTCGTGCCTTCTCTGTATGAGAACAGGCCTTTGCCCTGCAGTTGTACAGTAAAAAAACAGTAAAAAAAAAGTATCATTATATACCTAACCGGTAAATTTTCGAAGAATGTTTTTAACAATTATATGGCTTATGATATTAATTCTTACTTTGTGAAGACTCACTCCTCAAAGTCAAGTTTGATTTGGCGGTCTCACGCTCCCTTGAACAGATTCTTGTTCAATAAGTAGCCTAAGTGAACCGGCGATCTTCACGAGATGGCTGCCAATGACCACCAGCTGCAGCTTAATAAGATTGGCTGAAGGTTGAATTAAAATGTCTTGGGATTGGAGACGTTTATTTTCAGCAATCAATATGAAAAGCCTTTTCCCAACTATGTTGGGGCCGGCTTCCAGTTTAACCAGATGCAGCTGAATATCAGTATGGAGCGACTATCTATCTGACCTCCACAACTTAGTAACTGGGTAATACGAGTACGATAATCCATGGTAAGATTGGTTGTCAGACTTTCGGGCTTCTGACGATCCACGAATGACAGCCGGGACCAACGGCTTACCGTGCTTTCCGAGGCACGGAGGAGTCTCGGTATGTAAAGATGGTCACCCATCCATGACCAGGCCCGGGTCGACGGCGCGTTGTGTTCCACGCGCGCCTCAAAGAGATGTCAGCACCAACTGACGGGGTCCGTAAGGGCCAATGCCTGCCAGGGTTGCGAGTTTGTCCGAAAGGGATATCGCGGCCCCGGCACACAGGAAACGGAAGGAACACGGGTGGGTTTTAGTCAGTAAAAGTCTGACACTCCCTCTCGCTCCGCCCAGAGCGGGAGGAGTCATTTGATGATTTCCCAACCCAAAAAAAAAAAAAAAAAACCATCCATGGACCGACCCAGATAAGCGTAGCTTAACCTGATAGATCAACCTGTGTGGCTGTTATTACTTATTATTGTTTATTTTTAGCAGTAGACAGCTATTAGTTGGATTCATGACAGCCATCCATTACAATGTTCTAGAATCTTTCACGATCGTCCTAAGCATTAAGTTCTTTGCTTTTGTAATTCTAAATCATTTCAGCCCGAAACCATGGGTTCTGCTGAACATGATCCCCAATTACTTCAGTATTTACTACCTCAGGACAAGCTGGTTCTCACACGGACAACTGTACGTCGCTTGCTCCCGTGTCACCAGCCCTGACTCTGTATATTTTGGCTGCTGAGAACAAAACTACAAACGTAGTATACACGGAAGTTTTATAAAATGTGGCTGTTATTGTAGTATACTGTGGTGTCTGACGACTTCCACGCGAACGAAGTCGCGGATAGAAGCTAGTACCAAATAAAAGTACGTAAAAATCGTGCCTTTCCTACGAAATCAGTTTCCAGGATACATTACTAGTTTCTACATCGACCTAATTTATTTAGGGTACTTCAGATAAACCAGTTAAGGCTACCAATCTACTTTCCCGGAGCTTGTTATGAAAACATTCCGGATTAACGGATATAGGCTCTTCCAAATTACGGACGGTTTTCCTCGGAAAGCTGGTATTAAGAATTATGTTAGTATATGAAGTTGTTTGCTGTTTTTATGATCTAATAAGGAACTTTCTTAATATTTGTTTAAGGGATTTTGAAACTTAATTATTCGGGAAGTAATCAGGGTGTGGACCGGGAGGGGACGTTCTAGACATATGTATAGTGAGCTGATTGGTGATGGTCTTCAGAAAGGTCAGGTGCGTAGTACTCGCAACACAACCGGCGTGCGTGTATGACCAGATGTATGATCGTAGCAAGTGGCGTAAACAAAAACGAAGGTTGTATGTGTGTGAATTATTCCCATTTTCAACAACACAAAGGTATACCTCAATCAATCCCTAAATAAAAGTGCACCTTAGCGCTAAGAGTTGAAAATCCAAAATTGCACTTTTATTTAGGGTTCCATTTAGGTGTCACTTAGTTGTCAGTGAAAACAGGCATTAGAGTGATAGCTTATGGTTTTAGTTGCTACGTCATCTTGCGCTCGAAGGAGCATTACACAATGGTCTTTGAAAGACCATAACCACAAGCATAAGCCTTGGCTTATTAAGCCGAGGCCCACATCACGAGGATCACATCGGCAGAAGTAGCACCAAGACCAAGACGCGCCGCAATCCGCGATTACTATACTGCACGCTTAGCATGACCACAATGTCCTCGCACACATGTGGGAGTGTCGCGAGGAGGCGAAACGCCGGGGCGTAACTCCGCTGCCGCGAAAAAATCACGGCACAGCGGACAGAGCTCCGGCGGGATCTCATGGTGGCATGGAGAGTGCGATTGTCGCAACCCAGCGCTGGGCACGCCACAATTGTGGCGATAAGTAGGGGACTTATCGCCACAATTGTGGCTTTGAGGAGTGGCTAGAGAGGCGCCACGGCGTCCTCACCTTTCGCTTGACGCAGGTCCTCACCGGACACGGCTGTTTCGGGACATTCCTGTTCCGAATAAGGCGGGAGGAAACGTCCGGGTGTCACCACTGTGTGGATCGCCCGGAGGACACGGTGGAGCATACGGTGGAGGTCTGCCCTGCTTGGGTGGAGCACCGCTGTGTCCTCACGGAGGCGATCGGCGGCGGCAATCTCTCGCATCCGGCCCTGGTTCAGGCCATGGTCCGGAGCGAGAGTGTATGGGAAGCCGTCACTTCCTTCTGCGAAGTAGTAATGCTCGCGAAGGAGGAGGTGGAGCGCGCGAGGGAGAGGCAAGATTCGCGCTCTCGCGCCCCTAGTCGCCGCAGGAGACGCCCCGGGCGTCGGGAGTCGCGAGCCGACTTCCGGCCACCGTAGGCGCGGGCTTGCGGACGGTGAGCAATGGGTAGCTTGGTCCGATTAGGACCAGGCCCGGGTCGATGTCGGCGCGTTGTGTTCCACGCGCGCCTCAAAGAGATGTCAGCACCAACTGACGGGGTCCGTAAGGGCCAATGCCTGCCAGGGTTGCGAGTTTGTCCGAAAGGGATATCGCGGCCCCGGCACTCAGGAAACGGAAGGAACACGGGTGGGTTTTACTCAGTAAAAGTCTGACACGCCCTCTCGCTCCGCCCAGAGCGGGAGAAGTCATTTGATGATTTCCAATACTCAAAAAAAAAAAAAAAACATGAGCACAATAGAAACGGGTTTTGTCGATGAAAGAATAGACAAAATGACAGATTGTGATTGTTTATCTGTCGTTTTGTCTATTACGTGTTTCTATGGTTGTCATGCTACGCGTGCTGCGTCTTCCTGGGGTCTACATAGGGTCTTGGATGGCCAAGACCACTACATAGGGCGGTGCGTCTTGCGGTACGCCTTGCGGCGCGGGGCGGCGCTCAACTGTTCCCGCGCTGCTCTCCTCTCTGCAAGTCTCACCGCGGTGACTGATGGCACGCTCTAAATTTAACTTCTAGTAAGTATTTGTTCTCGCCGCGGTCGCAGACGCAAGACGCAGGTCGCGCAAGCGGTGATGTCGTGGCCAATGGGTTATGAGGTAAAATTTTTACTCCAGCATACTTTAACTACCACATTTTTGCAGAATAACTCCTTTTTAAATAAATTATCCGCGAGCATCGCTCGCCACAAACTGTGCTCATTAAGAGCTTCAGTTTGAACCGACTCAGTTAGTAAGTTCTTATCTGATAACATTTGCAACAATGCGAACGGTTTTAACTATTAGCAACTAATTAAAGTTGATCGCTTAGTTCCGCGGAACTAAGACTAAAAGGAGGAGTTTTTAATGTCTGTGAATTTGTCACTTTTGTTGGTCGATCTTTATGTTATAACTATTGATACGGATTACTACTTAAGACTTTTGGGTTTTGTTAGTTGGGTAATTCCAAAATACACATGTCGTGAGTCAAATTAAAAATATTAGTTAATAAGACGATCCTAAACCAACCTGCAAAAGTTGCATTGCTTCCCAAAATGCATTTTTTTTCCTTATTAAATTTTATCATTGTTACTGCTCTATCGAGTGGGATATCAGATAAGGATTTTGAAAGGTGATTACAAAAATATATCGGCCGGGTATGCAGTCGGGTTTTTTCGTTTTACAAATTACTCTTTTTTTTAACTTTAGCTTTGAATGGCATGGCGTACCTGATATATTGTTGTATTATTCTGCTATTCATCAATTTATAAGGCGACAAGCTTCTGACTGCGACTTTGTCCACATAAAGCACGGCAATAGTGTACCTAGTTTTCTATCAGTAAAAGATTTTTTGTAATCTGGTCAGCACTTCCAGAGATCACGTTTTACAAACATCTAAACAAACAATTTACCTCTTTGTAATATTAGTTTAGACAAAGACCTTCAAGATCGAATCCTTCTTAGGTAACAGCATCAATTTACAAGAAAGGCATTTCTTACTTTATGGCGTCCGACACAAAATACGATGCTGCAATCGATTGAATCTTCATCAAGGATAGACTTCTAGCTCTATAGTAATCTTAAGACTTTAGCTAGACTCAATTTCAAAAACAATATTCTAGTAGATTGACAATTTAGTAAAGTGAAACAATCACTTTACTAAATTGTCAATCTACTAGAATATGGTCCTAGACCTGTGTTAGGGTATGTACACATTGCGAAAGTATGTACATAAGTAGCTCGGGAGTACAGAGGAGGAATGTAACGGCAAGCATTCTGAACCGTGCTTGAGACGTATTAATATATTACCGAACAGGTGGAGAATCACAGATGACTTAACCCTCTTTTTTTTGGGTGGGAAATTATAAAATAACTTCTCCTGCTCTGGGCGGGTGTGTCAGACTTTTACTGACTAAAACCCACCCGTGTTCCTTCCGTTGCCGACCCCGTCAGTTGGTGCTGACATCTCTTTGAGGCGCGCGTGGAACACAATGCGCCGTCGACCCGGGCCTGGTCCTTATCGGACAGCGAGCTAGACTTAACCTTGGTATATAAATTTGGCTATTCAAACAATCATTGTTGGAAAAAGTGGTGAGATATAAAGTTAACACCTTCTAAATACAGATGAATGGGTTCCCTTTAGTGAGTGACTGCGCACTCTCATTACATACTTTAGGAACAGACCACATGAAAAATATTCAAAAAACTGATTAAAAACTCATAAAATCATTTATTTTGTCAGCTGGAGAATATTCAAAATTTTCGTTCCATTGTTATCTTAAATCAGTGGTTGGCAAACTCATTAGTCAATAGAGCCAAATATCAATACTATAACGACTAAGATTTCTTATGAGAGCTAAACCTTTCTGTGTGTCTAATGTCTCAATACACTTTTCTTAATCCTTAAAACTCCCATCCTCTTTCACTCCACAACGCTTCCTAAAATTAATTTGCTAAGAAGTAGGATGCCTTCATCATCATCATCATATTGACTGATTATAATATGATGAAGGCATCTTTAACCGCCGCGGTCGAAGATGCCCTCTATATACATTTGTAGAGAGTCGCACTCTATAGGCCAAAGACCCGCATGCGGCTCGCGAGCCGCGGTTTGCCGACCATTGTCTTATATCATCATTAATCATGTTTAAAAATGTATTAAGAGTGTTAATTATTTAAATAAACTGTGTTTTTATCAAATAATTTATTAATTACTTAATTAACGGTATAATACCACATGATTGTTCAAATCAATCTGCCTAGCCTATTGCCAATTATGTAATTGAAGCTTCTAGTCTAACCGAACACAATCTTACTATCTTGGTCGGCTTATTCCAACTTATTAAAACTAAATATAGAAAACTCCAAACGGCTATTTGACACTTCCCGTGACCCAAGGGCTGGTTTTTACCTTGGCCAGAGGCTAAGCATTGCCATACAACGTGGCAATGCGGCCAGCCTCTTGGGTACATTACCAGTCGACAGCGATGCGGATGAATTTTTCGATGCTAAGTTTTAGTTAAGTTGGTATATAATTTTGCTACTTTTATTAATTAATTAGTTATAAATTGTATAATTGCATAGCACATGTTGAGCACTATGTACCGACTATAAAGCTACCATTTAGGTACTGGATATGTCTTTCATTGACTTGAATGTGCCTTGGCGGGTGAGAGTATGTCATGCTCACTCTAATGTCTCGCTGACGGTGGCGCGTGTGTTGGATCACTTAGCTCCCTTCAAAATGGTTGAGCTGAATGGTGCTAATCCATGCGTCATGTTCGTGAACGGGCGCCGTCAGTAGGGACTGGTCATCTCTTAGCTACCACGGCTTATTTTAATTTAATTTAATTTTTGAATTTTTATTTTTGCTACGGACGCTTTTAACGTTTTGCATCGTTCTCACATGTATAACTTCAACATGAATGATGTAACCAATTTTTTGTAACCATATTATGATTTAAAAGAGTGTCCGTGGAGTTTCTTGCCCGTTCTTCTCCATAGGTACCTACTACGCTTTGGAATGGGCATCTAGCTTCATCTTTCCGACTGACGGACCCCTTGACAATTCAAAAGTGCCTGTAATTCGTTTATTTGAAATAAATGCTTTGAGTTTGAGTTTGAGTTTGAATTGTTTGTACCCATTTAAATAAATTTTGTACCTCTAAAGAGACATAAGAATGAATGAATGAATAAAGTTTATAATATTCGGTGTTATTAATGACTGCATTTCGTAATCAATATTGTAGTTCACTAGTTAGCCACATTTAATCCATACAGTATTAATGCCAAATTAATTAATATTTGACAGCTATTCGTGACGTTGCCAAATTTTAGGATAAACGCTCATAACTGATTGTTATTCATTAAAATTAAATGAAGTTGTTGCACAACTGAAATGTATGTAGTCTTCTTTCTCTCCGAATTTAAACAACATAGTCACTCATTCAAAACCCTCCAGTCAATAATTTAAATCTTCCGTTGATGGATGGTTCCACGTTCCAGCAGATTGACGTAGGCTTAGCCCTGTCTAGACTGAACGACAGGCTAAGTTATTGCTTCTAGCCCCGACGCGTTGATGAATTGACTGGCACGACAGCACTTCGAAGAGATTATGTTTTGTACTTGGTAGTCTATTAAATTGATTTAAAAAGTGTTTTGCTGATTAATCTATACATACATACTAATAGATCAAATTGAAGTGTCTGTTTTTAATTTCAAAATAACAGCTTTTAACTGAATGCAAATGAAAGTAAACAAGGTGGCAGGGACATCGACGCGAAAACTGTTACCATGGTTTCAGTATATGAACCCGATTCGCCTGAAAATTGCTTGCGTTGAAAATTTTCATCGGTTATTTTTTTTTTTATCTGCTGTTCCATACTGCTGTTGCTGCTGTTTCACCGCGCAATTTGATTTTAGAATGACTAGTAAATAGTAGTAGTAGAACTTTGTGCTTTTTTATATAAAAAAAAAACAAACAAAAAAAAACGCTTGTTTACATGTTAGGAAACTAATTTGCGAATAGCTTATACTCACGTAATGTGAATCTATGATCAGCTCGCACCACCGCGAGCGTATCAACAGACAGGCACCTTTCTATGGAACAGCTGATTTTTTTCAGAATCATGTACCGAATCCATGGTATCAGTTTTCGCGTCGATGTCCCTGCCACCCTGTATATGGATGGTACTTGAAAAAAAAAACAATTGAACTTTTTTTTGTCTGTCTGTTTGTTCCGGCTAAACTCGGAAACGGCTGGGCCGATTTTGACGGGACTTTCACTGGCAGATAGCTGATGTTATAATAAAGTCGCTTTTCATGTCTGTCTTTGTGTCTTTGTTCTCCAAAACTATGCATCAGACTTTGATGCGGTTTTCACCATCATTTAGAGAATTTTAAACATTAATATTAAACTTACATAATATAAAAAAAAATATCTCAATTCAAATTCAAATTCAAAAGTCATTTATTCAAACTAGGCTGAGAAATCAGCACTTTTCGAACGTCAAAATTACATAAGACAGTCCCCCAAAAACGCCCACCCTTCACCACTTCCTAGTGCATAAGCTGGGAAGAAGAAGTGGCGCAACAAACTCCCCAGCAGCACAGCTGTCTGTTCAGTTGAAAAAACTTGATTCTATATAATAGTGCATATTATTATGCTAAAATAATTTACATCACCACAAATTGCAATACAACTCATAAAATAAAAACATTTTAAAGAGTAGTGCAATGGTTTGTCAACTCGTAAAAACCGTCTGAAGTAGTCGAGGAGTCAAAGAATGAATGCAAATGCTAATCTAAGGACCCTCGCCCACGGAGAATTTTTGTTGCGATGCTGTCGCGCGTTTTGTAATCGCGCTTCTGTGACGCGACCGTTTCTGACGACATCGGGGGAACGGAGGGAGGAGTGCTGGGGAATGTGCCCTGAAGCGCGACAGCATCGCGATAGTAGCGATACAGAATCTGGGCGAAGGTACACAGCCAGCGACAGCATCGCGGCTGTATTGATACACATGCGCGACTGCATCGCTATTGCATCGCTCTAAAAAGTCGCCGTGGGCGAGGCCTCTAAGATGAATTGGGGCTTCAATGAAGGTTTTCAAGAAAATTCACGCTACCAGTTGGCACCACTTTAACAAGAGGTCTTCCATTTCGACAATGAATATGAAATATATGATGACGTTCATCATTCGTTTCGTTCATTCGTTCATCATTCAGTCACGACTAAACAAAATATAGGCGCTTTGAAACAGGTGCCCGGACCTGACGTCTCAGTGCTGCCACCTAGTAAACACTAGAAAACTCTCATTATTACAAAAGACATTTACTGGAACCGTGTGTATTGCCATACATTAAAAAAACATGTTCAATTTCAAATAGCTCTTATTAGCAATTCTTGAAACTAGTTTTACAATTTATTTTACTTAAAGAAGAAAATACGACTTGAGAAATCTCCAGATTGCATTGCTCTTTAGCATAGGCCTCTCCCAGGCTTTTCCATAGCTCACGGTCGGTTTATTTCCTCTAGGGATCCCGTAGTAGTTTTCAAGCCTTTCCATCTTTGAAAATGGTCTTCCTCTTTTTCTCTTCCTTTCTCTGTCTCATATTCAACAATGCACAGTCATTCACTACCTTCTCTTTCATATCTTTCCTCACACAATCAATCCATCTTTTCTTAGGCCTTCCTCTCCCACTTCCCGCTCCATCCACAAGTCACAAGCGTTTCCTCATGTTCAATAACCTGTATTTGAACTAAAAAGTAACGGTTTTGTGGTGCGACAGTAGTGTACTATTTCGCCGGTATCATCATGAAACGGAACGTATCAACGCGTTGTATCTCGTGTCAGGTTTCGATCAATCACAGTCGTTCCGTCATCGCGTGCTCCTCACAAATTGAACGGGTTGGGCTTAGGAACATTATTGTAATGTATTACCTACCTCTTTATTGCTTTTCTATAAGTCGCATAATAGCCGTTGGTCTCGGCTGTCATTCGTGGATCTTTGACAGTCGTTACGGTCAGAAGCCCGAAATTCTGACAATAGTCTTTATATGGGGTATCGTGTTACACAGTAACGGGGTTGTGGAGGTCGCTCCATGTAAAATACTGGTATTCAGCTGCACCGTGTTAGACTGGAAGCCGACCTCAACTTAGTTGGGAAAAGGTTAGGCAGGCAGCTCTTTATTCTTTTTTTATGACTTTCATAATTCTCATCCGCAAGGCCTATGCACCTTCGACGCGCGTATGTTGCAATAAAGATGCGATGCAAACGCAATTATTTCTGCTTTTTCAAGTTTAGTTGCAGAGATAACGGCGGGGGATGACGTGTAAAAAAAACATTGTATGTATGTATACCCAGGCCCCAAATTATTTGCAAACTTATAATCCCTATAGAGCTATTATTTGTGAAAAAATAAAAATAATAGTAGGATTATAAAGTAAAATAAAAGTAGCTATAATATCATCCAGTGAATCAAGTTGACATTACACATTATATTTGTCAGTAGATTAAATTCGACGGCGAAGTATATTTAATAAACATAAACTAGTTAACATGAAGTTGTGTATTCAAGATGGTGGCTTCTTGCCAAGAAGCACATAATACAAACAGTTATTCATAATAATGTTTACTTTATTATGTGCCCGCTTTTAGCACTTGATTATTTATTGTGATGTAGAATAATATAAAAAAGAAAAGCAGCAAAAAGGATTTATTGAGACTCCCAAAGGAAGAACACAGACTAAATAATAAACAAACAAAATCAATCTGCCTAGCCTTTTCCCAACTATGTTGGGGTCGGCTTCCAGTATAACCGGATGCAGCTGAATACCAGTATTTTACATGAAGTGACTGACTATCTGACCTCCACTACCCAGTAACTGCGTAATACGTTACCCCTTGGTAGACGGGTGTCAGACTTTCGGGCTTCTGACGACTTGTGACTACTGTCAAAGATCCACGAATGACAGCTGGTACCAACGGCTTAACGTGCTTTCCGAGGCACGGAAGAGTCTCGGTATGTAAAGATGGTCACCCATCCACGGACCAACCCCGGCAAGCGTAGCTTGCATCGACACATGCGGCTGTTATTACTTAGCCACTTATTATTAAACAAAACAAATTAGAAAAATTAAAATTAACAAAAACCACAGTATACAGCGTGGAAATGTACAAAACTCCACCCAAATGTATGGGACAGCTAATTATTTTTTCACGATTATGATGTTGCTCCCATAAATAAATTTGTTCAGTTTGATAGACTGTACCACAACCTTTTTTTTTTTTTTTTGATGTTGGGAAGCTATCAGATAACTTCTCCCGCTCTGGGCGGAGCGGGAGGGTGTGTCAGACTTTTACTGACTAAAACAAAACAAACTCGCAACCCTGGCAGGCATTGGCCCTTACGGACCGCGTCAGTTGGTGCTGACATCTCTTTGAGGCGCGCGTGGAACACAACGCGCCGTCGACCCGGGCCTGGTCCTAATCGGACGGCGAGCTACCCATTGCTCACCGTCCGTAAGCCCGCACCTACGGTGGCCGGAAGTCGGCTCGCGACTCCCGACGCCCGGGGCGTCTCCTGCGGCGACTAGGGGCGCGAGGGCGCGAATCTTGCCTCTCCCTCGCGCACTCCGCCTCCTTCTTCGCGAGCATTCCTGCTTCGCAGAAGGAAGTGACGGCCTCCCATGCACTCTCGCTCCGGACCATGGCCTGAACCAGGGCCGGACGCGAGATATCGTCACCGCCGATCGCCTCCGTGAGGACACGGCGGTGCTTCGACCAAGCAGGGCAGACCTCCATCATATGCTCCACCGTGTCCTCCGGGCGATCCACACAGTGGTGACACCCGGGCGTTTCCTCCCGCCTTATTCGGAACAGGAACCTCCCAAAACAGCCGAGTCCGGTGAGGACCTGCGTCAGGCGGAAGGTGAAGACGCCGTGGCGCCTCTCTAGCCACTCCTCAAAGAGGGGACTTATCGCCACAATTGTGGCGTGCCCAACTGTACCACACCCTTAGATATGACCTCAATTTTCTGATACACGCTGTATAAAAACAACAAAAAACACCGTCCTTTTAGGAGGCCAAAAGGCCTTGCCAATATACCTAGCTCTTGGAATACAAAATGAAGGAAAAATCACTTGGCGCTGGCGCAACACAGAAAAAAATTAATTGAACATTTAGTATGTTGACCACTATCTCAGTTGTCACCTCCTTCCTAGCCATATCATCTTTCATACAGTCCATCCATCGCTTCTGGGTCTTCCCCCACTCTTATAGCTATCGACATCCATACTCAAAACTGTCCTCACGACATTTCCCTCACTCCTCCGCATCACATGCCCATACAATGACAACAGATTTCCGTACAACATTTCAGTCATCGGTGCCACTTTCAGACTTCCTCTTATGAACTCACTCATATGAATAAGTCTTAAAACTTAGTGAATATTATGTGCGAAATATTTTAATGAAAAAATCGTGCGAATACGTTTACGTTTATATTTACTCCACGTGTTCGTACTCCGTCCAAAGTCAAAGTCAAAACATTTATTTCAAATAGGCCCTTGCAAGGCACTTTTGATCGTCAAAAATTACAAAAAATTTAATTGATTCTAGTCGCCCCTTCCAAAAGGTAGTTTTCGTATGGAGAGGAATGGGCAAGAAACTCCACCGTTACTTCTTTAAAATGTTTTACAATATTTTGTATATATATAGGTACATTAGTTAAATAATTATATGTGATGACGATGTACCTAAAAAAAAATCTACATCTACATCTGTTTTTTTTATGGTGTACATAATAAAGAATATTCTATCTGTCTATCTATCTAAAAAAATGCAACAACATATAAATTAATTACTTATGTGATAGATACATGGTTCTCACATATTTACAAACATTGTAAAAGTAGACGATTTTCCTAAAACTTTACAATTAATAAGTCAGTGTGTGAGGAAGTAATCACAAAATGTAAAATCAATGTCGTATGATAAAATTTATTAATATAAACAACTTAAATTAGCAACCAGTTTGATTTTGTCTAGATTATCCTATGGAGCAGGACCAGCATGTTTCCAAGCATTCTTATCTTGGATATAATCCTATAATTTGTAATATGCTTGTTTACAGAGTGTACTTTTAATATGAGTAGTAAAAAAAATCCCATCGTTTTAAAAAGTATTTTGGCATGTTTAAGATTACATAATGAGATGTCCATATTGTCCATTAGGCCAGTCAAAAACTGAAAGATTTCCGAAAATTTCGAGCACCACGCAGTTAGTATACTGGTCTTTCGAAACTGCAAACTCGGTTTTACTCTAGGCACTGGTATCTATCCTAACAACATCCCGAAAACTCAGTGCAGTGCAGTTTTTTGCAACCTACGATGTCTTAAATGACTCGCCTATGTACGAGTACATGCTGTTACATTGGTTGAACTAAATTAACTAAAAAACCTAAATAAATATTAAAAAAAAAAAAAAACAAAAAAAAAAATAGGTAAATATGATACTTTTGGACTAATTCCACCACTAGCTGGTGGAATTAGTCCAAAAGTATCATATTTTCTGTATTGGGAACCGTACACAAACGAATCAAGTAGATAGGTACCGACAATAGCAAAAAGGAGATCTTGGATCATAAAATGCTGATAAAAAAAATAAAAAAAAATATGATAATGAAATGAATTATAAATGGAGATCTTGCTGAAATGAACCTTTTTGGCGCAGCCGTGAGGCACACACTTATTGCCAAAAGATTACTTCTACTTTTAGTTTGTTTTTTATTTTGTGTTTCACGAACTGTGTCCAAATAAACGTTTTCTTTCTTTTTTTATCAAAATAAGCCAGGAATAAGAAAAGCAAGAAGGCAGAATCTCAATAGTACCTACCTCACCCATTCATTCACTAATTCATTCATTTCGTTCACCTGGACACTCCACATGGACAAGACTACCAAGAAAATCTTTCAAATAAGTAAGCAAACTGAACAACGATACAGGGGTTTACTAATGTTTGCCATAATTTAAAATGCAATAATTTTATATACCATAATTGTATATGCCATAATTTCATTAGAAATAACGCTTCAGTTGCCATAATCGTGAAATTACATAAAATTATTTTCACTAATTTCATTGGTCATAATCGATCAAGTGTCATAATAATTTTAATCCATAAATTTATTTACAATATTTTTAATTTTCAATCATTTCATTTTCCATTACATTTATTCCCCATAAATCAATTTGCCCATACTAGCACAACAGTACTAGTTCAGTTGATTAATATATGATTATACGATACAATTTTTTTTTATTAACAAGCAAACCTAAAAATAAACCTAATCTACCATGCATGCTTGCTTTGCAAAAGAGGAAATCTAGCACTCGGCGGCCGCTGCCGCGGCACGCTCGCTACGCTCGCTCGCCTTCGCGCGTTGTTTGGTCACAGTTCTAACCTAACCTAACCTAACCGTTTCGAATTTGACAAACTGTTTATTATCAAAAGATTATTTTCTGTAATAAATCATTTGATTACAGACAATAAACCTTTCTAAATTATATTAAATGTTGCTTATGTCAAGTATCAATTTATGTAATGTGTTACTTATAGAAACTAATGATTATAACACATGTTATTATGGAAACTTAGTTTATGGCAAATAAAAGTTATATTAATAAGTTGATATGACAAGCGTTATTAGCATAAATGATGATAGTGCAAGTAAATTTAGTAAATTTGATTATGAGGGGGGACGATTATGGAAAACAATAATAGTACAAATAATTTTATGGAAAACAAGACAATACCACGATACAGGTGTAACTGTACATACACCCACATTTCCCTAGTTACGTTTAAGTCCCATGTAATAGTAGGCAAGCCTATTGCCACCAATGCAAATCCAGACTCCCGGCTGCTACCTAGAAATTCCATATTGAAAAACTCAATATAATTTTGGCCGACCTAGGAATCGAACCCAAGACCTCATACTCAGCAGTAGCGCTTGCTTCCACTAGACCAATGGACACCTTTTGCGTAAAATACGCAGTATTAATATCAGAGCTTGTAAAGTATTTAACTCAAGTTGACTAATATGATTTTCCAGCTAATTGGGACAAGGCTTGTACTGCACCTGCTCGCTGATTGCGATGAACGATGTTTTAAAATGTTGTAATTTGTTGATTAATTTGTGTTTGCAATACTCATTAGTGGAAAAACCTACCTTTATTCTGTTAATTAGTGACATTCAAGGGCAATGGAAGCAGTGGTTGCTCAGTGTGCAGTGGTGGCCCAGTGAGCAGTGGTTGCTTAATGAGCAGTAGTGGCCTAGTGAGCAGTGGTGGCCGAGTGAGCTGTGGTGGCCCAGTGAGCAGTGATGGCCCTGTAAGCAGTGGTTGCCTAATGAGCAGTAGTGGCCTAGTGAGCAGTGGTGGCCGTGTGAGTAGTGGTGGCCGAGTGAGCTGTGATGGCCCAGTGAGCACTGATGGCCCAGTAAGCAGTGGTGGCCTAGTGAGCTGTGGTGGCCGAGTGAGCTGTGCTGGCCGAGTGAGCTGTGGTGGCCCAGTGAGCTGTGTAGTGGTTCAGTGAGTGGTGGTAGCCCAGTGCGCAGTGGCGGCCCAGTGAGCAGTGGCGGCCCAGTGAGCAGTGGTGGCCTAGTGAGCAGTGGTGGCTGAGAGAGCAGTTGTGGCCTAGTGAGCAGTGGTGGCCCAGTGATAGAAGTGGTCGCGATAGAAAGTATTGCGGTAGAAGTTATCGCTATAGATGTTATCGCGATAGAAGTTATCACGTTTAATTTTTTAATTTTGAAGAGGCTTTACAAGCTTATGTCTGCCTAGGGATTAAAGTTAAACTTTAATTACAGCAATTTGACTCGAGACGTCATGCTAATATGAATCCCATGATCAAGGGTCAACGCAATTCATTCGGAAATAAGTCTGGCAAGACCATTATATCACAACTTATTAATATTGTAATATTCTCGTCCACACACATCAGTGCATTGTAATTGAATGAAGGAGAGGTCGATGTTTGAAGGAGAGGATAAGTTAATATACTACGCCTGAGGCTAAATAACGACATACACGGAGTTTTGTTAATACGTCCCTAGGGGTAAACATACTTAAGGTGTAATGAGATCCGAGCTTGTTATAAGGTAACGTTATTACTGACACTTGCGTTGGAAATCTAAATTCATTTGAATTAGATGTGAGATATTTCGTATTTATTCCACAGAAGTTTTTTGACCAATTAAATCATCGCTTAATAAAGGTAAAAAATCACTTAAGTGTGTTCCAAAAGTATCTGATAAAAATGTAAACAAACGATGGTAATATGTACTGCTAACTACAAATTAAGTGCTTTGCTATGATTATTTGAATATCTATACCCGAAATTCTAATTTAAATCACCATAAATATTTACATGTTTTTCTTTGGAAAATTTTGGTTTATTTTGGTAACTACAATAAATGTCAATAATTTTTCGGTAAAATTTTAATAATGTTAGCATTCAAATATAAATTGTTGGAAAAAGTGGTGAATTCTAAAGTTGAAATCTTTTATATAAGGATTAATGTCTTAAAAAATCCTTTTAGTGAGTGATTGTGTAAAAAAAAAACTGAACAGGGTTTGTTTACATTTTAATCAAGTACGTTTGGAACAGACCATACAAATGGATATCGTTAATGACACGCAGTAGGTATCTTCTTAAGCTATTCCCAGTCTTAGAAGTAGGCGCTTTCGACACAATCACAATACGAAGGATTTTGATGAATGAATGAATGAATGATATATTTATTTGCAAGAATATAGGTAGCTAACATAAGTTCTTAACATCTATGGGTTTCACTATATGTATTCGGCATTTCAGCCGTGAAAATATTCAGATTTTACATCTTGGTTATACTTATAGCATGCAGTACACATTTAGTAATTAGCAATAACATAAAGAAATACTAATAATAATTTCATAATTTAAATTTATTATATTACACTATAATTAATAACATTAAATTTAAATACAATTCTATTTATTTAAAATAATAATTTATATTAAAATAGCGATCAATAATAATCATGTCAATAAAAAATAGCAAGAATAATGAAAATGTTTCGATATTATTTAAGTAATGTCAATATGTAGATGTCATAATAATAATTATAATAAATAAGTTTTACATTTAACCTTCGATCAATATTGATCGAAGCATTTAACACTCAATATATTCATTGATGGAATAAAAACATCTGTCACCCTACCAGTTACAGAGCTTTCTATTAAATTCCAAATCTGTAGAACTTCTAAATTTTTCGGCTGTATATTTTCGCCGCCATGGTATAACAATTTTTGTTGCATACTTTAAGTCTATTACGCGGGACGACTAGGTGGCTTTTGTACTATTTTCCTGTTTCATAGCCTTTTCATCTTTTTCAAAAAGTGAGTAATTCTTTCTTACAAATTTGCAGGTTTCAAATACTTATAAAGACGGGAAGGTAAAAATTGCAATTGTAAGGATGAGAATTGCTAATCCATTGCTTTACATGTTTGAAAAAATCGTCTTTTTGACAACATAAGTAACACAATGAATGCTGTTGAACTGTCAGAATGAATAATATTTACTTTGTGTGTTTTTTGTTGATCATGCATTACGATGTTCTTGCATTGCGTGCCTACAAGCCCATGATGATGAAAAAGAAAGCTTAAATATTACGTGGTGACTGCAAGATTTACCTCTTTTTATCTTAACTAGAAAACAGTGTACTCGTATTGTAACAGTGTGTTGATGATATTGACTCGATAAAAAACATTAAAAATGAACCCTTTATTATTAATGATCTGATCAAAACGATCCATTGCCCACTGTGACCTGATCAGCAAATGAGAACAGGGTCGTCAGCAGGTCACAAAACAGCTGAACTTGAACAAACAAAAAGAACTTTTGCGCAAAACTAGTTCAAACTAGTCAGATCCAGTTCATTCCAGTTTGAAGCGGTTCGGACTGGCCTCGTTGCAGTTATATCTAGTTGAGTGCAGTTTTGTTAGTTCCAGCACAAATCATAACATTCAGCAGCTCAATTCTGTATTTGAAGAAGGAATACTGAAATTGGTTATGGCCTTTTTAGATTGGAGCAAACTCTTTACGAATTTCGAAAAACTAGCTACAGTATGAGGTCTTTTGTCTTATTACGAGAGTAGCTTAGACATTCGATTTTTTATTGATAGCATATAGTCCAAATCTCCCTTCTTCTTCATCTAGAAATATGGGTAACATCATTCACTCATACCGTGATCAATAAGTGAGTAAATAATAAAGTCTGGAATCAGTACGGAGTGGAATCTTTGTAATTTTTCTGTGCTGTGGTTAGAACATATTTCAACTGCGTTGTGTGACTTTGGCAGGTGGCAACTCAGAGGGATAATATTTATTTTATATCGTGTTTATTGTGCAGCTAATGATTTTAATTTGTATATAAGTAGGTACTTGTTTTTCCATTGGAGTGGTTTTGATAATGTTAATACTTAGTTTAATAATATCTCTAGTTACGTGTAATTTGTATGCCCGTTTTCACCTTCACTAACTGACACTTAAATGAATCCCTAAATAAAAGTGCACTGTTGGATTTTCAACGCTTGGCTCAGCGCTGAGAGTTGAAAATCCAACAGTGCACTTTTATTTAGGTATTCATTTAAGTGGCACTTAGTTGTCGGTGAAAACGGGCATTAGGAGAATAAAGGATTACTCGAAGGATTACATACAGAGATCAAAATCTGCCTGCCTTTTTCCATCTATGTTGGGGTCGGCTTCCAGTCTAACCGGATGCAGCTGAATACCAGTATTTGAGACCTCCACAACCCAGTAACTGGGTAATACGATACCCCTTGGTAAGACTGGTGTCAGACTTTCGGGCTTCTGACGACTCTTAACGACTGTCAAAGATCCACGAATGACAGCCGGGACCAACGGCTTAACGTGCTTTCCGAGGCACGGAGGATTCTCGGTATGTAAAGATGGTCACCCATCCACTGACCAACCCCGGCAAGCGTAGCTTAACCTGAGGGATCGACCAGTGCGGCTGTTGTTACTTAGCCACGAGCTCCTCACATACATACAGATACATACAGAGATATAGGTACTTTTATTATGGGTATTAGGTACAACTATAACTCAGTAACAAAAAAGATAACCACAAAAATCCTTATCTATGGTTCGCTCCAGCTCCAATTTCAAGTCCATGTTGGCCGCCACTATTGGGACCAACGTCGAATTTTGGATTATATTTCCCCCACCAAAATGGTCATATATCTCAACCTGAGAACCAAACTCCAAACCATACCCTGTACCACCATAACTCTACCCGAACGCATACAGGATTCTTTTGTTAAAATCCAATACAATAGTACTCCCTACCATCCAATCGTTACCCTTTAACCGTGTAGTAGGTACATAGCTACCCGGAACTCGTAACTAAGTCGTCACATTGTGTGCTAGCCGATTGATCTTAGGTAACGAGACGCGCGAGACACGGGAGTTCGATCTACGGGTAGTTTCGGTTAGACTGTAGAGCGCCACTTCGTAGGTACTTGCCAGTGCGAAAAATATTTCAAAGATTACTTGTTTTGTAGGTTTGTAATTTTCAAACAAGATATAAAGAACATATTGCACCGTACAGGAATATTTATCCAGAAAGATCCTATTTTGAAAAACACTTAATAGATTCAGGTCACTCGTTAAATAATAATAACACTTTAAAAAAAATACAGGTAACTTTAAACTGTTGAACGAATTAAATACAACTACTCCAAGGTCACGTTTGTTGCGATTGTTCGCAGCCCCTTATCGCGCTGATGACGATTCTAGCCGAGGTGGGCGGGCGAAGTGGCCCACTCTACTCTCGACGCTTGACGTGTCAACACGTTGGGTCCGGGTTCGCAAAAAGTCAATCGACATCCTGAAAATGCCTCGTTGAGAGGTGAAACACTTGTCGATTTCTTATAAGGTTCTTTATGACTCTTTAAGAACAGTTAAGTGGATTAGGTTACTAAATATACCTACGACGTAATTTTTTTTTTTAGGTTTGTTATCATATTACTATCTATATACTATCTATAATACTCGTATAATCATCATTATACAGCCGAAAGACGTCCACTGCTGGGCATAGACCTCTTCGAAGCATCGCCACAACGACTGGTCCTGTGCCTAGTGGATCCCCGCGAACTTCACCAGGTCGTTGTTATACCGATTGAGGGGCACAATGATAAGTGTGTTTAAGTTAAGCGGTATTTCAGTCTGGATCTTTTAAAACGGTTATGGCAATAAACTAATGGAGTTCCCTCACCGTGCTATAGGCATTTGGACTCCTCATTTGATGAGGCGACGCTTAATTATTTTTCTTTAAAGCATTCCTGTGAGATTTGTGTCTGGAAACACACACACAATGCAAAAGAAATTGTAAAATTGTATATAAAACTTATTTAATCTTGAATTTGGGAGACTGTTTTCCAATTGGTACTTATCTGTCCTCAGTTTCTCTCACTAACTTTAAACAAAAACCCCCGTTCTATAGCTTGCTTAATCAATACTCTAACCACCATACTACAGTGCCGGGCTCCCATATAATGTGATTTGCGATTGTGGCGGCTAGTCCGGATCGAAGGGACGAACAGTGAAGACGTATAAAAGATATAGTCATTGCTGAACAGACGAGTAAACGGTTTAGATTAAGCCATTTTGATGCTCTGGTCCATCTTTCTGGTCCTTTTATTCTAGTTTAGTTCTATAGCGTTTTTCAATCTTTTCCTAAGCTAAGAATCTTGGGATAAGGTTGTGTAAGTTGTAATTTTTGCGTCTTTTTGACATTTTTAAGGGTGTGGTAGATGAACGGAAAGATAGAAGTATTTTTTTGGATAGTGTAGGTAAATCTTTATTTATTTATTTAATACTTCAAGCACACAAATGTACAGAGGCGGACTTAATGCCTTTTCTACCAGTCACCCTTTGGGTGATGCAGACACAAAAAGTGGTAGGCGCAATAGCGAGAATTGAGGAACAAATATTTATTTAAATATAAAGATAAACATGTACCTATTAAAAACTATAAATATAATATATGCACGTAATTAAATATAAATATAAGTACAAATAAATACACATAAATATACTAAAACAACTAAGACAATCAATGGGAAAACATTACTGTTGTGATGTACTGCCAGCTTCATGCAAATGTGCTCGCCAACTTTAACTTCTTTTATTATTCTTTGCGGTGCCTCTACGTCGGTATACTATAGGAACATTTCTGCTTAATCTTTCGTGGAAGACAGGCGTGATGTTATGTTATCTTTATGCACTGCTGGATGTTTTTTTCGCTTAAAAATAGCGACCTTTGTGACCTAAAAGTATTTAAATGCACTTTTCCCGAGTGGTTACTAATAAAGATCGAATCAGAAATGAAGAGATCCGCAGGAGAGCCAAGGTAACCGACATAACCCGAAGAATTTCCAAACTTTACTGGCAATGGGCAGGGCACATTGCTAGCAGAACAGGTGGCCGATGGGGCTGAAGGGAGTGGCGACCGCGTACCGGAAGACGTAGCGTTGGATGGCCCCCACCCATAAGATGGACCGATGACCTTGTGAAGGCCTCAGGAATCCGATGGATGCGGGAAGCACAGAACTGGTCGAAGTGGCGGTGCTTGGGGGAGGCCTATGGCCTGTCCACCAGTGGACGTCTTTTGGCTGAAATTATGACTAACAAAGTAGCTGCTCGGAAATAAAATTAAAACATTACCTACTGAATTAAATCATCATCTACCTAGCCTTTTTCCTACACTCTAGTTACTACCTACTACTATATAAACTACTATATTGGGGTCGGCTTCCAGTCTAACCGGATGCAGCTGAATTCCAGTATTTTACATGGAGCGACTGCCTATCTGACCTCCACAACCCAGTTAATAGGTAACACGATACTCCTTGGTAAGACTGGTGTCAGACTTTTGGGCTTCTTACTACCCGTAACGACTGTCAAAGATCTAGAAATGACAACCGAGACCAACGGCTTAACGTGCTTTCCGAGGCACGAGGTCTTGGTATGTAAAGATGGTCACCCATCCACGGACCAACCGCGGCAAGCGTAGCTTAACCTGATCGATCGTCCCGTGTGGTTGTTATTACTTAGCCCCTAACCTACTGAATAACTTGCAAAATAAAAATTTGGTTTTAATATAGTCGATTTACTACAACTCTATTCTAATATTCTAATTAAGTTGCCTCCTAGTGGTCACAAGATCTACTGCTGAGCATGAGGTCCTGGGTTCGATTGCCAGGTCTAGTAAAGTATTATTGAGTTTTTCTATCAGGAATTTCTCAGTAGCGGCCCGGAGTTTAGATTTGTGCCCGGTTGATGGCAATAGGCTCACCTAGGGAATGCAATCCGGACTATCTGTAATTCGAAAAATCCGGATATCCGCACATTTTTATTAGATTTCCAAATCCGGATTTGAAAATCGAATCCGGTTTTTTGAATATTTAGATCTCACCTTGGATGACTGTGTTGTTTTTGGCCTGACCGAATGGAGCGAGTGTGATCTGCAAAGTAGGCCGTCTTTTGCCTTTATTTCATCAAATATGTCTTGCTCACAGGATACATTTAGCAATCTGTGATGTGTTATATGGATGTGTATAACAAAAACTATCGCCATTTACCTCCGCAGTCGGTTAATGATCTGCTTGCTTCATTAGATACAGATATTGGTGTTTCATCAAAAGAGAATAGGAAAACGACGCTTACATTGTGTCGCAGGAGCCATATTTTATCTCCACAATCCTAGTGAGTTTTCCATCTCCTCCTCCGAAGAAGTATTTTATAAGCCATCTAAGTCAGAAATAGAAGAAGTAATGTGCTCATCAGCCGAAAGCTTAAAACTGATATTCCCAGTTTAGTGCGAGACTGCGAGTGGAGATGGCGTTATTCGAGGATAACGATTCACGAGGGCGATACTTGGAGGCCGCTTACAAGCATCTTCAGTGCATTCCGCATACAAGCGTCGATTCAGAGCGTGTTTTTTCCGCATCAGGAATTATGTGCAATCGAATTTGCAGCAGGTTAAACGACAGCACTTTAGATATATTATTATTGTTGAGGTCACATTTTATCTCAAAAAATTACATCGTTTTTGCACGTTGTTAAATTTATGTTGATTTAAGTGAAGTTAATTGTTTTGTTACTTTTGTTTATGTTTAAAAATTTGACAAGGACTCTATTTTTCTTAATTTTTGTTCCTCAGAGTTTCTTTTAATTAGTAAGTACCTATTAATTATTTTACTTACGTTAGTCAGCACGCGAGTCACATAATGATTATTTTAATAACAATAAGTAGGTACATAATATGTACTTACCATACTTACCATACCATAATTATGGTATTTAATGATAATAGTTTGAATAATTCCAAATAACAAATAATCTAATAACATTTGATTTGATTTTCATGTACTTTTATTTTAATCCATTTACACAAATTTATGAAACATCATACTACCGAACTAATATGGATAGATTCATTTATTTTCATGAAAAATCCGTAAAATCCGGATAATCCGGATTGGACCAAAAATCCGTTCTTAAAAATCCGGATTTTAAAACAGGACGGATTTGCATTCCCTAGGCTCACCCCCTATTACATGGGACTTAAACATAACTGGCGAAATGTGGGTGTTCGAAGGTACACCTCTGCCCAACCATCGAGGATACAGGCGTGAATGTTATGTGAAATGCATGAATACATTCTCGATTGCAAATCCTAGAACCATATTTAATATTCATCTAATACTCGGACCGTGCTATCAAAGCTTCTTTGAAATCGTGCGTCGTTCAGATCCGGTTTAGATATCCGTACTTACATGAAAGTACTCGTAAGTCACAGCAAAGTAGAGTATATTTAATACCCGGACGGCGACCGGAGACGTGTGAACGGTGAAGTAGCGAGCGGATTTCCGGCGTCGGATATCCGGCATGTGAAAAGAGAACAGTCATAGTTGGTCTAGATGTTACCATATTGGGTGATTGAGTGTTTCTTATGTTGGCATTTTGGGTGATACGATTATGCCATAGTGAATAGATTAGCCAGTCAGCGAGGTGAGTTGTGAAGCTGACTGTTACGTCTTAGGGTACCGGTAGCGGTAAAAAATCTGCTGTTCCATACATTTTGACCGCGTAGGTATTGATCAATGAAACAGCAGATTAAAAAAAAAAATAACCGACGTAAAATTTCAACGCAGGGGGGTTCAGAACCATGTACTGAATCCATGGTGACAGTTTTCGCGTCGATGTCCCTACCACCCTATATACTCTAAGGCCAGCTCTCTTCAAACTTTTTTATGTTGAAGAATATTATGCTGCAATAACGCCATCATTTAATTTATAAATCACGCTAATTTGAGACCTTATGCCGAGATCTATAAATGTTACTGAGCGTGTTTTGTGGCTTAGAGTTGCGTTGAGATACAGACGGGAACATGCCTAAATCATGTGCTGAGTAACGTTTTCAGATCTCGGCCTAAGTCAAGAAGACAGATTTTTATAATTTTTTATTAAACTTTAATCATAAATTGTGATAGAGTGTGTTGCTAGGTATAAACTGTGGCAAAAGGCAGGTAAATAAAACCATAACTACCTACCTTATTTGAGCTAGGTAAGTATTTTATCGAGAGTACCAGGCTAACAGGATTTCGAAAGAGCTTCGTTCTTGTTATTCACTTCGGTTTTCTTGCTCGACGTCTCGTACGGTGGTCAGAACACATACATAACATCACGCTTTGTTGTTTCCATTCATAGGTACATGTCATCTAGTCATACACGCACGTCGGCTTCCGGTACTACGCACCTGACCTTTCTGAAGAGCAAATAGTTCATGCAATTGAAGTTTAAACAGTTCTTAATGGTTAAAAGGGTGATAAACTATTTTTTTTTACCGACTTCCAAAAAGAAGGAGGTTCTATGTTCGTCTGTATGTAAATATTTTTTTAATGTACGTATGTTCATCGATATTTTCTTCAACAGTGGACTGATTTTGGAGATTCTTTTTCATTTGGTAGAAGAAGCTTGCGAGGCAGTCCCTTATAAATTTTATTTACTTTGCTTGGATAGTTTTTCAGTTAGTTTCAATAATAAGTATTTTTCGATTTACGATTTCGATTACGATATTTACGATGATGTTATAATGTTAACTACTGAGTCACTATTGAGTCGTTATTTATATAGTAGGTTGTGGTATTCAAATTTGTGTGGGGTAGATACTACAACTAAATCAAATCAAATTATTTTATTTCCAGATCATACAATCGAATTTGTTAGTAATTACATTCACATATTAAACACTAGTGTTAGTACCTACATAATAATATTTGGCAAATTTTGGTCATAATTACTAGCAATGTCAAAATCATCAATAATAATGTCAAAATATGGTCAAAATCATAACTATAATGTAAAAATCACCATCAATAATGTCAAAATCACTAATAAGACAATAACCAAATATGCAATAATTAACAAAACATTACTTCAAGGCACGATTTGAAGGTAATATCTGTGTGCTGGTCCAGTGCCTGAGTGTTATACCTTCCATCCTATCAGCCACAGTGCCCAAGAGCCTGTTAGCGCTGCCACGCACCCGCCGCATCAGGGAGGCGACACGCTTTCGCATGATTGCGTAAAAGTCGTATACACCTGCCTCTGCGAATATCCCTGATGCGCTACAGTGTCGTGGAAACCCCAACAGCGCCCTTTTTTAGCAGTAATAAATAGTGGTGATTTTAAAGGCGCAGTTTTTTTTTATTTTTTTTTATGGGAAATCATCAAATGACTCCTCCCGCACTGGGCGGAGCGAGAGGGAGTGTCGGACTTTTACTGACTAAAACCCACCCGTGTTCCTTCCGTTGCCTGTGTGCCGGGGCCGCGATATCCCTTTCGGACAAACTCGCAACCCTGGCAGGCATTGGCCCTTACGGACCCCGTCAATTGGTGCTGACATCTCTTTGAGGCGCGCGTGGAACACAACGCGCCGTCGACCCGGGCCTGGTCCTAATCGGACGGCGAGCTACCCATTGCCCATCGTCCGCAAGCCCGCGCCTACGGTGGCCGGAAGTCGGCTCGCGACTCCCGACGCCCGGGCGTCTCCTGCGGCGACTAGGGGCGCGAGGGCGCGAATCTTGCCTCTCCCTCACGCGCTCCGCCTCCTCCTTCGCGAACATTACTGCTTCGCAGACATGCACCATGCACTCTCGCTCCGGACCTTGGCCTGAACCAGGGCAGGACGCGAGAGATCGCCGCCGCCGATCGCCTCCGTGAGGACACGGCGGTGCTCCGCCCAAGCAGGGCAGATCTCCACCGTATGCTTCACCTGCTGCCCTAACAACACTATAAAGTGAAAAATATATAGGTATTGTTTTTTTCTTTTATAGTACTCGTATTTTCTACCTACCTAATTAAAACGTATCGACAAACAAAAATTGGTTTTCTTTTTCGGTCTGACTCCAACCATATTGATTTTAAGTGTAGGTTGCGATATAGACAAACATATTGTTAGGTTACTTTGAATATTATTTTGTTGGTGAAACTTTACAGACACGATAAATAACGTTTAATGTTGTATCAAAACCATTTCATCGCGAGGTATCTAGCGAAAGTAAAGAGAATTTGGATAAGTTTTTTAAGTTTGGATAAGTAGCTTTTTATAAGTAAGTTTGATTAAGTCAAACATACCTACTCCTAACTTCAAAGTGAAAAATAACTTTACATGCTTCTCCAGAAAGGACAGTAAGAGAGGTGGTACATGTATCCTTGCAAAGAAAGGTCACCAGTTTAAAGAGCTTCAATATATAGCGAAACTCTCCATAAATGGAATATTCGAATGTTGCGCCATTGATCTGACAATTTATAATACGATTATTGTTTGTGTGTATAGAGTACCAAAGTCCAATAACTTACCTGTATTTTTTGTAGTGAAAGTGCTATGTACTATTTGGAACAAAAATTTAAAAAGAAATGTCGTAATTGCAGGTGACTATAATATTGACTGTCTTAAGCGTAATAATACTTTGATAGATCTAGAGTGTTTACTCTTAAGTTATAATTTAAAAATAGAAATAAGTCAGCCAACTCGGCTCACGAGCGGCACTTGTATAGACAATTTTGCACATAATGTGGGGAAGAAGTGTAAATCTGATGTGATTGATTTCGGTCTGTCAGACCACACAGTGCAAGTACTAAAACTACCGGTTAATAGAAAGGTCTTAATAAACATATTGGCGAACAAGTAGACGAGATTATAATAAGGAAAATATGCAAAAATTATATAAAAACGTTTTCTTTTACTGAAATCTATAATACAAATAATCCTAGCGTGGCATATAATGCATTTTTGGAAACTTTCATGATACTGTATAATTTATACTTTCCTTTCCAAACCATTACAATAAGAACTAAAGTAAAAAACTCAGTGGGTATAACGTGGCATAAAAATCTGTAGCAAAAAATAAAAGAGCGCTTATGTGGAACTATAGGCTAAATCGCAATGAAGTAAATAAAACTAAATTTAAATAATATTCTAAAATATATAAAAATATAATTAATTTAACGCAACGGGCACAAAACAATCACAAAATCAAATCATCTACTAACAAATCCAAAGCCACATGGACGATTATAAATAGGTCTAAACTGAATTTACCAAAGGGTGCATCACTTCCATAGAAACAAACCATAAAACTATAACCAGGCCGCGAGAGATTGCGAATGCTTTTAACAATTTCTTTATAGAAAAGATAGAACCAATACCAGACGCTGGTAAGGACGTAACTGTAAATATTTCTAAATCAAGTCAATCTATGTTTATGGCACCAACTACTCCTTATGAAATACTTCAAATTATAAGATCGCTTATAAATACTACAAGCGTTGGATACGATGGGATCGCTACTAGAATCCTAAAGTATATCGCTTATCATATCTGTGACCACCTAAGCTATATCATTAATATGTGTATAATCACTGGATCATACCCGGATAGTCTAAAAACTAGTATCGTTAAACCCATCTTCAAAAAAGATAACAAGCAGAGTATGAACTGTTACAGACCTATTGCACTTATTCCTATAATTTAGAAAGTCTTTGAAAAATATATATATATTCAAATTTATAAATATTTAGAAAAATTCAACATTTTTACAGAAGACCAGAAAGGTAAATAAAAAAATAAAACAATAAACATGGCTATTTTTGATTTTATAAATAACGTCATGGGTAATGTGGATAAAAGGACGCCGGTATGTTCCATTTCCTGCGATATGACCTAGGCTTTCGATTATGTTAATCATGACATTCTCCTCCGTAAACTAGAAGCTTATGGCATTAGAGGCAATATATTAAATCTCATAGAATCTTATTTGAAAAATCGGAAACAATATAAAGAAATTTCTAAAATAAACATTAATACCAAAAAAGAAGAAACACATGCATTAAGAAAACGTATAGTTAAATATGGAGTCCCGCAAGAGAGCGTATTGGGTCCTTTATTATTCATTATTTATATAAATGACTTGCCATTAGTAACTAATTATCCTGTATCACTTTTTGCCGATGATAGTACAGTCACTATTAATTGTATAAATAAAGATAGGTATGAACATGAAATTAATAATACAATGAAATCAATAATTAACTGGTTAGATAACAATAATCTAAAAATCAATCTTGAAAAAACAAAAATTATGTTCTTCAGTCAGCGTTTAGAAGCACCAATTATTAATGTTAAACACAAATTGACTGATATAGAAAGGGTAGATACAGCTAAATTTCTAGGCGTAACTATCTATTGACAAACGTCTGAACTGGAAAGCACACACAGAAGAATTAAATAAAAAAGTATGTTCTTCTGCCTATGCCCTCTATAAACTAAAATCTATTATAAGCACCAATGCGCTTCTAACTGCCTACCATGGTATTGTCGGCTCTATATTGAGGTTTGGAGTTATATTTTGGGGAAACTCTACTAATAAAGAAATGATTTTTAAGTCACAAAAAAGGTGTATTAGGGCTATGTTTGGATTGAAAACAACCGATAGTTGTAAACAGTATTTTATTAATTATAATATTTTAAGTCTGCCGTCCTTATTTATTTATGAACTGGCAAATTTTATACAAACCAATCCTAACCTATTTAAGAAACTATCAGACGTTTCTATTCGTAATCGACGGGATAATAATAAATTACGCGTACCAATATCAACCACGGCATTGATGCGTAAAAGTATTTTTTGTTTAGCACCAATCATTTATAATATCCCAAAAGCTTTAAGACAAATGCCTACTGCTCTGTTTAAAATACACTTAAAAAAATATCTCATAGCCAAATGCTATTATACCGTATCGCAATTTTTAAATGACCGCAATTAATTAAATAGATTCTTGTAATTATGACATTTTCACAATTCGACCCTAAAACCATTTAATTATTTTTTCCCTCCCCTCTTTTAAATTAGCATTAGGATTAAGTTATTAATCTCAGTTTGTTGTGTAGACTCAATTTTTTTTTATGGTTTATCCTAAACCTAAAATATGATGTTTTGTACGCCATTTATGGCAAAACATGCAGATCTACCTGTTATTTTAAGACCTGGCACATATTTTATTTTTGTGTATACTCATGTTTTACAATAAATATATTCTATTCTATACTATTGGAAAAATAAGAAATTAAAATGCTAAATTGGCTGATTGTTAAAAATACTAAATTGGCTGATTGTTAAACAGACAGCAAAACCATTCTATTCTACAAACCTAAAAAAATAAAAGGTTCTAATAAAATAAAGAATAAATCCAATGTATTTTCACATTCGATTTATTCTTTATTTTATTAGAACCTTTATTTTTTTTTTGTTTGTAGAATAGAATGGCGTTCTGTTGATTTAGGTTCAAAATCGGGTTACAAGCTTTTAGTACAAAACTTGCGATTAAATCAATACATGGAGGAAATCGGATTATCTGATTAGAGTGCCTTTGAGTGTAAAATGTATGTACAATATTTAGTAAATAAGGTTTGGATTATATGCAAAAATAAGGGACTTGAATAATAGGGGGCGAGCCTATTGCCATCAACCGGGCACAAATCCAAACTCCAGGCCGCTACTGAAACATTCCTGACGGAAAACCCCAATAACACTTTGCTTGACCTGGGAATGGAACCCCGGACCTCATGCTCAACAGTAGTGCTTTCGACCACTAGACCAACAGGGTATTCACACACTATACAATTTCATCTTAGGTAAAATTCCTCGTAAATAAATTGCAACAGGTAGATACTCAACATGTGATAAATCGTTCAGAGATTTTGATCAGCCCCTCAGTCTGTAAGCCCATACTTGCAACTTCCAGTCTGATGATGGATTGATTTGACACACTTCCGTGAAAGTAGCATTCCTACAACACATTTTTAGCAAGAGTGGTGATTAATGCTTGTCCCTTCACTAAATGACAAGAATCATTTGCCTTCGTATTTGTAAAAACATTATCACAACGTCATTTTTTATCTCTATATAGCTCTGTTGGCGCTTGAATGAACTGACAGGGGCGCGTCGTCGCTGCCGTCGGTATTTAAAACAAAATTGTATTGATAAAAGAAGATGACGGCGTTAGTTCCGATTTTGTCCATGCGCCAACATAACCTTTTCGCCTCACAACCTCGGAAAGATTCTGTTTATCATTCAAAGTGAGGGCAAAAGTGCATTTTATCCACTAGCGTAGACGAGTTTTTAAAATTCGAATCTTTCTTCTATTCAGTAATTTTCTATACCGCCAGTCCACTGAAAATGCAATAATACTTATTCCATGTCAGTGCCCAACCTTATTTTTAGAATAATCGCACTGGCCAACGCAGACAGCAAGAAAAAAAAAACCTTTAAAAATTTCTTCGCTTTACATTTTCCATCATTTTGGTTTGTTTTTTGATAAATTCGCGACCAGCAGCGACGAAGACATCAGAGTTAGTGCAAGCGGTACATAATGCATAATTGAGTTTTCTAATTTAATATATTATTTATGCTGTTTTCTTGCACCTATCATTTACCTCGCTGTAGTGAGGTGTAAAGTTATGTGTTTCGCTCGGCAGCAGAGTTATACTGCGTCTCGTACCTATGAAAGTCGCGCCAAAAAACAACTTTGAGGACAAAAATGATGTGGGTGTCCTGATAGGTCACCTCTGCCTAAACCAGAAGGAGGAGGAGTAAAAGGAGGAGAGGCAAATTTCGCGCCCTCACTCCCCTAGCTGTCTTAGGAGACGCCCTGGGCGTCGGGAATAGCCGGCCGATTCCCGGCCACCGTAAGCGCGGGCTTGCGGACGGTGAGCAATGGGCAGCTCGCCGTCCGATAAGGACCAGGCCCGGGTCGACGGCGCGTTGTGTTCCACGCGCGCCTTAAAGAAATGTCAGCACAACTGACGGGGTCCGCTAGGACCGATGCCTGCCGGGGTCGCGGGAAAGTCTGAAAGGGATACCGTGGCCCCTGGCAACGTACAGGCAACTGAAGGAACACAGGTGGGTTCTAGTCAGTAAGTGTCTGACACAACCTCCCGCTCCGCCCAGAGCGGGAGAAGCTATTTGATAACTTCCCAACAAAAAAATAATGTTATGTTATTATGTTTCTTTTTAAAAAGTTGTATGGAAATCGGTTGACATGGCATGGGCATGTGATGCAGAATAATGAGAAAAATATGGTAAGGAAGGTTTTGAGTATGAATGTGGATAACTGGATAGCTATAAGAGTGGGGGAAGACCAAAGAAACGATGGATGGACTGTGTGGAAGATGATATGGATAGAAAGGGGGTGACTATCGAGATGACGACTGATAGAGAATTATGGAATATAAATCATTGATTGAATAAATACATTTGGGATAACGGCAAGAGAATAATGATGTTTGTTTTGAAAAAAAATTAAATATAAAACTGTCTCTTCCAGTCAACATTATGCACATTGTACATGATTACTCTCAAACTATTCCCTAAGGAACTCTAAAAGGGACGTGAATCTTGACAAGTATACCGAACTCCTTGATGGTGAATGAAAAAATATTTCCTGAAAAAGAAATATTTTATTACTAAAGTATAACACTTATGAAATAATGTGTTTGATGTACTAAAATACATTTTATATAACTTATTTCCAGCTCGTGGCTCCGTTAGGTTAAGCTACGCTTGCTGGGGTTGGCCTGTGGATGGGTGACCATCTTTACATACCGAGACTCGTCCGTGCCTCGGAAAGCACGTTAAACTGTTGGTCACGGCTGTCATTCGTTCATCATTGACAGTCGTTACGGGTCGTCAGAAAGTCTGACAACCAGTCTTACCAAGGGATATCGTATTACCCAGTTACTGAGTTGTGGAGGTCAGATATGCAGTCGCTCCATGCGCAAAATACTGGTATTCAGCTGAATCCGGTTAGACTGGAAGCCGACCCCAATAAAGTTGGGAAAAGGCTAGGCAGATTGATTGATTTCCAGCGCAATAGAGAAAGAAGTTTTAGAAATATATTTCCCTGCTTAGCAGTAAGAATTAGTTTTTAGTGGCGAGAAAAGAAAGGTTTTACAAGGTAAGATCCGGAAACGAAATCTATAAAAACTACTTTTGACATGGCAAATTACTGATGTTGATGTTATTTTATATTTTAATAATAATAATATTCATCTTTTCGTGTGGTTAGTGACCAACCGAGGAGCTCGTGGCTAAGTAACAACAGCCGCACTGGTCGATCCATCAGGTTAAGCTATGCTTGCCGGTGATGGTCAGTGTATGGGTGACCATCTTTACATACCAAGAATCCTCCGTGCCTCGGAAAGCACGTACAGCCGTTGGTCCCGGCTGTCATTCATGGATTTTTGACAGTCGTTACGAGTCGTCAGAAGCCCGAAAGTCTGACACCAGTATTACCAAGGGGTATCGTATGACCCAGTTACTGAGTTGTGGAGGTCAGATAGGCAGTCGCTCCATGTAAAATACTGGTATTCAGCTGCATCCGGTTAGACTGGAAGCCGACCCCAACAAAGTTGGGAAAAGGCTAGGCAGATTGATTGAGTGACTAACCTGGTGTCAGAGTTTTAAAGCCGCCCATGGGCCTCTGACTTGGCTTCACATGCCGTCGACGTGTGTTGAAATGTGTTTACCCACCGTGACTGGAATTAAGATCTACCTACCTTGACACAAAAACGCTTTCTCAAAAACTTAAGAGCGGCCATTCTAAAAGTGGGCAAGTCGCAAATAGCTGTCAAATATTTACCTGTTGTGATTAATTTCAAATTACTGTATGGAAATATGAAATATAACTATACGGCTAACTAATGAATTAAAATATTGATTATGAAATCCAATAATTAATATCGTAACACCGAATATTTAGTTTTAGATGTAAAAAAATATATTTTGGAACTTTCCAAATGCCTTTTTTACACCTAAAACTATTACAACATCAAATTCAGTGTTATAATTGTAATAAATTATTAATATTCTAGTTCACTAGTTAGCAATATTTCATATTTTCATACAGTAATATTGCTAAATTAATCAAAACAGGTTGACAGCTATTTGCGACGTTGCCAGCTTTTAGAACGAACGCTCTTAAATCAGTAAACTGACAATTTCTCCTCAATAACACCATTCAAACTATCCTCTTTTTGTTCTTTCTCCCACACATCTCCGTTTCCTCTTTGTCCCTCTAACGACAAAATGATTGATACACAATTATTCAAAATGTGACCCCTCACATCATCCCTATGGTTGGCCAACTATTCTGAACTATCCTGAAGTTTTGGGCTAAAGTTTATGACTTGTCCTTTATATTTTGTCGTTCAAGTATGAATCAGACAAGGTTTAGATCGTGTTCAAGTTATTAAGTTACAGAACAACAAAAAAATGCCCATAATGATGATTAAGTTTAAAAAAAACGAGCAAGCCTTGTAGTAGTCGCATAAGATGTGTAACATCTGACATCTCACTTTGGTAATAAGCAACATTAAGTAATTAAAGGAGCGGGGCGTCGTCAAGGTTGTTTCTGACGGTCAACTCTAGCATTGGCAAGCTTACTGGTCAAATCAGACAGTGCGCGCTTCCTCGGCTTGCTAGCTGTTACACACTTCCGTCCCTTATCACGAAATCTCTCCCACAGATTGCAGAAAACCGAGAGGAAATATTTTACATATAAAAAAATTGGCTTTTTTTTCAAAAATACGTTACATTGAAAATACTGTTAAAATTGTTACCAAGTATTGTGTTGTCTGGGCACCCCACAATTGCGGCGATAAGTAAAGAGGGGTCTTTGAGGAGTAGATAGAGAGGCGTCACGGCGTCCTCAACTTCCGCCTGACGCAGGTCCTCACCGGACACGGTTGTTTCGGGAGGTTCCTGTTCAGGATAAAGCGGGAGGAAACGCCTGGGTGTCACCATTGTGAGGATCGCCCGGAGGACACGGTGGAGCATACGGTGGAGGTCTGCCCGGCTTGGGCGGGGCACCGCCATGTCCTCACGGAGGCGATCGGCGGCGGCGATCTCTCACGTCCGGCCCTGGTTCAGGCCATGGTCCGGAGCGAGAGTGCATGGGAGGCCGTCACCTACTTCTGCGAAGCAGTTATGCTCGCGAAGGAGGAGGCGGAGCGCGCGCGGGAGATGCAAGCTGCACGCCCTCGCGCCCCTAGTCGCCGCAGGAGACGCCCCGGACGTCGGGAGTCACGAGCCGACTTCCGGCCACCGTAGGCGCGGGCTTGCGGACGGTGAGCAATGGGCAGCTCGCCGTCCGATAAGGACCAGGCTCGGGTCGACGGCGCGTTTGTTCCACGTGCGCCTCAAAGAGATGGGGGGAGGGGTCCGTAAGGACCAATGCCTGCTGGGGTTGCGGGTTTGTCCGAAAGGGATATCGCGGCCCCGGCACACAGGCAACGGAAGGAACACGGGTGGGTTTTAGTGAGTAAAAGTCTGACACGCCCTCTCGCTCTGCCCAGAGCGGGAGAAGTCATTTGATGATTTCCCACCCTCAAAAAAAATAAAAGTATTGTGTTGTTGTTAAGTATTGTCCACAATCAATCTGCCTAGCCTTTTCCCAACTATGTTGGGGTCGGCTTCCAGTCTAACCGGATGCAGCTGAATACCAGTATTTTACTTGGAGCGACTGCCTATCTGACCTCCACAACCCAGTAACTAGGTAATACGATACCCCTTGGTAAGACTGGTGTCAGACTTTCGGGCTTCTGACGACTCGTAACGACTGTCGAAGATCCACGAATGACAGCCGGGACCAACGGCTTAACGTGCTTTCCGAGGCACGTTGTTAAGTATTGTCCACAATGTTTTTAAATAATAAGACATTTCTTGGAGGAAACACGGGTAAAAAAATTACCCTTGGGACCTTCCAGGGAGACCACGGAAGGAACGCCTGTGTCTTCTGTATGATATTAAATCGATTATATGGTTGCTCTTCTTCTTTATCACCTTTCTTGCATTACGGTTATCAATCATACTAGGTAATGTATTCATCAATAATCTTGGGATAAATAAATTTAAAAAGAGTGTCCATGAAGTTTCTTCCCTGTCCTTCCACATATGAGATGTACCTTTTGACCTTTTCGAACAGCCAAACAGCTTCAACTTTCTGACGAATTGACCGACTAATTGACAATTTGAAAGTGCCTGTAAATGGTTTGATTGAAATAGCTGACTTTGGCAAAACACACTTGCGGGAACCGCCGGAACCGTCTTGCCTGGTCACCAAAAAGGGGCTCTACATCTTATTGATTCTTCATGTCATGTCCTTAAACTTAAGTCCTGAACTTTGGTAGTCAGATGGTAACGCTGGAGTACTTAAAGTTAGGGTGATCGAACGTTCTGTGGTGTATTGCCCTGAGCCGCATATTATGCCCTTGTTAGCTGATTGAACTTATTAGGCCCCGTTCACGGCCTCAACCCATGCGACTTGCGTCAAGCGACACGCGCTCGCATCTGTTTCCGTCCGGCGCTCCGCAATTCGCATCACGGTGACTTCGTGGCATATTAAACTAAACAACTACTTTAATTTTTTTCTCTGCAGTCACTATCACAAAAAAGTTCTAACTCAAAGTATTTCACAAATAAACCAATTACAGGCACTTTTGAATTGTCAAGGGGTCAGTCAGTCAGAAAGATGAAGCTAGTTGCTCATTCCAAAGCGTAGTAGGTTCCTATGGAGAAGAACGGGCAAGAAACTCCACGGACACTCTTTTAAATCAAAATATTGGTTACATCATTCATGTTGAAATTATATACGTGAGAACAATGTAGAAAGACGCTAAAAGCGTTCGCAATAAAAAGTTATATATTTTTATTTTTATAATTAGTAATTATTCAATAATTTAAATAAATTTAAAAAAGGCATGGCATCTAAGAGATGACCAGTCCCCCACTGACAGTGCCCGTTCACGAACATGACGCATGGATCAGCACCATTCAGCTCAACCATTTTGAAGGGAACTTAATGATCCAACACAAGTCGCGTTTCACTTGAGAGTGTAGCTCGTGGGCACGGGGTTGAAGTGTGCCCTACTCTGATAAATCACTTTTTGGTAATCGACAGTATTTTACTGGACTATCTCGTTGGTCTAGTGCTCGCAAGCGCTAGTGCTGACCATGAGGTCCGATTTCCAGGTCGGGCAGGGTGTTATTAAGGTTTACCATCAAGAATATCTCAGTAGCAGCCTGGAGTCTGGTTTTGTGCCCGGTCGATGGCAATAGAACTTAAACAAAACTGGCGAAATGTGGGTATAGTATGTAGGTACACCTCTGCCCAACCATTTTAAACAGATGTCTAGACAAAACCCTTGTTGACTTAGAAGTTTTCCAATAAACATTGTTTACGCCGATTATACGTATACGTATATATACCGACGACGTTTCAAGTTTCTTGTATTGGGGCTTTTGTTTAAGGTCAAATACAAACAAAACACGAGTCTTGCTTTTAAAGCTAAAAAACAAAGAAGAGTATTATCGACACAAAAAGAATCACACGAAGAAGATCTGCTATATAAACGATCGCAAAGTATACAATCTAGCGAAATAGTTAAAAAGAATATTTGTTTTATTATTTACTAGCAGCGCTCCGCGGTTTCACCCGCATAAGTCTCGATCCCGTGAGAATATCGGTATAAAAAGTATCCTATGTGTTAATCCAGGTTATAAACTATCTGTGTGCCAAATTTCATCCAAATCCGTTCAGTAGTTTTTGCGTGAAATAGTAACATTCATACATCCATCCATACTCACAAACTCGCGTTTACTCGTATAATATTATTAGGATTAATTATTAGCCGAAGTTTTTTAAGTTGAATATTTTTTTCTTAACCTTATTTGATTTATTTTCCTTTTAATTCAAAAATAATAGTAATTTACGTTAGATTAGTTGGAGGCTTATTAGGGTATTTAATTAGGAATATAAAAATTTATTCTGATAATAGATCCTACAGATACCCAGTGCGATTGCGGTGCTCCTGACTAAATGCTGGAGTGTCCAAAGTGTCCACAAGCCTGCACTTCTGAGGACCTAAAAAACGCCACTGATGCCGCGATTGCCGTGGCCACCTAGTGGGCCCATCTCTTTTAACATAATATACATATGTTTTAACATTGACTCGAAAAGAAGAAAACTAGCTACTATTCTTATTCCTTCTCTGTTCATGCTGTAAGATTGTGGAACTCACTTCCACCTAGCATTCGTGATTTATAAACTATTGCTGTATTCAAATATCGAGTAAAAGAGCATTACCTTTCCTCTCAACTGTGAGTATTTATATATTTCAGCTTTATACGTGTAGGTATATTTAATATGTTAGTTTTAAGACTTCGCTTATTAATATTTGTCTCTTCTTGTTCTCACACACTATTGTCTACATTTATTTTACATTTCTCCTTTCGCAGGTCTGCTTGAAGAAATTTCTTAAGAAATAAGCAGTACCTTTGTCCCCAAAACTATAACTATGTTGTATCTATATGTATTTTACTGTGTGTACATAAATAATAAAATAAATAAATAGGAAGTATACAATACTTTCCTGAACAAATTCTTTTAAGGACCGTTACTAATGATACCTATACCACAGAATAAATAAGTAACAGTATTATAATCTCGGCACTGACCTTGAAATACCTTGACCTATGGCCGCTCGTTAGGTAAACCTTCCACCTCCGTGCATAACTGACGCGCACTTGATACTTTTGCGTACTGTATACAGGGTGGCAGGGACATCGACGCGAAGCCGGCTACCATGGATTCAGTACATGAATCTGAACCCCATTGCGTTGAAATTTTTCGTCGGTTATAAAAAAATATTTGCTGTTTCATAGAAAAGTGCAATAGGTACCTACGCGGTCAAAATGTATGGAGCAGCTGTTTTTTTTTTTAAATAACCGACGAAAAATGTATCATCCGTGGATCCACGGTAACCGGCTTCGCGTCGATTTCCCTGACACCCCGTATACTGAGATTTCGAAGCGCATCGTTTTGGCCGTTTTCTATGAATAGAGAATACTGTTACTTATTTATACTGTGCCTATACCTACGATAAATGGAAGAACTTCCAAAGAATAATTATTTCCGTTTCTATTGTAAGAATAGTGAATATAATGGTCTTGTAATACGATTCAGTGAATCGGGCTTTTTTGAAGTACCCTTAAGGCTCACGCACATTTGAGCGGGCCGCACCGGCTCGCAAATACACCTACATCATTTTCGTACATTTTGAATGAACCATCGAATACTACAGTCGGGCGCATCGCAACGCAAAACAGCTGCGGCTAGAAAAATACGCCTGACGAGTGCAATGCGTCCCGGTGCAGTCCACCTGTACTTTGCGATGGTTCATACAAAATGCGAGGAGCAGCGTGTTGAACAGTGGTGGCCCAGTGGTAACCGCCCCGACTTATGAGTTGTAGGTCGTAAATTCGAATCGGTCGTGAATTCGCACTGCTCTCAAAACGGTGATCGTAAACATCGTGAGGAACCGGCATGTCCTAGAACCCAAAATTCGAAGACATGTGACATCTACCAGCCCGCACTGGGCTCGCGTGGTAAATTACAGTCTACTCTATCCAGCAAAATATCAGCGTCAGGTATATTTGCCTGAAACATGCTGAGCTCGACTCCCATTTGGTGCAACCTTGACACGCACACCGCACTTTGTATGTTTCATTATTTTAAAGTGTTTTAGCCAATAGTGTCATCACAATGTCTTGTTTTCTTCTTTATTTTTTATTTTTTTGTATGTTGGGACCTTGTAGCTATATTCATGTATTTAGTTATTATTTAATCGTGTTTTTGTATGTTGTGTGGTCCAAAAAAGCGATATATCTATACCCTTTCGAAGAGGAGGCCTGTTTCCCAACAGTGGCAGTGGGAACATTATTGGCTGATTATGCTAAATTTTAACGGGCCATTTTTTCAATCAAGTCTCTCCGGTTTTGTATGTCAGAGGTGTCAAAAATAAACAGAACCGCGAACATCTTTTGACGCGGTCGGTGGGGCGAAACTACGATTTAAATATTTGTTCGAAATGCGCCGATGCGGCTATAATATGCGCTTACCTTTATACTCTTTTAGGGGACTAGATTGATGGATTGGTCCTACATGAAGAATAGGTTTAAACCCGCCAACTAGTGATGCATCGTCACCTATGCTTTTAAGATTATTTAAAAAAGGGTTTTCTGAAATTAAATGAGTTACTTTACAGTTTTCCTCAAACCTATAAAAAGGAAATAATTGATTACTGTTTTTTTTTATCTTGTCTTGTTACTCGTAAATATGTCTCAAGAAATATTTTATTATTTATCCAAGGTTTATTTTTATGGAGTTTCTGCAACGGGCTCGTAGGTACTACTATGCTATTTTAAAATCTTAATTCGTGAAATTGTAGGTCGAACTATAGAAAATCAATTCCAATACTTTGCCGAATAGTAAACAAATGTGGAAAATGGAAATCTAATGTAAATAAAGTCGTTCAGGAAAAACCAGCGCCTGATAAATATTTTTAAAACATTATGCACACATGAATTGCCGCCAAATATGAACAGCTGTCAAAATATCATAGACTATTCAGAAAAAAGTTCAGCAAATTTTTTTTCGAGCCTGTGAGTTCCACGTTTAAATCTTCCGCGCGTAAAATATTGTATCCTGTGAACGTAAATAAAAATACAAAAATAAACACAATTGTTCGGTGATTGATGGACTATTCAACGTGATAGCGTTTTATCATTTTTGCCCACCAAAACCCGTGATTTTTGGCGTAACAATCGCCTATTGTTTGGATCTTTCTGCACAATTTCCTGCGATCGTAATTTCGGGTTGAAAACATGAAAAGATCAATTTTGATGATGATAATCGCATTTTCTTTTAACTTACACAATTTCTTTTGTAAACAATTTCGCTTACTCTAAGTCAGAAAACATTGTAAATAGATATTTGAACTTTGGTAATATTTCGAAGCCTTTAAGCGTCTTTTATAGAACTTTAGAGTTTGGAATAACTAAAATGGTTGAGTAAAACTTTGTTTAAATACTGGTTCCTTTTGGACAAGTTATATAATAGTATTGTATTTTCTGAGTGATTAATGTTCGAACAATGTGAAGAATATCTTTTATGGTTATTTTATCGTTGATTTGAAGGGAAGTTTTTGACCAAAAAGGTCGTTAATTTTATGTGTAAAGATTTCTTGGACAAGCTAAGTAAGATAAGAATAGTTTTTGCCACCAACTTTGATCGTGAGGAAGTCGTAAGACACCACAATATACTAAAATAACAGCCACATTTTTCCGTACTGGCTTCATTTTCACATAGCGTTCTTTAAGACGTTTTTCTTTTACTCGGCTTCTAAGAGGCCAGTAAAGCTCCCAGTCAACGATATCTTCAACAATCATCGTCATATCTCAGCCAATTTACACAAAACCTTAATGAATTATACACCAAAACATTCCTCACGAATCAATCCGTCCATTGGTGAAAACCGTATGAAAATCAGTTTGGTACCTAGTTCTTGAGTTTATCGCGTTCAGACAGACAGACGCGGCCGGAGGACTTTGTTTTATACAAAGTAGTGATATTATATTATATAGATACATTCCTTCTTCTTTTAATTACATCCTACAGTTTCACGTCCCATTGCCAGGATCTATTATCTTCAAAGAGCAGTTTCTTTCTGATCTTGTTATGAAAGGATTGTGTTATAATATTTTCAATATAAAAAAGAATAAAGTTGTGACATGGATTTCATTTTACTTCTAGTGCTTTCAATTGACAAAAGATATTATTGTATTCGATTAGTTTCTCAAGTTAAAGGTTAAAAGCTTATTTTACTTTACCAGCCGAGAAGAGGCTGTCTTTAGGCACTTTCGGCGCTAGGCGCCCAACCGAGGCGGCGACTTTAGGTATTAGGTATAGGTAGTATGATTTTCGTGTCATGTATTTTGATTTATTTTAATGTTTTCGTCCTCCTCAAACCTATTGTACCTACCTAGATTATAAGGGTGGTCTTCTGAAATTGCAAGCGCGCACTTGTATTAATTGTCCTTGTTTTTGTAAACACACATGTCATGTCTTAGCCTCTGTAGGACATCCAATAAATCGATGTAATAAAAAATTGCCGGGAACATTTGAAAAATGGGAATAAGTTTATTTTTTAACGACGTTCTTGTGATGTCCTGTCCAAACAATAGTTTGAACATGTACGCAGGCAAAAATGCAGAGCTGTTTGTTTGCAAATATTGTACCAAACACAGCCTGAAATCTCGCGCCGAAATGAAAATAGAAGCAGGACACAATAAAAATAGAAAAAAAACCCGTAACAATACAAGATACTACACTAACTGCACATCTCACGACTGAGTTCACTCAATTTGTCACTTACTCGACGCCATTGTTATGACGTCACACCGTTGACACTTCCCGCGTTTTTGTAATGGCTGCCATTGTTTTATGGTGTTTGCTGACGTTGGATTTGAATATTTATTTTTATTTCTGTATTTTTTTTGTTCTGTCATTGACTCATGAATTTGCTGTTTATTGTTCTGTCATGGCGTCTGACGAATGACGGGGCTTATATTTTTTTGACAGCAGAATTGAAGTCTATGTTTTTATTTTGCCGGTGTGTTTTCTTTTCCGACTCGTCACATAGACCCACACTTATTTGCCATACAAATATCGGAACTATAGTACCTTAAAATCTACAACACTGAAAACCAAGCCGGTTGATTAACGATGTATGCAGGTATCTACAAAGATAGGGTTTTTCAATATTGTACGTTTGCACAGTCACACTAACATAGGTAGTGAATGCAGAGGAAAATAACATCACGCGTCGGCACGAGTGTATAGTACAGCCACATTCTGCCAATTAGAATTACCCACCATGTAATAGGGAAGGAGCCTAGTATCATTACCGTGTACAAATCCAAATTCCGGGCTGCTACTTCAAAATTATCATGGAAAACGCAATCACACGAATTGGTTTTTGAACCCAGAGCTGCTAATCACTTGTGATCACTATGCATAAGAAAAAAATCCATTAATTTTTGACACTTGCCACATACGCCACAGAGCAGGAAGATACAAGAGGCGGTATTGTCAATGGCGTATCGAAACTGACAGCTGTCCTTGACAGAAGGTCTTTACTCAACGCACTTTTGACGCCACGGATTTTATTAGTACTGCTGTCTCTTTATGCTGCCGGAGCTAGGATTACCATCTGTCCAGATTTGTCCAGACATGTCCGGCTTTTCGTCCTTCTTATCCATTATCATCTATCCAGACTTTTACGAAGATTACTTTTAGATATTTTTTAAAATGAATACTAAAAAAGAAAGATGTCAAAGTAAAATGGTCGGACTTTTCCACAAATGGCCGGCTTTTTGACAGGCCATTTCAAATTTCGAAATGATAAGATAACCCTAGCCGGAACGGCGATTCCATGCTCTATGGATCACGAAAACGGAGCGTCTTAAAGTCTGTTTACTGATGTCGTTGCCAAAAACTTCTGGACATCGCCATCATATTTTACTTTTCTCCAAAACAACTACAACCACTAAACTTGTACTACTGAACTTTGAACCTCTTCAATACACGTGAACCGACAATTTTTCGCTTGGCGCCCTTCCAAACTGAAACGCTATAAATAAGGCGATCCTAGCCGGATTGGCGATCATTGGGAGTTAGGGACATTCTGGCTTGTACCCTGTGGTTCTGGCAAAGAATAGACCGTTAGATACCCCTTGTTTATTTGTGGATTCTGTTACAGGCCTTTTACGATTGATGTGACAGAACTAAAAAAACTTACTACAAAAAAAAAAAACAACCGGCTTCCAAAAAAGAACTCTACTAAGTGAAAAATAACTTTAAGTAATTTTTCACTTTGTAACGTTTTTTTTGGAAGTCTGTTGTTTTTTTTTTTGTAAAAAGTTTTTATTTAACACTTTTTAGTTGTGGTACCCACCCCACACAAATTCGAATACCACTGCACCTGCTATGTAAATAACAGTGACAGGAAGTTATCATCATATCATCCACATAAACTAAGTGAGAAAAATACGTATTAATGAAGCTTACTCAAAAACTATCATAATCATATCATAACATATAACCTCCTCCTTTTTGGAAGTCGGTTAAAAATTAATAAAGTTTATTTGGACACAGTTCGTGAAACACAAAATACAAATAAAAAAAGTGAAAATTAAGTTTTAACAACAATAATGTGAGCTTCACGGCTCCACCGAAAAGGTTCATTTCAGCATTAATGCCAGACAGATGCTGTCTGACGCTAGTTTTTTAGTGAACCTTTAGGAAAAACTGATGGATCACGGACAGATCAACTTAGTATTAAAAAAAAAACATTAATTTACAGACAACGCACAGTCTAGACAGCTGGGTCTAGAAGCATTAAATTTTGGACAAGAGTTCCTTGTAACGAAGGTGAGCACTAAGGAAGGATTTTGGTAAATTAATCCCTTTGAGTAGTTAAATAGAGGTTGAAATAGTAAGGCAGTTCGCCATTTTTCCGATGGTAAATCCCATATGATACACGGCCGGTCTGATGATAAAAGTCACTAAGATACTAAACAAAGAAAAATATAATTGACAATCATGATGAATGTTTAATTAAGATGACGGCATTGTCAAATGTATTCTATTGTTACAAATAAAATAAAGTTTGGTGGTAAGCGGCTACATTCTGAACAATAAACCGACTCATTCACTCAAGGTACTTTGACTTCCTCACCGGACACGGCTGTTTCGGGAGGTTCCTGTTCCGAACAAGGCGGGAGGAAACGCCTGGGTGTCACCACTGTGTGGATCGCCCGGAGGACACGGTGGAGGTCTGCCCTGCTTGGGCGGAGCACCGCCGTGTCCTCACGGAGGCGATCGGCGGCGGCGATCTCTCGCGTCCGGCCCTGGTTCAGGCCAAGGGCCGGAGCGAGAGTGCATGGGAAGGCGTCACTTCCTTCTGCGAAGCAGTAATGTTCGCGAAGGAGGAGGCGGAGCGCGTGAGGGAGAGGCAAGATTCGCGCCCTCGCGCCTCTAGTCGCCGCAGGAGACGCCCCGGGCGTCGGGAGTCGCGAGCCGACTTCCGGCCACCGTAGGCGCGGGCTTGCGGACGGTGAGCAATGGGTAGCTCGCCGTCCGATTAGGACCAGGCCCGGGTCGACGGCGCGTTGTGTTCCACGCGCGCCTCAAAGAGATGTCAGCACCAACTGACGGGGTCCATAAGGGCCAATGCCTGCTGGGGTTGCGAGTTTGTCCGAAAGGGATATCGCGGCCCCGGCACACAGGCAACGGAAGGAACACGGGTGGGTTTTAGTAAGTAAAAGTCTGACACTCCCTCTCGCTCCGCCCAGAGCGGGAGAAGTCATGATGATTTCCCATCCTCAAAAAAAAAAAAAGGCACTTTGACTTTTCGGATTCATGTGCGTATTGTATAATTATCACTTGCTTAAAAAACGGTGAAGGAAAACATTGTGGGGAAACCGGCATGCCTGAGAGATATTTGTCAGAGACATACCAAAAATGGGCGGCTATTAGCGGCGTAATAACTGACACCAGGTTAGTCACTAACTAAACGAAAAAGAAGACCGACTTTAATGATGAGAAAGTACTTAGCCCCACTTACGCCACAAATCACTAAATACGATTAGCATAGCATATTTACTATTAAATTAAATTAATATTATATATAATAATATAATATATATTAATAATTAAATTTTTACAATTTGTGAACTGTCACAAACAGTGCTCTAGAGCACTGTTTGTGACAGTTCACAAATTGTAAAAATTTCGCTTATCGATTGAATTCATTATTGCTCCAGCGACACATCATTACTGCGGCCTGTACAAAAATGTAGTATTATAGCATTTAATTTTGTTCCCTTACCAGAATTTCATGAAAACGTGCAAACGTCACGCATATAGTTTGTATAGTTTGTGTTGCAAACGGGCCTTACTCTTGAAAACAAAGCTTTGGTTTCATCAAGTGAATTGACAGAGGTGTTTATCTGTCTGTAATATTATTGCATGTTGATCAGATGCGCTGATATCCCTTCTGACCGTTCATTGCTGCAGTTGTTCTGAAGCTTTACAATAACCTTTTACTTTTCAAGGTGATATGATAAAGCGATAATGCTGGTCTAAACACTACGAGCTCCACGACCAGTCCCTTGTGCAAGGCATGGATGGAGGCTGAATAACCGCTCTTTGAATGCACAGGCATCACCCAAATTAGAACAGAAACCCTCGGCTCACCCAGATTTTTACAGATGTTCTGAACAGACTAGGAGACCTAATCTACTTCTGGAGAGAGGTGGGCTAGTTGGAATGATCAACGACGGCCGCCATGGACCATTTACCATCGAAGAAGTTCATATGTAACCACCGTAAGGACTATTCCAACTTGCAGCGCTCGGCGGCTGTAGAACCGGGCCAGTAACAGATGTGGTCATAGTGTTCTCGTGATTTTGTTTTGAAACTGGTTAGATATATGAACTTCTTTGATGGTACAATAGTCCAGTTGCAGGACTAAGTGCGGAAATCAATACCAATAACAAAGAACATAGAACTCTGAACCTCTAAAAATACCCACATTTTTTCTGGCGATCATCCAAAATGAAATGAAGGAAATATATAAATGAAGCAGTAAATAAACCATTCTTAGGCTGATCATTCCAAGTTATAGGTCGTTCGTCTTAAGTAATATTCGTTTTATTTTTCTTTTTATTCTGATGTGATGATCATTCTTCTTCATAAGTGGTACTTAACTTTTTATTTGGGCGTTAGATGTCGCCTTCGACTTTGGCATTCATTTTGTTAAATATATTTTGGTGATGGTTCATTTTTTTACTAGCAAGACAAGTGTGGTGTTGTGTAATGTGGTTCAAGTTGACATCTGTAACCAACTTACTTTAATACAATTTGCTGCAGTTCTCGCCAAATAAGAGTTTCCTAAAAGTCAACGTTCACATTCTAATCTCAGTCTCAATCTGGCAATTTGTTTTTTAATTTCCCAATATTTTCGACAAGTTTTTGACATTGATTTTCCATTTTACTTCGAACCTCACTCAAGTCACTCACAGTAAAATTCGGATGCAAACTCATTTATTTTTAAAGTAAATCTTCGTGGACTAACACCTCGACACCGTTCGGAAGTGATTTTCACAGACAAAAGCAATAAAATAAAACAATAGAACATCGAGCAAAATAAAAAGATTTGTTACAGAATAACATTGTAGCGTGGTGATATAGAAGCGTTTTCCGCTGTTGCCATGTGACGCAAAACAATGTTTTCGCATCATCTGCTCGATAATGTCAAATTATATGTGGTGCAAACCTAATCTAAAGTAGCTCATTATTGGTTTAGCTCGGCAATCATATTGTACAGAATATAATTTGGGGATAAAGGTGTCTTGAGCGAGCTTGAATCTTAACCTCGGTTATCCATTGCTGCGCTCGGGAGTTAGTCGTAGAATCTTTCGTTACGCTTTGGACGCCCGTGACTTAAAACCCTGCTTTATACCCTTGGTGAATAATCTACTATTCTATACTTGTTCATACATCAACACAACATTATGACCTCATCCCGGATCAGAATATAAACTGCAAAACCATAAACAAAATTAGGGGGGGAAAAAACATATTGAACTCAATATTTTATACAACCATTTTGTAAGGTTGTCAGTAGCAAAAAGGTTTCCTATAAAGATAACAGCTTTATTAGAGAGCTGCGCCATCCTTGAATTTATTATACACTTGCGATCTCTAGGCGTGATAGGGTAAATCGAAGGGTAAATACCCTTCGATTTACCCTATCACGTGCGTTTACTCTTGGTGTAAGAATTGGGGAATATTGTCAGATTGAGTGCTGATCGTGTGGTGAAACGAAAAATACTCTTACAATGGGTCCGATTGATTTGTGAAAAAAATAGTGGCTTGGGGTATTTTATAATGATCTTGATTCTTTGGGAGGGTTAAAGTAGGTAAATTAAAAAAGCCGCAATTTAATAGGGGTGATCTATTTCCATTTTTCGGGTACGAATCCAGATTCCAACACAGTGAATCAATGTGCCTGGCCTTGTCCCAACTATGTACTTGCACTCTAACCAGATGCAGCTGAATACCAGTATTTTAATTAATTTTGGAGAGAATATACAACAGAAAAATTAAGAAGTGGGTTCAAAAGCCTTCTGTTAGAGAAAGCTTATTACAGCACTGACGAATTTCCAACTGATAAATTAATCTGACTTGTGTGAAATATGTAGATTTTGACTGATAAATTAATCTGACTTGTGTGAAATATGTAGATTTTTGACTGAAAAATTAATCTGATTGGTGTGAAATATGTAGATTTTTGACTGATAAATTAATCTGACTTCTGTGAAATATGTAGATTTTTATTCCTTTGATCAGGCAAATTTGATTATACATTTCTATGACGAGTTCATGACAATATTCTGACACTATTCCACTATTCTAGTACATTTATTATAATTTGATTGATTTAAATCAATCAAATTATTAATAGTGTAAAAATATGAATGACTGTCATAAATATAAAAAAAAAATCCAATTAAAAAAAATACAATAGATTACAATAACATGTCAAAGAATACAACATAGGATACTTTTTATCCCGATATTTCCACGGGATCGAGACTTATGCGGGTGAAACCGCGGGGCGCAGCTAGTAATTATGCAAAGCACGTTGATTGCGCTTTAATAGCTTGGTTGCATATGGGAAAAACCTAGTCGCAAAGTCGACCGACATTAGGCATTTTCTAGAGCATTTATTTGTACATAAATAAATAAACTTAGCTGCATCTAGCACCTAGCTTCTGACGTTTTATGTGAAATAAAATATATTTATTTTGATTTTGAAACAATATTGAGAAAACAAGAACAACTGACGTCATCATGAAGCTAGCATTTGGTAAGTAAAATATTTTTATAATATTTTTTTATTTTTTTATTTCATTAAAACAACTCGTCGTTTCCCGGCGACTTCATCTGCAAGTATTTTATTTTATTTTATTTTATTTTGTAACAGTGGTGAGCCAGTGGCAACGGCACCGGCTTACGAGTTGTACGGTCGTGTGTTCAAACCCAGGCAGGCGCTTTACTTTGTGTAAATAATTTCATCAGCACTGCTCTCAAAACGGTGAAGGAAAACATCGTGAGGAAACCGGCATGTCCTAGAACCAAAAACTCACAGACATTTCTGACATCTACCAACCCGCACTGGACCGGTGGGTGGTTGATTACAGCCCACTCCCTCTCGAATAGAGGTGGCCTATATCCCAGCAGTGGGAACTCTCTAGTCTAGGCTGATTATGCTTTTGCTTATGCATAAATATTTAGGAGTAAAGTAACTTTAACTCCTCCACGTCCAAGGCTACCTATTTGTCAAAGGACATCATTCAAGTTTCGAACATTTTGTACCCAAAGTCAAGTCAACTCACTGAAGTGCTAAAAAACACGGCTTAACCCTCAAATTGTTTTATTATTACAATGAGAGTATACAATTAATTAACCCTTCCGCTGCTATTCAAGTTAGAAAATACAAAAAATTGTGGCGCCTCTGGCGTTTTACCCTTGGGATTCAAATAGTTTCTCCGGGCTTAAGAACGGATTTTCCACCGGCCTAGCTGCCTGTTATTTTATTATAAAAACATTTCTCTCAATCGTTTTCTCGTAATTTTTTTTATACTTATCATACCTAATTATACCGCACGCTCAATGCACCATGTCCATTTCCACAATGGGCAATAAATGTTTGCGTCTTTAAACGAATGTCCAAAATATTGGCAAAAATATGATTTTTGTCGACTTGTAGACTTTCATTGTTATACTTGTATGAAAAAATGTTCAAGATGTTATTTCCCATAAGAAAATAGCTATTTATTTTTCTGGCCGCCACTTAAATTTTTGGGTACGAAATGAATGATGTCCTTTGATGATGATAGTTTGACAAACAAATAGGCATACTAAGTTACTTTCGCATTTATAAGCTACTAGCTACGCCCCGCGGTTTCACTGGCATAAGTTTCGATCCCGTGGGAATATCGAGATAAAACGTATCCTATGTCCTTTTCTAGATCATGGTCTACCCATGTGCCAAATTTTATCTAAATCCGTTCAGCCGTTATAGCGTGAAAGCGGAACAAACAAACAAACTTACTTTCGCATTTATAATATTAGTTTCGTTAAGTAGTGTTAATAATTGTGAATTGCTTGACATGTTCCAGTACTGACAATACTACTGGTTGGAATCCTCATGGAGGTCCATGGCTGTACCTTGCAATATGACCCGGTTTGCGGAAAGGACGGAAAAACATACAGCAACTCTTGCCAGTACGTATAAATTACTTACATTTATTTAAATTTAATACTCTAGACCTGAGTTTGAGTTTTTATAACTTTCATAAAAACTCAATCAATCTGCCTAGCCTTTTCCCAACTATGTTGGGGTCGGCTTCCAGTCTAACCGGATGCAACTGAATACCAGTATTTTACATGGAGCGACTGCCTATCTGACCTCCACAACCCAGTAACTGGGTAATACGATACCCCTTGGTAAGACTGGTCTCAGACTTTCGGGCTTCTGACGACTCGTAACGACTGTCAAAGATCCATGAATGACAGCCGGGACCAACGGCTTAGCATGCTTTCCGAGGCACGGAGGATTCTCGGTATGTAAAGATGGTCACCCATCCACTGACCAACCCCGGCAAGCGTAGCTTTACCTGATGGATCGACCAGTGCGGCTGTTGTTACTTAGCCACGAACTTTCATAAAAACAATGAGTAAAAATATTAAAGAAGTAAGTTAAGGACCATTAATTATTAATAAATCCAGGATTGCAGATAGTATTATGACGTCAGAAGTCGCGAGCCGACTTCCGACCACCGTAGGCGCCGGCTTGCGGACGGTGAGCAATGGGCAGCTCGCCGTCCGATAAGGACCAGGCCCGGGTCGACGGCGCGTTGTTTTCCACGCGCGCCTCAAAGAGATGTCAGCACCAACTGACGGGGTCCGTAAGGGCCAATGCCTGCCAGGGTTGCGAGTTTGTCCGAAAGGGATATCGCGGCCCCGGCACACAGACAACGGAAGGAACGCGGGTGGGTTTTAGTCAGTAAAAGTCTGACACACCCTCCCGCTCTTATCAAATTATCAAATAACTTCTCCCGAAGTTATTTGATAATTTCCCACCCAAAAAAATTAAATAAAAATGGATTGCAGTATTTCTGGCCAATTACTAGTATCATCATTCCCACAGTTCTCATACCCACAGTTGCAAGCGCAACTGTGAGTATGAGATCCTAGGTTCCCGGGTCGAGCAAATTTTTATTGGGTTTTTCTATCTAGAATTTCTCAGTAACAACCTGGAGTTTGGAAATTGGCGGTGTGATACCCAGTGCCTTTGAAAGCACGTTAAGCCGTTGGTCCTGCGCCTGATCTCTCTCCGGTCGTTTTGGATTGCCGTCCCGTCGAACCATGAGAGTGAGGGAAGAGAGAGTGCACCTGTGTCTCGCACACACTCGTGCACTGTAATATCTCCCACACCGAAGGCTGGTCTCCATTGAGATTGGTCGCCATCGGCCGAAATTCGGCCTGGATTATATTATTATTATCTTATTGCATCACCACTGCTCTCAAAACGGTGAAGGAAAACATCGTGAGGAAACTGGCATGTCTTAGAACCAAAACATTCAAAGACATGTGACATCTACCAACCCATACGGGGCCCTTGTAGGGGAATACGGCCCACTCCCTCGCACCAAGAGGAAGCTTATGGGACATAAGCTTCCTCTCGGTGGGAACATTGGGGCTAGGCTGATTATGCTATGTGACATCTCAGGCAGCGGCAGAGTATTGTCTACCTATGTACACAAACGCACATAATATATTTATCGGAAGGGTCTAGAGTACGGGATGTCAATTGACAATGAAACACAAGTGTGAAGTTGTTGCGCTTCGACAGAGTCTAGCCTGACGTTCGTACGAGTCGACGAGGGGCGTTGCGGTGGCGCTGCGTAGCTCTTTTTACCATCGGACATCGTACGGTCAACAAGTGCTTAGAAACTGTCCAACGTTTCGTTTTGTAAATTCCGTCAAGTTCAAATATAACCTAAAAATCAATAATCAACTTTAGACATTTTCTTCTCTCTCGCAACACCTCTACGCCCAGTAAAATGTTCAACGGTGAAGATTCATATAACTAACTATTGTCGTTTGTTTGTCCTCAGCTTTACCAAAGGTGTAAAGTTGGTACACAAAGGCCGATGCAAAACTGATAGTTCCCCGTCATAAATTGGTGCTATAATAATACCTTGAAGAAAGATACTGGAACTGTCTTACTTTATTTTTTCTTCGTAAATAAATCTGTACTAATAATAAAGAGTTAATTTGTTTTTTAGAGGAACAGGGTGTAAAGTTCACACATCCTATATAGAAAAGAGAGAATCCTCTGACCAGACGGGTGTTGCGTCTGGCGGGGAACTGCCCGACGATTGATGTCGGGGAAGTTATATACCGCATGATTTTTTTTACCGTCTGGAAAAAAATGGGGTATAATAGAATAGAATAGAATAGAATATAATATTTATTTGCGTAAAACATGGTATACAAGGGTGTTAAATACAAATTGAGGCACAAGCATGTTTAGCTAGGATAAAACATAGCATGCAAAATTTTAAAGACAAGTAAAGCAACAACAATCGTTAAATTAAAAAAATAAAAACATCAACATCTTTTATCTATAAAGTCCTTTAAACTATAAAAACTACACTCGAGTAACCACTTATGAAATTTAATTTTAAATAATTTTGTATTTAAAGCTTTGAAATGCCTTGATATTTTATTATAAATGCTCACACACATTGCCAAGCAGTTAGTATTGTATTTAGACAGTCTAGGCAAATCATTGAACACTAGTTTATATGGATCTCGTCGGTTCCGAGGATTGACATCATTTGCAGTCTTAAACAGTTGCTTATTTTTCATGACAAACACGCATAATTCGTAAATGTAGAGCGACGGTAACGGTAACAAACCAAGTTTTTTAAATATTGGTCGACATGAGTCGTCAGGCTTAAGTCCACAAATTGCTCTCATGCACTTTTTTTGAGCGATGAATGCTCTTTGGAAGTCAGTGCTGTTACCCCACATTATTAGTCCATAACGTAACAACGATTCGACGTACGCGTGATACGACATTACAGCAGTTTTTATATTAGTTACATTTTTTACTTGTTTTAATGCATAAACAAATTTATTAATTTTAGTGCTAACATTATCTATGTGCTCTTTCCAATTAATGTCTTTATCTATTATTACACCTAAAAATCTGGTACGCGTTACTTCATTGATTTTATTAATATTGAGTTTAATGTCATTTTTGGAATTATTAGATCGATTAAATTGGATGTAAACGGATTTGTCTAAATTTATCATCAAATGGTTAATGTCAAGCCAATGCAATAATTTGTCAATTGTATTATTAATGTCAAGTTCATGTTCTGAAATGGTATTTAGTTTTTTATTAGATGTCACTATAATAGAAATATCGTCAGCAAATAATACGCATTTATGGTTAGTTATTTTTATGATGTCATTTATATAAATGAGGAATAATATTGGGCCTAGCACACTTCCCTGTGGAACGCCATATTTATTATGTTTATATTCCGATGAATAGGATATTATTAAATTATTTTCATTTTTTTTATTGATGATGACACATTGTTTTCTATTGCTTAAATAGGACGACAGCCACTGAAGTGCTGGTCCTCTAATACCAACAGCTTCCAATTTCTGTAGCAATATTTTATGTGACACCAGATCGAAGGCTTTCGATAGATCAAAAAAGAGGCCTGTAGTTATATAATTATTATTAATATTTGAAAGTATAGCTTGCATGAGGGAAAAAATTGCTAACGATGTGGACTTGTTCTTTTGGAATCCAAACTGCTGGTCACTTATAATATGAAATTTATTGTTAACCTTTTAAACATACATTTTTCAAAAATTTTAGACAATATGGGTATAAGAGTTATAGGTCGGTAATTGTTGATGTCACATTTATTTCCCTTCTTGAATAAGGGCTTTATAGGTGAACGGAGTAGAAGCCTATGGCACAGTTTTTTTTTTTTTTTTATCTATAAAAAAGTCAAGTCATACGCAGGGTGCGTATGACTTGACTAAATGCGCGGAATTTATCAATGAATTCGTAGTTTTCCTTAGCGGCCGATAGGTAGTCGCCGCACTTGCCGTCGGCCTCTTTGATATCCTTTCGCAGGCGCGCAAGCCGCTCGCGCATCGGGGGCCCGCCCGCGTGGTCAATGCTACTAAGCAAATATTCCCGGGTATGGCTTCTGTTCCACTTACACAACACACCATATTATTCTCGAGACAGTAAAAAAATTCAGCCGGTATATGCTGATTGTTCGCATGAAACGATGTAGATGCTACCACAGTTTTTCTTTTCTTCTTGTTCCTTTGGAAGCGTTAATCTCTAGAACTACCAGTTGAATTTGAAAAATTCTTTTTGCATCTGATATCCCAATTCTCCTGGAAGGTTATAGGCTATCTAGTATCACACTACGATCATTAGGAGCAGAGTAATAAGAAAAAAAATTAGATAGAACGCTAAGCGAAAACGAAATAGCGCGGGCGGGCGATGCGATGCGACGCGGTGAATCGAGGGCCGAAAGAGTTTTATAAAATTGTGGCTGTTATATTACGTATCTTACGACTTCCACGCGAACGAAATGGCGGGCAGAAGCTATTTCAAATAAAATACTAATAATAAAAAAAGAATAATCAGCACATACATACATAAACTCACACTTTCTACCCTTGTGGATACGCAGAAACTACAGAAAGCCATCTACTAGGATCCTTACATACTGCTTTTGCTTCGTTTACGTTTATACATCTGAGGCTCTAGTGTGAGTTTCTTTTAACCATCTCGAATTTACGCATCAAGCGCGTTCGGCGCTTCGATTGGCCCTTCAGCAGTGAAGGCCAGTGAAGGGTCAATCGGAGCGCCGAACGCGCTCGATGGGTAAAGTCGAGATTATTAAAAGAAACTCAGACTAGGGCCTCTGGTCATACACGCACGCCGGCTGCAAGTACTACGCTCCTGATCTTTCTGAAGAACTTCACAAATAAGGTCAGTATGTGTGCCTTTAGGGCGTGGTCCCGCGCGCTTACACTCACATCTGCTTTGTAAATACCTTTTGTTAGACACATGACCAAATACCTTTTGTTAGACACATGACCAAATACCTTTTGTTAGACACATGACCAAATACCTTTTGTTAGACACATGACCAAATACCTTTTCTTAGACACATGACCAAATACCTTTTGTTAGACACATGACCAAATACCTTTTGTTAGACACATGACCAAATACCTTTTGTTAGACACATGACCAAATACCTTTTGTTAGACACATGACCAAATACCTTTTGTTAGACACATGACCAAATACTTTTTGTTAGACACATGACCAAATACCTTTTGTTAGACACATGACCAAATCATCTAACCTTACTCTTTTCAATCAAATAAATAATCATTTATTTCAGATTCATCCTATGATTTCATCCATATTTGTTAGTAGGTACAATAAAATTGCGAGCTTACAAACTAGTGTTAGTAATAATTAATTAATAATTTATTGACAATCAATCTGCCTAGCCTTTTCCCAACTATGTTGGGGTCGGCTTCCAGTCTAACCGGATGCAGCTGAATACCAGTATTTTACATGGAGCGACTGCCTATCTGACCTCCACAACCCAGTAACTGGGTACTACGATACCCCTTGGTAAGACTGGTGTCAGACTTTCGGGCTTCTGACGACTCGTAACGACTGTCAAAGATCCACGAATGACAGCCGGGACCAACGGCTTAACGTGCTTTCCGAGGCACGGAGGATTCTCGGTATGTAAAGATGGTCACCCATCCACTGACCAACCCCGGCAAGCGTAGCTTAACCTGATGGATCGACTAGTGCGGCTGTTGTTACTTAGCCACGAGCTCCTACTATATTTATTGACATAATAATTTAATTTAATAATATACAGGGTGTCCGGTAATTAATGGATAACCTTAAAATGGGTCATGGTAAAACTAATGGCCATTCAGAAAAAAAAAAACAAAAAAAAATACAGTTGGTACCAAAGATATGATTTTTTAAATAATAATCGGTGTTTTTTGTTACCTTATTTTAAATTTTTATACACCACGGCCACAGATTAAGGAATTCTTTATGTTTTTTATTGTTATAGTAATTTACGTTAATTGAGTTAATAGATAGGCAATAAATAGTATGATTACTATTACACGGTTTTTTTTTAAACAACTTGAATGGTTGTTCTGGGGAAAATTTGTGAAAAATATTCAATTTGCCAAAGTTTAAGCATCCGGAAATTAAAAAAAAAGTATTTATTTGTATTTTTTTCTGAATGGCCATTACTTTTACCATGACCCATTTTAAGGTTATCCATTAATTACAGGACACCCTGTATAAAGTCCGGTCCGGATAAGTCAGGGGTCATTGTACGAAATTATTTCTGCTTCGCGACCGGATTTTAATAATAATAGCAATTTTATTATATCCTGTACAATTGAACAGTAAGTGGCAGGTCCAGGTGGACTCCCCAATGGTGACAAATCACTATACGACTGCGTACAGCCGTATCCAGCGAGCCAGCATCGGAGAGTTCCACCGGTCCGCCAGCGCGCGCAGAATGGTGTTGGAACTGTCGCGCGTGCGCCGCATGTTGGCTGCAAAGCCGTCTGTGTCAGGCGCCGCGAACATCGCGGAGACGCTGCAGTGGCGCGGCAGCCCCATCAGCACCCAGAACGCGTTATTGTATTGAACATGCAGATCGCTGCATGTCCGCTATGTATAGTTAACCCACAGGCTGCTGGTATAAAAAGACTGACAGTACGCTTTAAAAAGCGCCACTTTGACAGTCCCCATGCACCGTGAAAACCTATGGGCCAACTTGTTGCATCGCTCTGCGAGCGCAATTATATGCCTTTCCATATCCACTCTGTCCTTAAGGTCCTCAGTGACCCAGTGGCCTAAACATTTAAATTGCTCGACTTTGTTTAGAGCTGTACCACATAAAGTGAAATTCTGAACGAATGTGTATCGCTTGTTGTCTGGTACCATAATTTCACTCTTTGTCGTGTTGTATTTGAGCCCATGAGAACACGTATCAATAATCATCACATGTATCGGAAATCAGTTTTCACCTCGTAAAGTTGGTTAACAAAGGCATATAATTGAGTTAACAGACGTGCAGCCATTTTACTGGCTATAAGTGGGTAGGATGGTGTTTTTATGTCGCGCCATAGTATTGTTTGACTAGCTACCGCCTCGCCTGCGGGACTGCTCATGAAACTTCTGGGCGACCAACTTTCTACGTGATATAAATCCGGCTATTCATTTGCACCTGAAACTTTGTGTGAAGTTCAGAAATACCTACCACAGGGAATTTGGGTCTGTATCTTTATAATTTGCAGGCAGTATAAGTGAAGTGCAAATCAGGGTAGTTTATTTGTATGTACCTTTACTCCATTTGAAATAAGATTAGACATTTAAACAAACCTTTTTTACAGTTCATTCAACCGATTCTGACTTCTATACCGTAGGCATAAGGATGGTAGTATAATAATAATAATTTATTTAGCAAAAAGAAGAAATACAATGCATGTTACGTTATTATGGTATTACATTTGTGCAATTAGGGAAGCTAAAACGTGTAACAGCAGCAATAGTTTGTGAGTAAGCGCGTGAGATGTGGTGTAATGGGGAAAGTGTATGAGTGTGTGATGTATGTGTGTATAAAGCCGTGTCTCCTGCGCGTGTTTTTCGTAACATTACACAAAAACATCGAAACAAAGAGGCGTGGCCATACACATTTGTGTATGCAAACATGATGTTTTTGTTTTCCAAGCTAAATGGAAAACATTCCCCGCGCGGGTGAAGAGGGGGTATGTTTCATTTTCAACCGCCGCGCGCAACGCGCGCATCTCTCACTGTCAGTCAACACAGGTTTTGAGGTTATATTATCCTGTAATAGTTGTGAACAAGTTGTGATAAATTGACGATTGATTGGAATTGGAATAGAGATACTGTTCTTCACTTTTTAAATACGTCTTTCTCTTCGGAATTCTTTACAACATTACGTACACAAAATTGTGTTATTAATATTAAAATATTTTATTACGCAGGAGACAGCTTGTGTATGAAAACAAATGTTTTTGTGTAATGTTTCGAAAAAACACGCGCAGGAGACACGGCTTAAGTGTGTGATATGTGATGTGTGTATGAGTGTGTGATGTGTGTCGTGTGTGGGTAGAACGGGAGGGTGATTTGGGGTGTCTGTGTAAGCGTTCGTAATACTATTAATTATTTATTTGCATATATAAGTTGATATTATAGCTCGTGGCTAAGTAACAACAGCCGCACTAGTCGATCCATCAGGTTAAGCTACGCTTGCCGGGGTTGGTCAGTGGATGGGTGACCATCTTTACATACCGAGAATCCTCCGTGCCTCGGAAAGCACGTTAAGCCGTTGGTCCCGGCTGTCATTCGTGGATCTTTGACAGTCGTTACGAGTCGTCAGAAGCCCGAAAGTCTGACACCAGTCTTACCAAGGGGTATCGTATTACCCAGTTACTGGGTTGTGGAGGTCAGATAAGCAGTCGCTCCATGTAAAATACTGGTATTCAGCTGCATCCGGTTAGACTGGAAGCCGACCCCAACATAGTTGGGAAAAGGCTAGGCAGATTGATATATAAGTTGATATTATAGGTACATAAATAGTTGGTAACCACTCTTTTGCTTTTAGCAAAAGAGTGGTTCAGTGGTAACGACCCTGACTTACGACTTGTAGGTCGAGGGTTCGAACCCAGGCAGGCGCTTTACTCTGTGTAAAAACAATTTCATCAGCACTGCCCTCAACAAGGCGAAGGAAAGCATCGTGATGAAACCGGCATGTCCTAGAATCAAAAATTCAAAGACATGTGACATCTACCAACCCGCACTGGGCCCGCGTGGTAGATTACAGCCCACTCCCTCTCGAAGACATGTGACATCTACCAACCCGCACTGGGCCCGCGTGGTAGATTACAGCCCACTCCCTCTCGAAGACATGTGACATCTACCAACCCGCACTGGGCCCGCGTGGTAGATTACAGCCCACTCCCTCTCGAAGACATGTGACATCTACCAACCCGCACTGGGCCCGCGTGGTAGATTACAGCCCACTCCCTCTCGAAGACATGTGACATCTACCAACCCGCACTGGGCCCGCGTGGTAGATTACAGCCCACTCCCTCTCGAAGACATGTGACATCTACCAACCCGCACTGGGCCCGCGTGGTAGATTACAGCCCACTCCCTCTCGAAGACATGTGACATCTACCAACCCGCACTGGGCCCGCGTGGTAGATTACAGCCCACTCCTCTCGAAGACATGTGACATCTACCAACCCGGACTGGGCCCGCGTGGTAGATTACAACCCACTCCCTCTCGAAGACATGTGACATCTACCAACCCGCACTGGGCCCGCGTGGTAGATTACAACCCACTCCCTCTCGAAGACATGTGACATCTACCAACCCGCACTGGGCCCGCGTGGTAGATTACAGCCCACTCCCTCTCGAAGACATGTGACATCTACCAACCCGCACTGGGCCCGCGTGGTAGATTACAGCCCACTCCTCTCGAAGACATGTGACATCTACCAACCCGCACTGGGCCCGCGTGGTAGATTACAGCCCACTCCTCTCGAAGACATGTGACATCTACCAACCCGCACTGGGCCCGCGTGGTAGATTACAGCCCACTCCCTCTCGAAGACATGTGACATCTACCAACCCGCACTGGGCCCGCGTGGTAGATTACAGCCCACTCCCTCTCGAAGACATGTGACATCTACCAACCCGCACTGGGCCCGCGTGGTAGATTACAGCCCACTCCCTCTCGAAGACATGTGACATCTACCAACCCGCACTGGGCCCGCGTGGTAGATTACAGCCCACTCCTCTCGAAGACATGTGACATCTGCCAACCCGCACTGGGCCCGCGTGGTAGATTACAACCCACTCCCTCTCGAAGACATGTGACATCTACCAACCCGCACTGGGCCCGCGTGGTAGATTACAACCCACTCCCTCTCGAAGACATGTGACATCTACCAACCCGCACTGGGCCCGCGTGGTAGATTACAGCCCACTCCCTCTCGAAGACATGTGACATCTACCAACCCGCACTGGGCCCGCGTGGTAGATTACAGCCCACTCCTCTCGAAGACATGTGACATCTACCAACCCGCACTGGGCCCGCGTGGTAGATTACAACCCACTCCCTCTCGAAGACATGTGACATCTACCAACCCGCACTGGGCCCGCGTGGTAGATTACAGCCCACTCCCTCTCGAAGACATGTGACATCTACCAACCCGCACTGGGCCCGCGTGGTAGATTACAGCCCACTCCTCTCGAAGACATGTGACATCTACCAACCCGCACTGGGCCCGCGTGGTAGATTACAGCCCACTCCCTCTCGAAGACATGTGACATCTACCAACCCGCACTGGGCCCGCGTGGTAGATTACAGCCCACTCCCTCTCGAAGACATGTGACATCTACCAACCCGCACTGGGCCCGCGTGGTAGATTACAACCCACTCCCTCTCGAAGACATGTGACATCTACCAACCCGCACTGGGCCCGCGTGGTAGATTACAGCCCACTCCCTCTCGAAGACATGTGACATCTACCAACCCGCACTGGGCCCGCGTGGTAGATTACAGCCCACTCCTCTCGAAGACATGTGACATCTACCAACCCGCACTGGGCCCGCGTGGTAGATTACAGCCCACTCCCTCTCGAAGACATGTGACATCTACCAACCCGCACTGGGCCCGCGTGGTAGATTACAGCCCACTCCCTCTCGAAGAGAGGAGGCCAGTGTCTGAGCAGTGGAAACATTATAAATGCTGGTTCTGCATGAGTAATCTTTGGAACTGCTGATACGATTCCGAAAATTCTTTCACGAACGGGAAACTACAGTATTGCCTTGTATCATAAGACGAAGCTGTGTAGCTGTGTCGTGTCTTTGCAGAGAAACGTCATCGAGGTGGAAATTCTAACAGGTTGTGGCATTGGCGAGACAGTGTTTATACCGCGTATACGCTAATTCCCCATAATTACAAGTTTAAGCGCGTACAGTTCTCTGTGAGCGTATGCTTTGCGATGATTATCGACAAGTCACAGGGGCCGAGATTGAAAGCTGACGGCTGCGAGTCTCCCGCGTCACCAGTCCTGACTCTGTGTATATTTTGGCTGCTGAGAACAAAACTACAAACGTAGTATACAGGGAAGTTTTGTAAAAATGGTCTGTTATTGTAGTATATTATGGTGTCTTACGACTTCTACGTGAACGAAGTCGCGGGCATAAGCTAGTAGGATATATTTTATGTTAAAACAAGAAATTTCACGCGAACGAAGTCGCGGGCAGAAGCTATATAGCCTTTACAAAAACAGTTTCTCCTCTTCCCTTCATACCGTAAAGCCCGTATAATAGTGCTATTACTAAGGAAGATAGCACTATTATAGGAGCGTTACAGGACAGTTATATGACTGTTATGAGCTGTCTAATGGCTTTTATGACACTCAGTCCCATTAACACTGGCTGTTCAAATACTGATGCCTTTAATTCTTACTGTTTTAAATGAAAACTGTTTACAGACTTATTTTAGATGGTTTTAATGTAAAAGTGGTGTAAACACTTATCCAATCCTTCTTACGTTTTTTGCAATTTGCAGGTCAGTATCAGGTTGTATGTTGATTTAAATATGATTTGCGATCGTATCAAATATTTATTTATAGAATTATAATCATAAAAATCATCAATACAACTCTCTTAGTCCATATAATCCCATTGAATGACTATTTCATGAAATCATGACATTTTTGGATTATTCTGACATAAGGAGTTGTATTGCTGATTCTAATGATTATAATTCTGTAAAGCCATATTTGTTACAGTCGAATCATATTTTAATTGAGATACAACCTGACACTGACCTGCAAAGGAGATACATTTTTTTGTTCGGCTATTAGGCCGTCCAAAGATTGTGGCGTCTATTAATGAAACGCGTGTTGATGTATTCATCAACATGGAAGAACATCGTTTGGGAGAACTTTGTTTTATAATATGTAAGGATTTCCAAATCACCCAACACTCGGTCCATGCAAATATCAATACAAATATGCAACATCATTGAAACAGTTTTTCTCACACTCTTTAAACTTGAAGCATCAGGCTAGCATTCTGTGGGTGGTAAAAAATTCACTCGCTGGCCTCCAGCCAATATGCACTTGTTTTGTAGTGGCTCTATTTGTACCGGGTTGTAGGTAGCTGGGGAAATTTGTGGTTTTGGAAGATGTCTGAATTTAACTTGGACTCGTATTTTTTTTAACTTAAGTTTTGTATCTCATCAAGTTCCTACACTTGCCCTATGTTATTTCTTCTCTTCTCGGTCAACCGTCACGCTATCATTCACTTCCTTCTCGTTCATATCATTCGTCACACAATCCATCTTTTTTTTTGTTTTGTCTCTATGAAAGGAGCCTTCAAATTATCGCTGCGACTATATCGGCTTGTGGAGATTGATTCATAGAGTTTCTATTGAATTTGATGGCGCGGCGAGATTATTGGATTAATTTGATGGCGCGGCGAGATTATTGGATTAATTTGATGGCGCGGCGAGATTAGTGGATTAATTTGATGGCGCGGCGAAATTATTGTCGCGATTTTCTCGCCCGTGGATATGGCACCAGATATCAATTTATAAGGTTTATTCTCTGAATTTATGATAATAATTACGATATTTACATTTTGCGAATGGTACTCGTATACTTGATAAAAAAACAAATGTTTTTCTTTTCCGAAGGGGTCTAGTGATAACAATATGTTTGAGAGACAGTATTAGGTCTCGTAACGAACTAAGGCGCGGATTTATTTCCATTTACTGTCCATAAACTAAATTTCGGCCTAAAATGTATACAGCATGTATAAGAAACGTGTGGTCATATTTAAGGATGTGGTACAGACCATACAATTTAACAACTTTCTCCATGTGTGGTTCCGCCACATAGAAATGGTGGAAAAATAATCAACTGTTCCGTACGTTTGGATCTAGTAGGTATTGAAGTTTTGTCTTGTATTGGGTCGAGCGACGGCGCGTTGTGTTCCACGCGCGCCTCAAGGAGATGTCTCGAACAGAAGGGGACTGCTAAGACCGATGCCTGCCGGGGTCGCGGGAAAGTCCGAAGGGATACCGTGGCCCCTGGCAACGTACAGGCAACTGAAGGAACACGGGTGGGTTTTAGTCAGTAAGAGTCTGACACGCCTTCCCGCTCCGAGAAGTTATTTGATAATTACTTTCCCAACGAAAAAAAAAAAGTTATTGAAGTTTTGTTTGGACAGATTGTATTTTTTCGTGATTACGATGTTGGTTGGTACCATGGAGGAAGTTGTTCATTTCAATGATCTTTACTACACCCTTTTTTTTGAGGATGGGAAATCATCATATGACTTCTCCCGCTCTGGGCGGAGTGAGAGGGTGTGTCAGACTTTTACTGACTAAAACCCACCCGTGTTCCTTCCGTTGCCTGTGTGCCGGGGCCGTGATATTCCTTTCGGACAAACTCGCAACCCCAGCAGGCATTGGCCCTTACGGACCCCGTCAGTTGGTGCTGACATCTCTTTGAGGCGCGCGTGGAACACAACGCGCCGTCGACCCGGGCCTGGTCCTAATCGGACGGCGAGCTACCCATTGCTCACCACCCGCAAGCCCGCGCCTACGGTGGCCGGAAGTCGGCTTATTTGGCTTGTGGTAATATTTATCTTTACTACACCCTTAAATATTACCATAGTTTTCTAATACATGCTGTATAACTTTATTGTGACGGGTAAAAACAGTTCGTACAAATACATTAGGAATTCAGTCTACGATTTGCTTGGTTGCACTTAAAATGTTATAACTAATTTGATAAAGGAATACGCCGCTTTGCCATATTAGTTGCAAAATTTCTAATAAATAAAAGTCTAGTTACAAAGTAATATCTTAATATTAACTGAAGCATTCTCTCGTAAAAACAAATCAAATATAAATCTAAAAATACTCTTTTCTTTTGATATCTAGATAAAATATCTGATGGTAAATGCTGGAAAGATATGAAGAGCTCTACTCGTAAGTCGCTTTGTTGCAATGTTCTTTGTAGAGAACATAAATCGTGTAGTTTTAATGTCAGACAATGTCAATTTTCTAATGTATAATAACTTTATAAGTTAATCTTCTTTAAATACAGGGTAAAAATAAAAAGACTTTTATGTTTTATTTTTGAGTCAATTACCGCTGCTACTGTTGTTATTGAAGTGTCACTTGAGAAAATCTGTTTTATCGTGTTACACAGTTTGCACAAGTTTACACAATAAATCAGATTTTTAAGTGACACTACCGGCGTTTGCTAACCCCAAAAAAAAAAACAATATCAAGTTAATTTATTTTTTATTTTATTATATTTAAATAGCAGTGATAGCCTAGTTGTGTGACCGTTGGACTGCCAAGTCATAGGTCTCGAGTTCGAACCCAAGGCACGCACCTCTGACTTTTCGGATTCATGTGCGTATTGTACGAGTATAATTATCACTTGCTTCAAAAACGGTGAAGGAAAACATCGTGAGGAAACCGGCATGCCTGAGAGATATTTCTCGACGTCATGTGAAGTCATGTCCGACGCCCATGTGCGGCTTTAAAACTCTGTCACCAGGTTAGTCACTAACCACACGAAAAGAAGAAGATTATGTTTAAATATCGATACCCATAACGTCTGCGGAGTTTTGCTAGCTAATTTAATTTGACCCTGTATTTTAAATTAAAGTCGCTTTTTCGTGTCTGTCTGTGTGACCGCGTTGTTCTACTAAACTGCGCAAAGGATTTTGATGCGGTTTTCACCATCATTTAGAGAATTTATTCCGGATGGTTTATGTGTAGGTAAGATATTAATTTACTTTGCTAGAATATTGAGAAATCTCGATGTTTTGACAAGTGGTACAAACCGTGCAAAGCAGGGTCAGGTTGCTAGTCTGTGATGAAACTGGAATAATGATAATCGGCTCGCCCTTATTACAATATTATTCTTTCGTCATGCCTTTGTAGCAATCTAGTAGCTTTTTGGTCGTTTTGTAGTTTAATAGTGAAAAAGCCATGTTGAAACAATCATAGACAAAACGATCTGACGGCGAATATTCCATAGTTGAAAAGTCCTGTCGTCGAAACAAACAAATGCGAACCATTCTGTCGGCGAAACATCCACAGGTGAAACGTTCTATCGACGAATCTAGCTAATCGCTAAAAACAGGTTTTGCTTGGACAGTTCTTGTTGTTCTCATATTTTATTTTATTTTTGTTATTTTTGTAATTTGTTAATTTGGTTACTAATTTATTTATTTATTTAGAAGTATTATAATTATGTATTAGGTATGTTGAAACTGTTTGTACTCCCCGTCACTTGTTCATAAGAGTTCATTAGAAAACCAGCGTCAGGCAGCATTTGTCTGGCATTAATGCTGAAATGAACCATTTTGGCGCAGCCGTGACGCACACACTTATTGCCAAAAGATTACTTCTACTTTGTTTTTATTTTGTTTGTCACGAACTGTGTCCAAATAAACGGGAGCCTGCCATTTTACCGAAAAGATTTAGCCCAAATTTCACTACCCAAACAAATTTTAGCAACTTTTTTTTATACCAATGCAATGTTTGGAATGATTTTAGTACGCACATTTTCATTTGGTCAAATTTTTACTTGGCAGAATATTATCAAGGATAATGTCATTTAGCCATTTGGTCTTTAATGAAATGATTTATTACAGCAAACAATCTTTAGACAATAAACGTTTGGTCAGTTAGTTATGGAACTAGTTAGAGTAGTTTAATTATTTTAAAAAAGTGGTTAGGTTAGGTTAGGTTAAATCTGTAGCCACCTACGCCTAGTCAGAAACGACTAGATTATATAGAAAAAAAATATGGAAAAAATAGGCTACCCGAAACTGAACTAGTTAGACGAAATTAATTATAAAAAAAAATGCTACTAACTAAAAAATAATAATTTAAATTTAAAATAAATTAATATTATTATTATCTGTTTAGAATTTTTCCCAAGTGGAAAAAACACCCTTGTAATAAAACGTCTTTATTTTGCGTAAAATGAGTTATTCCAACTGAAATATATGACTAAATAAAAATTGGTAAAAGTACTAGTTGGTAAACAAGTTATTGTTTAAACGTTCACTTGCAAAACATTAGGTTTGCGTTACAATTATTTGGGAAGAGATTTTTTGCTAAGTAATAATTTGGCAAATGAAATTATGCGGAAGATTGTTTGGGAAGTGATAATTTGGCAATTTCTTTTCGATGAAACAAGGGAGACCCCAAATAAACGTTTTCTTTCTTTCGAATCTCTCAAAAACAAAACGTCCTGTCGGTGAACAGTCCAAAGGAGAAACGACTGTCGGAGAAAGCTTGCAGAATCCAGAAATTATGATCACTACGTACTTTTTTTTAAATTCATTTACTACAATTTTACACCTGGCTAACCAATTCCGTGCGACATAATCCACGTTAATATGAACAATGGCTTAATCATATCCTTTTATGAGGTGTCAAATACACGTTTAATTACTGCCATAATAATAACTGTTATAACTAATTGATAGTTTAATTTTATTGGCAGTTAACTCCTTTACGAGGAGATATTAAGTAGTACTTGGGGAATATGTTCGGGGGTGAATGTTAATTTATTTTCTTGGAGGGGGGAATATGTAAAACGAATGTGTCGTTTTCAGTGTTATATTGGCATTTTCGAAGAGACACGCTCTTAGTACCTATAGGTAACACACCCACATATCACCATTTTTGCGTCTACCTGCATTAATGATAAATTCCCAATACCACACGGAACAGACTTAAAAAAGATATTATCCGGATCCTCCATCAAACGCCGGATACCCATTGAACTCATTACTGTCAGTTTAGTCATATATACATATACACACCTCCACACACATTTACACCACCTCCACACACATTTACACCACCTCCATTACACCCTCCACAACACCACCATTTACACACTACACCGCATAGATACACGCCCGCAAACACTACAAATATTAATAATTACGAGTATGTCACTCTCTGTTTTTCATGTTTCTCCGTACTTCGTAATGTTTAGAATAATTTTAATGTTATACTTACTGTCAGCTGTGAAGATACCTTATAATAAATAAATAAATAAATAAATATCCATACTATTATTATTCATGTGAAAGTAAATCTGTCTGTTACTTTTTTATGAACGGATTTGGATGAAACGGCGGTTCGTACGTTTCCGTGAGGAAAACTGATTTACATCTGTCACCTCACACTTCAGATCCAGTTGAAAACCAGCGTCAGGCAGTAGTTGCCTGGCATTTTTGCTGAACTGGGCCTATTTGGCGCAGCCGCGAGGCACACATTCCTGCTAATATCTTATAACAAATCTTAAAATTTACTTTACACTTTTTATTTATTTTCTTTCTTTACCATACTGCGATCGCCTACCCGCCTGCCAAGCGTGGCGATTATGGCAAACCCCCCCATTTGGGGGAGGCCTATGTCCAGCAGTGGACGTCTTTCGGCTGAAATGATGATGACGACGTGGGCAAAGCCACGGGCAAAAGATAGTATTAGATGTTACATTATCTGCTAATTGTATAGCTGCAGAGCGGGCTAAAGGCGATTTGCGCGAAAAACACTAGCGCATAAGTGTTTTTCGCGCAAAAATGAACCAACATTCGGGTACAATAAATACAATAAATATATGGGACGTTTTATGAAATGTAATTTTTTTTGTTTAACCACAACATGAGCTGCAGAAATAATTGTATTTAAGTTTTGTTTTCATTCTGCACCGGTTTTATCGCAATGAAGAGCATTCTCCATAGTTCTGAGTTATTAATAAATATTCTACATGTTAGAGTCAAGTTTTTTGGAGTACCTACCTCTATTCTGATTTTTAATTTGTTAGACTAAAATTACATTTGGTGTCGACATAAAAATAACTTAGTAAATAATCTAGTTACAAAGTGAATCTCACCAAGGACCACTGAATCATTTTCTTCAAGAGGACCATCACTGTTGTTGTGTTGTCTCTGTAAATTATTAATCATTATTTATTGTGTTATTTAAAAATAAGTAATAACAGCCGCACGGTTCCATCCATCAGGTGAAGCTACGCTTGCCGGGGTTGGTCTGTAGATGGGTGACCATCTTAACATACCGAGACTCGTCCGTGCCTCGGAAAGCACTTTAAGCCATTGGTCCCGGCTGTCATTCGTAGATCTTTCATAGTCGTTACGGGTCGTCAGAAGGCCGAAAGTCTGACAACCAGTCTTACCAAGGGGTATCGTATTTCCTAGTTAATGGGTTGTGGAGGTCAGATAGGCAGTCGCTCCATGTAAAATACTGGTATACAGCTGAATCCGGTTAGACTGGAAGCCAACCCCAACATAGTTGGGAAAAGGCTAGGCAGATTGATTTAGCTTGTAAATATTATAATTCCAAAATAAAATGTTCTCTAGGTTTGAATAATTTCTAACTGTGCTATATTATATTAGTCATGTTTGAACACTTACCGTCTGAAACTTCGTTTCCTTATAAACTTCAAATCCCTAAAGACCTTCTCAGACATTTAGTTTCCTGTGTTAGTGCATGCATTCTCTAAGGATCATGATTATTATCTTCCTATATATCTTCAGTAGCTTTGAATGTGCTGTGCGGTGTCTGCCTACCTAACTGGTAACTGATTTATCAGTATACAGGATAGATAGCAGTGGTAAGGGGTCCGACTTGTCCTCACGGAGGCGATCGGCGGCGGCGATCTCTCGCGTCCGTGCTTGGTTCAGGCCATGTTTCGGAGTGAGAGTGCATGGGAGGCCGTCACTTCCTTCTGCGAAGCAGTAATGCTCGCGAAGGAGGAGGCGGAGCGCGCGAGGGAGAGGCGAGATTCGCGCCCTAGCGACCCTAGTCGCCGCAGGAGACGCCCCGGGCGTCGGGAGTCACGAGCCGACTTCCGGCCACCGTAGGCGCGGGCTTGCGGACGGTGAGCAATGGGCAGCTCGCCGTCCGATAAGGACCAGGCCCGGGTCGACGGCACGTTGTGTTCCACGCGCGCCTCAAAAGGATGTCAGCACCAACTGAAGCCCACCCAGAGCGGGAGAAGTAATTTGATGATTTCCCATCCTCAAAAAAAAAAAGGGGTCCGACTTACGAGTTTTATGTTGAAATTCGAACATTGTAGTTTGAACATGTACCAACTTTACTTCAGACTTCAAATAGATAGTTCAAAGTAAAAATTACCTCCTACACGTTTCCAGAATTATATTCATTAAAATTATAGGAAGTAAAGCTGAAGTAAATATCTGAAGTAAAGTTGGTACATGAAACATACAATACACAAATATTCCAAAATGACGGCGTACACATATTATTATTAAAAAACGGTTTGAACATTGTGTAATTTATTTCATCACCAGTGCTCTCAAAACGGTGAAGGGAAACATCGTGAGGATACAAGCATGTCCTAGAACAAAATTACGATGACATGTGATATCTACCGATTATTCGATACAAAACGATTATTTTATTCACACCTCTGCCACTATTATCATTTATTTATTTATTTAAATAACAATTGCTTGCTGCACTTACAGTAAACACCAAAGCGCGCAGCAAGCCAACAAGACGCTTATCAAAATAAGATTAATCAATCATTTATACAATATACATTTATCTATTTAAATAATCAAGTAATCAAATACATAAGTAATCATCATTGAACAGGAACGTTTCCAAATGCTGAACTTTACTGTTGGAATACATTATTTAAATTGCGGGTATTAACATAATTTCACTGCGCACATTCCACTTTTCACAACACCAATAACTCGCATATTTATCTCATCTACTCGACGTCCGTATGTCACTGCAGGGATCCAGCAGAATATCAGAGTCAGGTATATTTTCCTGACACATGCTGAGCTGGACTCCCATTTGGTGCAACCTTCAGACGGACACCGCACTTTGCATATTCGTTGATTACTCAGAGTAATAACTAGTTGATTATTTTAAAGTGTGTCATAAACAATAGTGTCATTACAATGTCTTGTTTTCTTCCTTTTTAGGGTTTCGTAGTAAACAACCTTATATTTTCGCCATGTCCGTCTGTCTGTCCGTCCGTCTGTCTGTCTGTCTGTCCGCGGCTTAGCTCAGAGACTCTTTGTACTAAAAAGCTGTAATTTTTTATCGCGCTGACAAAGAGGTAAATAATTTTTTGTTAGTGTACTTCCTCTACATGTAAAGTGGGGATGTTTTTTTTCTCATCTATCTCATAATGTGAGGATTACAAAGATAAGGATGGATGGATGAGATGGATGGGGATGTGAGGGATTGGAAAGGTCGTTCAAAAATATTGAGTTTGTGAAAACCATTTTTGAATTCAAGGATCCGTTTGCGAAATATTAAGCTTTAAAGTGCTAATTTTTGTTAATGTCAAGTATACCTTGCTACCTAAATGGTTGGTTTTGGAGTATAACGAAAAACTATCACAGCTCAGTAGGCTTTATAAGTTAACGAGTAATAATCGATCAACTTACATTTGCGGTTGAAAAGACATGTTCTCCCATACATTCCGTATAGGAGAACATGTTTTTCAACTACAAAGTTTGTTCTTGCGATAAATTCATCCCACCTACGGAACCCTTCATTGTGGGCGGTCCGACACGCACATGGACGGTATTTTTTTTGTTTGTTTGTATATTGTCATCTCGCAGCTATTTCCTAATAGCTAATTAGTTATTATTTAATCGTGATTTTGTATATTCGTCTTTTGTGTGCATTAAATAGATATATAAACGATTTATATATCTATCTATTCTATTTACCAACCCGCATTGTGCTAGCTTGGTGGATTACAGCTGGCTATCTCACGGGGAGGAGGTCTGTGTCCGCGACTTCGATCACGTGGAAGTCGTAAGACACCACAATATATTCCAATAACAACCGCATTTTATAAAACTTCCCTGTATACTACGTTCGTAGTTTTGTTCTCAGCAGCCAAAATATACACAGAGTCGGTACTGGTGACTCAGGAGCAAGCAACGTACAGTTGTCCGTTGTGAGAAGCAGCTTGTCCTGAGGTCGGCACCTGGGACTTATTCATAATCATTTCAAATATCTGATTTTGTTGCGATGTCTGCTTTTCGTTTTTGTTTGTATTGATTTTGTTATTTTTCTTCGTTACAGAAATAATTTGGAAACAGTAAAGACACGTAGACGTAGATCACGTCTTCAGTGGACGTGACCTAAAGGTATGGCAGATAAAAAGATGAAGGTTTACCGGCTACCTGTCAGTTACATCTCCTCTCTTTTGACGTTTCTTTGGGGTTTTGTTATTATTCCAAATTAGGTTATTATTAAAAAAATAAAAACCTGTCCCAAAATTAAACTTGATGATAAGGCAAAGTCAAAAACGTTTATTGCGAACTAAGTGTACAATGTTGGTGTTATCTTATGTTAGTACTTGCGACTTAGCAGCCTTTTACAAGCATTGCAATTTTCATTTGCTTGCCCTTATCATCCTTAATTTGCATGCGTTAATAATTATTAGTACTTAATTATTTTCTTTTATATTAGTACAATTAAATTGAGAAATTATAGTTACGTCAAAATTAAATGTCAATAATAATAAATTTTATACAATAATAATAATAAACTAAATAAGTATGTTGACGAGATCAGCAGCTCGCCGTGCACGCCTACTACCCCCGGACTCGCCGCTCAGCTCCGCCTCGCCGCCGCCGGTACCCAGCCCCATCGTGAGCGCTGTGTCGACACCGGCCGTGGTAGTTGCGTCGAGCTCGAGCGACGAGTATTTCTCCCCTCCGACGTCGCCAACACCTATACGTCGGCAAGGGAGAGGCCGGCCACCGAGAAGCTTGGGACTTAGGGGCCAACCGGCCCCGAGCCGGGTCCTCGCTGCCGGTGGTTGTGTGCAGCGCATGAGATGGACTCAATCTATGAACGAGAACGTCATGCGCGCATATTACGGGTCTACAGAGGGAGGAACTAACCTCACTGCGTACCGTGTTAGGATGCTGTCTATGTTTCAGGAACTAGAGCCAACCGTCAACGTCTCGGCCCAACGTCTGTCGGATCAGGTGCGTGTCATCCAACGCAATCATAGGTTGGACGATGCCGCACTTGATAGGCTGCGCTCAGAGGTACTGAGCAACCATATTGTATCAACTCCGGCACAAACCGCGGCACAAACGTCAAATACTGATGCAATCCCACCGCGGTTCAATCATGGAGTTGCAGAGGAGGATGATAAGGTTGATACAGTAAGTAGCCAGTGCAACGTCCGACTGAGGAGCGCACTGGAGGATGCGTTTCGCGAGTATAGGCACACCCCGACCGAACTTAGACCCCGACTTCCACGCTTACCCATGAAAGGCATCATAAGGATTATTTTTTGCTAAATAATATAGTGTCACAAATAAAAGGAAGACCATGTATTTTAACATTTTTAATAATTTCAATACAAATATTAATATAGATGTACAACTTTACCAGTAGGTTTTTTCACAAAACTTAAGTTAACTTTTTTGTGCAGCACTCATTATAACTATCTCTTCCCCACAACCAAAGACTAAATCTTACCCTTTTATTAACTACGGAACTACCCTCAAACGTTACCAATAAGTACGGACACTAACCCCACAGAGATTGGATCCCACCACGCAAGCCTTACGACCTATAATTTATTATAACCGACTCCTGGGGTCAATTAAAGGCCCTGATTAGGGGATTTTTACCCCTAAGGACTCGGAAATGTGGATATATTTAATCAGTACAATGCTGATATCATCAGGATAATCTGCACCTTAGATTTGAGATTCGGTACTTTTAAAAGGATTTTTATGTACAATCGAGGAAATAATTTTTAGGTTTCCGTACCGAGATACTACTATCTAGCCATATGCCAAATGGAACCCTATTACTATCGTAAACCTCCGCTGTCCGTCTGTCTGTCTGTCAGAGGTCTGCATCTTATGAATCGTAATAGTTACACAATTGATATTTTTATCAAATCAAATCATTTATTATTGCAAACATGGGTAATTGGTACATAGATGTTTTTTTTTAAAGTAGTTCTCCATATTCTACCGTCTCATGGGCATGCAAATAATATTCAATTCCGTAATTAAATAGAAATTCTATTGATACCGAATAAAATATAAATGTCAAATCATTAGAATTACAAAAAACAGACTATTATCAGACATTTTTACAGTAAAAAAAAAAAAGAAAGTATGTCAAAGTGACAATCAGAATAAAAAGTGTCAGAATAGGAACATGTATGTCAATCATAATATTAGGTTAACAATCAGTGCAGAGATTTATCAGTAAGGAAGTCGTCAATAGTGTGTGTAATAACTTTTCTCAATTAATACAGATTACATTTCATTTGATTTTTTACAGATTGTGTATTTCTATTGCTGCTATAAAAATAAATAATAAAGTAAAAAGTTTAAGCGGGTCTAATAGGTACAAAAACCGTGTTTTTTTTACTACAGTAAAATACATAGTGTGTTATATTGTAGGTTGGTACCATATGCCAAATGGAACCCTATTACTAAATCTCCGCTGTCCGTCCGTCCGTCTGTCTGTCAGCGGGCTTATATGTCGTGAACCGTAATAGAAACTCGGTTGACATTTTCACAGATTCTGTATTTCTATTGCTACTTTAAACAAAAAAAAAAAAAAAAAAGTAAGAAATTAAAGGGGGTCTGCATAGGCGCAAGAATCGTGTTTTTTTAATTATTTAGTGTGATTACAGTGATATTAATTAGTGTTTTGGATTGTTGATAATTGAATTTACGGACAATAAATGTTGACTGGGGAAAAAAATACTATTTAGTCAGTCAGTCAGATAAAAATAAATATTAGATAAGTATTTTTTGCCTTATCATATTAATAAAAAATGGTTTAGATCAAACGCATTAAAGTTGGGGTGTGGGGGCTCGCTACTTCATAAGTCAGTATAAAATCTACCGGGAAGAGACATCATGCCTCATTTTATTGCTGTAATCTTTTAATTACGTAAAAAAAGAAAAAAATACCTACATGTTCAATATTTTTAATAATTCACCTGAAGGACAATTTTTTTTTTATCGACATCCCTATTGGGGATGATAAATCAATCGTTTTCCCTAGCTTTGGATAAATATGAGAATTTATAAATAGGAAGAAATTTTACTGAGGATAATCCGCAAAGGTAACCCTCGGAATCGATATGTCTTATGGCGTTCTGCTGTGGGGATCGGCAGCTGACGTAGATTCAATTTTCATTTTACAAAAGAGGGCAATCCGCGCTATCTATAAAATGGGTCCTCGTGAGTCCCTTAGAAACAAATTCAAAGAAATTGATATACTGACTCTGCCTTCTCTTTATATCTTAGAAAGTATTATGTATGTCCGCAAAAACTTAGGACTTTTCAAAATAAGAAGCGATATCCATAATAAAAATACACGTAGTAGACATGAAATTGTGATACCCAAATTTAGATTAACTAAAACAAGCAAGTCATTTCTTATAAACAGTATCCGCTTTTATAACAAGTTGCCAAAGTCGGTTACAGAACTTAGCGATGGGAAGTTCAAAACCCACATCAAACGTGTCCTTATCAAGAAAGCATATTATAAGATTAAAGACTACGTTGAAGACAAGGAAGTTTGGCAATAATTCCTTCTGCACATGTGGCTTCCCTGGTACATCATTAACGGCACATTATGTAAGAGTCTATTAACTGCTCCCAAATTAACATCTTTTTTTTTTTTTTTTACGTTCTTCATTGACATAATCATCCTAATATTTGACATTATATACCTACAATTTAATTTCAACACTTTATTAGTGGCTTTTGTGTACATGATAATTATTCAGATTTGTTACAGTTGTAATACCAATCATGTCATTTCGTTTAAAATAGGTTTTTATTTTTATTAATTTATTCATATTTTATATACTTAGATTATTTGTTTTCTATTTTGTGAATGTGAGAACACTGTAGGTTTAGTGGACTGTAGATTTATTGACCATCTTCTATCTTGTTAAGTACCTGGTACTTGTTGAAAGACCTACACTGTCCTCCCATACCTACTAATACCTACTGTTATTTAAAAATATTGTAAAAAACAATTATTTTTAAAAGAGTAACCGTGGAGTTTCTTGCCGGCTCTTCTCCATAGGAAACGACCAATTGGAACCGTGCACCTAGCTTCTGACGTTTCATAAGTGCCCTTGTAGGTTTATGTGAAATAAAATATTTTGATTTTGATTTGATTTTGATCAACTCCTTTCAAGCCATATCATTGTACACACAATCCATCCCATCCATCGTTTCTTTGGTCTTCTTCTTTCTCGGTTCTTTCTCTACTCTTTGGCCCTTTATACACGATACGGTTTCTTTACGGTACGGCTTATAAACCGCGGCGTAGAAAAAACGTGTCAGTCAACAAGCTTCCATACTGATCCATACAACACTGACGAACGTGCACACAGTGTGCGACAGTTTTTCACGGCAAAAAAAAAATATGTGTGAGGAATAATTTATCTGTTAAGTTCCTAAGGCCCTTTGTACGCCTGAGGGCCTACAGATAGATATACTGCAATTTAAAGTGCACGTTAGCTGCAAAGTTGCAGTTCTATTGCAGTTGACGTGACTGCCCCGAAATTTGCATATTGCATATTGCATTTGAATTTTTGAATATTGCAGTTCAAATGCAGTCCGTCTATTCAAACACTTATAACTATTCTCAAAATGATGGTATTTAGCTACATCCTGTTGGCCTTGAAGCCAATGAAAATCAAAACGTCCTTAAATTTTCCACACTCCGTATCATTACCAGTTTTCACTCTTCTCGACTAATGATAAAAGTTAGTTAAGTTAGTTTTCAATTAAATACGCCTATTGTAACAGGCTGGTAATTTTATTAAGGCAGGTGTTTTAAATGAATAAACGAGTAAGATTTCTTGAACCAAATGTTTTATTAAACTTATAAAACATCTTCTACATATCTTAGTAATTTAAGACGAACAAGAGGTGTCACACGGTGGTAAAAAAATTCATAATCACAGATTAAAATATAACTGCCAGTGAGCATAAACCACGGCACTTGTAAAATTACTATTATCCAACTTTTACCCCGAATATTCTTATACTCATAATAAAAATAAAAATAATATAATATATATATATATATATTAAATTATTATTATTTTTTATTATTGAATATTCTTATATTTTTATTCTTTTTTATTCTTATTACTCGTATTATTATTTAATTAAGAGGGTTTATCCTAAAAGTTGGCAACGTCGCAAATAACTGTCAAATAGTTACCGGTTTTGATTCTTAAAGCAATATTACTGAATAGAAATAAGAAATGTGGCTAACTAGCGAACTAGAATATTAATAATGAATTGCAATTATAACATTGAATTTGATGTTGTACCCATTTTAGGAGTAAAAAACGCATTTGGAAAGTTTCCAAATAGTTTTTCTACATCTAAAACTAAACAGTCGGTGTTACGATATTAATTATTGCATTTCATAATCAATATTCTAGTTCGCTAGTTAGCCAAATTTTTTATTTCCACACAGTAATATTGCTAAATTAATCAAAACAGCGAAATATCTGACATCTATTTGCGACGTTGCCCACCTTCAGAATAAACGCTCTTAATAAGTGAAGCAAAAACTATGTTCCGCTTTTTACGAAAATTACGCGGACGGAGGAGTATGAAATTTGGCACAGTTAAAGTTTAGGTATATGGAGAAGGAGTGCAGAAAGCTAATATTTTTATATAAACATTAGAAATAAATTAAATAAATTAAAAAAACATTACACACACTACCATGCGTTTGGCACAAGATGGCTACCTTAGAATCATGACATGGCAGCATGGAATTAGTATGTACTATACAACTTTAAATTTAAATGAATTAAAGTCGAATTTCGACCTCTGGGCGACCACTAGTTCTTGTTTTAGAATTTTAGAATATTTCATTTTTTTTATATTTTTTAATAGGTCGACGAGTATTTTAGAATAAATTAATGTCAATATTACTGTAAATAACGATTTAATCTCCTTTATTTTTGAGGTAATTATGAGGTCTGACTACGAAATCTTATACATAAAGCATAATCAGCGTATGTATAATGTTTCCACTGCTTTGACCTAGCCCTCCTTTCTGTGAGACGGAGTGGACCGTAATTCACCACGCGGGCCCAGTGCGGGTTGGTAGATGTCACATGTCTTCGCATTTTAGGTTCAAGGACATGCATGTAAGTTTCCTCATGATGTTTTCGTTCAGCCTTTGGAGAGCTGTGGTGATGAAATAATTTACACAAAGAAAAAGCGTCTGTCAGGGTTCGAACCTACAACTCATAAGTCGCGGTTGTTACCACTGAGCCACTACTTCTCCATACATATAGCCAGAAGTGAAGTAATGTTTTATTTATTTTGCAATGATAATTACAGAGTCCGGACTAAGAATACTTTTACAGTTAGGGCCGAGTCACACTGGAATGGCAGCGGCTGGCGGCGACCTCCAGATCCCAAGCGCCTAGTCTCCTCTTGACTAGTTTAGTTTCTACATTACAAACGCGCGGCCGCCCGCGGTGCCGCGAGCGGCCTCACGTCGCCGCTGGCAGCCGCGGGCAGAACCACCGACAAGGTGCGCGTGGCGCGCGGCCGCTCGCTCGCATTACCGCGGGCGGCCTCGCGACCTTTTTAAGCTTTTCAAGCGATACTGGTCTTTTAAGTATGTAGATAAAGTTTAAAATTATTTCACACTGAAAGTGCTCACCGCGTCGCTGCCGGCCGTTGCCATTCCGGTGTGACTAGGCCCTTAGACCGTACTCTACGATGCCGACGACGTTGGCTCTCTCAACTAAAATGACTAAAAAAGTCGTTACCACTCCGTGTCGTCTCGCGTCAGTGAGATAATTTTCTCTCAGTTGCTTCCTTCTATAGTTTGTTTGTCTAGGGAAAAGTAAGAACATAGCTGGCGTTCTCTTGAAGAAAGGGTGCACAAAATTATTGACGAAAACAGTGAACAAACAGCATCTAATTACTATTGCTGCCCGCTTTAAATGATAAATGATAAATGATAAATGATTTTATTTCTGTAAGTGGGTTTGGACAAAACACTTTTACACGTCAATCATATTTTTTAAACTAGATGAGGTCGGCGTTTCCTATCTGACTACTCCGAGAAGAAAGGCCGAAACAAACTCAGAGGTCACAGTCTCTTTTAAAGTCCAGACATAATCTTGGTCAGATCATGTGAAGATCATGTAGATTGGTGTCTGAGATGGTCTTTTGAGGAAAGAACCACACAGATTGAGAGGACCTGTCCAGTCAGTGCACGCATTTGTCAGTGACCGTGCAGCTCAACTCAGGGTTTAAGGAGCTCAACGATTCGACGAACAATACCAAAGAAAGGACGTTTGGGTAGGCCGCATAAATTACTCAAGCTGCCAGACCGTGATAAAAACTAAATAATAAAATAAAAGGAATGACCCACATAGTCTTCACATTCACAATTATTAAAACAATATAATACTTTAAAAAGTAAATACTCATGTCATTGTATATATAAAATTCATTAATGTCAATGTGTATATAAAACCCAGAAATAGTCTTGGTCAGATCATTGAAGGACCATGTAGATTTGTGTCTCGAATGGTCTTTTGAGGAAAGTATTATACAGATTTGAGTGGACCTGTCCAGTCAGTGCACGCATTTGTCAGTAATCGTGTAGCTCAACTCAGAACTTAAGGAGTTCAACGACTCGACGAACAATACCAAAGAAAGGACATTTAGGTAGGCCACATAAAGTACTCAAATTGCCAGATTATCATTAATAATTACTGAGAAAAAAAAAAAAAATATATATGATCCACATAGTCCTCACGTTCACAATAATATATTTAAAAAAATATGTATATATTATACTTCACAAAGTAAATATTCATATAGTGGTACAAATGATTGAAAAAAAAAAATATATATTAAAAACCAAATTTCTGACTGTAAAAAAAAAAAAAAAAAAAAATTGGAGCAGCTTAATCCCAGGCCTTTTTGTCCTCAACGTAATCTTTAATGGTATAAAACGCTTTCTGGCACAACTTACGTTTAATGAATGATTTGAATTTATTAAGGCTTAGATCTTGTACGTGGCTTGGGAGTTTATTGTAAAAGCGTATACATTGACATCTGAACGAGCTACCTATTTTCTTGAGCCTTGTTGTAGGTACTACAAATTTGTGTTTGTTCCTAGTGTTTATCTTATGGATATCACTGTATTTTTTATACAATCTTATATTTTTATGGGTATATAAAAGATTTTCAAAAATATACTGAGAAGGCACAGTCATTACATTAATTTCCTTAAATTTCTCTCTGAGAGAGTGTCTCGGGCTTAATTTATAAATTGATCGAACGGCTCTTTTCTGCAAAACAAAGATAGTTTGAATGTCGGCGGCATTTCCCCACTACAAAATACCGTACGACATTACACTATGAAAATAGCTAAAGTACACTAAACGGGCTGTCTCTATGTCAGTTAAATTACGAATTTTTCTAACAGCATAAGCTGCGGAGCTTAGCTTTTTTGACAATTTATCTATATGTGGGCCCCACTGAAGCTTAGCATCCAAAGTTAAGCCTAAGAATACTGTGCTATCTTCAGGATTCAATTCTTCGCCCCTTATCAACACCTTAGTTTTCACCTGCCTAACGTGTGGTACGGTAAACTTAATACATTTGGTTTTTTTTTCATTAAGAAGTAAATTGTTAACATTGAACCAGTGAACTACTTTTGAGATCGCGCTATTTACGTCGTCAGTAACCAACTGCTGACGTTTAAGTTTAAACAAAAGTGAAGTATCATCCGCAAACAACACTATATCATGGTTATCCTTTATGAGGTAAGGCAAGTCATTAATATAAATAATCTTTGATTGTCCTTTCCAAAAGCCATGGTATAATAATATACTTCGCCAGGTATGGCATTCCGAAACACAGTGGTCACGTGGGCAACACAAGTCTACGTCATCACATCTGTGTTACCAGAAGTTTGTAATAATAACTCCCCAACCACCATTATTACCTATGCGAATCCGATAAAACAATGAGGTTTTAATTAACAATTACGTTGGTTTATGCTTAAATTGCATTGTTTCGTTTGATTAGATACACGAAACGAAAATTTAAAAGCTTTGGTTTCTGAAAATCTTTTTAATTCCTTAATCGTGTTGTTGCAATAGAGTGGCAACAGGATAGTGACGTAAGCATGTGTTCATCCCGGAATGCCAGATCTTGTTTTGTTAGACCATGGTTATAGCCATGGGCATCGGCTAGGTATAGATAGGTAATAATAATATGGGTATGGCGGAGTACAATCAACTCGGGGTGCGACGGGAATTTGCCCTACTGTCGTACATGGTGAAACTGCTCCGAGGTATAGAGCACAACCCGAGGGTACTATAGCGGTTGCACTTGTACGTACCCGACCGTTATGTGTGGAGGCGACGGCCCCCGCCACTGCTGGTCGAACCAACTTGCTCGCCAAAACCCCTCTGATTCGAGCAATTCGCACCATCAATTATATTCAAGTCGAAATTGATATATTGACATATCACTGGGGTGTATTCGCGGAGCTCGTGGCTAAGTAACAACGGCCGCACTGGTCGATCCATCAGGTTAAGCTACGCTTGCCGGGGTTGTTCAGTGGATGGGTGACCATCTTTACATACCGAGACTCTTCCGTGCCTCGGAAAGCACGTTAAGCCGTTGGTCCCGGCTGTCATTCGTGGAATTTTGACAGTCGTTACGAGTCGTCAGAAGCCCGAAAGTCTGACACCAGTCTTACCAAGGGGTATCGTATTACCCAGTTACTGGGTTGTGGAGGTCAGATACGCAGTCGCTCCATGTAAAATACTGGTATTCAACTGCATCCGGTTAGACTGGAAGCCGACCCCAACATAGTTGGCAAAAGGCTCGGCAGATTGACTGGGGTGTATTCGCAAAAGTACAATTGTTTACACTATGTTATAAACAATGATCTTATATATGATATATTAGGTGCTTTAATTTTAATTTAGTGTGTGTGACTTGGCTATCGCATTAGGCTAAGATCTGTAATGGTAGTTTTAAGGCATTTCAATAAATAAATACTACCATAATTTATAGGAACACTTTGTTAATAACACACTAACATTTGTCTTTGTAAACTAACAATATGTTCATACATCAGTCTGGTCATAAACGCACGCCGGTTCCGAGTACCATGCACCTGATTTCATTGAAGAACATCACCAAGAATTTCAGTGTAAGTTCTGGACTTTAAAAAAGAGACTGTGACCTCTGAGTTTGTTTCAGTCCTTCTTCTCAAAGTTTTCAGTTAGGAAATAACGAAGTCACCTAGTATCAAAACATTTTTTTTTTTTGTCAATTTTGTATGTTTTGTTTTACCAATTTACAGAAATTAATATAATTTATTAAATAATGCTTATAACCCGATTTTTAGAACCGTGCGCCTGTCAACGTCAAAATTTAACTTAACGAATAATAAGACAGAACTGTGGAGACCGTATTAAGAGGGCGCATAAAGCCAGCAAAAAATCAAATTTCACCCGCGCAACCCTTACCTAGCCCTCTCATCAAACACGAAGTATTAAGTACAAATCGAAAATACGGGAAAATTAGAGGTAACTTTGTGATGTTTATTAACGAGAAAATTTTAATAGTTTGTGTTTCTGTAACACAAAAAGTTTGGAAATATCATGTAGTTACTCGTATTATTTTTATTTTATACCTAAGTCTTATCAACTTCCTGAAAAATCCGAATTGAAGATAGGCAATTTTGGTTACTAACCCCTCTTAAGAGGCGTCGTGGCACTGAGGGAGGTAACCGGCCGGGTGAATTCAATACTATAAACCTACGATTTTGAGAGCTACAAGCGCAGAGTTATCAAAATCGAATTATACAAATGAATACAAAGAGCTCTTTTGTAAAATTTTTGAATTCTTAAAAACTACAACAAGTTAATTCATCACAGTACAACTGGCAAATCCCGCTCCATACATCCGTGAACGTATGCAGAGCAAATCTCAACCGCCGGCAATAATACCCTCTCCAAGGCTCTCGGGGGAAATATCGCTAGCCTGCCACCTATACACGGTGCTCAGTATTCACGGGCAGACGTATAAGCTGCGAGATTTACAACAACGCTTGGAGCATCCGGGACTTCGGTGTGTCTTGTAACGGTGGTGATGGTTTGTTGTATGGGAAGATCTGTAGAGATGAACAGGAAATAAATAAACACGAAAAAAATAAATTGATGAAAAAATAAACATTGTTATCTTCTAATTACTTTGTGATACAATGCAAAAAAAAGCATAGGTATAATACGGCAAAAAAAAACTGTTTATTACTTGTTTGTCAACGGAAAAATATCATAACATTAAGTTCACGACTGGTTTTCCCTGAAGGGTTAGACAGTTAGCTTGGTTAGCTCGTTTCGCCAATAATTACCATTATTCACAAACTTCGCACTATAAACTTTGTTCGAGGTTTCAATAACGTAACACCAACAAATTTCGAAGTACCTAACTTCTACCTTGGCACGCTGCAACTTATGCATTTATAAATTTTGGATTTATTTCAATTAAACCACATACAGGCACTTTTGAATTGTCAAGGAGTCGGTCAGTCAGAAATATGAAGCTAGTTGCCCATTCAAAAGCGTAGTAGGTACCTATGGAGAAGAACGGGCAAGAAACTCCACGGACACTCTTTTAAATTATATTGTTACAAAAATATTAGTTATATCATTAATGTTGAATTTACAATTATAATTATGTGAGAACGATGTACAAAAAAGAACAAATTAAAGGCGTTCAGAGTAAGTATAATTTTACAAAATCAATCTGCCTAGCCTTTTCCCAACTATGTTGGGGTCGGCTTCAGTCTAACGAGCGACTGCCTATCTGACCTCCACAACCCAGTAACTGGGTAATACGATACTCCTTGGTAAGACTGGCTGTCAGACTTTCGGACTTCTGACGACCCGTGACGACTGTTAAAGATTCACGAATGACAGCCGGACCAACGCTTTAACTTGCTTTCCGAGGCACGGAGGAGTCTCGGTATGTAAAGATGGTCACCCATCCACAGACCAACCCTGGCAAGCGAAGCTTAACCTGATGGTTTGACCCGTTCCGCTGTTATTACTTTGCCAAGAGCATACACATAGAAACATAAAAAAAACAATCCAAAAATAAAATAATTAAAATAAGCTTAAAATTCAAGTCATTTATTTTAAATAAGCTGAGAATCAGCACTTTTCGAACGTCAAAATTACATGAGACAGTCCCCCAAACACGCCCGCCCTTCACTACTTCTTAGTGCTTAGCTGGGAAGAAAAAGTGGCGCAATAAACTGTCCAGCAGCACAGCTGTCTGTTCAGTTAGAAAAACTTGATTCTATACAATAGTAGTTATGCAAAATAATATACATTATGCAACATAAAACATTAAATTAAATTATTTGCTATAAGGCCAGCTAGCACACGCGAATATACCAACAAAATAATCATCGAAATCTATACTCAAGCGAAAATAAAAAGTAAATAGAACTTAATACCCGAGTGAAAATTACCGCACTATATTCTTACACGAGTATAAAGTGTTACAAAAATCCTATCCGATCCGAAAAGTACCCATAGGTACTGCAATAACATTACCAAAAATTTATATAAAACTTATTATTATTGAAACAAAAATGGTAATGGTATTTAAAATTTGCGTTTTCAGTACCTACCAAAATTACCCAAATCCATTAAAATATTAGCAAATTTTCAACAGGAGTTGAAAACAGTTATGATTTGTAGATACCCGCTAAATGACAGCCACCCGCGCTCTATGTTATGTATGAACCGGTAAAATTCCAACATAAATAGTCTCTCAGTCAGATCACTTATCAACCACGAATCGGACAGGGCTTTTTTTACATGTTGTATTTTCTTCGAAAAAGAGAACTGTGCAATAAAGCTTTTACATTGGAGACAAACTCGCGACAATCTAAGAAGTCCGATTTGACAGCTATAAAAAGACTTCGTGTAGTGATGGAAAAAAATCGGTTGGTTTAAAACATATTCTCGAGACATATCGATTTACCTTATTTGAAAGAGTTTGTAATCGACGATTTTATCTACATTCGTAAAACTAGTTCTCGAGGCCTATCATTTTATAGTTTTATTACGAAACGTCAAATCAGACTTCTTAGATTGTCGCGAGTGTAATAGTGCATTTTCCATTTCGGTTGAGGTACGATCAAACATCCAGTAATATTGTTTTAAACGTTAACGAGTAGTTATCTCTAAAATTCAGTTATAACCCATTCAAGCGTATCGCTGATGATGTAAAATCGTGCTTTATCGAAATTTATATGCTTTTATTGTACATTACCAACACTTGTAATGCTCAATTTATTTACGAGTAATTTTGTTAAATTACACATTGTTCAAGTTTATAATTAGTACTTTTGTTAAATTCCTTTTTTTATAAACGTTGTTCAATTCATTTACCAGTAATTTAGTAAAATTACTCTTTGAATAAACGTTTATTTTTTGGGGTTAAAGAAATGCTCGCTACGGAAATTGCTACGAATCGGCTACGCCGTAGCGACCTGGCTTTGCTGCCTACGCTTTCGTAGTCAAATCAATCTTCCCGAACTAGCTTGCATATTGTACTAGATTTTATTTGTGTTTGAGGAGTTGATATAAATAAAATATTGATAGTCAGGCAAAATACTGGTAGGCTTATCTAAACATATTAACTAAAATAGCAAAATAGATCATCTCTTTCTTTTATTACTTAAATAAAAAGTGTATTTTATTCGGAAATAAATAATGTCTCGTTACGCTTATTTCGTTGAGATGCGCACTAATATGTGGAAAATAAACTTATTTTCAACCAACAAAAAAGAAAGAAGTTCTCAACCTTAGAATTGAGCATTTCATGAAATGGCCAGCTAAAATTGGCCATATAATTTAAACGTCAACGTTTAATGATATGTCAGTAGACGTTTGGCCATATCATTAATGTAGGGTATCCATGGTTTAAGGTGTAGTAAAAATAGCCAAATAACTGCGACCAACTTGGAAGTAGCACTCGCCGGCCGCTGCCGCGGCACCGCTCGCACGTACCCTGATAATAGTTCTCGCATGAGCGACATATTTATTTTTTTATCTTTTGGCCGGCCGCAGCCGCGGCACCGCTCGCTCGGCTCGCGCGCACCCTGGTAACAGTTCTCGCATGAGCGACATATTTATTTTTCTATCTTTTGGCCGGCCGCAGCCGCGGCACCGCTCGCTCGGCTCGCGCGCACCCTGGTAACAGTTCTCGCATGAGCGACATATTTATTTTTCTATCTTTTGGCCGGTCGCAGCCGCGGCACCGCTCGCTCGGCTCGCGCGCAACCTGATAACAGTTCTGGCATGAGCGACATATTTATTTTTCTATCTTTTGTTTCTTTCGGATAGTAACAACAACACAACTTCAACAACAAAAAATAACTTAGCATCTTATTAACATACCAACACGAGAAACAAAGAAATAAAAAAAAAACATTCACCAATATACCTAAATACATTTCCAAGTTCTAACTTGTCAGACGCCAATCGGCTCTGACAAGTTAAATGTTGATAGCTTCAGTGTTTCTGCCTACACGCTAGAGGCAAGCGGCGTGAGGATTGACATCCCTAAACAGATGGCTTGTGGGAGGCGGAAGATGGAACCACGAATTAGAATTACAAGATGTGGCTTTTTACTAAAATGGTTTTGATATCCTTTATAACTATGATACATTATTTATTTATTTATTTTATTATTTATGTACACACAATAAAATTGATACAGATACGACATAAACATAATTATGAGTACAAAGGTACTGCTTATTTCTTAAGAAATTTCTTCCAGCAGACCTGCGAAAGGAGAAATGAGAAAGAAATGTAGACAATAGTGTGTGAGAACAAGAAGAGTAAAATATAAATATGCGAAGTCTTAAACTAAAATATCAAAATATACCTACACGTTTAACGTAATAAATTAACATATACTTAAATAAATACATAAAGCTTAAATATATAAACATACATACTACAGGTATCCTATAAATACTCACAGTTGAGAGGAAAGGTGAGGCATTATGTTAAAGATGATAATTATTTTATTAGGCTAAGCCCCAAAAATCGCGCCTTATTTAGGAAGCGATCGTCTTGCAAATACACGATCGGTCGCTTGCACATGACACTTTTTGTTCGGAAAACCGTAACTACTTCGTGGAGGTCAGATAGGCAGTCACTTCATGTAAAATACTGGTATGCCACTGCATTCAGTTAGACTACCCCACATTTGGGTTCGGTCGTTACCCGCGGTTATCATTTTTGTAGACAAGATTTATATGTTTCATTCTCAGAAACATTCATTTTAATAAAAAAATTAAGTAATAAGTACCTAAGACTTTTTTTTAAACAGTTGTTTATTTTTCTTTGTTTGTGTTTGTGACATTAATGTTTCCTTGCCACATCTAGCATTCATACCTGAGTAAATCTTTGCATTTGTCGGAACTGTGTAGTGTATTCAGTCGCTATTGTTTTCACGCGGCGCGGCTCAGCTTTGTGAGCGATGCGGGTGGAGGGGCGGGACCGTATACAGTAACTTAAGTTGATAACTTGAGACAGAGAAATACAGTCTAGTTCATTGAATAAGTGAATGTTGGCGGTGAAGCGAAGGTGCATTATTAAATCAATTATTTGTTAGGTTAGGTTTGATTTTGAACACATACTCGTAGCCTATGATGTTCCCACTGCTGAGACACCGGCCTCCACTCTGTGAGAGGGAGTGGGCCGTAATCCACCACGCGGGCCCAATCAGATTCAACTATTATTTTAACCTTTTTCAATAAGTCATGACAATAATGAGAGGTGAGAAGCTCCAAAATATCTATAGCGCTACAAGGTTCTTTTGTCGTGTGGGCAAGATCGGAACTAAAGCCGCCATCTTGTTTCTTGAATACATTTCAATTGAAATTTCGAAACACAATTGCACAAATGTTTACCAACAGCGCCCCCCTGTCAACGTCATTCGATCGCCAAAAGAACCTTGTATTTGTTAGATTAGGTTAGATTGTAATTTTTTTATCCGTTGTAAAACTTATGAGAATAGTGAGAGGTGAGATGCTCCAAATTACCTATATAATATTTTGGACACAAAAACGAAAACCATTGGTAAGAAAGAATTCGCCTTTAAATAAACAAGCCCCAATGGAGAATGACCACTATTCTGACGATCTCACAAGGTATCCCGTAGATAAAACTGACAAAAAAAGCAATATGTTTTGTGCTGGTATGTATTTGTTAAAAGTTTATAAAACTGAGTTTTAAAAGAGCGGGCCTAAGCCAACATTGCCTATCGTAAATTTAATTTTGAATTAAATTAACAAGATTTAGGTTACACCATAATGAGTAACAACATAATCAAACTTTTTTTGGAGCAGAAACATGAAGTAATGAAATTTTCTCGATAGAAAAACAATTACCGAGGCTACAAAGATAATTAACTGTTTTAATACAAGGGGAACAAAATAGTGCCCGAAATCCCTTTTTTTATTTATTAGGATAAATCTGTTACAGCACTTACTACGTTCTTATTCCCCGGAAATAATCGTCTTGCATCGCACGTTGCGGGTGTGAGATTATTTTCCGCCATAATAAAAATAAACAATTTTCATTTTCAAAAAAAGCACAGTGAATCAATTCTCTCTGAACTGAACCACAGGATAAATAAGTAGCAGTATTATAATAATATCTCGGCAGTGACCTTGAAATAATTATCTACGGCCGCTCGGTAAATAAACCATCCGCGTCCGTACGTAACTGCCGCGCACCCGATATTGTTGCGCACTGAGACTTCGAAGCGCGTCGTTTCGGCCATTTTCTATGAATATAGAATACTGTACTTATTTATACCGTGACTGAACCTTGATCGGAAGTCAAGTCTAAGAACAAAAGTAGGTCTAAACACAAATATGTATAAAAGTTCAGCCTGTTTAGTTTCTACGTATATTTCGTATTAATCAACCTCACGAATGTAACAATACCCTCAAATGCGATAACATTTGAGGGTATTGTTACATTCGTGAGGTTTGCAAAACACACGTTATTTTTGGTCAAACAATAGCAGGTGGAATTCAGTCGATCTTTTACGAGGATATTGTTACAATGTTTCTACAGGTATATTTATCTACTTCTACATTGCTGACTAGATTTTGCCCGGGGCTTTGCACCGGCGGAGGTTGGAAATTATCCCCCGGAATCGTACTACCAGGATAAAAAAGTATCCTCCATGGAGGCCTCTACCTGTATGCCAAATATCATTACAATCTATTCAGCCGTGAAGGCGTGAATAGGCGTGCCGGGGTTGCGGGTTTGTCCGAAAGGGATATCGCGGCCCCGGCACACAGGCAACGGATGGAACACGGGTGGGTCAGTAAAAGTCTGACACAAAGAGCGGGAGAAGTTATTTGAAAATTAGCCACCCTTAAAAAAAAAGTCGTGAAAAGGTAACAGACAATTAATTGGTATACTTTTGCATTTATAAAAATAATTATTGAAATGAAATTGTTTATTCTGTAAGGTTAAAGGAATCACTTTTACACATCATATTTTAAAAATATTGAAATTTGCTATATGAGTTTGGCGTTTCCTATCCGACTACTCTGAGAAGAAAGGCCGAAACAAACTCAGAGGTCACAGTCTCTTTTAAAGTCCAGACATAATCTTGGTGAAGCCATATGAGGACCATGTAGATTAGTATCTGAAATAGTATTTTGAGAAAAGAACCACACAGATTTGAGTGGACCTGTCCAGTCAGTGCAAGCATTTGTCAGTAATCGTGGAGCTCAACTCAGAACATAAGGAGCTCTAATAATAAGTCTAGAAAGTACGGATAGGGTAAAAAAGAGACACAAGTTTCTCAAGTTTATACAACGTGCTCCTTTTGGTGTACCATAACTCTAGGGCAGATGGTCGGCAAACCAATGATCATGAATTGTGTTCGAATTTAGCAGTGATGCATGGGTCGATACGGGGTCGAAAGGGGCATAATCACTGTTTCATATTTAGAACACAAGTTCTTCGATCATCGGCAACACAAGTTGATCATCGGGTCTTATCATCATCATCTCTTCAAATGGGTGACCTAGTTATCAAATCTAGGTCTTCATATTCATATTATAACTAGACGAATAGAATACTTATCTATTGCTTTCTCGTAATGTAATGTAATATTGATTGTTTTGTAATAACTTTAACCAGTGGTAACAGCCGCGACTATCGAGTTGTAGATTGTAGGTTCGAACTCAGGCAGACGTTTTACTTTGTGTAAATTATTTCATCACCCTGTCTCAAAACGTGAGGAAACCGGCATGTCCTAGAACTAAAATTTCGAAGACATTTTGGCACTGGGCCCGCGTGGTGGATTACGGCCCACTCCCTCTCACAGAGAGGAGGCCTGAGTCCCAGCAGTGGGAATATTATGGGCTGATTATGATCAATCAATCTGCCCAGCCTTTTCCCAACTATGTGGGGTTCGGCTTCCAGTCTAACCGGATGCAGCTGAATACCAGTATTTTACATGGAGCAACTGCCTATCGGACCTCCACAACCCAGTAACTGGGTTATACGATACCCCTTGGTAAGACTGGTGTCAGACTTTCGGGCTTCTGACGACTCGTAACGACTGTCAAAGATCCATGAATGACAGCCGGGACCAACGGCTTAACGTGCTTTTCGAGGCAAGGAGGAGTCTCGGTATGTTAAGATGGTCACCCATCCACTGACCAACCCCGGCAAGCGTAGGTTAACCCGATGGATCGACCAGTGCGGCTGTTGTTACTTAGCCTCGAGCTCCTCTTTGGGCTGATTATGATGAATAATATGTAATTTGAATCTGGTTTAAATTTTATATGGGTGTATTCCTGAAACTAAAATGAATATCGGTAAAAAAATAACAGGTACTTTATAAAAACAAAAACCGTAAAGATATCAGCACCAAGCACAAAAAAAACACTTACGAATAAGTTCACGTTTTTAACAAAAACAGAACTTTCCAAGAGTATCCATTTTAATATAAAGCGATAGTTTTAACAAAGTATCGTCTCGTGAAACCTTTTTCATTGATATTCTGTTCGCGACCATAAATCTCTTTCGAGATATACAATTTCAAACTGAATTCGATGTGTTACTGCAGTAATTTTTGCGATATTGCGAGTTTTTATTCTGATGTGAAAATAGTATTAGAGCTATTTTGTTGGGGATGTATTTAATCGAATTATTATTGAACACTCTAAAATAATGATTGCGCCTCTTTTTGTGAACCTCATATAATTCATATTTTCAGGTTCTGTAACCATGAAACAGCCAAGTAACTGCGACCAACTTTATGACGCGGTTGGTGACAGTTCAGACCTAACCTAACCCGTTGAGTCGGGGGATTCTAACCTAGGTACTGCGACCAACTGTGAAAAACCGGCCAAATGCGTGTCGGACCACGCACAATAAAGGGTTCCGTAGTTGGGATGAATATATCCCAAGAACAAACTTAACATTGTAGTTGGAAAACATATTCTCCCTAACATTCCAACTGCAAATTTAAGTTTGTAAGCACAATATTGAGAGTTTTACCATGTTTTTCTTTTGAGATACGGAATCCTAAAAAGGTCAGAATGTTAAAAAGAGGTGCATTTATTCAAAAAAGTATGTATCTTTAGAAGCTATAAAAAAATATAGAGGATCGTTAATTTAAAAAAGCGTGCATCATTACAAAGTCAATAAGTGGTTAGAGAATCAGTTCGATATTTCTCGTTTTGTTGATTGGTTCTATGGTTTGCAAGCTCGACTGCTGCGTGGGTGCTGCCTGGGTTTTATTGCCGAGTTGGGTAAAGTGTTATTGGGGTTTTTCATTAGAACATTCTCAGTAGCTCCCGCAAGTCCAGATTTGTGTCCAGTTATTGTTAATAGGCTGACCCCCTATTACATGGGACTTATAAAAAAACTGGCGAAATTTGGGAGTACTAAACACTTCTACCTACACTTTGGGGATATAGTCGTGATGTTACAGGGTTGTGTGTGGTATTTTCACTTATGGTACACATATCTAATCGTGATTTAATTTTGGACAGCACCTTCAGTGCTACATTGAGAGAAAAAAATATATATTGACGTATTCTTAATTTTACACAATTCACTAAGAAAATAAAAATGATTTGTGATGATAAATCACGATTCGGACATAAGTGATCGCGCTGTTACTGGTGATGGATTTAAATCTATGGCACTCCACCCTTTTGGAATTGTCATGCAAATAAAAAGGCTTTTTAAAAATGCTTTGTCTCAAACCCAAAAATAAATGAAAAGGCTCTGATGGCAGTCACGCAGTAGTTTCCGCTCGCGAATGTTGTTGAAAGTATGCATTCAAATGTAAATGCATTTGGGATTCAACGGGAGTAGTTTTTGAGATTCAATGACAATAAAACGTAATTCTCTTGCATTTTTCAAATGTGGGATCCAACGCCAAAAATATTAAACTGGGATTCAAAAGTGGGTTCCAACGAAGATAAATGAGTTGAAATACCGTTGGAACTAGCTAACCGATTTAAGAGGGGTTTTTAGGCAAAATAACAGTCATACCATGCTATGTATTTGCCGCAGTCAGTCCATGCTCGGATGACTGTTCTTGAAGGCATGGATGGGATGGGATTGGTGTTCATGGTTTAAGTTCAAGTTCTATTTTCATATTCCGCCTGATCAGGCCAAAATAAGTAGGTCCCGAGTGTGGTTATTGCGGCCTCAAGATCGATAGTTTATGCTAACCGAAACGTAATTATTTATTTTTTATTTATTTATTAATTTCAGACAACAATATGGTCCAATTTGTTAGTAAAATACCTTATCACTAGTGTTAGTAGTACATAAAACATAAAAAATACAACAATAGCTGGTGACTGCGGCAGGATGTGCAGAGAACGATAAAGCAAGGAATATATATATGCTACCTGACCATTCTCCCCACATAGTGCCTCAGAAAAGGGGAGTAAGGGCTCTCAACCACTGTTTTCAGGATGCTATTGTCACTGACCCGCGCTCCACGCATCAGTGATGCGACTTTTTTGCGAATTACAGCATGGAAGCCGTCAGTTCGGTTCTGAGCAAACATCTCCGATGCGCTACAGAAACGGGGCAGTTTCAACAGCATCCTAAAAACATTGTTGTATTGGATACGTAAGACATCTAGCGATCTTTTGGTGTAGCTTATTATTACTAGGAGCAAATCGTTGAGACTACACACTCACAGCCTGATTGTTTCATGTATGGTAGCGTAAATACATCGAGACCCCTCTGAGCTTCGGATTGCCCGTGGAACCATCACCACCAGATGTCATACAAATATATCGACATCTTTCTAAAATGCTTAATGTAAATCCACAACCTATTATTAGTTAGTCAGCAAAATGTATAGTACCAACCAACCGCCAAGAAACCGCGCAATTCTAGTCGCCCCTTCCAAAAGATAGTTTTTCTATGGAGAAGAATGGGCAAGAAACTCCACCGTTACTCTTTTTAAATGTTTTACAATATTTTGTATAGGTACATTAGTTATATATACGTAATTATATGTGAAAACGATGCACCCAGAATAAAATGACTATGCCACAATAGGTAAAAAGAATTAAAAATGAAGCAACTACAGATAAATTAATTATGTCATAGATACATGGAGCTCAAATGTGTAGGGTTGTATTTTATAATACCAAAACATTAGCTATATTCATATAATTTGTACGTTGATGAGAGCATTAGTATTACTTATCTCATATGTATATACTTATCTTTCAAAATTTCGCGACACACAAGATCTTTAGACAAATTGCAATTTGCAATTCAAATGCACACCGAATTCAAAACCTTACGTTTCCTACTCACGAAACACGGTGCCAAAACCCATCACTTCTATATTTCCCAATTTCAGTATTTCTGGTGAAATAACCGTATGTACTCGTACGTTAGGGCCAAACAGACTAGCTACTTTTAACATCGGCGATTTTGCGACTGCTTCGATACTGCATTGCGTTTTGGCGAGTTTCTGCGTTCAATTACTGAATCGAAATCCCGAGTTTTAGCAATTGCTTCGATGCTGCATCGCCTTTTGGCGACTATCTGGGTTCGATTTCTGAATCGAAATCGCGATTTTTCTACAATTGCTTCGATACTGCATCGCGTTTTGGCGACTTTTTGGGTTCGATTACTAAATCGAAATCGCGAGTTTTAGCAATTGCTTCGATGCTGCATCTTATTTTGGCGACTTTCTGCATTTGATTGCTGTATCGAAATCGAGTGTGTAGCGTTCAGACGCTGAAATAAGCTTCCAAAAAGGTACTCGGTTACCGCTACTGGCGTTTGTATGTAATAGAAGCGTTCGGATGCGTGTTCAAGCTTCCAAAGAGTGATTAATGTTTGAACTAAACTTTGAAAATGGCTAAGTTCATGTTTAACTCTCTATGACGACCAGGCTGCCTAAATGTTATCAGATATATTTGATATTCAGGTATCAGACAGTTTAAGAGTTTCTTAGTTCAACTCTGAACTAGCCAAAATCGCCAACTTCCGATCGCCGATGCCAAAAAGTAGCTGGTCCACTCTGGGCCTTATTCCAGATCAGTTTACGGTCCAATATCAGAGGCATCCCTTTAACGGGATTCTCATTGAACCGCACGAAGTCGGCACGACTTTGTCTATAAGTGTCATGGCTGCAATATTGAGTTTGTGCTACTTTGAGAATGGAGACGGTGTGCGGGAAGTGTGTGAGGTGATGGCGGTGCCAGGTTGAGATTGGATTGTTTAAGTATCACAAGTAGTACGTGTGTATGTGTAGTATATATAAATATATATAATAATACACACGCACGCACACACATACACACACATTCATACACACACACACACACACATACACATACATCATCTTCACCATCTACATATATTATTATATATATATTTTATTTACTTTCTGAGTTTATTTTGGACATTACTGACATCGGTGAAGGAAAAACATCGTGAAGAAACCTAGGCTTATAGTTAACATAACTCTCAAATCGCCAGCCCGTCAAGCTTGATCAATGTTGGGAAACCATTTTTTTTGGTTCTGTCTGGAAAATCCTCATGGAGGACATCATCCGCCCTGAGGCAGACTCCTACTGACTATATGAGAAGAGGCTTTTGCCCTGCAGTGGGAGAGTAGTGTATCAATGTATAGTTTCAAGCAAGTACACAATGTGCAATATTTTTTGATACAATATTGTCGAACAATGATTATAGACATTCAAATTAATTGTTCATACTCCTATTCATTTATTTATTTGCTCTTTACAAGGCATTTTAAATTATTCTCGTGTGCAAAATTATACCGATTTCTGGCACCAAGGAATATTGTAATAGTGTTTACCGTTGGGACCATTACATTTGTTTTAAAATCCACTAAGGTTTTAGTAGAAGCAAGTAATTAGTTTGGCGTAAAGAGCACAATGACATGTTCATAGTAGTTTATTATTTTGTACTGTTCACATTTAAATTAAATTCTCAAGGGTCCCATTAGTGCCATCCTTCGTACTTTGTCTCTGTGTTTTATGTGTTCTGGTAAATAAACTAACTGCTAACTAGACAAGCAATTAGCGAAATCTATACATATTATAAAACAATGTCGCTTTTCGGGTTTGTCTGTATGTCCACGTTTTTCTTCTAAACCACGCAACAGATTTTGATGAAGTTCACCATCGTTTAGAGAATTTATTCCGGAACGTTTATGTGTATAATACGTAACTATTAAAGTTAAGTTTACCTAAGAACTCTCGATGTTTTGTCAAGTCGTAAAAGTGACCAGGACCGGGCCCCTAATATTGTTTATGCACGTAAGCGTCGGGTCGAGCATTTTCAGTGTGAAATAATTTTAAACTTTATCTACATACTTAAAAGACCAGTATCGCTTGAAAAGCTTCAAAGGTCTCGAGGCCGTCCGCGGTGTCGCGAGCGGCCGCGCGCCACGCGCATCTTGTCGGTGGTTCTGCCTGCAGCTGCCAGTATGTAATGTAGAAACTAAACATGTCAAGAGGAGACTAGTCACGTGGGATCTGGAGGTCGCGTGAGGCCGCCAGCGGAGACGCCGGAGGCCGCTGGCTGACGCTGGCTGCCGGCCGATGCCGGTCGCTGCCTTTCCGGTGTGACTCAGCCCTTAGTCTTTTTTCCCACGGAGTAAATGCTTAGTATTTGAAAGGGGTCCGCAGTTATAATACACATAACGTCCACGCGAGAGATTCACTTATCATCACTTCAGTCACACGTTGTGAAGTAACATCTGATACTCACCACACACGGATACTCGCATACAACTTACTTATACTTACGTAACACACAACATATTTCATTATGTATTGTGTTTGACCTCATGTATATATTGTGTGCATGAATTTAATCGAACCGCAAACACTTCCCATTTTGCTTTCCTAAAAATATTATTGAACACTCTAATTTAATGAATGCGCTTTTTTTTGTGATTCTCAAATAAGTTCTATTTTGGGGTCCTAAAAATACTAGCGCTTCTGCTGAGCATAAGGTCCTGGGTTCGATTCCTAGGTCGGACAAAGCGTTATTGGGTTTTTCCATCAGGAATTTCTCAGTAGCAGCCCGGAGTTTGGGTTTGTGCCCGGTGTATTGCTCGCCCCCTATTACATGGGACTTAAGATGGCCAAACCTGAGTGTACTATAGGTGCACCTCTGCCTAGCCCTTGGAGGATTACAGGGGTGATGTTATATTATGTGTATGTAAAAATATTCCCTCGCTGCGCTCTGGATTCAAAGAAACACTCTCGCTTTTAAAATTGTTGTTTGCTCCCTGGGTAAACAATCTACTATTATAATACCAGACGCTGTAACAAGTTCTAATACAAACTAACGTAAAAGTTACAACAGCTTATATTTCATACTGTAAACATCTAGAAATGCAAGGAAACCCATCAATTGTAGTCCACATTGTGACGCGGCTTACAGTCTGCCGCACAAGTCCTGCTGTTGGCACAAATGAAATGTTCTCAGCGACGGCTTAAGCTGTTTTGATCGCTCGTTTGCGTCTAGTTTAGGGTGGCTTCAGTTTTCAATAGTTATGGGACATTCTTCTTTATGATTTGATTTATGACTGAATAGCTTGACTAGCTTCTGCTCGTGTCAATCTGCCTAGCCTTTTCCCAACTATGTTGGGGTCGGCTTCCAGTCTAACCGGATGCAGCTGAATACCAGTATTTTACATGGAGCGACTGCTTATCTGACCTCCACAGTCCAGTAACTGGGTAAGTCTGACAAACAGTCTTATCAAGGGGTATCGTCCCCTTGATAAGACTGTTCGTCAGACTTTCGGGCTTCTGACGACTCGTAACAACTGTCAAAGATCCACGAATGACAGCCGGGACCAACGGCTTAACAGGCTTTCCGAGCCATGGAGGAGGATCAGTATGTAAAGACACCACCAATCCACGGAACAACCCCTTCGATTTCAGAAAACTGGTAGAAAAGTGATATTCATCTGTCAGTGATACCTAGTGTAGTCATACACTTGGATAAGTTACCTAAGAGAGTACTTAAATCGATTAATTCCATCGAGATTTGGAGTTAGATTTTAATATTCCATTGATACCGAATATTATTCTCTTTAATAGACGTCTGTTAAATTTACATTTTTTTCCACTAAACTAAGTACATAATATAAAGTTTGAAAAGATTTTAGTTAGAAACCCGCGGTAAAAAACAAATACCTTATTTGTAAGTGTTCCAAGATTCATTTATTTTTATTTCAGGCCAAATTCTCAAGTTCTCTTATAAAAGTTGTTGAAAAACATTGAAGTCAAAATTAAAATCTATCCCAAAAATCCACCAATCACAGTCACTCTAGCTAGAGCTATCCGCTAGAGCGGTCTCGCTCCTCTAATTAGACGAGTGTCGCCTCTCACGATGCGACAAGTGTCAGTAGAGTGTCTGGGCTGCTCTCGCGACACTAATTGCTGCAAGCCAGGTGTATCACGTCGTTTGTTTGTCTTTGCGGTCATTTTGAGGGATCAGCAGTGTGCCTCTGCAGCTGGAGAAGAGGTTAATTGTTTTAAAATTACAATAAATTGTTTATTGTTAAAGTGGTTTCAATTGTTAATAGACTCATCATTTAGTGTTATTGTTCAAGGCTCAATAATCCATTGATAAGTTGCACTTGCCGCCGTCATGGTGTGGATGGGTGACCATTCTTAACACATCGCGATGCATGCTTCTAAAAGTACGGTTAACGATTGGTCGTTGTCATAACAATGTGTATAATTGGAATTAAGTTCTTTAACGCGGCTTGCGGGAGGAGTAAAATCGTCACGTAACGAAAAAGCGTTATGCCATGCGACTCTCTCGTAAAAGTGTGAATTTTGGTCAAAATGAAAATCCCTAAAGTGACTTTAAAATGTAAATTCAAGATAGCGGCAGCAAGAATTTTCAAATTTTTCGTCATGGGTGTCTTTTCATAGTTTTCGAGAGTGCTAAAGTCGATAGTTAGGTTAAAATGCAAATCCAAGATGGTGACTGCAAATATGTTGTTTTTATTAAATCATACGTTAGAAGCAACTTGGTTCCTGACGGGTCCACCGACCGCACACGTTTTTGTTGTAACGGGTAGTCAAAAGCTTGATGCTCCGTTCACGGCCTCGAGCGACAAAACTTGCGTCAAGTGGCAGGCGCCCGAGTCGCCAGTTTGCTCCGCGTCAGTCACGTAACGCTGACTTGTGGCATGCTCTAAACCACTTCTTTCATTTGCTTTCTCCGCAGGCGTTGTCGCAATACGCTCGTCGCTTGAGCGTGGAGCTGGTGGCCACGTAACGGGGTGAAAATCTGTGTGACTGTGAGTGTGACTAGAATGTCGAAAATGGCTACGAGTATTATTTAGAGAATCTTCAACCCAAATTTTTCAGTTCATACAGCAATTGTTCCATCTACAACATTGACAAAATATTATCTCTTTAAAAAATAACAAAACTGATGTTATGTTTTCACATTATATGGTCTAACGAGCGACAAGTGAGCCATAATATTATGATGTTGCTCTGGGGAGCTAGACAGTACTAAAAATGTGATTGAAGGATTATGTTGCTGCTAAATTTGTTATGTTGGGTAATCCATAATAATGTCTAGTTAGTCTTATTACATTCCCTGCATTTAGTTAAATCGGCTTCATCACCAGTCAATTTGGTAAGCATGGTTATTATCATAACACATAAGTTCATGATTAATCCCCGAAGGGCTAGGCAGAGGAGTAACTATCATACAGCCTAAAATTGCCGGGGTCAGATTTTGATGCCCCTTTGCACAAGGGTAAAAATGAGGTGTCCTCACACAAATATCACAACCATATCGCTATTGGTCCATATACTACTTTTGCCCAGTCTCCTTTTTAGGGTTCCGTACCTCAAAAGGAAAAAAAACGGAACCGATAAAAGATCAGTGCGTTGTCCGCCTGTCACTCTGTCAAAACCCTTTTTCTTAGGAACGCGTGGAGGTATCAAGTTGAAATATGAAATACGTAGATCTATATTTAGTAAAAGAGGTGATAGACATAATTATAGTACAAGAAATAGGGACTTATTAGTTCAACCAGGTTTCAGACTGGCTAAAGTGGACTCATCTTTCATGGGATACTGTTTAAAATGTTATAACAAAATTCCTCCCCACATACTTCAACTGAATGAGACGAAATTCAAATCTTGTATAAAACGCACACTATGCAGGCAGGCATATTATAAGTTAGGGGATTACATCGCTGATAAAAATGCTTGGCTCAATGCTGGTCCTGCTCCACAACCACAACTATTTGATTAACATTTGAAAACACTGTTGGAGCTGCTGAAGAGTTTAAGACCATCTTTGCATTGTATAAAATCAATTTCCTTTGTATTATATAATTTCAGAGCACAGGTTTGAGTACTGTGTACTAAAGAGCTAACATTTACCGGGTAATACGTATTTTATTGACTTGAATGTGCCCTGGCGGCTGTGAGTATGTCATGCTCACTCAGATGTCTCGCTGATGGTGGCGCGTGTGTTGGATCATTTAGCTCCCTTCAACATGGTTGAGCTGAATGGTGCTAATCCATGCGTCATGTTCGTGAACGGGCGCCGTCAGTTGGGACTGGTCAACTCTTAGCTGCCTTGGCTGATTAAAATTTTTGAATTGTTCTTTGTTTTATATTTTTATTACGGACGCTTCTAACGTGCACGTCTTTCTACATTGTTCTCACATGTTTAATTTCAACATGAATGATGTAACAAATACTTTGTAACAATTTATTTAAAAGAGTGTCCGTGGAGTTTCTTGCCCGTTCTTCTCCATAGGTACCTACCTACTACGCTTTGGAATGGGCAACTAGCTTCATATTTCTGACTGACCGATTCCTTGACAATTCAAAAGTGCCTGTAAATGGTTTAATTGAAATAAATGCTTTGAGTTTGAGTTTGAGTTGAGTTTGATAGTCCCTTGGAGCTCTAAAAACATCAAGATTCTTAGTCAACGCAATAAAAAATACGGCCATTTATGCGACATATTTTGATACTCGCAAATAAATCAAAACCTACAGGGTACTTCCCGTTAACCTAGAATTATAAAATTTGGCAGGAAGCAAGGTCTCACAGCACAGTCACGTCAAAGAAAAAGTTCTAAAATCGTTATTTTTAGTTTTATCACACAATTATTATTTTTTGCGATTATTTCGTTACTTTTGCAGTTTTTGGAGAATTGGCCGTGACGTATATCGATGTATGGGAGAACATATTTTTCAACTAAAATGTTAAGTTTATTCTTGGGATAAATTCATCCCAACTACGGAACCCTTCATTGTGTGAATGTCAAATTACTCGAAAATGGTTGACATTGGCATAGGGGTCACCTCGGGTCATTTGGTTGCAAATGACCTCTCATACACACCCTTTATTACCGACATACCACCAATAACCCTGTATTCAGATTTGACAGTAACACACACACATAACTACAACTATACACATAAAATCGTTTAAAAAAAGATTGCTTTTTAAAGAGACTTCTTTAATAAAAAAGTATTATCCCCCTGGGCGCAGTAAAATGCTCATCGCTTCACTGCATCTTTAAAATTTATTATTATTCACGCTATGGGGAGTTACGTGTTCGTCTTTTCTTGGTAATACTTGTTTTATATTTTATCCTCGCGTTTCTTTAAGTTTGAGGAGATGCTAGATTTGTAAACGTTACTTATGTGTATACTTTGATTACATAATATCATGTTTGAGAAGGGCACTGACTGCCTCGTTGGGGGTCCAGTGGTCGTAAGCGCTACTGCTAAGCACGAGGTCCAGAGTAAATTTGTTATTGGGTTTTGTCCATCTGGAATTTTTCAGTAGCAGCCCGGAGTCTAGATTTGTGCCCGGTTGATGGCAATAGGCTCGCCCCTTGTTATATGGGACTTAAACATAACTGGCGAAATGTGGGTGTACTATAGGTACAACTCTGTCTAATCCTTTTGGAAATAAAGGCGTGATGTTGGGTACGCTTGAGAAAGGGGAGGCAGCAGTGTATGGAATACCCAGATTTCTGCGTTTACCGATGAGTCCCGAAAAAAAGTCCTCCAAACCGAATTTCGGGCTTGGCAACCAATCTTAGTGGAGACCAGCCTTCCGCGCGGGAGATATTATAGTGCACAAGTGTGTGCGCAGACACAGGTGCACTCTCTCTTCCCTCACTCTCATAGTCTGATGGGATGACAGTCCGACACCAGGCGTGTAGTGGGGGGAGCGGACCTATGACTCTCGACTGCAAACTATGGAGAGTTTCTTTTTGAAAAAAAGTCAATGAGATTTGGCATGATTCGCTGAGCAGAAGTGCAACCACTAGAGCCAGACTATTAATTTGATTACATACAGAAATATTTTCTTGTTTCATATAATTTAGAGCGATGGTGGCCCAGTGGAAACGGCCGCGACTTCTGAGTGGATAGGAACCCAGGCAGGCACTTAACTTTGTTTAAATTATTTCATCACCACTGCTCCCTAAACGGTGAAGGAAAACATCGTGAGGAAACCGTCATGTTCTAGAACTAAAAATTCGAGACATGTTACATCCACCAACCCGCACTGGAACTGGAGAAGGCAGTGGGAATATTATAGGCTGTTGCTATTTATGCTACGGTTTATTAAGTTGTTCGTTTTTCCGTTGTCGAGTTTAGCTTTCACTTCACGTTACACCTCACATATTCTTCCCAATTTATTTTATCTACAATATATTTCGCTCTTCCTGTTTAGAATTCTGTTTAACCCTTCTATGCACGTGAAAAGTAGCGTTATATACCATTTAAAGTCTTCCCCGTTAACCCATAAAACTTAGTTAGGTACGTGTTTAAAGGTTCGGTTACACGGGCAACTTAAATTGCTTCACACGTACACATACCATATTGAGTAGCATAATCCGCCAATAATGTAGGCGTGTGTAACTCTTAACGGAACCGACTCAATGATCCGGATCATTCAAGTGTTTCAAAAAATTGGTTCAGTAACAACGTTTCAATTGGATCATTTGAATCTGGATCATTACTTTGTTGCCTCTGTGTTCTTTCCGCGCGACCGTCGCTTGCGAAGCGACTGAGCAGCAGTGAGCGAGAGAGAAAGACTGAGACGCTGAGTTACGTTACTTTAGTCAGTACTACTGATAACCTGACTCGCGAGTCGCGAGTGAGCGGGTGACACATTACAATCTATTTAAGTCAGAAATAGATACCAAATGAGATGTGTTTCACTCATACTCTCACTGCTTTTCGTTGTCGTTATGCATTTTTATATCCTTTGCGTATGATTTAAATGATCCAAATGAAACATATCAGTGATTCGGATCATTTCAGTGATCCAGATACAAAGATACACTTTGCCCACCTCTACAATAATGTTCCCACTGCTGAGATACAGGCCTCCTTTCTTCGAGAGGAAGTGGGCTGGGGTGTGGCTGAGTGGTGGGGATTACGACGCTAGCCCATTGCGGGTTGATATTGAGTGATATGGAGCAACTGCATAAATAAGCAAAAGACAATGAGTAAAATCGGTCCAAATAACCAATTGAATATACTTTTAAATAATATGGAGTAATTATTATAGACACTTATAAAAAAATATGGCTGTAAAATGTTTTAATTAAAAATTTGAATGCACTGAATGGTGGCTAAAATCTATCAGTCTCCTTTTCTTAATTCTTATAACCCCTGACACTTGCGGGTTCAAGACAAATCCAATTATAACTCATTCGTCGAAATCAATCAAGCAAAATAATCAAATAAAAAGTTTTGCTTTTTCAACATTTTCAGCCTAAACGAGGCTGAAAATGTTGAAAAAGCAAAACTTTTTATTTATCTATAACTTTCTACCGTTGACAGTTTCCAGTTTTGTTTTGCGGGTGTCTATTGTGTGTATTTAAAGTTAAATACTCCTTACTAAGTATGAAGTGACATAGAGTGCATGCCACGATGAAGGCATGCGGAAAATTGTGGAACATAAAAAAAAAAATGCAATGTGATGCAATGACAGAATCGACACTAGCGCCGCGTCGAATGGACTTCAGTGGTGGCGCGGACTCTAGGTCTCGTTTGTGGTGGACATTTGGATGAAGCCCCATACATTTTTATGCATTACCAAGATTCCATAAAAATTGTCAAGCATTGCGTAGTTTTAGTTGCCCATTTATGTGAAGAAATAAACTAGCTTAATTCATTAATTTCTTCATAATCTCCGGAGAAAGTTGCCGGGGCAATAATTGCTGAAAAGTTGCCCGTGTATCACAGCTCAAGGTATAAGGATATAGTGCGGTAATGAAAATTTATAAATGCATCAGTTGCAGCGTGCCAAGGTAGAAGTTACTTTGAAACTTGTTGGTGTAACGTTATTGAAACCTCTAAGTAGGTTTATATGGGCGAAGTTTGGATGTAGGGGTAATTATTGGAATATTTAAATATGTCTGCATGCCTCGTTGGTCTAGTGGCCGCAAGCGCTACTGCTGAGCATGAGGTCCTGGGTTCGATTCCCAGGTCGGGCAAAGTGTTATTGGGTTTCTCCATCTTGTAGCGTTGTTAGCGGTCTCAACTGTAAATAGTCGAGTGATGCTAAAATACCACAACTAGTAAGTTCCTAACAACATCACCAAAAACGTGATACAACACGGGTTTGCTATATATACTAGCGGAAAATCCTCGAATTAAAACGATGTGCCCCGAAACCAGATTGAGTTCATCATTTATCTGCCACTCCATTACCAATGTTTATTTATTTAAATATGTTTTTTTTCTCTTTTTAAAATAAATTTAATTCGATTCTTGATTTGTGTGTTATATTGCTAAATGTATGCTTTGTTCTTACAAATAACTTATTCTTATTTTGTTGTTGTTAGATTCGTTTGGAGAAGTTAAAAATATTTTTTAAGTCGTTTTTACTAACATAATTGTGTGTACAAATATTGTCGTTCGAAACAAACAAATATTATAATTACTAGCTGCGCCCCGTGGTTTCAACCGCATAAGTCTCGATCCCGTGGGAATATTGGAATAAAAGGTATCTTATGTTCTTCTACAGATCATGGTATATCCATGTGGCAAATTTCTTCCAAATCCTTTTAGCCGTTTTAGCGTGAAACCAAACTCACTTTCGCATTTATGATATTAATTTATTAAGATACTATACAATGTCTATCATGGGCATGTGTCCACCCGTATTTTTCTGAATATTCATGACAAATTATCGAAAAATAAATTAAAAAAGTCTTTCTTTAAATTTATTATGTTTTTTAATTTTTTCTTATAATTTTTTTTTCAATATCTCGTTTTGATTTTATGGACTTACACTTGTGTTTTTATAAATAAATAATGGTTTTTTTTATATGTCTTCACCTCCGTTTTATTTTTCATAGTCGAAATTTTTTATTAAAAATATTAGTTAAGTAATCCGATAAAATAACTCATATGCTTTTAGAAATAATAAACAGAATCCAAATCGAGCCAGTAACATAGGAGTTAAAGCAATGGCTACAATTTTTTTTTTAAATTGATTAACAGTAAAGATATATCTTTACTATTATTCATGTTAAACAATTAAAAAAAAAAATTGTAGCCATTGCCTTAACTCCTATGCATTGGCTCGATTTGGATTCTAAAGCCCCATTTTAAAGTAATTTTTTCATGAATATTCAGAAAAATACAGGCGGGCGCATCCCCAGGGCGACATTGTATATAGTTTTTAGGATTATAAACTGAAAGTTAACCGTAACAACGTAGAAGAAGCAGTTAAACTGATGAAGTGTAGTCTAAAATAATAACAACAAAGTATTATGCAGTAAACTTCAACACAATTATTTCGTAGTTAATATAATTCACGGTGCAGTAGTTAATTTCAGTGGCTCGACACCTGGCTCTGTTGAATTTTAATACTTAAATGTTGTAGACCACTCTACAAGTTACCAAGAAGTTAATTTTGTCAGTTAATTTAACTTCAGACGTTTTCGTTTCGTTTGTTGATTACAAGAGAGGAATTATTTTAACATAATGAAGCCATAGATTATGAATTTCCAAATGTTTGGAATATTTATTGTAAGTGGGATGTATTTGTAGTTATTTTGGGGTGGTCGTTTTTAGGGTTCCGTAGTAAACAAGTAACCCTTATAGTTTCGCCATGTCCGTCTGTCTGTCTGGCCGTCTGTCTGTTCGCGGCTTAGCTCAGAGAAGGTTAGTACTAGAAAGCTGTAATTCGGCATATGTATACATATTAATCATGCCGACAAAGTGGTAATATAAAATCAAGAAAAATATATTTTTTAGGGTACCTCCCCTACGTAACACGTAAAGTGGGGATGTTTTTTTTTCTCGTCTACCCCATGTTGTGGGATATCGTTACAAAGTTCGTTCAAAAATATTGTGAGTTTGTTAAAACTATTTTTGGATTCAGTGATACGTTTGCGAAATATTAAGCTTTTAACTGAATTTTTTTGTTAGAGTCAAGTGTTCCCCCGGGGCCTGCCAGCTAAATGGTTGTACTTGGATTTGTGAACCAATTCACAGCAGTGGTATATATAACGAAATTAAAAGGAAAACTATCAGAGCTAAGTAGGCTGTACAGGTTAACGAGTAATAATCGACCAACTTAAATTTGCGGTTTGAAAAACATGATCTCCCATACATTCCGGATGAAAGAACATGTTTTTCAACTACAATAAATTCATACCAACTACGGAACCCTTCATTGTGCGTGGTCCGACACGCACTTGGCCGGTTTTTTTAAATGTTTATGTCTCGACGCTTTTATTTAGGTATTAAGTTCTGTTCACGTTTAAATATTTCTCTTGAGTATAGTGTTCAATGCTTTTGTTGGTTTCTTGGCGTGTGCTAGCTGACATTATGGCCAATAATTTGATGTAATATATAATTTGTGTTTTGTGTTTTGTAATCTTAATTTCTTTGCATACTAGGTATTGTATAGAATCAAGTTTTTCTAACTGAAGAGACAGCAGTGCTGCTGACGGGAGTTTGTTGCGCCACTTCTTCTTCCCAGCTAAAGCACTAGGAAGTAGTGAAGGGTTTGGGGGTTTCAGGGGACTGTTTTATGAAATCTCGACGTTCAAAAAGTGCTGATTCTCAGGCTCATTTGAATAAACAACTTTTGAATTTTGTTAATTTATACACCACACCAGATAAATCCCACTATTTGGTGTTGCTGATGCTTAGCAAATTAATATGAAAGGTCGATCTCGTCCACTTGTTCCTACACGAACAAACAGCTATGTTTTTAAGCGTCAAAAACATGAAAAAAGAGTCTAGCACAGAATAAATAATAGTACAAGTACAGAAGATTTACTCCGCAAAGTCATTTAAATAATTAGCGACTCTTGCTACGACATAACAAAGTGCAATTCAGGTTGCATAGCGCTAATAATTACCTACAGTTATATTCACTTAGAAGTTGCCTCTCTTTCTATCGCCTAACTCTTATATCTTTAGACTACGTTACGCCCACTGAATTCGACAAGTCGAGCTCGCCGCGTACCTACTTGTAGGTTCATACCTAAAATGCGGAGTGTCCCATCTAATCTGCGTTCAAAATTAATTTGCCAAACATGTAAACAAACACGAGTTTTAGGAAAAACAACTGTAATGTCTACACATACGGTTCAGTTTGCGCTACAACTTCATATTTTTTATGACTTTTTCAACAATACTAGTCGGTCTAAAATCAGCTTTATTTACACTGGCATAAAGTTGATGTTTGTCTAAGTGGAAAACCCGTGTTTGTTCACATGTTTGGCAAACAAATTGCACACGCAGATTATATTCATCTGTGGCTCCATACAACGAGCAAAAATGCACACACACGCTTCATGTACAGCGAGAGCTGGCGCACTCGCTACTACAGTCCGGCTGTCAAGTGAATGCGTTTTTGACACCTTGTAGTTGGACAATTTCTAGTTGTAAGTAAGGTTCAAATTCGCAAAACACATATTCGTTAGTATGAAACTGACAGGTGTCAAGAACGCATTCTCTTGAGCCACGGTTTGATATGTATTTGTACGCCGTAAACGGCAGAATATTATGAACTTTAAAAACTATGTAACATCTCTGTAACAATATTCTCACAAATAAATGGACTATTATTATTTAAAAAAAAAAAAATGGATCAGACGTACAGAAATGTACCTGTGGAAGCTAATTTGTAGTGCCACTTGCGAATTGAGTGCATGCTTTGATTTGATTATTTAAATAGGTATTCATATTCCGAATTCTAATTTTAAATCACCGTATAGATGTTTTTGATTTGACAATCGAGGATAGTTTTATAACCTACATTTTCGACGATGATTTTTCAATAACAATTTTAATAATGTTGTTCAACAATAATTATTGTTGGAAAAAGTGGTGAGATATAAAGTTGAAATCTTCTACATAAATACAGATGAATGTGTTTCTAGTTCCCTTTAGACTTAGAGAAAGATTGTGTAGGAATTTAACCTAAATAGGCTTTGTTTACACTTTTATCTGATGCTTTTAGAACAGACTTTAGGTACGCGTCTATGTGTGAGTGCGCCTGTTGTCGCTCGTATGGAGCAATACTTCTGTAACTGTCCATTTTGTGTCCAAACTATCCGCAAGTTTTGTGTCTATTAAGATCTAACGTACCGCGTAAATGGCAGAGCAATGTTAACGTATCACTTCAGGATTTATGGTTATATATTTTGGTACGTATAGATTAGTAGTATGTTATGGTTATACGATTCCTCGAAGTTCTAACAATCAGTCTTCCACCAAGGGCATTGTGTTATTTCAATTCAATTCGATTTATTCAGTAACAATCTACATTGTGTTCGAAATTATCCAACATGAAACATAATTATACACAAATATTACAAAATAACGATCTTCAAATATTATTATTAAAAAAACATGCAATTCAATTTAAATTACGACATATTAAAAGATAAAAAATTAAAATACCATGCAAACATAAATTATAAAACAATATGTCAAACAAAATACAAAATCAAAAGCACAGTAAACGCAAACGATAATAAAAAAATAAAAACAGTAAAGTCTGACGCCAATTAGGGCGGCCGCAATGCGAAAATAGCCCCACATCACTTTCCTACATTTTGTATGATCCATCGGCCATCGCACAATACAGGCGGGCCGCACCGCGCTTTTCTGTATTGCAATGCGATATGCTGCGGTCCGATGCGGCTATACTGTGCGCTTAGGGTAACTGGGTTGTGGAGGTCAGATAGGCAGCCGGTCCATTTAAAATACTGGCATTTAGCTGCGTCTGGTTAGACTGGAAGCCGAAAAGGCTTGGCAGATGAGATAAAAAATTTAAAAAAGATTCAGAAGAGGTTTATTTGTTACAGAAACACGAGCATACAAAAGGACAAGCATAACACAAAAATAGTCGGCAGCTGCACGTCATGACTGTGACAAGAAGGCTTCCATTCAGCATGATGCTGTGCTATGGCGGACCCACAGCAGTGCGCTGATTTTCAGTGATCATAATACTCTCGTTCTTCCAAACTTGTCTATTTAAAAGTTCTCGGGCTCGTATTATAAAAAAAAATATGTCTACAGCATGTCTCAGAAAGGGTGTGCAATCAAATTTAATAATAATAATAATATTCTTTATTTCAGACAACTATGATCTTTTTTCGTTCGTTCGTTCGTAAACAATAATACAACTTATTACTAGTGGTAGTAGTTAAAATACAATAGAGAAGAAAACAATAAATATTATTGTGAAAAGGACATCCCCAAACGAATGTTTAGGGATTGTCCTTCTCACAAAACTTTTAATAATCGGACAGTCGATACTCTCCGCTATAGTCTTTAGGATGCTGTTGCTACTCGCCCGCAACCTTGACAACAGCGACTCGGTTTTCTTGCGAATGACAGAAGACATGACAAGGAATGACATTAAGGGGGTGGTACAAACCATCAAACTGAACAATTTTCTCCTCGGGACCAACATCGTTATCGTGAAAAAAATATCAACTGTTCCATATAAATAAATAAATAAATAATAATATATACTATAAAATAATATAAAACTCCAAAACCTACTCGACCCAAATGTATGGGACGGCTGATTATTGGTTTCACTTTTCTTATAATGTATAAGTCTCTATAAATCCTAGTAGCTGGTCGACCGAGCTCTGCTCGGGTGAGAATAGAGAAAACGATAATAATAAAATAATAATACCAGCCTCAGTATTTATTTATTTATTTATAGTTAATTAAAACGGTACAACACCAATTACATTAATTAACATAGAAATATAAAAATATTAATATTGACAATTCTTTTTATATAATTTAATTAAACTAACATGGAACAGTTGACTCCCTTGCATACTTTCTCTCACAGAACATCAGACATATACGCATAATTTTATTCCATTCATCAGCAAACACATCGCATTCAGGGTTGGCAGTCAGAAGGGCGTTGAGCATCTTCAAAGTACGACACACTGGAGATTCAGCTCTGGCAACAGTTTTGGATGACGGTGGCGCAAATAGATTGCGCCGGCGGCTGGGACGGTGGCCGATGTATTTGTCGGGCACAAATAGTCGGCAGAAAAGGCCATGGAGGTCTGGGCAGTCTATACGTCCCCGTAAGGTTTTACAGGCTACCGTGAGCTGATCAAGGCCTCTTCTCACCTCCAACGAATTAAAGCCCAACATCCCTAAAAGAAAGTTGGTAGGGTACATGTAGGGAAAGAAATGGTATAAACTACCGTAAAGAAAAGGCGCTGGTTCTGGAAGTGAAACAAAAGTATATTTAAGTCAATCAAAATAAAAACCAATAGGTAGCAAAAACATAGACAAAAGGTAAAATACTCTATAAGACTTAGTGCAGACTTGCACATTACAGGCTGATATTATTATTTTATTATTATTTCTGGGAAAATTCGTTTTCTCTATTTTCCCACTGCAGGGCAAAGGCCTCTTCTCATACACAGAAGGCACGAGCATTGATCACCACGATTTCAGACTTTTATTAACTAGGTTTCCTCACGATGTTTTTGTTTCACCGATATCAATAATGTCCAAGATAAACTCGGAAAGTACGTATGAATTAAAAAATTCACATTGATACTTGCCTCGTACTTACATGCGTGGCGAGGCCTTAACCACTGGTCCATCACGACATGTTAAATTGATTTTTCGCCCCCGTAAACCGCTATATTGCAACATTCATCGAAATCGTTAGAGCCGTTTTCAAGAACGTGATTACAAATATATATAACGGCTGAAATTTTTTACCGTCTCGAGAATAATATGGTGTGTTGTGTAAGTGGAACAGAAGCCATACCCGAGAATATTTGCTTAGATTGACCACGCGGGCGGGCGGGGCTGTGCGAGCGGCTTGTGCGCCTGCGAAAGGATATCAAAGACGCCGACGGCAAGTGCGGCGACTACCTATCGGCCGCTAAGGAAAGCTACGAATTCATTGATAAATTCCGCTCATTTAGTAGGGTGCGTATGATTTGAATTTTGATATTTTTTATAGTTAAAAAAAAAAAAACTGTGCCATAGGCTTCTACTCCGTTCACCTATTATACCCAATTTTTTTGGAGACGGTAAATAAAATCATGCGGTATAAAAACAAATGTTGCTCATTAGTATAGGATAAGATGTAACAATAACCGCACCCGTCTTTCAATAAACAGGCCACAGAGACCAATAAATTGAGTCTACTGATCGGCCAACAATAGGTATTTGTTGAAAACAAACTTACCCACAGGAATTGTATTTTCCTGACTGTGAAAGATGATGGATGAGGTTGACTATTTATCTGTCTGTGCAGTTAGACCAACAATTTTGTTGAGGATAATAATAAATAATATATTGTTGCAAATAAGCCAGACATAGTGTTGATAGATCAATTAGAGCGTCGTACAATGATTATTGATATAGCGGTCCCGCATGACGAGAATCTCGTGAAAGCTGAAATTAAAAGATAAGCAGATTAAGTATCTTGGCCTGGCTCGCGAGGTTGTCGACATGTAGGATGTGGATACAGCAGTCATTGTGCCGATAGTCGTGACGGCCAATGGCATAATAACTAAGAGCCTCGACCAACAGCTGAGGAGGCTGTCGTTAGGCAGCTGGATCAAGGGCTTGCTGATCCAGAAAGCGGTACTTCTGGACACGGCGCGTATCTTTAGGAGGTTCCTCTCTCAGGAGCCCTGACCACCGTTAGCTTGGACCCTGTTGATCATACCGGTAGGGTTTTTTTTTTTTTTTTTTTTTTAATTTCTTTAAATAAAAATAATTAAAAATGTAAATGATATATATATGTAGATGAAATAAAGGAAATAATTGTGGTGGCATCTACAATCGCCATATACGAACTACGAATCAAACACCTGACGTCACACAACATCCTGACGTCACCCAAATCCTGCATCGCGCAATTAGAGTTTACCGCGCGATAGACATATTTATTTATTTATTGATAGGAGAACCAACAGTTATAACAATAAAATAATAAATAATAATAATAATAAAAAAAATCCAGGTTACTACTAGCAAGTACTAATTTATTTAGTTTTTATTGCGGTATAGGCCTGCTCCTGACCTCGATCTCGCCTAAAGGAAAGCGATAGGTGAGGTCTACGATGGCGCAAGAGTGCCCAGAGAATGCCTGTTCACACTTGCTTTGAAAGCTGACGGGTTATAGGTAGGAGGCAACACAGACGCTGGCAGAGTGTTCCACACTTTGACCGTGTGCATAATAAATATGGAATGGAAGCGGTGAGTACGACTAGTCGGGATATCAACCAAGTAAAAAAAAAACACTTTTGACCAAACAAGTCGTCGAACCCATATATCCTTTCAGACTTTAATTTACTTTACTTTTATTACTGCCACCACTAAAGGGAAATGTAAATTGAATACATAAAAAATCGCATATTTTAGCTTTAAAGGTATAAAATCAAATAAAAGGAAAAATATATCGTAGATATGTATTTCATGGTAACACGAAATTACTTTTGCGAATCCTTTTAAAACTTTCGTGGAATATTCATAAAGAGTTTATTTTTTATTTTAGCTGGTGTCTGTGATACAATGATTTTTCATTAGTACAGGCTCCAACGATACACTTTTTTCTGTAATGTAAATTTTTTACTGGAACATTAATTGTTTTTGTGAACCTTACGTGTTGTATTTTTTTTATTATTATGTTTATTTTGTTTATAGACTCAATGATCGCCGATGTGTAAATGTACATACAACCGAGGATAGTGGCGGTTGACTTCTTTTCACCCGGATGCCCTTAGTTAATCTTGAAAAATGATCAAACGCCACTGACCGCGGCGGCACCTACATCCAGTGTACCCTGGACATTCAGCAATGCTACGACCTTGCTATCTGCTAATATTTTTACTGCAGTATGAGGCTGTTTTCATAGTTAAAGTCGAGTTAGGATTTTAAATCAAATGTAGTAAAGTCTATTTTACGATGGCTATACAGAATAGTGGACAGCTCGCCGGCCACGAGCAGTCACACGTAAAATAGACTTTAATACATTTGATTTAAAATTCTAACTAGAATGACAAGTTATTTGCAGTGTCGGAGCGGTGCAGTTACTCTCGGACGGGCCCGTAGCAGTTAGCAGGGTCTGGATTTACACTGGATGTAGGTGCATCCAGTGTAAATCCAGACCCTGCTAACTGCTAATATTTTTACTACAGTATGGGGCTGTTTTCATAAGGCTAGCGTAAATTGGGGCGGGTCGCGCCGCAACGCAATGCATTGCAAAAATCCGACTTCATCACTTTCGTAAATTTTCTATGAACCAACGCTCACGGCCGCAACGGCCCGTTGCAGCTGTAATGTGCGTTAATACTCCGTGCGGAGTTGTGGTGTCATCTGCATGCGAACTACGCATCACAATGAAGTCACGCGAAATCATCGCGCAAGCGGATGTTTACCGCGCGATCAGCATATATGACACCCATCTGGTCGGAGGATCCTCCCTTTACAATAGAGGATGATTGAACTTTACACCCTGTTCCTCATACCTCTATAGAGTCGTCATCATGTTCCTGCCCTTGTCCAATGTTACTTGTGGTTGGCACAACACGTTTTCTCTTTCCATTCTCCTCTCCTCTCCCCTTCTCTCTTTCGTCTCGGGATGTCGCGCTATCATTCACTCCCTGCCTACACAAGTAAGGCTAAGCGTATGCTGAGACGCAGGTGACGCAGCACAGCACATTACAGATTTTGCAGGGTAGGGCAGGCGAGGCAGACGCAGCTACACAGACACATTCGCGTCCTAGCTAGTATAAACAATAGACGGCTGTGCTGCGTTACCTGTGTCTCAGCAAAAAAAAAAGTGAAGACCCGCACGTGTCGCGCAGAAATCTGTGCGGACTTTACAACAAGACGCAGAGCAGAAAAGAAACATGTCTGCCTCACACTTTGTCAGTAAGTTAATGCATTACAAAATCTGCTCTGCCCTGCGCTGCGTGGACCTGCGTCACCTGCGTCTCAGCATACGCTTAGAACGACTCAAAATAGTACAAAAACAATTTCGAACGCATTTTTTCTTTTTCTTAAAAAAGTCTTTTCGAATCTACAAAACATAAGTTTCTACTGACTATTTCATTCTACCAATAAGCCAGTTTATCATATTTGCATTAAAATGCACCGTAGAACTCGCGGAAAATTGCATCTATAAATAAATTTCAACTGTTTCACTAGTAGACAGCCACATTTCATGTGCCTCCGTGTTGTGAATTTAAAATGTTAGCTTAGAAAAGTTTGTGTTACTCTAATCTCGGAATAACAGAGGAATTGTGGAAAGATTTTGTTTCTCAGTTGAGTTACGAGTATGCTCGGTTCCTGTTTCTTACTTGTGCTCACTTAAATGTATCACTGATGCGCGTATGTTGGATCTTTCGGTTCCCTAAAAAAGGGCGCCGTCAGTTGAGACTGGTCATCTCTTATCTGCCAGGGCTTATTTTTACCCTTCTACGGCGAAGCCAAAAGGACAATTACTACAATCCGTCTTCTATGAATAAACAATAGAATCATGCATTATACTCGTACTAGACTACTCCGCATTTTTTTGTTTATAGGTCTGTAACTTTTCTGATGGTGGTCTCTCTAAACCCGTCAAGGAATATACGGGCCCGTCCGAGAGTAACTGCACCGCTCCGACACTGCAAATAACTTGTCATTCTAGTTAGAATTTTAAATCAAATGTATTAAAGTCTATTTTACGTGTGACTGCTCGTGGCCGGCGAGCCGTCCACTATTCTGTATAGCCATCCTAAAATAGACTTTACTGCATTTGATTTAAAATCCTAACTTGAATGACAAGTTAATTGCCGTGTCGGAGCGGTGCTGTTATGATGAGCGATATCCGTAACTTCGGCCGATAAAATATTTCCTAACCCATGATTATTGTGATGTTTTAGAATTTATACCTAATCTGCGTGCGCAATTTATTTGCCAAACATATAAACAAACACGAGTTTTCCACTTAAACAAACATCAACTTTATGCAAGTGTAAATAAAGTTGATTTTAGACCGACTAGTATTGTTGAAAAAGTCACATAAAATATCAAGTTGTAGCGCAAACTGAACCGTATGTGTAGGCATTACAGTTGTTTTTCCTAAAACTCGTGTTGGTTTACATGTTTGGCAAATGAATTTCGAACGCAGATTACATGTAAATATGCACGGTGCATATTTACATGTACATTACGGTACATACTACATATTTATTAATAAAGGAGTCATAATCCTTCTTTATCACCTCATATTTACTGCCATTTTATATACCTACTGCTTATCATAATTTAAACCCATGGCGACAGGCGTACGACTGGGGTTGATACCATAATCTATTATGAAATATTTCCTTGAGAATTTATGAGCATTGCATCGTCTCAGGATATTCGGGGTTTAAGGAAGTGGGACATCATTCTCGGTTCAAGGAATATGCGGTGGGTTGTCATTTGATTTTGCGAATTTATAGATTACGTAACTGTGTATCTGAGGGGCAATTCCCGTGATTTTTAAGAACGTTCGCATTCGCATCTTATTCGCAAGCTGTCAAAAATACAATCAATTTACTAACATTTTTGACAAGTTTGACAGATTGCGACTTGAATGTGAACGTTTTTTGAGTACGAGAATTTGCCTTCTGTTCAATTCCGTAATAACACTGGTTAAGATAATCTGCTTAAAACGTTCCCACTGCTGAGCATAGGCCTCCTCTCTTTGAGATGGAGTGGGCTGTAATCCACCACGCGGGCCCAGCGCGGGTTGGTAGATGTCACATGTCTTAAAATATTGGTTTTAGGACATGCCGTTTTCTTCACGATGCTTTCCTTCACTTTGAGAGCAGTGGTGATGAAATAATTTAACATCCCGCCATTCGCCGTAACTGACAGTTGACATTAGTGACAGTTACCTGACAACTTGTGTGCATGGGACAGTGTTTTCACTATAACTTGTCCCTTGCCATCATCAGTCGTCAGTTTCAATACCAATAAAGTTCAAAATGGTGACTGACAGAACAGTGCTACTAATCGCGTCACGGGACAAGTTATAATTAACGCACTGTAAATAATTATCTATTGAATAGATACACTGCAGTGACTATTGCCAAACTGTTTATATGGACGGGTACAATGGCTTTTAGGTCACATTATTATACCTATAGGTAGACGCGATTTACATGGTATTGCAGGTATTACTGTATAATAGGCTGAAGTTCATAGATTCAAGCCCAGGTTAGCACAAGCAATTTTTTTTCGTGCACTGGATTTTCAACGCTCTGCTAAGCGTTGAGAGTTGAAAATTCAACAGTGTGTTTATTCAACGCGCTAGGATAAGGTTGCGTCCCAGCGCATTGGATTCTCAACGCTCAGCTTAACACCGAGAGTTGAAAATCCAGTGCGCGATAAAATCCCACCGCGATATTTTTACGTCCGTGCGAACGTGGACTAACTGTTATCTATGACAGGCTGTCATCAGGTGGGCAATCTACCTACTGTTATATTGAATAATTCAAAGTGAATTAATGACCAAAACTTCTATATTTTTACTAATGAGTCACTCCGATCCAATATCGAATTCACCTGGTAATTCAAAAGCGCGGGAAGTGACGCTCCTGTCACTGTCAAGTGACAGCTCGCTTAGCCAGTGATGCACGTCTCTGCTTCTAGGGTTGAGATTCGTATTGTGATCTTCAGAATTCCGGTTATCAATACCTAATAATTTCTTCATGTATATGTAATCTGTGGTCAACATACCCCTTAGTCCAGAGTAGTGATTATAGATAAACGATACCTACAGCAATAAAAATCACTCTTCGAGGAACTCAAAAGGGGTGATAATGTTGATAAAGAAAGTTTTTACCTACTGCGTGGCTTGTTCAACTCAAAAGTCATCTTACCGCGACTCTCTCAAGTACAAATTTTAAAAAGTTTAAGATTTAATTAAACTTTTCAATCGTGCGAAGCCAGGGGTAGCTAGTAGGATATAAAATAAAACGAGGTGCTAAGAAAAACGCTTATAATTTATTTACTTACAAATTTAACAATATATAAATCTATTTACATGTTATTTACAATACATTCCTATATGAATTTCAAGCCGATTTATACGAAAAACAACAAAATTATTCATCTGTATTAAAACGGCTGAAAAATAGACAAACAAAATGTTTACGTGGGAAACAAAACGCTATCAGTTATCCAGTTTTGAAAATAGAATTCGGTAAAATTGTGTTTCTATTTTAGAACGTTTATTTTATGATGGATGGTCATTTAACATTTTTGTTTATTTTACAAAAATGGACCTATCTTTTTATATAATGTTTATTAACAAAATATTTGTTAAAACTTTGGTTAATCTATCTAATGGTACCTACTAACTTTAGTTTTTTTGTGTGTTGTATTCATTTCATAAATTGTAAATTTTATTGTTAATTTAATCAATGATTTTGTACAAAAAAAGGTTTTTTAATAATATTTTATACAAAATAATAATATATTTTGTAGGTTCAATTAGCGTTATTATATTTCAATATTTTAGCCAGAAAAACAGTATTTAATAAATAAAACTGCAATATTCTATACCTATAATAGCATTTAAGCGCCCCATACTTGCAGTAAAAACAACCCGTTGAATTCTAACCTCAAAACAAAAAGGGCATTATACAATTTGTACGTCAAAACGAGCGCAAAGATAAACCGAACTTAGAAAGTTATTCATATAATTCAACAAAGAAATAGCTGTTGAATTTCGCACATTTTTAGGGTTCGGTTCGTCCGAATGAAAAAACGGAATCCTTAAAGGATCAATCGTGTATCTGGCTGTCTGTTACAATCAATTTGCTCCGCATACAAATTTGCATTTGTGGTTGGAATGTCCATGGAGAACATGTTTTTCAACTACAATGTTTTTTCTTAGGATTAATTCATCCCAACTACGGAACCCCTCATTGTGCGTGGTCCAACAGCGACACGCACTTGGCAGGGTTTTTTGTTCGAAAGCATTCCTTCATTTTCAGACAAAGTTTTTAATTTCACTTGTAAAGTTGAAAGGAGTCTAAATTTCGTACAAACCTCGTTGGAGACCATTCGAGCGCGAGCTGATGAGGGTTTTCGAGTCTTTAAAACGAATTAGGGCTAATTTCAACTGTGAATCTGAACGCGATCAGCACATCTGAACTGCGTTCAAGAGCTGTCAGTATCAATATAAACAATATTGACACTGACAGCTTGACGTAAGATAAAGTCGAAATAGTAAGACTGAAAGACATATGACTAAAAAGCAGTCTTCTTATAATTTGGTTAGTAAAATGTGGCAAAATAAATTGGTAAGTAAATTGAACACCAAATTAACGTGTCCGTATAATCAAATCACAACTGTCATTCTTTCTGTCAGTAACTTTAGGTACACGAAAAATTCACTTTGGGTGCTTTCACGATTTTTAAACGGTCTGTTCCAGGCCATTTTCCTGCTAGATGGCGCTGAAGTCAACATTTTTAGTTTATTTTGTAAGTGAATTGGGGCATTACTAAATCGTAGGAGTAGTTGACGTGGTACTCGGCCATTACGCTTTATTAACTTGGCCTTAACAATGCCTCAAAATCCACTCAATTCGCCACATAAGTGCAAAATAACATCTGCATTTTCCAATCTGAGTTATTTTACCGAAATATAATTTCTATAGGTATTGTAATTCGAACACATAATATTGTGTCGCCCTTCAAACCTAATGAACCAACCAACGTTTCTTAGCAATTATACGTAATATGAATGAGAACTGTAACAAGTGAGTAACTTATCATACCATCACGCCTGTATTCCCAGAAGTGTTAGGCAGAGGTGTACCTACAGTACACCCACATTTCGCCAGCTATGTTTAAGTCCCATGTAATAGGGGGCGAGCCTATTGCCATCAACCGGGCACAAATCTAGACTCCGGGCTGCTACTGAGAAATTCCAGATGGAAAAACCCAATAACACTTTGCCGGAATCGGGAATCGAACATAGGACCTCATGCTCAGTAGTATATAATTTCTGTACTTATTTTAATTCGAACATATTATGTGACGCCCTTCACCTGAACAAACTAACAATTTTTTTCTTAGCAATATACGTTTACTTAAAGGTGATCCCCCACCACGAGCATTCACCTGTATTGTAACGTTACAGATTCGATTTTGAGCATTACGTTACAATACTGCCTCCCTGACTGCCGAGCATTTGCCTGTAATGTAACATTTCAGATTCCATATTATTACAGACATTGCGCACTGTATTAGCTCGGTTATTCCCTCTCACTGATGCAATGCTGGAATTGTATAATTCAGGTTGCGCACTGTAATGCTCGATTCTCCTCCCTCACTGATGTAATTCTCGAGTTGTATCATTCAGGTTGCGCACTGTAATGCTCGGTTTTCCTCCCTCACTGATAAAATGCTCGAATTATATAATTACAGGTTGCGCACTGTAATGGTTGGTTCTCTTCCCTCACTGGTGTAATGCTCGACTCTGAACGTTACATTACAGGCGAATGCTCCCGCTGAGGGAGCACTTTAATATGAATGAGAACTGTGATTATTAAATTGCCTTACAACGTCTTTTAGAATGATTGCTTACCTTCCCACGACTTTGAAATTATAATTTACTGCTGACCTATTTCCTTAAATGCCATTTCAGAAACCACTCAAATCTTATACTCATATTATTAACTTCTAACTCAAAAGTTTAACTTTTTTATATTTATTTTTAACCACTACGGAGAAGGTCTTGGTCTACATCTCACCTGATGGTAAGTGATGATCAGTCCGAAGGTAGAAGCGAGCTTCACCCGGTATCCTAAACCACAGAGCAACTGGCTCTAACTACGGAAACAACAATAAATAAATAAATAAAAATAAAATTCATTTAATTCAGGCAACCCTTATTACATAAAATAAAATTTCACAATACTGCAACAGAATTAATCACAATATAATAAAATGTCAATGCAATTAAATAGCTACAAATTAAAAAAGGTCACAGAATTAAAATTAAAATAAAATGTCAAATGCAATTAAAATAAACAAATAAGTAATACAAATTATATAAGTGTCACAGAATCGAATTAAAAATGCTGTTAACATTGCGGCGACAGACTTAAATAATTTTGGTAGCTAGCCAGATGAAGTTAGAACAAGCCCTATCACCAACCAACCCAAGCAGAAAATTTTGTCCCTACTGGGAATCCTGGATCTGAAACAGGTGGTCTAACCACTTGTCCACAGAGCGGTTAAAACCTTCGTGTATCGCTTTAGAAAACCTAATTAGAGTCCGCGCCACCACTAAAGTCCATTTGACGTGGCGCTAGTGTCTATGTCATTGCATCACAGAGCATTAAAAAAATTGTAATTCCACAATTTTCCGCAGGCCTTGTTTCGTACCGCGCACTCTCACACAATGTACCAAAGATATCAAAATAAACGCCTTCAACTGAATTATGCTTGATTAAAACGCATTCGCGAAGCCAAAATTAAATTTAAAACTTAGACAGCTCTGATTGGGTAATAATAATTTTACGCGCAGACCTCACCCAGTACCTCTGACAATGCACCCTTTTGAAGTCTTGTTATTCAATTAATTTAAATTTAAATTTCGAAGTTGTACAAATCGAATTGTAAGAAGGTTTGGCATTCCTTTTGCCCGATTGGCTGTTAAAGAATTTTCTTGTAACGGTTTTTGAATTATAAAGTTGTCTCTGGTATAAATTGGGGTGAGATAATTGAGAATAATTTGTGACGATGAGCGAGGATTGGGGGTGAAGTATTAATTTCCCTGACTTAACTCCTTTAAGTATGCTTTATATTACATTACTTACATAAGCATTTTTTTACTTAATTCACGACCTGCACTCGTGGGAACATCCAGAAACAAATTGCTACAGATGTGACCCAGACAAACATGCAAAGATTGCTTTTTCTTTGTCGCTTTTATTTACTTAGCTTTGAAATCGGTAGTATTATTTTATGTTTTTTGTCGAAATAGAAACACATTTTATCCGAATCATTAGCTATTGAGAAAGTCGAAAGGTGTCATTGGACACCCGCATCCAAATTGCGTAATACACGATCAATCATGATCTGAATCATTTTGAAACAGTTTGCTAATCCATTGCTTCATAAGTTCGAAAAAAAATCTGCTCAACAACATTATTAACGCATTGAATGTTGTTAAACTGTCAAATGAAACAGATTAGTCTAATCATTTACCAATTAGATAGCTGGTTGGAACGAAGTACCTTTCACTGAATATTATGTATTAAATAACAGACTCAATAAAATAAATTAACAACGTTTAAGAGTAACTAAATGAAAAAAAAAGTGTCGTAACGGTCAAGATTATACACTTTTTTTCAGTTTAGCGCTCATTCGCAAAGTGTGCAGAGTAAAACGAGCGATGAGGAACTTCATTCCTAAACCGTTTGATTTAAGTAGGTACCTAAGTATTACATGAAAAAAAAAAATTGTACAAAGTAAATACTAAATAATTTATAACCTGATCCTTTAAGGTTTTTAGTACTTATTTGCAATTCATTTTATTTTTAATCATAACATTTTCTGACAATTCACAAAAATTTACATCATATTTTCCTATTTCATTTAATTAGACTATTCTTTCATATAAATTACACCAAAAATCATTAATCAACATATTGTCCAATTGTAATTATTTATAACATTCATTAAAATAAATTATTTAAGTAACATTTATCTTAACAATTTTTATTATTATTCCAAAATTATCTACAAGTTATTATTTACATTTAATATTCACTTATTTGTTATTGATTCTTATAAAATATGATTTATTCGAATTGGTCTATTTATTTATTTGTCTAAATAGCGAATAAATTTAAACTACATTTAATTTAGATTTGATTTTAAGAAATAGATAAGGTGTGCCCACTTATTTAGTTTAGTTTCAGTTATAATTATTGCAAACAGTTTTTTATGTTTTGAATTTTTTATAGTCGTATAGTTTACGATTTTTTTACTAAAATAATATGACTTGCCAGCTGCTTATTCAATTTATTACAGTTTTTATCAATATGTCATATTTGGTGATTTTTGTTTGTATGACCAAAAAAAATCACCAAATAAGACATAAAAATATATTATAGTTAATTGATTCAGGCGTGACTTTGCGGAAATCCATTATAAAATACAATAGACGACGTATATTTAATAACCTAATCTGGACACGTCAAGCGTCGGGTCCGGGTTCGCAAAAAGTCAATCGCCATCCTGAGGATGCCTCGTGAGGAAGAGAGAGAAGAGGTGAAACACGTGTCGATTTCTTACAGGGTTCTTTATGATTCTTTAAGAACAGTTACACGGATTAGGTTACGAAATATACGTTGTCTATTGTACATTAAAAATAATAAACAGTACAATTAAAAAAAAAAAATATTTGTGTAGTTCGTATAAAATCGGTTGGACACACCTTTAAAATAAAATTGGCAAAAATGGTGTGAATATTATTGGAAGTAAATATTTTTAAATATAATTTATTTTTGGAAGACTTGTGTTATGTGGAGATTTTGAATATCAATAAAAACTCCCTGATAAATGAAAACCATATTCCATTTTAATTTCAAATAAATCTATAATTAACAAAATTATATTCTTTAGAATTTTAAATATTCAATTTTCTAATATGTATAACACAATTTAAAAAAATCGAATAATTTCATTCAAACATTTGAATAATTCATATCCAATTTTAAACTCGGTCAAAGAAATACTTTCTTAAAATTAGGATCTATATTAATCTTACTTATGTAATATTTTTCCAAACAATTCGTCCAATTATTTTAAATTAGAAACTACGAGTATAGTAATAAAAATGTTATTGCATTGGATTTTATGTAGAAATACTTCGAAAGGAATGGCAGCTAAAAAGAGGGTGTGTATACATGATAGAAGTGAAAACTTACAGTATACGAGGCTGATCACGACCGGAGCCGAGTGTACCCGATTCAGCGTCACTGACCCTTGCGTGACGGTTCAGTTTAGTTCACTATTCAGAAAGAGCACAGTGCTCCTAAAGAAGTGTTCACTTCAATAACCACTAATTTAAATCAAGTTAAGTAAATTAAATTAAATGTTTTTAATACTCGTATGAAAATATTGGTTTTCGTTTCATATTCTTGGGAACATGATATGATTTCTCAATATTGTGCTAGGTATATTGATAAGCGAATTTTTTAGATATAAAAACAAAATGTCGATTGCGTTATCAAACAACGAAAAAAAGTTTATACACAAGAAAAAAAATAATACACAAAAAAATAATTTCGTATAAGTACCTAATTACCTACTCGCTTTCGTAGTATTTCAACAATTAATAATTATTTGCTAACTTCAAATAATGGCAGTAATACGGTTTTTAATGTACAAATCCTCATGCTTCACCGGTTTTGGGTTAAGCAGAGGCAAAAATTACAATAAAATCTATGTGCGTTTATTTCCGTCAGTTTTTAGTATAACATCAACAGTTTTTTTTCGTATAATTCGAATTCGTTATGAAAATTATGAAACAGACAAAAAAAACAATTTTCGTAATGACTTTAAAAAATCTTTCAACAAACCGTAGAACAGCTTATGGTAAGCTGTTGGAGATTGGCGACATCATTGACCGGATCGATCCAAAGATCCGGATGTTACAAAGTTCGAGCACATTTTCAAACCTACAAATTAAGGTTCCCGTTACACCAAGGTCAATTTAGGACCCATGTTTTCCACGGATAAATAATACTAAATTCACAAAAAAAAACATTATCGTAATAATAATTATTAATAGTAACAATTTCACAAACCAAAAAAAAAATAGATCAATCTAATTTATAATCTATTTAAAAAATATTATAAAAAATCTCACTAATGTTATCTATGGGGTTCAACGTCTGCTGTCACCACAAAAGTCTTCCGCGGTCTTCGACATGGTTCTTCCTCGTCTTCCAAACCATAGAAACACACACTACGTTGGGGGTATACTTTGGGCTTATAGTCCACTGAAGAACCCAAATTCCTAGGCAGTGTCTGAGACTTTTTATATTCTAAATCACTTTTTAAACAATAGTCATAGATCAACTTCGGTCTTTCATCGAAGTACTTGCTGTAATATCCCTCACAGTTGTCGAAAGACATGCTTTTCGAAAACGTGTCGAGGTGACAAGTGTGGGGGTGGTAGCAGCCCTCCGGCCTCATTCTGGGTTCTAACGGGTACCAGGAGTCGGGGGGTGTTGGGGCCCACGGCGGGGGCCCCAGAGGTCAGCCTCAGCGAATCGGTTTGGAGACGATGATGACGTCGGGAGCTGATCGGGTGGTCTCGGTACTAATCGGGCGGCGGTCGGAGATTTTCTTTTCTGTAACAAAAAATTGTTTTACAAAGGAACAAACAGGAAGTTTGAGAAGATTAATTGGGTGTTCACAAGGGATTAAAACAAAAAAGTTTTGGGTGGTCGTTAATTAATAGAGAAAATTGTTCATTTCATAAAGTCGGCCAGTAAAGGCACAGGTTAGTACAAATGGTCCGCTCCGAAAATCATTTAAAGAAAAAGCGACTCTTGCTGCGATACAATAAAGTGCAATTCAAGTCGCACAGCGCTAGTTACCAGTTATACAGGATGTTAAAAAAATTGCGTGCCATATCTTAGAGGTAGGTTCAGTATCGATAAAGGAACGCAGGAAAAAAAAACAAAAATTGCAATATCAACCTAATTTAGTACCTACATAATAATTTAAAAAATGTTTACTGTGTGTACATAAAAAAAATAAAAAAATGAAAAATAAAATAAAAATAGCAATCGCTAAGTTTTTTTTGTTTATTGCTTTAGTTACTTACCTACTATCAAACGCGTTGTCACCCAGCGTTATTGAAGTGTTCGGTCGTAGGTACTCGTATTTAATTGAGTTCGATAGTAGGTAGGTAACTCTAGGAAATTATTAATTAGCATTTAAACAAAATAAAAAAATATTTTAAACAATAATTTAATCAATTCTAAACGAATAAAAAAAACGATTAAATTTAATTAGTAGGTACACACGGCTACACATCAAGCTATACATTTCCAGTTTATGCTGATCTCGCATTGTATAGGATTTCGGTACAATGTGAGGTCAGTTTATACTGGAAATGTATAGCTTGATGTGTAGCCGTGCGTACTACACTAGGTTCATCTTATGATAATTCTCGGTTTTTTTTTAAACTTTTTTAAAGTTTTTTTTTTTACGGGTTCCTTTATCGTCTCTGTACAGTCACGAGCACCAATATGTATACTCTTAGCAACTTTAACAATTGATTTTCTCCTACTGTGGTGACTATAATTTTATGTTGTTACGAACATAGAATTTTGGAACCCACACTAATATGAAATAGGTCCTATCTCAAACTTGCAGTCGTTATTCCATGCGAAAATCGCTTTTGAATTTTGCTAAGTGGATACATATTGGTGCTCGTGACTGTACTCACTCTGAAGCTATGGCACGCAATTGCTTTAACACCCTGTATTCACCTAGAAGGTCTATCAAGTAACTCTTATATCTTCTGACTACGTTACGCTCACTGACGCCCCACAAGACGGGCCCGCCGTTTACTCGTTGCTTCATACATAAAATGCGGAGTGCGCCTTCTGGACCATTCTGTGGTAAAGGCCTTTACATAACATTAAGGAGTTTCGTTTTTACTCTTATTCACAAAAAGAGGTTCTATGTTTTCCCTAAGAAAAGTCAGGAAAATTTATTGATACGCAACTTTACTGCCAACGGAAACTGTCCGTATATTCAAATCACGACTGTAATTTTTGACAGTTGTATAAAATGGCTATAACACGGCAAATTGACGTAGGGTTTCAAAGGGGGTCAAATTTGCTTAACAATTTATTTGTCTGACTGTTTAGGAAATGTGAATATATTTTTCATACAATATTTTACTATAGTTTGACCGACACCGCTGTACCGAACCTTAGGCATACCACATATTTAAGGCACGATACAGCGTTTTCGGTCAAACTAGGCCCTTAGTTTTCAACCAGTAAATCCTGTTATGATTGGTTGATCAACTTAATATGAACAACTAATTTATCATCTGACATGACTTTCATCATAATTCTGCAACATGTATTTTTCTTCGATACATCTCGGTTAGTCGTAATCTCGTTCCTCAGCCTCTTTCTCATATCATCTTGCACACAGTCCATCCACCTCTTTCTAGCCATATCATCTTGCACACAGTCCATCCACCTCTTTCTAGCCATATCATCTTGCACACAGTCCATCCACCTCTTTCTAGCCATATCATCTTGCACACAGTCCATCCACCTCTTCATTTGACATTATGACTACGAAATAATTTATTCGAAAATTCTTGCAAAGATAACACAATAAGGTATTTAAAACAGTCCTAAATCTAGATTCTAATTAAGCATCCAATAAAATACCTCAATTATCTATGTCCCTTTAGTAAAATAACTTTAGATTAACTTGGGTAAGCGATTTCTATTTAAGTAAGCTCTCAAATCGCGGGTACTTCAAAGGGACTTACAGTTTTGTTTAGGGTCCATTAAAACTTGAATCAGAATGTTATCAAACCCCACTTGCTTCTACTCTTAAATTCATTGAATTAATCATAATTCGTTATTATAAATACAGATTTTGGGGTTACAGGTTATGCAAAGTCTGGCTGTATTTATAGACAGTTTAGAGTCAGTTTGTCGAATGAAAATTATCGAATGGATTAGCACTTGAAGTATGAGGATCATATTCACGGGCGGTGGGATGGTACTGATGGCTAGTCAAGATAGTTCTTCATTGGAAACCATTATGAGGAAACCGGCATGCCTGAGAGATATTTCTTGACGGCATGAGAAGTCAAGTCAGAGGTCCATGGGCGGCTTTAAAACTCTGACACCAGGTTAGTCACTAACCACACGAAAAGAAAAATATTGGAAACTACATTAAGATCGGTCAAATTGAAACGGTTAAAAGTGGTCAAGCCGAACGGTTGAAGCGTAGACAGACCCTCAACGGCCCTGGTTTAAAAGTTGTGGGTTTAAACCCAAGCAGGCATACACGTAACTTTGTATAACTTATTTAATCATCATTGCACAATGGCGAAGGAAAATATTTTTTTTTCTGCCTAGTCTTTTCCCAACTATGTTGGGGTCGGCTTCCAGTCTAACCGGATGCAGCTGAATACCAGTATTTTACATGGAGCGACTGCCTATCTGACCTCCACAACCCAGTAACTGGGTAATACGATACCCCTTGGTAAGACTGGTGTCAGACTTTCGGGCTTCTGACGACTCGTAACGACTGTCAAAGATCCACGAATGACAGCCGGACAATGGCGAAGGAAAATGTTGTGAGGAAATCGGCATGTCCAAAACAATTTTTTTTAAGACATGTGACATCCATCAGCCCGCGCTGTGCCCGCGTGGTGGATAACGGCCCGTAGAGAGGAGACCAGTGTCCCAGCAGTGCGAACATTATAGAGTGATTATCTATGCCCAGTTCAAGCAAATAAAGCTTAGAAGGAGGGTTAATAGGAAAATTAGTCACAGTCAACATTTTGAATTAGGATACCTACTCTTTACTGGATAATCCAATCCACAGAAAACTTACGCGGTTTCGACTCCTGATGCGAAGGTATCTGCTTTAGGAGTTCAATGGTGATCTCGGAAGTGTTGGTGGTGGCAGGGGGCGAAGGCCTAACGATCGTGGCGCCCGAGTAGCCGAAGGTGGAGAACCCTCGACTATTGCTGCCTGAACCTGCAGGTCAAAGATAAAGCTTTAGGTATAATGATGTACCTTTTTGGACATGCCTTGAAATTTTAATCGCAAAGGGGTGGAATAGATGCCACGAATGGCGATGCTTAAATGTACTAGACGTGGGCGCATCCCGGTTAAATACGGCCTGTCCCTGGCCGCCCGGTCGGATCCTAAGCCGAGGTCCGTGCCACACAGGGGGTGCCCTTAGCGTGTAGTCGCTTCGTTACTAATTTTAATGGCTTAGTTGGACGCCTTAATTTTTTAAGGCACAGAATAGCCTGGTAAAGCAGCCGACAAACCTCTTTGGTTGTGGATGGCAAAAAGTAGTAGTAAATTGCAGTCCTCGTTCCTTGCTGATTGGGTAATATTTTTGCCTTGATAATTCCGCTTTTCTCGTTTGAAGAATGTAAAAAACTTGGAAGAAGCTTCATCAAATATTTACAGATTTGGAGTAGTCTGTGACCCTTAAAAAAAACATTTTCTGAATAGTAATAAGATATTCTGAGTAATAATTATAAATAATTTTAGCTCCAGATTATCTGTGAACGTAAACGAACTCACAGTTTCCCAGAAACCAAAGCACAGACTTAATACCTATTTTATTCTACTCTTGTAAAAATCTACTCTCTGTTTGAAGCAAATAAGAAATCCCATTATTTTACTTCCAATTATCTACACGCACAAAAGAAACAAATACTCCCGAAAAATTCAATATGGCGATTGGCGGGTAATATGCCGCCATCTTGTTTTGTTGACGTCACAGGAAGATAGGGGTTATATTAAAAAAGTAATCGGAATTCTCGCTGTTTCTCCGTCAAATGAAGGGGTTACTTGTGACGGCGGCGTACGATTTAATTCAATTTATTTGCAACGAAATTAATTTTGAGTACTGTTAACTTCAAAAGTGGGAGACGGTTGTTGTAAGTTGGAAACAGTTTTGTGAATTAAATGAAGACTTGCTACTATATTTTGTTTGGATTTGACCAGTAACTGATTAAAGTAAACATTATGACACCATACTCTAAAAATAATTTGTGTAAAACTCTTTTGGAAGTCGGTGCCTTGTATAATTTACTTGCATTTTTATATTTTGAGCGGAATTCTTCATCAGAAAGGGCATTGACAATGAAGAAAATATTCATAATAATAATCCATTAAGTAATGACGGAGTAATGCGAACTTTAATTCCAACATGAATAATGTGACTAATATTTTGTTTTAAACAGTGTCCGTGGAGTTACTTGCGCGTTGTTCTCCATAGGAACTTACTAAGCTTGTCAATAGGAAACTAGCTCCATCTTTCTGACTGTCCGAGCCCTTGACAATTTAAAAGCAATTTAAAAATTAACAGATAACCAAAGTGGTCGACATAGCTCACAGAATAAGCAAGCTGAAGTGGCAGTGGGCCGGCCATATTAGCCGTAGAACCGATGACCGCTGGGGTAGACGTTTTCTTGAGTGGAGACCGCGAATCGGCAAACGTAAGAAATGAAATGAAATGAAATGAAATGAAATGAAATGAAATTGTTTATTCTGTAAATAGGATATCGGAATCACTTTTACACGTCATATAAAAAAATATTAAAAATAAGCTAGGTGAGGTCGGTGTTTCCTATCTGACTACTCTGAGAAGAAAGGCCGAAACAAACTCAGAGGTCGCAGTCTCTTTTAAAGTCCAGACATAATCTTGGTCAAGCCATGTGAGGACCATGTAGATTAGTGTCTGAAATGGTCTTTTGAGGAAAGAACCACACAGATTTGAGTGGACCTTTCCAGTCAGTGCAAGCATTTGTCAGTAATCGTGGAGCTCAACTCAGAACTTAAGGAGCTCAACTCGACGAACAATACCAAGGAAAGGATATTTGGGTAGGCCGCATCAACTACTCAAACTGCCAGACCATCATTAAAACTGAGAAAGAAAAAAAGAAATGAAAAGGGAAAAAAAATATCCACATAGTCCTCACATTCACAATAATTAAAATAATATAATACTTTACAAAGTAATCGTGTCATTTTGAATATAATTTTCAACAATGTCAATGTGTATATAAAACTGGTTTATTGTGATGAATCATTAAAATGTCAAGTTTTATGGTTTTCACAAGGCTTAGCAGAGCGAGCAGCTCAATCCCAAGCTTTTTTATCTTCTAAATAATCTGAAATTTTATAGTACCCTTTTTTACAAAGTTTGGTTTTAATACAGCTTTTAAATCGTTTAATGGGTAAGTTTCGAATGTCAATGGGAAGTTTGTTGTAAAAGCGTATACATTGACCCATGAACGAGTTGCTTACTCTGTGGAGACGTGTGCGATGTACAGCAAGGTTGTGTTTATTCCTGGTATTTAAACTATGAATATCGGACATTTTCTTAAAATTTGATATATTTTTGTGTACATACAATAGGTTTTCAAAAATATATTGTGAGGCTACAGTCAGAATATTTATTTCTCTGAATTTCTCTCGAAGGGAATCTCTTGGACCTAGGTTGTAAATGGCTCAAACAGCCCTTTTCTGTAGAACAAAGATAGTATTAATGTCCGCGCCGGTTCCCCAAAGAAGAATTCCATATGACATAAGACTATGAAAGTAACTAAAATAAACAATTCTGGCTGTATCTACGTCAGTTATCTGTCTAATTTTTTTAACAGCATAGGCGGCGGAACTAAGCCTTCCTGACAATTTTTCTATGTGTGGGCCCCATTGTAATTTACCGTCAATAGTTATTCCAAGAAAAACTGTTGACTCAACAGGATCCAACTCTATTCCATTAACTTGAACATTGGTAGTTAGCTGCCTGACATTTGGCGTTGAAAATTTAATGAGTTTAGTCTTTTTTTCGTTTAGGAGAAGATTATTTACATTAAACCAATGCACAACTTTAGAGAGTGCATCGTTGACTTGTTCAAAGTTGACTAACTGACGTTTGATTTTAAAAATTAGGGAAGTGTCATCTGCGAATAATACGATCTTGTGATTATCCCTTATGTAGTAAGGTAAGTCATTTATGTAAATTAGAAATAAGAAAGGACCTAGAATTGAACCCTGCGGAACGCCTATGGTGACCGCAGATCCTGCAGATCTCTGGCCATTAACATCGACCCTCTGAATTCTGTTATATAGATAAGAAGTCAGAAGGTCAAGAGCCTTGTCCCTCATGCCATAATGGTACAGTTTCCTGATAAGAGTATCATGGTGTACGCAATCGAAGGCCTTGGACAAGTCGCAGAAAATGCCAAGAGCATCTTGCGAATTCTCCCAGGCCTCGAATATGCTCTTCAGTAATTCCACGCCCGCGTCTGTAGTTGAACGACCCTTTGTAAAACCAAACTGTTTCAAATGAAGTAAATTATGTGCATTGAAATGACCTAACATTTGTTTTAAAATTAATTTTTCAAAGATTTTACTCAATGTAGGTAATATCGAAATAGGCCGAAAATTTGTGGGATCAGTTGTGCTGCCAGATCAACAAGGTGGGACGCCCTCAGGCTAGGTGCAGCGACTTCGCAGGGTGGCTGGTAGCAGCTGGATGAGTGTTGCCGAGAGTCGAGCTGAATGGCGTGCGATTGGAGAGGCCTATGTCCAACTGTGGACTGATATTGGCTGATGATGATTATTTGAAATAGATTATTTGGGTTTTGCATTAAAATAAGCAAATAAAGAGCCTTTCTTTTCATAAATTCGCTAAAACTTATGCCCCTGAAAGTTTCCTATGCTAGCACGTTGGAAATCCATGGACAAATAAATCCAAGTTATACAGAGTAGAATAGCAATATTACAAGACCGTCCTTCCCGTATGTGTTTGGGTACTATACAAACACTTCCATGCTAATAGTTCCTTACCTATATAGTTTGATATTTGATCTGCAATCCAATGTGTCAAAAGATTGTTTGAGGATCCTTATAAGTTTCTACGTAACGTAATGGTCTCAGAAAGAGCAAATTTGTTCTGACTTGTATGGCATAGTTTTTCATATAGTTATTGAATTTTAGCATAGCATTAGCGGTTATTGCCCTTTCCCTAATGTTTCATAATAGGATTCCGAACAAAAATCTCATTAAAGTTTTTCATTACTTGAGGAGCACGATGGATGTCGATTCACGACGTTAACGGGCTTTATTTCTGTATTTTTATTGAAGAACACTAGTATCTGTAAATAAATGTAGCTGGGTCAATGACCGTTATTGCCATGCTAAAACGCCTACAACTATAGCATCATCATCATCTATCAAGCCTATTCCCAGTTATGTTGGGGTCAGCTTGCAGTCTAACTGGATGCAGCTGAATGCCAGTATTTACATGGAGCGACTACCTATTTGACCTCCGGACCCAGTAACTGAGTAAAATGATATCCCCTGGTATTCCTCATCTATATATTTTGATATTTGATCTGCAATCCAATTGTTTGAGGATTCTTATTTCTTGTTTAAGTTTCTACGATTGGTCTCAGAAAGAGCAAGGTTGTGCAGATTTGTACGGCACGGGTTCTTATAAGATGGTGTGTATAAAGATTAAAATCGTTAGATTCGCGATACCGCGTTAAAAGGTCGCATTTCTGTTTCGTTTTGACAGCTCTTACAACACAATGACCCACGCTACCGTGGAAACGCCATATACGGGATGTGTGTATGTTCACTCTTCTTAGAATCGACACTTTTTGCACGACATAAGTACGGTGAGGGTCAATCCATTGATTTAAATCTTTGGCTGTTTATTGTTCTTAAGCGCTCTTTCTTGCTATACGTATGGTCTTAATATCCTGTATTACCTGTTATTTCTTTGTTTAAGATCCACTTGATTTCTTATTTTCGAGTCAATGGTACTTTCATAAATTACTTGAAGGTGGCTGCGTAAAGGTTACGGCTCACTAAAATAACAGCTAAAGAACCTGTTCGACAGGTTCTGGATTGGTACCTATTAACTATTAGTCTTTTTTTTTAATGTAGAATTTATGTGAACTATTGTGATATAAATTTAATCTAGGTACATCATCTTCACATTTATATACGTATATAATTAATGTTTACAACAAAAAAAAAAAAAAAAAGAGTAACGGTGGAGTTTTTTGCCAATTCTTCTCCATACGAAACTACTTTTTGGAAGGGGCGACTAGAATCAATTCTATTTTCTTGTATTATGTTATTATGTTGACGATCAAAAGTGCCTTATAAGTGACTAATTGAAATAAATCATTACACTTTGACTTTGTGAATCTGACAGATATTTTTTTTGGAATTTATTAAAAGCTGTTGAATTACAGCAAAACAGTAATAAACATACAAAGTAATCTAACTTAGGAAGGTTAAGACCGTCCAGTAATTGGCCTCCAGTCGTATAGTTAGGAGGCTTAAGGTACCTCGTAATAGTTGTCACCCATGTTATCTAGCAGAGGTCGTAGCGTGTTATAGGTAGTTTAGAGGACCCTAAAATTAACATAGTTAACGCAATTACCGTGGTTACAGGTTTCTAGTTTTAAGTGGTTATTTCGATGGGGGGATTTTCGTTATAAGCTACTACTCGTAGTAGATAGGTAGTAGGAGGGGCTCGTGGCTTAGTAATAACAGTCACACGGGTTGATCGAACAGGTTAAGCTACGCTTGCCGCGATTAGTCTGTGGATGGGACCATCTTTAAATACCGATACCCCTTCAAACCTCGGAAAGCACGTTAAGCCATTGGTCCCGGCTGTCATTCGGAGATCTTTGCTAGTTGTTACGGGTCGTCAGAAGCCCGAAAGTCTTACAAATACGATATCCGTTGGTGGTATCGTGTTACCCAGTAACTGGATAGTAAAGGTAGTCGCTCCATGTAAAATACTGGTATTCAGCTGCATGCGGTCAGACTGGAAGAAGACCTCAATATAGTTGGGAAAAGGCTAGGCAGATCAGAAATCTACTTGGTGTCTTCGCGTAGAAATCGTAATTGGTGATGGGAATTTGGAAGTAAAGCAATTATCAATGTTTACGTGATTGATGCATATTGATGCGCAAAATGTTTTACAATATTTTTCAACACACTCGTAAAGTAGCTCTTATTGAACCGTTTTTAGGGTCATAATTCAGTGTATTAAAAACGCGTGCTTTTTACTTTATATAATCCAACTAGTGCTGTAATGCCACAGATAAATAATCAGGATTTGGTTGCGACTCGCTAAAAACAATAACATTGGACTTGCCTGGGAATTGAACGCGACGTATTTATGTGTCACTGAACAAAAATACGCACTAATTAGGATACACGTATTATCACACCCACTTCAACATCCTATGCGTGTTTCTTATATTTTAATTAACAATAAAAGCGAAAACTGGAATAAATTTTGAATTTTTATAAAAGTCAAACAACCGACCATAGGCAACTGTCATCCTTTTTAACTGGTCTAAATTTATCTTGTCATTGAAAAGTTAGTGATTGACATAATAAATATCGACTATTTGTTCAAGGAGAGAGATTTTATTAATCCTTTATTGAACAAAAAAACTATTTTAATGTATTTATAATTATTATACTGACAACAACAAGTGTTTTTCGGCTAGGATTTTCAAGATGCTGTTGGAGCTAGCCCGCGTTTAAAGATGCAGTCCTATTTCCTTATTAAATAATGTCGTAGGTCTATGTGTATTATGGGGACTCCTCAAGTTTTAGAATATTATACTTGTTACTGTTGTACTGCTTTAACACTGAATTTGTTACGAATCATAACTCAAAAACTCAAACTCAAAGCATTTATTTCAATTAAACCATTTACAGGCACTTTTGAATTGTCAAATAGTCGCGTCAGTTAGTCAGAAAGTTGAAGCTAGCTGCCCATTCCAAAACGTAGATCTTTATGGAGAAGAAATAAATTAAATATAGAAAATTACAAAATCCTGGGTACATTATTCTTGTTGCTTCTATATGTGAGAACAATGTACAAAAAATAATCAAAAAAATTCAAAATATAAGATTAAAAATAAGCCATGGCAGATAAGAGATGACCAGTCACAACTGACGGCGCCCGTTCACGAACATGACGCATGGATCAGCACCATCCAGCTCAACCAATTTGTAGGGAACCGAATGATCTAACACACTCGCCACCATCAGCGAGACATTTAAGTGAGCATGACATACTCTCAACTGCCATGCTCTTTCAAGTCAACATACATCTTTATAACATTAAAACGGCTCCATGGTACTCACATTTACAAAAATTGAAAAAATGCTTCTAAATTATACAAAACTAATTTGCAATGTATTTGAGAGATTAATAGAATGTTACTACCAAAAAGAAAGAAAATCATTATCCATTGGAGTATTCAACAATTAAAACTTGTTTTAAATAAAAAATAAACATTAAGTTTGTAATGTCAGAGAAATAAAAAGGGGAAGCAACTCTTCCAAATATATTTTTTTTTTTTTTTTTAACTTGTGAGCCCAAGTGGCTGTGGAGCAGGACCAGCATTAAGCCAAGCATTTTTATCTATGATATAATCATCCAACTTATAATATGCTTGTCTACATAGTGTGCGTTTAATGCATGTTTTAAATTTCTTCTCATTCAGTTGAAGAATATCGAGTGGTATTTTATTATAACATTTTACGCAGTACCCCATAAAAGTAGTGTGCACTTTAGACAATCTGAAACGTGGTTGATCTAATTTGTTCCTATTTCTAGTGTTAAAATTATGCCTGTCACTTATCTTACTAAAAAGATGTAGATTTTTCCGAACATACATAATGTTTTCATATATATACTGACAAGGTACCGTCATGATGTTAATTTTCTTAAACAGTTCCCTTAGAGATTCGCGTCTGCGGAGGTTATATATGGCTCTGACAGCCCTCTTTTGCAGAATAAAGATAGAATTCATATCTGCAGCCCGTCCCCACAGCAAAATACCGTAAGACATGATGCTATGAAAGTAACTAAAATAGACCAGTCTCGCGGTATCCACGTCTGTTAGTTGGCGGATTTTCCAAACAGCGTAAGCGGCTGAACTTAGCCGCCCTGCAAGTGATGTTAAGTGAGGACCCCACTGTAGTTTTGAGTCAAGCGTGATCCCCAGGAAAACCGTTTTATCGACGAATTCTAGTGTCTCCCTATTCAGTACAACATGACATTCACTACTTCTAACATTTGGTAACGTGAATCTTATGCATTTAGTTTTCTTCTCATTTAATACCAAATTATTTACAGTAAACCAATTATGGACCTTAAGCATAGCGTTATTTACTTCGTCAAGCTCCTGTGCATGTCTATTTATCTTAAAAATCAGTGATGTGTCATCAGCAAATAACACCATTTGTGGTCGGTTTTTCAGTAAATGAGGTAAATCATTTATATATACTAAAAAGAGGAAGGGACCCAAAATCGAGCCCTGTGGTACACCCATTTTGACTTTTAAACCCAATGAATTGACACCGTTTATTTGAACTTGCTGCAATCTATCATTCAAATATGATTTTACTAAGCTAAGCGCAAGTTTATCCAGTCCGTAATGCTCCAGTTTCAAGAGCAGTGTTTCGTGATTCACGCAATCAAATGCCATGGATAGGTCGCAGAAGATGCCTATTGCATCTTGTGCCTCTTCCCATGCGTTAAAGATGTGTTTTAATAAGGTGACACCGGCGTCGGTTGTGCAACGTCCTTTGGTGAAACCATACTGTTGATCGTGTAGGATATTATTACGATTAAAATGCTGGAGCATTTGATTTAACATTACTTTTTCAAACACCTTGCTGAAAACCGGCAAAACCGATACGGGTCTATAATTATTAGTATCTTTGCTGTCCCCGGATTTGAATAGTGGAATAACTTTACTGTACTTCATTAGATCCGGGAATACCCCTTGATCCACACACAAATTAAATATTAAAGCTAAATAGGGTGCAATTGTCTCAATAATTGATTGACAAACTTTAGTAGACATACCCCACAGATCTTCGGTAATTTTGATCTTGAGTTGCTTATAAGCCTTTACAACGACCACAGGGTTTACATGTTTAAATTTAAATTCCACGGGAAAGGCTGAAACATTCGCTCTTAATAAATCAATAGCAAGTAAGGGGGACGAATTTAAAGTTTCTGTAGTTTTAATTGGAATATTGGTAAAGAAATTTGCAAATTCCTGAGCAACATCGATGTTGTCGCTAATGAGACCGCGGGAAGTGTCAAGTGTGTAATCAGTATTATGTCTTTTGTTCTTGTTCGTTTCATTGTTAATAATTTTCCAAACTGTCTTTATTTTATTGTCTGCTGATTTAACCTTGTTACTAATGAAAGAAGCTTTAGCTGCTTTGCAGATATTTTTAAAAGTTTTAGAGTAAGTAGCAACATACTTATTAAAAGTTTCCGTGTTAATATACGGCTTAAGGCCATACAGTTCAAATAATCTTTCCCTACTTTTCCTGATCCCTTTAGTTGCCCAGTCACTGAATAAAAACTTAGGGCAAATAGTTTTAGTTTTTTTCTTAAATGAATTATTGAACATAACATTAGATGACTCCTGAGCTACACCATATCTCTAAGTACTCGTAGTCTGTGAGCTACACCATCTATAAGCTCGTCTCGTATTATTTGCCAGTAGGGCTAACTTGACGCCCGCGACAATTACTCACTCTCGCGTGAATAATCGTCGTCTATTTCTGTCACTTTTCTCGTTTTCTGACAGCGCCGCCATACAAAATAGTCGACTCGTTCTGTCAAACTTGATATTTTTTCGACAAACTCTAACATGACACCTTCTCGATTTTTGACAATTCAACACGAGATATCTGCCATTTTTCCGTCATTTACTCGTCCTCGATTTTGACGACGAGAAGAGTAGAAAAAATAATGATACAAAAAAGAACTCCAAAATAGCATGGCAGTTTCACAATTGTACTTATTTTAGTCATATTTATTTTTTACAATATATTAATAATGAAAACACTTAGTTTTAAACTACTATTCATATTGGAACGACATGTTTTTATAGAATTTTTCGCGTTTTGTATGGAAAAAAAAATACCTACATGTTGAGCTCTAGAGGTTTATGGGTTTCATATAGGGTGTCGAAATTTTCATTATTTTTGCGATAGGACACACCATTTTCGAGATTTATGCAAAACAAAAGAAAAAAAAAAAGATACAGTAAGTACTGTTTTTGCACCGTCGAAGAGTTAGTGTGCATTTTGGTTCATGACAACTCATTTTAATCCACATCTTTTTAATCGCGATTAAAAATAGTCAGATTTAGATTAACAATCAAAATTTTAGGTGAAAAACGCCAAATTCAGAATAGCAAAATTTCCGTTTTCACAAAATTTAAGTTCAGTGCCTTATTAGTGACAAAACGTCGTTTGACAGGAATAAACAAAATTTTGGTGATTTTTAGTCTAGTTTAGAAGCATTTGTGACAAGAGAATCGGCACCATTGAATGAATGAAACGGAATCTTAAGCCGATGTTGCTATCATAAAAATGATTTGTTTTTAATAATTTGCAACATCGGTTTCTCGTCGCGAGATATAAAAGTGTCAAAGTGCCTTTTTCCAGTTTACTCGTTGTTTCCGGTCATGTTAGGGATTAGAATGACGTCAGAATCGTCGACAAATTTCGACAAAACGAGAAAAAGAGCGTTCTCGCACTTGTCATGTTAGCTATGCAGGTAGATATTTGGTTAGCATAAGTAATTTTTTTTGAATCTTTGACTTACCAATCGTACGTACCCGTGCTATCTTATTCGTTTTCACGGTTTTAACTTCGAACATATTTCAATGGATTTGTTTTTTATGTGAAACTTAATCAATATAAAAAATACTGATGAAACACCACCTACAAAAAAAATCGTAACATCGAAAGTACCAAAACGAAATGATCATACTACCACATCACTAAAACCATAGACAATTTCTAGCGGCCATTGTTGTTTGACAAATTTTGAAACGCGACATGGCAGTATGGAATTAGTAAGTATTATCATTGCGGCATGGAATTTGTATAAAGAAATTGACTTTGAATACATGGAACTAGTATGAACTATCCTATACTATTAAATGAGCATTCTCTATTTTAACCCGAGCAGAGATTTGTGCTTTTTTTAATCTCATCAAAGAGACTTCTTGCCTTCTATGTTCTATGTTACGGGGTTTGGTTTCCTTCAGGTGGACCATTGTGCGTGGGTACTTCTTGCCTTTTTATGCCTACTGAGTAAATAAATAAAATGTGATACATTAACATAATATTTCATCAAATTATATATTTTTCACTACATATTAATCTTAATTTGAGTACTCAAATTATTATTTTGTGTTTATTATATTTTTATGTAGGCTGTTCAGCGGTTTTGTCTGTGCCTTTATTGACAACTGCGCGCGCATCGCTTGCAGAAAAAAAAAACCAGCGCGCCATTTTCCGTAAATATTTTTAATCGTTTTGGTTTTGTTGTTATAAAAAATACGAAAACCTAAAGTATTGTCACCAACCGACGTACAAAAGTTTTTAAAAGAAGCTCCGATTGACAGTATCTGGCAACAAATGTCAGTTGAACTTTATAAATCTAAATTATCATCTCTATATTTACGTTATTCCAGCATAAGTTCCTACAACAAGTCTGTTTTTTTCCTCGCAAGTTTGTTGAAAAACGTCGTATGAAACACGTGTGCATTGATCATTACCCACTCGGCTAATTTATCGCGCTCAAAGACAAAGACAAAGACAAAGACATTTATTCGTCGGATATGGTACGTACAAGTTGGTAGATATAATAAATTATGTTCAAGACACATCCGCCGCTAAAAGCGGCATACGAATATTTACATTTAGGTACATGGTCATAAAAACCTAAACTAAACTTATTACTACATAAACTCTAATAATAATACAAAAAACTAAGACTATAAACATAAAGATACATTTAGACTCAACGATAAAACACAACAGTAACAATATTTGTAGGTATTACGAGTATACAACTAAATAAATCTATAATGTATTAACCCTTATAATCAAAAAATTCTTTAAGTGTATAAAAATTATTTTGGAGAAGCCATGTTTTTATATTTCTTCTGTAGTAATTAAATGGTAGTTCTCTTATTACTTTTGGAATATGGTTGTAAATTTTTATGGACATAAGGTAGCTGTTTCTGTAGTGCAGAGCGCTGTTACAAAATTGGTTTTTTAGCTTGGTGGGGTCCCTTTTTGTAAATCTATTGTTTTCGGTTACTGTGGAGAAGAAGTGTGAATTTTTCCTAACAAATATGGCTATTTCTAAAATATAAATAGAAGCTAGCGTTAAAACCTTCAATTTTTGAAAAATTGGTCTACAACTCTCATATGGAGGCGCCCCAGTTATTGCTCTCAAGCATTTTTTTTGCGCTATGAATGCTCTTTGGATATGTGACGAGTTACCCCATAGGAGTAAGCCGTACCTCAATACAGACGCTACGTAGCCGTGATAGGCGTTGAGTGCAGCTTCTTCATTCGCTGTTTTACGTAGTTCTCTTAGTGCATATACAAATCTGTTAATTTTTTTACATAGGTTTACAATATGTTTTCCCCAATTACAATTTTCATCTAATGTTAGACCTAAAAATTTTATACTATTTTCTTTGTTAATTATTTCGTTATTATGGTTTAAATTTATTTTTGGGGGGTTTTGTTTATAGTTTGCAAATTGAATGAATTTTGTTTTAGATAAATTTACTTTTAAGTTGTTTTCATTTAGCCAGTTTATTATATTGTTGATAGTTTGATTTACTTCTTGTTGATGTAATGTTTTATTATTTTCCGGTATTATTACTGACACGTCATCTGCAAATAGTACGCATTTATGGCTTGTTATATTTGGTAAGTCATTTATATATAGAAGGAAGAGAAGAGGCCCAAGGATGCTTCCTTGGGGTACTCCAGACTCATTGTGTTTAAATGAGGATTTGTATGTCATCGTAACGAGTTTATCATTAATATGGGATATTTCCACACACTGTTGTCTTTTGCGTAGATAACTTTTTAGCCATTCTATCGCTGGACCCCTGATGCCGTAGCGTTCACATTTATCTAGTAGTGTGTAGTGGTTAACGAGATCAAAGGCCTTGCTCATATCTAAAAAGATTACTGAAACAGAGCGTTTTTTGTCTATATTATCTGTTATGGACCTAACTAGAGAGAATGCTGCCAAAGCTGTTGACTTACCTTTTTGAAACCCATTTTGTTCTTCATTAATAATTTGATGTTTATTTATAAATTGAATTAAACGACTATGCATTATTTTCTCGTATATTTTTGAGAATATTGGAATAAGGGTGATAGGTCTATAATTAGTTTTATCTAATGTACTCTTGTTTTTATGAAGGGGCTTAACTATTGAAACTTTTAATTTTTCCGGGAAGATTCCATCAAATAGAGATAAGTTGATTGTGTGGCACAGTATTGGTGTTATGATTTCTGCACATAATTTGAGTATGTGCGTAGAGATCTCATCATACCCTACCGATTTTTTATTATTTAGAGATATTATTATACGAAACACTTCGTTATCAGAACATGGGTTCAAAAATATGCTGGAACTGTTTCTGGAGGGTTGAGATGAGCAGCTGGTATTTCTTGCAGGTTGAGGTTTTATATTAGCAGTATCAATGAAAAAATTATTAAAAGAGTTAGCTATTTGACTCGGATCGTTTAAAATACAACCATCATGATCTATTGCATTTATTTGATTAAATGTTTTATGAGTGTCTGTTCTATTTTTGATGATATCCCATGTAGCTTTGTTTTTATTTTTAGATTTTAGTATGTATTTAAGGTTTGAACATTTTTTTGAGCGGAGCACGCAGGATTTTAGTATTTTATTATATTTTAAATATCTAGACCGTATATCATAATTTTTATTTTTTAAGTGGCACATTTCTTTAAGCTGTCTTTTAAAAATGCAAGATTTCCTTATACCTTTGGTAATCCATTTGGGTGATGTATTATTCACGTAAATTTTAGTTTTCCTTAAGGGAAAACATAACTTATAAAATAGTGAGAAGTTTTCATGAAATATATTAAAGCTATCGTTTGCATCAGTGTTCTCAAGAACATCAATCCATGACAAATTCCCAATAGCGTCCACAAATTTTTTGACGTTATCGTCTGAGTAATCCCTGTTTACATTATACCAATATTTTAGGGCAGGTTTCCTCTCTTCAACTGTGAATGTTAATGTTTGGCAAGTGTTGTGGTCTGACAGAAAAACTTCGTGAGTGATTCCAGTTGAATTTTCTATGTTACTTATAATCTGGTCTAAGCAAGAAAGCTGACGTGTTGGTTTATTAATATGTAGACTTAAGCCATAATTAGATATAAGATCTTTAAGTTTGGTTGTATCATTGCTTTCTTTTAAGGTATCAATATTCAGGTCTCCTGTAACGATAATGCGCTTTTTTCGTTTAAGCAATTTGTGCAATAGTAGGTCTAATTTTTCAAAAAATAGATATGTGTTTGAATTTGGAATTCTATAAATACAAATAACAGTACATTTTAAAGAAGGTATCTCTAATCCACAACATTCAAATATTTTTTCAGTACATAAATCCTTAGGTAATTCAATGTTTTTAAAGTCAAACATTTTATTTATTAGAATACATACACCTCCACGCTTTTCTCTTTTCCTTGAAAACGAGCATGCAAGATTAAAGTTTTTAAAGTTAATATTTAATTCATCGCCTGCTCTTACAAACGTCTCAGAGAAACAAAGAATATCTACGTTAACATGTTTATCTACTAATTCATTTAAACAGAGTTGGACAGAGTCAGTTTTATTGAGTAAGCCAGCAATATTTTGGTGCAAAAGAGTAGCGGTATAAGTATGATCATAGTCATTGTGATCAGTAGTTTTATTGGTCACGAAAAAGATTATTATCTATATTAGAATCTGTTTTTTGCTGAGCACAAATTGAACTTTGTTGATTGTTGACTGAGAAGTAAAACGGAATAGTGCCCCTTTTTAGAGGCGGATTTGAGACAATTTTAAATAATTCAGGCTCAGTATTAGGACGATGCCTTAAAGCTAAGTTTTCGTAGTCATTTCTGTCTATCAAATGGTTAATTCGGTTGCTAGTGTCGTATAAGAAGGCTGTCTTATATTTTGTTATATTTGATAATGATAGGAAGTTACATTGCTTAAAATTATTACAAATACCTTTTAGTAAATTATTGAGCTTCCATTCATTTAAGTATGGGTTGTATGTTACACTTAAAATTATAATGTTTATAAATTGTAGCTTACTTAGTAACGCAGCCAGCTCCATGGTAAGTTTTGTAGGATTTTTATCATTCTGTGCAACACTTAGGATAATATAGTTTTCAGGTGTATCTTCTATAGAGTTGTAACAGTTTTTGAGAATATCTGGAGTTTGAGCACATGGTTTTATTGTAGATGAGATTTTATATCGTTCAAATTTAGTATTCTGTCTTGTACGAACCAGTATATCTCCTAATCCAGCACACTGCTGACCACCAAAAATGTATATCTTCCGGCTCTGGCATTTGTTGAACTCGGAACTATTAATTCCATCTATCGTATTTTTCAGGAACGAATTCGACTGATCGTCGGTCGATCGTTTGCATGCAGCGGCAGCGCCATCTGTTGTCAACTGCTCGCAACTATTATTAACATTGAATTTGCTTTTTATCGTAGTAGTATTTTCTGTGGTAAACTTGCATATGGCGCCATCTAATAGCGTATTGTTTAATACTGTTGCGTTTTGAATACCGCAGGTATTTTGGTTTCTTAATAATTCCTCTGCATCGATGACATTGGTTTTTGTTTTTTTATTACGTTTACGTCTTGGTTCAGGTGTGGTAGTTGAAGAGGAAAAGGATGTTGTCAAACATGAAATTTTATGCTCCTGGTCGTGAATCTTTTCTTCTAAAGATTTTTTTTCTAATAATAAGTTATCAATTTGTTTATGGGCATTTTCTAATTTTGCCTTTAAATCAAAAATTGATTCTTGAAGTTCTACGGTTTCTTGGCAATTCCATGTAGATAAATCAGGTAGACTTCTATGAAAGTTGTTTGAGTCCGTTGACAAAAACGACAAGTCATCTATTGATGATTTATTAAAATTGCTAGGATTTTTTTTCCGAATCGTAATGTTATCCATTTTAGCAGAAACAAAATAAAAAAAAAACAAAAATAAAAGACGAAAAAACAAGTTCAAAAAGAATGACACTTCGTAAGATTCGAACGCGCACGTTACGGTGTCTGGATTTAATAAAGCATGTGAAATTACGTATCAAATTCTATGAATCTAAAAAGCTGAATTTGAATGAAGTCGTTAAAAAAAGCGTCGCTTCGCGCGTTGTTTGAAATTTTTATTTGTTTACACTTTACTTTAGTTTGATATCACATCTAGTTCACTTCATGGTATAATTATGGACACTAATACCAATGACTAATACACTATGGATGAACGTATTTCGATCCAATGTTTATTTTATTATTTTTAATTCATTTGGTTTGCTTATATTCGTTATTTACTTTGGATAACAATGTTTTGTTGTTTTATAACTATAAACGTTTGTATTATTTCTTGCTTACGTTTACACTGAATCACTGCTTCTAGTTTTATACACTTGACGTATTAAATTCACAAAATAACACTAATAACTATTTTTTATTCATTTTTAAATACGGAGCAGAACTGTACGTGACAGCAGCGCCATCGCCATATACTACTTCTCTCGCTCGCCTGTGGCTCGCGCGCCAATGCCACCTTTTGGGTAATGACCAATACAGCACACTCGTATCATAATGTACTATTGTACCTATAAATTAATTATAATGTGAAGACGATGTACCTACTTAGAGTAAAATTACTATACTCAATAGGTTAGAAAACAGGCATAGTATTTTAACAATAGTGTAGTATTGTTTATGATCGCTAATGTCCAACCAAAGCCCAAAGTCAAAGTCCAATAATTTATTTCAAAGCACTTTTGAACGTCAACATTTTCAAAAAAATATAACTGAATCTAGTCGCCCCTTCCAAAAGGTCGTTTTCGTATGGAAAGAATAGGCAGGAAACTCCAGCAAAGAACTCATTAAAATACAGTTTAATTTAAGAAAACTTTCTAATATATCTATGCTAACGAGAAGAAATACTAAAATCTAAAGAAATCCTTAGAAAAAACAAGCAAACCTCTAAGAGAGCTCTCGAATTCTTAATACCGAGAAGAACAAAAATCTTGATTGGGTTGTTCTAAAGAAATCTTGATTTCCTCCGAGTTCCAATCACTGAGAATTGGGGACTAGGTGTGTTCCGGAAATGTAGGCAGGACGTTTTTTTTATTGGATTTTTGTATTTGCGCAATGGATCGGATGTTATAATTTTTTTCTTATGATTTTATGTTGTAGGTCTTATTTACCTTATGTTTAGAGTGTAAGTTATGTCACTGACTAGACTACTTTTGGTAAGCTGCAGACCAGTAAACACTGGCGGTATCTACATCGCCACATGCAAACTACGCATCAAAGGCCTGACGTCACACAAAATCTTGACGTCACACAAATCCTGCATCGCGCAATTAGAATTTACCACGCGAACGAAATATATAAGACTATCTGACATCAATCGTTGGGCAGTTGCCTGGTGGGACGATCCTCCCTTTTCTATGATGGATTAGTGAAATTTACACCTTGTGCCTCATGCCTCTAAAACACCTAGGCCGAGTTTGATAAACTTTACTTATTGACTTAGATATGTTCCCGTTTCTTTTACTGGCAGTGTTTGACAGTTGTGCGACAGTGACAAGAATAAAGCGAAAACCAATAGTCTGACACTTGTCTGTAGCGAAGTCTCACTAATTCACAAAAACATCAACACGGATAAAAAAGGAGTTACACAGTTTCTAAAACAATTAAGATTATTGCTTTTGATATCGTTTCTTCTTTTATTGATATTTGAAAAACTGTATATTCCATTAAAATTTAAAAACTTACCATCAGAACTGGGTGGAGGGTCCGTTTGAAACAGACTCTCTCTCGTCTGGCATCCAGATTCCTTCGTATCAGGGGCTCCCACCGACACATCTCTAATCTCTCTCTTATGCTTTTGTTCATTCTTCTCTTTAATGTCTTCATTCTCCTTTGTTCTACTTCTCATGGATTCTTCTTTTTTACTCAAGTCACTTTTTCTTGTTCTTCCGTTTCGTTCAATGCTGACATCTTCTTCAATTGGAAGGCCGTCTACTTCTCGTCTCCATATTTCTTCATCGAGGTCTAAGTGGGTTTCTTGGTAGTCTGATTCTATGCTTGATTGCTGAAAAATAGCTTTTATTATAAACTTTCTCCTTAGCTTTACTTGCATATCTTAAGAAGATTTGTTCATCAAGAGCACAGAGGCCTGATCATCAAAATTTGTTATTCCTAGATGTTTAAAAAATAGAACCCAGTACTTTCGTGTATGATATCCGTTATTAACCTAGGATATTAGTTATGGCAACTCAAAAGTTAACAAAGTATGTTGCCGATTGATTAAAAAAGCAGGTTGTTAAAGGGGTTTATAGACGCGAGTAATGTGTAATGTAATGCGAATTCTGCGTGTGGACGGGCCGACGAGCATTACATGTAACGCTCGCGCTGATCTATCCACTCCACACAAAGCATTACAGTACACGATACATTATATTACACGCGTCTGTACACAGCTATGGAAAATTGACGATCAACTTAAATTCGACGTACATTCAAATAACAAATGTAATAGGGATGATGCCTGGGTAAAAAAAAAAAAAATCTAATTAGTCCGTCTTTGAGATAATAAAAAAAATATTACACACGTATATTTTGCTTTATCATATTAATAAAAACATACTTAGATAAAACGCATTTTAGGTTGGGGAGTGGGGGTCGCTACGTCACTAGTATGTATAAAATCTACATACTCGTGATGTCATGGCACATTTTACCTCAATGTATCGCCGAAATCTTTAGATTACGTAAAAAAAGAAAAAATACGTGTCTAATATTTTTTTATAATCTCAAAGACGGACTAAAAAATATTTTTAGTCATCATCCCTATTCTTTATCAGTCTTTTATAATGGTTGTCACGGCAAAACACCAATCTGCAATATATTTCTCTTACTTCCAAAATTCTAGAAAACTTCATATAAAAATACATAATTCCCGAATAACACCTACCTTACGTTTCGAGGAGAAACTTCTCTGCTTCTTCACCATTTCATTGTTGTGGTTCTCTCTCTCCAGACTGGCTCGAGGCTCACTGTCCCTCTGCAGCCTCTTCGGGTCCAACGTCAGACGACTTCCCAGGTTGTCCAGCCGGTCCTCACATGACTGTCTTATGTGTTCCTGGATTATGGATATTGGTTATTAGGTTATCGTCAAGACGAACATATTTATGCAGGGTCAAGTTATATTAACTAGCAAAACTTCAGATACATGACGGGTATGGATATCATCATCATCTGAGATGCCTGGTCGAGTGCTTATATCTCTCCAACGCAACTTATTACCGGCTTTTTCTCTACAATTTCTTATTCCAACAGTTCTTAAATGTTGGTCTACGCCATCCAACTATTTGAGTTTGGGCTCGACCTCTCCGATCATCTGGTTGAACGGATATAAATATATAGGGTGTAAAAAGACCCATTAAATAGCTGTCGTCTACGCACTGTACATAAAACTAAAAACATTGTGTAAAAATAATTGCTGGAACTTGACCACAGTTTTGTATCCCCCATGGATTTAGCGTTGCATAATCCGCCTTTAATATTCCCACTGCTGGGACAGAGGCCTCCTCTCTGTAAGAGGGAGGGGGCCTATCCACCACGTGGATCCAGTGCGGGTTGGTAGAAGTTACTTTGATTTTTTGGTTCTAGGACATACCGCTTTCCTCATGAGGTTTTCCTTCACCGTTTTGAGAGCAGTGGTAATGAAATAATTTACACGCCTGACAAGGTTCGTACCTACGACCTATAACTCGTAATTCGCGGTCGTTATGACTGGGCCACCACTAATCTCGCACATATAGACCACAATAGTCTAAAAACTCTTGCTTTAACATAAGTAAGGTAAGTTTCTTTCATTAACCCTTTGTGTATTTTCTCTAGTCTGTTTGTGTTTAAAAAAAAAAAATATCTTTCTTTCTTTCAACTGAGAAATTTCTGATGGAAAACTTCATGCTCAGCACTACCCCTAGAACAACAAGGCCCTAAAAACCCACCGCCAAATGCTTCGTAAAAAAAAAATCGACTCACCTTAATAATTTTATGATCCTGATATAGTTTCCGCATACATTTGAAGATAAACACGAAGCTCATTCCGGAGAGGATCAGCGAGAAGATGATGAGGATCACCATAATGTGAGGCTGGTTTATCGTTGATTCTGTCTTGTCCTATAGCAATGAAAGGTCATAGAATGTCATTGGTATGTCTGCAGTTGAAAGTACATGTTTTCTACACAAATAACGCAACAAATATGGTATGATTGGGTCCTAAGGTTTCTCTAGATACTATCAGGAGACGGTTATGGAATATATATATAAATATCATAAGTTAATTGACTCAAGCGTGTCTTTGCGGAAATCCATTACAAAATATTGTATTTTGTAATGGATTTCCGCAAAGACGACTTATATTTAGTAACTTAATCCGCTTAATTGTTCGTAAAGAGTTAATCTGTGAATATTTTAGATTATTTATATACTAAATAGTGTAATTAATATTTGGGAACTTATGTCTAACGCGGATAAAAAACGGATAATCACGCAAAAACTATCAAATTCATTCGTGCCAGCGCTCCTTGATGGGTGAGTCCTATTACTGGCTGGCCGTACGACGTGTTGCGTGAGCTCAGCCTGCTCAGCTCAGCGTTTTAAAGCCTGAGGATATACTTACGTCACATTTGGTCTTATCCTCATCAGCTTTCAACCGACAGTGAGCGTCGTTGTCGCACACAAGCCCCTGATCAATGCAGGTATTGTCCTCACAATCAAATTCACCTTCCACACATTTGTCTGCAAAGAAAAATAATGTAGGTCAGGAATAAAATTCACATATGAGCTTCATTTAACCAAATTTACTTTCAATATCTTTTATCGACGAAAATTTACGTACGTCGTAAGTCTACGTAAAACCCCATTAACACACCTCCACCGCGAAACCGTAGCAGCGAAACCGCAGTAGTTCATTTCAACTGGCTCGCGTCATGTTCCGCTGCGCGACTTGAATTGAACTACCGCCGTTTCGCTGCTATGGTTTCCCGACGAAGATGTGCTACTGGCGTTAAAAGTGTGTTCGAATTCACCCTAAATCCCGCGCGTTCAAAATCCCGTGATTAGGTTCGGGGCGCATGAAACACTCAAGTAGCTGTCACACAATACGTCGAAATTATAATTGTAAAAAGACTATTTGATAGCTGTGCTTGTAGCGCGTGTTTGTGTAAAAATGTCGTAAGTTATCGGCTATTTGTTCGCAAGCCCGACTCGCACTTAGCCGGTTTTTTTTGTTTAACCGATACTTCTTCCCTTGTGCCCACAGAACACGGAATCGCCGCACCAGCAGCGTCTAGAGACGGTACAGTACTAATCATATTCATGCCGATGAAAGTGCGTTGAGCGCACAAAATTCTGTCACGTATGGCCTTCACAGTTGACAGTTTCTATCTATACGTCATTTGTAGCGTTGAGCGGCTGCCCAGGCGTCTCCGTGTTCTGTGCTGGTACCTTATTTTTAGGGATCCGTTCCTCAAAAGGAAAAACAGAACCCTTATACGATCACTTCGTTGTCCCTCTGTCTATCTGTCAGTCTGTCAAGAACCATTTTCTTAGAAATACGTAGATCATGGTCCCTTGGAGCTCAAAAAAAAAATCAGGCTTCTAAGTCAACGTAATAAAAAATGAAAGCCATTTATGTGACATATTTTGATACTCACAAATAAATCAAAACCTACAGGGTACTTCCCGTTGAACTAGAATCATAAAATTTGGCAGGAAGCAAGGTAAAGAAAAATGTGTGCGTTGTCCGACACGCACTTGGCAGGTTTTTTTTTTCAATTCTACTCACCATCTCCGTTAGCATCAAGTGTCCTGTACGCGTTGAATGTAGCTCTAAAACTAGTTTCTTTTCTAGCATCCTTAGCGAGGTATAGTCTCACGTACATCTTATTGCCATTACGGTCTTTTGTGCTCACCGAATTGGCTACGGACCCACAGTATTCCGCTAAACTGTTGAATATAAAAAGATTAGAATAAGCAGAGTATTTTTTTACCATAATTGACGATTATGGTAGAAAAATACTGTGCCTATGGTAGAAAAATGCGGCCATAGCAGAAATATTTTGTATTTTTTTTCCTTCACGGCTTCAACTTTTCTTGGAATAAATTTACAACGGCCGTCAAAAGGCCTAGAATAGAATAAAAATGTAGATACAATAATTATGCTTTATTGTACACCATTGTGTAAACGTCATACACATACATACATAACGTAAAATCCCACTGCTGGTACAGAGGCCTCCTCTCTGTGAGAGGGAGAGGGCCGTAATCCACCACGCAGACCTAGTGCGAATTGGTGGATGTCACATGTCTTCGAATTTTTGGTTCTAGAACATGTTTGCTCACGATGTTTCTTTTCACGGGTTTGAGAGCAGTAGTGTTGAGATAAATTACACAAAGTAAAGCGTATCTGGGTTCAAACCCATGACAACTCGAAAGTCGGGGTTGTTACCACGGGACACCATTGCTCTTCACAAACACAATACTGTTAATAGTGGTTTTATCGTTGAATGGGTGGACTGAAAGACAAAATACTTAGGGCTGATTTTTCAATCCTTAGATACGAGTAAATAATCGAATAGCGTTTATTCCATAGATAGCATGGTTCTGGATTTTTCAATAGTCAAACAGTCAGTATCGGATGGGATTCGGTTGTTGGACGTTGAAGAGCTCGGACGCTCATAATTTGTGCTCCGCCAAAGTTTTTTACTGATTAGTGAAATGTGCCCACCGCGTGTTGCAAGTTTTAGCTACAAACCGGGCATCGAAATCGAAGTGTTTTTTGTTTTGCTGTGGTTGTGACTTTGTCGCAAAAAGTTTTTTTTTTTTTTTTCATTTATTCAAAATCTGTATTAACAATAACATACATAAAGTCTGCCAAACTGTATAACAGTTTGTCGGTAGTTGTTCTCGTCTAACAATGAATTACAAATTTTGAATTTTGAAATATTTATGTGCTAAAACTTAATTATGCTAAGTAAACGATAAAATAACATACCTACAGTCGAGTTATGAAATCTCACATTGTACAAAAATGCATTATAGCAAACGTGATGTTTGTTACAGATATAAAACTTAGCTAACTAACTAATAACTTAGACCTTGTTATACTTTAACTATTGTCTTGCGGTAGTTCCTGGGGAGATAGACCACAATAGTCTAAAAACTACTTACTTGGTGTCCAGCTCCTGTTTCACTGTCTCAAAAACTTGAATAATATTCTCGTTGCATTCATTCGGCTTCGCTAGAATATATTGAGTAAAGTTAAGGTATATCTGAAACAACAAAAAATCATTAATTTTACTTTCCTCGCCTTTATCATCAACGACCTTCAACTCCGAGACGTCCAATGCTGGATATATGCCTCCCCTAAAGCTTTGCCACAACAACCGGTCTTGTGCTTCCGGAAACCAATGGATTCTTGCACACTCTGTTAGTCGTGGATCCACCGTCTTTTGGAGGAACAGTATGCTAGGGCACACGATAGATATCCTGCTTCAATGGAGTACCGGATTCGTCTGTTACAACCATCCACCTTATTTATTTATACTGGGTGTTAGGCAGACGGTTGAACATATCAGTGTAAGTTGCCAGTTTTGTTATTTTTAAATGGAATAATTGACGTTTGAAGTTTGAGCAACGACGAATTCCGAACAAAATTTAAAAAAGTCATTAAAAAAAGGTCTGTGTGGCCTGGTTCTTGTTATTGGGCCTAAACACGTAGCAGACGGCCCCACGGATCCGTCATTTTCGTATGTTCAACCGTCTGCCTAATACAATGTGTACTTAAACTTTATTATACATCACAAAAATACATAACAAAAATAAATCAAATACAATAAAATATACAATGGGCGGCCTTATCACTTTCCACGATCTCTTCCAGGCAACCTTGGAATGGACAGTCCACCTTTCGTTGGTCGATTTGCTGTCTCCACTCAAGAACACGTCTTTTCCAACAGCCACAGTTTCTACGGCTAAAGGCTTGTGCAGACCAGCGCGACTTGTCGCGCGACGCGACACGAACAATAAAATTTCTAAGAAAACTTCACAGTATAACAATAACCGGTGTCGCGTCGCGCTACAAGTCGCGCTGGTATGCGCAAGCCTTCATATGGCCAGCCCATTGTCACTTCAGTTTGGTTATTTTTATTTTTTTTGCAATATTTGGTATAAAAATACTGTATTGGCTTATAATTATGATTGTTGACTCTTATCACACTTTACTCACCTTCATTCCTTCAGGAACTATAATGGTCCATAATACGTCCAACGCTTGGTGAGAGTTGCTTATGCAAAAAGGGTCAATTTCCTTTGTATCTATGAAACCCCACTTCTTGCCTTCAAACACTTTGTAACACGGTTCTGGTATGTGATCTGCAAAAAAATAATAGTGATTAGTTAGAAATTGGTGGCTTATAAGAGAGAGAGCGAGAGAGAGTAAAAAAAAGAAATAAAGTAGGAGTAGAAAAAGGAAGGAACTAGGAGAGTAGAGGCATGTGAAAGAAAGAGAAAAGAAGAGGATTTAAAAGAATCGAGATAGAATATTCTTTCTTATGCACACCATACAAATTACAGAAATAAATTTAGAAATTTTACATAGGGTGACGCAATGGGCGGTCTTATCGCTAAAATCGATCTTTTACAGGCAACCTTTGGATGGATTAAAGGGAGAAGGAAAGACAATACTGCAGGTAGTCAGTGGTGTACATTTACATACACAATAAATACATAAAGCATAAACTTATCCATATATATATATATATACTCGTATATCAAATAATAAACATGAAACAAGAATAATGAACTATATGGAATGATGATATAGAAAGACGAAGTGTTTCGAGCGAAATCGAGCAATCGAGCATCTTGCTCAAGGTTTAATTCGTCAAAGGGTGACATTAGAGCGAAGTAAGTTAAAACAAGTTATTACAAAATCCTGGTTGCTTTCAGGATTTTGTAATAAATTGTTATAACTAAGCGAGTAACTGTGGAGTTTCCTGCCCATTTCCACCAAATTTAAACTTTCTGACTCCTTTAAAAATTCATGTTTTCATTTGGGATACCATTCAAAATGATTCAACACAGAAACGAAGATAAAGACATATTATTATAGAGTCGTAGTATGGAATAGGTGCACGAAGGCTGCGCTGACGTTCATATTCGAGGTCACCAGTATAGGGGTATGAGGAGCAGGGTGTAAAGTTCACTCATCCTCTATAGAAAAGGGAGGATCTTCCGACGATTGATGTCGGGACTTTGTTTAAATGCTAGTCATGAGTGGCAGATGACCTACTCTCTAAGTCCGTTTACGAAGATACGGGCCCGTCCGAAAGAAGTTCGAAACTTTGAAGTGAACCGTACACCCGATTAATTAACTTTTTCAGACGGCTAAAACACGTCGGGAGTAAGGATAACTCTCAAATCGTGGTGTCATAATTCTTAGATCGGGCCCCAAATGAATCTTATTTGCTAAATTCGGTCGAAACTATGGATTTCGTGCATCGGGAGTAGATCTCCAGAGACAACGCTCTAAAATGCAGACTTTTCAAAATCTTGATGCACCGTAACTACAATCGGGTACTACATATTATTAGTAGGAGCTCGTGGCTAACTAATAACAGCCGCACGGGTCGACCCATTAGGTTAACCGCGACCAACGGCTGTCATTCGTGGATCTTTGACAGTCGTTACGGGTCGTCAGTCTTTCGGGTATTACCCAGTTACTGGGTTGTGGAGGTCAGATAGGCAGTCGCTCCATGTAAAATACTGGTATTCAGCTGCATCCGGTTAGACTGGAAGCCAACCCCAACATAGTTGGGTAAAGGCTAGGCAGATTGACTACATGTTATTAGTCTCATACTCACGGCTCGGTCCATCCTTAAACTCGACGTTAATCTTGAACCCCTCGTACTCTATCGTGTCATCAGAATGGAACTTCAGCCAGACGTTAGGCCCTTTAGTCTTCAACGTTCTTGGGAACGCCTGGCCGCAAAACCTACCCATCAGGTCGGCGTATCCGTAGAAACCGTCGCGAATCTGGTAAAATAATTACAAGATGGATAAAATATTCTTTAAGCCAAGCGCATATTACGGCCGCCACGGATCGTAGCGCAACGCATTTTCATCATAGAATAAAGTGCAGTGCGGACCGCCTTACAGTGGAACGAATGTTTATGAGAAGTTGGACACAGGCATTATCGAGAAAAAAAAGTTTCATTTTGAAAACCGAAAAATTACATCGTATTTAGTTATCAAATGCCTTTAAAACTTGTACTGACAAATTTCTTTCTATTTCTCGTATTTTGGAAGTTAATTGTGAAAATGCGAAATTTTACTCTATGAAAATGACTGTATCGACCTCTCTGCCGCCTGATTCCGGCCTCGTTTCAAGTTGTGGGCTTTACTATCGTGTTACGCAAAACAAAAGCTACATTTACTGCTAGTACACATGGTGCGCCAAACATGCACTTTCTGACTTATAGGGTAATATATTTTTTTTACTGATTTGAGCTCTCTGCCTCTTGAATTTGATCCTATGTCAAGTTGTGGTCTTTACTATCATAATACACATACCACTTAGCGTAAAAAAATTATGAAGGAGGATTTTGGGAATGGGCTGCGTTGCGGCACGACCCCAGTCTCCTCTCGGCTTTATGGTATATCTTATTTACAAACAATGAAAGAAAAAGGTTGAAACAATTGTTGTTCTTATCATCGGAGTGACTTCGACCAGGCAACAGTGGTCATATCAGATGCACATTTGGACAGAAAATAGTGGTAATAACAATTTGTATAAATATATCAAATGGTCCTGGTCTTGACCATAAAAGATCATCATAATTAATCATGATGTTCCCTCTGCTGGAAGTTTATCTTCCTCTTCATGATAGGGAGTGGGCAATAATCCACCACGTGAGCCCAGTATTGATTGGTCTTCCACCAATGACTTTGAATTTCTGGTTCCAGGACATGCTGGTTTCCTCACGATATTAATGTCTGTACTGTAAGTGCGTTTTTGCACTGCATCCGAGAAATGACGTTCCAAAGTGCCTGTAGAACCATTTATATCAAGAGTTGCACACTAGATTTGAATTCCCTCCGTCCAAATTTAGAATTTTCTCAATTCGGATATCACTCGGATCTCGAACTTAGATTCGGATGGGATGCAGTGCGCAAACGCTCTAACAGTGTAAAGTATACCAAGTTACATTTCCTTACCTCTAAATAGTCGTAAGCGCACTCTGGGTGGTATTCTATGCGGAACACATCGACGAAGGTCAGCTGTATCACCTGGTCGTTTGATGAGGCTGAAACAAACAATTCAAGATAACGTTGACTGTTATTCAAAACAAAATAAGTATTATAAGGAGCACACGCAGAGCATGCTGCAGGAGGCGCCCTGTTCTACGAGCAATGTGCCCTGCCCATTGCCACTTAAGTTTGGCAATTCTTCTCTGGCGAAGTAAGAGTGTTTTATACATAAACATAACGCTTTGTGTTGATATTAATGTAAGCCATAAAAATTCTTTTGGCCATTATGAAAGTAGGTAATAAAAATAATGTAGATGTTATCGAACCAATAATCATTGTGAAACGCTTGCCAATAATTTTCTGAAATGATATATTGGTATTTATAAGAAAAGTTATCGTTATATTTATCTAAAAGACAATGGATATTTTGTTCACAATGGATTGTTGGTTTCATGAGATCAATAGATAACTGTTACAGTACGATACAATTTAGATGTAGCATACATTTGAAAATTTTCATTCATTCATTTCAATTTTACGAATGTACTTGGTTATATGACTTCATAAGTTATTGCGTTTGCGTAAAGATCATTTTCACCTAAAGCAGTAATAAATATTGGTGATTTTAAAGACGCACCTAGTTCAGATGGTGATCGGTTTTACGAATTTTGCCGTTGCTACATCTAAGCTGTGTCGTACTGTAAAATCTTTGTTATTTTGTATAGAAGAATCAGAGAGAAGTAATTTTTGATTTATTTCTAACTAGCTGTTGCCCGCGACTTCGTCTGCGAATCAGGATGAAAAGTGTCTATGTTCTTCTCCAGGTCAAGGTCTACCCCTGGGCCAAATTTCATCCAAATCCGTTCCGCTGTTTTAGCGTGAAAGCTTAACAAACAAACAAACTCACTTCATTTCTGCAATCGTTATTTATAGAATCATAAATGATTGTGAAAATCAGAGATCTTCGCAATTATTTTAAGGCTTCTCTGTAGGGAATTATAATAAAACTTATTCTGTTATACAAAACAATACAATATGACATAATTCTTTACTTTGTAAAGTATTAAATTACGAGTACTTTTGTTATTGTGAATGTGAGGACTATGCGGATCATATTTTTTCTTTCTCAGTTATTTTTATGATGACTACTTTATGCGACCTAGAAAAATGTAATTTCTCGACTATTTTTCGTCAAGCCGTTGAGCTCCCTACGTTTGAGTTGAGCTACACGATTACTGATAAATGTTTGCACTGACGTGACAGGATCACTCAAAAATGTGTGGTTCTTTTTTCAAAGGGCTATTTCAGATATAGAGGTATGAGGAACAGTGTGTAAAGTTCTCTCATCCTCCATAGAATAGGGAGAATCCTACGACGGTGTTGCGTCTGGTGGGCTACTGCCCTATGATTGATGTCGGGACGTTGTATATATGCTAGTCAAGCGGTTAACCGTGATTGCGCGATGCGTAGTTCGCATGTGGCGATATAGATGCCGCCACACAGACATTAATCTGTCCTCACATGATCTGACCTAATTTATTTGGACTTTAAAAGAGTTCTTTAACCCTGTGTTTGTTTCGCTATTTCTAGTCAGATAGCAAATCTCGACTCCATCTAGTTTATTTATTTTTTAATCAATCTGCCTAGCTGTTCCCAGCTATGTTGGGGTCGGCTTCCAGTCTAACCGGATGCAGCTGAATACCAGTATTTTACATGGAGCGACTACCTATCTGACCTCCATAACCCAGTAACTGGGTAATACGATAGCCCTTGGTAAGACTGGTTGTCAGATTTTCGGGCTTCTGACGACCCGTAACGACTGTCAAAGATCCACGTTTGACAGCCGGGACCAATGGCTTAACGTGCTTACCGAGGCACGGAGGAGTCTCAGTATGTAAAGATGGTCACCCATCCACAGACCAACCCCTGTAAGCGTAGCTTAACCTGATGGATCGAGCCGTGCGGCAGTTATTACTAAGCCACGAGCTGCTCCTTATTTATTTTTAATATGACATGTTAAAGTGATTTCGATATCCTATTTAATGAAAGAATAAACAATTTCATGTCGTTTGAAAAGACTCGACAAGAAATTATCCCAAAAAATATTTTTTTAAAGCTCGACGTAAAGATTAATTGCTCATCTAAACTATCAAAAGGTATCGAAAATTTTACAAAATACATTCTACAGTCCCAAAAAAACACCATTCTCATTTCAAATGCAAGTGAATTTACTATCCTAAATTCGAACCCACGCAATTGCACAGAAAATACCGTAGCTCATTCCCTGCTCGTTTTCAAAACAGACCACCATCCATGGCTTAGGATAGTCACACTGATGGGTATGTGGTCCACAGTGAGTGACGGGTTAAGTCCCATAAAGACGGATACATTTTGTGTTCCTTGTGAAGGGACATGTGTAGCCATGGGGTTAAGAAGATGAAGTATATTTTTGGGAATGGGGAAATGAGTGCCTATAACTGGAAAGATAAATAGTGATGATTGTTTTTATTTCCGATTTTCTTAAGACGGCGATAATCGACTGTTAATGATTGTATACTGAAGATCACGTCTAAACGAGTAGTGTTAATGATTTGGAATAAATATATGTTAAATAAAAGCATTTTTGTTAATAACTTAATATACGTCTATTTTATATTATGTTTATATTACATAGTGGAATTAATTTGTAAACTTATGTGTAATCGAATAAAACACTGAGAATCACGCAAAAACTATCGAGCGTAATTTTCTGAAAACTTCACAATTTTAAAGATAATTTAATTATTGATCTTTTAGTGTACGTATTGTACGTACCTGGTGTCAGAGTTTTAAAGCCGCCCTTGGGCCTCTGACTTGGTTTCACATGCCGTCGAGAAATATCTCTCAGGCATTCGCATGCGTTTCCTCACGATGTTTTCCTTCACCGTTTTTTAAGCAAGTGATAATTAATTATACAATACGCACATGAATCCGAAAAGTCAGAGGTGTGTGCCTTGGGTTCGACCTCGAGACCTATGACTTGGCATTCCAACGGTCACACCACTAGGCTATCACTGCTCTATTAATTATTGATTTATTAATTAAAATTACCCTATTTATAATACAATATGTAAAACCCTTTTATTCCAAACGCTGTTTTATGAGATAACATGAATATAAAATGAATTGTTTGTCAAATTATATGTTATTAAAAAAAGTTAATCGGATAATTATTTTCTTAAGTGAAATATTTGGCAAACTTGTTGTATATATAATGATGAAATAACAAATCATGTTTTTGCCAATCGTTACTTCACAAGTGAAAATTCGGAAATGATTTTTTGGTGACTCGACTAGACAAGGGTATTGGAACATATGGGTTAAATTTTTATTTTGTACTCTATATTACAGAGGATGAAATCTAGTTTATTAATCAAAACTCATACCTACTATAACCTTACTATAGTCCTACCACACACCGATTACATAAAAATCAATGTGCGTGTGTAATAAGAATCTTATATTTATTATTATTATTATTTATTAATTTTCAGACAACAAATGAGGTCCATTGTGTTAGTAACAATCTTACTTAGCCTATGTTAGTACTTAATAACTGAAACAGATCTCGTTCGATCGGCCAACGCCCAAACAAGCGGACTATCTGCCCGGGCTGCTATAGAGTGCAGAATGATATTGGGACTGTCACGCAACCTGCGAAGTAACGAGGCAGATTTCTTACGCCATACTGCGTCAAAGCTATCAGTGCGCGCGTCGGCAAACATCGCCGACGCACTGCAGAAGCGTGGCAGTCGCAACAGCACCCTGAACGCATTGTTATATTGGATACGCAGAGCATTGCAAGCCCTTTGGGTATATCTGAACCACAGGGCCCCCGAGTACAGTGTTGTGCAATACGCCTTAAAAAGGGCAATTTTAACTGCGACTGTACAATGAGAGAACCTGCGGGCCAGCATCTTCGCCCGGACTGACAATGCTCTGCGCTCCCTCTCCAAATCTGAATCGTCTTTCAGGGAATCTGTCACCAAATGTTATTGTATTTTTATTATGTTATTTATGTGTGAATATGTGTGTAAGAGGAGCTCGTGGCTAAGTAACAACAGCCACACTGGTCGATCCATCAGGTTAAGCTACGCTTGCCGGGGTTGGTCAGTGGATGGGTGACCATCTTTACATACCGAGAATCCTCCGTGCCTCGGAAAGCACGTTAAGCCGTTGGTCCCGGCTGTCATTCGTGGATCTTTGACAGTCGTTACGTGTCGTCAGAAGCCCGAAAGTCTGACACCAGTCTTACCAAGGGGTATCGTATTACCCAGTTACTGGGTTGTGGAGGTCAGATAGGCAGTCGTTCCATGTAAAATACTGGTATTCAGCTGCATCCGGTTAGACTGGAAGCCGACCCCAACATAGTTGGAAAAAGGCTAGGCAGATTGATTGATGTATTATTGAAACTTGTAGTTAAGTATGTGGATTTTATATCTGGTAATAAAAGATTTCATTTCATTTTTCATTTATAAAAGCTTATTTAAATAATAAACTGAAACCTTTTAGGCGAAATTAAACAGGAAAGTCATCCATTCTGTTGACGGCACGCATTTAGGCGTAACAGAATGGATGGGAAATAATTTGAAATGGGAATTTATTTTATAGGCTGCTGGAGGATTAGTCAAAGGATTGAAAAGCTTAATATTCTTGTTTTTTATTATGAGCTGACGAATTGCATTTTTTATTTTTTTGCATAATTTCGCAGCTAGATCTATCTAATGCAGTACGCTATCTGCTCTGTAGAGAGAATTGGTGATTTTAATTTAAAAAATTCAAAATTCAAAAGTCATTTATTCAAACTAGGCTGAGAATCAGCACTTTTCAAACGTCAAAATTACATAAGACAGTCCCCCAAAACGCCCACCCTTCACAATGATCATTATTCTGTAAATAAATATAATTTTACAGTCGCAAATCATAATTCAGATCAATATACTCGTACAACCTGAAACTGACCTGCAATGGATTCCATGCAGAGGTGTTCCTTAGAACACCCATATTCCACCAGTTATGTTAAAGTTCCATGTAATAGGGGGTGAGCCTACTGCCGTCAACCGGGCACGTATCCAGACTCCGGGCTGATACTGAGATTTTGAATTGTTCGACCTGGGTTTCGAACCCTGGATCTCATGCTCAGCAGTAGTGCTTCCAACCACTAGATCAAAGAGGCAGCCTAAATGACCTATTAGATGAATCCCCTTCATGTTTAGAAACTGTATCAAGAGCCGCCTACTATTTAAAGTGCGTGCATTCTGAATGTGAGCAACGTCGCAAATAGATGATAGATCAAAATTTCGCTGTTTTGATTAATTTGGCAATATCACTATTTGGAAATATGAAATATGGCTAACTAGTGAACTAAAATATTGATTATGAAATGCAATAATTAATATCGTAACAGCGAATATTTAGTTTTAGATGTAAAAAAAGTATTAGGAAACTTTCCAAAGGCTTTTTTTTACACCTAAGATGGTAACAACATCAAATTCAGTGTTATAATTGCAATTCAGATATTTCTTATTTCCCTATAGTAATATTGCCAAATTAATCAAAACAGGTAAATATTTGATAGCTATTTGCGACGTTGCCAATTTCTAAAATAAACGCTCTTATAAAAATAACAACAGTCAATTAAACATGGTCGCAGGCATGGCTACAGGTCAAATTAAATTAGTAATATTTAGCACACGGGTTAATATCGTGTAAACACATTGTTTTAGTCGTGGCAAACTGCGATTACCTATCTGATTGCTGAGAGCTGCAATTATGGCAATTCCGCAATGACCGTTTATTGGCCATTGGCGGGTTTGTGTTCAGCTGTACGCAATAATAGGGTGGTTTTGTAAATGACCGGCAACCGGTATGCCTGGGAGATATTTCTCGGCCGCATGTGAACTCAAGTCAGGGGCCCATGGGCGGCTTTAAAACTCTGACACCAGGTTAGTCACTAACCACACGAAAATAAGAGAAGAAGTACATAATGATGAATAAATACACCATGCTTAGGATAGATGGATTCGACCTTGGTAGAGTGGACGGTAGATAAATCTAAGCATTGTCTAAGCAAAAGGAGTAAGTAAGGATCGTAGTAGGTGGTGTTTTGTAGGTATTACTTACCCCCATGTAAAATGCGTAAGTTTATGTATCAAGTGAATTGAGCGTCAAATGAGTTATCGTCAGGGAATATTGAGAGGTCAATTCGACAGGCAAGATTGATAAACGGTGGAGCATACGGTGGAGGTCTGCCCGGCTTGGGCGGGGCACTACCGTGTCCTTGTAGAGGCGATCGGCGGCAGTGATTTCTCCCGTCCAGCCCTGGTCCAGGCCATGGTACGGAGCGAGAGGGCGTGGGAAACCGTTACCTCCTTCTGCGAAGTAGTAATGATCGCGAAGGAGGAGGGAGAGGTAAATTTCGGGCCCTCACGCTCCTAGCCGCCGCAGGAGACGCCCTGGGCGTCGGGAATCGCAGGCCGGTTCGATTCGAGTAGATTTTGACAAGTTCTGAACTTCAAATTCTCGATCCAGAAATCGTCAAAAGAACAAGTAATAAATAAAACTTACCATTAATTTTGGTGACACAATCAGAATTATTATAATAATAATTATTTCCAGTATTCTTAGGATGTGGGTGTGTTATGAAGTTCTCCTTATTTTCATATTTAAAAGATTCACATTTGTTATCTTTTTCATCTCGCCTCACCCGACTTTTGACCTCCATACTAAAAGGATCAAAATTCCTTATCCTAGTATTCCTCAATTGTATATTACTTTTATGATAATCTAGATTTCTCGTTTGTATATCAATGCCTGTATTTGTGTTCTTAGGTTTTACTTCGTCTAGATTTTCGTTGTAATTAATATATTTCTTATTAATTTTATTGGTCCAATGACTCTCCATGTTGAAGTCATAGTCTGGTATGCTCATTTTGCTTTTGGGTCTGCTGTCATGATCAGCTGCTTGTTCCGAAGTGAGCCCGATGGTTGAGCAAACTGTAACAAAAGAAAAACAATTTTTAAAACAAAAAAAAAAAATAAGTCTTTGTAGGCACACAATGAGGTGACCGAGCGGCATCTTTTTTTTTGGGTGGGAAATTATCAAATAACTTCTCCAGCTCTGGGCGGAGGGGGTCTCTGGGGGTGTGTCAGACTAAAACCCACCCGTGTTCCTTCCGTTGCCTGTGTGCCGGGGCAGCGATATCTCTTTCGGACAAACTCGCAACCCTGTTGCACCTGAGCTGTTGTGTTGTTGAACCGCACAAAATTTTGTTTTAGTGCGGATAGTGGAACAGCTTTGGTGCCATTCGGACCAGTGCCGTTGAAATCAGTGCTCTGAGTGGAATAACTGCACATAATTAGGCGGTCCACCCCTAAGATAGTAAGTAGTCAGAGTGCCTACGGACATCCAAGTAATACCAGAAGCATAGTAGATGCTTTGCCTTTCCAGAGACTTAGCTGAAATGTCACATGTATCTACTTATTATGCAGGGTGGTAGAGACAACGATGCACAACCGTTTACCATGGATTCAGTGCATGATTCTGGACACCCCTGCGTAGAAATGATTCGTCAGTTATTTAAAAAAAAAAACTGCTGTTTCGTATAAAAATACAATATAAGCGTTCAAAATATATGGTACCTATAGCAATTTTATTTTTATAACCGACGAAAATTTTTAATACAGGGCGTTCAGAATCATGTTCTGAATCCAAGGTAACACGCGGCTGATGCGTTGATGTCCCTACCATCCTGTATACTCTTCAAATCCAAACCCAGCAACACAGCTTGGTGACTGACAAAGGTATGGTGGTAATCTCCTTCATAAAGAGATTTACTATTTCTACTTGTATACAAAGTGGCCGAGTACCGATAAACGCATTTTCTTTTTATTTTTTCGCAGAAAGAAAATGCGTTTATTGGCATTACATTAGCAGAAAAATACACCTTATAACTAAAAAAAAACAGAAAACAATGATTATAATGCCAATAGGGCCTCAGCTCAGCATAAATGTCAGATGGCAACACACAGTGTACCACCTGACGCTGATTGTCAGCTGCAACCCACGAGTGCCATACGCTAGAATAATAAAGACAGGGAAGTGTGTGTCCGTTTTAATAAATTAACAGAATAAATTAAGGTAAGTAGTAAAAGATAGGATAACATGAAAAACTCACAAAATCAAATAAAATAAAGTGTTGTGACATACATTTAGTGTGTGTGGTGTGTTGTGAATGAGAAACTAAAATAAATAAATACCCAATATCTGTGTCATAAACTCATAATACTCGTAGCTACAAAAATATTAATACTTTAAAATTAAAATAAATAATAAATTTAAAATTAAAAAATCTATTCTCTTTAAATAGAAAGTATGTGCCTTCATGACAACAACCGTCAAGAACATTATGACGTCGACAAGAACATTATGACGTCGACCGGAGCAACATACAATGAGATATTCAAATAAAATAGATAAACAATTGACTGCTCAGATCAGTAAAATATACCAGTTTACTAAACTGGTATATTTTACTGATCTATCAATGTGCCTAGCCTTTTCCAACCATGTTGGGGTCGAAACCCGGGTAAAGCTTGCAGTGTTTTTTGAAATAAAAAAAGAAGTGCAACGACTTTCACATACAATAGAAACATAATGTAATTATATGTATATTCAATGGTTAACGTTTTGCATGTTGTTTTTTCTGTCTTAAGTTATGTTGTTTCGTTGTAATTATTTTATTTTAATGTTGTTTATTCTTTCTTTTTTTATATAATAATTACTAATTAAGTGAAAGAGTGTACACCTTTAAGGTAGTTTTTTGAGGAACGAATGATTTATTATTAAGATCTCATGTAAAAATGTACCAAAATTCACACCAATAAATGAATTTGAATTTGAATAAAAAAGTAGTTACTGATGATTCAAACATTAAATACTCAATAATCAATATCTTTATTGATTTAACATAATGTGTACTTAGGTGGTAATTATATAATTTAGATCATTATGGACCTTGTAGGGCACAGCAAAAGGGTAGGAGAGAGGAAGCCCTGTTTTAGGAGATCATGAAGTTGTTATTGTGGGAACAAGTTTTAACTTACATAAAATCAAAGTAACGTAGTAGAAGGTCAAAAATCTGACAACCCTTTCAGAAATACAAGCATCATCACCATGACCTGTCTAGTGTCTAGCCTTTTCCCAACTATGTTGGGGTCAGCTTCCAGTCTAGCCGAATGTAGCTGAATACCGGTATTTCACATAGAGCGACTGCCCTCTACAACCCAGTTACACGATCCCTCTTGGTAAGACTGGTTGTTAGTCTTAATACTCGTCAAAGATTTTCGACTGACAGCCGGGACCAATGGCTTAACGTTCTTTCCGAGGCACGGAGGGATCATGGTTTGTAATGGATGGTCACCCATCCATGGATCGACTTCAGCAAGCGTTGCTTAACCCTGAAGATCGACCCGTGCGGTTGTTATTATTTTAGCCATGAGGCAAAGACTGGTATTAAAAATATAAATACCTGTCTAAAGAAAGGACTGGTATTTCAGACCAAATAAAAAACCAAGACAGAGCGCTGTCAACAGTGAAGTGAAGCCGGTTTTGTAACCATGTGTGCACTTTATGTGGTGTAGTTTGATTGTAGTAAATGTGTGCAGTGTAGTTTTGGCATGCTTCACTGCATTGTTCGCAGCGCTCTGTCTCAGTTTTTTATTTGGTCTGTGACTGGTATTTGCTGATCTACAAAAGCCTTGTCATAGCTATCAATATTTCCACAAAAAACATTGTTAACATAATCCGGCATAGAATTTGAATAAATATTTTATCCCTTAATAATCCTACCATATCATTGACTTATAAAAGGCTGCTCATCCCCTCGAGATTATTCTAAGCTTTTTGAGCGTACATATAAGGGTAGATCATTTTATCCCTTGACGAATATAATTCCAAAAATAAATTACCATGAAAGATGTATGTGGATAATATTTATGACGTAAGATAAAAAAGCGGCCAAGTGTGAGTCGAACTCGAACATGGGTACATCTCGTGTTCTGCATATTTTTTATTTAACTTTTTATTTTTATTATTTGTTAGTAATGCGCCCATAGTAGTACACACTCTGCTGCGAAAATGTCATGTGTCTACCTACGGTTCAGAAAAGCCGGTATGATAGACGGTACACTGGCTCATCATCACACCAAGCCTGCTCGTACAGGCCCTGCTTTACTTTCAGTGACAGCTACCTCACAAATTGTGAGTTGTATGTATCATAGGATGATTTGATAATTCGAATGTTCGCGAAAACCCTAGGGATTTTGCGACAACACCAATAATTAGAAAATGGTGAAAACATTTCTGCAAGCAACTTGGAAGTAACGCTCGCTCGGCTCGCGCGCGGTTATTTGCTAGTTCAAACAACCGCACGCGAGCCGAGCGAGCGCCATATTTGAAGGTGCGGAACTGAGTAACTGTAAAAAAAAAACTGCCGTCCTATACATTTGTATCGAGAAGGTATTGAAGTTTTGTATGGTACAGTTGATCTTTTTCGCGATCACGATGTTGGGCCGATGTAGAAAGTTGTTCCGCCTTTCTGATACATGGATATTGCGTATATAACATAGTATAAATTTGCTTAAATGGATACTCTATAATAGCTTTAATAAAATAATAGAATCATCATATTTTAGCGTCGTAAAAATGCGATATTGTGGTTGTTGGTTTTCCTTCTTTTATTCAGGAACGGTGCCACGGACCGACGTGTTTTTTTTTTTCTTTCGACGTTTTCATAGATATACGAGTAGTTTATGCGCCAGAGAGTGACATACCATAGGCTACTTTTTATCCCGAAAAAATCACGGTCTCTGATATATTATACCTCGTGAGCGAAGCTGCGGTTAATAGTTAGGCTTCACGACATGCTTTTTAGTTCAAGATAATTATTAAAACTTCAATTATATGTTTATCTAATTTATACTAATATTTTAAATGCGAAAGGTTCTCTGTCTGTCTTTCTGTCACTTGCCTTATTGGCTGAACGGATTTGCATAAAATTTAGCACACGGGTAGACAATGACCTGGGTTATGACATAGGATACTTTTTTATTCTTGTAATACGTTTCCGTGGGATAATTTCCGACCTCATGAAGCCGTAGGCAAAAGTTATAAGTTTTATCTTTAGATCTAATTTTTTTTCCTCAACTCAAACTCAAATTCAGTAAATGAAAAATGCATACATTTCGCAAATCTTTTCATTTTAACTACGCCAGGCCAAATGAAGAGATATTCAAAACTGTGTAAAATGCAAAAATACTCCGTATTTTGTTATTTTAGCATTCATCCGCCTGCAGGATTTCGAATTAACTTCTCAACGTCGTCGTAAAGAGAGGCAGACATTTTGGATTTAAATGTATAAAACTGCTGTATGATTTTGAAATTAAGCGGATTAGTTATTAAATCCCGCTATCTTTTTTCCTTTTTACAGGACAATAATTTATAAAGCTTGACTTAATATTCATACTATAATAATATTGTAAATGAAATGTAAATTTACTTGCTATTAATATATATTTTAAACTAGCTTCTGCCCGCGACTTCGTTCGCGTGGAAGTTGTAAGACATCACACTATACTAAAATAACAGCTACATTTTTACAAAACTTCTCTGATATACTACGTTTGTAATTTTGGTCTCAGCAGCCAAAATATACAAAGTATCAGGACTGAAGAAGCGGGAGTAAGCGACGTAACAGTTATCCGAGTGAGAAGCAGCTTGTCCTGAACTTGCAGCCTTTAGTAGCAATTTCCCTTTTGCGAAGTTTTTCATATTTTTATAGTACTATAGTAATGATCAATACATACAAAACTTTATTCAAATCCATTCTGCCGTGTTAGCGTGAAAGTGTAACAAACAAATTCACTTTCGCATTATAATATTAATTAGGATTAGGATGTCGTGAATATTTTTGAGTATAGTATTAGGTATCTTAGGTGTTAGACTTGGTAGATACAAACTATAAAGTTGTATCTCCGTAGATCAAAATTTGCTGGAAGATAAGCCAGTTATATCGTTGCAATTTTGAATGTAGATATCATAATAACATTAGATGAACATGGACACATTTGTAACACTAAATGATGTAGTGCATTTGAGAAGCACTGTTGTCCTATCTTTTACTTCTTTAGGAAGAAAAAAGGTCGTTGCGAATTAAAAGGATTAAAATTGTCTTTCTAAAAGTCGTTTCTCTTCTGCAATAAGGTACGACTATCCTGCAGTAAAACTACTTATTCATTAAATAAACAAAACAAATACAAACGCCTTGAAATAATTTGCTATGAATTTAATTAAAAGCCATTTAAATAATAATAACAACTTGAATAACACAGAGATGAAGTTACAAGTTGGAACGTCATTATATTCACTCGTAAAGTTATGTAATTAAACCGGGGAACGTTTTGTACAGAATAACTCAAATGGCACGAGCATGGAACTTTCAGGCCGCTTGTTATGTATTAGAGGAAGGGTTATGAACCTCACTCTTCTTCATCTTTTCGTGTGGTTAGAGACTAACCTGTAAAGTACTGTGTGAAGTGTAGAATGTAGTTTTAAAGCCGCCAATGGGCCTCTGACTTAGCTTCACATGCCGTCGAGAAATATCTCTCAGGCATGCCGGTTTCCTCACGATGTTTTCCTTCACCGTTTTCTAAGCAAGTGAAAATTATACAATACGCACATGAATCTGAAAAGTCAGAGTTGCGTGCCTTGGGTTCAAACTCGAGACCTATGTCTTGGCAATCCGACGGTCACACCACTAGGCTATCACTGCTTAAAACGCTGACATACCCATACATAAATTCAGTGTATGAATCTCACTGTATGTATTTATGGGAGCAAAACCCGGTTTCTGGTAAGAAAATTAACACAATTTGTATAAAAAATTGTCAAACATGTCATGGTTTCTTATATAAATTACTATGACCTGGCTTTTTTTTTTTTCGCAACACAGCCACCATGCCTTTTGGATAGCGCGGTGGGGTGAAATTGAGACTAGCCTCACGCTTCGAGTAGCTCGTTCAATTCACAGCTGATACGAGGATACGAGGATGAAGTACGACGATAGTAGGTATTTTTTTATTGTTCTTGTGCTTATTTTTACCTCATTCCAATGTTAATTAATACCCACACATAATCCAGAAAAACGTTTGTACACAAACTCAAGTCCTGTTCAATTTCCATTTGAAAAATATGACTAAGCTACGATATTGGCAAGTTTCAAAACCGTTAGTTTTAACTTACAACTGCCAGTTGAGAAGAAGTCGAGGATACCAAAAAACTTTGATACTCTATCACGTATAAAAACGGCTGTACGAATTTGGTATAATTGGTACACAGATAGACAAAGTTCTGGATTACAACATCGATTTACGCTTTTTATACGGGTACATCGCGTTCGCGGGTGACCACTGAAAATCAGCGCTGTGCTGTGGGGCTCCATAGCACAGCATCATGCTGAGTGGTAGCCTTCTTGTCACAGTCATGACGTGCCAGCAGCTGCCAACTTTTTAACCGATTTCCAAAAAGGAGGAGGTTATATGTTCGACGCGTATGTATGTTTTTTTATGTATGTCCGTCGATTTGTCCGTCAATTGTGGACCGATTTTGAAAATTATTTTACAATGCATTTGCTCGAAAAGAGCCTTTTCCAAGCAGTAAATTAGTGCGGAAAGTGTCACTTTTTTTGACTAGTGCTTTTTACTTTTCTGTTTTTTTTTAATTTTGGTGGCCGTCGTCAGCCCGTTGCAAAGAGTTTTTATTATTTGAGAAAAGTTTTACAAATCAGATGATGATGATAACGATGACGATGGCGAAGGCGATGGCGACGGCGATGGGATGACGATGGCGATGGCGATGGCGAGGACGATATCGATGACGATGGCGATGGCAATGGCGGAGTCAAAGACAAAGTCGAAGTGGAAGTGGAAGTGGAATTGGAAGTGGAAGTGGAAGTGGAAGTGGAAGTGGAAGTGGATGTGGATGTGGAAGTGGAAGTGGAAGTGGAAGTGGAAGTTGAAGTGGAAGTGGAAGTGGAATTGGAAGTGGAAGTGGAAGTTGAAGTTGAAGTGGAAGTGGAAGTGGAAGTGGAAGTGGAAGTGGAAGTGGAAGTGGAAGTAGAAGTGGAAGTCGTAGTCGAAGTCGAAGTCGAAGTTTTATTTTTTCTCTCACAATGCATAGTAAAACGTTGTATGATACACGTGCGTAAGATGATTTCCGACTCGTGTCGACTTATACACTCGCTCGCTGCGCTCGCTCGTGAATAAAATGCCACTCATCGGAAATCACCTACCTTCCGCACTTATAGCATAAATAACTATTTTTGTTTGAAAGGGTATGCTCCCGGATTGGTCCCATATACGAGTAAATTTTATTAACTTTGCTTGGATAATTTTTGAGTAAGCTTCAATAATACGTATTTTTCTCACTTAGTATAATGTGGATAATATGATGATATCTTCCTGTGACTTATTTACATAGCAGGTACTGGTATTCGAATTTGTGTGGGGTAGGTACAAAAGTGAAAAAAAAAAAACAACCGACTTCCGAAAAAAAACACTACTAAGTGAAAAATAACTTTATTTTGGGAGTCGGTGGCAAAAAACGAAAATTCAAAACCAAAGACACCGACTTCCGAAATTAAAGTTATTTTTCACTTAGTAGTGTTTTTTTTCGGAAGTCGGTAGTTTTTTTTTTTGGAAAAAGTTTTTTTCTGTTGTACCTATTGTTATCGTTTTGGTATCGTCATGTTGTCGTTATCTACTCGAGTATATTATCTTTTTTTTGATGCACGTGTTTCTGTGACGAATAATAATAAATAATAATAATAATATATTTATTTATTTCTCTCAAAAAGGTACAGTAGTTCATAGTAACAAGTTATTGCAACAATCTATCCTTTGTGAGAGCTGGAGTCTGTACTGTGTTCAAGACCTGTGTCACAGATCTCCAGGCTCACACCCTTAAAAGTATAATTATAATTGCACTTACGTACTACAAAACATTTAATAGTGGCTCCAAGTATTGAGAGCAGACAAGAAAAATACAAATAAAATTAATAACATGATAAAAAGAAAATTAAAAAAAAATAGGTATCTGCCTAGGTGAATGTAGTGAACAAGAGTGCAACAGTGTGAATAAACTTATCTTTCTTTCTTTTTATTTCTTTCTAGAATAACTACGTAAGTGCATGAAGTAGGTAGTAGGTGAATCCGCAAACAGTAGCTAGTGTTTAAATACCAGAGTAAAATTCACTTGAATCCAATAAAATACCTACAGTTCAGTATCTACAGTTTCGAAATTCTACAAATAATTAATTAAATAAACGTTCCGTTTCAAGACAAAAATCTGAACGGTAAACTGCCTACAATTCACAAATTCCTCTAGGAATGCCTTAAGATACTGTGTAACAAATTTTTCAGCGCACAGCAGTGACAGTAACTTCAAAATGAGCAATGAATAAATTAGTGTTGACCTCAGGGCGGGCCCCCCGGGATATGTTTCAGTGACGATAGGGCGGGGACAGAGCGGCAGCGCCGGGATTAAACGCAGTAATTATGAGATTTTGTTTTTTTACTTTAATTTCGTTTTATTTTGCGTTTGTTTTTGTTTTGTTGCTGTTGTTTGCTGAAGAGAGCCAGAGCTTGTTTTTAATTTGTGAGTAAATAAGAAACTATGGTAAGAAAAAATTGCATCTTACATTTTGTTAAAGTAAGTTCCTAGAAAATCTTTCAACTCTTGAGAAACATAATCTTGAATTTCAAACTTGCTTTCTGTTTTAAAGATAAGTTGTTAAAGTAACAACTACACTATTAAAACACTGTCTGAGATGTGTGATTTAACGAAGAATTTACAAATCAAATCACGCCGTTATTACACACACACACATTCACACATTGTATGTGTTTGTGTTATGTGACCGACGTGATGTCATTTTATGTACGATTACATTACATTACTTTCAAAAAGCGCTATTATAAGCGAATATTTGAAGCTAGAAGCTTGAAGCTAAGAGATACTGTTTTTTGTTAATATGCTTACAAATATAAAACACGTGTATACTCTCAAGTAAATAATAAAAGAATCCGTATTAAGCGTAACATTCAGTTCATGTATTACAATCATCCATTATTACAATGAAATATTATTTCTATAAAGTACTTACGTGTATTGTAATCGAATATTCACAAATTGTTTACTCTTTTATTGAGCATTCATATTATTTTATATATTGTTATAGTCAGGGCTGGGCAAAATACATGCTTTGCTTTAATTGAATTACAAATTACAGTATCGTAAGTAATTAAAATACAAAATATCTTTAACCGATCACGTACTTTTAACGTACCCGTGCCGACCGAAACCATACCGTAAGGTATTTGAAATATAAAATACAAAATACATTATTTAGTACCAAGATTGCGCTTGCACAATCACTTCTTATACCCATCCTTGATTATGCTGATGCCAGCTATCTTGACCTTACTCAAGACCAACTCGATAAACTTGAGCGGCTTCAAAATGTTTGTATACGGTTTATATTCGGTTTACGTAAATATGACCATGTTTCCGAATTTCGTGTGAAGCTCAAGTGGTTACCAATTCGCCTTCGCCGGAATGCTCATATTATTTCCCTCTTGTATAACGTGCTATTCTCCCCTTCCGCCCCTCTCTATCTTAAGAAACGTTTCCAGTATCTTTGCGACTCCCATTCGAAATGTTTGAAGTCATCAGATAATCTGAAGCTTAAAATGCCAATGCATTCCACAACTTTCTTCGACAAATCCTTTTCTGTCCAGGCTGCTCGTTTGTGGAATGCATTGCCAGTTCAAATAAAACGCGCGCAATCGTTACCAGTATTTAAGAGACTCGTGAAGGAACATTACTTGTTGTTCTGATCTTGTTCTTGTAGCTGTAATAATCTGTAGTCGTCATTTATTTTTGTTGCTTATAAAAATATTCTCATATTTTTTTATGTATCTATTATATAGCATATATTGTATATATCTATCTATGTATCTATTATAATATATTGTATCTATATAATTATTATTTTGCACCAATGTCTACCCCATTTTTATGTCCACGCAATCACTGTCCATTCCAAGGTTGCCTGGAAGAGATCGCAGAAAGCGATAAGGTCGCCCATTGTATGTTTTGTAGTGTTAAATTTATGATTAACTATGTATTTTCTGGTGTATAATAAAGTATATATAAATAAACAAATCAATATTTTAGCTATTTTTAATTGAAATACAAAATACAAATTACATATTACAAAATAAGTAATCTAATAACCAACAACAACAACCATAACCACATTCTATAACCTTAGTTATGATTTTTCAAAACGAAAATACGAATTTGAACTCAAAAATTATAAAATAAAAAGTAAAATCATTTTACCGTATTTTACCACAATTTTATCCCATCACTAACCCGCACAACATCAAACGTCTCGCCGCTTTTCACAGAGCACATCACTACACGAGCGTTCCGTACTTTCTGCTTATATCATTACTTACAATGTGGATCATATACGGCTCATATCCTACGTTCAAGCTTTAAGAAGGAATATAAACAGCTATATTTTAGACAAGTTTAAACGTTATTTTGCTGTAGATTCGAAATTGTTTTCTTAGAAATGTTTCAGAACCAGTAAGCGTACATTGCGGAACATTTTCTTTTTATTGCTGACGCGGAATAGATTCATAGCTAGTTATAACATAACATGACGCTTGTAGTCCCAGAAGGGTTAGGCAGAAGTGTACATATAGTACACCCACATTTCGCCAGTTATGTTGAAGTGCCATGAAATGGGGGCGAGCCTATTGCCATCAACCGGCCTCAAATCTAGACTCCGGACGGCTACTGAAAAAACCCAATAACTCTTTGCCCGACCTAGGAATAGAGCCCATGACCTCATGCTGGAGAGATTCCGATGTGACATCAGTGGGTTTAATTAATTAATTATATATACAGGGTGGATTTTTGAGATGGGGCAGCAAGGACAGCTACCTCCTGCTGGGGTCGCGGGTTTGTCTGAAAAGGATATCGCGGCCCCAGAAAATAGGCAACGGAAGGAACACGGGTGGGTTTTAGTCAGTAAAAGTCTGACACTCCCTCTCGCTCTGCCCAGAGCGGGAGGAGTCACTTGATGATTTCCCACCCAAAAAAAAAAAAAAAGGAGAGCTACCTTAACCGTTGTCCGCTAGAAGAAAACGGTTTTAGGAGACTGACCATAACTTTTTGAGACATTTTGATCTGCATTCACAGATTTTGAAAAAAATGTACAGTCAGCAAGAAAATGGGCACTTTCACAAAAACTTTTTTTGATGCCAATCGATGCTGTTTCTTATATGGATCGAAAAGCTCTACTAGACCAACTGAGGTTTGAGTACTAGAAAAGTCAGTAATCCCAAAAAACTTTTCCCATAGGTAGCTGTCCTTACTGCCCCATCTCAAAAATCCACCCTGTATATGGCTTATAATTTAAATTATGTTTTGTGTTGCGTAATGTAAATTATTTTGAATACAAATAAACAGAATCTTTTTTTTTTTTCAGAAGATTCCTAAACAGACAGTCTGTTTAGTTTTCTAACTAAACAGACAGCTGTGCTGCTGGGGAGTTTGTTGCGCCACTTCTTCTTCCCAGCTAACGCACTAGGAAGTGGTGAAGGGTGGGCGTTTTGGGGGACTGTCTTATGTAATTTTGACGTTCGAAAAGTGCTGATTCTCAGCCTAGTTTGAATAAATGACTTTTGAATTTGAATTAAGACGGTATCAATAGTAAAATGAGAGGCGCCTAGAGATTATTTGCCCTGCGCTGCGCTGCGTTTGGCAACATGTAGCTAACAATGTTTGCGCGGGTAGATCTAGAGATAGAATGGGTAACAATTTCATCACATTTTAGACCTCCGTGTCTCAAAGAGTGTGTGTTGTGAGAGGGTCCACAGCTCACAAAATCGCACCAGCGGTCATCTACATATCTTCTGTTACAAGTGAATAGGGTCGTTATGCATAGTCGAAAAACTACTAACTACATAGTCTATATCCTATACTATTAAAAGAGCAATTGGTATATATATATTTATATATATAAGATCGTGGATAAGTAACAACAGCCGCAGTGGTCGATCCATTAGGTTAAGCTACGCTTGCCGGGGTTGGTCATTGGTGGATGGGTGACCATCTTAACATACCGAGAATCCTCCGTGCCTCGGAGAGCACGTTAAGCCGTTGTTCCCGGCTGTCATTCGTGGATCTTTGACAGTCGTTACGGGTCGTCAGAAGCCCGAAAGTCTGACACCAGTCTTACCAAGGGGTATCGTATTACCTAGTTACTGGGTTGTGGAGGTCAGATAGGCAGTCGCTCCATGTAAAATACTGGTATTCAGCTGCATCCGGTTAGACTGGAAGCTGACCTCAACATAGTTGGGAAAAGGCTGGGCAGATTGATTGATATATTTATATATATGTAATCACGTTCTGAAAACGAAAACGGCTCTAACGATTTCGATGACAGTTACAATATAGAGGATTACGGGTGCGAAAAATCGATCTAGCTAGGTCTCATATCTGGGAATTCATTCATTCATTTTCTCCGTATTTTCACCCGAGCAGAGCTCGGTCGCCCAAAGTTTAGAACAAGATGGCTACCTTAGAATAATGACATGGCAGCATGGAATTAGTAAGTACCTACTATCATGGCAGCATGGAATTAGTAAGTACCTACTATCATGGCAGCATGGAATTAGTATGTACTATACCTGGAATTAGTATGAACTGTTCTGTGCTATTAAATGAGCATTCTCTATTTTCACCCGAGAAGAGCTCGGTCGACCAGATCGTAAGTTGACTTACATTTCTAATCACTAGTTCATCATAGACTAGTTGTTGCCCACGACTTCTTCTGCGATCCAGGATGTAAAGTAGCCTATGTCCTTCTCCAGGTCATGGTCTAACCATGTGCCAAATTTCATCCAAATCTATTTAGTCGTTTTAGCGTGAAACCGTAACAAAAAAACAAACTCACATTCGTTTTCATAATATAAGTACACACAAATAAGCCAATATCAGCCGGTTTATTCTGTAAAAATCTCACCGTAAAGACTTGAAGATCGACAAATCTATATACATCCAATTTCATAAGATAATCAATATTGATTTAAAACTCACATGAGCCTATAAGCTCCTATTCTCAAATCCATAACCCCAAAATGACGCGAACACTGCACAAGAAAAAGGCCTTTTTTTCCTGACATCGCCAGTTCCTTACAAGGCCGTAACAATGTCTGAGGCCCATAACCTTTATTTTAATCGCTCGTCCCATAAATGCTTACGGCTACGGATCACTACATATTTTGTGGCATTTAAGGGTTATTGCCTATTACATAAGGGCTGAGGAAAGTGGCGCGTTTTGGAGGAAATTGGACGTGCCACCTTTGCTTTTTGTTGAGGATGGCTTGTCAATTCCTGCGCAGTTGTTAGTGCAGATTTTTCTGCATATTGGTTTTTGCTATGAATACGGAAAAGGAACGACTGCTCTGTGGGTCTCACACGCAGCGAGCGCATTGAAATCGCCAGTGCGTTAAGGCCCTAAGTTACCAAAAAGCTTATTTATTTATATACAGGCTTATCAACTAAATACATACAGGTTTGTCACAAAAATTATAGATCTCGCACGGCTCTATTGTTGTGGCATCTACATCGCCACATGCGAACTACGCATCGCAGACCTGACGTCACACAACATCTTGATGTCACACAAATCCTGCATCGCGCAATTAGAGTTTACCGCGCGATGGACATATATACAAGCTCCCGACTTCAAACTCTGGGCAGTTGCCCATCAGACGCGACACCCGTCTGGTCGGAGGATCCTCCCTTTTCTATGGCGGATGAGTAAACTTTAGACCCTGTTCCTCGTACCACTAAACTATTACGCGCGTTGCGTGTTATTCTGTCAATCCTGTTGAAAGTCGCTAGTAGAAATACGAAACGCTTTGAAAGTAATAGCCACTTGTGTAGGCTCTCTGGGTGTCCAAAAAGGCGACTATTCTTCAAGAGAATAAGCACTAGGAGCAGCAGCTTTCTTATTCAAGTCTGCTTATAGCAAATGATTGCCTTATAAGTCTAGTGGTCACCAGCGACTAGAGCCACGGTTTTCCGTTAGGAATTTCTCAGCAGCACAGATTTGTGCCCGGTTGATGGCAATATAGGCGTACCTCATCGTCGTTCTACGGGACTTATACAAGTTGGCAGGGACATCGACGCGAAAACTGATACCATGGATTCAGTACATGATTCTGAACACCCCTGCGTTGAAATTTTTCGTCGGTTATTTAAAAAAAAAAGCAGATGTTCCATACATTACTCGTATGACCATTGAGACCGTTTGAGAGGAAGCCTGTGCCTCCTCTCTGTGAGAGAGCGTGGGTGTAATCCCCCATGTCTTAGAATTTTTAGTTCTAGGACATGCCGGTTTCCTCACGATGTTTTCCTTCACCGTTGTAAGAGCAGTGGTGATGAAATAAATTTCACAAAGTAAAGCGCCTGTCAGGACTCGAACCAACGACCTACAATAATTCATAAGTCACACCCATTATCACTGGACCACCACTGCTTAGGCCGCCACGGAATGAATTTAAACGAAACACAACGGTTTCAATATTCCTACTAAATATATGAGCAGTATTTTACACGTAGTCTTATCGGAAGAAAGATTTCACAAAACCATGACGATGTAAGCTCCCTAAATGGCGCTGGTTCCCCATTCCCTAGTTACAATAAACCCATAGTCACATCTAACGATAATTGGATCGTTAAACTATCCGAAATAACCATTTTACTGTCAATATTCTCTTCCGAATCTGCGCGAACGAAACCATTAAAGTTCCGATTCTATCAGAGAATTTCTTGCATGTACAGCGGGAATTGAATGGCAGGTAGGTAAAAGCTGATGTTACTGAATTGAAAATGAAGAGAATTGTCTATGATGAAGGTACGAGTTTTCAATTTTATATTGTCACTGCATTTGTCAGAATAATAAGGCGTCACTCTACAGCAGCCCACGGGTAAGCTACGCACTTGTACAGTTAAGTCTTTTAATCTTCGTCTTGTTTTCAAATTCTTTCCTTTATCAAGTCAGGAAACATAATACTTTTTAGGGGTCCATACCTGAAGGGTGTCAAACGGAACTCTATTACTAAGCCTCCACTGTCCGTCCGTCTGTCTGTCAGACAGTTGATATTTTCACAGATTGTGTATTTCTATTGTCGCTCAACAAATTAAAAAAACTTAATAATTAAAAAGGGTATACAAGAAACGTTTTTTTTTCGGCGTTTTTTGCTCGATCTTAATACGGTAAGGGGGTTCCTTCATTCCTTGTGTGCCCGAGTCCGAAAACTATATTGTAAACAATTTGATTTACTTATTCTATTTTATTAAATTATATTTCCGTTTATTAACATTAAATGGCAGTACTAACTGCCATTGACGTCAGTATCAAACGGAAGTACGTAGCCTTATTTTGCTACGATTAAAGTATCTCAATTGACTAACGTCTGAATTATAAGATTGAAGTTGCGGTCGGCATTCGGGTTCAAATCGTCAAGTCGTACAGACGTTCATAATATTAAATGTAAATGTAAATGCCTATGAATGATTATGTTGAAAGATTGAACGAAGAAATATAAAATTGACTAGTTGACTAGTTTGGTACAAGTGAAATGTTTTTACAATATTTACTTCATAACATCAGATGCAGGATTTTGTGTGACGCCAGGTCTTTAATGCATTGCTCGCATGTGGCGATATAGATGCCGCCACACTGCGACTCCGCTGGGTTAGGTCTTTTTATTCATAGTACGTTCCCGTGGTATAATTTTCGATCTCAACGCGGGCGAAAAACCAATAACTTCTCGTGACCAAATATCCATAGTTTCAAAACTCCCCCTACCTATATGTCGAACAAAAACATTTGCTCCAAACTGAATATAACTTATAGTATAGTCCAACTTCTGTTTGTGGTTCAGAGGTAACAATTTGAAATAGTTCACGGCAGTCACACACCTGCTATTGCAGCGTGCTATTGTTGCTGTTTCGGCCTGGATTTAGTCTCGGTCTGTTTTAATAACGTTTGCTTGTATAGATGGATTTTGGACTTAGTTCGGGGGCCGCACCTAGTAAGTGCTCTTGAATGAGTCAACACATTCACTATGCACTATCTTTCTGAATTTCCCGTAGGGGCTGGCAAAGGTGTTACCTATTTGTGCATCCACATTTTTGGGCAGTTAAGTTTATGGTACCTATATGTAGTGTGGAGATCGTTTAACATACAACTGCACACTTCTAAAATTTAGATACAAACATTTAGGCTAGGCCATGTTCAGATATCAAAAATTTTCGTCTACATAATATCCTGATATTTACCTAACAACCGATCAAATGCGCGCGTGTCAACGCGCGTCTGCAGAAGCTCAGAGAAAAAGCCTCAACACGCAGGCGATCGCGCGTTGAGGCACGCTTTGATATTAATGTAACGGCTTTACTGCGATTCAGCTTTCATCGCGATTACACGTACTTTTTTCTGCAATTTTAATTTTCGTACTCTTACAACGCGCGTCAGCGCTCGTCATCTGAAATCTCTTTAAATTTGATCGTGCGTTGACGCGCGTTAACACGCGTTACATGTGTAGGTACTTAGGCTTATAGTAAACGATCTCTAACTTAGGGGACGAGCACACAAAGACGGCTGCCGGATTTCAATTTTCGCACCCAGGTCTACCCAGGTACCTGGGTACCATGCTTTGTTAGTAAATTCAAGATGAATGGTCAACCTTTCAATCTTGAATGTATCTAGTACGCATACTTCTTAATACGGGTTAATCAAGTAGGTACTTGATTCCCGAAAAACCGCGAGCATAATATGCTATACTTAATAGGTAGTGGACTTATAATGTGGGGAAATGGCACAGACCAACACAAAGCATTTGTAGCACAAAAAAAATGCATAAGAGCAATGTATGACATGAAACCTGCTCAATCATGTCAACCGATATTTAAAAACCTTGGTTTGTTGCCTCTACCCTCACTTTACATTTTTGAAACATGTAGGTATGTTCGTAGCAAACAACAAAGATTTATTTAGAACTGCAAATGATGTGAATCCAAGAAATCATAGAAATCCATTCAGACTCGTACTAAATGACGTTCCTAGATCTACAAAATACAATAAGAACTGTTTTGCAATGTGTGTACGTCTTTATAATAATATACCAAGCAACTTAAAAAAATTGAGTTCTAGAGCATTTAAACACAAACTATATAAATGGCTAAATATACAAAATATCTATTCTATTAAAGAATTTATAGACTAAATATGCTCCAACAATTGTATAATATTATGTGATGTAACGCATGCCGACAAGTTTGCATGCTATGTATGTATAGCAAAACATGTAAGTACTAATTTTAATGTATCATCTGTAATACCATGTTTTAATGCAAATAAAAATGATTTGATTTGATTTGATTTGATTGATAGTATAAACTTCATATAAAGGCTCATGCTGATTAGCGCGACGCGTCACCGGTAATTGTTCTACCGTGAAGTTTGCTTAGATATTGTTTTGTTAGAGTCGCGTCGCGCCGGTCTGCATGACGCAAATAGGATACAAAGTCCATCCCATTCTCATCGAAATCTGTTAATATACATTCTAATTTAAGGACCAAAACTCTCTCAACACACATTTCATTCATTCAATACTTCCAAAAACATACTTAAGTCCAGACAAATGTCTTCGAAAAGAGGGGTCTATTTCCTAAAAACCCCCAAAGAACCTTAAGGGCCTCCTTTTATAATAAAGAATCCTCTTAAATGGACTTGAGAGACTCACCCTAGTTATGTCAACTGAATATTTTCTCGTCGGGTCAGCTTTTGACTAGAATTCCAACCCATTACCGTACTTAAGTAGGGTTTGACTGTTTGTTGAATAATTATGTTTATAGTTAATTTATTTACGAAAAGTTTTGTTGTTTTGTTTCGCGATGTTGACTATGGTGTTCATTTTATGGTTACTTTTTTTAACTAGCTTCTGCCTGCAACTCCGTCCGCTTGGAAACCAAGTATACCACAAAATATATTCTACTAGCTGATGCCCGTGTCTTCGTCTGCGATCCAGACTGAAAAGTATCCTATGGTACCCAACAAATAAACAAACTTACTTACGCATTCAAACTCAAAGCAATTATTTCAAATAAACCAATTACAGGCACTTTTGAATAGGGATGAAGCTTGGGTAAAAAAAAAAAAAAACTAATTAGTCTGTCATTCAGATAATAAAAAAATATTAGACACGTATTATTTGCTTTCTCATATTAATAAAAAAATACTTAGATAAAACGCATTTTAAGTTGGGGAGTGGGGGTCGCGTACGTCAGTAGTATGTATAAAATCTACATACTCGTGACGTCATGGCACATTTTACCTCAATGTATTGCCGTAATCTTTAGATTACGTAAAAAAAGAAAAAATACGTGTCCAATATTTTTTTATAATCTCAAAGACGGACTAAAAAAATATTTTTAGTCATCATCCCTATTGTCAAGGGGTCGGTCAGTCAGAAAGATGAAGCTAGTTGCCCATTCCAAAGCGTAGTAGGTACCTATGGAGAAGAACGGGCAAGAAACTCCACGGACACTCTTCTATATCAAAATATTGTTACAAATTATTGGTTACATCATTCATGTTGAAATTATACATGTGAGAACAATGTAGAAAGACGTGCACATTAAAAGCGTCCGTAATAAAAAGATAAAAGCAATTAAAAAAATTACATAACATTTATAAAATTAGTTAGGATTAGGATGGCACTCGGCAATAGTATATCTATTTAACATAAGCAGTGATAGCCTAGTGGTGTGACCGTCAGACTGGCAAGTCACAGGTCTCGAATACGAACCCAAGTCACGCACCTCTGACTTTTCGGATTCATGTGCGTATTGCGTATTTATCACTTGCTTCAAAAACGGTGAAGGAAAACATCGTGAGGAAACCGGCATGCCTGAGAGATATTTCTCGACGGCATGTGAAGTGAAGTCAGAGGCCCATGGGCGGCTTTAAAATTTTGACACCAGGTTAGTCACTAACCACACAAAAAAAAGAAGACCTCTTTACAAGTAAAGCGCGCGTTGCTTCGTGGAATTGTTACCAGTGATGGTTGGATGTACCAAAACGGTTGTTTTGTATGTGTCAAATCAATCAACAAATATGACTGTGACGGGATGCCATACCGTCTAAAACCAATATTTGAATGGCCTACGGGTAGTATTGTTCCGTGTAAATAAACAAACCTATGTATCTATGTGTTTGTCTATGTGCGATATGTCCCTACAGTGATCCTCAAAAAGATGTAAACATCGACAAGAATTAATTTAATTGTATGAACCAGAGGGATTGGGATGCAACCTGTGTCGGCACCCTTGCACCATCCCATGGTCCTAGCATGGCGGGCTGTGCTGAGGCCACTGCTGCGGCTGCTGAGCCTGAGACCCTCACACGGCGCCAATACTGTAACCTTATGGGTAACTACAGTTTTGAGCCGTTAGGGTTCGAAACGCTCAGGTCATGGGGCCCGAGTGCGCGTTTCCTTTTTAAGGAAATTTCTCGCCGACTGGTCGACACTTCCGTGACCAGAGGTCAGGCTCGTTCTTTGACCAAATAATTAACATTGCCATTAAACATGGCAATGCTGCCAGTCTTATGGGCATGTTTCCGGATGACAGTAATGTGGACGAGTACTTTGACGCCGAAATGTCATTTTGTCTTTGTATTTATTTGTACAGTTAGTTAGTTAGTCATTTAATTTAGCGTTAGATTGTATATCATATAATATATATTCATATGTAAATATAAAAAAAAACAACAGCCTTTAAAAAAAAAAAAAATAACTTTAATTTCGGAAGTCGGTGTCTTTGGTTTTGAATTTTAATTTTTTGCCACTGACTTCCGAAATTAAAGTAATTTTTCACTTTTTTGTGTTTTTTTTTTGAAGTTGGTATTTTTTTTTTGTAAAAAAATAATAATTTTCACTATTTAGTTGTGGTACAGTCAGCATCAAAAGTTGATGACCACATTTAGATTTTCAAAATCGCTGTACACCGTATTCACTATTAGCACTTCACTATACAGCGATTTTGAAAATCTTAATGTGGTCAACAACTTTTGATGCTGACTGAACTTACCCCACACAAATTCGAATACCACTACCTGCTATGTAAATAACAGTGACAGGAAGTAATCATCATCATTCCCACATATACTAAGTGGGAAAATGTTGATAAGGGGTGCCCCCCCCTTATCTCCGAAAATGGTTCATTCTCATCCCACAAAACTGACCCCCATATTAAAAAATCATTTATTTACGTTATACATCCGTCTTTGGGTCACATAAATACATATTATTATGTGCACCAAATTTCAACTTAATCGGTCCCTTAGATTCGGAGCAAATTGGCTGTGACAGACAGATAGACAGACAGATAGACAGCCAGCCAGACAGCCACACGAGTGATCCTATAAAGGTTCCCTTTTTTTCCTTTTAAGGTAAGTAACCCTAAAAAATAAAATGAAAACATAAAACGATTATCCAAACAATCAAAATCCATAGACCAGACAAAGTTGAACCGTTGTCGTTTCAAACATTTCAATTACAAGCGCCACTAGAGCTGTACTTCGTCATCACTCTAAAAATAGAGCTACTATTACACGCATGTCCGCATATCCATTCCATTCCATTCGTTCCGTTCAGTAATGCGTGTGGATCGGTCACTCATGGTATTCGTTCGTTCACGAGTTCACTCACTCCTTTACCTATAGTTATTTTAATTCGGACAGGAGCAAACAAACAGCAACCTTATCGTAACAACAATAAAGACCACTGTTATTTTGATAAATTTGTCACTGGCAGCAACCCAACAGCAATCTTATTGTAATGAAAATAAAGATCATTGTGATTTTGACGGGGATGTATAAATCAGAGGAAAATTTAACTGTATCTGGATTTCGTCGTACAATGGATATGGAAGATGCTAGGAATATTTTGTGGACATTCAATACGATATTGTGTCATCTTGGATTTGAATTGTATTTACCTAATCTTTTCCAGAAAGGGTGATATTATGGTGGGTGTGTTCTCCTTTCACTCGCTTCCATTATTGATGTTTTCTAAAACGCCTGTAATAGGTATCCAAATCAATTTATTGCTTGCAATCATAATAGTTATTTATGCTATAAGTGCGGAAATCATCTTACGCACGTGTATCATACAACGTTTTACTATGCATTGTGAGAGAAAAAAAAAAACTTCGACTTCTACTTCCACTTCCACTTCCACTTCAACTTCAACTTCCACTTCCACTTCCACTTCCACTTCAACTTCCACTTCCACTTCCACTTCCACTTCCACTTCCACTTCCACTTCCACTTCCAATTCCACTTCCACTTCCACTTCCACTTCCACTTCGACTTTGTCTTTGACTCCGCCATTGCCATCGCCATCGTCATCGATATCGTCATCGCCATCGCCATCGTCATCGTTATTACATCATCTGATTTGTAAAACTTTTCTCAAATAATAAAAACTCTTTGCAACGGGCTGACGACGGCCACCAAAATTAAAAAAAAACAGAAAAGTAAAAAGCACTAGTCAAAAAAAGTGACACTTTCCACACTAATTTACTGCTTGGAAAAGGCTCTTTTCGAGCAAATGCATTGTAAAGGTTATTAAAATACAATAACATAATAATATTCATATTTTACGGGTCGTCAGAAGCCCGAAAGTCTGGCAACCAGTCTTACCAAGGGGTATCGTATAACCCAGTTACTGGGTTGTGGAGGTCAGATGAGCAGTCAAATTCAAATTCAAATTCAAAAGTCATTTATTCAAACTAGGCTGAGAATCAGCACTTTTCGAACGTCAACATTACATAAGACAGTCCCCCAAAAACGCCCACCCTTCACCACTTCCTAGTGCTTAAGCTGGGAAGAAGAAGTGGCGCAACAAACTCCCCAGCAGCACAGCTGTCTGGTCAGTTGAATAAAAAGTCGCTCCATGTAAAATACTGGTATTCAGCTGCATCCGGTTTGACTGGAAGCCGACAACAATATAGTTGGGAAAAGGCTAGGCAGATTGATTAATATTATAGTAAAATTACAATGAATAAATTAAACTTATCTTTACCTAATTATGTACAATATTTGCATCTGTTAAAAGGGGTCCACTCCCTAAGCGAAGTCCGTAGTTTCGGACGAAGTAACGAGCGCGTCGATGTCCCTCTCTCTTACGGTATGACCGTAAGTGAGAACGGAGAGCAAAGCGCCCGTAACAACGGCCGAAAATTCGGATTTCGCTTAGGGTGTTAGCCCCCTGAGCCGTCACTAGTCCGTATCTAAAGGTTCATTTGAAATCAGCGTCAGAAAGCATCTGTCTGGCATTATTGCTGAAATGAACCTACTTGGCGCGGCCGCGAGGCACAGACGATCATATGTTTTAATTCTTTATTAGTTTTTAATTTGTTAAAATGTGTTCCTTGCATTCCCGAATGCAAAACAATCATTTTATTTATTTATTTCTAAGATAATATAAACGTTTTGTAGTGCGTCACAAAATGTAACAAAAATATTGCTCAACATATTGACATTCACTACATCCATAGGCCTCCCAAGTTCAAACTAAAAATACCTTACAACTATCTACAAAATGCATCATTGACTTCGTTCTATCAGTCACCAGTGCATTCATTCTGCTGCCTCTGACTAAGAATCATTTGTTCATTCAAGCGTCCAGCCATTCATGTATAGTCCATTCATTCACTCGTTCTTTCATGCATACTAAGACACTCGTTCGTTCGTAAACTACGCTCTAGTATACGATGATGCATCGTGGGGCGTTTATCACAGCAGATTTTGCTTGCGAAGAAGAGTATTTTTACTATTCCGGTGTTAGCATGAGATTTATTTATTTATATATACTCAAACTTTGCCTCCCTTTTTCACCACCTTAGGGGTAGAATTTCAGAAAATTATTTTCTTATCGGATGCCTACGTCATACAAAGAACACACCCTCTAAGTTTCAGGTCTGTACGACCAGCGGTGCATTATTGATCGAAGTTATTATGTACACCAGACAAAAAAAATACAATAAACGTTACAAAATATACAATGGGCAATCTTATCGCTTACTGTGATTTCTTCCAGGCAACCTTGGAATGGACAGTGATTTTCGTGGACAAAATGTCCGTAAATGGAAATAATGTAAGTTCGAGAATAGGGTAAGATCGTGGTAAAAAGCTGGATGTTTACTTGCTTGTGATATTTGTTTGTAATCACACTAACGATGACGGGAGGAAGAAGATTGGGCCGCTTGTCAGCGTGATTAATATGCCATGCCAAATTACAGCTATCTAGTACTAGGAGTCTCTGAACTAAGCCACTGGAATACAGACAGATGACAGATGGACATGGCAAAACTATAAGGGATTCTTGTGAACTACGGAACCTTAAAAAATTGCTAGATAATAAAAAATATTTGTGGTTGACTGCCCTGAGTGCATTAGACGCACTTGAGTACTGAAGTTCGTGGTGGCTCTTTTCTTGTATCACATACTAAATCCCTGCAAGTTTCTTGCATATAGCATACAATAAAATTGTAGAAACAAATGTTTTGCCGAGAAAACAAGTTCTGAAGGAAATTCTTAAACCATTGCTTCCAAGGTTTGAAAAAATCATCTCCTCAACAACGAAATGAACTTGGCTGAACTGTCAAAATGAACGGCATTGATTTTTATTGAATGGGTGTTACGTAATTGTCACAGTCATGACGTGCAGCTGCCAACTATTTCTGTTTTATGCTCATGATTTCATAGTACTTTATTTTGTTGTTTTCTGATTACTGTTGTCTTTTTGTATGCATGTGTTTCTGTGACAAATAAACCAATTTTTCATATCTTTCTTTTCTTACCCGCAGGCTTTATGGTCTAGTTAATTAAGTAATTCTCGAAACAAAAAAAACAAAAAAACCTTTTAATCCTATACTAATTAACGAGCTATTTTTGTATATATAATTATATTTGTAATCACGTTCTCGAAAACAGCTCTAATGATTTCGATGAAAGTTGCAATATGGCGCTTACGGGGGCGAAAAATCGATCTAGCTAGGTCTCATATCTGGGAAAATTCATTTTCTCCGTATTTTCACCCGAGCAGAGCTCGTTCGCAAAGTTTAGAACAAAATGGCTACCTTAGAATAATTACATGGTGGCATGGAATTAGTAAGTACTTACTATCATGGCAGCATGGAATTAGTAAGTACCTACTATCATGGCAGCATGGAATTAGTATGAACTATCCTGTACTAATAATTGAGCATTCTCTATTTTCACCAGAACAGAGCTCGGTCGCCCAGGTACCTACTATTAAATTAAGCATGAAATGGACATTACAACCATCTTCCTTCCGACTGGTATGTACCCCTTTCAGAAATCAAATCTAAACTCATGTTTTCCTTCCCACGAAACGTTATCACATTACCCGGTACGCATAGATATCACTTGTATATCCACAAAGCCAATAAACTGCGTGCCTGTAGCATTTCAACAGGCTATTGTATTCCTGACTTGCGTATTAACTGGTATGTTTACGAATAGAAACAGACTTTTTACATGTTTTCGCGAGGATCTAGGCTATTTCTGTAGGAAAATATTAGCAATCATTCAGAGGGGGGAAAGACCTATAACAGTCCGGTATTAGGTGGATATCCATTGAAGAAGAAGAAGAATGCACTCAGACAGTCTTTATGCACTTACTGGAGTTTACATGCGTATTTTATGTTTTACACAAATTATTATCTATTTATTTATTTATTTATTTATTTAACCATTTATGTACACACGTAAATATACGGACAACTTCGATCCTAAGTGCATTATTGATTGAAGACGGACAAGAAGAAAAGAACAGAAAAATACGTACAAAGGTGATGCTTATTTCTAAAGAAATCTCTTCCGGCATACCTGCGATAGGACAGAGGATAAAAAGAGATGTAGACACCGCGTGTAGTAGTAGAATTCACGCAATAATATAAAACAAATATAAGAGAATATACTTACTTACATACATACTTTTTTTTAGAAGTATGTATGTTTGATACATAGTTCTAAAAAAAGTATCAACAAGATTCTATTAATAATAATGTAATGTTTTTTATTTATCTATTTATAATAAAAATGAATTGCTGTTTGTTAGTCTCGCTAAAACTTGAGAACGGCTGGACCGATTTGGCTAATTTTGTGGAAGTCTAGGGTAGGTTTAAACGGTGAGAAAATATGGAAAAACTGCGAGGAAAATAGTAAAAACAACAATTTTATTTTCTCATACAAACTGTTCCTAGCTGTGCCATAAATCCCAACTAACAAAAAGTACTAGGCTTGCATGAATTCACGATAGTATCAAATAGATACTCAGTCGGTGGTAGGTAGGTAGGTATGTAGGTAGGTAGGTATGTACGTAGCTATGTAGGTAGGTATGTAGGGTAGGTTGGTAGGTAGGTAGGTAGGTAGGGTATGTAGGGTAGGTAGGTAGGTGCGCCGTAGATAAGAACTTAGTGCTACCCGTCCGAAGCCGGGCCGGGTAAAGCTAGTTATTATAATAATAATTAAACAGTAATGGCTTAGTTGCCAAGAGCCTCGACCAACACCTAAGGAGGCTCTCGTTGGGCAGCTGGATCAAGGGCTCGATTCAGAAAGCGGTACTCCTTGACACGGCTCGCATTGTCAGGAGCTTCCTCTCTCTGGAGCCCTGACGCTTGGACCCTGTTCCCGATACCGGTGGGCTACTATTTTTTATATTTTTAAATGTTTTTTATAAAAATTTTAAAAATGTACTCAATAAGTATATAGATGAATAAATGAAATTAAACATTAAGTTGCTGTTGGGTAAAGATTTGTTTTTAACTATCATTTACCTTACTAGTTCAGCTATCTAATTACGTAATACATTTTCGTCTACGACTAATCTGTTTCATTTTGACAGTTCAACAACATTCATTGCGTTATTTTAGTTCTTGAGCAGATTTTTTTTCGAACTTATGAATAATTTCATTAGCAATCTGTTTCAAAACGATTCAGATTCTGATTGATCGTGTATTACGCAATTAGGGTACAACTTTAGAAACGACAATACGAGTACAATAGTAAGAATCAGTTATTCTTCATGCAAATATCGTCGCCTTAGAGTGAAAAGCTCGGGAATGCAACTTTCACTTTTTATTTTATTACTTTTTTGGAAAAAAAATCCTCGCAACGCACGCCCTAGTTTTGTGCCACATGCGACCTACGCATCTCAATTTTACCACGCGATCAGCATTTAAATAACTTCCCAGTTGCCCACCAGTTTTTCGCATATATGAGGTTTTCACTCTAAGACGACGATATGTAATCTTTTACATAAATTATGACCTAAAGTAAGATAATACCTAAGTATTGGTACTCTCTTAAGAAAGAGCTTAAAAATACCATAAAATAAACTGACAGAGCTCCAGATATAAAAACTTGCCGTCTATTTTTATACCGCAAAGAAACTTGGCGAAAGGCATACAATTTGAACAGTTCTTACAAAGTTTAACCCTATTTCATACAAAATGCACAAGAAATTGTGAAACAAAAATCTTTTAGGAACTCGCGGCAAAGATGTCACAAGATATCATTTATCTTTCTAGTTCTTCCTTATTTATCTTTTTAACTGGATAATGGCTTCAAGCACATTATTTATCGAGATTTCTGTGGTTTAAGTAAGGAAGTGTACTTCAGTTTCTTGTTACAGATGAGAAATTATTTTGAAAACATGCTAGAAATCCCAAGTCGGGCAAAGTGTTATAGGATTTTTAGTTCCATACCTGTGAATTGAATGGTTTTTGAGTCAGTTTCAATAGTACGTTTTTAATCCACTTTGTGTATATTGACGATTATAACTTCCAGGCCTTCTAGCCACTGTTATTTAGATAGCAAGTAGTGGTAGCTTAACGAATTTGTGTAGGGTAGGTACAACAAAATAATGAAGTGAAAAAAAAACAAAAAAAAATACCGTCTTCCAAAAAAAAACTCTACATACAAAGTGAAAATAATTTTAATTTCGGAAGTCGGTGGCAAAAAAGGTAACGAAATTTATGCTACGCTACTATGGCAAAGATTTTTGAATTTAGACAAAATATTTTCTCCTTTCAACTAAAAACCCCTGACTACTCAGAAATTCCTCAAGTTTCCACAACCAATCTACATAAAATCTCGGTACATTTCACAAACTGCAGTGAACGACATCTCAAGGTTACTCCAACCCTTCTCGTGTACGTTCAACTCAACAAAATTTCGTGGGAGGCAAGCAGCTGTTACCTCTAAATTATAACTTAGTATATGTATAATGTATAGCTATGTATGTATGTATGTATATGAAGATGGAAGGAGGTTGGTGAAAGATTTTGGTAGGAGCTGCATTTTCTGGATTTACAAAATGATTTTGGATCGCACCTTATAAGATTCGTCACAGTTGTGGTTTACGGATTTATTTTATAAGGAAGTTGTTTGGGACTGTAAAGGAAAGAAAGAAAGAAATAAAGAAATAAAAATATTTTATTTGGGACACGCACAGGAAATACAAACAGTAATAAAAAATAAAAATAAACAAAAAGGAGCATTTAAAAACTAATAAAATAATAGCGCCAAAAAGGTTCCTATCTCAGCATACCTATAATGCGTTTTATCTAAACCATTTTTTATTACTATGTTATTGCAAAAAATACGTGTGATTTTTTTTTATTATCTGGCTGATGGACTTAATATTTCTTTTTTTTTTTTCCAGTCAATATCCCCCATTTGAAAGGTCCATTATTCCAGATGGACATGGCTCTTTATATTATGTAAATTGTATACAAAAATAAGCACGTATACAAAATATTGTAAAAACATTTTAAAAGAGTAACGGTGGAGTTTCTTGCCCATTCTTCTCCATACGAAAACTACCTTTTGGAAGGGGCGAGTAGAATCAATTCTATTTTTTGTAAATTTGACGTTCATAAGTGCCTTTTATGTGCCTAATTGAAATAAATTGTTTGACTTTGACTTTGACACTTAATAATACTAATGAAATACTATCTTCAATTCAGGCAAACCTAGTACTTTTTTGTTAGGTTACTGCTCAGAACTTGTGCACAAAGTGTCGTAAACAGAATACCGTCTTCACATGTAAATTCCACCCGAATATACGAAGCCGGGGGCGTCGCTACTTTAAGATAATTATCACAGGTGGTACGACTTACAATATGGATGCTGGCAGGGAAAATAAAAAAAATATTAGACATGTATTTTTTGCTTTATCATATTAATAAAAAAAAGGTATTAAAGTGGGGGCTCGCTACGTCACAAATCTGTATAAAATCTACCGGCCAGTGGAGTCAAGCCACATTTCAACGCATTGCCTACTCAATGTATTGCCGTAATCTTTTGATTAAATAAAAAAAGAAAAAATACGTGTCCAATATTTTTTAATAATCTACCTGACGGACAAAAAATAATTGTTTGTCAACGTCACTATTAAAAAAGAACATTGCCTGAAAACTTCAAGTCCTGAAAATTTTGACTTGATGGTCTGAAATCGTTAACGTGTGTATAAAAGCGACAGTGTTCAATATACGTTTTCCCCCATGAATAATTAGAGGTTTTTATTATGTAGAAGACAATTACTTACAGTACAACAATTTTCTTAATGTCCCTCGGCAAACTTCGTCAGTCGTCGGATTTCTATCAGTTGCCCTTTGCACTTGGTGCTTCAAGTACGTATTGACTCCCACCGCTGCTCCAGCGTTGCCGTCAACTATAATTACCAAGTGCACAGGGCAACTGGCAGAAATCCGACGACTGACGAAACACGAAGATTGCCGAGGGACATTAAGAAAATAGTTTTACTGTTCAGTGCACAAGCATTATCAATTTACGAGACATCACAGAAATCGACATCATTTACATCGAAATGAAACGGTAACCCGCTGACCGCTGTCTTACCCTTCGGGGAAATACAGGACTGATGTTATACATAGATAGATCGTTTACATATAAGACATAGCACAACATACAAAAGGACTATTAAATAATAATTAATTACATGAATACTAGGAAATAGCTGCAACGTGCCAATATAATAAACAAAAAAATAAAATTTATAAAAACTAAAACACAACTACGACAAAAAGCCAATTAAAAAGGTATATACAAGACATCACAGACAGATTAATTAAAAATCCGGAGTCACACGTGCTAGGGCATAAATCGAATAGATTACTTGTGACTCTAGATTTTTAATTAGTCGGTTAATTATTAGGTAGTGGTGTTTTAGCTTTTATAACTTTTATTTTTTGGTTTAGTATATTGGCACCTTACAGCTATTTCCTAATATTCCACATAATATTGTTGACTTTTTTGTCGTAGTTGGGTTTTAGTTATTAAAAACTTTTATTTTTATTTAAATTTATTTGGGGTTTTTAATATATACTTTTAATATTTATTCATGTCCTCTAGAGGGCGCCATAATGTGACATTACATAGCCTATAACCAGCGGACGATCAGGACGCTTCCAACGATACCTCCTTTGTCAAATTATAATCAGTGGTTTAGAAGGTATGAGGTAACAGATGAGCATACATACGAACTGGTCAAAATCAAAACCCACATTTTTGCTTCGCCGTAGTCGGGTAAAAAAAGAAAATAAGACATTGTGATGACACTATTACTATGACATACTTTAAAATAATTAATCAACGAAGATATAAAGTGCGGTGTGTGTCTCAAGGTTGCACCAAATGTGAGTCCAGCAGTCCAGCTCAGCATGTATCAGGCAAATATACCTGACGCTGTCTGCGGGATCCCTGCAGTCACATACGGACTTCAAGTAGATGAGATAAATGTTTGAATTATTGATGTTCTGATGATGTTACATCGCATCCACCGCAAAAACGAGAGAAAACATTCAAGGAATTGTGAAAAATTCAAGCAGTAATAGCGACTGTTCACACGATGTGTTGCGGCGCCGCACCGCAAAGATTTTGCCGCATTGCCGGTCACACAGGCGATGCGGCGCCGTAACCATGTTACGCCACAGCGGCGCCCGCACCGCAGCGATTTTGCTGCATTGGCGGTTACACGGTCAGACTGAGCGGTGCCGCTTCGGCGTCGCAACGTGTATTCCCTCCCCCCCGCCTCGTCTCGCGGGTTGCAAGTCCCATGGACCAAGGACCCCGCAGCGACTTCGTTCCGCGCCGCCGCCGCCGCATCCTGTGCATCATGTGTCTTTTTCTTCTTATTTTGGTGTCCAATAACGTATATTCTATCAGTCTTTCACAAAAAAAACATCGTACGCCACAACTTGCTTCATAACAAGACCTCTATCTTGTATAATAACATCTTACATATATCAGTTATTTAATAACCCAAAATCTCCGACTTGGTACTATGCCCCGCAGCAAAATTGTTGGTTAAACATAATTTACAATTTGCTGGTTTTACATAGTTTTATCGTAGTTTTAGGACGAAGTTATAGTGTGGTTTTATACTTTGTGTCTTGGGACGCCAAGTTAAATAAAGGTTAGGTAACTTTGGTAGGTACGAAAGGGGTTAGTACCCACGAATTGACGTATCTCAAGCCTCACAGTAGAAAAAAAAAGGCTTGCATTTATATACATACCTGCTTAATTTTTAGGGTTTCTTTAAAGGAAAAACTGAACCTTTTTGTGATCACTTTTTTGTCCGTCGTTCACAGAGGTTCTTCTCGAAATCTATTCGACGTAGGAATTTGAATTTTGGCATAATATTAGTTCTCGATGACGTAAATGCAGATCGCCAAAAAAGAAAAATAATCATCAATCCACGGTACCCAAGTTTATTTGTACTGTATACTGATTAGATATTCATGTAAAAGAATCACGTAAGTAGGTCCAGCCAGTAATCACGGAGAAATTGGTGTACCTACAACAAAATTCAAAATTCAAAAGTCATTTATTCAAACTTGGCTGAGAGAGAATCAGCACTTTTCGAACGTCAAAATTACATAAGACAGTCCCCAAAACGCCCACCCTTCACCACTTCCTAGTGCGTTAGCTGGGAAGAAGAAGTGGCGCAACAAACTCCCCAGCGGCACAGCTGTCTGTTCAGTTTGAAAAAAATTGTTTCTAAATTATAGTGTAAGTACATACAGGAAAAGAAACCTCGCCAAATACTACCTCCTCGTATTGTTAAGTCGATTAAAATGGGTACTTGTCGAACACCCAAGCGTAACGTTCCCAAATGGACACTACTAGAGCAAAATTCAAAAATGGAATTACGATTACAAAGTATCCTAACGTATTTCCAATTTCAAAAATACTTCGGTTCCCATAAAATATAGTCAGCTCGTCTAAACATTTTTAGACGAGCTCCATCCTTCTTAGCTCAGACCAAAATATATTGGTAAGCTGAATTTAATAAAACCAAGTTGTGTGTGTTGGAACATTGCCAGGGACAGATGGTGGGACATTAGAAAAACATGATACCGGTGTATGTAATAAGTTAAAGGTTTTTTGGAAAACATGCTGATGCAGGGAAGTCTGTGACATGTTGCAGGTATCGATAAGGTTAATGCTCGAAGGTTCTTTGAAAGATAAAATAAGAAATGAAATTGGGTTGGGTTTAGAAACGTGCCGCCTTGCTAGAAAGAATGTGAGGTTATTTAGAGGTTCTAGAGGATCTCCTGAAATCTCTACAACCATCATTTTTGCCGGTGACGATAAAAAAAAAGAAGTATTTTTGGGTAAGTTTAAAAAATTCTACTTATTGACGGACGCAAGAGCGAGTCTAGAGAGCTTAGCTCGCTCACTAGACCCCGCCATCTCCTTTGAACCTAACTTGTCTGAGAAGGGGCCCCCAAGTCCCGACACGTCTCGACTAAGTAAAAAAGCAATAAGAACTTAGGATGTAAGAGCGAGCGAAGCGAGCTCGGGACTTGGGGTACCCCGACTCTGACAGCCCTGCAGTCAGAAATACGAGCCCCGGCAAGCCGGACTCCTTATAAAAAAAAAAATACCGTATAACATTATTTTTTCTTTAACATTTGGAAGGCGGAGGACAGGGTGTTGTGGCTCAGCTTGGGAGAGACCTATGTCCAGCAGTGGACTTCAATAGGCTGAGTTAATTGATTCAGGGACCTCGTGGAAAGGTATGTGTGTAGACAAAAAGCCACTTAAGCGGTTTGCTGATCTTCATTCATGCATGTTGCACGATGTTTATGCACCCATAAAGTTACTCAAATTAATGTCTAGTTCAGCCTTAAACTGTAACCCCCTTAATTCAGAACTTACATACTTTACATTCATATAAACCTCTTATAAATACAGCAGTATGCCGCAGCACGGTTGTGTTGCAGGTGAGCTTTAAAAACGGAGATATCTTTTACGTTCAAGATGTCTTATTATGTGTATAAGAATTACAAACAAAAAGGAATTTACTGGCAGCAAAACTTTAGGCTTTTTTCTCTTAGTAGTTTTTACAGGTTATTGTTTCGAAACATTTAAAATCTTTGTAATAATGGAACTTTGTCCCGTTCCATAGTTATCTCCGGCAGAACTTACTTAAACTCAATAGTGAACTCTTACGGAGTATTATAATGACAAACTAAGCAATTTTATCGTTGCCTATTATGACATTAAGACGCTGACAAGAGCTAAAGCGCGGTCACTATGTCGGACTGCATAGAAAATAAAGAAAAGCGCGATGATACAACGCTTATGATTTTTTGCAAATGATGAAGCAATTTTTGCTAAAAAATGAGTAGAGTAATCGAAAATAAAAAACAACCAAGTTCTGCACTCAATTATGACAATACCAACGTACCATCGAAGAAGTTCATATCTATACACCGTAAGGACTATTTCTGCTTGCAGCGCTCGGCAGCTATAGGACCGCGGCGGTAACAGATGTGGTCATCGTGTTCACGGGATTTTGTTTTCAAACTGCTTAGATATGAAGTTCTTCGATAGTACGTTGATATTTAATACAGATATTTTGGATTGGAATTCAAGCTAAAAGGTTAGTTTACCGTTAATTTGTAATTTTGTATAGAGTTTTTTTTTTTCAAAACGTGTTTTGGTACCAACCAGATTTTGAGAAATACGTTCAAGAGCTACCACAAAATATAATTAGGCAATTATTTTTTTTAAACTAGCCCACTTAGTGCATTTGCCTCTTATCAGCGCCTTAACACGTACACGTACTTAACGTTTACATTAAAAAAAGCACCAATCACCAATAGCGTCACTCCCTCCCTCTTTCTAACAGTAATATTTCTTCTCTCATCAAACCGAAATGAAAGTTCTCCAAATAAGTTCTATTTACTGTAAGAACTTCCGGAGGGCGGTGAAGTAACTTAGGGAAATAATAAGTAGTTAAGAGGGATAACTTTGTCATTCCCTTCCTACTTATATGAGTTGAGCAATAAATATTGCCCCCGTATGTCTATAGTTGTAAGGCGCGAAGGGAATTTTTGTGTTGGTTTCTTGGTGGAGATGAATTTCAGGTGTAAAGTGTAGCTGGTTGGCTTCTTGCAATTAACTTCAGGGCACTGAAATAGATATGATGACTAAAAATTTTTTTTTTTCGTCAGGTCAATCAATCTGCCTAGCCTTTTCCCAACTATGTTGGGGTCGGCTTCCAGTCTAACCGGATGAATACCAGTATTTTACATGGAGCGACTGCCTATCTGACCTCCACAACCCAGTATCTGGGTAATAATAATAATAATAATAATAATAAACATTTATTTCAGACCAGGTCCATATTCTTGTTAGTAACAATATACTTAAAAACTAATGTTAGTACTCATCACAACACAAATTAAAATGAGACATGAAGCCGCATCCATCTCTGCAGCATGGGGGACTCCCCCCGATCTGCAAATACACACAGTATAGAGTTGGAACTACCACGAACGCGAGTGAGTAGGGAGGCACATCTTTTCCTTATGACGGCGGCAAATCCATCAACCCGCGCCTCAGCAAACATCCCTGACGCACTACAACGCCATGGCAGCCCCAACAGTACCCTGAGTGCATTGTTGTATTGGACACGCAGATCGCTGTATGCCCGCTGCGAATACCTGACCCACAGGCTGCAGGTGTAAAAAGATTGGCAATATGCTTTAAAAAGCGTGATCTTAACCGCATTCGTACACCGTGCAAACCTGCGGGCCAGCAAGTTACAACGGACAGCCAGCGACCTGCGTTCCCTTTCTATGTCTACATTATCACTTAAATCATCGGTGACCCAGTGACCCAAATATTTAAATTTAGACACCCTGCACAGTGGAGTGCCATAAAGTGACACATCCGGAAATGCTGGGTAAGAAAAACCACTTGCTTTGAAGAGCATTAGTTCACTCTTCCCAACATTATACTTAAGCCCATGAGTCACCGCATATGATTCACAAATAGACACTAGCCGCCTCATGGCACTAATTGATGGACTCAACAACACCATGTCGTCTGCGTAACTAAGGTTATTGGTACACACTCCGTCAATATGACATCCGACCATGGTGCTGCTGAGCTCAACAATCAACCGGTTCAAGTACAGGTTGAACAAGCGAGGTGAGCTTAATCCCCCCTGCCTCACTCCGCATTTCAACCGGTACACACTCGAAAGAGAACCGTTCCATCTCACACAATTGCATTGATTGCTATACCAAAACTTAAAAATGGACATAACTTCAGTAGGTAAGGAAGTTTCAGTCAGCAACTTATCCCACAACACGTCATAACTGACAAGATCGAATGCCTTCGATAGGTCCAAAAAACAGGCAAAGACAGGCGTGTTTCTATCCTTGTAGTACTGCACAGTCTGCTTTAGGCACAATATAGCGCTTTCAGTGGACAGCCCCGGCCTAAAGCCAAACTGAGCGTCGTGTATTTGGAGATGCTTAGCCAATTGTTTGTCAAGCAGACTGTCCAGTACCTTGGCTGAAACAGTTGCCAAGGATATAGGTCTGTAATTGGAGACATCAGAGGCATTTCCAGTTTTGTTTTTAATAATAGGGACCACAACTGTAAACATGAAGCTATCCGGTAAATAACAGTGACTGACACACAAATTAAAAAACATAGCAAGTACACGTGGCAAGTGCACCCCGGCGTATTTCAGATGTTCGATACTGAGGCCATCGTGACCTGGTGACTTGCCTCTCATCATTGATTTTACAACCGATGCAACTTCCTTAGGAGAAAATCGAACGTCAATGTCCCCAGAAATGGTCTCAGCATCGACAATCCGTGTCGTTCTGACAAGAGGTGACTCAACCTTAAAGTGTTGCTTAAATAAGTTAGCTATTTCTGTCGGCTCGTGCACGCCCGCCACACTCACCGGAAAGCTTGACCGCGGATTTAACTTATTGGTTGCCTTCCAAAATGCACTAAATTGCTTGTCTGACTGATTTTTAGCTATAATATCCATTTTTATTTGTTTTTCATTGTCCTGGCAATATTTAAGCTTGTCTTTAAAAATCCCTCTGGATTGACACATGTTTGTGTAAATGCATCCCGATCCAGGTTTGTTATGTAGCAACCAAGTCTGATAATGCATGCGGGCCTCCCTGTGAGCGTCACGTACATGCAAATTCCAACCAACCACATATTTCCTTTTACAGCGTATGTTATCAGAACCAATATACGTAATATCTGCACCATCTTTCAAAATACTTATAAGCGTGTCGTACAATTCATCTAACAGTCTGTGGTGGCTAGTATCAGAGCACATTCCATGCGAACAATAACGAAATTCCGTAGGAAAATCTAATAATCTTAATTTAGAATGACAAAAGTTTGTATACTCATCAATTTGTTTAACATTTCTTTCACCCCAAATGACCCTATTACAAGAGTGAGTTTTGCTCACTGACTTAGGTATTATTAAATCTATGTTACACTCAATAATCAAAGGAATGTGGTCCGACGAATACACATCATACAAAACAGTCACTTTAATTACTAATTGTCTCGCTGCACTACTCACCACACAATGATCCAACCAGCGCAACGCACCGTTAGCTGTGCTTTCAAATGTATAAGTATCATCCGGCAATAATTCCATGTCCACACACGACCACGATTGTTCCGTACACGCGGTTAACAGTTCCTTTGCAAAACGTTCACCCGGGTGAGCGTTAAAATCTCCTAATATACATACCGTTTCAGTGTCACTGTTCTCAGTAATCGCAATAATCTCACTCAAACAAGTAGTAAATTCTATTATATTATCACTCGAGTCAGTAGGCATGTAAACCGAGAAAACTAACATGGCCCGATCTGCATGGTCAATTTTAATAGCAACTAATCGATTGCTAATACACGACAACACTGACACTTTTGTGAAAGCCGACTTCCTCCACAACAGGGCAACCCCTCCGTAGGGTCTGCCTATGAGTACTCCGGCAGACGTGTCGACAGCAGACTTCCCTGTATACGCGAAGTCATCATGTATTGTGCCTAAGTAGGCTAAATCATGAGGTAACAGCCAGGTCTCCTGCAGCGCGATGACGTCAGCCACTCCGCATAATCTTCTCACACAATCAGCTGATCGAATGATATTTTTGCAATTAAACGTTGTTAGGTATGTGTTCCTTATTTTCGTATCCATTATTCCGAGGTGCGTTTTCATTCAAAATCCTGTTGTCTATTCTATTCTTAAAAGGTATAAATCTTCTGAAAGTAATACCCTCTGGCCACAAGTTGTCGTCTAAAAATGTATTTATTTTGTGCTTAGGAACAAACAACTTGAATGCATTATATTGCCTATCAGCCTTCATATTAATTTTTTCCAAAGTCACCACTTCATTAACTTTACTTTGTATGTAGTCACATATGTCCTCCTCCGTAGTTTCTTTATTTACATAAGATATAAATAAGGGTATTTTCATATCTGCGGCACGAAACTTTATTGGCACATTTGATACAGCTTTACCTGTCAAACCAGTGAAACGATTTCTATATTTTGATTTCTGCACCAAAGTCCAATCATCGTCCCTTTTGTTTTCTTTCCACCTGCCATTGCTTACAATCTCTGCCATTGTCAGCTGCTTCTCCGCGGTGGCAAATCCGATCGGACGCTGTGAGGCGGGCAAGACAGGAACAATATGCTTCGCACTCGCAGTACTAGCAAGCGGCACAGTACATGAACGTTCATGACTCATACAACTGGGGCTTGGTTGACACGGGGATGGTGCACAGGTCGTGTTATGTGAAACACTTAACAACTCCGAGTTATTATTTTCAATATACCCTCCTACTTTGGTATTCACATTCAAACTTGATAACGGCGGCGCCGTTGACTTGCTTGTATTCAAATTCATGTTTTCCAGCTGCTCTTTAGTCACATAATCACTTTTGATCACGTTCACATCAGATCGTAGTACCAATAAATCCTTCAACAGCTTTGTCACGTCTACGTGATCGAAACAAACTGGCGGCAATTTATGAAGGTCATATGCCACAAAAATAGGGATTTGTTCAGGATCCATGGTTTTAAATACCGTAATCATGTCCTCCAGGTCTTTCTGCTTTTTGTTTTTACGCCTCGACACGAGTTTTTGGCTTGTCTTCGTAGAAACAAACAATAACTTTTTTGCCTCATCAATATCTTCCTCAGAAAAGGCCGACGAGCATATTTTAATTAAACCTTCATTATCCACTACATCATGCCTATTACGTATAAAGGCAAGAACTTCCGAGATAACAACATTACAACTCGTACACTTGACCGTATCTACACAGTTCACAGACATTTTTAACGCAAAAATCGGCGACCGCTCATTAGTGCGCGCGCGCGATGACTGATAATACGATACCCCTTGGTACCCTTGGACTGGTGTCAGACTTTCGGGCTTCTGACGACTCGTAACGACTGTCAAAGATCCACGAATGACAGCCGGGACCAACGGCTTAACGTGCTTTCCGAGGCACGGAGGATTCTCGGTATGTAAAGATGATCACCCATCCACTGACCAACCCCGGCAAGCGTAGCTTAACCTGATGGATCGACCAGTGCGGCTGTTGTTACTTAGCCACGAGCTCCTCTTTTTTTTTTCGTCAGGTATATTATAAAAAAAATATTGGACACGTATTTTTTATTTTTTTACGTAATTGAAAGATTACGACGTTACATTGAGTTAAAATGTGGCATGACGTCACGTCTTGCTAGATTTTATACTGAATTGTGACGTAGCGAGCCCCCACTCCAACTTTAATGCGTTTTATCTAAGTAATAAGGCTGCCTGTCCACTGGAGCGGAGAGGAGAGAAGCGGAGTAGCGGTGTTCCAATATTAACCAATGGAATTGCATAAAACCTCCGCTCCGCTTCAGTGGACAGGGATTTGCGAACTTGTTTAAAAATTCATACAAAACCGGGAAGCGGAGCGGGGAAATGGAGCGGAGAAGCGGAGAGGGGAAGTGGAGCGGGAAAACGGAGCGGAGAAGCGGAGAGGGGAAGCGGAGCGGAGAAACGGAGCGGACAAGTGGAGCGGGGAACCGGAGCGGGGAAGCGGAGAGGCGATGCGGGAAAATACGTGAACTCGGTCGGCTCCGCATAGTCCGCAACACCGCTCCGCTACTTCGCTCCGCACAGTCCGTAATTCCGCTCCGCTACCTTGCTCCGCATCAATGGACAGACACTGTCCGCAACTCCGCTCCACTCCGCTGCCATTCTCCTCTACGCTGCCTCGCTCCGCTTCAATGGACAGGCAGCCTTAGTGTCTAATATTTTTTTAGTATCTGACTGACGGAATAACAGTTTTTTTTTACCCAAGCATCATATTTATTGGAAATTTCCAGCCCAACATTTCCAAAGTTTTTGGGAACGAGTTTCGATATGAAAGTCTTATTCGGGGATCAATTCTGTGACTGTGACGGGTGTCAAAATACACTAAACGAAGACGAGAGTCACTTGTACACACGACTAAGCTCACCTCGCATGGTATGGAAATCCTATACTATACGAGATCAGCATAAACTGGAAATGTGTAGCTTGATGTGTACTCACAGTCATTGTGATTCTTTTTTTTTTGTACTTTATAACACTTACCTAGGAACCTTTCCTTCCTGACTACTGATATCTCCGTAAACGAGACTATTTTCACGTTATTTTACGAAAACAAGTTTGAGTTTATTTACGAGTATAGTTTGCATAGATGCAGTAAACACAATGGTAGAAAATTTGTTTAATCTACCATTAATCCTTACTTTACGAGATATAAGCACGATTACGCACAAATTTTATCAAAATCGACTTTGAACCCACTTCCAACACCGTCTTTAATTTAAATAAAAAATATTCACCGTTTATTTTGAAAAGATTCACCTAATGATAAGTAGGTAAGCAGTGATACCGCCCAACCAAAGAATTCATAGATGCCATAAGCAATGAAATGCATACCTAAATTGAAAGTTTGGAAACCGCAAACCAATTGAAACCAAATACAATAGGGATAATGCCAGAGTAAAAAATATATTAGAAAAAAAAATATTAGACCCGTATTTTTTGCTTTATCATGTTAACAAAAAATTACTTAGATAAAACGCATTTTAAGTTGGGGAGTGGGGTTGCTACGTCACAAGTAAGTATAAAATCTACATACTCGTGACGTCATGGCACATTTTAACTCAATGTATCGCCGTAATCTTTAGATTACGTTAAAAAAGAAAAAATACGTGTCCAATATTTTTTTATAATCTCCATGACGGAATAAAAAAAAATTGTCATCATCCCTATTGCCTGATGTGTTGCGGTCACGGGAGCAATGTGCAGCAATTTTCTTAGCTTACAGCTGATGGGTAGTTGTCCCAGATAAAAATACACATAAGTAAATTCACGGCTTCCTCCCATTGGGGTAGGCAGATGCCTTACATATTCCTTTTGCTTTGTTTACCTTTATACATACGGTCATACTCGCACGCCGGTAGTGAGTACTACGTACCATCGAATGAGTTCATATCATACCACCGTAAGGACTATTCTTGCTTGCAGCGCTCGGCGACTATAGAACCGCCTACTATAGGCCGGTAACAGATGTGGTCATCCTGTTCACGGAATTTTGTTTTGAAACTGGTTACATATGAAATCACCAAGAAGGTCACAATATGTCCTATTAGATTAAATGATGATTAATTAATTAATTGATGATTAAATTTTTGAATTGTTCTTTTTTTTAATATTTTTATTACAGACGCTTCTAACGTGCACGTCTTTCTACATTGTTCTCACATGTTTAATTTCAACGTGAATGATGTAACCAATACTTTGTAACAATTTATTTAAAAGAGTGTCCGTGGAGTTTCTTGCCCCTTCTTCTCCATAGGAACCTACTACGCTTTGGAATGGGCAACTAGCTTCATATTTCTGACTGACCGATTCCTTGACAATTCAAAAGTGCCTGTAAATGGTTTATTTGAAATAAATACTTTGAGTTTGAGTTTGACATCTACTTTGTAAATACAGGATATTCCACTAATCCCCATTATCAATCTCCATCAGTGGGGATTCGTAAATACCTTCCCCCAATTTCTTGTTCCGAATTTACGTATTAAAGACCATTATTGCCTGTAACGGCAAACCGTGAAAAAAATACTTACCTACGAAAAATCAGCTTACTCCCAAAAAGAAAGTCCTGCAAACCTATAATAAATACCTTAAATCGTGGCGGGGCGTTGCCCTACAAATCAGCAGTTTGTACGAAGCTGTGTTCAGATGTTCGGGACTTATCGCTAACTATCAGTCTATCGTTATGGGCGGGTCCATCAGCCATCCATTCTGATAATGGGGATCTTTGATATAATGTGATCTTGTTAAAATGGTTTCAGAGTAAAATATTGTTCTATAGGAACTATATTTTTTTGCTGTTTCAGAATATCTATTGATCAATTATAGAGTCTATCACCTGTGAACAAATTGTAATCCGTTATTCCAATGACTACTCAATTTTCTAGCCTTTTCCCAACTATGTATGTTGGGGTCGGCTTTCAGTCTAACCGAATGAAGCTGAAGACCAGTATTTTACGGGGAGCGACTGCTTATCTGACCTCCACAATTCAGTAACTGGGTAATAGTCCCCTGGTTCTTTCTTCTTCTTTGTCGTGTGGTTAGTGACTAACCTGGTGTCAGAGTTTTAAAGCCGCCCATGGGCCTCTGACTTGGCTTCATAAGCCGTCGAAAAATATCTCTCAGGCATGCTGGTTTCCTCACGATGTTTCCTTCACCGTTTTTGAAGCAAGTGTTAATTACCCCTTGGTAAGACTGGTTGTCTGTCTCGGGTTTCTACAACCCGTAACGACTGTCAAAAATTCACGAATGACAGCCGGGACTAACTGCTTAACGTGCTTTCCTGAGCACGGAGGGGTATCGATATGTATTCCACGAAACAACCCTAGCAAGTGTAGCTTAACCTGATGGATCGACCCGCCCGGCTTTTATTATTTAGCCACAAGCTCCAATAACCACTGAACTGACATCACCACGGTACGCCAAGGGTGTCAATTATTATCAAGGGTTTGATACCTCCGTAGATGATTGTGGCACCCATATACGTATAACAGTGGTGGAAAAAGTTGGTCAAGAACACATCTTATTCAAATTGATTTATTAAACCCATAAACCTCTGAGCGAAAAAACACGTAAAACCCGTTAATTTTATTTCCATAATTCAAATTCAATATATTTTATTTCACATAAACCTACATGGGCACTTATGAAACGTCAGAAGCTAGGTGCACGGTTCCAATTGGTCGTTTCCAATGGAGAAGAGCCGGCAAGAAACTCCACGGTTACTCTTTCAAATAACAGTATTAATAGGTATGGAAGGACAGAGTAGGTCTTTCAACAAGTACCAGGTACTTAACAAAATAGAAGAATTTCAATAAATCTACAGTCCACTAAGCCTACAGCGTTCTCACATTCACATATTATAGAACCGAATCGAGTTTGTAAAACGGTTTAAAACTATTGTAAATAATATGTAGTTGGTCTTCCTGACAAATGAATAAGTGAGTTCATTTGTTTGTTTGTTGATCACTTCCCTAAACTTCTGTTTATCATGTCCTTCCATTTCTTCTTTTCTTATCTCCCTGGACCCTATCTAAGGCACTCCGTCTCTAACGTAGATTAACCTGTCTAACCCTCACGGATTCCCCCTTTTGGTATCAGCAGCAAACATCAGCATAAGTATCATCACTAAAGTTAATAACACGAAGTTTATAGTTCAAAAACAAATAAATATAACTGAAGCCATTGTCTCACCTGTCCCTACCTCGGGTTATATAACTTTTGGAGTTAGTCTCAAGTTCGCTTGGTAGGCACTTTTGTTACTTCGCGTCTTTTAGAAGTTTTGGATAACGCGGAACTTGGCAAAATGCATCGTAATGTATGGTTTTTAGGGTTCCGTAGTAAACAAGGAACCATTATAGTTTCGCCATGTCCGTCTGTCTGTCTGGCTGTGTGTTCGCGGCTTAGCACAGAGACGGTTAGTACTAGAAAGCTGTAATTTGGCATGGGTATACATATTAATAACGCCGACGAAGTGGTAAAATAAAATCAAGTTTTTTTTTTATTAGGGTACCGCCCCTACACGCAAAGTGGGGGTGTTTTCTTTTTTCTCGCCTATCCAATAGTGTGGGGTATCGTTAGAAGGGTTGTTTAAAAATAATGTGGGTGTGTGAAAATCATTTTTCAATTCAGGAATCTGTTTGCGAAATATTAAGCTTTAACGTGCTAGTTTTCGTTAGAGTCAAGTGTCCCCCTCCCCTGCCAGCTAAATGGTTGTACTTGGATTTGTGAAAAAAATCACAGCAATAGTAAATACTCGTATAACGAAGTTAAAAGGAAGACTATCACAGCTAAGTAGGCTTTACAGGTAAACGAGTAATAATCGCCCAACTTAAATTTGCAGTTTGAAAAACAGGATCTCCTGTACATGGGAGGGAGAACATGTTTTTCAACTACAGTGTTAAGTTTGTTCTTGGGACAAATTCATACTAACTACGGAATCCTTCATTGTGCGTAGTCCGACACGCACTTGGCCGGTTTTTTATTATGCGGCTTTGCAACATTCCTACATTTTATGATAGCACGATAATTCTTGTTTACCAAGTTTGAAACTCTTCTATATCTGCACATGATATAAATTAAAATCGCTTTTCGTGTCTGTCTTTGTGAACGCGTTGTCCTTCTAAACTATGCTACGGATTTTGATGTGGTTTTCAGCATTATTTAGAGAATTTATACCGGAAGATTTATGTGTATAATAGATCAATATTAGACTAACATTATAGCGTGGCGCTTTAAAGATGACATTATTTTACACACGTATACAGATTAGCGTTTTCTTTTTATGAAGATAGTTAATTGACTCAGGCGTGACTTTGCGGAAATCCATTATAAAATACAATAGACGACGTATATTTAGTAACCTAATCCGCTTAACTGTTCTTAAAGAGTCATAAAGAACCCTGTAAGAAATTGACACGTGTTTCAGCTCTCAATGAGGCATCCTCAGGATGACGATTGACTTGTTGCGAACTCGGACCCATCGTGTTGACACGAGAGTAGATTGAGTCACTTCGCCCGAGGTGGGCTGAGCAGTAATCCTATATAAGTGGGGTTGTCGGGCGAAGTGGCTCACTCTACCCTCGACGCTTGACGTGTCCGGGTTCGCAACAAGTCAATCATCATCATGAGGATGCCTCGTTGAGAGGTGAAACACGTATCGATTTGTTACAGGGGTCTTTATGACTCTTTAAGAACAGTTAAGCGGATTAGGTTACTAAATATACGCCGTCTACTGTTTTTTTTTTTTTTAGATATTTTTATTTCACTAATTGTTATTCATTTGTTTCATTTATTCGTTATTATTAAAGCATCTTGGAGCAACCTGTAAGTAACAACTGTAGCGCAGAGGTCATTGAGCGGGTTCTCGGATCATAAAACATCGCATCAATGAAAATAAAACGAATACCGTGCAAAGTGAAGGCGAATTGAAGGAAAGGGAGAGCCCTATGTCGGCGAGCGTTTGATAATATAATTTTATGTTTCCAATTAAAGAATAATTTTTTCTTTTTACATTTTTATGATTACTGACCACATACAGTTGTATAATAAAGAAATCGCGGTGTTTTGTCAAGTCGTAAAACAGTGTAAAGCAGGTGCGCGTTGCTAGTTTAATGATAAAAGCCTCAACGTCTAAACTAAAATCAAACTCAAACTCAAAGCTTTTCGCAACTATTTGACAATTCAAACTTTTGAATTGTCAAATAGTTGCGTCAGTTAGTCAGAAAGTTGAAGCTAGTTGCCCATTCCAAAACGTAGATCTTTATGGAGAAGACCGGGCAAGAAACTCCAAGGACACTCTTTTAAATATAGAAAATTACAAAATCCTGGGTACATTATTCTTGTTGCTTCTATATGTGAGAACAATGTACAAAAAATAATCAAAACAATTCAAAATATAAGATTTAAAATGGTAACTACGGTTATTGTCTTCTTACTAAATTGATACCTGAAACACAGATTTGAATTAACCTAGATCGGGCGGGTCGCTTCCTAACATTGTAATTCTGAACCTTCATTACTTGCACCTGTTCTAAACATATTTTAGATTTAGTTAATTTTTAGGCACTAAAATTATTGTTTGGGAAATCTTACTGTTGACTAAATATATACCTACTTTTTATAAACGTTTTTATTCAATAAAATATGTTATTATTATATTATTACGTGAAGCAAAAACTTTGTAGGTACCCCTTTTTACGAAAATTACGCGGAAGGTGGAGTATGAAATTTGGCATAATTAAAGTTTACATGGAGAAGGAGTGCAGAAAGCTAATATTTTTTTAAATATACATTAGAAATAAATTAAATTAATAAAAAAAAACATTACACACACTACCATGCGTTTGACACAAGATGGGGTACCTTAGAATCATGACATTTAAATGAATTGTGGTCGAATTTCGACCTCTGGGCGACCACTAGTTATTATTATTATAGGAAAATGTCAAGGACAGTAGTAGAGTATTTCAAATATCCAATTTAATGCAAGGCTTTAGAAACTATAATTATCTTAAAATTCTAGTTTATCTTTTTTAGAGGTTTAATTATACGCTACTGCTAAACATGAGGTTTTGGTTTCGATTCCCAGGTCAGGCAAAGTATTAATTATGGGGTTTTTCTATCAGGAATTTCTCAGTAGCAGCCCGGAGTCTAGATTTGTGCCCCATTGTTGACAATAGGCTCGCCCCTATTACATGGGACTTAAACATAACTGGCGAAATGTGGGTGTACTATAGGCACAGCTCTGTCCAATCGTTCGGGGTAACAATACGTATGTCATTATGCAATGCGGATGGTATGACCTTAGGGATTATAAAAAGGCTCCTGTGCCTGTAATCACCGGCATTCACAACTTTTAAACCATATAAACTTCTAACGAGTAATTGATATACTTTATAAACAGAATACCGAAATTTAAAAATAGAATCGTATTTATAACACTTTTTGTCTAACAAAATAATGCAATTTTTTTTTTTTTCTATTACGATATAGGGCAAATGCAAGAAGTTAATATCACCAAGGAGTTTTCATCAACTTTTGTAATGGAACGTAAGCGGGGGACAGCGCACCGCTCTAACGCATGCGCGGTGATGTGCTGGGTGCAGGCGCCAGTCATACGTGAAGTTGTACTGAATTTCGTGGGATTTTTTTGTGCTTGATCTTTAAGTTTGATCTTTTATTCGAGAAAACACCCAGTAGGTTCAATCCCAATGTATGCGAGTAGATAAAGTAGTGTATGAAACTGCACATAACTAAGTATTAAAACACTCGTGTGATACTATTAAACACACACTCGTATTTTAATACCCCTTATTATGCAACAGTTTCGTAAACTACTATTATTCACACCACTGTAGTACTTTGATATTTCAGATACCAAAATAAAACAGCCAGAATGCGTAAAACCCTGCTATACGTAAAACAGTGCCCATTCTACACCACTGTGTAGGTATACACCAGCCATAACCAACCACACTTGGCACACTAAATATATTTCATAAGAAATAGGGACGGGAAAAAATCACAGTGAAAAATAACAGTTACAGAGAGCATTATTGTAGTAATAAAATCCGTGTCGTACTTATGTAGCGTTACCCTTGCGATGTATTAGGTGATATATTATCATTAGTGGAGCTACGGAGCGTAATATAAGAATGGAAGCTATAATGCCGACTGAGATTTTTATTGCTGGCGTATTTTTTCGAACGCTTTGCGTGTCACTGTTATTTTTAACGCTTTATCTTTTGGAACTGTTATTTTTTCTATTGGTCAGTTGTTTTTAAGGTAAATGAATAGGTTACTTCTAGGCAAGCGTGCGTGTAATTGTCAAACACAACAATATATAATTATATATATTTAAAAACAAACCACTAGCTTTTGCCCGTGGTCAGAAATTATACCACGGGAACTTACCTACTATCGGGATAAGTGTATTGTATGTACTAACCTCGGTCTGAATGGTCTACTTGTAGTGTGTTCCATATTTCATCGAAATCCGTTCAGCCGTTAAGTTGTGAAAAGGTTATATACAGACAGAGTTACTTTCACATTTATAATATTATATATAGTATAGTATGTTTAACCGGTTTCCTTTTATTTTACTTACAAACTTTGCAGGAAATACCAGCACAAATTTCACAAGACATATGCAAATTCCGCACACAACCCTGTCCATAACGTAAGCAATATAAATTGAATGTCAAGCCCTCTTATTGTTCTCCTCTCCAGAGTACAGAGGAACAGAGAAGTGCCATTGAACAGCGGTTTTGTTAGATCATAGCTTAGAAATGGTCTTAGAAATGGGAATGTGAATGTTTGTAGTTGTGTTCAAATACAATAAGTTCTGTGATTTGGCAAGCGTTTGATATTGTCGATTTGTTTAGCACTTTAGAGGTTTATTTTTAAGGTAGATACTCACAGGAGAGGATTTCTCTACACTACCTCAAGACAACAACGGTAAAAATAAAATTAATAAATTGTAGGAAAGTGCATTAGAAACTAAAGCATTATTCAACATCACGCTTATGTTAGCGGAAGGGGACTCATGCAGAGGTCTAGTGTACAGTTCAATCAAACGCCAATTCTGTAATACGATAGCTGGATAAGGACGACTTTATTGCCACTAACTGGGCACTACCAAGGTAACACTACTGGGAATATAGTCCACCCCATGAAACTTTACCTATTCTGGGAATAAAACCCAGTATTTTCAACTACTCAGCAGTCGCTTGTGACCACTAGACTAACGTGACAGTCACCTAGTTTCGTACAAATATATGCTAAATTTAATCCAGTGCAAGTGTCTGCATGTTTGTGTAACATGGTGTAGTCACCGCTGTTGTCTTGTGGGATTTGTTATAGATTAACTACAAGAAATGTATTTAGCTAAAAGCTTTAGTGCAGAGTGTTTTATCTTGGTTAATTTGGTTACGTGTGAATTATGTAGTAGTGCAATTTGGTAAGGTTAATTTATTACAAAGACAATATTGAAGAAAATATCGTCTATCTTTCGCTTGCAGTGAATAGGGATGTTGACTGGGGAAAAAAGCTATTTAGTCCGTCAGTTAGATAATAAAAACATATTAGACACGTATTTTTTTCCTTTTTCATATTAATAAAAAAATATTTAGATATAATGCATTAAAGTTGTGGAGTGGTGGCTTGCTTCGTCACAATTCAGTATAAAATCTACCGGGGAGTGACGTCATGCCTCCCCCGATTAATAATAATGATATACTTTCGATTCAGCCTGTCCCTCTTGCTGTCCTCCCCCCAGCAAACGCCCTAAGCCGAGGTTCATACCCCACAGGGGGTGCCCTTAGCGAGCGTTCGCCTAGTTTTAATTAGCATAGTTTTGCCCCTGGCTGGAGGCTTTTAGTGTAGAAGCTTAAGGGGCCTATTACAAAAATGCGCGTAAATGCATGAATTCCTCGTTGAAATTGAATACTATTCGTTGGTTAGTATAAATAACAATTACTTGGTAAAAATATTTCGTTTTCTTTTCTACAATAATAATTAAGCGATTTTTTAATTATTTATTTATTTATCTAGCAATAATCTTTCTCCTGATGCATGTTTTGGTAAAAACTCATGTAGAGCTCATTTGAGAGCTCTAATTTGCGGATTATGTTGAATATAATTCATCAAAACAATTTTTCTCATATTAAACATATCCGATACTTTTATAATAATAGAATACATTTTTGTTATATGAGTTTTATTTAAAGAAAAAATTACTGGACCTAATTCAATTTTCTACTAAAAAGGTTTGGAAACAAGTCTGAATACCCGAAGTTCTACATCATTTTCGTACGTAGTATTTATACTAAAATAATCTCCAACATTTGTTCAATAACAAACAATTTTTTTTTGTTTTTTTTATTGCTATTTTTATTTTTTTATGAATAAAATAAAAGTACCATATATTTCACTGCGCCAGCGATGTGCGCTCAGTATCGCAAGAATGCTTTAGCGCAGCGCCGAAATGTAATGTGATAATGTAATGTGTGTGTAATGTAATGTAATGTGTGTGGGCTCTTAAGGCAACCACAGGATTGACCGGTTAAGTAGTCATGACCTCAGAGTTCAGCTAAGCCCTACAAAAAAAAAAAAAGTCGTCGTGCCTCATTTTAACTCAACGTGTTGCCATAATCTTTTAATTACGTAAACAAAGAAAAAATACGTCTACAATATTTTTTTAATGCCTTATCGGACATTTTTTTTTTTGTCAACATCCCTATCGGTCTACCCATACCAGAATAAACAACAGAGAGGTACAATCGAGCCTACAAAGCAATAAGTTATTTAGTTATAACTTAATATTTTACGCGATAGATTATGTTATAACTAAGAATAGTGTCAATTTGCACTTTTACTCAATTTCATAGCAATTTCTTAAGGTCTGATAATTGATAAAAACAACACTTTGTTCATGTGTTACATGTATAGCACAGCATTGTTACTATTAGTCATTCACTATTTATACACTACGCTAACTCAATTGGCTTAGTTCTGTTTAGCCTACGCACTATAACCGTGTTGTCTCTCTAAATTACTCATAATATACATAATAACTTTTGGTAAACTAGGTCATCGATATAACGATATGAAAGTAATTTAGCAATTTTGGACTAACTTGCTAACTTTAGACTCGCACAGTACCCTTCCTTCCCATTCGTTTGTACCTTTCAAGAAATTTGTTCACAGTTTCCGTTCCGCTTAAAATAAAAGGAAGGTTTTTCTAGTTATATCCTTAGAAACGAGCCAAGAAATTATAAAATCCAACAGTAAGACAGTAAAAACAACATTTATTTAAACATAAATCCCTCTCTTTTTAAATGAGGGCACTAAAAAAGTGATTCCTCACACAAAATCCCTAAAAATATGCAAATCAGATAATTATCGTACAAATGCTGAATTAACAATTAAAACTCTGAAAGTTGGGTCAACAGAAAGTTTCATGTCAGCCAAAAACCAACTGTGAGGATCGAAAAATAAAGTAGTATTTCAGTTGTACGGTTCATTGTGTACCGTTCAGATTATTTAGATTTATTCAGCTTTATTTCGAAGCAAGACCTTGTTAATAATGTTTTGAGAGTAACAAAGTATCGTCTTGTTCACATTTTTGAACAAAACGTATTGCTACATATTGGTTGAGTTTTAATAAAAGTCTTTTTGGTTTACTCCGTACGAGACGTTGCTATGTTCTAAAGTAAAAATTTAGCCTGTAACAGTCGAGTGCTTGAAAACGCTTTTGACGTACACGTCTTTCTACATTGTTCACAGACGTTTAATTTCAACATGAATGACCAGTAGTAGTTCAACCAATAATTTGTAAAAATATTTTGATTTAAAAGAGTGCCGTGGAGTTTTTTACGCGCTTTTCTCCATAACAACCAACTATGTTTTGGAATGGGCAACTAACTTTCTGACTGACCCTTTACTAACTGCATCTTTCTGACTGACCGACCCCTTGACAATTCAAGTGTCTATAATTGGTATATGACTACATATTATAAAACAAAGTCCCCCCGCCACGTCTGTCTGAACGTCTGAATGTCAAAAACTTTTCAACGGGTTTTTATACGGTTTTCACCAATGGACGGAGTGATTCATGAGGAAGGTTTAGATATATAATTTATTAAAGTTTTGTGTTAATTGGCTGAAATATGACGATGATTGTTGAAGATGTCGGAAAAAAGCATACCGACTGAGTGCTTTACTGGCGTGCGCTTTACGGTAGTACTTTTTCGTGGGATGATTTCCGCCCACCACGCGAGCGAAGTCATGGGAAAAAGCAAGTTGCTTTGAGTTTGAATTTGCTCTTTTTCAGTAGCAACGAAAAAGAATATCGTTTTAGACATGTTAATAGAGTCTTTTATAAAGTACCAGCCTTTATAAAAGAGTCAGTGCTGTCTAAATTTTTTTGCACGTTTTTGAGCCCCGAAATAAAGCAGTATCAAAGACTTTTCACTTTTCATTGAAATATTTTTTCACTCGTGTTTTTATACAATCTTTAACCTCTAGGGTTATAAAACGAATATCGTGAATATTGTAAACTATTGCATAGACAATGTCGCCCATAGACATGTACCCGCCTGTATTTTTCAGAATATTCATGACAAATTGTCGAAAATTTACTTTATAAGGGGGGTAATTTTTTTTTTTTTTTTGTTTTCCTCTATGATATTATGGCCTTAAATTTGTGTTTTTTAAGTAAACACTTTTATTAGAAAATAAATTTGTGTTCTTTTAATATTTTTTTTAGAAAAAAAAATCTTCTCCGTTTTTTTTTCATAGGCGACGACGAATGTTATTAAAAAATGTTAGCTAATCTGATAAAAAAACACATTTTAAAAATAATGAATATAATCCAAATCGAGCCAATACATATGAGATATGGCAAAAGCTACTCAAAAAAAAAAATGACTATGAAAAATTAAAATGATTTAAATATTAAAGATAGACCAATTAACCCCCTTTTAAAGTTAATTTTCGATAAGTTTTCACGAACATTCAGAAAAATACGGGCAGGCACATGTCCATGGGCGACATTGTATATTGCAAACACGCACGCGCAAAATTGATATGTAATTAATTATTATTATGTACCTAACGTTTAAGTCACGACTTGATATATTTTGTTCTAGACGGATTATCTTTCTTAGTTTTTTTTTCTGCCACTTAGATAATACTCTTAAGGGAGCCTCTTCGCCTCCAAAAGAAGTATACATACATCGACAACCTTTGTTCCATCATCAATGTTTATCCACAAAAAAAATATATTACTCATTGGGTACTTTATTGTACATACTGATACAGAATATAGTACCTACCAATACAATAAAGTACCAATGGAACATAAACTATAGACAATCAAATGAATCCTTGTCGATCTTTACATCTTTAAGAAGCTGTCTGTTGTTACTTATCGTCATGTCAAAACAACATCATAAGTCAATATCAACTTATAAACGTTGAGACAAAATGTTGTGTAAAATACACAACCGAATTATGATAGTTCTGTCAGAGTTCGAAATCAGCTATGCTTCTAATTGCACATAATATAATAGCAATCTTATTTAAGAAGTATATAATAAAGGCAGGACTTACCAAGGGCCAAGGAAAGCACAAGAAGTGCCGGCGATGTCATTGACCTGCCGGCCGGAGGGGCCGCCCGCCTGCATTCGTGATGACGGTGGCAAAATCATCAATATCGCCACACTAGCAAAGCATTGCTATTGTTACTTTATGCCACTGATACGTTTTTTAGTACTACTTTTAAGTTTTCACTGTCACTTAAATTAGTTATCACTGTTTTGTTGTAATAACACTTTTTTGGAACTGTTATTTTTTCACTAGTATTTTTTAACACTTTTTGGAACACTGTTATTTTTCACTGTTCTTTTTTTGAAATTACTATTTTGATGCGCTTCTGTATTTGACACTTCTGGCAACCGTTTTACACTTCGACCTAACTTTGAAGATATGTCTTTTAATTAATTATTTCATTAGTTTCTTCCAACAGTTAATTAATTTACGCCACTTTATAAAATCTTAATTAGAGGCACTCCTCTGCTAGGTGACCTGCGAACAAAGAGAAAATTGCAAAATTACTAGACTCTCACGATGTCTTGTACTTAATTAAGGTTTTTAGGTTTCTGTAGCTCAAAAGGAAAAATGGAACCCCTAAAGGATCACTTCGTTGTCCGTCCGTCAGTATGTCAATACCCTTTTTTTCTCGAACGCGTGAAGGTATCAAGTTGAAATTAATTTCAAATACGTAGGTCTATGATGGTCCCTTAGAGCTAAAAAAGCTTCATCAAGCTTCTAAGTCAACGCAATAAAAAAATAGGGCCGGTTATGCGGCATATTTTGATACTCGCAAATAAATCAAAACCTATAGGTTTTTTTTTTCTCAGGTCAAATAGAAAAACCAAGACAGAGCGCTGTCAACAGCCGGTTTCGTAACCATGTGTGCACTTAGCGAGGTGTAGTTTGATTGTAAATGTGTGCGTGTGAGCGTGTTTGCACAGAGCGGAAGTGTAGGTAGTTCAAATTCAAATCTATATCACATGTGTTTACAAGGTCTTAATATGAAATTGTCGGGCACAACAATTTCATAAAAATATGAGTTATTATTATTATTATGCATTATCGTTCAAAAAATCGAATACAATTACATTATTTAATATCACATTTAAATATATGTGGTATACGTCTTTGCAAATTCTCACTAGCTCTAGAAATCATGAAAAAGAATTAATGAATTTCAAATAAATAAAATCTCACAAATTAAATGTAACAATCCATATCACAAATATAAATTATAAAAACAAAATAAAAAATAATTAGGAATTATTCACAGATTAATTTATTAGAAATAAATAATCTCACAGATTAAATTAATTTATAAGTCAAATATAATATCAAAAGTAATAAAAAATAAACAATTAATTCAAAATAAATAATGTCACAGATTAAAATAGTATCAAAGAATCGAATAAAAGTCAAATATAATAGTAAAAAAGTTAAATAATAGTTATGGCATTTTTATTTGGTCTGAGCCCGCAATGAGCAGACCCAGTTATCAATAGTCATTCCCTCCTAGTGCGACCTACGTACACAATATACTCCAACAAACATTTCCTCCCAAAATAATAGCGAATCGACAACAAAGGAACAAACCGGTTGAATCAATTAGGCAGTACTTTTGTAATCCGATTACCTAATAACTCTTATAGTTATAAGTCGGCCTTCTCCGAAATATGAGTAAGTTCTTTAATTTATTTATGAATTGCTGGCCCCGAATTATTGGGAAAAGAGGGAACTGGATAACTTTGTTTTTGTTACAAGGGTGGCATAAGGGTGCTTATCTATTTAAGCGCATAACCCTACTATGTACATATATTTATATATTATTATTATATTTACTTATATCTTAATCTAAACTATCCTACTTATACCTATACAGGGTGGCGGGCACATCGATGCAAAAACTGTTACCATGGATTCAGTACATGATTCTGAACCCCATTTTTTTTTTTTTTTTTTTTTTTTTTTTGGGTGGGAAATCATCAAATGACTCCTCCCGCTCTGGGCAGAGCGAGAGGGAGTGTCAGACTTTTACTGACTAAAACCCACCCGTGTTCCTTCCGTTGCCTATGTGCTGGGGCCGCGATATCCCTTTCGGACAGACCCGCAACCCCAGCAGGCATGAGTTGAAATGTTTCATCGGTTATTTAAAAAAAAAACATTTAAAAAAAAGTATAATTTATTTAACGTCGTGCTTTAAGTGCCACCAGTTCCAGGAGCAGACTGACTGATGGACAAAACAGCGACTAAAGAACTTTGGAATATATATGTCGCAGTAAGATGGTTATAGCCGTGATATAGTTATATCCCTAGGGACATAGCTTTATACCGTAATATAGTTATATGAAAGCGGTTCATAACTCGGAGTGCCCTAATTTTGTTACTGCGACCAATTTCGACGAAGCGCTCACCTGCCACTGCCGCAACAACGCTCGCTTTGCTCGCTCGGCTCACGCGTAGGTGGTCACAGTTCTAACCGTACCTATTTGGTCGGAGTGCCCTAATAGTTATATTACTAGATCGTGCTCGTATCATAGTTATATTCCTAGTAAGATGAACCGTTTTCATTTAACTATATTACGGTACATAGCTATATCCCTAGTGATATATAGGGATAGGTAAGAACTTTTACCAAGTACGCTCGAGCCAACCGAGCGAAGCGAGCGGTGCCGCGGCTACCGAGCGCTTCGTTGAAATTGGTCGCAGTAACTAAATTAGGGCACTCCGACAGTTATAAACCACTTTCATATAACTATATCCCTAGGGATATAACTATATCACGGCTTTAATCTATTTTGTGAATATGTGAGCACCATGTGTATCTATCACATAATTAATTTATCTGTACTGCTTCATTTTTCATTCTTTTTTACCAATCGTGTTTTAGTAATCTTATTCTAGATGCATCGTCTTCACATATAATTATATAATTAATGTATACAAAATATTGTAAAAACATTTTATAAGAGTAACGGTGGAGTTTCTTGCCCATTCTTCTCCATACGAAAACTACCTTTTGGAAGGGGCGACCATAATCAATTCTATTTTTTGTAAAATTGACGGTCATAAGTGTCTAATTGAAATAAATTGTTTGACTTTGACTTTGAATCACCTTACTGCGACTTAAATAATATGCCTTAGAGAGTGCTAAAGAGCTCTAAAAAAGAACTTTTCGAAACTCTATCCCTGAACATGACTGCAGGGGTTCAAGTTCGTATATCTGAATGAAGTCGCTTTCAACAGAAAGTTTGTAATACTAGTACATACGGCAAAATAGTTGAGTATGCAGGGAAGTGAATACTTAGGGAGCTTCTTGGAAAGGCTCAGGGAAAGCACTGGGTACTAGCGAGCAGGGCTCGGATAACGGTATATTTTTCGAAACGGTTTCGTCTTAAAAACCTAAGAAACGATTTGTTTTGGTTACGATTGAACGGAACGTTATAAAAACGTTTTTGAAGGAGCACAAAATTTAAATCGTTCTCGGTTCATAAAACGTTTTAAACCGTTTTTTTTTCCTTTTTTGGGTTGATCGATAAGAAACTCGCAACACAACCCTTACGGCAAGCTCATTGGTATCAAAGATGTAATAAAATGAAGATAAAGTACAATTTAACTAAACAAGTTCATGCTGGTCCCGGTACGGCCCGTCCGCGGCTGCGTCTTGCGGAATAAACCGGTTTTTGTTTTGCGGAATAAACGTTCTCATTTCGTTTTTGTTCCGAACATAATGTTGTTCAAAGAACTGTTAGAAACGTTTTAAAAACGTTATTTAAAATAACGTTTCCGAGCCCTGCTAGCGAGAACAATTTTTGCCGCATTACATCCTTTACTCATCAGTAGTACTATTTTAACTGAAAGGAGGACGCGATTACTCCGACAATTATGAACTGAATTTGATGGTTTTTGTATGGTATGTCAAACTTCAGAGGTGGTCCCATTTTAATTTTATTAACTTTGCTTGGGTAGTATTTTAGCTTAATTCAGTAATACGTATTTTCCTACTTAGTCTACGGGGAGGATGTTTTATTACGTTCCTGTCACTGTTATTTACATAGCAGAAAGTGGTATTCGAATTTGTGTGGGGTAGGTACCACAAACTATTACAAAAAAAAACACACAAAGTGAAAAATAACTTTAATTTCGAAATTCGGTGGCAAAAAACAAAAATTCAAAACCAAAGACACCGACTTCCAAAATTAAAGTTATTTTTCACTTTTTAGTTTTTTGTAATAATCTCACGTTGAAAATTTGGTGAAATGAGCTGTCAATAGTATGTAGCGCTTGTAAGGTGTTCAAGTGAAACTCCAGATGGTATATTGTATGTTTATTTTTTTATATTCTTGATAAAATATGTCCAGACTTAAAGCTATTGTACCTTGAGCCGTATATATCAAAATTCAAAATTCAAAAGTCATTTATTCAAACTAGGCTGAGAATCAGCACTTTTCGAACTTCAAAATTACATAAGACAGTCCCCCAAAACGCCCACCCTTCACCACTTCCTAGTGCATTAGCTGGGAAGAAGAAGTGGTGCAACAAACTTCCCAGCAGCACAGCTGTCTGTTCAGTTAGAAGAACAAAAAAACTCTCTCACTCAAACTCATATAAATATCTCGGGTTTCCACCAACGGTCAGTGAAGCGTTCGCTGTGTTGGCGGACGGATGTGTATCATGTCTTGCAGCTAACAGCTACAAGTATCTTATGGTGGAATGACAACTCACTTTAACGCTTATTTTGCCAAGTTTTCACGGTAAGATCTCTGCAGAATACACCGGCTGTTCAGAGTATTTTTGTGCTGGTGATGGTGAAATCATAAAAAACACAAAACAATAACTTCTTAAACAAAAATAACCCTTCAAACATCCCACGTAATGTTTGTGTTCAAGAGTTTATGGGCCACCAACTCCTCAAAACCCCGTTAAAAACAAAACACGACACTAAATTCATATATTTCTATAAATATTCCCTCGCCGGCTCTAAAACAAAGAAGCAATATGTCATAGTAGCGAGCGTAATGGCCACTTCACACACACAAGTGCCGTGCGAGTGTTAGAAGTACCGTCGAGTACCACCCGAGGGCGAGAGCGACTGCGGTGTTAAAAGAAACGGGGCGTTTGTATGTGTCTATCTTTATACGTTGTTGCGGATTTGACAAAAGCCCTGTTATATTTTGATTTAATTTAGACACTTTGTTACGTAAATGTTGCGTAGGAGCTCGTGGCTAAGTAACAACAGCCGCACTGGTCGATCCAACAGGTTAAGCTACGCTTGCCGGGGTTGGTCAGTGGATAGGTGACCATCTTTACATACCGAGAATCCTCCGTGCCTCGGAAAGCACGTTAAGCCGTTGGTCCCGGCTGTCATTAGTGGATCTTTGACAGTCGTTACGAGTCGTCAGAAGCCCGAAAGTCTGACACCAGTCTTACCATGGGGTATCGTATTACCCAGTTACTGGGTTGTGGAGGTCAGATAGGCAGTCGCTCCATGTAAAATACTGGTATTCAGCTGCATCCGGTTAGACTGGAAGCCGACCCCAACATAGTTGGGAAAGGCTAGGCAGATTGATTGTTCCGTAAATGCTGAGATACTTTTACATAACATTACGCTTGTATTCCGTGAAGCGATAGGCAGAGATGCACGTAAAGTAACACTCACATTTTGCCAAATAAGTTTAAGTCCCCTGGTTTCCCTTCAAAACGTATAAATCTTTCGCCTTTTACTAAAGATTTCCGTGGAGGACACTTAAATGAGTCTTATGCATTTATGAAATACTCTGCTTCGGCAGAGTTTAAAATTGTCCGAAAGGGATATCGTGGCCCCGGCACACAGGCAACGGAAGGAACACGGGTGGGTTTTAGTCACTAAAAGTCTGATACAACCTCCCCTCCGCCCAGAGCGGGAGAAATTATTTCATAATTTCCCACACCCAAAAAAAACAAAGGTCACAGTTATGGGACGAGCCTATTGCCATCAACCGGATATATATTTATTTATATTTAAATTATCACTCAATATGTTAGTAACAATATTTCTTATCAACTACCGACACACTTAACGAATCCCTGCTACACGCTCAACACCGATGTGGAAAGCTTGCAGCAGCGATTCATACACAAACAGTCTAGTCTGCTCGGGATGCACTGCAATAGATTGTTGGGGCTGGCCCGCAACCGGCGCACCAGAGAAGTGCATTTTTTTTTCATATATGCAGATAAATATGAAAGAATTATAAAATAAATGAAAAAAACAAGCCGCTTAAACCCATAGCCCAATATGTTTTGTTTCAATGTTCTGCAATAGTCCTGCACCAACCGGGGCTTGTCCTTGGGTGTACTTGCATAGTGCATACAGAGATAATCGTCAGTTGGTGCCTCAATACTTGAAAACGTCTACAGGGCCCTCTGCGAGTTGACTGCAGCCTCTCGTACGCCTTCCAAAGATCCGGGAGCCCAGGATCCGAGATACAAAACTATTTTCCGATTCAAATACACTTCATCAAAATGGATGGTTTGTGCTGGGGTACAGATTCAAGAAGGGATTTTTAAGTCTTAAATCGATTTCGAAGTCAATACTCACAGACTTTTTACCTACAAGCAAGAGCAACAATAACCATCAATCAACTCAGCTTATTACAGTCTAATGCTGGACATTGGCTGTCCTTACGCTGTCCCCCTTTTTTTTTTTTGGGTGGGAAATTATCAAATAACTTCTCCCGCTCTGAATGGAGCAGAAGGGCGTGTCAGACTATTACTGACTAAAGCTCACCCATGTTCCTTCCGTTGCCTGTGTGCCGGGGCCGCGATATCCCTTTCGGACAAACTCGCAACCCTGGCAGCGTTCCACATCCAGTCTGTCTCAGCTACCTTTTTAAAAGGTCGTGGATCCATCTAGCTGGGGGGCGTCCCAAACTACGGTTGCCGATACGCGGTCTCCACTCCACCAGCCATCGGTTCTTCGACAAACATGGCCAGCCCATTCCCACTTTAGCTTGCTTACTTAAGCGTAACCATAGATATCCTTGTTTAGAAACTTATCCTCTATCCAATAAACTATTTCCGAGAAGGGGTAAACCTGATAAACAAGCAAATAGTTGCCCTATTAAATAATATCTCTCTTATACCCAAAAAAATATTATCTTTATTAATCCTTATTGATCCCAAATACGGAAGAAAAACAAGGAAGATTGTTACAAATATCAAATTGATTCCTTCTTGAAAGGTTGAGAACCAAATAATAGCCAAACAATATAATAATAATATTCGTTTAATTTGTTTTTTGATTAAACACTGGTCTATTGAAAGAAGGCATTTTAATAATTGGCTTTGAGTGTCTTAAGACTCTCTATATTGATTTAAAGAGCTTTTATACTTGAACGTTTATTTCAATTACGAGTCTAACTGCCACACTTAGAGACATCATTTAATAAATTATCAATCATTAACTTTAACTGATCAGCATTGTTCAATCGAAATGTGTATTTAAAAAAAGATAAAAATAAATTGATTACAGTCTATGATGTTACCATAGATGTATGATTTAGAAATACTTAAATGGTAAGTATATCTATAGTTGTTACGGTGGAAATAAGTGTTATTGATTGAAGAAAAGTCAAATGGGAAAAATAGTTTGTGATTTTTTTAGATTTAGTGTTTATTTTAATAAGAATTTGCCGAATTTTACTTCAGATCATGTCAGACAGCATAATCACTGCACATGTCAAAAATTAAGCTAATGGCTACATTCGAACATTCTAGCAATTAGTATTTAAATAAAAAAGGAATGTGATTTTTGTTTGACGAGAAGACAGAAGAAAACTAGCTACCGAGGAGTGTACGTGTTTCTATTAAATATTGTGATGAGCTTAGAATATATAAATATATGAAACTATCATTTATTGTTGCTACGCTCTCCTCCAGCACACACACACACACACGTTGAGTAACGTTCCTCCAAAGTTACAGTAGCAGGCTAGATTGAATACATGACTTTCTAACTGTCTGCGGTTTTGAGTATAATGTCCTGGTAGAGTCGTGTGACGAGTCGTTGGGCTCCCTGAAATAGGGTTGAGCTACACGATGACTGATGCATGCATGCCGTCTGTCGGGATAGGTCAACTCAAAGCTGTAATGTCTCTTTCTTCAAAAGGCCCTTTCAGACATGGCCCTGCATTGTTAGACTCTATTATTTTATTTTATTTATATGTAAATTTATTAAAAATGGTTTTAATGTTTCATTAAATATAAAATTATATACATATATATATATATATTAAAAATTTAATATATTAATATATATACATTAAATTATTAAAAAATAAAAAATAATTATATTAATATATATAATCTTAAAACTATAATGTTTGGACTTTAAATAGACCATGAGCTCTGAGTTTGTTTCGGCATTTCTTCCCAGGGATCAGTCAGCTAGGAACGTGCCAGCGCCATCTGTGTAGTTTTAAAGATATTGACCAAAATATTGAAATTTATACTGAAGATCGCGTCTAAACGAGTAGTGTTAATGATTTGTTTTTTTTTTTAAATTACAGCATTATTTTAATAACTTAATCATTATGTTTACATTACATAGTGTAAATTATTTGTAAAGTTATGTCTAACGCGGATAAAAAATTGAGAATCACGCAAAAACTATCAAGAGTATTTTTCTAAAACTTTCACCATTTTAAAGATAATTTAATTATTTATCTTTTAGTATACGTGTTTTATTAAAATACTTTTTGTTTTATGTACGAGTATAATGAATTAATAATGCGTCTAAATTGGGACAGCGCTCCTTGATGGGCGAGTCCTATTACTGGCTGGATGTACGACGCGTTGCGTGAACTCAACACAGAACACGCAAGCTAACCACTCAACGCCACTGGCACTTAGTTGCGTCTTAATGTTTGATGAAATCTCATTTTTTTAAATTAATGAACCATTCATCAGAATTTCAGAAAGCATACTTTTCATTAATTAACCTTCAAAAATTTCACAATCAAATAAATATTTACCCAACATAAAATTAATTACCAATTAAAGGTTTTTCGCAAAGCGACAATTTTCAGTAAAATCTTCTTATTTTGGTAATTAATTTTGTTTTTCATCACAAACGATGGACTCAAATGAATTTTGAGTAGGTACAACGTTTTTGATGTTACAAATTGGGTTAAAAATTCGGAAAAATATTAAAATAATGATTTTCAAAGGGTTTTCAATGTTAGGAACAGATGTTTATTTCTTTTTATCCTTTTTACTGAAATGTTTTAGAAAATAAACCTTTTATTTTTGCTACTTTTTTACACTTTGCAAATAACATTTTAGACTTTACAAATGAAATAAATTGGAAGTGATGGATGGAAAATGTTACCGCCCAGTTGAGATTTTAATTTTATTAAGAACAGAAAGATTAAGATATAAAAAAATCTTTACAAACCGTTCACAGATACTTTTGTGAAGTGATTTTAATCCTTAACCTTACTGCTTATCCCGCAAGCAGTATGACAATCATCAGAGTCAATGAAAAAAATAAAATATTTAAGGACTTAATATAAAACTTTACCAAAAACCAACGCTTTTTAACTGAAAACTTGGAATGTTGACAAGTATATTAATTAGGGATTAATTATAATTTCTGTTGTTGAATAATTCAAACATTTGTGAAGTAAATAAGTTATTGTTGTTTTAATTATCGCCTGTCTCAATGGAAAAATGATTTACTTTATTTATTTTTCATTAAACTGTGTATTTTGTATTTACTATTTAATAAGGATCACTCTTTTTAAACAAAGCAAAGATGGATGGATTGTGTGATGGATGGATTGCATAATGATATGAAACAGAAGAGAGTGAATGATAGCGTGACGGTTGACAGGGGAGAGTGGAAAACGAAAACGTGGTGCGCCAACCCCACGTAACATTTGACAAGGGCAGGAAGATTATGACTCTTGTTAAGCAAATAACAACCTCTTTTTTTTTTTGAGTGTCGGACATTGTCAAATAACTTCTCCCGCTCTGGGCGGAGCGGGAGGGTGTGTCAGACTTTTACTGACCAAAACCCACCCGTGTTGCTTCCGTTGCCTGTGTACCGGGGCCGCGATATCCCTTTTGGACAAACTCGCAACCCTGGCAGGCATTGGCCCTTACGGACCCCGTCAGTTGGTGCTGACATCTCTTTGAGGCGCGCGTGGAACACAACGCGCCATCGACCCGGGCCTGGTCCTTATCGGACGGCGAGCTAAGCGAATGACACCCTACCTTAACGGTTCGTGTTAAAGACATTTCATACAACTGTCAAAGAAAATCTGTTGTGATTTGATTATACGGACAATTTTAGTTGGTAGTCAATTTGATTAAGTAAGTTTGGATCGATCGAAGATTAAGCTACGGTTGCCGCGATCGGTTCGTGGATGGGTGGCCATCCATTACATATCGAGACTCCTTCGTGCCTCCGAAAGCAAGTTAAGCCGTTGGTCCCGACTGTCGTTTGTAGGTCTTTGGTAGTCGTTACGGGTCGTCAGAAGCCCAAAAGTCTGACAACCAGTCTTACTAAGGGGTATCGTATTATCCAGTAACTGGGTCGTGCAGGTCAGATAGGCAGTCGCTCCATGTAAAATACTGGTGTTCAGCTGCACTCGGTTAGACTGGAAGCCGACCTCAAAAATAGTTGGGTAAAAGTTACGCAGATGATTTTCGGTAAAGTGTGGACATCATAAATGACTCACATAGCATAATAAACAATTTTTCAAACCTAACCTAACCAAACATTCCGCACACGGTGACATTAAATTCAAAATGGCCGACCTACTCGTCTAGACATAATGGAATGCTGTCACTTGGCACCGCGCCATTAGTTACTTTTAAACTTTTTCGCCACTTCACACATTTGCGGGTTACGTCATTCTTCCTAGAAAATATGATTTAACTACCAAGTCAGTTTTAGAAGTAAACAAATGATTTTTTGTATGAAGCATTTTTTCTGTGTGGTTTTTTATCTAGTGTGCATAGAAACTAGGTATACATAGTACAGATAGTGTCATCCACGAAGACGCGTCCCGCTCCTCTTCCTAATCGCTTACATTACAAGTGTGCCACATTCCGCTAGTGTTTATTGGTGCGTATTAAAATAATATAGTTGGAAAAACTTGGGATCCGTTCGAATGTCGCTTGTTATTTCTACAGGGTAAAATAATGAATCAAAAACGGTTATTAGTAAGATTGCTGCTAAATCTATATACGAGTAGGTACTATTAATAAAACTGAAGAGTTTGGTGGTTTGAACGCGTTAATCTCTGGAACTATATGTCGGATTTGAAAAAGTCAAAGCTTTAAGCCTTCCTTCCCAAGGAAGGCTTAAAGAAAACAGTCAGAAGTAACGCTAAATGAAAACGAATTAATAGCTCGGGCAGGCAATGCGATGCAACGCGATGGGGTGGAACAAGAAATTACACACGGACGAAGTTGCGGAAAGAAGCTAGTTTACTTTATAAAAATCTTAAATTCAGTGACTGACCCAAAGCTCTAATCAGAAACAATCTGAAGCCAAGTCTTTAAAACTCTGACACCAGGCTAGTCACTAACCACACAAAAACAGGAAGACTGACAGACAACGTGTGCGGTCGGGGAACCCCCGTGTGAAACGAAATTCAGTTCGGTATTGAGGTTAAACAACCAGCCACGCACAATGCTCGTCTGCTCGAATCTCGATACACGCACTCACTCACACACTCGTATATAGTAGGAAGAGACAGAAAGAGAGAGATAGACACGCATGGAGCATAAAGCCTTTCGTTACGTGACATTTTCTACCAGTCAACTCCTAACGCAAATCGCGTTAAAGAAGTTCGTTCCGAAAAAACAAATAAGTTATACTTTATTTGAAATAAGATCCAGTCCGTTCAACCGATTTTGACTTCTACACTCAGATCGATATTCGATCTTCTTCATAAGAATGACATTAGAAGCAAAAAAGTGGTTACAATACCAACTGCTTACTGCAGCTGCCATTTGTCATGCCACCAACGCAATAGAAGTCAAAATCGGTTAAAAGGACTGTAAAAAAGGATTATTTAAATAGATAATCTTATTTCAAATGGAGTATATGCATATTCAACCGTACTTCTTTACTTCCTCTGTTTTAGCTAAAAGAAAATAGTAGTGGTCCAGTGGTCGTAAGCGCTACTGCTGTTTGTGCCCGTGTTGATGGCAATAGGCTCGCCCCCTATTACATGGGACTTAAACATAACTGGCGAAATGTGGGTGTACTAAGGTACACCTCTGCCTAACACTTCAGGGATTAGAGGCGTGATGTTATATAAAAAGAAGCGCAAAAACTCCCCGACAACACACCCTATAGACAGCTATAACGCCCACAGATTATGCGTAACGATGTCTTATCAACAGTCTAAGAGCTATCAAAAGAAGTCATTTCTAAATAAAGAATAATATACGTAAATCGCAAACTTCTGCCTACGACTTTCTTTACGAGCATTTCTGTCTAGATATAAAAACAATGGACTATTTTGTATGGAAAGTGGACCATGAACGTGCAGAAATGTGGTTAGAATATTATGAAAATACACGTGTGCAAGATTATGTTTTACTACAACAGCATCAAAATCGGACTCGGCAGTATTGAGAAAAATTACAACTAAAGTTTTAAAATATTTGAATGAACGAAAATGGAAAAAATTGTATTATTCTTGGATTTGCTATATGATCTTTCGTGCCTACAAGTAGTAGTGATTTGCAAAATAAACTTTAAGAGCCGTAATTCAGGATCTTATTAAATAAACATTTCGATGACTTTATATTATTATTCAACTTTATATTTTAGCAAAAAATATATCGTGATCTATGTATTTCAAGGATACCACTTCAAAAGCACTTCAACCCTGGATGAGGCAATTACCATAATGATAAATAAAATATGAGGTTTAACCTAAGATGTCGTACTACTGGCCTAGAAATGACAAAGTGCCTACGTGTGATTTAGGCAACTTTATCGTAACGATAGAATGATTCACAATAATTTGCAAAAGCACTCAAAAGCATAGGGAATTTTTATTCAGTTAAAATACTCCAATCCCCAAAACAACTTTTTACTTTTGTGTTTCGTTTATCTCTACACTGAAAGGTAAAATAATGGCGTTACCAATATTGTAATATCTAATACTCGTATTGTAACATGATGGTGTACACCTATGAAATGAAATATTGTTTACCCATATTTGCAAATAAATGAAATTGAATAGGTACCCTGCTGGGGTTGCGGGTTTGTCTGAAAGGGATATCGCGGCCCCGGCACACAGGCAACGGAAGGAACACGGGTGGGTTTTAGTCAGTTAGTTAGGAGTCATTTGATGATTTAACACCCAAAAAAAAAAAAAAAGGTAGCTATAATAAATTAAATCTCGCGACTTTTGATGAATGTCTTCTAAATCTATCTTTCTCTCGATAACAAAATCGTCCACCTGCGAAATACATCGGTAGATCTTTTACACTAAGACCAAATATATGCAAAAGCTATCACAAACTGCACTTCGGTATCACAAAATACCACGCTCTTAGTCACTTCCATTCACGCACGATCTGTACACACAATTTCGTTATTACGCGGTGAGGTCGTAAATTTTTATAAATTTTGATATATAATAACAAATTTTACGTTATTTTCGATAATTTACGGTTGTCGATACCGTCTCGTCATTTACGGTTGGGACTCGGTAATTTTTAATTTACTGTTATAGGTTATTAAGGGCTTTTTTGTGGTTATAATAATTGTGATTTATAATGTGCTATGGTGCTTTTTTAAAGCTGTAAACGTGGGTTTAATGTTCCATATGGTAAATGGCTTTGCCGCAAAACGATTTTTATATTTATTAGCCTTTTAGTCGGACAAACATAAACTGTAGCCGTCACTCTCGTATTTGGCGTTTGTTTTTAATTTGTATGTCCGTTTGCCAAAGGACTTTTTCAAATTCAAATTCAAAATATTTTATTTCACATAAACCTACAAGGGGACTTATGAAACGTCAGAAGCTGTGTGACGGTTCCAATTGGTCGTGTCCTATGGAGAAGAGCCGGCAAGAAACTCCAATTTTGAATTGTTCTTTGTTCTATCTTTTTATTACGGACGCTTCTAACGTATCTACATTGTTCTCACATGTATAATTTCAACATGAATGATATTATATAACCAATATTTTGTAACAATTTGTTATTTATTTAAAAGAGTGTCCGTGGAGTTTCTGGTCCGTTCTTCTCCATAGGTACCTACTACGCATTGGAATGGGCAACTAGCTTCATATTTTTGACTGACCGATTTCTTGACAATTCAAAAGTGCCTGTAAATGGTTTAATTGAAATACATGCTTTGAGTTTGAGTTTGACTCTGTGACTGTGTGCCATTTACTCTAATTTAATAACAATATATTATTATATTTATTTTAAAACCGTCACTTAAGGGCCGATTCGAGGTTCTTAAGAACACATTAAATCCCAATTTTATGGGTTGACAGCTCGACACGTTACCCTAATTAATAACAAAATATCCTATTTCTTTAAAATGTTAAAACAATATTGAACCTCTTACAAACCCATTCCATTTATATTTTATGGGCTGCGACCCGTAGCCACTTCCTACAAATATTCTGAGAAAGCAGGGGTGTCCACATGCGGTTCTTTCAATGTAAACTCACAGCTCACGATTTTCATGCTTGAAACTTTAAACAACAAGTTATGAAGATGGATCTAACCAAACTTTCAAAAGTCATGCAAAGCCGATGCTTCCATCGATGTCACTATCAATTATCCAATAACTGCAGTTATATTATTGAATTAATTATTTTATTATTCTAGCTAGCACCTAGCTAGAATGCTTTAACCGCTCTCGTACTGTTAACGTACCCGGGCCGACCGAAACTTAATATATGTTCTGTGCTAAAATATTTGTATGGTTTATAATAAAATGTATATAAATAATAACTCGTCGTCGGTCTCAAAAGATGGACCATCCCTGAGACTGTACGAACATCTGCTAAGGATTAAGTCGAACTATTCAAAAGACCCTTTTAAAACAATTAAGAAGTTGTGCACAAAAAGAGTAATAAAACTATTCTGAGAAACTTGGCCCAACGGTCAACGTGGTATTTTTTAGGAATTTAGGGGACTGAGGAATGAAGTCCGGGGGTTGGTTCGAGATCACGAAAGACGACGGACGCGAGAGTCGAAGCGGGGGAAGAAAGGGAGGTTGGTTTTAGACCACGGTAGGGTGTGGACGTAATATTAGGCGAGTGATATTAGCAGGCTTGTTGAATGCCAGAGGCCATGATTGTCCAAGTGGGCTATCGCAAGATAGCGAGTATTATCTATTAAGTTAAATATAGTTGGGTTGACGCCCAGACTAGATTAATGTAGTAATTAACGAAGTACGAGTATATGTGTGTGCGTGTTCGTGCGATTGGGTGAGTGTGTGCTTGTTGGTGTGACTGAGTGAGTATTTCATTATAATAATTATCCTAAGCTGGTAATATAATTCAGGTATCATAAGTTCTTGTAACTCCACACTTATTTAGTATCGGGTTCTATAACTAATGTTACATTCTCGTGTATTACGTGTCCTTATCCTAATCCGTACCTTGGCAGATTATTGTCACTAGCAGTTGGCTATAGGGAAATGGCGAAGGCCTTCCACCATACTTGACTGGGCAGTAATGCCGACTGTTGACTTTGAGATGACGCACCAACTTGGAAGGCAGAGCCATAAATATTCTCAGGTCATTTGGAATTGATCTAGGCTATAAAGCCAATCCGTAATTGCATTACAAAACAACCAAACGTTAGTGACGATTTCTGTTTCCGAAAAGGTTTTGCCACAGAATACCTTGCGTGAGGCGTGTTGACACATATTTCCAGGGAGATGGGGGTAGGCTTCACTAAGTATCCTAAACTGAATTGGTAGACGTTCGATGAACGCTAGGGAACGTATCTCGATAAAAATACCCGTCCGTTCTGTAGGACTATTACTAAATCGACACTGTTTATCGAGACACGCTATTGGGACGCAATGCCGCTAACAGCCGCACCGCATCCTCTTAATGGGGCAGATTAAGGAAATATGAAGTGACGAGTTACCACTTCGGTGTTCACCAGGTACGATCGTAGTGTATTCTGCTAGAGACTGAGTCTACGGTGCGCTTGTGCTAGTTTTGTGTTAACTTTGTAAAAATGGGCTAGGCTGTCGTAAGGGTCTTTCATATTAGTGCGCGATTAGAACTATTCAATATTAAACTTGTTTTCCTCAATGACAGATGGACTTCGCAGTACTCTGTCTTAGGATTGAGTAAAACATTTATTTAGTGCTTAGGGAGCGTGTTCGGTTAGAATCGTATTAGTTCCTCAGAGGTTCTATGCGTTAGGTCTAGCGGAACACGTACAATGAGGCAAACGTTATTATACGGTTCCCGGCCTCAGTGAAGTGGGTATATTGTAAACAGACAAATTAACGTAGTAGTACGTAATCGTATTTAAAGTACAAGTGTAACGATCCCTTTACCCCTTCTACCTTACCAAGTCTGTATTGCAGATATTGGTGCTCAACTGCGAGAGGAGGAGACGTTGGCGTTCCAACATTTATAATACTAAAACATAATATTATATTATATACTTTTGCATACCCTCTTGTCTTCTTAGCTTCATATTATAATACTTGTGTTTACTAACTGTGCATTCCCAATATTAACTTCCTGGTCCAATCATGTTCCCTAACCTTCCGAGGCGGAACATGGTAGTTTAGTTTCTGGGAATGCTTCTCTTTCTTATATCGGTGGGAGGGTGACCAGTCCGGGACGAGCCCTACAGAACTGTGCGGAAAGGAGGGGCACAGTTCTTCCCCCTACGGGGAACCGATCCAAACACTAATATTAACACAATTAGGAAAAACGAAAATTTTATCAGCCTAGGGTATTTCAGGTACTGTCACATGTGGTGCAGCGTGACCAGGATTCTCGTCATTAAATGTACTGATTCACTTCAGTGCAACGAGAAAGAACAACTTATGGGTTACTACAAAAATAACACAACGTAAACAATAACACAACGTAATTTTATGGTTCTATATTTGTTAGAGACGACAAGAGTTACAATGGCTATAATAACTTAGGTTTAGATTAGGTAACGGTTTGCCTATGTAAGTTGAATTTCTCAATTAGCACTACTGGGTTCAATTCCCGAATGATTTATTGGTTGATGTGCTTAGATTCCATTGTAAATGAATCTTGGGTTCGATCTCCGGCTGATGTATTGGTTTATAAGTGCTTGTATTCCTGTGCCGCGGCTTGTGGGTTCAATCCCCACGTGAATAGGTCATTGTAGAACTTTGGTTCCGATGCGATGATAGTGGGTTCGATTTCCACATTAAACCTACTGACTTAAAATTGCATCCGTGCGGATGTAATTTTAAGTGTGTTATGGAATGATTGTTGTTTGGGTTCCTGTGCGAATGTAATAATGGGTTCGACTCCCTGAAAAAAATTGAGTTGTATCAATTAGTTAGTGAATATGAAATGTGTTTGAAATTTATATGTATGTGTGTGAGTTAAGCTTAGGTATAAGACACCCTTAATATGGGTAAACCTAATATTATTAGTTACTAAGATCTACAAAGCGTAAAGCTTATAAGATGACAATTCATTTACCAAGACTGCAGTGTTTATTGCTGACAATTATAAAGAACACGTGGATCACGTGACTTACGTTTACGTTCGTAAAGTAAATGTGAAAGACGTTATTGAACGATTTCTTAATTTTATAGTTAAACTTAAACTGATACTTTAGTTTAATTTATAATTAAACTAGGTAGGTAATAGGCTAGACTGTAATGTGACTGTAGTATCACGAACTGTGATATTTTATAAAAGAGAAAAGAAAATGAACGAAAAGGTTCATTAACTATCATCATAGGAAGTAACACGAATCTTTCTAACTCTGCAATCAGCAGCATATCCATATACTTGAACGGATACTCTTGTGGCCTTATTTCAAATTCCAGGATGTTTAAGTCTTCGCTAAGCTGCGACTACGCTATGACTAAACCATTGGTTTGTGAGAGCGCTAGGTCTACAGTTTCGTCAAAATCGGCTGAGATCGGCTGACTGCAACAGCAGCAGCAGTAACGTGGCTCCTGTGACGAAGCTAAGTTTCAATTCTGTTTGTACATTAGGGTTACCCGTTACTAAGCGGTATGATTTTTGTTATCTCACCTAATATTATTGATCTCTTGAGCTAAGACACTATAGTTATCACTTCAGATAAGCTAGAGCATTTTATTGTCAATATTATTTTATAGACGAAGAGAGGAATTGACAATCTTTTGTAATACTAAACCAATAATTTTTTGCTCAGTCTAGGATACCTATATTTTCTAATCAGTAGGTATAACGTCTCAAATTTTATTGAATTCCAAGAGTGCTCTAACCTCTTAGAATCAGAGGGGGGCGTCCAGTTGGAACACAATCTGATATGTTCACGAGGATGTTCTTATCAACATGTTTATAATCTGAGAGGATAGTTAACAGCTGGACAATCTAGGATGCCTATATTTTTAATGAGTATAACTTCCCAACTCTTATTGGATTTCAAAACTGCTCTAACCTCTTAGAATGAGAGGGGGGCGTCTAACTGGAATTAATTCTAATATGTTCATGTGCGAACTATTTCAGCTACTCCTGGATACGACTGCGGACAGCTAACTAAGCTAACTTAGCATTGAGGTGCATAAGGAGAGACCTCTATCCAGCGGCAACTGCAATAGGCTGAGTTTAGAACGATGGAGCACCGTAGGTAGCGTGCCACGCTAACACAAATACTCTTAAAAGAGACCCTGGTATGTAAAACAACATTATAAGCATGCACAGGTTTTCTGACCTTAACAGAGGCGCGATAATATTATTTAAATTATAATGAAAAGAGTATTTGCAAGAACAATAATAGTTCAAATATTATAGAGCAATTAAAATCGGTTGAAGATGGTCCTGCAAAACAATACTAAATCATAGCAGACACTACATCGTATGGTCTTATTAGATTCAAGTTCCAATTAGAATCATTATAGTTAATTACCTATTTGATTAAGTGAACAAATGAGAGCTATAAGTATTCTATAATACTATCAAGGAAAGGCAGAGTACGTACTATTATGAAAGCTCATACGCTGTACTGCGTCACGCGTCTGATTTTCAGAGGGGGGAATGTGACTGTGTGCCATTTACTCTAATTTAATAACAATATATTATTATATTTATTTTAAAACCGTCACTTAAGGGCCGATTCGAGGTTCTTAAGAACACATTAAATCCCAATTTTATGGGTTGACAGCTCGACACGTTACCCTAATTAATAACAAAATATCCTATTTCTTTAAAATGTTAAAACAATATTGAACCTCTTACAAACCCATTCCATTTATATTTTATGGGCTGCGACCCGTAGCCACTTCCTACAAATATTCTGAGAAAGCAGGGGTGTCCACATGCGGTTCTTTCAATGTAAACTCACAGCTCACGATTTTCATGCTTGAAACTTTAAACAACAAGTTATGAAGATGGATCTAACCAAACTTTCAAAAGTCATGCAAAGCCGATGCTTCCATCGATGTCACTATCAATTATCCAATAACTGCAGTTATATTATTGAATTAATTATTTTATTATTCTAGCTAGCACCTAGCTAGAATGCTTTAACCGCTCTCGTACTGTTAACGTACCCGGGCCGACCGAAACTTAATATATGTTCTGTGCTAAAATATTTGTATGGTTTATAATAAAATGTATATAAATAATAACTCGTCGTCGGTCTCAAAAGATGGACCATCCCTGAGACTGTACGAACATCTGCTAAGGATTAAGTCGAACTATTCAAAAGACCCTTTTAAAACAATTAAGAAGTTGTGCACAAAAAGAGTAATAAAACTATTCTGAGAAACTTGGCCCAACGGTCAACGTGGTATTTTTTAGGAATTTAGGGGACTGAGGAATGAAGTCCGGGGGTTGGTTCGAGATCACGAAAGACGACGGACGCGAGAGTCGAAGCGGGGGAAGAAAGGGAGGTTGGTTTTAGACCACGGTAGGGTGTGGACGTAATATTAGGCGAGTGATATTAGCAGGCTTGTTGAATGCCAGAGGCCATGATTGTCCAAGTGGGCTATCGCAAGATAGCGAGTATTATCTATTAAGTTAAATATAGTTGGGTTGACGCCCAGACTAGATTAATGTAGTAATTAACGAAGTACGAGTATATGTGTGTGCGTGTTCGTGCGATTGGGTGAGTGTGTGCTTGTTGGTGTGACTGAGTGAGTATTTCATTATAATAATTATCCTAAGCTGGTAATATAATTCAGGTATCATAAGTTCTTGTAACTCCACACTTATTTAGTATCGGGTTCTATAACTAATGTTACATTCTCGTGTATTACGTGTCCTTATCCTAATCCGTACCTTGGCAGATTATTGTCACTAGCAGTTGGCTATAGGGAAATGGCGAAGGCCTTCCACCATACTTGACTGGGCAGTAATGCCGACTGTTGACTTTGAGATGACGCACCAACTTGGAAGGCAGAGCCATAAATATTCTCAGGTCATTTGGAATTGATCTAGGCTATAAAGCCAATCCGTAATTGCATTACAAAACAACCAAACGTTAGTGACGATTTCTGTTTCCGAAAAGGTTTTGCCACAGAATACCTTGCGTGAGGCGTGTTGACACATATTTCCAGGGAGATGGGGGTAGGCTTCACTAAGTATCCTAAACTGAATTGGTAGACGTTCGATGAACGCTAGGGAACGTATCTCGATAAAAATACCCGTCCGTTCTGTAGGACTATTACTAAATCGACACTGTTTATCGAGACACGCTATTGGGACGCAATGCCGCTAACAGCCGCACCGCATCCTCTTAATGGGGCAGATTAAGGAAATATGAAGTGACGAGTTACCACTTCGGTGTTCACCAGGTACGATCGTAGTGTATTCTGCTAGAGACTGAGTCTACGGTGCGCTTGTGCTAGTTTTGTGTTAACTTTGTAAAAATGGGCTAGGCTGTCGTAAGGGTCTTTCATATTAGTGCGCGATTAGAACTATTCAATATTAAACTTGTTTTCCTCAATGACAGATGGACTTCGCAGTACTCTGTCTTAGGATTGAGTAAAACATTTATTTAGTGCTTAGGGAGCGTGTTCGGTTAGAATCGTATTAGTTCCTCAGAGGTTCTATGCGTTAGGTCTAGCGGAACACGTACAATGAGGCAAACGTTATTATACGGTTCCCGGCCTCAGTGAAGTGGGTATATTGTAAACAGACAAATTAACGTAGTAGTACGTAATCGTATTTAAAGTACAAGTGTAACGATCCCTTTACCCCTTCTACCTTACCAAGTCTGTATTGCAGATATTGGTGCTCAACTGCGAGAGGAGGAGACGTTGGCGTTCCAACATTTATAATACTAAAACATAATATTATATTATATACTTTTGCATACCCTCTTGTCTTCTTAGCTTCATATTATAATACTTGTGTTTACTAACTGTGCATTCCCAATATTAACTTCCTGGTCCAATCATGTTCCCTAACCTTCCGAGGCGGAACATGGTAGTTTAGTTTCTGGGAATGCTTCTCTTTCTTATATCGGTGGGAGGGTGACCAGTCCGGGACGAGCCCTACAGAACTGTGCGGAAAGGAGGGGCACAGTTCTTCCCCCTACGGGGAACCGATCCAAACACTAATATTAACACAATTAGGAAAAACGAAAATTTTATCAGCCTAGGGTATTTCAGGTACTGTCACAACTCCAACCTTCTCCATTCCTGTATCTCTCTGACCATTCTGCTCCATGTCTCTCCAGCGATCTGTCTGATGTCATCATTCTCATCTTTTCTGTGGTTTACCTCTCCTTCTCCATCTTTTCTCCATGGAGAGGGCTATGCTGACCATTCTGCCCCATGTCTCTACAGCCATCTGTCGAGAGAGCGCTATACTTGAAGTTTCCCAACGTGATCGAATGAAGAGATACTAAGAGAGCGTACCAAGGTAACCGACATAGCCCGAAGCATTTGCAAACTTACATAAATGGCAGTGGGCAGCCCCATATTGCTGGTAGAACAGATGGCCGATGAGGTTGAAAGATTCTGGAGTGGCGACCGCGTACCGGAACACGTAGCGTTGGAAGGCCTCCCACAAGATATACCGATGACCTGGTGAAGGCCTCAGGAATCCGTTGGATGTGAGAAGCACAGAACTGGTCGAAGTAGCAGTGCTTGGTGGAGCCCTGTGTCAAGCAGATGATGTCTTTTGGCTGAATGATGAATGATGATTACCTCTTTTTCTTGGGTAACACTGGGTATAACTATTTTGCTCCACTTGTCGTTCCCTCTTATCATGTATCCAGACCATTTCCACTTTAGTCTTGTGATTTTTAGGGTTATGTCCTGAACCTTGGTCTTGGTCCTGATGATTTTGTTTGTTACTCATTACTAGCTGCACCTCGTGGTTTCACCCGCATAAGTCTCGATCCCGTAGGAATATCGGGATACAAATTATCCTATGTCCCAACCCATGTCATGGTCTACCTATGTGCCAAATTTCATTCAAATCCGTTCAGCCGTTTTAGCATGAAAGCGTAACAAACAAAAAAAAAAACTAAACTTTTTATCCCGGTAACACGTTCCTGTGGGATAATTTCCGACATGCACTCAGGGGAAGCCGGTGGCAAAAGCTAGTATTATATATTTTATATATATGTCGGATATACGTTGCGGAGCTGACTAATCGGGACGCCAGCGCTGCCTAGCGGCGTTCGAGAGAGTCGACAACATAACGCTCGGACCGGCCGGACTTAAGCAGACTTCATCGGTGGCGGTCAAGCAGTGAACACGTATAGAAACTGTCACGTATTCCGAATAGCCGTGTCGTGTACCTACAGTGTGTGAAAAATTCAAAATTCAAATTCAAAATTCAAAAGTCATTTATTCAAACTAGGCTGAGAATCAGCACTTTTCGAACGTCAAAATTACATAAGACAGTCCCCCAAAACGCCCACCCTTCACCACTTCCTAGTGCATTAGCTGGGAAGAAGAAGTGGCGCAACAAACTCCCCAGCAGCACAGCTGTCTGTTCAGTTAGAAGAACAAAAAAAAAAGATTCTATATAATAGTATTCAAAATAATTTACATTACGCAACACAAAACATAATTCAAATTATTAGCCATATGTTAGCTAGCACACGCCAATATACCAAACAAAATCATCGAGAACTCAACCAATCAATCATCGATACTCAGGCCGAAATAAAATAAACTAAACGTAAACAGAATTAATATCTAAATAAAAAAGCCTCCAGGCATAAAGGGCGTGCCCGCTTACATATAGTTGTAACTGGAAGTTATAAATGATAAACTAGGACCATCGATGTAAAATAAATAAACAAAGAGTTAATTACTAATAACAGTAAATAATATGATCAATTGTCGAGGTCACTAGCTAACCACATATTGCAATACAACTCATAAAAAAAACAGTGTGATGAGTAGATATTGTCAAAAAAAAAAAAGAGAGGCTAGTGTGATTAATGTGATCGTAAATTATAATTTGATCTGAGCTGCCCACAGTAGTTAAAATATGCCTGATAATAACGAAAGAGACACATACCCTCCTTCATTATAATAATATTATACTCGTATATAATCTACTGTTCATTTCACCATAATTAAATTGTGAAGAAACTCATTATTTTGTTTAAGATTCAAACTTTTTTTGGCCTAGTTTATGTAAGAATTACATTATTCATTTAATGTTATTAAAATTCTGAAGTTTCCTACAGCTGAGCGGAGGATTTTCCTCCTTCTTAATCCTGTGAAAATCCATAGTTATTTCAAGGAATTCGTTCTCGACTACCGAAAACGATTACTTTAATGTGCAAAATTGTATAAGTGAACACCACTAAATTACCTACTCATTAAGATCTTTTGAAGTACCTATCCACTCAATCTTTCCATGTATTAAGTTACATTACCCACTTACAAAATAATTTATCATTTTCATAGTTTTTTTTTTCAGCAATTTTTTTAGGGTTCCGTACCTATAGGGAGCCTCGAGCCCATTTTGTAAGCATACACCACACTGTCTGTCTGTCTGTCTGGCTATCTGTCTCTCTGTCACACGCTCTACGCTTTGCCGGTTTGGCAATAAGTCAATCGTCATCCTGAGGATGCCTCGTTGAGAGGTGAAACACGTGTCGATTTCTTACAGGGTTTTTTATGACTCTTTAAGAACAGTTAAGCGGATTAGGTTACTAAATATACTTCGTCTATTGTATTTTACTTACAACTTACAAACAAAACATGTCTGGAGCCCGGCAAACTCTTTCCGTGCACTTATTGCATTTTTGAAGCACCCACGGTTAAGTGATCTCGTTAGAGGATCTCAAATGAGCAGTTACGTCACAGAATAGATAATAACAGTATACTGACGTTGTCTGCACTCAAGAGTTTCACTGCAAAAGATGTAGGAAAAATATGTTGAGAACCAAATAACAGGGTTTGGCTGTATTTTTTTAACTGTAGTAAGTTGTCATTTTCACAGAATACGTGCTACTACAGCCCGTTATGGCAAAAAAGAAGGTAAACTAAAATAATTGTAGACTTGGCAATAGGGGGCCCTTGAGTCTGACTCACTCTTCGCCAGTTTTCTTAATAATACCAATTATTACCAAAACAAAAAAAAAATACGGGTTTGACCATAACCAAAATTACGAAACACCACACCAATTTCTGAAAACCTTATTACTTAATAGATTCATAGATATTAAAAAAAGGTCGGAACATAAAAAATACCACCGGAGTTGTCTCGTAAACCGAGAAATGAAGATGGTTGTATTAGGCTGCTGCTCACGTATCTACTTTATCTGTGGGAAGCGAGATTTACAGCCGTCGATCGCGACTTAACGTCCGTGTGGAGACGGCCTAAGGGTGCACGTAGTGGAATGCAGTAGGACAAGTTGTAGTACTTTTGAAAATGAAAAAGTGCCTGTCGTGAGCCAGCTGTAAAAACACTTGGGCTATAAGATATTAATAGGCTGACCTCTTAACCAAAACCTATAGCCGTTTTAACTTTTCTAGTCTAACAACTGTGTCCCTATATTTAATTCTAGACAGAGCTACTAGCATTTTATTACCTCCGAAACCCATTATTTTGCGACACTTCACATATGTTTCTGCTGCTATTATGAAGTAAAAATAGATCGATTGAGAATGTAAGAAAATATATAACTCAACTCAAACTCAAACTCAAAGCATTTATTTCAAATAAACCAATTCAAAAGTGCTTGTAGCACTTTTGAATTGTCAAGGGGTCGGTCTGTCAGAAAGATGAAGCTAGATGCCCATTCCAAAGCGTAGTAGGTACCTATGGAGTAGAACGGGCAAGAAACTCCTCGGACACTCTTTTAAATCATGATATAGTTACAATATGGAAACGCAGTTTCATATAATAAAAATAAGTAAAAAAAAGTTATGAGTGCTTCCAGGTACGATGCGTTCGCAATTTATTTGCCAAACATGTAAACAAACACGAATTTTGCACTTAGACAAACATCAACTTTATGGTAGTATAAATAAAGTTGATTTTAGACTGACGCAATGCATTCATATTTTATAACTTTTTCAACAGTACGACTGTTGAAAAAGTCATAATATGAAGAAATTGTGAACGCAGCTTAGGTACTTCTTTATATATTTAATTTATTATATTGTTTTATTATTTCACCTACCAATTTTCACAATATTTCTTATCCTCTAAACACACAGCCAATAAAAAGACAGGTACTAAAATGATAGTAGCACCATAAAAACGTTAGCTTACTGTTGTTCCTACACTGTGTTCCAGTCACAGTTTTACTGTTCGGCTATAAAATCGAATTAGAGTACAAGAGAGATATAAAGTAACACGATTGTTTAGCAGGCTTGAAGTAAAGCCCGGCTTATGTTTAGTTGCGTAGTTACAAGGAAATAGTGGTAGTCGTGTTTTTTTATTAGTTGAGGTAGGTACTGCACTTCAATGAAGATATTTCGGGCTGTAAACGCCAACCTGAGGGCCTAAGGGTTTTTGCACACACGTCAGTCACGTCAATGTCTAAGTCGCCGATCAGTCACGTCAAAAAATATAGTTACGAAGAAGTTGTAGGACGTTGGCTACAAAAATCAGTCACGTCACTACCGGCGCGTCTCAGTCGATCTCACGTCACCGGCAAGTCAAAACTTGTATTGCTACCAACGAAACGTGGCATTGTGACAAAAACAATTTGTAACCGAGGCGTTGCTATTCACAATATAAAATAAAATTCTAAATTCAATTTATCTGATTTCACATAAACCTACAAGGGTACTTATGAAACGTCAGAAGCTAAGTGCACGGTTCCAATTGGTCGTTTTCTATGGAGAAGAGCCGGCAAGAAATCCACGGTTTTAAAAATAAATGGTTTTTTTTTATGTTTTAAAATTACAGTGTATATTTAATTACAGGTATGAGAGGACAGTGTAGGCTTATCAACAAGTATCAGGTACTTAGCAAAATAGAAAATGGTCTACAGAGCTACAGTCTGTTAAGAGTCACTCTATGAGTGACTGACTGGCTATCTGGCCTAAAACAGCCACTTTAGCAATTCTGCTAAAAGCGATTCATTTTCTACATAAAGGCTATATTTACACCAAATATCATTCAGTTATGAATTGAATTGAGATATTATTCAGCTATAATTTTTTGTCACCATTACACGAAAATTATAAGAATTGTGAGATGTAGGCCTTTTTTTTTTGACTTTGGGAAATTATCAAATAACTTGCGCGAGCGGGAGGGTGTGTCAGACTTTTACTGACTAAAACCCACCCGTGTTCCTTCCGTTGCCTGTGTGCCGGGGCCGCGATATTTCGGACAAACCCGCAACCCCGGCAGGGTGAGATGCAGGCCTAAGGTTTCCCTGTTGTGGTTAAAAAAAGAATAATATTTGTGCTATGACTGTCAGTACACCCAGACTCAAAGACAAAACCAACCAGACCTTACTCAGAGACAAAGTTAAAATTGTACCTTTAATTTCACCGATGTCCGTACCCTTCAAACCTCGACAAACTCTGACATAATCCATCTCATTACAAAACGAGTTCTAACATTAGTCCAAGCCCAAACTTTCGAGGTAGTTACGTATTTTGAACTCCATTCTGACACATGTAAAGTTCTTATTACAATATTGACAATTTGGCTTGACTCGGTTTTAACGTCAGTTTTTGTAATTAGAACTTTAACTTTGTCCGAAAAACGGTTCGAAATTCAAAAATGGCTCGAAGGTCGGGTCTATTGAAATTGTCTTTTAAGGAGGCCCTAAGTTATAGGATTGATGAAATGCTGGGTGAACCACGACATGGGCTTATAAGGAATAGCTAAAACACGATCAAGTATGGTCTGTTTCAAAAGCATCTTACGAAAATGTAAACATATGGATCAAAACACGTACCTGCGGATGCTAATTAGTAGTGCACTTACAAATTGGGTGCTTTAATTTGATTAAATCACCTTTAAAGATTTTTCATTTGATTGAGGTTAATTTTACGTTTAGGCGCAGAATGTCCAATTCGCAAAATGTCCAGCAGTTGCAAAGTGTCCAGTTTGCAGAATGTCCAGTTTGCAGAATGTCCTCAATGACCTCAATTTTCGTCGAAGAATTTTTAATCACAATTTTATTCAAACTATGAATATGACTGTTGGAGAAAGTGGTGAGATTTAAACTTGAAATCTTCAAAAAATACAGAATCAATGTGTACTAATTCCCTTTAGTGAGTGCGTATGTATTTAACCATCAGCGGGGTGATTGCGTAACACACTAACAATTGCAATGGATTTCATTTTGACAATTCGACAACATTCATTGCGTTAATTACGTTATCGAGCAGATGAACTTTTCAAGTTAACACAGTTGGCGCAGTGGCTGAGCGATCGACTGCTGCGCAACGTGTCGCGGGTTCGATCCCCGCACGGAACAAATATTTGTATGATCTGCAAGTAGTTGTTCCGGGTCTGGGTGTTAGTATATGTGAGTTTCTATGTTTGTAAACGCACCCACGATACAGGAAGAAATTCCTAGTGTGGGTCAACGTTTTAAAAGAAAAAAAAAAAAATAACATATGAAGCAATAGATAAGGAATTTCCTTCAAAATCCTTCGGATTGTCAAAACACTTTCTTTTCACAATCCGAAGGATTTTGAAGGATATTTAGGTTAGGCAGTTGGGGTGCTGAACAGGGTTTGTTGAGACTTGCATCAGAAACCTAAATACTTTAGGAAGAGACAGTAGCTCTAGATATGTCTTCTTCTCTCTTTTGCGTGTGGTTAGTGATTGACCTGAGGGGCAATTCCCGTAATTTTTAAGAACGTTCACATTCGCATCTCATTCGCAATCTGTCAAAAGTACAATCAATTTACCAACATTTTTGACAAGTTTGACAGATTGCGACTAGAATGTGAACGTTTTTTGAGTACGAGAATTGGCCTTCTGGTGTCAGAGTTTTAAGCCGCCTCTGACTTGGCTTGACATGCCGTTGAGAAATATCTCTCAGGCATAGTTTTCATCACTATGTTTTCCTCCACCGTCTTTGAAGCAAGTGATAATTATACAATACGCACATGTCAGAGGTCAGAGGTACGTCAAAGTCAGAGGTGTGTGCCTTGGGTTCGAGCTCGAGACCTATGAAATAAATTGTTCTACATGGGTGAAATACATAATTCACCACCCAACTACTTAGCCTCATATTTCCGCCTACCCATAAGCACGAGTCCAGCTTATTACTTGATAAATTCAATACATAAAACATGGTGTTTTCCTTTAAAAGCTGGAAAACTTCCAACATCGTCTAAAGTGTAGTGGCCTCTTTAAAAACGCTTGCTTGCAGCTGAAAGTTATTGTTTCCTAATAATGGATGTGTTAGTCGCTTTTACGGTGGTTTACGAATATAATAAATATTGTAAACCAGCCAATTCGTTCGGTCTTCACGGTACAGGGAGTGTAAAATCGAAGTCTTTTCTAAGGGCTACACTTTTTAAAGAACATGTATTTCGATGTGATGAAGAGGAGCTCGTGGCTAAGTAATAACAGCCGCATGGGTCGATCCATCAGGTTAAGCTACGTTGCCGGGGTTGGTCCGTGGGTTGACCATCTTTACATACCGAGACTCCTCCGTGCCTCGGAAAGCAAGTTAAGCCGTTGGTCCCGGCTGTCATTCGTGGATCTTTGACAGTCGTTAAGAGTCGTCAGAAGCAAAAAGAGTATTTATGGATCGTAGCAGATGCCGTTCTGAAGTTTCTACCTACTACCATGTAAAAAAGGTATGAATTTATTGTACGAGTATGTATATAATTTTTTTAGGTTGTGCGCTGTTATTCAGTCCAGCGGGACGAAGTTGTTGTCCAATTCTCTAGATATTACTGCCAGTCACAGAAAGATACTTAGTTGCGTATTTATTTTAGAGGAATAGAGATGATGCCTGGGTCAATAGAAAAAAAAACTATTTAGTCCGTCAGTTAGATAATAAAAAAATATTAGACACGTATTTTTTGCTTTATCATAATAATAGAAAATGACTTAGATACAACGCATTAAAGTTGGGGAGTGGAGGTCGCTATGTCACAAGTAAGTATAATATCTACATATTCGTGACGTCATGGCACATTTTTAACTCAATGTATCGCCGTAATCTTTTGTTAACGTAAAAAAAGAAAAAAATTGGTGTCCAATATTTTTTAATAAACTACCTGACGGAGAAAAAAAAATACTTATCTACTCTATTCTATAATTAAGTTAGACATAATCCAAAATCTAAAGAATTCTTGTAATGACGTTATTAAGAAGGAAATGGCAATTGATTTGGGTCAATCTTCAAGGTTAAGCAACGTTCGCCGAGGTCGATCCGTGGATGGGTGACCATCCATTACATACCGAGACCGCTCCGTGCCTCGGAAAACAAATTAAGCCATTGGTCCCGGCTGCCATTTGTACATCTTTGACAGTCGTTACGGGTAGTTAGAAGTTCGAAAGTCTGACAACCATAGTTTTACCAAGGGGTATTGCATTACCCAGTTACTGGATTGCGGAGGTCCGATAACGCGCAGATGATGATGAGATTGAAATTAGTTTATCAACATGTGCCCAGCATTTTACTTTGGAATGAATAAGCAGTTGATGATTATGGCAAAACTCGCATGAGTGTACGCATTTATTCTCTAGGCCTTTTCCATAAAAAATGCTGGTCACGAAAAAAACATCCATTTCTACCTCCGAACAATTTCAACGGAACGAAATTTCGTGCCCTCGAAGTTCAAAGAGCAATCACGCCCCAAACTACGTCATCGAAACCGCGTTTTAAAACTTTTAAAAACAGAACACGAAACGGCGTACTCGAATCCGAAACGGCGTTTTGTTTGACTCCTATAAAAATGTAAAAGCGCGTTTTATTTCATTTTGCGTTCAAAATAACTGTTTACTGGCAAAGAGGCTTTTGAAAGTTCAAAAAATAACTTTCTGAGGCAATTTAGAGGTACGCGGAAACGCTAACAGGCAATTTGTGACATACAGACGTTAAGAATGGTGAGTTTTCTTTTAAAATGCAGATGACTGTTTTAAAGGTCCATTCGGGAGTAATGTGAAGATATCCCGTTTTATTAAAACTTAAGTTTTAGAAATAGTTTTAAACTGCAATGGCTCTTCTTACGTTTTAGTCGTTCAATTAAAACTTTTCTCCTTTAAATCATTTTATCTGTAGAAAGCTGTATGATTCAATCTACCTAGCCTTTTCCCAACTATGTTGAAACCGGCTTCTAGTATAACCGGATGCAGCTGAATACCAGTATTTTACATGGAGCGACTGCCTATTTGACTACCATAACCCAGTTACTGGGTAACATTATACCCCATGTTTAGGATGGTTGTCAGACTTTTGGGCTTCTGACTACCCGTAACGACTGTAAACACGGAGTCTCGATATGTAATGGATGATCACACATCCACGGGCCTACCTTGGCAAGGGTTAGGTACTGGGTATGTCTTTCATTGACTTGAATGTGCCTTGGCGGCTGAGAGTATGTCATGCTCACTCTAATGTCTCGCTGACGGTGGCGCGTGTGTTGGATAATTTAGCTCCCTCCAAAATGGTTGAGCTGAATGGTGCTAATCCATGCGTTATGTTCGTGAACGGGCGCCGTCAGTACGGACTGGTCATCTCTTAGCTACCACGGCTTATTTTAATATAATTTAATTTTTGAATTTTTTATTTTGTTACTGACGCTTTTAACGTTTTGCATCGTTCGCACATGTATAACTTCAACATGAATTATGTAACCAATATTTTGTAACCATATTATGATTAAAAAGAGTGTCTGTGGAGTTTCTTGCCCGTTCTTCTCCATAGGTACCTACTACGCTTTGGAATTAGCTTCATTTTTCTGACTGACCGACCCCTTGACAATTCAAAAGTGCCTGTAGTTGGTTTATTTGAAATAAATGCTTTGAGTTTATTTTTTTTTGTTTGCTTAAACTTGAAGATCGACCCGTGCGGCTGTTATTATTTAGCCACGCGCCCCTCGTACATAATTAGCTGAATGTTTTGGAAAAATAGGTATAGTTATTCAAACGTTACTCAACACTTCTGTTTCATCCAAAACAAGAAATACGTTTAATTAAAATAACAAACGGAAACAATCCATCAGAGTGCTGTAAGATATTTATTATTGTGAATAAAACTGGAATGTCTATGATTTCGAAATGAGCACGTTCCACATTTTGCACGTCTTTGAGTTTATTTACCTGTTCTTGACTCTTCCTCAGATCAATCATTTTAAAATCATGAATCACCTCCAAGATCCAAGATTAATTTTACCCAAAATTCAGTAGAAAGCTTCAAGTGATGGCCAGGGGATTAAAAGTTTTAATATTGTTTTTATTACAGCTGTAAAGGATAGTATATATTTAAGATAAATCGACCGTTTTGCTTCTGTATGCATCAGTTTATTAGAATTGTTAATTGACCAGGAGTTACCAAATGGGGGACCGTGGTCTGAATCCGGACCGCCATAATCTGTATTGCGCGGATGTAAACAGTAAATTGTATAACTAAAACATAATCTTGAAATATTATAATAAAAATGTTGAGTTTTAAAATGCACCAACTTTACTCGAGACTTCAGCCGGATAGGACAAAGTTAAAAATGCCTTTATTTTACTTTGTTATTTTTGTATATTAGGTAGATACTCAATCTAAACTAAAGCGGATTTGATTTTATTATGTTTTTTTGTTACGCTTTCACGCTAAACCGCTGAACGGATTTAGAAGAAACTTTGCACATGGGTAGACCATGACCTAGGTTAAGATATAAGATACTTTTTAACCTGATATTCCCACGAGACTTATGCGGATGAAACCGCAGGGCGCAGCTCGTAAAAAAAAAAAACAAGTTTCTTTTCGTTTTATTACTAAGGGCTGATTTCACCAATGAAACTGAATGCGATCAGCATTTCTAAAACGCGTTCAAGAGCTGTCAGTGTCAAAATTGAACGCTCTTAGCTCTTAGCTCTTGAACGTGTTTAGATGTGCTGAACGCGTTCAATTTGATTGGTGAAGCACTTAATTTAAGAAAAATCTTGTTTGCCAGTCTACCAAAAGGCCAGCGACTGTCATATTATTAAAAGAACGGACATCAATAAATTGATGATTAAAAAATAAACTAATTGATGATCCCTGCTAATACACCGACAAAAACTGGATGAAATTATTGTTATAGATACGAATAAATATCGAATTTTGCTCAACAAATAGCTGTACTGTGTAACACTAATCGAGACAATTTCTGCGCTTTAGTTTATGTAAAGTTCTCGAGTAAAATTCACAGTTCAAAGTGAATTCGTTGCGACAGAAAATGTTTGACAAAATATAATTTACATTTGGCATCCGAATTCTAGTTTTCTTCTCACTATGTGATATGTTCTGCAGTTGCAGTAGTGTTGTTTATTATTCTACTAGCTGAGCTCCACGGTTTCACACGCATAAGTCTCCATCCCGTGGGAATCGGGGTAAAAAGTATTCTATGGCCTAACCCACCATATGGTCCATGGTAGTGGTGATTATGGTCTACACATGTGCCAATGTTCATCCATCATGTGAAAGCGTAACAAACAAACTAACTGATTTTCACATTAATAATATAAGTTAGGATTAAGAGACAGCGTGAGGTAAGTAATAACAGCCGCACGGGTCGATCCATCAGGTGGACGTAGGATCCTCCCTTTTCTAATGAGGACGAGTGAACTTTACACCCTGTTCCTCATACCACTAAATTGGTGAACCCGAGTATGAACGTCAACGCAGCCTTCGTGCAACTACTTCAGTGTGACGTCATCATCATCATCACTCCCGCAACCTTTCTTGAGGCGAGTCACACAGTCAGCCAGCACCACAATACCTACTTACATATATTTTTTTTTGCTACTATTTTTTAAATTTTATATTTATGTATAATTCTTTAAACCTGACTTGGTTTCCGTACGTTTTTTTCGGGTGACCACTGAAAATGAGCGCTGTGCTGTGGGTCTCCATAGCACAGCATCATGCTGAGTGGAAGCGTTCTTGTCACAGTCAAGACGTGCCAGCAGCTGCCGGCTATTTCTGTTTTGTACTCTTTATTGTATTGTTATTGTTTTGTTATCTACTAGCAACTCAGTAACTGGGTAATACGATACCTCTTGGTAAGACTGGTTGTCAGACTTTCAGGCTTCTGACGACCCGTAACGACTGTCAAAGATCCACGAATGACAGCCGGGACCAACGGCTTAACGTACTTTCTGAGGCACGGAGAAGTCTCGGTATGTAAAGATGGTCACCCATCCACAGATCAACCCTGATAAGCGTAGCTTACTTAACCTGATGGTTCGACCCGTTCGGCTGATATTACTTTGCCACGAGCTCTGACATGGATATTATTACAAAATATTGGACACGTATTTTTTACGTAATCTAAATATTACTGCGATGCGACTCGTGACTTCATGGCACATTTTATACTATTTTGTGCCGTAGCGACCCCCACGCCGAACTTAAAATGCGTTTTATCTACGTATTTTTTTATTAATGTGATAAAGCATAAAATACGTGTTTAATATTTTTTTATTATCTAACTGACGGACTAATTCGTTTTTTTTATTTACCTCGGCATCATCCCTAATAAACAATTTGCTCGCGCAAAGTAATGTTGTATGTCTCACAAATTTGTATGTCGTCGATATAAATTCAAGCGGCGTAGGTACCTGATGAAAAGTGGTTAACTTCGTCTAAAGACACACACTTTCTTATTCTTAGCATACACCAAGATGGTTGCCTATATGTACCATGGAAGAAGTTCATATCTATACACCGTAAGGACTATTTCTGTTTGCAGCGCTGGGCCGCTATAGAACCGCGCGCGGTAACAGATGTGGTCATCGAGTTCACGGGATTTTGTTTTTAACCTGCTTAGATTTATGAAGTTCTTCGATAGTACTTGTTGACCTCTCATACCTTTTAACACTGTAATTTGAAAACATTTTAAAAACCTTTTACTTTTAAAAGAGTAACCGTGGAGTTACTTGCCGGCTCTTCTCCATAGGAAACGACCAATTGGAACCGTGCACCTAGCTTCTGACGTTTCATAAGTGCCCTCGTAGGTTTATGTGAAATAAAATGATTTGAATTTGTAAATATATGCCTAGTCGAACTTAGGGTCTATTTTTGCACGTATCGGTACTTCCATAATTGTAAGAAAAGCTCATGCCGCCAATAAAATGTAGGCCAATTAGCAATTTAGTAACGATGTTGACTGCCCAGCCTGCACTGGACCTACGACTTTTCTGAAAAAAAAATCGATGAATTGACTACCTCCTCCTTTTTAGGGTTCCGTAACCAAAGGGTGCCAACGGGACCCTTTTAGTAAGGCTCCACTGTCCGTCCGTCCTTCCATCCGTCTGTCACAGAGCTGTATCTTTTGATCTATAATAGGTTTATGTGTATTACTGTGGCCGATAAACAACAAATAATAAATATAAAATAAAGTAAAATAAACAAAATGGGGTCGGTTCGCATCCAAAAAAGTATTTTTTAAATATCATCATCAACATCATTTCATCCGAAATACGTCCACTACTGTACATAGGCCTCCTCCAATCACCGCCACTTGGACCGGTTCTGTGCTTCCCGCATCCAGTGGATTCCTTTTTTAAATACCCTTATGCAGTGTTATACAGGGTGGCAGGGACATCGACGCGAAAACTGATACCATGGATTCAGTACATGATTCTGAAATGCGTTGAAATTTTTCGTCGGTTATTTAAAAAAAAATCTGCTGCTCCATACGTTTTGACCGCGTAGGTATTGCACTTTTCTATGAAACACCAGAGTTCAGAATCATGTACTGAATCCCTGGTATCAGTAGGTCTACTCCCTAAGCAAAATCCGTAGTTTCAGCCGTAGTTACGGGCGCTTCGTTCTCCGTCTTACTCAAAGATATATACCGTAAGTGAGAAGGAGAGCGAAGCGCCCGTAACGAGTGACGGCCGAAACTTCGGATTTCGCTTAGGGAGTAGGCCCCGTGTTTTCGCGTTGATGTCCCTGCCACCCTGTAGATGGTACGGTGGTACGAAACTCTTCGAGTGCCAGTCCGAGTCGCACTTAGCCACTTTTTTGTAGTCAGGTAAAAAATTATCACCTCTCGTAGAGTTTATAAAAACCTCTACCATCAAAATAATAATTATCTTAGCAGTAGAAATAAGCAATAAGCTGATTCCTTCCCTAAACGAATTCTTTTACCAAGACCCCTCAATAAAAGTAATACCTACTAATTAAGTTAATTTTCCTCCAAAATAACTTCCAAACTGCCACATTTGCTGGCAAGCTGTTCAAGCTTCAACCATTATGAATATTGTTATGAGCTCGAAATAGCTTTAAAATGAAGCTGGATACTCTAACGAACGTCGGTGAGGCATTTCCAGCTCATTTGCTAGTTGAAAAGGAAGACTTCGTTACTGGTGAATATGAATGTTTAAAAAGAAAAAAAAAATGTTTTTGAATGTGGTTGGTAGAGATAATTTTATTCTGGATTAGCTGGGGTTTTCGAGTGGAATGTTCTTAGTTTTATGCATGGTTTGTTTTTTAAATGGTATGTTTTTACTAACGAAATTAACCTTTTGGTACGTACCTAAAGTCAGGGAAATTAATTGTTTAGTAAATTGAGTACCTACCAAATTAAATAGTACGTATATTTTTGAATACACACACACAACACATCACAGACAACTGTAATTTTTTGAAAGTTGTATAATCAGCTGATAATGTCCTCACTGCTAGGACAGGCCTCCTCTCTGTGAGAGGGAGTGGGCTGTAATCCACCACGCGGGCCCAGTGCGGGTTGGTAGATGTCACATGTCTTCGAATTTTTGGCTCTAGGACATGCCGGTTTCCTTACGATGTTTTCCTTCACCGGTTTTGAGAGCAGTGGTGGTAAATTATTTACACAAAGTAAAGCTCGTGCTCGGGTTCAAACCCACGACCTAGAACTCGTAAATAAGGGGTCATTACCACTGGGCCACCATTGCTCCCAAAAGTTACTGCTGAAAGTTGTATGAAATGAAATTGCTTCTTCTATTTAAAGAATAGAAAAATAATTATCTAATATTAAAATGATTGTGATACTTAATATGGACCCATTTTTTCAAACAAGAACCAACCCACAGCAAACCTGCTGTGGGTTGGTTCTTGTTTGCAAAATTGCTGTGGGTTGGTTCTTGTTTGCAAAAATGGGTCCAATTATAATGTGATGTGACTTTTATTTTTATTAATAATTATAAGAATAGTATGATATAATATAAAATGAATGAATAATGATAATTAATATAATATAATATAATGTAAACTGTATAACTGTAATATTGAGTATTACGAGTATATATGTATTTTTTAAGCTATTGCATAGCTCTATCGCGGGCCTTGAGCGTGGAGACCGAATCCAGAAATTCCGTAACGAAAATAACCTAACACCCCCATAGAGTGAAAATTTAAGATGCGCGCGCATCACTGTGACACAAATTGTCACTGTGACACAAATTGTCACTGTGACACAAATTCCATAAGTTGATAAAAAATGCTATGCAATAGCTTTACCGCGGCAGTCTCCGAGTGCCACACGTCTTTTTTTTTATTTTTTTTATAACCATTTAAATTGCAATGCCTTATCGGGCAACTAATTTCTAAGAACCTACCTATAGTTAACATCTTCAAATTCTGTACACTTAGTTCGCAATAAAGAATTTGAATTTGTATTTGAATAAATAGGATACCGGAATCAATTTTACACGTCATATAAAAAAAGTATTAAAAATAAGCTACATGAGGTCGGTGTTTCCTATCTGACATGAAATATAATTCGGTAAATCGCGTAAAATACGCGCTTTGATGTGAAGTTGCGTACACCAGCCCATATTACCTGTTGGGAATCCAACACAACACCTTTTACGCGGTCTGCACGCGCAGGCATCGTGATCAGCGCGTCATCGGTACAGCTGAGGTGCGGCGCGACGGCGACACGGGTCGGCACTCGCTTCCACGGACTCCACCGCGGCGGACAATATTCCTCACTTATTTTATTGTTTGTCCGGGACAGTTTATTTTGTTATAAGCACGGCATTAAACCATTGCCTAAAATACAGTCCACTTCTTTCATTGCTCAACGCGCTAACATACCTCTTACCTATTATCACGGCAAATCAACTTAGGGTATCAATTTGCTTAACAATTAATTTCCATAACCGTACCTTATATCTAGCGGGCTTGCCGGGGTTGCTCAGTGGATGGGTGACCATCTTAACATACCGAGAATCCTCCGTGCCTCGGAAAGCACGTTAAGCCGTTGGTCCCGGCTGTCATTCATGGATCTTTGACAGTCGTTACGAGTCGTCAGAAGCCCGAAAGTCTGACACCAGTCTTACCAAGAGATATCGTATTACCCAGTTACTGGGTTGTGGAGGTCAGATAGGCAGTCGCTCCATGTAAAATACTGGTATTCAGCTGCATCCGGTTAGACTGGAAGCCGACCCCAACATAGTTGGGAAAAGGCTAGGCAGATTGATTGATTGACCTTAGATCTAGCGGGTCCTTTGAAAATAGTTTGATATTTACATAATGCTGCTAAAATGCTACCGTTTCTACAGAAGATTACAAACCAGCGCGCACTTAGACCCTTGCGCATTGGACCTTTGACGAGACTCTAACTAACCTAAACATTCAAACAAAATAACAAGTGACTGTGACTTAGTAACGGTGACAATGACAATGCGATGCTTACGGCACTTTAGCCGGGCCGAGGAAGTTCCACTATTATGCCGCTAGCGGCACTTTAGAAAGGGATAGAGTGCTCTCTATACACTGCCTTGACATAACGAAATTCGAAGCCCACAGCCCACCACGCCTCCACGTCAGCCGCCCATAGCCGAGGTGTAAACCTGGACGTGGTACGGAAGGCCGCAGGTTGGAGTAATACTTATAATGTCTTCTTAAAGTACTATAATAGAGACATCATCAACCCTGTTAACAAAGATTTCGCGAATGCTATATTTAATGATCTTTAATTATATCGATTCAACATATTATCTGAGAGCAGTGATAGCCTAGTGGTGTGACTGTCGGACTGCCAAGTCATAGATCTCGAGTTCGAACCCAAGACACGCACCTCTGACTTTTCGGATTTATGTGCGGATTGTATAATTATCACTTGCTTCAAAAACGGTGAAGGAAAACATCGTGAGGAAACCGGCATGCCTGAGAGATATTTCTTGAAGGCATGTGAAGCCAAGTCAGAGGCCCATGGGCGGCTTACTAACCACACGAAAAGAAAAAGAACATATTATCTTAACATCACTCCTCGGTTTCTCCGAAGGGCTTGGCAGAGGAATCCGCGTAGGGATGGGTGGGATTGTAATGGTATTTGGTTGAGACCCTCGCATAATTGGAATCAAACTTCACAAGGTAAGTTCATTTGATTCTTAATTGTCAATGGCTACACGAAAACGGGAACTAAGTATAGGTACCTATGGTAGATACCTAGCTATAGTCTGTTCCAAAAGTTACCGATGAAAGTGTAAACAAACCCTGTTCAGGTTGAATTCTTACACAATCACTCACTTAAGGGAATTAGTAACACATTCATCTGTATTTAGAAGGTTTCAACTTTATATTTCACCACTTTTTCCAAAAACTGGAACAGACCAACAAAACATCCCTCCACCATCACGCCGGATTTCCCCGAAGGATTAGGCAGAGGTGTACTAAGTACACCTACATTTCGCCAGCTATGTTTTAGTCCCATGTAATGGAGGACGAGCCTATTGCCACAAATCTAGACTCCGAGCTGCTACTAAGAATTCCTAATTGAAAAACCCAATAACACTCTGCCCGACCTAGGAAGCGAACCTCACGCTCAGCAGCCACTAGATCAATGAGGCAGTCAACTGAAACAGACATTACTTATCTAATATTTAATTGACTCAGGCGTGACTGCGAAAATCCATTATAAAATACAATTATATAAACGAAGTATATTTAGTAACCTAATCCGCTTAACTGTTCTTAAAGAGTCATAAAGAACCCTGCAAGAAATCGACACGTGTCACTGCGTTCGGCGCTTGACGTGGCAACACGTCGTGTCCAGGTTCTCAGCAAGTCAATCGTCATCCTGAGGATGCCTCGTTGAGAGGTGAAACACGTGTCGATTTCTTACAGGGTTCTTTATAACTCTATAAGAACATTTAAGCGGATTAGGTTACTAAATATACGTCGTCTATTGTATTTTACCTAATATTTTACAAAATATTCGTGTTAACGTTCCGCTCCTCACCCACTTCAAAACGTAACCTACATTAGGTACATTTAAAATGCTTTCAGTCAAAACATTAAGTTGATTTTCAACGGTAAACACACATTAGAATGGAGGTCAAAGCCATCCATTTTACGAATCGACCTATTTTCAAAACTTCCAGTATTTCCTGAAAAATACTTATTTTTGATAGATTTTCTGGAACTGCTTTAAGATTTGTGCACTTTACTCTTACAAAACTTTTCGTGTGAAAATGTACTTTTGGAACATCATTGTACTTTTAGAATCACTTTAATGTTTCTTGTGCCACCTATGTGTTGCCCGATTTCTATAACTAACCAACCATTTTAGGGTTCCGTACCTCAAAAGGAAAAACGGAATCCATTAAGAATCACTTCGTTGTCCGTCCGTCTCTCAGTCTGTCCCTTTTTCTCAGGAACGCGTGAAGGTATCAAGTTGAAATTAATATCAAATACCTACGTAGGTCTCCGTAGACCTACGTAGGTATTTGATATTCAATTTTGTATATATTTATAGATTTTTGTATCTGAATATTTTCGTTGACATAGAAGCTTGATTTTGTAGAGCTCCAGGGGACCGTTCCACCGGTGTACAGCACCGGTGGAACGCTTCTAAGTTAACGCAATAAAATAATACGGCTATTTATGCGACATAAATTGATACTCGCAAATAAATCAAAACCTATAGGGTACCCCATTGACCTAAAATCGTGAAATTTGGCAATGTCTCACAGCACAAGTAAAAAGCAAAAATTCCGAGAATCGTTAATTTGTAGTTTTATATTTTATATGTATAATTTTTTTTTTTGCTAAACACACTTACATTATTTTGTAGTTTGAGTATTGACCGTGACGTATATCGATGTATGAGAGAACATTATTTTCTAGAGATGCCGCGAATTATATATATAATTATAATATAATTATAGTTCCTGTTATAGCGAATAGTCGAATACCGATTAATCGCCATTCCCTATGGCAAAATAGTTGAATACTCGCCATTATTACTCGGCATAAAAAAAGGAATATAAAAAAGTTATTTATTCTCAAATAATAATATTTTTTAGTTGTTTTCTGAGGCAGGTTGGCTTTATGAAAAAAAGCGCAACCAACTTGATCCCAATCGTGCAGAAAAACTAGTTTTTCTGCTGTGGTGCAGAAAAGTACACCAAGCACCACCACCAACCACCCTTTAGGACTAATTAATTAATAATTTAATATATAAAAGCCTAAGTAATTAACTTCAACATGACTGATTTTTGGCTAACTTTTTATATTCATGATAATAATACTACCTACGCGTGTTTTATTTTTAAAGATTAATAAAAATTTCATTATTTTTAAGTCTATAGTTTTCTGTTTATTAAAAGTTTATTTTTATTTAGACAACTATTCGCCGAATGTCGAATGATAGACACTAAATGATAAATGATTTTTTTTCTGTAAGTGGGTTTGGACAAAACACTTTTACACGTCAATCATATTTTTTTAACTAGATGAGGTCGGCGTTTTCTATCTGACTACTCCGAGAAGAAAGGCCGAAACAAACTCAGAGGTCACAGTCTCTTTTAAAGTCCAGACATAATCTTGGTCAGATCATGTGAAGATCATGTAGATTGGTGTCTGAGATGGTCTTTTGAGGAAAGAACCACACAGATTGAGAGGACCTGTCCAGTCAGTGCACGCATTTGTCAGTGACCGTGCAGCTCAACTCAGGGTTTAAGGAGCTCAACGATTCGACGAACAATACCAAAGAAAGGACGTTTGGGTAGGCCGCATAAATTACTCAAGCTGCCAGACCGTGATAAAAACTAAATAATAAAATAAAAGGAATGACCCACATAGTCTTCAAATTCACAATTATTAAAACAATATAATACTTTAAAAAGTAAATATTCATGTCATTGTATATATAAAATTCATTAATGTCAATGTGTATATAAAACCCAGAAATAGTCTTGGTCAGATCATTGAAGGACCATGTAGATTTGTGTCTCGAATGGTCTTTTGAGGAAAGTATTATCTATCACTATTATTTGGTATTCGACGAATAACAAAAACAAAACGAATATTGCCGAATACGGAATAATAGCGAGTATTCGCGCCATCTCTAATTTTTTCAACTACAAAGTTAAGTTTGTTCTTGGGATAAATTCATCTCAACTACCTAACCCTTCATTGTGCGTGGTCTGACACGCACTTGGCCGGTATTTAGTTTAAACTAACACTTCGTCTATCTTTGGCAGTATTTAAGCTATGTTTTCATAGTAGGTGAGTTGTGTATTTTTTTGACTTCGATTTATACAATGTGTTTTTTTTTTAACTCTAGGGTATGATTGAGACCATATCAAAGAACCAACTGGCATATGAATTATTCTTCAATCATATTTTTTTTTTGGGACCGAGGACGCATCGTAATTCAGCAGCACGCATCGTAATTCTTTCATCCACACGAACACCCACCCACTCACAAAAACACATCAATCCACACTCATTCACACACATACATCCCACTCACTAATTTCATTCATCACACAACACGCATGCCTACTCTATAAAAGTATAATATAATGATTTTTATTAGCTGCTAAAGTACATATTTTGCTTTTTTCCATTTTTATTCTTATTTATGTAAATTCAAAATTTGGCATTTGGCATATGCATTTTTAGACCACCTTTTCTAGGAGATTTTGTGTTATTTTTACTTAAATAATATAACCCTAGAGTTATGGGTTATCAAAAACAACACATTGTATAGATCAAAGTAAAAAATACCAGAACGAACATATTCTGATACAAAAATGTATGAAGATTCATAGATTTTTGTATCAGAATATTTTCGTTGATGTTAAGACGACAAAGAATTTTCGGAGTTACTTTTTATATTATACATAAGTGGTCGTGTAACTATTAGATAAGAAAAAAAAACGACATCATATTTTAGGAAAATTCTTTGTCGTCAATACGAAAATATTCTGATACAAAATCTCATAGCTCAATATTTTTATTAGAACACGCCCCCACTTCGGAAAGCAATCAATCAATCACCGTCGCTAAAACCACACACTTCGATCATTACAAGCAAAAAAACAAAATGTAATACTTATTCCATTGTTACAAATAATGGGAAACACGATACAAAGGACCGTACGGAAGGAACAATATTTATTTATTTATTTATTTATCATCATCTTACATTTACCATTACAGGTTACCCCAATGCGATAAATGCGCTTATCCTAACTTCAAAGTCAAAGTCAAAGTCAAATCATTTATTTCAAATAGGCCCTTGCAAGGCACTTTTGAACGTCAAAAATTACAAAAAAAATGAATTGATTCTAGTCGCCCCTTCCAAAAGGTAGTTTTCGTATGGAGAAGAATGGGCAAGAAACTCCACCGTTACTCTTTTAAAATGTTTTACAATATTTTGTATATATGTAGGTACATTAGTTATATAATTATATGTGAAGACGATGCATCTAAAAACAAACATCTATAACATATTACAAACAATGCATTCCTTGTGAATTCACTCAGAGAACAACAGAATAAGTCCGTCTCACTCGCTATGAGGTTGAGCGTGCGGAGTGCACGCGTCAGGGGCGCCTCTCTTAAAAGGTTGGTCCGACCGCGCGGCTCCACTGGCAGTGGCGGCTGCCGTCGTCGCCACACGTACCTGTCCGGAACGCACAGACTCACCTGCTCTAAAATAACTGCATTCTGCACTTTCCCTCGCAGTAGCTTAAATACATACGAGGTGAGTGCAAGATCCCTCCTCACCCTTAGCTCATTGTATCCATTTTACCCGTTAATGTATCCAACCTTATTTATTTTAGGTATGGTAACCTAAAATAAATAAGGTTGGATACATTAACGGGTAAAATGGATAGACCCCATAATACCGCTTATATAAATACCTAATAAATTTATTTTGTACCCTCTCCAGCATGAGACTATATTTAGTTTCATGCGGAGCCCAGATGACTGCATTACATTCTAACTGGCTCCTCACCAGTGCATTATATAATGCTATAATAGCTTTCACATTCGTGAACCGTCGGACCGTACGAAGCATGAAACCTAAATTCCTATACGCTCTTTTACAGCTACGCATTATTTGATCACGAAAAGTCAAACCCGTGTTATAGCCTACCCCCAAGTCCTTGACTTCTGTGACCCGTACCATAGGCGAACCGTCAATATGGTAGGTATGTAAGATGGGGTTGTGTGCGCGAGAAAACGTGATTGTCACACACTTCGAGATATTAAACTGCAAGAGATTTTCCTTGCTCCAGCTCACTACCCTATCAATGTCCCTTTGTAGCCTGACACAGTCATCAGTGCTTTTTACCGCGAGAGACAATTTGAGGTCATCGGCAAACATCAAACACTCAGCGTCTTCGACTACTTCTGGTAGGTCGTTTACCATCAGAAGGAAGCCCAAAGGGCCGAGGTTACTACCTTGGCTTACCCCGGACCTCGTGAAATATGGATCTGACACGTGTCCCGCATATTCCACATATTGTTGCCTATCCCTCAAATAACTGGAGAGAGTGTGGGGTGAAACCAACACCTGCTAACTTTTTAAGCAACATGTAATTTTCGACTAGGTCGAATGCTTTCCTGAAATCAAAGTAAGCAGTATCAGTTTGTCCCCCACCATCCACCGTTGGCCCCAGATGAGCCATGTGGCAGAGAAGATTACTGGTGGTACTTCTTCCTGGTCGAAAACCATGCTGAGCGTCTGATAGTTGTGCGTTCACCTGAAGGTATATGCACTTGTGAATAGCAGTTTCCAGTACTTTTGCCGGCGTCGACAATACTGAATATAGGTAATCGTTATTACTTATCACGAAAGCTGTTATTAAAAGCCTGAGGTGGTGTTTTCAGGACGTCAACGAGAACGAGATAACGGTGCCGAAGTAGCGATACATATCTACATTTACTATGGCCTTGTGACTACCGCACTTCCGTCACCTGAGCGCCGAGATTCCGGTCACCGAAATTTTTAGTAGTTCCGCGCGACCGCCGTGATGGGCCGATGTGCCCGTAATACAAATCAAGTTTGATCTTGTCCTCACACTGCCGTCAGGGACGCCGATCGTTCGGATTTTGTTTTGTCTATCATAACCAGTGATCGGAGTAGATAGAGCAATTTTTTGTACTTGCAATACGTTGTCTTAAGGACACTCCCGGCATACCCGGGACTTGAAATATATTTATGATAAAATAAGTTAGAAATTACTTTGTAAAAAGCTATTAACGTCTCAAAGAATTATGAACGAACACATATCCTCCATCCCTCCGACGGGTAAGATCGCAAGTACAAAAAAACTTTTTACTCAAAATAAAACAACCGACTTCCGAAAAAAAAAACACTACACACTACAAAGTGAAAAATAACTTTAATTTTGGAAGTCAGTGTCTTTGGTTTTGAATTTTCGTTTTTTGCCACCGACTTCCGAAATTAAAGTTATTTTTCACTTTGTAGTGTTTTTTTTCGGAAGTCGGTTGTTTTTTTTTGTAAAGTTTTTATTTTTCGCTTTTTAGTTGTGGTACATCAACGTTATGTTAGGTTCGAATAATGTCGTTGCAGTGGACAAACGGCCTTAGTACGGCCTTTTTTTTTTTGGTGTTGGGAAATTATCAAATAACTTCTCCCGCTCTGGGCGGAGCAGGAGGGCGTGTCAGACTTTTATTGACTAAAACCCACCCGTGTTCCTTACGTTGCATGTCACGTCACGTCAACGTCAACAACCACGAGAACACGTTTCTCTGTTTTATTAACTTAAAGATTTTTTGTAATGCTATTCTAGAAATGACCTCATCTTATCAAATTTTGGTAGCTTCCTCCAGACTCTGGACGAAGGGGGGGTAATTTAGAGCGGTGTAAATGTGTCCCGTGCCTTATCTGAGCCATTTTTTATTTTTGTGCCAGCAGTCTTATTATGGCTTCGGTTTCGCAATTTTACTTCCATATTCAAGGACTTCAAGGCTGTTAAATTTGGGAGTGGGCAGAAAGGTAGAACCCGTTTTTAAGGGAATTTTGCTGTGATATCAATTTGCCAAGTTTTAGACCAAGTTTGGCACAGAAGTAATACGTATCAAAAAGAACTTGAAAATGTATTGTAGGCTTTAAGTATACTTATTTATTACAAAGTACATTTGATGGAAGTCATTTGGTCTTCCAGATTTTTTTTTTTCAAAACTCTTCAAGCAATATGATTGATTCAAAAACCGCCCAAGTGCGTGTCGGACCACGCACAATGAAAGGTTACGTAGTTGGCATGAATTTCTCACAAGCACAAACTTAACATTGTAGTTGAAAAAAAAGTTCCCCCATTCATTCCAACTGCAAAATAATATAAGTATGTACGCACAATATTGAGTGATTTACCATGTTATTTTAAGACCATAAACTTCATAGGACAGGAAAACCCTGTAATCTAACAGCCTTACTAATAAAAATAAGTTAAACATCTGTTTAACGGTTGTATTGTTATACAATGTATAAGCTGTGAATAGGCGTTACACACTACCCTTACTAATAATCAGTCTTTAAACAATGAGTAGTTACCCACTGCTTATGACAGAAACGACTGGCAACATTAGAAGGTGCGTTCTGAAATTGGTACTGCATAATATCAAGGACTTTATTTTATTTGGGAAAACATTTATAACTTTGTACTTATATGTTTGAAAAATGTAAATTTAAATAATTACGTTGATTTTATTTCCAATACTACTGATTTTGCGTTCTTTTACGGATATAAAAATATATTTATTGTTAATTCACTAATGAAGCATGCATTAGGTTAAGAACGCAACCGGAAAAGCTGTTATTGTCAATCTTGAACGTCAAAATATCTCAAAGCCAATTCAGTACGATTGAAATTATAAAATAATGGAGATATTTTTTTTTCTACAATATTGAATGGCTGAAACGAATTATATTTAACTAATAAAAAAAAATCTTGTATATTCTTTGCTGAACTTATGTTTCAACCGAAACACATTTTTATCTTGCTAACAGAAAGGATCATAAGGATTTTTGTAACATTTTCTTTTTCTTGGTGGTTCTTCATTGCCAATTTCATCAAAAATATCTAAATCTTGTAAATAATCCATGGTTTTAAAACTCAATACGACAAAGGCAACTAGATATTTTAGGTTATGCGATCGCTATACAAGGTCCGAGGGCTGAATAACGGTTGTACAAAATCACATTGTTTAAAGACATCTGTTACGCCAGATGTACACAACTGAAACGTCAAATATCGTTTATTGGTAACGTTGATGTTATAAGCTTGATATACGCCGTGCGTAAAAGTTTATTAGTAAGGCTGTAAAAGTATAGAACTATTCTCTGTATTTTTTTACAAATTTTAGGCTCGGCAATTTCGGAGACAAGTGAATGGTAAATAAGAATGGTCAAATTTCAAAAAACATCTTGAACACAATTTATTTTAATTAAAATTATAATGGTTCCTTTTTTGATTCGGACCTATAAATCGAACAAAGAACGTAATTTATGGCAAACGATTGTATTCTGACCAAGACAAGAACATTAGTCAACCTAGACTAACATTTTCTTCATATTTTCTCAAACCAAAACATATTACCATAAAATTAGGCACTCACAAAAGAAAAAGGCTTTCTCACATCCTCTCACAACCACTATTAATATCACTTATACCCCGAAAAACTCACGATAAGGGGCGAACAGATGACTTATGTGACTTTCCCATTGTCATCACAGCGTCCCTAACATTATTTATCTGTCCCTTACACCCCGGGGGTGAAAAATGGGGGGTGAAAAAATAGGGGGTGAAAACTACCCCTCGAACGACATTTGCAGTGCAGTTGGTTATAACAACACCCGTGGGGGCAATTTCAGGATTGTGTCAAATGTTTTCAGGACTGTCTGTAAGTGTTATTATTGCTTTATGGGGAATTTTGATGGCGGTTTTTTGGTGTTAGGTTAGTCTGCTTGGTCTTAAGGGTGCTGTAAAGCTATGGAACACAGTTGGGTGGAAGGATTGTAGTTTTTAACTCATCTCCCACTAACCGTCACTGCCTACTTTTAACCGCCTAACCGCCAACTGCCCTAAGGCTGCTTTCAAAGCTTCCGGGAGACCCGTATGGGCTCCCGGAAGCTTACTGCTATTGCGCTGTCACTGTCAAATTATTACTATAGACATTATGCCGCTTAATTGTACCCTTAATCTTTACGTATACTTAATATTAACATTGATGTTTACGTACACTTAATATTAACATTGATAGAACTTTATAAAAAACAAAAAAACATACATCAATTTTAAATAAGTTCAAGCTACTTCAAAAAAAAAAATCAAAATCAAAATATTTTAATTCACATAAACCTACATGGGCACTTATGAAACGTCAGAAGCTAGGTGCACGGTTCCAATTGGTCGTTTCCTATGGAGAAGAGCCGGCAAGAAACTCCACGGTTACTCTTTTAAAAATAATTGTTTTTTACAATATTTTTAAATAACAGTAGGTATTAATAGGTATGGGAGGACAGTGTAGGTCTTTCAACAAGTACCAGGTACTTAACAAGATAGAAGATGGTCAATAAATCTACAGTCCACTAAACCTACAGTGTTCTCTCATTCACAAAATAGAAAAAAATAATCTAATTATATAAAATATGAATAAATTAATAAAAATAAAAACCTATTTTAAACGAAATGACATGATTGCTATTACAACTTGACTTGACTCACTGCTCCCAAGAATAATAATTAAGAAGTACTGCAGTACGTGTAAGCAATGGACTTTGATGGGCTGCGGTCTCTCTCTTTCAAAAATAATAGGTATTGTTAATAGGTTGGGCAAGTAAATAAATAAAGATAATGTCCATTACCAAGCTTAGAATGACCACAATAGAAATGGGTTTTGTCGACGGAAGAATAGACAAAATGACAGATCGTAAACAGTCACAATCTGTCATTTTGTCTATTCTTCCGTCGACAAAACCCGTATAAAACCGGTGTGTGTTCTATGGTTGTCAGTTATCGAAGACGATAAACAGGGGTTATCTACACTAATATAACAAAGAGGTTAAGTTTGTACGTTTAGTTTACGTTTAGATGTAGGGTGTAATCTCCGAAACTACTCATTCGATTTCCAAAAATTATTTCGCTGATAGAAAGCTAAATTATTGCCGAATGCCATAGGATATGTTTTATGTTAAAACACGCGAGCAAAGTCGCGGGCAGGAGCTAGTTATAACTAAGATGGGTAGAACGATGGATGGCTTATAGTGAGCCGTAGCGCTGTTTACAAAGTGCTGAAGAGATTCTTTCAGTAAAGGCGAGTCTATTGTCATTTATAAAGCCGGCAGAATTCCAGACTGCTATTAAAAATGTCGTAATAAGAAATATCAATATTTCTTTATTTGGCGAAGTAACTAAGGGAAATTTTTAACTGATCCTTTAAAAAACTTATTGAGCTTCTAATGAAGAGCGCTTTTTAAATTAATGAACCTCTAAAAACTTTTTGGGCTTATTAATAATGCATGTCATTCATACTTTCTGAATAAATGAGTTTCTTACAAAATATTTGGCCTTTTCTCACAGTTGGTTGCAGTAATTAAGCTAGGGTACCAACCTCGACCAAATGGGTTAGGTTAGGTCGGAACATCCAAGTTGGTCGAAGTTACTTGGGTATTTATAATTTTTGAGACCCCAAAATAGAAATTATTTGAGGTTCACAAAAAGAGGCGCAATCACTATTTAGAGTGTTCAATAATATTTTAGTAAAGCAAAATGGGAATTACTTAATTGAATCTATTAATACATGCCGTAACTAAGCACCCAAGTATCAACTATTGCAATAATCAGACAAGTTAAATAACAGTTGACAATCAAATAATCGTAAAATGTACCGGCTACTAAACTTACCACAATGTAAAAATACAGATTCACCCCATTTCATCCCCTTTACAATAAAAATAGAAATTCATCCATCGAAAACTTATTCATCTTGAACAAACACAACAATAGAATCATATCAGCCATCCCTTACCCGGATAGATTCAGTTTCATCCGGTTTTATCCGGATAATCTTGAAAAATGCGACTTGTATACGAGGTTATGGCGGATAATAACGGAAAGCCCATGGGAGACATTGATTTTGTGTGAAGATATTATTATGGTGTACATTTTGTGTGAAGATATTATTATGATGTACATTTTGTGTGAAGATATTATTATGATGTACATTTTGTGTGAAGATATTATTATGATGTACATTTTGTGTGAAGATATTATTATGATGTACATTTTTGGGCTTGAGAATGTGAATGGGACATATTTTTTCTAGGACAGTTATGGCAAAAATGTAAGGGTTTGTTGCACAGTGTTCGGATAGGAACGATTTACCTTTTTTTTTTTAAATATTCGTTTTCTGACAGACAAACCTCGCGTGACTGTCATATTAACAACTTATATTTTCTTTATAATAATATTCATGTATGTTATTTGCTGTGTTGTGGTTTTTTTCGTGTGCATTAAATAAATGATTTCTCTATAGATCACAGCCTAATCCGCTGGGTCAAGAACAATTATATAATAGGGGATGAAAGTTTGTATGGAAGTTCGTAATTTTTGCGATAGGAAATCTGGTTTAAATAATAAAACAGAATTGAAAACTACGGAGTGCCAGATAAATTGAAAGATATCAGCAGACTTAAAAAAAAACACTACATAGTGAAAAATTACTTTAATTTCGAAATTCGGTGACTTTGGATTTGTATTTTAGTTTTTGCCACCGATTTCTGAAATTAAATATGAGAAATATGTAGTTTTGTTTTTTTTTAAAGTCGATGTTTTTTTTTTGTAAAAAAGTTTTTAATTTTTCACTTTTTGATTATGGCACCTACCCCACACCAATTCGTATAGGTACCACTGCTTGCTGTGCAACTAAAACTGACAGGAAGTACATTATCAAGATACACAAAGTGAATTAAATACATGTTATCGAAGCTAACTCAAAAACTACACAAGAAAAGTCAATACAATTTATAGGATAACCGCGCAAGCTTTTCGAATTGTAATAATTTTCAAAACCGGTCCTAAAATATCCGGAGTTTGTGAAACAGGACCAATAGTTACTATCTTTTACTAACTTGCGAAATAGAAAAATGGCCAAGAAGTATTCGGAAGGTTCTTTTGTCTTTAGCTCTTATTAGTAAGATTTTTGTACGTTACGTTTTATTTATAATTTTGTTTTTGTTATTTCACTACATTCGGTATATTACACCGGTTGACGTCATCACATCAACGGCTGTCACTGAAAACCAGCGCTGGGGCTCTTTCTCGTTTAGGGTATCACGCAGCATTATGCTGAGTGATGGCCGTTTTTCCTAGATGTGACGAATATTTTCCCCCAAATTGTTTTTACCGTGTTATTTTTTTTCTTTGCGTCATTTTTACCGCAAATAAACGTATTTTCTTTCCTTGCTTCTTTCCTTTCTTTCTATCATCATCATCCACAACCTGACTTGTCCCACTGCTGAGCATAGGCCTTTCTTTTCTTGTGTCAATCCCCTCGTTCCTGTGTTAGCCTCATCCAGGTTCTACCCGCGATGGTAACAATCTCGTCCACCCAACTCAATGCTGCATTGTACGTTACCTTAATTTAATTGGTAATTAGCAGCCTTGGTAACCATTACAGTAGTTTTTCATGATTTCGTACCTGAAAATAAAAATAATATAATATTAGCAACAAATTGTAGTAAGTAATCGGAAAATTGTACTTTGTGTAAATAATTTCATCACCACTGCTAATTCCATGCTGCGATCTCATTATTCTAAGGTAGCCATCTTGTGTCAAACGCATGGTACCTAGATGTAAGGTTTTTTCTTTATTATTTTAATGTATTTCTAATGCATAATATACATATAATAAAAATATTAGCTTTCTGCACTCCTTTTCCTTAACTCTAACAGTGTCAAATTTCATACTCCTCCGTCCGCGTAGTATTTGGGTACAAAGAATTTTCTTCTCTAAGATATCCATCTTCTGTCAAACGCATGGTAGTATATGTATGTTTTGTTTTATTATTTTAATTTATTTCTAATGCATAATATACATAAAATAAAAATATTAGCTTTCTGCACTCCTTTTCCATTTAAACTCTAACTGTGTCAAATTTCATACTGGAGGAGTATGAAATTTGACACAGTTAGAGTCCGCGTAATGTAAGTACAAAGATGTTTCTTTACGTATATTAAGACGAACTCTGTAAATAAAACCACTCGTTATCGACAAAAAACCCGCCATCGTATTGATATACGTTATTTCAAAAAATAATAATATACGTATATTCGTTATGACAAGCATAAATCTCCGCGGAACGCAATAATAATGATTATCATTACAATAATATCGGATATACTCGAGGGAGATAAGGATTTATTCAGACGGAATAAGTAGATGTTTTCGGTATTGTATAAATTGAAAAAGTATCGATGTCTTGTAAAGAGATTGAGAGACTTCAAATGAGTTGACTGGTATTGAATAAAGATGGATGATATGCAAAATCTACGCTTAGGAGTGGAATGAAGACTTATTTTTATTAGGTTTCTTTTTAATTTGTATTTTAGAGAATATTCTTTAGCTCTCATTTAACTAAATATGTCACGTCTTTTCCCGACTATGTTGGGGTCGTCTTCAAATCTAACCGGATGCCGTGAATACCATTTTTTTACAGGGAGCGACTGCCCATCTGACCTCCACAACCCAGTTACTGGGTAACACGATACCCCTTGGTAAAACTGGTTGTCAGATATTCGGGCTTCTCACTACCCATAACGACTGTCAAAGATCAACAAATGACACCAGGGACCAACAGCTTTCGTGCTTTCCGAGGCATGGAGGGGATTCGATATGTAATGAAAGGTCCATCCAAGGACCAACCTAGGTAAGCGTTGCTTAGCCACTGAACTGACCAAAATCACATCAACCCTTGATTCCCTTATTTATGAAACTGTCAGATATCCTTCTTGGTGTATGCCTATTACTATTGCAATCTTTCAAAGGTCACTTTTATCTAATTGTTATTACAGTACAATATCCACAGATTAAAGCTAAAGAGTATATACAATGTCGACCATGCATGTGCCCGCCCGTAACGCCCGTTCTGAATACTCGTATTCATGACAAATTATCGATAATTATCTTTAAAAGGGGGTCTATCTTAAATTTTATGGACTTACACTTGTGATTTTTAAATACATAATGTTTTTTTTTTATGTCTTCACCTACGTTTTTTTTTCATCGTCGACAAGTTTAAAACAAAAGAGTTAGTTAATCTGATAAAATAAGTCATAAGCTTTTAGAAATAATAAACAGAATCGAAATCGAGCCAATAACTTAAGACATATAATGGCAAACGCTGATAAAAAAATAAAAAATTGAATAACATGAAAAATATTGAAAGAAAAACAGGTGCAGAAAACCTCAAACGGCGCAAATGTAACAACCTTATTGGTAGCTATATTTTTGAGCCGTTTAGGGTTGAAACACTAGGGCCGTGGGGTCCGAGTGCTCATCGAGTATTTCGGGACATCGCCAAGCGGTTGGTCGACTCTTCACGTAACCAGAAGGCTGGCCAATTTTTAGGTCAAAGAATCAGCATTGCCATCCAACGTGGCAATGCTGCCAGCCTTTTGGGCACTTTTCCAACTGACAGCGATGCGGATGAATTTTTTGATGCCCAATGAGCTCTTCCTTTATTTTTTTTCCTCTGTATACTTGTACATAATTCATAATTTATATATTTAGTGTTAGATGTATATTATATTTAGGATTTTATTAACAATAAAGGCAATTTAATATCTCAAAAATATTAAAGATAATTTTGTATATATACTGAAGGCTAATTCCCTTCATAAAAAACGTTCAAAATTTAGTCTCATCCGAACGTTCTTGAAAGTACGGGAAGTCCCCCTCAGATGACAAGCGTTAGAAATATGGACGTTGGTAGTGCCATTCCTCCCTCTCGAAATATAGAGAGTAATAGCAAACAACACCGCATCGCCCCTATGAGCTAAGTGTGCGGTGAAAACAGGCGTTACAATAGGCTAGCATTCCTCTATGCATAGAATGTCAAATAGCTTTACCATTTATGTACGCAGGCAGTTTACGTAAACAGGCATTCTTTAAGCCACCAGATGTTCTTGCTCATAAATGGATGAATTCGATATACGAATCTAAAAAACATGATGTGGCCATTGACGTTTGTGGTATTTATCTGTGGCGGCATCTGATGATAAAAACTTTTTACAAAAAAAAACACTCCTACAAAGTGAAAAATGGCTTTAATTAATTTCGGAAGTCGGTGACAAGAAACGAAAATTCAAAACCAAAGACACCGATTCCGAAATTAAAGTTATTTTTCATTTTGTAGTGTTTTTTTTAGGTCGGTTGTTTTTTTTGTAAAAAGTTATTATTTTTCACTTTTTAGTGGTAGTGTCTACCCCACACAAATTCGAATACCACTACCTGCTATGGAAATAACAGTGACAGGAAGTTATCATCATATCATCCACATAAACTATGTAAGTGCGAAAAATACGTATTATTGAAGCTAACTCAAAAACTATCCAACCAAAGTTGATTATATGGAACCGACTTGAAAGCCGTTTCAAACAAAAAAAGAATTTTCAAAATTGGTCCACAATTGACGAAGAAATCGGCAGACATACATACGCTACGAACATAGAACCTCCTCCTCTTTGGAAGTCGGTTATAAAGTGGTAGATCAGGTCTACGATGGAACGAGCGACCCCAGAAGATGCCTGTTCACTCTTGCTTTAAAGGTTCACGGGTTATATATGAAAGGGAACCCAGGAACTTTGGCCGTGCGCATAATAAATGTGGAGGAAAAGCTCTGAGTACGACTGGTCACGATATCAACCAAGTGCGGATGGTACCCTGCAATACACCTGGTAGTCGGTTAGTGAAAGGGAGATGATGGGATCAGCATGAAATCGTGGAGCTCCTGCGCACACTCTCCGAAGTACAGTCTGTACAGAAAAGAGAAAGGCAAGGATATGGCCAGGTTGTGAAGCCTAGCCACCACCGCTTCGTCGTCTACAATTTTTTTGCTGAGCGGTCCACCGAGTCAAGCGCAGGTGCAGCTATAGGTGGCTGCACACAGCGGCTGCCAGTAAATCCTGCATCGCGTACGCAAACTTATGCGCTTCATTAGAATTTATATAGGTACCTACACATTAGGACATTAACAGTCGGGCAGCAGCCCACCAAACACAACACACGTCTGGTCTGAGCATCCTCCCTTTTCTACGGAGGATGGGGAACTTTATACTCTGTTCCTCATGCCTACGAAGTATGTGACAGGTATTGTGATACATCTCTTGACGGGACAATGAATACTAAGTAGTAAACCACAGCTTACTGTCATACACCAGTATTATCTACAGCTTCAAGTAAAAGATGGACTAAACCATAAAATTTTACTCGCGTCCAAAGCTTATTACGTCTGGACACGCCTTAACCCACTTTTTGTAGAGCCCGGCCAGTTTACAAAGAACTCTTGTCACGAGACGATTTTAATATTTGCTTTATATTTTGTGGGAAAGGAATAAAATATCAGGGTTCAATTCAAAATGGTGGTGGTTTGCGGAATATTTATTTTGCATATTTTGATATAACATTGACGGATTGGTTACCTATTAAGTTATTTATGTAGGTACATACTTTGTTTAGTGCTACTGCTGAGCTTGAGGTCTTGGGTTCGATTCCAAGGTTGGGCAAAGTGTTATTCTTATTGGTTTTTTCTATCTGGAATTTCTCAATAAAAGCTCAGAGTCTGGATTTGTGCCCGGTTGATGGCAATAGGGTAGCACCCTTTTACATGGTACTTCGAAATAACTGTACACCTCTGCCCAACCAAGGGAAACAAGGCAAGGTTATTAACATAATGCCCAAGACTATGTTAGTAGCACTTCAGCACAGACTGCCAGTTTCTTGCCTGTTTCTTTAAACAATAAATTACTTGCACCGTGTAACTTTTAATATTGCTCCAATTATTTCATGGATCGAGCATCATTGTTTCGTGTAAAATAACATCACTTAAAGTACACCCACATTTTGCTATTGCCATCAACCGCGCACAAATCTAAACTCCGAGCTCTCTGAGAATTTCCAAAAGGAAAACCCAAAAACAGTTTGCCCGACTTGGGAATCGAACCCAGGACCTCATGCGCAGCAGGAGCGCTTACGACCACTTCGCCTCCTTCGTGTAAACGGAACTCTAATCTCATCATTTGCTTTTTCCTTATGTAGTTACATACAGACAACGTTCCCAAGCTTGAATACGATACAACCGATATCCCTGATTACCCCTTTATACAGTTTGTTAGAAACAAAACGAAACACGACAACGATACGTCAAGACACGCGTGTTACTGACGCGCTGTGAAAGATTAATCGCTTCGCTTCTAATGGGTGTCACACCTTTCAAAGGGTTGAGACTATCTCTGTTGGTTTATGATAGGATGTGTGTTATGCTTAGTCCAGAGTTCCAGAGGCTCCATGGAGTTTCTTGCCCGTTCTTCTCCATAGGAAACTACTGCGCTTTGGAATGGACATCTAGCTCTTTATTCTGTAAATAGGATATCGGAATCACTTTCACACATCAACTACTCATACTGCCAGACCATCATTAAAACTGACTGAGAAAGAAAATATAAATGAAAAAAAAAACGACAAAAATATCCACATAGTCCTCACATTTACAATAATTAAAATTATATAATACTTTACAAAGTAATCATGTCATTTTGTATATAATTTTCAACAATCTCAATGTGTGTTTATAATTGGTTTATTTTGATGATTTTTCTTTTAACCCTGGATATTAATCTTTTTTCATTTTAGATTACTAGACAAAGTCTGACGTAATGCGTTTGGTTAGGCCAGGTTCTTACGTAGCTGCCTCCGCATTGTTGGTTTGGTATACGCAAAAGCGACTGTTGAGTGTCTACTGATGTCGAGTAAAGAGTTATTCGGTTTTTCTAGTAGAATTTTTTCAGTAACACCCCGAAGCATGGTTTTGTGTCGGTTATTGATTCGTCATCATGGGACATGGGACTTCTTATTATTAAACAAAGTCGCTTTTCGCGATTGTCTGTATGTCCGCTTTTCTTCTAAACCACGCAACAGATTTTGATGTTTCACCATCGTTTAGAGAATTTATTCCGTAGAGTTTATGTGTGTATTACTTTAATATTAAAGTTACGTGCACCTAAGAAATCTCGATGTTTTGTCAAGTCGCAAAAAAACCGTGTGAAGCAGGAGCAAGAAGCTAGTATAACATATTATCAAAATGTGTAAGTACTTAGAGTTCACCTTTGCTTACCAATTTGAAAGAAAAAGTATTTATTGATACTCGCACAGGAAATCACAAATTAAACTAAACATATAGGTACTAATAATAATAATAAATAAAAAAACAAAGTAAAATTTAAATCCTGCACTAACTTGCAGTCCTATAAGAGGCCAAAAGGCTTCTATCTCAGCATGATGCTGCGGCATTTAAAAAATAAATGTCGCAGCTCTGGTAGTCTGATAGGGCCCGCAGTGATGTCACGGAAATATAGATACAGAATTATATATTCAATTAAATAAAAAATTGGTGTGTGAAATACCTACAATAAAAAGTAAAATATAAGTAGTCCGCGTGTCTGCATCCAAATTGCATTTGGAGAATACAGCTGGCGTAATGTTGTGAAAATCCAGCATCTTAAAGAGAGGCGAATGGTATGTTGGTATGTAGGAGTAGGAATCTCACCGTCCAAAATTGCGAAGTGGTATTCTCAACATATTGGAAAGCTTTAGGATCTTCAGTGAAATGTTTTCTGTGAAAAGGTCGACAAAAAAAAAAAAGACAATACCGTTGCGTTTTGGAAAATGCTGATTCCTGTTTCAAATTCTGAAGTCCAAAATCATCATCTCCATCTACCTAGCCTTTTCTGAACTATATTGGGGTCGGCTTCCAGTCTAACCGGATGTAGCTGAATACCGGTATTTTACATGGAGCGACTGGGAATACGCTACCCCTTGGCAAGACTGGTTGTCCGACTTTCGGGTTTCTGACTACATACCGACTGTCAAAGATCCACGAATGACGGCCGGGACCCAACGGAAAGTTCAAACTCTAGAACAATAATTGCCACCTGCGCATGTTGGTTTTATTAAAATTTCTAAAGTCTAAATTGTTCAAACGAGCACAAATTTTGTTAGACCAATTTCATTTCCTAAAAGTTTACATTATTTGAAATTCAGTTCAGTTATTGGGAAATTAGTTAGTCTTCCTTTGATGTCTGTCAAAAAGCTTCCATAGTGCTCTATACAACACTGACGATCGTGCCTAGACATAGCGGATAAACGGCGCCGTAGAAACGTGTCTGTCAACAAGCTTCCATTGCGACCCGTACACCACTGACGATCGTGCCTACACACGGCGTATAAACCGCGCCGTAGCAAAAACGCGTCTGTCCACAAGCTTCCATAGTGATTCATACAACATTGACGATCGTGTTTACACACGGAGAATAAACCGTCGTTTTTCACGGCAAGAAAAACGTGTGTGTATAAATATTGGCCTATTGGCCTTATGGTATTTTTTTTTGCGACAAACAAAATTACCAATAATAGGTATGACAACTAAGTAAAAATTATGTGCGAAACGACTGTTTCCAATTTCAAAATAGTTTTTGTGGCGTTTACCGACTGAGCGCGTTCGTGCTTGGGCCGCGGTATTACGAAACTTCTCGGAAAACGGAGCTTGCAAATCAGAGACATACCAAGTTAAAACCCTGTGCTCCTCCTTTTTGTGTGTCGACTGCAAAAATATTCAACTTTTTGCCACTCATCAAAACCCAAATGAGGTGCTGAGTTGATTCCTGTGCCACTGTGATTGCAGGGGTTGAGCTCGGAACTTGAATAATCACACTTAATTTGAGATATTACATAAGTTCTGTTGGGGGTATGGAAAGAATGCGCTAGCGAATTCTGCACCTTTGATGTAAAGGTGCAACCAGAATACGATCGAACGATGAAATCCACCCTTTAGGCCGATTCAGTGTAATTTTGTCGCTCGACGTCAACTGTTTTCATTCCACGTCATCTAAGGCCCTAACACGAACGCTCGGAGTAAACATAATGTAAATTCATAACGTTACATTGACTGATTACGGTCGATTTTCATTCGACGTCAATTACTGTTCTTCTTTAAGCCGATTACAGACGTTTCACTCGTGTAAAAGTTCATTTTTGTTTCATTATAGCATCAATTCAATTTTTTATAAATTTGACGTTCGAAAGTGCTTTTTGTGTGCCTAATTGAAATTATTTCACTTTGAATTTGACATTCAACATGCTCACGACATTGACAAAATTACATAAGAAAAGGTTCAAATCCGTCATCGTTGGATCGATTTACTTCTGAATTATTTTTTAGTTATTTTATGCCAATGAAAGATAAAAAAGCTTGTACAGATTAAAAAGTGCAATATCGCCTAATAAACGATCACTCGACGTCGACTGTTTTCGTTCGACGTCAATTGTTCTTTTTTCAACGTCTAATAACAATGGACCACTGACCGATAAGGAATATCAAATGTTTTTTTAGGCTATCTTTACATTGTTTAGTCTGGTTGCACCTCCTCATTTATCAAGAAAATTACCTCTCAGTATGTTTAGCTAACAATTATGAAAAAAGTGAATAGATAATACTTCTAGCGACTAAAATCACTGGCTTTTCGGTAACTAATCTTCACCATATTCCATTATGCATTTTGGGCATTTAATGCTCACTTGTCTTCACATATTTCACGCTCAGCTCATCTAAAATACGACTTAAAACGACCACTGTCCTAGAACCGCTTTCTGTCTTATGACGAGCGAATTTGAATTCTGCCCGACGAAGTTACCACGTTCTAGTCAAAGTTCACAATTTATGCTAATCTGATACTTAATTAGTTTACAGGGAAATTCCAATATTTTTGATAGTCCCTTTGAGAGAGAATTTAACTGACTACCACTTTGGTAAAATTTTGTAGAGGAGGTAATTTATGTAGGACTTTCCTAGTATTTTATGATTAGACTATATAGTGGCCCAGCTGTATCGGTCCCGACTTAAGAGTTATAGGTCGTAGGGTCGTACTCAAGCAGGCGCTTTTACTTTGTGAAATTAATTTCATCACTACTGCTCTCAAAACGGTGAAGGAAAACATCGTGAGGAAAATGGCATGTTCTAGAACCAAAAATTCGAAGACATGTGACATCTTTCAACCCGCACTGGGCCCGCGTGGTAGATTACGGCCCACTCCCAATCACAGAGAGGAGACCTGTGTTCCAGCAGTAGGATGCTATAGCACAAAATAGATAAGAACATAAGGTATCCATACAACAATCGAAAACAAGCGCATGCACACATAGACGCGTACGTACGGCGAGCTCAAACAAATGCCGGTCGCGAGTGCGCTTGCACTCGCTGTCCGTGAAGCGTGTCTATGTGTGCGTGCGTTTTACCTCATTGTATGGAACCGAAGTTTTGTACCTTTCTATTTAAAAAATACCATCAACATCTTTAAATGGTCAACTTGCATGTGGCCGAACCACTTTTTTCAACTTCGATACAAAATATAACAGAAATATAATGTTGAAAAACCATATCTTTTTTTAAAACCCTGTCAGTAATGTATTTTTTCCTTTTATTTAGTAAACCGTATCAAGAAATTTAAAAATCACAAATTAGTCGTCAGCTATCCTTGAAATAAAATCTTTTTTTTTTTGTGATTATAGAATATCTTCACTATGAAAATTAAAGGCGAAATAAACCATATTTTCGAGAGCGCAAAAGTGATGTAACTATAACAGATGCTGTGACTGACAAGAATAGTTTAGAACCACGAAAATTGTACTTTTATAGTTACACAGACTTAATGTTTCAATTATTCCAAGCTTTCTTACAGTTAGATAACTTATTGACGAAAAAGAGTATTTTTCGTGCTGGACCCTTAACGCTTGTGCTATTGATCCTACAAGTTGGAAGAGGCGCGCTTTACACATGTCAACTTGGCGCTCTACTATTCACAAAAGTATTAAATCTTTCGAAAAAAAGCGACACGAAGCTATTGTCGAGAAGCGCCGTATACGCAAAGAGAGACGTAAGCCCTCCACGTACACGTACGTACATACAATACTGCAGGCCAACTTTATTGTTCTAGTTGTGACCGGGTGTTCAATGCTAAATTCGGTCTAGCAAGCCATCTAATAGAGATGATGCCTGGGCCAAAAAACAAAAAAAAAATTGTCCTTCAGTCAGATAATAAAAAAAAAATAAGACTCGTATTTTTTGCTTTATCATATTAAGAGGGTTTATCCTGAAAGTTGGCAACGTCGCAAATAACTGTCGCATATTTACCTGTTTTGATTCATATAGCAGTATTACTGAATAGTTAATAAGAAATGTGGCTAACTAGCGAACTAGAATATATTAATAATGAATTGCAATTATAACATTGAATTTGATGTTGTACACATTTTAGGTGTAAAAAACGCATTTAGAAAGTTACCAAATGGTTTTTTTACTTCTAAAAAATTCGGTGTTACGATATTAATTATTGCATTTCATAATCAATATTCTAGCTCGCTAGTTAGCCACATTTTTTATTTCCACACAGTAATATTGCTAAATTAATCAAAACAGTGAAATATTTGACATCTATTTGCGACGTTGCCCACCTTCAGAATAAACGCTCTTAATTAAAAAAAGTATAAAATCTACTTATTCGCGTCATAGCACATTTGAACTCAATTTATCGCCGTAATCTGTTGATAACGTAAAAAATCTACATGACGGACAAAAAAGGTTTTTTTTGTCATCATCCCTATTCTAAGGGCACACGCAAGGAAGTGATTTCGAAGGGTCGCCGTTATCGAAATCGATAAGATACTATAATACGAGTAATATACTCGTACAGGAATCACGAATAAAAAGTCTGCTGTTCCCTATATTTATGTTCGCATAACTCGTCAAAATATAGGGATGTCTTTCTTTCATCTGTATGATCTTTTTTTCATGATTTCAGGTTTGGTCCCATAGTAAAAGTGGTTCTTAATGAGGAATACAATGACCCCTTAAAAGGTTGTTGGTGTTTTACCAATAACCCTGTAGACATGATTTATTTATTAATTAATCACCAACTTGCACTAACAGTAGTAAGACACCAAACATACAAGTTATACGCTAATAAGAGACAATCATGAAATTAAAATAAGACAAAACTAAATTTACTCGCAATTATTCAAAATTAAATATAATTATACAAAATTCAAATAGAAATAAACAAAATTAAATAGAATTATACAAAATTAAATAGAATTATACAAAACATAGTCATCATACAAATGATAGCATGACTAATAGAGAAGTATGGAAGAAAAAGACATAATTGCGCCAAATAAATTGGGATCTGGCAGAAAAATGATGATGAGAGTTCCACTGTGAGACAAAACTTAAATGCTTCTCTTCCCACGTTCATTTCCTTATCTAGGTCAGTGTTATAAATAGAATAGCATACTGAATTTATCAGCCTAATTTCCGTTGTAATATCGACTATTACGTCAGTTGAAAAACGTAAAATGAAGTTTTGATGAAGCAAAGCCGTTCTTTTGTTGGAACTATGGAAGAAGTTCAATATGTTTCATATATTATTAGATTGAATTAATTATGAAAAGGTTTTTTTAATTATAAAATATAACTGTAACCATAAATTCGATGCTTTTCACCGACTTATTTACGTTTTTACGAGTAATATACTGCTGAGATAAAAAAAAAAAAAATTGAATTCTTCTCTAATAAACAGTAAAAACTTATTTATTATATTATTAAGAAAGTCTAAATTCTTCATGTAGAACGAAAACAATTTATTTTAATACATAAAAAAAGTACTTATTAAAAATGTTAAATTCACTGGCAGACAACGCACAACCTATACCACTGTCTAAAGAAAATAAGAACAAAGCACGATTTTTTAAATTTAAAGTCAAAGTCCTTTATTTTAGTCGTTTCGCTTAGACACATAAAAGGCACTTTTGAACGTCAAAAATGTACAAGAAAATATAATGATTCTAGTTGCCTCTTCAAAAATGTAGTTTCGTATGAAGAAGAATGGGTAAGAAAATCCACCGCCACAATTCATCCACAAAAGAGGTTAAAGAGGCGATGAAAGTTGGTATAGAAGTTCGTCTGTTTTGCCAATGGGAGATGCTATCGGGTGCACGGCTTGTGTTCTATAAATAATAATATTGAAAATTATATAATGTAGCTTCTCTTATAAGAAAGAAAGAAAGAAAATACGTTTATTTTCGGTAAACATGACGCAAAGAAAAAACACAAACACGAAAATAATAAATCGGGGGAATAATATGCGTCACATCCACGCAAAACCAGCGAAGAAAGCACCCTCCTTGTTGCAACGCGTGTGAGGTATCAACAGTATCCTGTAGATGGTTGTATCTCGTGCGGATTGCCCTATCTATCTATGCATAAGATTTTACTAACACAATAATTGTAATAATTTATATATCAGTATTTTTATAATTTGTAATTATATGGATTCATTTTATCAGAAATAAACTGATTAATAATAATAATGCTGCGACCCTATGCGAGACAGATCCCAGCGCTGGTTTTCAGTGACAGCCGGCGATGAAGTGATGACGTCAAACCGGTGCAGAAATTATTGAGATAAAAATAACAAAATAAAATAAATACAATGTTTCGTTCTAAATGTAAAAAACAGTTAACAACTACATAGATAAAGTCTACATAATTGTGCTTTTAATGTTATTTTTTTAATGTATATATAACCTACAATGTATACAGTGTAATGTGTTATTGTTTTATGAAATAAATACTTTTTATAAAAAATAAACTTATTGTTAAAATATTAAGAAAGTCACAATCGTCTCTTCATTTTCAATTCTAAACTCGGAAATACGCAAGAAAACTCTTTCATTATTAAATATTTACATAGCTTCGTAAATAATTATCATTATTATTAATTTTATTTTGAACTATAAAAATCTGGGTTTGGAATTTGATGACAATTAATTTATGTTTCGTTAAGTTTATTCATGAATCTTAGAACTGCCAGTTTAGAAGTAAAACTTCAATGTAGGTATTATTTTTATTTTTAGTTCATTTTAATAATTAGAAAGTACAGACTGCTAGATATTCGTACAGCATAAGTATGATTATTATTTTAAAACACAAAAACGAAAACAATTTTTTTTCGTACGGGAATTTTCTATCTCCCGTAGCACAGAATTTATTCGATCAGAAATTGCTCCACGTCAGAATTGCAATGAACTTGAGTCAGAAAGTAGGAGTAAATGAATATTCTTAATAACAGTAAATATTGGAGCAATGGAAATGCAGGCGATATCCAGAGAGGCGCAAACAAAGGCTATCTTCTGGATAGTTAGTTTTTAAATGAGGTTTAAGTTGGGAGATGGAGCGACTTTGTTGATTTGTGTATTATGCATAAGTTATTGTTGTCTTTAGACTTTAATAATCTGTCGATAATAGTCGATCATCGTGCGAGAAAGTTTGTAAGTAATAAACGAACTGAAAAAATAACCCTGTTTTTCGATTTTTTTAAATGTCGTTAAATCCCCTTTTTTTTTTGAGGGTGGGAAATCATCAAATGACTTCTCCCGCTCTGGGCGGAGCGAGAGGGCGTGTCAGACTTTTACTGACTAAAACCCACCCGTGTTCCTTCCGTTGCCTGTGTGCCGGGGCCGCGATATCCCTTTCGGACAAACTCGCAACCCTGGCAGGCATTGGCCCTTGCGGACCCCGTCAGTTGGTGCTGACATCTCTTTGAGGCGCGCGTGGAACACAACGCGCCGTCGACCCAGGCCTGGTCCTAATCGGATGGCGAGCTACCCATTGCCCACCGTCCGCAAGCCCGCGCCTTCGGTGGCCGTAAGTCGGCTCGCGACTCCCGACACCCGGGGCGTCTCCTGCGGCGAGTAGGGGCGCGAGGGCGCGCATCTTGCATTTCCCTCGCGCGTTGCGCCTCCTCCTTCGCGAGCATTACTGCTTCGCATAAGGAAGTGACGGCTTCCCATGCACTCTCGCTCCGGACCATGGCCTGAACCAGGGCCGGACGCGAGAGATCGCCGCCACCGATCGCCTCCGTGAGGAGACAGCGGTCCTCCACCCAAGCAGGGCAGACCTCCACCGTATGCTCCACCATGTCCTCCGGGCGATCCACACAGTGGTGACACCCTGGCGTTTCCTCCCGCCTTATTCGGAACAGGAACCTCTCGAAACAGCCGTGTCCGGTGAGGACATGCGTCAGGCGGAAGGTGAGGACGCCGTGGCGCCTCGCTAGCCACTCCTCAAAGAGGGGATTTATCGCCACAATTGTGGCGTGCCCATGTCGTTAGATCCCCTGAGAGTAGTTTATACCCAAGTTTGCAACCCTGAAAACCTTGTGCTTACTATCATGGTGCTCTTTATGCTGCGAAATTCTGGCACTAGGTGTTTAGGATTCAAACTTGGGTATAATAACTACTCACAGGGGAACTAACAACACATTATAAAATCATAGTTACATACGCATTTGCGATGTTCGATGTTGTTATTGACTAGGCCATTATCCTGTTACAAGAGAACGACATTTTTTATACAAAAAAAGAAACTGCTCAGATCGCTTCGCTTGTTAATAGCGTGTTAAAATTTAATGCTTTGCTTAAAATCAAGCTTATTTATGAATATGACTAGCTACAGCTCGCGGCTTCGTCCGCGTGGACCCTAATTCTTTTTCTAAAATAAAAGTCACCTAAGTTACTCCTTATAACATCAGCTATCGGCCAGTGAAAGTCCCGTCAATATCGGTTGAGCCCTTTCGGAGATTAGCCGAAAAAAACAGACAAACAATTTTTTTTTATTGTTGGAATTACCTTATATACTTTCTTATGCATGTCGTAATAGACTAATAGGTTTTTTTTTTTGATGTATAGATGTCATTGAATACAAAAATACCTACGTGTTTGCTGTCATTAAAAAAGTTACAATGCGTCTATTTTTCTACTCGCATCTTTGTGCTTCAGAAGCAGGTTTATAAACCGATTACCATGGCACCCGAGGGAGGTATCAATTTGTTTTATCTCTCCCTTATCCCCTCGGAGTATCCATTAGTCACCTTAAGAATCAAAGGATGAAAAGGCTTATAAATAACTGTCTGCCAGAATATACACCGTGACATTTTAGTCGTCTTACAAACCACTGCACCGCAGCCCACTTCATGGGGTTATTCCACTAATCCCCATTGAAAATCCCCATCAATGGGGGTTTGTGAACTTTTTGTCCAAAAAACAAAAGATAATCAAAAGTTCTAAAAGAATTAATGACAAAGTTACTATAAAGTACATAATTTAAAACTTGATCTTTAAAAGATTTTATTTGTAGTAAAGTTTAGACTGTAATGACATGACAGAAATATTTTTACACTTAGACTATTAATTTAGCCATTACTTTAATTTGTATGATTATAAAAAAAACAATGAGTCCTGATCTCCGTAAGAAGTAACTTCGTGATTCTTATATAATATGTTGTTTTTATTTTATTTTTAAATCAGCGGGGATTTGTGGGCAAGAAACTTCACAAATCCCATTGATGGGGATTGTCAATGGGGATTATTGGAATAACCCACTTCATGTATCCAATGACTACACAACATGCATTAGAAAAAAAAATATATACACCGTGATATTTTTGTAGTCTTACAAAGGGCCTCTCAATGTACCCGTCATAAAATACCTCTAGGAGCAATTAAAAAATTCTTACATTATATATATTTTTTTTTTAATGAATGTTTAGTAGTCATTGGATACATGAAGTGGGCTGCTTTTGTAAGACGACAAAAATGTATCAAACTCAAACTCAAAGCATTTATTTCAATTAAACCATTTACAGGCACTTTTGAATTGTCGAGGAATCGGTCAGTCAGAAATATGAAGCTAGTTGCCCATTCCAAAGCGTAGTAGGTAGGTACCTATGGAGAAGAACGGGCAAGAAACTTCACGGACACTCTTTTAAATAAATTGTTACAAAGTATTTGTTACATCATTCATGTTGAAATTAAACATGTGAGAACAATGTAGAAAGACGTGCACGTTAGAAGCGTCCGTAATAAAAATATAAAACAAAGAACAATTCAAAAATTTAAATCAGCCAAGGCAGCTAAGAGTTGAGCAGTCCCAACTGACGGCACCCGTTCACGAACATGACGCATGGATTAGAACCATTCAGCTCAACCATTTTGAAGGGAGCTAAATGATCCAACACACGCGCCACCATCAGCGAGACATCTGAGTGAGCATGACATACTCACAGCCGCCAGGGCACATTCAAGTCAATAAAATACGTATTACGCGGTAAATGTTAGCTCTTTAGTACATAGTACTCACACCTGTGCTCTGAAATTATATAATACAAAGGAAATTGATTCTATACAATGCAAAAATAGTCTTAAACTCTTCAGCAGCTCCAACAGTGTTTTCAAATGTTAATCAAATAGTTGTGGTTGTGGAGCAGGACCAGCATTGAGCCAAGCATTTTTATCAGCGATGTAATCCCCCAACTTATAATATGCCTGCCTGCATAGTGTGCGTTTTATTGAAATGATCTAGTGGTTTCAAGCATTACTGTTGAGCATGAGGTCCTGGGATCAATTCGCTGGTCGGGTAAAGTGCTATTAAGATTTTTCCTTGAAAAATTACTCAGTAGTACCCCGGAGTCTGGATTTGTGTCCCCTTATTACATGGGACTTAAACATAACTGGCGAAATTTGGGTGTTCTATGAGTACACCTCTGCCTTACTCTTCGGAGATCACAGGCGTGATGTTATATGTCAAGTCACTTTCTCGCTTCATCTCATTCCTTGTACCACCCCCACTCCAACTGGAGTAGCGCTCAGTTGTTTTCTAATTATACAAGTTACTTCACTTGCCTGCACACTTTCACATTGCAGGCGCGTCCCAGAAGCGATCTGAATGTTCGGAGAGTATCACAACTTCAGACTCACATTTATTTTTTTAATTAATCCTGGTTTTAGTAAACGTTGTTCGTGTAATACCACAGATTAATAGAGATGTTTCACTCCGCAAAATCGTTTAAATAAAAAGTAACTCTTGCTACAATACAATAAAGTGCAATGCAGTACCCTAATTGCGTAATACACGATCAATCTATCTGAATCGTTTTGAAACAGATTGCAAAAAAAATCTGCTCAACAACGTAATTATTGCAATGAATGTTGTTGAACTGTCAAAATGAAACAGAATAGTCATAATCGTTTACGAAAATGTGTTGCGTTATTAGATAGCTGGTCGCACAGCAATAATTACCTACAGTTATATTCACGTAGAAGTTGCCTCTCTTTCTATCGTGTAACTCTTAGATCTTCTGACTACGTTACACTCATTGAGTTGGCGCAACAAGTCGAGCCCGCCGCGTACTTGTAGCTTCATGCCTAAAATGTGGAGTGAATCATCTATAATCTGTGTAATCTGTGGTAATACCTAGAATTTATTCATAAAAGTTTGTTGGTATGATGCGGCTTGAAGGTAAAGTTACGAGCTGTTTAATAAAAGTGGGTTCAAAATTTCGTCTGTCATTTTAGTATTATAATATAACGGAGAAGGGTATGTGTCACTTTCATAATTATCAGCCATATTTTAACTACTGTGGGCGTTCTGTGGGTAGTGTTGGTTATTGCGCATTAGAAAAACCGTTTGCAGTTCAGATCACATTATAATTCACTATCATATCAAATTTTCACACTAGAAATTCACACACTGTAGGTACAGAACACAACTATTTGAAACGCGAGACAGTTTCTAAACGTCTTGACTACTTGACCGCCAGCGATGAAGTCTGCTCAGCTCCGGCAGGTCCGAGCGTTATGTTGTAGACTCAGTCAAGCGCTGCTAGGCGGTGCTGGCATCCGGGATTAGTCAACAGTAACGTATTTCCAACATATTATATATATTATGTAGTCAGGGAAATTAATAGTTATGCAAATTTACTACTGTTGTGACTTATGAGTATCGTGGATGAAAAAGGAGTGTAATTAGAAGTGCAACGTCCACGATAAAATTATTGTCAGATGACCACGAACATTAAGCACAGTGACGCTTCTTACATATATACGTATACTATCTACTAATAAACTACTACTAATAAAAATAAAAAAATAAAAATAATAGGTAAAATTTGTTTATTTGTAAGATTATATGTAGGGGGGTAATCTCCGCAACTACCAGTCGGATTTGATTATTTTTTTTTGCATTGGATAGCCTAATTCTTGAGGAAGGTTATAGGTTCGCGGGCGAAGTCGCGGGCAGAAGGTAGTAAGTTATACAGAACACAAGTTATTGAAACGGCGGGGAAGACGACTGGCCACTTAGCTTTAAGCACGGGGAACATTGCATTATGCATTGTTTGCGTTATTGTTACCAGTAGTTTTTATAACTACCAACTTAAATTATTCGTCAAATCTCATTCTTTTAGCTTAAAAATTGACTTCCCTGACTATAGTTTCAAAGTTAATTTTGGATACCTTAACCTAGCTTTACCTTACTATTACATTTATGAAGGAAAACATAGCGTGTAAATTTTGGATTTAATCTTTTAAAATAAGAGGTAAGCGACCGTGGTAAGTAATACTCGTTATTTCTATGTACCAGGAAAAGTCTTTATCAGGATACTTAAAGCCTTTTGCAAATAACAAGTTTACGAAAGATCAAACGTAAATAATGAAATTATGAAAGTTATTGGAATTTGCAAGGTTTCAAACCCGCAATCTAGTAGGTATTTACTATAGAAGTGAGTCCTCAAACTTTCTGTCGACCAAGTTTTCGAGTGAATCTAAAAAACAGTCAACGAAATATTTTTTTTTTAAGCAAACTGACACCCTACGTCAATTTATTGCTGATTTAGGCCCGGACTCCACCAAAGCGGAGACTTGACGGGAGGAGAGGAGAGGAGATGTGTTTTAAACAACCAATAGAATTTCGTTATTCACACATCTCGTCTCCACTCAGCTTCAGTGGATACCACTGAGCGGAGATTTTTCATATTTGTATAGCGCGATTGAAGCGGGGATGTGAGCTATGCTTCGCCGTGATTGAGCTGGGTGGCGGTACAAACCGGAGATGTGAGCTGTGCGCAGCAGAGACGAAAAGAGATTTGAGAGCGGCGTGCAGTGAGCGTTCAACATCCAACGTTCGCCGCATGCAGCTCAATTTCTCTCTAGCTAGCACACATCTCCGCTCCAGTCTAGCTAGTACGCATCTCCGCGCGCACAGCTTCGCTGGATACACCCTATATAGTTGAAAACATTTCTTCTCGTGTCCACTTCGGAAGTCTCCGCACATCTCCGCTTTGGTGGAGTTCGGTCCGTATAGCAATTTCATACAATGTAACGGTCAAAGAATGACAGTTGTGATTTGAATATACGGACAATTTAAGTTGGTAGTCAATTTGCTTAAAAATGTATTCCCCTGACTTTACACGCATTAAACTTGGAACAATTATATCCATCAATTTCAAGTAAGACAAGCTTCAAACCAAAATATCAAAATATAAAGCTAACATCTACAATGTAGTCAAAATTCGCGAATGTTTACGTCGGTGGTAATGTTTTGGAAATGTTCCTGCTTTAGTGCCAGTCGTAAACGAAATCTGATGCGTTTTCACACAGATGCGTCTGGTGAAACTGTTTTTAGATAAATCTACTACGGTATTAGTAAAGATAAATTATGAAAATTGTTTATTATTATTTATACAAACAAAACGCAAATAAAAAGGCATAAAATACACACATACGAAGTAGCCAAAAGCTATATATATATATTATGGGGTATCCAACTAGTACATAGCTTCCTGACACTTAAAAGCTCATGTATGATTTTTTGCAGTTGACTCATACCAATGCCTAAGCTTGCCCAAATCTGTTGGTAGGTCACTCTCTTATCAGCCTCTATAATGCGCCGAACAGTAATGATGTTATCGTCAGTTGTCGCTGTTGCAGGACGTCCCTCACGCAGGTCATCAGTAAGATTCCTACGACCACGGTTAAACTCATTGAACCAGCCGTAAACAGTGGCGCGTGATGGGACTTCATCATGAAAGGCTAACCGAAGTTTATCATAACTTTGTTGTTAACTGACTTCCATGAAAGTCGTAATAAATCATAGAGCAAAAAAAATCTGGCGTTAAATTCATTTTGACGCGCTAGACGCACTTTTCAAATTGCCGCCAATTTACAGGAATAAATGACAGATGAATTCATTAAACATCATCAGGTTACCCAAAGAGTTCAAAATTCGAAATTTAAATATTTTTTTAATTGGTTTAATTTCTAACCAGCCCGTTCTAAAAACGTGTTCAACTCAGTGTTGCCCTTGTATTTATCATAATTCAATTCGCAGCAATTATGATAAAATAATTACAAAATTATCATTAAAACTAATTTTTTAACAATCATTTAAAAATCAATATAGTTCTCGAAATTATGTGTTTGATGGTTACAAGATTACTCGGTGAAAATGTGACGATTTAGAGTTAAATTGATGATTATATGTAATTCCAAAAGTAAAATCATAATCCATGTTGTGGATTATGATTTTACTTATTATATTACCCTTTTCATCCCTCAACTGCATTCGCATCAGCTCGGCATTGATTAATGCGGATGCGGAGGTCTACATAAATGCGGATGCAGATGCGAGTATCCGCAACATTTGTACTAAGTAGAATTATATATCCAATATTCAATCTTACATGAAAAGCAACATCTCTGTTCGTCAGACTCAAGAACCATATAGCCGAGTGTGACGTTCCTTGGCTAAGTATACGTATCTCTGTTTTATTTCCACGCGATAGCAAAGCTAAGTAAAAAATAAGCAAGCCAAAAAGTAACGTTCAGAATTTAAAGTTATACTTTCAATAAAAATCCTAAAGAAACCTCTTCTCTGGAAAACTACAAAGTTGGCTGAACTCTTGAATGTTAACGTTCTGCGTGTCATCGGCAATGTTTCAGAAATAGCTCCACTTTATAGCGCTCGTAAATGATATCCAATGCGTGTATCAGTTTTATTATATATGTTCTGGATGTCTGCATCGCGATGTTTGTATTTATTTGTTTAGGAGATGTTTTATTAATGTTTTGCTAGATTGCCAAGGTCTGGTTCGTGTCAAGGATATGGTTTAATGTCATGATTATTGACAAGGTTGGTTTGATGACTGATGCGGTGCCAATGGAAGAACTGTGAGTTGAAATCTATAGTTAATTGAAAGGTCTTCGACTGACTCTCACTTATCATAAAGCCACAAAAGCAAACAACATGAAATTTTGAAAATATGGTCCTTGGAGTGTTGTTGGTAGTGCACTGAGTAAGGATTTAATGAAACTTAACCCCCTAAACAAACGTGTAATTTACATACGATCAAAATGTATGGAACAGCTGTTTTTTTTTTAAATAACCGGCGAAAAATTTCAACACAAGGGCGTTCAGAATCATGTACTGAACCCATGGTATCAGTTTTCGCGTCGATTTCCCTGACACCCTGTATATTTGTAATCACGTTCTGGAAAACAGCTCTAACGATTTCGATGAAAGTTGCAATATAGAGGTTTACGGGGGTGAAAAATCGATCTAGCTAGGTCTCATATCTGGGAAAATTAGTTTTCTCCGTATTTTCACCCGAGCAGAGCTCGGTCGCCCAAATTTTAGAACAAGATGGCTACCTTAGAATAATGACATGGCAGCATGGAATTAGTATGAACTTTCCTATACTATTAAATTAGCATTCTCTATTTTCAGCGGAGCAGAGCTCGGTCGACCAGATACTATGACATAACATGACATTGTACACAATATTAGTGACAAATATTCATATTAATAACAGTCAAAGTTTTCATTGATTGGCAGTTCATTAAGGACGGTAGATGTATCACCCGCATGGATCTTATAAGTCCTCCAAACTGAATTTTGGCCATGGCGGCCAATTTTGGCCATTGCGGCCAATTTTGGCCATGGCGGCCAATTTTGGCCATTGCGGCCAATTTTGGCCATGGCGGCCAATTTCAGCAGAGACTAACCATCGACGCGGGAGATATTATACTGCACAAGTGTATGCGTAGATCCAGATGCACTCTCTCTTCCTTCACTCTCATAGTTTATGAGACAGCAATACGACACGACTGGAGGAAGATTAGGCGCAGGACCATGGATTAGGAGGATTGGGTTTTTCAATTTCAGTAGCAGCCCAGAGTTTGGAACTCAGCGGTGTGATACCCCCCATACGTTTTTTTGCGGTAAAGATGACGCAAAGAAACAACACAAACACAAAAAAAAAACAAGTTGGTAGGAAATATGTGTTACATCCACGCAAAACGGCCACCGCTCAGCATAATGGTGCGAACCTATGCGAGACAGAGCAATTAATGAAGACTTGTTACTAACATGCCCTGGCATATTTTGGCTTCATGTTTTAGTTTAAGCAGCCTAATTTTAAAAGCCATCTCCTTATTAAAATGCTTTATGTAGGTACCTAAAAAAACTGTCACAAAGCAATATTTAATAATTTAATGAAGATATCAGCCATAGCTCTTTTTACTGTTACCGACTGTCATACTAAACTTCGAAGGTACGTTTATGACGACTTATTTAATTGAGATTGTTCATAATCACGATGTACGGAACTTCGAAAGCTTGCTATGATAAATTACCTTCATCATTGTACGGAACTTCGAAATCTTTCTATGATGTATTACAAAATTTCGAACGTTTTGCCATCGCGTTGTAAGTTGACCAGAATTATTCTGAGCTAAGGTTTTCTTACCATCGAGATATGACGTACTAAGTTAACAATGTTATATTGCTTTGCTTACTAAGCGGTATCTAGGTATTGTAAAACAAATCGTTGTTTTTTATGTGTAGAAGAAAGATACCCACTGCGCCTCTCGCGCAGTCAATCCCACCACGTTGGTTAGGCAATGTGAATCATCACTTACATGAGCTGACGATGAAATTGTCTTGACACAAACATTCATTCAACAATCTGACACTATTCAACTATACTATAGAAACTTCATACCAACATTCAACCGAATATCATTGGGATAAGACCGAGCATCAAAACTGGCACCTTGACCGGCGCGCGCGCCGCTTGCCAACTAGGCGAGGTCGCGACCACCGCTCGGTTACGACCGACGTTCGTGAAATTTTATAGTTTAACACTTGTATTTATCCATCTTTATTAAATGTGGATTGCGATTTGGCTAGGCACATAATTAGATTGTATACAGACAGTTGGGAAAAGATTTAAACACAAGGTGCCTGAAAACAAAATTCGTCGCTAAAGAAGGTGAAAAATGCGTAGATGTAGAGTCACACACAAGTACTTGTGTGTGAAAACTCTTATATTCCCGATGATTTCTTCTTCCCTCGTACCTGTATAGATAGTGCCATCCATGAAGATGCCCCCCACTTCTTCCTAAACGTGGTTACTGTACTGTAAGCAGTGCGTAAGCGATTAGGAAGAAGAGGGCGCGTCTTTGTAGATGACACTATCCGAACCGAGTATTTGTGCCTACCACATTTCAAAAATATTAACAAAGCAGCAAGGTGGAAGTGAGTGAAGCCCCATTTCTTTCCGTGGGTTTCGTGTTCCGTGTGGTGCCGGACGTAAAGAATAATACCATCCCATTTATTCCCGTGGCCTGACTTCCAGGACGTGCTTGACGTAATTTAGGTATCCACACAAGTGTAGTTTCTATTCACTGCCGCCCATGAGCAAATGACCGCCCGTATTTTTCTGAATATTCATGCAAATTTATCGAATATTAACTTTAAAAGATGGATCTTTAATATATTTCATGTTATTCAATTTTATATGTTTTAAGTAGCGTTTGTGACCTTGCGTAAATCCCCACAATTACCCACTTCCAGTTTAAGCGCGTGCAGTTCCCTGTGAGCGTATGCTTTGCGATGATTATCAACAAGTTACAGGGTCAGACACTGAAGGCTGCGGTGTCGACCTCAGGACAAGCTGCTTCTCACACGGACAACTGTACGTACGCTTGCTCCCGCGTCACCAGTCCTGACTCTCTACATATTTTGGCTGCTGAGAAAACTACAAACGTACGTAGTATACAGGGAAGTTTTATAAAAATGTGGCTGTTAAATCTGTAGTATATTGTGGTATCTTACGACTTCCACGTGAACGAAGTCGCGGGCAAAACCTAGTACAAAATACGGAAATGAGAAAGTAACAAAGAAATATAAGAAAAAAAATGCAGAAGCTTTCAACAGTTTTTGAGTAATCCCATAGGTAACGTAAGGCTTGTAATTACGAGTATATATAAATAATATCAAAACTACAAACAAATGATAACTTAGGACTCTACGAGTGGATTGAACTGGCGACCTTTACAGTGGAATGTTAAGCGTCACTACGCGATTTGGGACGTCTGAAGCCGTCTAGGAAATTGCTATTAATGTACTTAAATGAGATCACTGTAATAAAATTCGCAATGTCTCCATTGAATAGAAGCGGACACTATCAATTTCACTATATTATACTCTAGCACAGTTTCATTATTTGAGAGAGGCTCTCAAGTACCTCCTGAAACCCAGAATCAACGGTGATGTCCGCCAGAAAAATAAGTACAATGAAATAACTGAACTATCTTGGAACCCGCTACTAAATTAGTAACAATATAATGTATAAGGAAAAAAATATATGACTTTTCAACTCAATCCATATCAAGTAAGCGGAAAAGAGATAGGTCATAGGCGCAACGGGACGTCCCAAAAACTTTGTCAAACTAAATCTGAAATAATCATTCATGCATGTAGGTCCGTAGCGGCATAAAATAATCAAAAATATGGACCCAGACCCAAACTATCACACAAGTTTCTCAGAACAAATGAACCCATCAAATCGATTCTTAATAAAAGTATGAACTAACTTCGAAACAAGTTTTTTACGAATCCTGTTTGACCTTTGGGCGGCCGAAATAAGATAAAAGTATTATTATTAAGTGGCTTGGCACTGCGACCTCTAGTGGATCGCAAAGTCAATAATATCTTTCGAGAAAGAGAAAAGAAAAAAGATAGGTTAGGGAAGTGAAATGTCGAGTTGTAAGACAGATCGCTCGCGGGGCGTAGGGTTTATTACGTGTCGTGATAGCATCTAATGTCATCGCATCCAAAGTAAACCAGTCGTTGGTTTACTTTATTTGAGTTGCGAAGGGCAAACTTTATTGACAAGTAAGTAGATTGGTAACAATATTTTGATTTAAGAGAGTATCCATGCAGTTTCTTGCCCGTTCTTCTCCATAGGAAACTACTACGCTTTGGAATGTGCTACTAGCTATTTTTCTGACTCGTTGACTATTCAAAAGTGCTTTCAGTTCGAGTTTGGTTATACAAGTATCGTTAATTTTTGGTTTTATGAATGGATATAACAATATTTATTGTCAAAGAGAAAATTGTTATAATTAAACCACTTGGCAAGCGCCCTGGCTGCTGTTATTAGCAGAATGAAAGACACTGACATGTGATGCCTTTCCTCTTGGCCTTAACCTTGTCGAGATAACACACATCTTATATTTAAGGAGATTTCTTCCCACGCACCTACATAGCTGTCATAGGCATGAGACCTTTTCTCAGTCTCTATCCTCAAATCTCTATTGCCATCCACATTCACACCAAACTGGGGTAAGTTTGATAAATGCCCCGACCCTATCCCGTCGACTAATGTCCCCTTATATCGAAATATTTGTCAAAATAAACTCGACTGAAGCAAATATATCGACAAAATATATCTTCCATAATTCACCAGGTATGTTATGTATGTTAAGTTCATTGATTTTCAAATGAAATATGATTAAAGAATATATTCGGGGAAACGGATGATAGTTTGTATTTCTATAAATTTTAATGTTGGCAACATTTTTGGTAGATGGTTCTTTTTTGGGATGTATGTCAGAAAAATTATTCTCGGTATTACTTAGCATATTTTTTCAATTATTTATCAAAACTTAAAAAAAAAAAATGTGTTTAACTGTCGCACTTTCGTCGTCGAGACATCACATTAATTACATTAATCTCAACACAATCATGTCAACAAAATTTAAATGTTTTCAACTCGTCATAAACTGTACAAGACGCGTGAGAAAAATTGGAACCGGCCATTTTGTTCCTTTAATAGATAGATAGATAGATAGATAGAATATTCTTTATTATGCACACCATACAAATTACAGAAATAAATTTAGAAATGTTACATAGGGTGACACAATGGGCGGTCTTATCGCTAAAAGCGATCTTTTACAGACAACCTTTGGATGGATTAAAGGGAGAAGGAGAGACAATACTGCAGGTAGTCAGTGGTGTACCATTTACATACACAATAAATACGTAACGCATAAACTTAACCACATAAATATATACATATATATATATATATATATAGATATATATAAAATAATAAACATGAAACAAGAATAAGGAACTATATGTAATGATGACGTTTAAGGAAAGAGGAAGTGTTTTTTCACCAGAGTTTTAAAAATGGACAAAGATTGAGCACGCCTTATCGACACGGGCAAGGCATTCCATAACCGTACTGCTGCTAATATATTGTCACAACTTGACAGTCCAGCGAACAGCGAATCTAAGGCACGCACCTCTGACTTTTCGGATTCATGTGCGTATTGTATAATTATCTCTTGCTTCAAAAACGGTGAAGGAAAACATCGTGAGGAAACCGGCATGCCTGAGAAATATTTCTCGACGACATGTGAAGCCAAGTCAGCGGCCTTAAAACTCTGACACCAGGTTAGTCACTAACCACACGAAAAAAAGAAGACAGTTCAGCAGAGGATCAAGCTTGAGATTTGCTAGTGAGCATTCGAGCGCAGTATCCTCGGAGTTCGACTTACCGACCGGATACGGAACACGATACTGCGCTCTAAGACGCAAATTTCAGACGTCACCCGAAAAGCAGCCAAGCTCAAGTCGGACTGAGCCGGACACGTTTGCCGCATATCGGATGCACTGTTAGCTAAAACCACAACATGGGTTCCTGAAAAGGTCCAACGTCATCGCGGAAGACCTAGGCGGAGATAGTGGGACGAACTTGATGCTTATATGAGGGATTGGTCCATATTGGCTCAGGGTCTAGTTGAGTGCAAAAAGGAAAAAGAGGCCTTTGCCCTGCAGTGGGGCAGAACAGGCTGATTATTATTTCGTTTATTCATTTTGATTCTCATTAATTTACAATATTTCTTAAATTATAAAGAATAAAAAACCATTTTAAAATATAAAAATATAGTGGTCCGCCGGTGTCGGGAGCAGGGTCCAAGCTACCGGTGGTTAGGGCTGCAGAGACAGGAACCTCCTCACAATGCGAGCCGTATCGAGGAGTACTGCCTTCTGAATCAGGCCCTTATTATTATTATTTTTACCGGCAACGCCCCCTCTGTCATTGACATTCAAGCACCAAAAGATGCTTGTAACACTTTTTGTCTGACAGTTTTCCAATTTATACTTGTAAATAAAAGTTAATGATTGATTAATTTTAAGTACTGGCTCTTTGGACTAATAGTCGCAAGCGCTACTGTTGAACACGAGGTCCAAGGTTCTATTCCCGGGTCGGGCAAAGTGCTATTAGGTTTATTCATCTGGAAGTTCTCAGTAGCAGCCCGGAGTTATAGCCCTGGATTTATGCCCGGTTGAAGGGAATAGACATGGGACTTAATCATATCTGGCGAAATGTGGGTGTTATGTAGTTGCATCTCTGCCAAACCCTTCGTAGAATAAAGGCGTGGTGTTATGTATGTAATTTTAAGCAACGACAGCTCTGGGTATACTGGCATTCGTTTCTAGCTTTGCGATACTCTATAATAATAATAACACTTAAACTTAAAAACGGAAAAAAAAAATTATGATGTAGGACAATGTTCATTTGTGGGAGACTGGTGCCTAAACTAAGCAGTTTTTGATGATTGTTTTGCCTCTAGGGGGGAAGTCCCTGGGGACTTTCCCCCCCTAGAGGCAAAAAAATCATCAAAAACATTACAATAGAAAATTCTTAACGAAAGTTACATTTTCATGTTCTATGGGCAAACTATAAATGTTGGAAGAGAATAATAATAAAATCTTAAATTTGTATGAAGTGTAGTGGAGTTCAAGGTGCATGTGGACTCTATTTACAGTAGGAATAACATGTTTACCCAAGCAAGGCTCTGTGCTCCTTTGTTGGAGCAACAAATATAACTGTAGGTACTCGGCCTACATTATTTTGTTAAATCTAAGGATTCTTTTGTTTTTCCCTTCTAAATCAAAATAAAACAACATCCCTTGATTAGGATGTAAATCCAAGGAAACACGACAAAAGCTCTGTTCATCAGTACGATTCATAATGTGAAATCCTTGTGTTGGGATGTCACATTATGACATTTTTCCTTGTTCAATTCGTTGTTATGGAGAATAATCATTTATTCCCTTTTAAGAAAGTACGTTTTTTAATATGGTATATTTTAATATGGTATATTTATATAATGTCGGAGAAGCACAGTTCTCGTTGACATCTTTTGTAACCATATTATGATTTAAAAGAGTGTCCGTGGAGTTTCTTGCCCGTTCTTCTCCATAGGTACCTACTACGCTTTGGAATGGGCATCTAGCTTCATCTTTCTGACTGACGGACCCCTTGACAATTCAAAAGTGCCTGTAATTGGTTTATTTGAAATAAATGCTTTGAGTTTTGAGTTTTTTGAGAGTTTCATCGTCATCAGTGGTTGCGGGCTTAGTGGGCGTCATCAGGGTAAAATGCGAGCACAAAACACAATTATCTCTGCTTCATACAATTTTAATTTAGATCTAAACAATATTTCGTCACTTCACAATAACGTCGAGACAATAATTGACAGTAAATACTGAGCAGCGGGTTCAGGGCAACGATCTTACTTTAAGTTTATATTTTTATACTCCCAACTCAACGATCCAACTCGACCTGTCGCTATCACCCCAAAACAAACATGTATCCAAAAACTGTCCACCTTCCTAAAAATAAAAGATGGCGCCTAAACCCGCTCGAGGCAAGTGCTCTGCTCTGATTGGTCGTTACGAAAATTACAATATTCATAACTTTTATTAGATTAATAAGGTTTTTAAATTATAGAAACATTTAACAAATTAAATTAAATTAAGAATTCTAAAAGTACAATGTAAAAAAAGTAATATTGTACGTTATATGTACATGAAATCAATAATCAACCGGACTCATAGCTTCCTCCACATATTTATAAGCTTGTCTGGTTTCAAGAGGAGATAAGACCATCTATAAAAAAAAAAATAAGGTACGTTACCTACATTCACTGAAAAATTTAAGATAGTTTCAACTGACAACTGTCAAACGCATAAAAAAATCTGGCATAACTTAACGGAAATCCATGACATTAAATGTTATTAAACAATAATTTCATTTAGTTTTGTTTTGTTTATCTTCAAGCCATTCCGTCTTCATTATGGCGGGATTAAAACAATTTATATTTTTTTGTTTTAATCCCTTTACTGTTTTTTTTCTAAATGGTCCCAATTTCTTTCATTTTGTACAAGAGCATCGCCTTCCACTTCATCCGCCAGGATTTACAAACTTAAACAACAAAATTTCACCCCTATAAAGTTTCATTTTGTTGTCAAAGTTGCCAAAATCAATTTGTAAACCTGACAAAACTGTTCCGTCTATAACATATTTAAATATTCTGTTTTTAATTTTTATATACTGCCCTGCTAAGTCTAAAGGCGCTATCTCAATCGGAGTAAATTTTGAGAAAATTTACTTTTTGTAAATTGTAATCTAAGGAAACATAAGTATTGGGCACGCCACAATTGCGGCGGTAAGGCCCCTCTTTGAGGAGTGGCTAGAGAGGCGCCACGGCGTCCTCACCTTCCGCCTGACGCAGGTCCTCACCGGACACGGTTGTTTCGGGAGGTTCCTGTTCAGGATAAAGCGGGAGGAAACGCCCGGGTGTTACCATTGTGTGGATCGCCCGGAGGACACGGTGGAGCATACGGTGGAGGTCTGCCCGGCTTGGGCGGGGCACCGCCGTGTCCTCACGGAGGCGATCGGCAGCGGCGATCTCTCGCGTCCGGCCCTGGTTCAGGCCATGGTCCGGAGCGAGAGTGCATGGGAAGCCGTCACTTCCTTCTGCGAAGCAGTAATGCTCGCGAAGGAGGAGGCGGAGCGCGCGAGGGAAATGCAAGATGCGCGCCCTCGCGCCCCTAGTCGCCGCAGGAGACGCCCCGGGCGTCGGGAGTCGCGAGCCGACTTCCGGCCACCGTAGGCGCGGGCTTGCGGACGGTGGGCAATGGGTAGCTCGCCGTCCGATTAGGACCAGGCCCGGGTCGACGGCGCGTTGTGTTCCACGCGCGCCTCAAAGAGATGTCAGCACCAACAGACGGGGTCCGTAAGGGCCAATGCCTGCCAGGGTTGCGAGTTTGTCCGAAAGGGATATCGCGGCTCCGGCACACAGGCAACGGAAGGAATACGGGTGGGTTTTAGACAGTAAAAGTCTGACACTCCCTCTCGCTCCGCCCAGAGCGGGAGGAGTCATTTGATGATTTCCCACATTTCCCACCCAAAAAAAAAAAAAAAAAAAAAAACAAGTATTTCAATGCTTCTGAGTGGTTTATTTTAATTTTTTTAAGTTAGATAGCGGTATTTGGGTTAAACCATTGGATGCGAAATTGTTATAGGTACATATTAAAAGGTTCTGTTTCTAGTATAGTACTGTTTATATCCACATCAAAACTATTTTTCAACCTCAAAACCCAGTTGGAATCGGCCAAAATCTTCCCACAAGCCGTACCCATGACGTAGACAGCGTACCTCGTCATTATTCACCAGAATTAATGACCTATGGGTCCGGGTCCCATTCAGTAGGACCTTGCATTATACGTGCGAAAGGACTCTGTTTACAGAGAGGGCCATTTTAAATGGATCCCGTTTTTAGGGTTCCGTACGTAGTGGTGAAAACGGGGACCTATTACAAAGATTATGCCGTTCGTCGTCAGTCTGTCTAATTCTCGGGATGTCTGTAAAGAAAAAAATATAAGAAAGAAAATACATTTATTTAGTACAGACTAAAACACACACAATATACGTATAATAATATATACACAGCAGATACAAAAAATAAAATCAAATAAAAAGTGTAAAGTGCGATGTAAGTAAGCTGCGCTAAAAAGGCCCAGTCCAGCAAAAATGCCAGACAACAATTTTTTTTTTTTTTTTGAGTGTGTGAAATTCTAAAAACTATAAGTGCCTGACGCTGGTTTTCAACTGAACCTGCGAGTGTGATGTACGCATATATATAGGGACGGAAATATCTGTTTAACCGTAATAGGTAGTAAGCTAAAGAATACGTGTTACTATCATATGGCGTATATCATGGTAAATAATAAAAAACTTTTTTACAAAAAATTAAACCAAGGAAAAAAAAAACTGAAAAGCATAAAATAAGATAAGATAAATTTATTTAAACATTGTTACAATTGTTGCCTTAAAATTAGTACATAATAATTCTATCTGTAACTGTTGGTGACATTCATCATAGTGGTCGGTGGTCCCCAAAATAGGCGAAAAAAAAAAAAACCTTTTAGTGTAACTAAGCTCCTAAACTCATTTATGTAACAAATTTTGAGGCGGCGCCCATCCAACAAATTAATTTCTTATAGCGTAAAATGGTAACGGATGATGTTGATGGATCTTCGCTTAATGTGTTTGGCACCGCCTCAAAATTTGTTACTTAAATGAGTTAAGGAGCTTTGTTACACTAAAAGGTTATTTTTTATTTTATGCTTTTCAGTTTTTTTTTTCAATGGTTTAATTTTTTGTAAAAAAGTTTTTTATTTTTCGCTTTTGAGTTACCATTTAATTTAATTGTTTTCCTCAAGTTAGGAATTTCCTCAACAGCCTTTCGTCTCCATCGTCAGACCCTCGATGTCGGTCATATCCCAGCTAGGTCTAAAGTTCTCATCAAGGTGAATGAAATAAACCCAAACACTATGTAGCTGCTGCAAACTGCGGAGGAGCTCTCGCAACTGTCTTTCGTCTCCATCATCAGATCAACTCCAAGTCTTATTATATGGTTGTGTCATCAGAACTACAACATGTGCGCGAAATTACAACAGAATCGGTTCGCAATTGAAAATTCAGCAGGTGAAAAATCAATCAACCCCAATTTTTTTACCCTTAGGGGTAGATTTTAGTTTTCAATTTTACATGGGACCAACTTCGAGGCATACTCTCCCCAATAAAATAAGAATCGTTCATCATCGTGTCGACTTGAGAACCTCCTCCTTTTTTTTCGTCGGTTAAAAATAACAATGAAAAGACCATTAAACTAAAAAAAAAAAGAGAACATTTTTGTATTTATGAATTTTATTATTACGCGATTACTGTACTGTAAGCGATTAGGAAGAAGAGTGTGGCCCATCTTAGTGGATGGCACTATCTATATATTTACGTATATTTATGTACGGTTTTGAAAGGATATATTTATCTATACAATGCCGCCCATGGGTATGTGACAGCCCGTATTTTTCTGAATATTCATGAAAAATTATCAAAAACTAACTGTAAACGGGGGTCTATCTTTAATTATTATTATTTATTTTTTCAAAATCCCTTTTATGGATTATGGACTTTCACTTGTGTTTTTTAAATAAAAACAGTTTTTTCTTAAAAAAAAATGTCTGCACCTCAGTTTTTTATTCTTAGTCGACAAATTTTAATAAAACATGTTAGTTAATCCAATAAAATAACTCATAAGCTTTTAGAAATAATAAACAGAATCCAAATCGAGCCAATAACATCGGAGATACGGCAAACGCTACCCAAAAAACAAAAAAAAAAACAATAAAATGTAAAATATTAAAGATCTTTTATATTTTACATTTTATTGTTTTTTTTTTCCCTTTTAAAGTTAATATTAGATAATTTTTCATGAATATTCAGCAAAATACGGGCGGTCACATGCCCATGGGCGACATTGTATTTCTGGAAAGTTTTTTTACAGGCGTTAGTAGCGGAACCCTTCATGCGTGAGTCCGTCTTGCACTTGGCCATTTTTTTCCAAGAACCCTATGAATAAGTTAAAGGGTAGTTTTGTTGGATTGATTAAGAAGGGGTTGACTTTTGGACAAGGGGGTGAAATAAAGGTGAAAATCAGGGTTAAGTGTATTTGTAAATAAATCATGGTTTTTCTACAACCATGATTTAATTACAATGGTTATTTTAAATTTCTAAAACTGATCGGATTTCAAGGTTAGGTTAGTCAACGAAGATACGGGCCTGTCTGAAAGTAGTCCGTAACGTTGGAGTGTGTGTGCCCTACTGCCTATTGATTTCGAATTCATGAGTTTCGAATCATAGATAATATTAGTGAACGAAGGACGCATGACATTAGAGTTGAGCTATTTTACCGGTCGATTACCGGTTTACTTATTTTGTGGTTATCAAGCTAATAAACAAAAATTATTTTTTTGTCGTCAGAAAATGACCACGTATTTAACAATTTACTTTTTAGTCGTTTTTGCATGTATATCAGAACGTTCGGCCAGTCGAGATTGGGAGCTGGCTGCTACTCCAGTTTTTAGTGACGATTATGTGACGCATAAAGATGCCAGCCAAAGAATTTGTGACAGAACAGTTCGAAAGTTAGAAGCATTTATTTATGGCCGAACGACCTGATATCAGAACGTTCGGCCAATCTGAATCTCCATAACTGAGGACCTTAGAGAAACTGTTAATGAATAAAGATTTAGTGACGATTTGGTGACAAACAACCAATGCTTTACTTTTACTCGTAATGCCACCGGTTAAAAGTAAAATGAATTTTGGTTCCTGGAACATCAGGACGTTCGGCCAACGTAATCTCCATAACTGAGGACCTGAGAGAAACCGTTAATGAATAAAGATTTAGTGACGAGACTGAAACGAATTTTTATTGCTTTATTTTTCTTTTGTGACGGCCCCTTTTAGTAGTAAAATGAAAATTTTACATATAACCTCAAAACATTGGGATTATCGATTCCTCCACAAGGAAGAAGCCCAGAGAAACCGTTAATCAATAAAGATTTAGTGATGACACTCAAACGAACTTTGATTGTTTTATTTATTTTTGTGACGGCCCCTTTAAATAGTAAATTGAAAATTTAACATATAACCTCAAAACATTGGGATTATCGATTCCTCCACAACGAAGAAGCCTAGAAGACTCGTAAAATCCCTGATGTGTTATAGGTTTTCAGTGCACTGGTGTCAGTATTTTTGTTAATTCAAAATTAATCTATAAAAATGCACTATTGCGTATGGCGACTGAAATAGGGTGACCATGTATTCCAACGAAACAAGTATTTATCGAGTACTTAATTACCTAAACAATTAAGCAAAACACGTCGTAATATTAAATTATATAGATACAAGCAACGTTGAGCTGATGCCTGCATACCAGTGTCCACTTGTGAAGTTTTTGTTATATTGGTCGAGTCTATTTTGGCTATAAGCAAACGAAAGTGGAAAGGTGACTGACATTGGAGATTGGGAAATTTGACTAAGTACAAGAATACTTAAATAAATAGGTACACAAATTTAAAAATGCTTTCTTTGTAATCAATCATCCAAAAAAAGCGGTAGGTAGTTAGGTTCATAATAATTTGTACTTTTTAGAATTACAGTTAAATTGGTTCACCACGAGACTTAGAGTAATAACTAACATAACATGACAAATTACGATATATCTAAGCTCTTCTCTCTTATGGCCCAGATTGTACACTTAAAAGAGACAAATGCATGCAATCATCTATGCTTAAAACTAAATGGACGTTCCGCAATTGTCAAACGGTCACACTTGGTCTCTTATTACACGACCAATTAAAAAAAGCACACTAGTTACTTAGTCAAATTAAAAATTCAAATTCAATATAAAAAAATTGAATTTTGAATTTGACTAAGTAACTAGTTTGTCAATTAAAAAAGCACACTAGTTACTTAGTATACGGTTAACCGTATAAAGTATTTGATTTAGTCGTATATTACGTCGTGAATTTCAATACGTGTGCTGGTTGAGGTGTTGGTCATTATTTTATTCAAAATCATAGATTGATGCTCAATTTTCTAAAAAAAATAGGTGCTTAGGACAGATCAATAGGCTGGACATGGCTTGCTTTGTGTTATCGTGTAAATCACATTCGTAACGGAAAGAAAATAATGAATTTGTAAGCTTTTATCGGTAAGTGTTTTTTTAGAGTTTTCATATATAATCACGCGAAATATTTGGACGTCATCACTAATAACATACATATTAGAGTGATAATGATCTCTTCAAACTATCTTTATTACAAATTATGTTGTGATCGCGAATAAATTTTCAAAAAATTAAATCGTTAATTTGTCAGGTTATGTTATGCTATTGATGAAGATACTTTTTATCGATATGATAATTTTATGCCGATAAATTGGAAAAGGTATCGTTTCCTTTTTCAGTATACCTTCAAATGAGAAAGGTGGTGAAATTGGTGTAAAGTGATGAGAGCCAGAAATTATGGGACTAAGCATAGCCGAGTATGTTCTAAACATTTTACGAACGACTACTTTGTAAGTAGCGATAAATGGAGAAGGTTTAAACCTGCTTTGTAAGTTTTCAAATTTCTGAGCTATTTCTTCATCTGAGTTGATAGGGCCATGTGCAGTCTCTAAGTTAAATTCAGTAGTTAAATTTATTTCTAATGCACATTATATAAAATATTAGTTATCTGCACTCCTTCACATATTCCTCAGTCCGCGTATCTATTTATTTTGTTGCAATACCTACATCATCACCTTATTTCAACAATTTCGACGTGTTTTGCTTAATTGTTTAGGTAATTAAGTACTCGATAAATACTTGTTTCATTGGAATACATGGTCACCCTATTTCAGTCGCCATCCGCCATAGTGCATTTCTATAGATTAATTTTGAATTAACAAAAATACTGACACCATTGCACTGAAAACCTATAACACATCACGGGTTTTACGAGTCTTCTAGGCTTCTTCGTTGTGGAGGAATCGATAATCCCAATGTGTTGAGGTTATATGTTAAAATTTCAATTTACTATTTAAAGGGGCCGTCACAAAAATAAATAAAACAATCAAAGTTCGTTTCAGTGTCGTCACTAAATCTTTATTGATTAACTGTTTCTCTGGGCTTCTTCCTTGTGGAGGAATCGATAATCCCAATGTTTTGAGGTTATATGTAAAATTTTCATTTTACTACTAAAAGGGGCCGACACAAAAAAAAAATAAAGCAATAAAAATTCGTTTCAGTCTCGTCACTAAATCTTTATTCATTAACGGTTTCTCTCAGGTCCTCAGTTATGGAGATTACGTTGGCCGAACGTCCTGATGTTCCAGGAACCAAAATTCATTTTACTTTTAACCGGTGGCATTACGAGTAAAAGTAAAGCATTGGTTGTTTGTCACCAAATCGTCACTAAATCTTTATTCATTAACAGTTTCTCTAAGGTCCTCAGTTATGGAGATTCAGATTGGCCGAACGTTCTGATATCAGGTCGTTCGGCCATAAATAAATGCTTCTAACTTTCGAACTGTTCTGTCACAAATTCTTTGGCTGGCATCTTTATGCGTCACATAATCGTCACTAAAAACTGGAGTAGCAGCCAGCTCCCAATCTCGACTGGCCGAACGTTCTGATATACATGTTTTTGCTGGTTGCGCCTGCGGCTTCACCCGTGTGGATGCCGGGAATTGTCCCACGGGAACGTACTACCGGAATGAAAAGTATTCTATGTGTTAATCCAGGTTATAAACCATCTGTTTGCTAAATTTCATGTAAATCCGTTCAGCCATTTTTGCGTGATTGAGTAACAAACATCCAAACACACAAACATACAAACTTTCACATTTATTATATTAGTAGGATTATCTCTTTAGATTCAGAATAGGAATGATGACTGGGTAAAAAAAATGAAATTCTCATTAGTCCGACAGTCAGAATTTTTTATTTATTAGACACGTATTTTTTGCTTTATCTTATTAATAAGAAATTACTTAGATAAAACGCATTTTAGGTTGAAGAGTGGGGGTCGCTACGTCACTAGTACGTATAAAATCTACATACTCGTGACGTCATGGCACATTTTACCTCAATGTATCGCCGTAATCTTTAGATTAAGTAAAAAAGAAAAAATACGTGTGCAATATTTTTTTATTATCTCAAAAACGGACAAAAAATTGTTTTTTTGTCATCATCCCTATTGAATTACTTTTGCTATTTATGTACGGATAGCGGCTTTACCGTTGCCTTTTTTCTTTTTGACGGTAATAAATAACTTTTGAAATGAATTGACGACTGATCGGTTTTTAAGGATAGGCCCCTGCCGTCAAGAACTCTTTGGGAACAAAAGCAGACATGTTTTTGAACATTGGATATCCAAAAATATGCCTAACAGAATACCTTTTCTATAAAAGAAATTAATTTCATGCAGATATAAGCATAGCATAACCAGCCTATAATGTTTCCACTGTTGAGCCTCCTCACTGTGAGAGGGAGTGGGCCGTAATCCACCACGCGGTCCCAGAGTGGGTTGGTAGATGTCACAAGTTTTCGATATTTTCCGTCACCGTTTTGAGAGCAGTAATGATGAAATAATTTACACAAAGTAAAGCCAGGGTTCGAAGCTACGACCTACATCTCGTAAGTCGCAGCCATTAGCACTTGGCCACCGGGTCTCGAACTCCACCACTCTCTCATGAAAATAAACTATGTATAATGAACCCTCAGAGAATATAACTTTTATTACTTTAAAAATCCTGTCAACTTAGTCATATTTGCCAATTTCAATACTTGTACCACCAAACTGCCCGCAAAAGTTATTAAATATCAATTATCCCACCCGATCTAATTAATAAATCGTTTTCAAATAACTAAATTAAGTTATATCGATATAGTTTTGTAATTAAACAGACTCCTAAATTACACCATCCGGCGTTGTTGACTATGAAAGTTTAAAGAAAACTTGTTGTTTTTAGTTTAGGAAATAAACAAAGAATAAACGTTAATTTGCGGTAAACATGACGCAAAAACTAAAAACACATACCCGAAACAACAAGTCGGGGGAAAATATTCATTGCATCCACGCAAGACGGCAATCGCAATGCTGCAACACTATGCGAGACAGAGCCCCCAGCGCTGGTTTTCAGCGACAACAGACGTGATGACGTCAGTCATGTTTAGTTTTAAAATTATTCTGAGAATGTTGCGCATAGGAAGTTAATGGTTCACTGTCTACCTATTTCCTTAGCGACAAAGGTGAAGATAACCGACTTTTAATGATTTTATACTGAAGATCAAGTCTAAACGAGTAGCGTTAATGATTTGGAAAAAAAAATATGATAAAAGAGCATTTTCTTAATAATTTAATGTATGAATATTTTAGATTATGTTTATATTACATAGTGAAATTAATTTGTAAAGTTATGTCTAACGCGGATAAAAAAATGTGAATCACGCAAAATGTATCAAGCTTATTTTTCTGAAACCTTCACACAAAAATTGCACGCAATTCGTATTCATACTGTTGGCCACAGTATGTCACATAGCATAGCATAGCATAATCAGTCTAAAATGTTGCCACTGCAGGGACACAGGTCTTCTCTCTTCAAGAGGGAGTGGGCCGTAATCTACCACGCGGGCCCAGTGCGGTACAGTTTATTGCACTCTAGGAGACATATCTCATGTTTGCCGGTTAAAAAGTAATGAATATTGTGTTAACCCAAGACATGGTCTATCTGTGTGCCAAAAATCCAAATCCGCTCTGACGTTTAAAATTAAAAACATCTGCACAAACTTCCACTTCATTATATTACAATAGGAAGTACAAGAAGGATAGTAGGATATAATCCGACGCAACACAATCAGCCGAACCCTTCACTACACTAGTCAAATGTAAGCTTCATAATGTAGGTATTTTGCTGACCCCTGCTTTCTATTTCAATCGGTCCTGACCTTACGAAGATACATGTGTGGGTCAAGGTTGCCTCGACACAAACATTTATAAGGACGAACCCTTTAACGCTCTTGGGAAAAGAATGAACGAAATGAATGAAGTAAAACAAAGGAATTTATCTTCACAATTATAGGTAGTGCTTATACACTTTTAAATCTACATTAGCATTGCCATTGAAGAAATTGAAAACTGATCTAGGGAATCAACAAGCAGTCTTTTCAAGTGGCAATGGTTTCCCAGTGACTGGGTTATGGCGGTCAGAAAGGTGTTCGCTCCTTGTAAAGTACTGGTATTCAGGAGCATCCGGTTAGACTGGAAGCCGACCTAATTTTTTTTGAAAAATCACTCATCATTCATTTTGTTTTCATTCATTCATTCAAAAGTCATAAATAAAGACAGCAAATTTTCACCAAACATAAAATTCACTCGAAAAACACTTTACCTAATCTCCTCGTCCAAAAAATTAAGAGACCATCCAACCAAAGAAAGTACTAAAGATAAATAACTAACAAAAGAAAGATATTTAAGCTTAAGCCCACATCGTCTTAACGAGCACTCGAAGTCAAAATATGGGGTATTAAACCTCTGTGACTGCCGGCCCTCTTTAGTCAAAGGTCATAATAGGCATTGTAATAATGACTTGGCATAAGTCGAGTGGTATTTTGTTTAGATAAGATTTCGTTGGTTGTTTTTTTTGGAGGACGTATGGGACGGCTGTTTTTCTATAGATAAAATGGTGACTTAGAAATTATTTTATGAACTACTGGCAGTTGCCCACCAGACACGACACCCGTCAGGTCGGAGGATCCTCCCTTTTCTATGGTGGATGAGTGAACTTTACACCCTGTTCCTCATACCACTAAAAGCTAATCAGCTTACGAAGATTTGTAAAGTGGTCTATTAATACTAGAATACCATATCATCTACATCTCAAACCTAACCAATATTAGAAATGCGAAAGAGAGTTTGTTTTTTTGTTTGTTACACTTTCACGCTAAAGTGGCTGGACGGATTTAGATGAAATTAGGCACATGGGTAGACCATGACCTGGATTGGGATCGAGACTTATGCGGGTAAAACTGAGGGGTGCAGCTAGTAACGTTCATAAAGTTCTTATTAGTACATTGTTTTGTTGCCAATTCTCTCTCTTAGGGGGAACATACAACCTGCCAGGGTTGCGAGTTGGTCCGAAAGGGATATCGCGGCCCCGGCACACAGGCAACGGAAGGAACAAGTCTGACACTCCCTCTCGCTCCGCCCAGAGCGGGAGGAGTCATTTGATGATTTCCCACTCAAAAAAAAAAAAAAAAAAAAAAAAAAAAAAAAAAAAAAAAAAAAAAAAAAAAAAAAAAAAAAGGGGGAACATACAACGTATTATTCATGATTATTATAATATTCTCCATAATATAGTATCATACATTAGCAATAACTTGTAGATAACATATATAACTTAATACACTAACCACAATAAAATAGAAATAGGTACTCATTTCTTGGTTTGGTTGGCTGTTTTTTTTGAAGGTCCGTTACTGACATCGCTAAAGGAAAAACATCGTAAGGAAACCTGGACTTATAGTCAAAACAAGCCTAAAATTGCCAAACCATCTGGAGCAAGCGTGGTGGTTTATGCTCGTGCCTTCTCTGTATGAGAAGAATCCCAAGAAGAATCAAGAAGATTCTCTGTATGTCATAATGTCACTATATTTCTTTAAGTACTTATGTTTTTATTTTTTGTATATTGGCATCATGTTTTTATGTACATTCATGTAATTTGTTATCTTTTAATTGTGCTTTTGTGTGTCTTTTGTATGCACTGAATAAATGGTTTATCTAATGCCCTGCAGTGTGTCAATAATAAGCTGGGTATTATATAACTCCATAACTTAAGACACAGATATATACCAGTGACCTTGAGTGGTTAGCTTGCGTGTTCTGTACAGAGCTGAGGCAACGCGCCGTACATCCAACCAGCAATAGGACTCGCCCATCCAGGAGCGCTGTCTCAAATTAGATGCTTTAATAATTTATTATACATTAAAAAAAGGGATTTTAGTAAAACACGTATACTAAAAGATTAATAATAAAATTATCTTTAAAATGGTGAAAGTTTTAGAAAAATACGCTTGATAGATTTTGCGTGATTCTCAGTTTTTTATCCACGTTAGACATAACTTTACAAATTAATTTCAATATGTAATATAAACATAATCTAAAATATTCCTATAATACGTTATTAAAAAAATGCTCTAATTTAACATATATTTTTTCCAAATCATTACAAAAGTCGGTTATCGTCGCCTTAAACCAAAAACAGCTAGTATGGAATATGAACCAATTTAGAAGTTATAGAATAGTATGTAAGCCAACCAATCAGCCTCGAAATTAACTGCATTTTCAATACGTATTGAAAATACTAGCGAATGTTTTCGAAGCACGTTCAGTTTTATCCATATTCATGGATAACATTGGATGAATTGTGTCTGTGTTTATTATGATCTTTATGTATGTATGTTTCACCCGCATAAGTCTCGATCCCTTGAGAATCTCGGAATAAAAAGTATCCTATGTCCTAATCCAGGTCATGGTCTACCCATTTGCCAAATTTCATCCAAATCTGTTGAGCCGTTTTAGCGTGAAAGCGACAAACAAACAAACCCACTTTCAAATTTATAATATTGTTAGGAATTGTCGATTTTACAAGGATTAAATGCATAATACATGTAAAGGACATTGTTAAAAATGGCCTATGAATCAACACGTATGAAACCTTTACAATAATTACTAGTTTTTTTAATAATTTAAATTACTATTATTACAATATAACGGACAGTTCATAATTCCGAAAACATTTTAAAAAGTAATTCACTTCGGTCTTATTCCCCAGCGCCATTATTTTTTGTTTCAATTTGACGTTTTGAATAGGCTCTCTCGGCGCTTGATCTATGAATAAGGTTTTTAGTTACAAACAAAATAAAGCGATTGAAAGCGCTGTGTGAAACGGGCAACATCGACACTGACAATCGATGAATTGACAGATGACACTTTGACATTTGATAGTAATGACAGTGTCATGTTTTCACTCAGAGTGCATATTTATATTGGTCCTAACTAAAAAATAAATGAGTATAAAGAAAGAATGGTTCTGACTACCTAATAGTAGGTACCTACATAGTAAGTAATGAAACGTTTGAAGATGTAAAATCCAATGTGTTTTCACTAATAAACGTTAAGTTAATATATTTCTATTAGCCTAATTATAACCCCAAAATCTGAAAGTGTTTTAGATTTTTTTGAATTCTCAGCAGTGTCCGTGATTTTAATTTAGATTCAATCAAATATATGCATTATATAGAACACAGAAAGTAAATTCACGTCTCTGTTGGATCTTAGGCGAACAATGTATGGACGCCGAACAATGTCCTTTAACCATTGATGCTTTTTCATATACAGTAGTTATAGCGATAAAGTAGATCATAATTTCATATCCCAAATACGTCAATACTGGATAAAGCCCTCCCGAGCATCACCATAACGACCAGTCCTGTGCCTCCAGCATCCAGGGGATTCCCGTTATTATTTCCCGGACCGACGCACGGCGTGTGGACAAAGAGGGAGATCATAGTAAAATTAGTTTTTATACTCGTATTCAATTAAATCCAACAAGCTATTTATAATTTATTTTAATACCACACCTCTAAATATAAACATTTAATTAGCGTGTTTTGCTTCTGTAAACCAAAAATATCCATGAAAAAATCCACTATCACGGTCAAATTCAGATGTTTATCTAGTCAACATTCCCGGTCCAGACCTTCACCCAAAAACGATAATATTTATTAGTTCGTGTCCGTCTGTGGACCGTCAATTAGCTCCGTTTGTTTTGGCACGACCAGCTGTCTTGTCGTTTGAAGATATTTTTAGTTATTTACTTTTTCTCTAATTGATTTATTTGAATCACTTTCGTGTCTACGTGTATTTTTGGATTTCGTGTTGTGTAATTTATTTGGGAAATATTTTCGATTAAGCATGATTGTGTAGCTGACGCAATTTTTTTATTAAAACTATTTATTTGCTTTTAATTAAATTACAGCGTTGGTTTCTTAATAAAGCGGTGAACGGCCTCGGCGAGATCTCGACGAGGCACAGCTCTAATCTCCGTTTCGATCGCGCTAAAAACGCTCTGTATCCAAGTACACAATACACTCGTGTCAATACACTCGTTTTATTTTTTGACACGTTAATAATGCCAAATACTGGTTAAAACATAGATATAACGTTAATTTTAATAATAGGTACATCTATGGGTGAAAATGCCAAATTTTTATTACGGAACTGTTTCCTTGGAAACCCAAGCTTAAGGCCTAGACTCTACCAAAGAATTTCGTTATTCACACATCTTGTCTCCGCTCATCTTCAGTGGATACCACTTAGCGGGGATGTATCATATTTGTATGGCGCAATCGAAGCGGTGATGTGAGCTGTGCCTCGCCGAGATTGAGCTGGGCGGCGCGGCGGTACAAAGCGGAAATGTGAGCTGTATCCTTCGCGAGCTGGTGACGGCGCGCAGCGAAGACGATAAGAGATGTGAGCGGTGTGCAGTGGTCAACATCCAACGCTCGGCGCACGCAGATCAGATCTGCTCTAGCCAGCACACATCTCCGCACAACTTCGGTGGAGACACCCAAGCTAAAAATCATCTCTTCTCGTCCCCGCTTCGGATATCTCCGCACATCTCCGCTTTGGTGGAGTTCGGGCCTGAGTGGTCTACTTTACTATAGACATCTGCCTACCAGAGGCATTTCTGGTGCGTTGTCCACTGTCCACCCTAGAAACAAAATTCAAATATCGCACATGACAGTTAATTCACTGGTATTCTTTTATCAATGAAAGTAATATACAAAAATGCTGCTTAGGGGCAACATTGGAAAGATATTACAGAGCTCTTTTACAAAGACATAATAATACCTACTTTTATGTTAACTTTCAAATGATGCGCTGAACTATAATCATTATTCGCTTTGATCCCAGGGTTCAAGGTTCGCCTTTTACAACCCCCACGGTCATAGTAAGCTTGGCTTATTTTTACCACGTAATATATTTCCTTCATGATAAAAATATTCCCATTTCTCTTCGCCAAAATTAGGAAACATCACATAATCTTCATACCACAATCATTCAAGCGTAATTCCAATGATATAGGGCCTTTTAGGGCAATAAAACCAGTGTTTTACGTTTTTCTTATCACTCCGGGGAGGGTAGAAGATCCCTTTTTTGAGAGAAAATACAATTCGCTGTCGTATCTTTGCGTTTGCGTATCTTTATGCGTCTTCTACTTTACGAAGTGCGACGAATGTTGGATTTGGCAATGATTTTTATGCTTGTTCATCGATTGCACGTTTTTTTCTTGACCTTGAAAGATTATTAAGAATTAAGTTATACAACCAACTTGTACTAGGTAATAATTTTTCTAGCTTTTCACAAGTACCTATGTTGGGGTCAGCTTCCAGTTTAATCGGATGCAGATGAAGACCAGTATTTTACATGGAGCCACAGTCTGTCAGACCTCAACAACGATAGCCTTGGTGAAACAGATTGGTACAGTGGACACGACGTGTAACGACTGTCAATGAAATAATTTTTAACAATATTTATTTATTTATTAAAGTTTTATGCACAAATAATAAAAATATCGTACAAAGGCGGCGGTGTACGAAGGCCTGAGGCATTTTTTACCAGTCAACCTTAGGGTGATGCAGAGACAAAACATGGCAGGTCAAACTTAATGGATAGATAACACGAAAATAACTATAAAATACAAGAATAAATACATACATATATAGGGGTACAGGGTAAGTCGTACTGAATATTAAAGGATGTCAATAATCAGGTAATTTCTGATGAATTTGATTCTGAAATAAAATGTCCGAAACTTAACCGTTATGGAGATATTACATTTTAAAGATTTTTTTTTAAATTTTAAATTTAAAAAAAAATTTTTTTTTTTGGCTTTTATTTATTTATTTATTTATTAAAACTTCATGCACAAGTAAAAATATACCGTACAAAGGCGGACTTAATGCCTGAGGCATTTTCTACCAGTCAACCTTAGGGTGGTGCAGAGACAAAACATGGCAGGTGCAACAAAAGGGATTGATAACACGAAATTAACTATAAAATACAAGAATAAATACATACATAAATACATACATATACATAGTATAAACAGAAAAATCTTTGTCAGGAGAAATAACGATCGGTAGAGGAGAAATAACGATCAGTAGAGGAGAAAACGAATCCAGCAAATCACCGCTGGGATGTTTCAGCCAACTTCTTGCGTATATGCTCACGTACCTTCACTTTAAATGACAACCGACTGGTTGCCGTCCTGATATTCAGAGGTAGCGAATTCCAAAGAAAGACCGCCTGGACAAAGAAAGAAGAGTGAATGAAACCAGAGCGGTGAGAAGGACATCGTAGAAGACGATTGTTGGTTGAACGAAGATTTTTGCTATGGGCAGAGCATAAGTATTGAATATGGGAAGTCAGGTAAGAAGGAGAGGTGGGTTTGTCGAGAATAGAGAACAACATAGACAGAGCCCTCACCTCTCTGCGCTGTCGAATGGGTAACCACTTTAAAAGCAATCGGTGCGCGGATACATGGTCATACTTACGAAGATTGAAAACGAATCGAATGCAATTATTGAGAAGGCGGTCAAGTTTATTGAGGAGATCTGCATTCAGATCATAGTAACACACATCACTATAGTCAATTATGGGAAATATTAGGGACTGCACAAGCATTGCCTTTATGTGTGATGGGAGAAGATTTTTTAACCGATAGAGCGACCGCAAAGTTCCGGTAACTTTTTTACTGACGGTTGTTACCTGCCTTCGCCAGTCAAGACAAGTGTCGACATGCAGGCCAAGATCCTTAACATCGGAGCCAAACGGAATGACTGAGTTGTCAAAGATTACAGATGGCACAGTTAAACCATTCAGCTTCCTTATGCTGTGTGGGCTCCCTATTATGATAGCCTGACACTTGGTAGGGTTAACCACCACCCCAAATCGATCAGACCAGTTTTTGACTACACCTAAATCCCGATTTAGCTCCGTAATCGCATCAGAAATGTTATCAACACTTGCCTGACAGTAAAGCTGTAAATCGTCAGCATAGAGATGATACGCAGTCCGAAGCACGGTGGTAATGAGATTAATAAAAATGGAGAACAAAAGAGGAGATAATATACCGCCTTGAGGGACGCCAGCTGCAAGATCACACCAACTCGACGAAGAGTCTCCAGCATGAACAGACTGCTGACGCTCCCGAAGATAAGAAGAAAACCATTCCAGTACCTCCGGGGAGACCATAAGATAGGAAAGGATGGATAAAAGGATTTCGTGACTGACGGCATTAAAAGCATTAGAGAAGTCAATTAACACTAAGACAGTAACTTTAGTGTCTTCCATTCCCCGCCTTATATCGTCAGTCACTTTAAGAAGAGCTGAAACGGTGCTGTGCCCAGGCCTGAAACCGGATTGAAAGGGACTGATGAGGGAGTTGTGGTGAATAAAGTGGGAGAATTGTTTATGAACACTGGCCTCGAGCACTTTAGACAGAAAGGGAAGGATGGAAATTGGGCGAAAGTGACTAGGAAGAGAGGGGTTGGGTACCTTAGGCAGGGGCCGAACAAGTGCTTTAAGCCACAGGGAGGGGAAAACACCGGTGTACAAGGAGAAATTTATAATGTGGGCGATAGCAGGAAGGAGTTGATCAAGAGCCGTTACGATCATATGGCGGCTGATTTTATCGCAGCCCACGGCTTTTGACTTAATGGAGAGGATAATCTTTCTGATCTCTCCCGGGTCGACTGGGGTGAAGACAAAGGGGTTAATATTGGGACGTGTCAGACCAGCAAGGTAGTCGAGGGTTTGACATTTGGTTAGACTATCTAGAGTGGGAACAGTGGAAAAATGGCGATTTAGATCGTCTAAGCCAATTGTGTTAGGAAGGTCTGAATGTCGCGATTTGCCGATGCCTAAAGTTCCAAGGAACTTCCAAATATCGGCAGGAGAAGAAGTAGTGATGTTATTTAGGATGTGGCGGCGTTTAGCGTTGCGTATCATCTGATTACACCGATTTCTAGCAGCCTTAAAGAAGGTCCAATTGTCGTCCGAGCGATCCTTTTTAAATTTCCGGAACGCGCAGTCCCTCCGTCGCATTGCCATCCGAATTCCCCTGTTCATCCAAGGCGCGGGCGGACGCTTCAACTTAATTTTCCTAAAAGGAGCATGGGTGTCATAAAGCTTCACCACAACATTGTTAAAGATAGTAGCTTTTAGTCGTTTTTATTAATGGACATGTCTTCTAACTAGATACATAAAAAAACGACTCTAGGAGCTCTAATCCCAAAGAAAACGACTAAAAGCCAAAGTGTAAAGATTTTTTTAAAATAATCTTTAAAATTTAATATCTCCATAACGGTTAAGTTTCGGACATTTTATTTCAGAATCAAATTCATCAGAAATGACCTGAATAATAACCTCCTTTAATATTCAGTACGACTTACCCTGTAACCCTGTATACATACATACATACTATAAACAGAATAAACTCTGTCAGAAGAAATAGCGATCGGTAGAGGAGAAATGACGATCAGTAGAGGAGAAAACGAATCCAGCAAATCACCGCTGGGATGTTTCAGCCAACTTCTTGCGTAAATGCTCACGTACCTTCACTTTACAAGACAACCGGCTGGTTGCCGTCCTGATATTCAGAGGTTCATCATTCCAAAGAAAGATCGCCTGGACAAAGAAAGGAGCAAAAAAAAAAACTTTCTTTTCTATATTCTGTATAGAAAAGAAAATTCATTAATATAACAGAAAAATCGTCCTTAACCTTTCTATTACAGAACCTTCCTCCGTTTCCTTGTCCACAAAGATGAAAAAATAATGATAAATTTATGTTAAAAAAATATTTAACACCTGAAATACTAAACCGCGATAAGCTCTACAAAATGGCGCTCATAAATAATTCGACAAGATGGCCGCCAACATGGCGGGCGCTAATGGCGCGTAATTTGTCACTTGACGGATAAAAGGACGTCGGATCATAGTTTGGCGTAAAATGCTATTTTATTTTATGAGTTTGCAAACAAGCTGATTAGGCGGCACATCTTACATAATAATCAGCCTGTAATAATTTCACTGCTGCGACACAGACCTCTCTGTGAGAAGAGTGGGCCGTAATCCACCACCTGGGCCCAGTGTGGGTTATTGCCATAAATATTATCCTATACAATAGTATAGAAACAAACAACGTCTACAAATAATTTTTTAAATTTATGATTTACTATGTATTTTGTGGTGTATAATAAAGTATATATATATAAATAAATAAATAAATAATGCTCATTTAATAAAATGAGCAATATTTGTCTATCTAAATATTATTTGTAATCACGGCTCTAACGATTTCGATGAAAGTTACAATATTAGAGGTTTACGAGAGCCAATAATAGATCTACCCACATTTCATATCTGGGAAAATTCGTTTTCTCCGTATTTTCACCAGAGCAGAGCTCGGACGCCCAAACTTTAGAACGGGATGGCTACCTTAGAAGAATGACATGGCTGCATGGAATTAGTAAGTACCTACAATCATGGCAGCATGGAATTAGTATGTACTATACACGGAATTAGTATGAACTATCTTATACTATTAAATGAGTATTCTCTATTTTCACCAGAACAGAGCTCGGTCTCCCAGGTAGGTACTATCTATGATGAGTCCACTTCAGTACATGAATCTGAGGTTGTAAGACGGTTGCCCCAATATGCTTTTCTTCACAGTTATGAGAGCAGTACTTATGAAATAGACTTCACAAAGCTTTGCGCTTGCGTAGGTCTAAACCCTGCAACTGTAAAGTTGAAACCATCACTTCTGGGACCACACTGCTCAGGAATTTATCGATGCTTATACATAGATACGTCCACAACATCAAAGGTCGACCCTTTGATGCTGTGGACGTATCTATGCGTTGCTTTAGAGACAAAGACAAGTTCTTGGAGCGTATAGGTCGTGTAATTACAGGCAGATGGTCCTTTCATTATTTTGGCACCTGGGTGAAGCTAGTCTACAAATTGGAATACAAGTTTGGTGCTTGGCAGTAAGTACAGTGGTATTAGATCTCCGGATAATCCCTTTTACACGTTTACTACTTGTATTATGTAAAGTTCTCTCTATTTTCAACCTACTTCAAAAAAAGGAAGAAGCGCTCAGTGCGTCGGTATCGTTTTTTTTTTTTAACGGACTTAAATAATGGAGGAAGTTCTCAGTTCGTCGGGGTTTTTTTTTAAATAAAAACAAAAAAAAGACTGCGCAGACACACTTTCACTTTGTAGTGTTTTTTTTGGGAGTCGATTGTTTTTTTTTCTAACATAAAGTTATTTTTCAATGAACGTACATATTAGTAACAGAACGCTTGTATTCTTCGCATTTTTAAGCAGTGGTTTATAATATTATTTTTTATTATTTACCTAAATTTCAGGTCTCTGCAACGCTTAGTTTTAAAGATATCCGTGGCTGCGCGGTTCTCCGCGTCTCAATGGCGCGGCCACGTTCTACCCCTTATAACTTTCAATCAAATTTACAAATTTTTACAAAATCTTGGCATAGTTTTTTTGTTGAATATCGTAGCGTAGTGGCCGCGCCATCGAAACGCACACATACCAATACCCTCATTTCAGTTATGTTTAAGTTCCTTGTAAATGTTCAATTATGTCTTCTTAAATAGTTCGTGTAAGTCGTTCTGCCGTCGTTAGTAAAATAAGCCTAGCCTGTCGCCCTTTTTTTCAGTTTTTTTCTATTTTTTTCAATTCAGTTGTTTTCTAGGCTAATTATGAGACTTCTAATACCTACTGTTTTTAGTCTATAGGCTATTCTTTCGTTCAATACTTACTTATCTAACTGGTGGAGACCAGTTGTCATCTTTCAAGCTTATTACCCGTTTTCACGATACCCTTTCTCCAAAAAGCCACAAACAACACAATTCAGGTTCCTTCCAAGATTTCTCATAACACAATCAGAGCAGCAATTGCCAACATGAGAAGCATTTTTCTACACCAATGATCACGTATAACATCTTTGAGTAATGGTAGGTACGTGACTGTACGGAAACATACAATGCAACAGTAGGTGGCTATTTACGATGGAGGGCGGGAAGTATACTTTGGTACAAGAGGTTTTAGTTATGTAGAAAATTTTACTAAAAAATATTTGGTACTGTAGCGTAATTTTACTTGCATGATCGGAACTTTAACTTAAAGTGCAGGTTATCAAAGCCAAAGACGTAAACAACAATGGCCGCTCGAAATTGTCTATGGTAAACTCTGGTGCTATCGATGTTACAAATAATTTTGGAGCATAGAATAGATTGAACCATTCTAATTTCGATAATTCCCGTATTTTTTTATTATGAAAAGTTTTCTTGAAAATAGTTGTATTGATAGAATCACTTTATAATTTATGTAAATAAATAAAAAGGCTTCCTCTCCGCTCTTCTATTATTCCCTATTTTTTCCAAACGCTAAAATAGTCATCCGCTAAGATACCATTACGTACCCGACCGCAGGAGGCAACTGCAGGTGACGTGTCGCCGCGACACGACTGGTTTCTATGAATTTCTATGAAATACCTTCCGTAGCTAGCGACACGTCGAGCGACAGGCAACACGTGCAGCTTGACCGCAGACCAGTAGTGCCACCAACGCTCGACCGATAACACGTTTTTCTATCTTCTATCTGCCGAGAAATACAGGCGGAGGAATACGGGCTGCTGCCGCCTTTTTTTTTTTTTTTTTGGGTGGGAAATCATCAAATGACTCCTCCCACTTGTGGTATTCCATTATTTGGAACCACATCTTTTTGTTTATTTACATATAAACACGTTACTCTTTTCTTTATGTTATTATATTAAACAAACCACCTTTTGATATATTTTCCTATTAATATTCTATGACACATATATTTAACTCACTTTTATATTGCACTGCACTGTTTACCTCTGTAAAGCATACTTTTATTAGCATCCAAATCGATTTTATATTATTATCTTTCCCTTTTGTAAAAAACTTTAGAATATTTATATTCTGACGTTTTCATCTTAAACTGTCATCTGTCGTAATTTACTTTTCTAAAACATAGACAGAACACATCATAGATAAGTACACTCTATCTTCTCTCATAAAGTGGGTGTACACACTGAACCTTCGCAATAAGCGTAGATCTAAGATTTCTCCTCTGTAAGCCGTTTTTATTAGTGCTGGTCATATCTAAATTAAGAATTAACTTGAATATGTTTTTAAAACGTTTAAAAATATGACACAGAACGATAAAAACGGTCTTCATATTTGGAGAGTCTAGTCTTGTCTTTAGCTTCGGAGAGTCGTATTTTTAACTTTAGAGATGGATTCACTGTTTTTCTGCCCTTAAGTCTTATTTGTTTAACAGTTAGCTACTCGAATATTAATCTCATGTAACTAGCATAACTAGCGTGCGCGGGTGTTCTAATCATACTGTGTAACTTGAACTATCGACCCTGAATGTATTATAATAATAAACATTCTAATACTGTGTAATACTGTGTTTAACTCGCTCGGCCCTCCTGCCTAGCTCTGTAGGAGGTGCTCACTTCTAACGAACTCTAACCACGCAGCGTGAAACGCAGCGAGAACACGCACACAAAGGCCTCCGACGCTAGACGACGTTACTCTCCGAGAGACCTCCGCCGTCACCTGTGACGCTAGCGCGGTCCTCCCGCTAGGTGAGGCGCCTCAAAGCGCCTCCGATATCTACAAAGTCTCACAACCTCTACTCCGTTACACAGGCTGGAGTGTACCTCCAGGGGGGATAATCCTCAGCCCAGCCTCCTGCACGCTGCCTGCGGCCTGCCTGCCTGCCCACCTGTTCCACTGCCTGCCTGCCTGCCTGTTCCTGCCTAACCTGAGCCTGTCTTGTGCCTGTTCCTGCCTAACCCGAGCCTGTCCTGTGTCCTAAATTTACCTTTACTTTTGCTAATTTAACTTTTAATTTGAATACCTTTTTTATTATAATTTAATTTGTGACCTACGTTTCCCTCCACGGAGGAAAACGTTACGTTACAGTTTGGCGCCCAATCTCTTAGAAACTCACACCCTGCTCCACACTAACACCCTCCTTATACATCTCAACACTCTTACACTCTTAAACTTAGGCATAACGAGAACTACACACTCCCCTTAAACATACTCGTTAACACTCTTTTACTTAGGCACAAAAACATTACAGCTTAACGCCTAACTTTAGAACTTTACGAGATTATATCCTCTTATACACTCGTACTTTATATTTTCTTACTTTTACCGCACTATATTTTTAACGTGGGCTCGAATTTTCAAAATTCAAAAAAATACTTTATCTAGTATAAATTTTTCGGATATCCTTTGGCAATTATTTTTTACCTTACTTACTTCTTAATCCCTATAATCTCTTATCTATTTTCTAAAAATGAAACTTCAATGGAGTACCTATATCTTAAAGGAACCCCTAGAGGATAATTTTTCTTTAATTTAAAACAACATATAAACATATTTAATAACTTAAACGGACTACTTCAGTCATATACAATTTCTTCACTGTCCGCAGTAGACATTCAAAATATTTTTTCATAGATTCTTTACAATTATTATTATTATACCTTTTACTCTTTGTATCATATACACCAACCCTCACTACTTAACCCTTTAGGCATATTTTGTATCCCACCTTTTTTTTTTAATGTTAACCTCGGCTTTTCAGCCATCTTATTCCACTTAAACTCTTTGATGAGCGGTCCCTACACAACTCATTAAATAAGCCCATGTGTATACCTTCTTCCCTCTCAAAGGAAACTCTCCTATCTTAAAGAGTAAATCCCCTCTCTTAAAACTCTTCTTAACTTTTAATTCTACGAGCGGTTCCTACACAACTCGATAAACAAGCCTATGTGTATACCTTTAACTTACGAGCGGTTCCTACACAACTCGATAAACAAGCCTATGTGTATACCTTTAACTTACGAGCGGTTCCTACACAACTCGATAAACAAGCCTATGTGTATACCTTTAAACTTAATTCTCTTAAACCTAGATTCTTCTTAATACCTTTAAACTTAATTCTCTTAAACTTAGGTTTCCCTTAAACCTAGATTCTTCTTAAACTTGGGTTTTCTTAAATCCTTTAATTGGGTTTCTTAAACTCCCAACTCTTGAGCGGTTTGGCAACTCATTTAAAAAAGCCTCCAATGCCTTGTAAATAGCTTCTTAACGGGTCTTCAAACAGGTGCGGGTTACGACACCTAATTAAAAAAAATAAGCCTTCGTAATTTTATCAAAATAATTCCTTGAGGAGTATGCGTCATAGAACGTGAACCATATCCCCTATGTGTGTTTGAGTGAGAGTGTTTGACGAAAGTATGAAAGATGTTGTGTGTTAGACCAAGGATTTATTTAAACATTCAAAATTTTCAACGTATTGAAATTTTTTCTTGGGTCGTCGGGGAAATGTGGTATTCCATTATTTGGAACCACATCTTTTAGTTTATTTACGTATAAACACGTTACTCTTTCTTTATGTTATTATATTAAACAAACCACCTTTTGATATATTTTCCTATTGATATTCTATGACACTTATATTTAACTCACTTTTATATTCTGTAGCACTGTTTACCTCTGTAAAGCATACTCTTAATTATCTCTTGATTGTTTTATCATCCAAATCGATTTTATAGTATTTAATTTTCCCTTTTGTAAAAACTTTAGAATATTTATAATCTGAAGTTTTCATCTTAAACTGTCATCTGTCGTAATTTACTTTTCTAAAACATAGACAGAACACATCATAGATAAGTACACTCTATCTTCTCTCATAAAGTGGGTGTACACACTGAACCTTCGCAATAAGCGTAGATCTAAGATTTCTCCTCTGTAAGCCGTTTTTATTAGTGCTGGTCATATCTAAATTAAGAATTAACTTGAATATGTTTTTAAAACGTTTAAAAATATGACACAGAACGATAAAAACGGTCTTCATATTTTACAGTCTGGTTTTGTCTTTAGCTTCGGGGAGTCGTATTTTTAACTTGAGACGGAGTCACTGTTTTTCTGCCCTTAAGTCTTATTTTCTGTTTAACAGTTAGCTACTCGAATATTAGTCTCATGTAACTAGCATAACTAGCGTGCGCGGGTGTTCTAATCATACTGTGTAACTTGAACTATCGACCCTGAGTGTATTATAACAATAAACATTCTAATACTGTGTAATACCTGTGTTTAATTCGCTCGGCACTCCTGCCTAGCCCTGTAGAAGGTTCTCACTACAAAAGAACTCTAATCACGCGGCGTGAGGCGCCGCGAGTACACGCACACAAAGGCCGCCGACGCTAGACAACGTTACTCTCCGAGAGAGACCTCCGCCGTCACCTGTGACGCTAGCGCGGTCCTCCCGCTAGTTGAGGCGCCTCAAAGCGCCTCCGAGATCTACAAACTCTCTCAACCTCCTCTCTATTCCACAGGCTGGAGTGTACCTCCAGGGGGGATAATCCTCAGCCCAGCCTCCTGCACGCTGCCTGCGGCCTGCCTGCCTGCCCACCTGTTCCACAGCCTGCCTGCCTGTTCCTGCCTAACCTGAGCCTGTCTTGTGCCTGTTCCTGCCTAACCTGAGCCTGTCTTGTGCCTGTTCCTGCCTAACCCGAGCCTGTCCTGTGTCCTAAACTTACCTTTACTTTTGCTAATTTAACTTTTAATTTTAATACCTTTTTTATTATAATTTAATTTGTGACCTACGTTTCCCTCCACGGAGGAAAACGTTACGTTACACGCTCTGGGCGGAGCGAGAGGGAGTGTCAGACTTTTACTGACTAAAACCCACCCGTGTTCCTTCCGTTGCCTGTGTGCCGGGGCCGCGATATCCCTTTCGGACAAACTCGCAACCCTGGCAGGCATTGGCCCTTACGGACCCCGTTAGTTGGTGCTGACATCTCTTTGAGGCGTGCGTGGAACACAACGCGCCGTCGACCCGGGCCTGGTCCTAATCGGACGGCGAGCTACCCATTGCCCACCGTCCGCAAGCCCGCGCCTACGGTGGCCGGAAGTCGGCTCGTGACTCCCGACGCCCGGGGCGTCTCCTGCGGCGACTAGGGGCGCGAGGGTGCACATCTTGCATTTCCCTCGCGCGCTCCACCTCCTCCTTCGCGAGCATTACTGCTTCGCAGAAGGAAGTGACGGCTTCCCATGCACTCTCGCTCCGGACCATGGCCTGAACCAGGGCTGGACGCGAGAGATCGCCGCTGCCGATCGCCTCCGTGAGGACACGGCGGTGCCCCGCCCAAGCCGGACAGACCTCCACCGTATGCTCCACCGTGTCCTCCGGGCGATCCACACAATGGTAACACCCGGGCGTTTCCTCCCGCTTTATCCTGAACAGGAACCTCCCGAAACAACCGCGTCCGGTGAGGACCTGCATCAGGCGGAAGGTGAGGACGCCGTGGCGCCTCTCTAGCCACTCCTCAAAGAGGGGACTCATCGCCGCAATTGTGGCGTGCCCGGGCTGCTGCCGCCTGCGGTCGCGTTCGGAATCATGACTGCAGCAACATGACGCTGCGACGTGTCGCCGTGACATGACGCGTGCTGTTTTGCTGCCGGCGGTCGGGTACGAAATGGTACCTTTATATACCTCCGTCCCCTGTAGCTGGTGATTTCCACATTTTGTTTAATATCATTAAACTTAATTTCTGTATTACTTAAATGTGTGGTGTATCATAATAAAAAAAATAAAAAATGTTTTATTTCCGGCAAAATACCCATAAATACAAAAAATCAAATACAAAAAAAAATAGAATAAATAAGTAGGTAGTAAAAACATAAAAAAATATCATTAAAATAAAATAAAATATCATTAAAAATTACATATCATTATCATTATTATATCAGTCTTTCGTCATTTTTTATTCTTGTTTAGGTGAACACAAATCCAGTGCACAAACATGGGACTTGTTAGGTTGCATGAGACAACCCTCAAAATGTTGTTACTGGAGCGTCTCAAACTTTACCAAAAAGACGCGACCAACGACCTCATGATGGCGTAAAAGGCATAATAGGTACTAGTCTTGAAACTATTTTCATCTTGTCAATATAATAGTCTCAGAAAGTTCACCGAAGTAAGTTGTAGACTGGAAGGATCTCGTAAATAACGTTGAATATATTGAACAACATTATGCAAAAGTTTCTAGATTCTACGTAAAACAAACTACAAACCACACAGTTCATTAACCCCACAATGCCGAGATAAGCTTGGAAATAATTTACAGCCAGTTCACGCTGGCGTATGTTTGGCATTCAGCTCCACAGCTGGCGCCAAAAAAGTTGACAGAAATGACGAAGAGCCAAAACGTATGTTTTTTTTGTTATTTGATTTGTTGACAGCGTTGTGATTAATGACTGAAATAAGCTTGTCTTGTTTAAAACTATTCTGTTCTATTCATATTCCTCTTACTTGTAAAGTCTTCTTCGTTTTTAGGGTTGCGTACCCAAAGTTTGACAATCGGACTCCTACTACTAAGCCTCCGCTGTCCGTCTGTCTGTCAGCACGCTGTATCTCATGAACAGTAATAGGTAGACAATTGAAATTTTGACAGATAGGTACTGTATTTCTTTTGCCGCTTTAACAAGAAATCATAAAAATAAAATAAAGTTTTAAATTAAAGGGGTCCATACAAGAAACGTGTTTTTTTTCTGCGTGTTTTGCTAAATATTGTGCGGTGGTACGGAATCCTTGTGAAACCTTAAGTGAAGTGAGCATTCAATAGTGTCAAACCCTCGCATTCTCTAGCATCAGGAGGAATGACACCTCAATTCACCGAAGTTTCCACGTTTCGATTTTTACAGAATATATCGGCTGGTTTTTTTTATTATTTTTAATTTAATCAAAACAAAAACAAAAAAACAGACATTTGGTTAAACACACCACACAAACATCGCGGGTTTAACAGTGGTGTGGCCAGACACAGCCACTTGGTGCCACCACATATTATTACTTATTTACAAATTGGTAGGTATATGGATTTTTTCTAGATCGCACTGCTATCTAGAAAGTATTTTTTTAATATTTTTGAGCAGTTCTTCGCATTTAATACATTGCCGATTTCCTTAAGTAAATCATTCATATACGATGGTAGCATGCATTCCCACGTCCGCGCTCCATAAGCATTATTAGATTTAGGTTCGATAAATGTGGGTAAGTGGGTTAAACAACGCAACGACTTTAGTCTTACGTATTTACGAATATAACATAAATTATGGTAATTCTCACTTATAACGCGTAAACGTACCTTGTCAAAGACTGGCAGGCCCCTGTTAAACTATAAGTTAAGCCAGTCAGCAAAAAGAAAGCCGTGCGTTCCACGTATTTTAGTATCGCTACTCACCATGTACCTTGCCTTTTCCCAACTATGTTGGGGTCGGCTTCCAGTGTAACCAGGATGCAGCTGAATACGAGTATTTTACACGGAGCGACTGCCTAACTGACCTCTACAACCCAGTAACAGTAATACTATTTGTAGTATTACTGACCCGTAACGACTGTCACAGATCCACGAATGACAGCCGAGACCAACGGTTTAACGTGCTTTCCGAGGCACAGAGTATTCTCGGTATGTAAAGATGGTCACCCATTTATGGACCGACCGCAGCAATCGTATTTTAACCTGATCGATCGACCTGTGCTGCTGTTATTACTTAGCCACAAGCCCCTTAGTTCGCTACTCGTGGAATTTAGATATTATAATACACCCCAAAAAAGGGGCCCTGGGGACCTTGGGTTAGATTTCAGGGTCGAGTAAAGTGTTATTGAGTTTTTCTATCTGAAATTTCTCAGGAGCAGCCCTCTATCATGGCAATAGGCTCGCCCCCTATTACATGGGACTTAAACCTAACTGGCGAAATGTGAGTTTACCACCTACAGGAACACGTCTGCCCAACCCTTCGAAGAAACGAAGCGTGATGTGTGACCCCAAAAAAGTTAATACAAGTAAGTCAGCATACCTACAGGTGATTTCATTAGAACCCTCTTAGTAGCTATACATTTCCAGTATAAGCTGAACTCGCATTGTACGGAAATCCTATACAATGTGAGATCAGCATAAACTGGAAATGTATTAATGCTTGATGTGTAGCTGTGTGTATCTACGTATATGAAACATTTAAGTTAGTTAACTCCGAAGTGCCTTCTAGAAGCAGGAGCATTAACAAGAAGTAGGTTGGTACAAAATTTACGGAGCTACATTAAACAAACTCAGAACCTGTGTGGGTGTACGTACAGGTAAATGGTCTAGCCACAGAGAATTTCTAGTTGTTTTAAAGTAAAACACGTTCTGAGTAACAATATTAAGAGTAATATTTAAAAGTGGTGACGAAAAAAAATACAGAGCTCATCTAAAGGTAAAAAAAACGAACTAAAAAGTTCAAAAAATTTTGTATTAGTTAATCTGTAGACAAAGCGAAAGGTAACATATTTAATTTTACTCGATGACTAAAACAGATCAATAAAAATGTAATTGCTGTCGGGAGACCTTTGTGTTGTTGTGTGAAACACTTTTTAATCTGAATATTTTTTTAAATCTGAAACACTTTTTAATCTAAGAAGTTCTCCCAAATGAAATGACAATTTTATTTAATTATTACACATAAACACTCCTTTTTGGACAGGTCGTGTTAAAACGAGTGGAAAGTCTAAACAAATATTATTTGATTTTTAACCGACTAACAAAAAGGAGGAGGTTATATGTTCGACGCGTATGTATGTTTTTTTTTATTTTTTTATTTATGTCCGTCGATTTCTCCGCCAATTGTAGACCGATTTTGAAAATTTGTTGATTGAAATTGTTTGAAAGGGTATGCTCCCGGATTGGTCCCATATATATTTTATTAACATTGGTGGGATAGTTATGGAGTAAGCTTCAATAATACGTATTTTTCCCGCTTAGTATATGTGACATCCAGAAGTCCAAACTCAAGGTCTGCCAACGAGCAATGGAGCGCAGTATACTAGGAGTTAAATTAACGGATCGTGTTCGAAACACAATACTGCGCTCCAAAACAAAAATAACTGACGTGGCTCAAAAGGCTGCCCAACTCATGTCTGTCGACAAACTGTGGGCCCAAATAGCACAAAACTGGTGCCCTGAGACAGTGAGGCGGGGTCGCGGCAGACCGCGTAGGAGATGGCGGGACGAGCTGGATAGGTTCCGTCAAAACTGGAAGGAAGACGCGCGGGCTCGCGAACGATGGAAGGAGTGGAGGGAGGCCTTTGCCCAGGAGTGGGACAGAGTAGGCTAGTAAAAAAAAAAAAAAAAAAAAAAAGTATATGTGGATGATATGATGATAACTTCCTGTGATTGTTATTTACATAGCAGGTACTGGTATTCGAATTTATGTGGGGTAGGTACCACAACTAAAAAGTGAAAAATAAAAAACTTTTTACGAAAAAAAAACAACTGACTTCCGAAAAAACACCACAAAGTGAACAGGAAGTTATCATCATATCATCCACATAAACTATGTAAGTGCGAAAAATACGTATTATTGAAGCTGTCGGTTGTTTTTTTTTTTGTAAAAAGTTTTTTTTTGTTTAGTTGTTGGATTTAATTTCATATAAATTTGTAGGTGTTTCGAAAATCGTACGTATTTTAAAACAGATAGTTTGTCTACAAAAACTCAGTCCACAAAAGACGAAAATCAGTCTTAAATGTTTTTTTTTTAGATTTTTAATTTTTTGACCTTTTTTTATTCAACCCCACGAAATCAACCGACTTCCAACCCTAGCTAAAAAACTTTCCAACCGAAACATGTACAGGGTTTGATAAAATCTTTAATTTCGTCAGCAAACAGTCGGGGACATAACTGTTGATTATGCTAAACAATGCCGTGAAAACGTTACGTATTTACATGCTTGTTATTGAGGTACGGGTTCAGTTACGGCGGGGACAAAATTGTTAATTTTTTGGGTAAATATTGTTTTTTTTTATACCGTGGTAGACCTGGATTTGGACATAGAATATTTTTATCCCGATATTTCCACGGGATCAAGACTCTGGTAAAACTACGGGGCGCAGCTTGTAGGTGTATATTTGTATTTTTAACTAGGTACTTTAAAATTAATATAATTTTGTTACAAAACAAAGTTTACAAACAACCCAATCTGTACTTTGTTTCGGACAAGTTCCAGAACTACTGAAATTCGAGTTCAAATTAAGTCCTACAAGCTGTTTCAAGCCTGGACAAAATTTTCCAGAAAAAAAAACTTGTTGTTTTATGAAAATAATCCTAGCTAGGGTTATTTTCTGTAATGAAACATTAATATTTTTAAATAGCAATAATGGCAAAAAATAGAGTTTTCAGTTGACAGTTTTGCTGTCAACACACAAACCTAACATGAAAACTCCAAATGGTGTAATGATTTTGAGCAATGAACTACCTCGTCGGTCTCGTAGTTACAAGCGCTACTGCTGAGCACAACGTCCTGGATTCAATTCCCGGGTGGGGCAAAGTGTTTTTGGTTTTTTCCATCAGGAATGTCTCAGTAGGAGCCCGGAGCCTCGATATGTGCCCGGTTGGTAGCAATAGGCACGCTCCCTATTATTGGACTTAAACGTAACTGGTGAAATGTGGTTTACTATAGGTACATCTCTGCCTAGCCCTTCGGGGAATACAGGCTTGATGTTATGTTATGATATTTTTGTGTGCAAAGTATAATGAACTTTAAAGTCATTACTATGTTATTTTATCATGTTTCCTCGCTCTAACTCGCACTCCAAATACAACAACATTGAAGCCACAAAAGCGATGTGTATCTTTGATATGTAACATACCAATTAACCGCGTGTTTGGCCTTGTTTATTTTAAGGTTAATAACAAAAGAAGCGGTTCGTACTTTGTGCATTGTTGTTATGTTTAGAAGGTACAGAGGAAGTGAGTTTTGTTAGAAACCAGGCCTTACTTTCCGGAGGTCATGTGTAGGCATTTTTTTTTTTTTTTTTTGGGTGGGAAATCATCAAATGACTCCTCCCGCTCTGGGCGGAGCGAGAGGGAGTGTCAGACTTTTACTGACTAAAACCCACCCTTCCGTTGCCTGTGTGCCGGGGCCGCGATATCCCTTTCGGACAAACTCGCAGCCCTGGCAGGCATTGGCCCTTACGGGCCCCGTCAGTTGGTGCTGACATCTCTTTGAGGCGCACGTGGAACACAACGCGCCATCGGCCCGGGCCTGGTCCTAATCGGACGGCGAGCTACCCATTGCCCACCGTCCGCAAGCCCGCGCCTACGGTGGCCGGAAGTCGGCTCGCGACTCCCGACGCCCGGGGCGTCTCCTGCGGCGACTAGGGGCGCGAGGGCGCGCATCTTGCATTTCCCTCGCGCGCTCCGCCTCCTCCTTCGCGAGCATTACTGCTTCGCAGAAGGAAGTGACGGCTTCCCATGCACTCTCGCTCCGGACCATGGCCTGAACCAGGGCCGGACGCGAGAGATCGCCGCTGCCGATCGCCTCCGTGAGGACACGGCGGTGCCCCACCCAAGCCGGGCAGACCTCCACCGTATGCTCCACCGTGTCCTCCGGGCGATCCACACAATGGTAACGCATGGAAGTACTCTTACTTTGTCGTTTGATACGTGGGGTTGGCGCACCACGTTTTCTCTTTCCACTCTCCCCTATCAACCGTCATGCTATCATTCACTCCTTTCTCTTTCATATCACTTCTCACACAATCCATCCATCTTTTCTTTGGTATTTCCTTTCATGGAAAGTAATAATAATATAATAAATATATACAACGTGTTCCTTTTCATATCCCATAACTCTAGGTCAGCGGTTCTAAAATTTTTTTGCGGACGGAATTCTTTTCGAAAACGAAATATTTGACGGAACCCTAAAATAATCAAAAACCTGTTTTAATTTGTATTTCTTCATCAATAATCATAATACTTGACATTAACATTTGCATCTTATGTGGGATATGAAATAGATTATTAATTTTCATCAATTGTTTGAGGCTTGGCCCGAGATGAAGTCGCATATCAGGTTCGGCATCCACTCTCATTGCGGTATTTCGTTTTATGTTTTCATAGGTTAAAAAAAGTTACAAAGCCTGCTTCGCACAGTTTGTAAATCTGGTCTAAGTTCAAATAGTCTTGTTAAAGATTTACGCCGACATAACCATCTCACTACTTTATGGAGCAGTAGTTTTTTATGTTTGCTGCTTTAATCTCCACACAATATTGAAAACAATCGGGATTGCAGTGGATTTTTTTTGACGAAATTCATTATTTTTACCGCTTCCTCAAGAACTTATATTAGTTTTAGGGGTATTTGCTTAATCGCTGTTTTTGCAGATGTTGCATTACTTGTTCCACTGGGTCCAAGTTTAATATTGTCTTTTTGACGTGTAAGTAGTATCACGATTAAAAAGTAAAGCGCCTAGTTGTAGTTCAGTTGTATCCTGCTGAATATATATGATAAACACGTGATTAAGCAAATGCCGCCAAATCTGAAATTAGTAATTAGTTCTTAAGGAAGTTGGGCGCAAAGCCTCTGTAAGTAATTCGGAATAGACGCGACAATAGCAAACTTTGCATTCCTAGATCCAGGACAGCTCTATTGCGTAAAAGTATAATCTGTATGGCACCAATCCTTTATAATACTTTGCCAAAATTTTGGAGAGAATATACAACAGAAAAATTAAGAAGTGGGTTAAAAATCTTTCTGTTAGAGAAAGCTTATTACAGCACTGACGAATTTCTGACTGATAAATTAATCTGACTTGTGTGAAATATGTAGATTTTTATTCCTTTGACTTAAAACTGGCTAATTTTATTATACATTTCTATGACGAGTTCATGTAGTGTCACTATTCTACTATTCTATTAATTTATTATAATTTGATTGATAAAGTTTTTATTTAAGAATATGTTAATGAATTAATGGACAAATTTATAATTATTTGATGTTTATGTCCTACTAGTTAATAAAAATAACCTACCTGTTTTATATTTGTACGCCGTTAAGGCAAAACATGACTGGGATATAATTTAATGTAACATCTTGCATGCCATGTGTGTGTATACTTATGTTTTGGAAAAATAAATGATCTTATCTTATCTTAAGAGCTCCGCGAAAATACTGGTCACAATGAACCAGCATTTTCGCGGAGCCTCCACAGAGGCTTTGCTGAGTCCAGGGGCCCTGCGGAGCACACTTTGAGTAACACTGCTCTAGGGTATTAATGAGACCATGTCAAAGAATCAACTGGCTGGCTTATGAATATTATTCCAACTTTGTATATTTTTTTTCATTTTTCATACAAATTAATTCGACACAGTCACGATTTTTATGTAAATACATGAAATGTAACAAACAAAAAAAATACTGACTATACTGACAAAAAAAATTACAGCGTCGCATTTTCTTAGCTTTAAAATGATTGGTTTGAATGAAAATGATTTACTCGTACTTCACATTGAGAGTGTTATGTTATTTTCGAAACTATGTATTTTTGGAACACTTTTTGTATTATTTTGATTACTCATAGCTTAGAGTAGGACATCAAAAGGGGCACATTGTATATTATTTAATATATTTTTATAAAAATATTTAAGCATGTAAATAATATTTATTGCAAATTTAATAAAGGAAACATAATAAAATCATATACAGATATTTAGCAGAAATTCTGCAAAATATCTTCATGTGTGTGTTTAGCTTTTGTATGTGTAGTTCAGGAATCAGCCTGAGCTACGTTCAAAGGCAGTGTTCTCATGATGGTACGAGAATAAAACATACTTTAGGATTAGCTAGTCAGCAAAATTGGTGTTGGGGCTGACTAAACGCCCGATTCTTATAAAAAAAACATGTGTTATTACAGTAGGTATGTATCTTGGTATTACATTCACTGTCAATAAATTATTGGGCTTGCAAATACATCTTAAGCTAGTTTGACTCGAAATTTCCAAAGTATGAGAGGAGCCCGTCAAAGCTTTCAAAGTATACGACGATCCGCTTAGAAAGATACGACCTCTTACTTAATGATCGATAACGTAGCATAAGCTTGGCTACGCCGTAGCTACTTCGTAGCAATGCTTGGCTACGCCGTAGCTACTTCGTAGCAATGCTTGGCTACGCCGTAGCTACTTCGTAGCAATGCTTGCTACGTCGTAGCGCACTGCATTGTTTTTGTAATCTCCTTCTTGTTTTAACAGCTGTACCATATATTTCCAGGTATTTTCATTTAAAAATAATAATTTTCAACAATATTTGCCAAACAGATTAAATGTGTCTTGTAATCCTATAAAAGGGTACGTTAAAATCAGGGTGAAAGCAAATACTTTACAAAAATACTCGGTTTTAATTATTAATAACAGTGAGTATATTTAATTACGTGAATAAGTTCGCAAGGTCGTAATGGCCCAGTGGTTAAGGCCTCGCCTCTCATGTACGAGGTTGTGTGTTCAAATCCGGGCAAGTACCAATGTGAATTTTTCAATTCATATTATACTTTCTGAGGTTATCTTGGACATTACTGATATCGGTAAAGGAAGACACCGTGAGGAAACCTGGATTTATAGTTAATATAAGTCTGAAATCACCAACCCGTCTTGAGCAAGCGTGGTGATCAATGCTCGTGCCTTCTCTGTATGAGAAGAGGCCTTTGCCCTGCAGTGAGACAGTAACAGGCTGGTATTATTATTTTATATTTAATTACAGCTTTATATAAAAGGTAATTATGCGAGACATTATACATTCATAAATGTTCATCATAATTGTTTTTTTTTTAATAATTAACAATCTTTGTACTTAATTTTGGATTTAATATTTAACATATAACCAAACATCACGCCTTTATTCCCTGATGGGTTAGGCAGAGGTCTACCCGTGTGTGTACACCAACATTTCGCCAGTTATGTCTAAGCCCCAGGTAAAAAAAATAAATAAAAAAAAATATAGGGGGCGAGCCTATTGCCATCAACCGGGCACAAATCCAGATTCCGGGCTGCTACTGAGAAAGTTCACATGAAATCCCAATAACACTTTGCTCGACTCAGGAATCTAACCCAGGACCTCATGCTCAGCGGTAACTTTATTTTAAGTGTAACTGTAAGCTATTATAACTATAACTACACTATTGTATTAGGTAAACCTGTGATGATAGTTGTATGTGTTTTTAAATAAATAAATTAAAAAAAAAATCATGCGATCACTAGACCAACGAGATAGTTAATATTTAAATAATAATAAATGTACGTTGTGAAGAACCTGTATATTACTTTTACAATGCAAAACCAATCATTCTAATCTGCGTTCGCGATTTAGTTTCCAAACATGTAAGCAAATACGAGTTTTAGGAAAAACTACTGTAATACTAACACATACGGTTCCGTTTGCGCTACTCCTTCTTATATTTTTTTATTACTTTTCACAGTACTAGTCAGACTAAAATCAACTTAACTGTTAAGGCCCGATAGCTCCGAATCGGAGATAGTGAGTCACGCGATTTAGATCACATACATATGCACCACATAGGTGCTTTTTTTTTAATAGAAACCGAGCAAAAACAACCAAAATAAATGACATTTAACTTTATATTTCTTCCTCTATAATAAATTATCGTAATGTTTGTTTACGCCGGTAAAACACGGATCATACCGTATAAACGTAGTTAGTCCCTTGCATACACATAATTATTATTGTAAAAGCTTTGAGTTTTCCGGTACTTACTGGTATTTATGCTGGATAACAATTTTCCGACAACGAGTTATTGTTTTTGTTCTTTTTTAGTATGTAATTAAACAATATAACGTCACGCCTGATCCCGGAAGGGTTAGGCAGAGGTGTATCTATGTATACCCACATTTCGCCAGTTATCTTTAAGTGCCATGTAACAACGAGACTAATGACATCAACCGGGTATAAATCCAGACTCCGGGCTGCTACTGAGAAATTTCTGATGAAAACACCAAAACCAGCAAAAAGCAAACCAGGGATCAGCTTCCAGTCTAACCGGATGCAGCTGAATACGAGGATTTTACATGGAGCGACTGCCTATCTGACTTCCACAACCCAGTAACTGGGTAATACGATACCCCTTGGTAAGACTGATTGTCAGTTTCGGGGTTCTGACGACCCGTGTCGACTGTCAAAGATCCACGAATGACAACCGGGACCAACGGCTTAACGTGCTTTCCGAGGCACGGAGGAGTCGCGGTATGTAAAGATGGTCACCCATCCACAAGCCAACCCCGGCAAGCATAGCTTAACCATATAGATAGACCCGTGCGGCAGTTATTACTTAGCCACGAGCTCCTCTAGCTTGCGTCCACTAGATCGACGAGGCAATTTTAGCCGAAATTTTATTTACGTTTATAACACTTTTACAGAACACCAATATTTCAACACATTGCCGAAAAAATAACATTTCAGCTTCAATTTAAATATTTTCATTCAAAAAACAACATAGGTATTTATTTTACATCACAATGGCTCAATCAATCAACTGGGAATAACATATGCTGCGCTTTTTTTTTTTTTTTTTTTTTTTTTTTTTTTTTTATGTAGGGCATCTCGTAGCTGACCACTGAGGTCATGACTACTCAACCGGACAATCCTGTGGCTGCCTTAAGCTTCTACACTCAAAGCCTCCAGCCAGGGGCAAAAACTATGCTAATTAAAACTAGGCGAACGCTCGCTAAGGGCACCCCCTGTGGGGTACGAACCTCGGCTTAGGGCGTTCGCTGGGGGGAGGACAGCAAGAGGGACAGGCTGGATCAATGATATATTATTATTATTAATCGGGGAATTTAAAGCTACAGGCTCAGCATCATCGACGCGGGCTGGCGCATCGTCGAGCAAGGGTCGGGGCATATGCTGCGTTTATAACAGCTTAATTTATTTAATTGTGAGCCCTTTGAACGACAATTCAATTAAATTACGTTTATTATTATTTATACAAGTTTGTTTTGGAGTTCACTGACTGGTTCTGAACTCGGATCGTCACGCGTCCAAATCAAAAGTCGAACTGAAGGCCAATTCTCGTACTTAAAATCGTTCAAGTTCCAGTCAAAATCTCATTTCCACAACTATCAATGTCAAAACTGTATAAAAATTTAGGAAAATTAGAGGATTTTTTAACAGAGATTAAAATGCAAAGATTCAAAAAAATACGGGAATTGCCACAATATTGATTTTTATTATGATTTTGATAAACATGAGAACTAAGTTTACAATTAAGATACATGGCTCATGTTTAGGGGTATGAGGAACAGGGTGTAAAGTTGACTCATCCACAATAGAAAAGGGACGATCCTCCGACCAGACGGGTGTCGTGTCTGGCGGGCAACTGCCCACAGGTTGAATTCGGGAGCTTGTATATATATCCATCCCGCGGTAAACTCTAATTGTGCGATGCAGGATTTGTGTGACGTCAGGTCTTTGATGCGTAGTTCGCATGTGGCGATGTAGATGCCGCCACACATGTATAAAAAAATACACTCATTCAATACAGTCAAAACTCAATTAGCTGAATATTTAATCGCAAATAACACTCGTCAGCTATACTATAGCTAAACTGAGAAGACAAGGCTATAAAATTGAAGACAGGGGAGATCTTCTTTACTAGTTCAAACAAAAGTAATCAAATAGAGAGAAAGGTGTTAGATTCATAGTTAAAAAAAACAATACAATACAGAAGTACAAGATTTAATTGCGATATCCGAGAGAGCTGCTGTATTACAAGTAGTACATGGAAATAAATTCTCTGTAATTCAAGCGTATACACCTACTAAAAGAGCCACTAAGTAGAAAACTTCTACGCCAATATTAACAAAGCTACCCAAGAAATATAATATTTTTGGGAGATATGAACGCAAAAATAGAATACACCAAAGCAAAGAAAATGAAGAATTTGTAATTGAAAGGTATGGCTGCGGAAGAAGGAACGATAGAGGAGAAATGTTCATAAAATTCTGTCTTCAATACAACACAAACAAATCCAATTTTCAAAAAATGTAATAAGTTTTGGTGGACCTGGAGAATGGAGGAGGCTTTACCGCAAAAGATGGCCCTTACACCTATCAATACTAACCTTATTTAATTACATAACTAGCATTACTAACAAATAAATAAATAAGTACATAATACAAAACAGTAGATAAGAACTACTAGTAAGGCATTCAATAAATAACATTCTTCCTTAAAACTAAATGTATTGGATGATATCATAAGTAATCTTAACTGATGCATTGACGATTGTGACGAACTTCATAATATTTATAATTTAGCTTAGAAAATTGTTCTCACGTAAGTGATTTTGCCTTTTTTGAGAATATAACTTTAAACCTTATAAGAACTACTAGTAAGGCATTCAATAAATAACATTCTTCCTTAAAACTAAATGGATTGGATGATATCATAAGTAATCTTAACTGATGCATTGACGATTGTGACGAACTTCGTAATATTTATAATTTAGCTTAGAAAATTGTTCTCATGTAAGTGACTTTGCCTTTTTTGAGAATATAACTTTAAACCTTAATTTTTATTTTTTGAGTTGATATTTGTAAATCATACTCGTAATCTCTGAAAATATTAATCAGAAAACGAAAATTATTACACTAATAGTTAAGTTAAACTATCCCATAGGATAATTTTAATACCCGAAAAAAGCACGGTTCCAGTGGGAATCTCAAAAGTAAAAATAGTAGCCCGCCAAGTCTTAGAACCTAGACTTCTTTTGAATTTAAATACATAGCCCTAGCATAAACGCGGCAACGTAATTTCGAACGATTTTTTAATCGAAAACACAACTATCCTATAAAATTTTGTTTTTAATCCAACAAGCACAATAAATATCACACATTAGATATGAATAATTTCTTAAAACTAAGAACATTTTATTTGCAAAACGTATGCTCACAATTTTAAAATCGGTTCAATTTACGTTAATTTTAAACCGCGCGTTTGTGCTGGGCCCACAGGACATAAATTCAGTGAACTACTTACGCTATTGAGTACCAGAGACACTTTTGTTACCTGAAAATAAAAAAAGTCGTTAAACATTTTTGTTGTTGCAAGAAAATCTTTTTAGTGGTATTAGAGCACAATAAGGACGCCCGCGAACAGGCGCGACGCAACACCGGTAGAACAAATTCCGTGAAGTGTTCATAGAAATTGTTCCTTTGTAGACACACGTTTTTCTTGCCGTGAAAAACTACGGTTTATACGCCGTGTGTAGGCATGGTCGTCAGTGTTGTATGGATCACTATGGAAGCTTGATGACAGACACGGTTTATCTACGGCGCGGTTTATACGCCGTACCGTAAAGAAACCGTGCCGTGTACAAAGTGTCTTACTGTTAACTGAAATAAATAAGGAAGAGCACAGTAATAATTACGTTTTTACAACAAACTCCCAAGTCATTTCAAAGAACTGAGCCTCAATAAATTTAAATCATTTATTAAACAGAAACTATGTCAAAAAGGTTTCTATAAAGTTAAAGATTACATATACGACAAAAAGGCTTGGGACTAATTAAGCTACTCCAATGTACCCCAAGCAACAAAAAAATATTTTAGACTACATTATACTATATGAGCATATAATTGTTTGGATTATTTTATTAGACTGTAAGTCAATTTATTTTAATTTTGTTTTCATTTATTGTTGACATAATCTACTCATTAAAATGTTTTTATTTTATGAGTTGTATTGCAATTTGTGTTAATTTAAATTATTTTAGCATAAGCACTATTATATAGAATCAAGTTTTTTCAACTGAACAGACAGCTGTGCTGCTGGGGAGTTTGTTGCGCCACTTCTTCTTCCCAGCTTAAGCACTAGAAAGTGGTGAAGGGTGGGCGTTTTTGGGGGACTGTTTTATGTAATTATGACGTTCGAAAAGTGCTGATTCTCAGCCTAGTTTGAATAAATGACTTTTGAATTTGATTTAAGTATACAAAACATTCAGAATGAAGTATTGTGTATTTATTTTATTTCTCTTAGTATGCTGCACCAGTCGACGTCATCACGTCAACGCCAGCTGTCGTTGAAAACTAGCGTTGGGGCTCTGTCTCGCATAATGCTGAAAGATGGCCTTTTTGCGTGGATGTGACGCATATTGTCCCCCAAATTGTTCTTTTTTTGTGTTCTTTCTTTGGGTCATGTTTACCGCAAATGAACGTATTTTATTCCTTTCTTTTATTTCTTGTCTATCAGTGAATGAATATAAGATTTCTGCTAAGAAGATCACTCTAAGTGAAAGTCGATTTTATAGTTTTGGAGTAACAATGTCAAATAGACAAAAAACGTTTTTACAAAAAAAAAACAATCTCCAATAATTTCGTTTTTGCCACCGACTTCCGAAATTAAAGTTATTCTCACTTTTAAGCGTAATTTTGTGGAATTCGGTGGTTTTTGTTTTGTAAAAAAGTTATTTTAGTGTAATTTTTTGAAGTCGGTTGATTTTTTATTTGTAATAAAATGTGTATATATGTGTGCGATTCGTAACTATATCCCTAAGGATATAACTATATCACGGTTTCAACCATCTTAATGTATAATACTTTAAGGTTCTGTGTTTTCGTTTTTGCCACCGACTTCCCAAATAAAAAATCCAAATCGGTTCATCAATGGCGCTACCCGTGAAATACTTTTCATTGGGCAATTGTGGAGGCCATCTGTGGTCTTCTTCATCAGTTCCACTTCACCAAATGATACTTTCTGAATGCATATAGACCTTATTGCTGAAAATACCAAAATCACTAAGTTAATTTGAGGAGTTCCCTCAATACCTCATGGATTCCTTCATCGGAACTGAATTTTGATAAAAATGGGACCAATCGGGAAGTATATCCTTTCAAATTTCAAATTTTCAAAAAAAAAAAATCCTAATCGGTTCATACATGACGGAGTTATGGGGTAAAAAACATTAAAAAGAAAATACAAAACCGAATTGAGAACCTCTTCCTTTTTGGGAAGTTGGTTAAAAATCATAAACTTACACTCACTTTTTTGGGTCGGGGGTTAAAAAGTTACCTCATTTAAAATTTAACAAGGGAAACAACTCTACAATCCAATATTCTACCAAAAAGCTACACCAAATACCTAATATTTAAACAAAGTAATAATCTGGCGTAAGTATTTGTTTTAACAATTTTTTTTAAACTTATTAAATGATAACAAAGTTTGCCGACATATTATTTGAGCGGCAATCTTAAGGGTTTTACCACAAAGCAAAACGGGTTCAGAAGATCCAATCTTATTTATAGACGGGTGAGAATAAATTAAAAAACTTACTGGTATTTATTAAGGCCCGCTTGTACCACAAATCGCTAAACACGGTTACCGCGAAACAAAAAAAAAAAAACATGTGTGCAATTCACACGTGGTAGAAGTGAATCCTTCAAAAATTTTGGCCCAAGCAAATACCCACTATGCCTTGGTAAACACGAGTTGTGGTGGTACAAAGCAGAGCACAAAGAGAACCACGAATATAAGAAATACTGTATAATGTTTCCTATCTCATTTTCTCCCTCGTTAAATCTTATGAATTTATGTGTCTGTCTCTTTTTACTGTCACTTTTTCGTTTCATCGACTTTCAAATCACAACGATGAGAAGTTTTCACTTAAAAAAAAAAAAAACAGAACGCTGTCAGGGAAGCCTAACAGGTTTTTTCCACCCGCCACCGTCAACGTGACGTCAACGAGAAACGAGTTTACTCGACCCAAACGTGACGTCCCGTTGACGGACCTGCGATGGACATGCGGCCATAGTAAATGTATGTATCGCTACTTCGACGCCATCATCTCGTTCTCGTTGATGTCCCGCTGACGTTGTGCGGTGGACAAACAGTGTAAGGCTGAGTTCTATAAACGTTACATATGCGTACTTTGGCTCAGCGTTATTCCTGTCCCTCAATCTACACGTGAGATAGAAACGGGAACATATCTAAGTCGAAACACGAGCTAAATAATGTTTATATGTAGATCTCAGCCTAAGCCTTCTGTGCTTGTATTTTTGCAGTAAACTGTCGAGCAAGATAAGCTGGTATTCGGTAATTATAACAACAGGACCGGATTTGGGAGGCGTGGGTTGGCAACTTTGCCGCCGGGATTAAAGCAGGTTTTTATTTCAAATCCCACTTGAGTTCGGGAATGACAGGAAAACATCGTAAACGAACGGTTTGTTTATTCTGTTTTTCCTTGGGATTATTTTTTAAACTTTTTTTTGTGTGATGTAATAAATGTATGGCAAAATTAAAGGCTGGATTTCGTTTTAATAATAATAATACATTTATTTCAGACATAATTAAAATTGTCCATGTAATGTTAGTAACAAAGGTCTTAAAAACAATGTTAGTATTGTAGCATGATCGAGTAAATTCACAAAAAATTCAATACAATAAAAATATCCAATAATGTCAACATAATACAGCTAAAAAAAAAAAAAATTAGGGCATCTCTTCACGTGAAGCCGAATAAGCCTCCCCAGCACTGCAGACTCTGGCCTATCTGATATTATCTTCAGAATTCCGTTGGGGCTCCCCCGGATCCTACTCGTACACATCAAAGATGCTGCTTTTTTACGCATTATGGCATAAAAATCGTCGACCCTTGTGTCAGCAAACATGCCTGAAGCGTTATGACTTTAGGGTTAATGTAAACAATTTTTATTTTATTTTCTTAAGATATCGAACCAGTTATGGGAAAAGATCGTCATTCGACACTTACTGGACGCCCGAGAGAGGACATCGTCGTCGAGGTAGACCATGGCGAAGGTGGTGTGACGATCTGATAATGTTTGCAGGGCCGACATGGTCAGAGCTCGAACAAGGGAAGGTTTGGAAGGAAAAATGGGAGGCGTTTGCCCAGCAGTGGGACACAATAAAAGCTAATAAAAAGTATCTGGTCTGCCATTTAGTCACAAAACTTTACTAACATTTTCAACCAACTTCAACGAAGGAGGACGTATACCGGTTTGCGAAATTAAGATGATTTTTCATTTATTTTGTGGTCGGTTTTTCGATAGGTTAAAAAAAACGAAATAAATACAAAGTATAAATTAAACTTATGGCTTGCGTTTGACCTGAAGGCTAATTCTCGAACTTAAAAAACGTTCACATTCAAGTCGCAATCTGTGAAACTTGTCAAAAATTTTGATAAAAAATAAAAATTTAAAAATATATTGTATTTTTGACAGATTGCGAATGAGATGCGAATGCGTACGTTCTTAAAAATTACGAGAATTGCCCCTCAGTTACCCATCTGTTGCTAAGCGACAATTTGGTCAAGTCCTGTCTAGAAGTAATCCATTCACTATAGTAACTTAATGAGTTCCAACCGCGTTGACTACTCATGTATCTAGTTTCGTGGTCGAGCGGTTAGCCTAACAGCCCTTAATCCTTAATTAAGACATACTATTATGACAGCCACTAACCGCTATTGGGCTTTAAGATAATTGCTTAATGGACTTGATTAATTTAGTAAGCCTGGAGGCAAATTAAGGAAAACAACTCAATCACCCTATTTTTAACCGACTTCCAAAAAGGAGGAGGTTATATGTTCGACGCGTATGTATTTTTTTTTTTTTAAGTATGTCCGTCAATTTCTCCATCAATTGTGGACCGATTTTGAAAATTATTTTTTTGTTTGAAAGGGTATGCTCCCGGATTGGTCCCATATACATTTTATTAACTTTGCTTGGATAGTTTTTGAGTAAGCTTCAATAATACGTATTTTTCCCACTTAGTATATGTGGATGATATGATGATAACTTCCTGTGACTGTTATTTACATAGCAGGTACTCGTATTCGAATTTGTGTGGGGTATGTACCACAAATAAAAAATGAAAAATAAAAACTTTTACAAAAAAAAAACAACCGACTTCCGAAAAAAAAACACTACAAAGTGAAAAATTACTTTAATTTCGGAAGTCGGTGGAAAAAACGAAAATTCAAAACCCAAGACACCGACTTCCGAAATTAAAGTAAGTTTTCACTTTGTAGTGTTTTTTTTTTCGGAAGGTGGTAGTTTTTTTTTTGTAAAAAGTTTTTATGTCCTTCTGCAGGGCCAAGGCCTCTTCTCATACAGAGAAGGCACGAGCATTGATCACCACGCTTGCTCAAGACGGGTTGGCGATTTCAGACTTATATTAACTATAATTCTAGGTTTCCTCATGATGAAAACATCGTGCATCCCAAAAAACCTGAGAAGACAAATTCGATTAGTAGACATATGAATTGAAAAAGTCACATTGTTACTTGCCAGGGTTTGAACCTCGTGTATGAGGGGTGAGGTCGTAACCATCGGGACATCACGACATTTTTTGCTAAATGAATTTGATTAAAAGAGAAAGTAAGCCTGGAAGCTACATGGGAAGGAAGGCATCGTGAGGAAACTGTAAAATGTTCTAAAATAAAAATAAATCAAGAAATGTGACATCTGCCCATCATCAGCATCTGTGCATCACCTGCACTGCGCCCGCGTGGTAGATTACGGCCCACTCCCTCTCACAGAGAAGAGGCCTGGGTCCCAGCACTGGGAATATTAAATGCTGATGTATGCTGATGTAAAGTAAGTTTGGCATATTCGTTTTCATGATAACACTAGAGCCTGGAGACCCTTCTATTTGCAAAAAATCGTGTCATATTTTATTTCATGGGAACAAGGCAGGCTTTGAAGATTTGTTTTGAAAAATAGTCCCATCCTGTTCCCAGTATTTGGAATCGGCTTTTATGGCAACGAGGCTCATACGTATGTGCCCTGTGGCTTGGACAGCGTAAAAAAATTTTAATTTTCCGGGAAAAACACTCGATAAACATTTTCAGATAGCGAGCCACATTTCGGCTACGTTCTACCAGAATTGGGATCCCCTCTTTTAATATTGGTAAACACGTCAACAGTTTTTTTGACAACTTACAGAAATGAAATGAAATGAGATGAAATCTCGTCGAGATAAACATCTAACTTACAAAAATACATGTAATAAACACATAGGAAACGTAATAACCATAAACAGAGCGCGGAGGTTAAAAACATGTCAGGTTACAACCTGACATGGCTACAATGTGACATGGCTACAATGTGACATGGCTACAATGTGACATGGCTACAATGTGACATGGCTACAATGTGACATGGCTACAATGTGACATGGCTACAATGTGACATGGTTTTGCCCTCCGCGAGTCTGATATACGAGTAAGTTGATTGCATAAACAAGTTAGCTTAGATGCCTGACAAGCGAATGTCATAATATAAAATCAAGAATGTTTAAATGAATTTAAAGATCCAAATAATTACATCATCATTCATCATCATTTCAGCCGAAAGACGTCGGAGGCCTGTGTCCAGTCCACAGCTGACACAGGCCTCCCCCAAATGGGAGGGTTTGCCATAATCGCTACGCTTGGCAGGCAGGTTGGCGATCGCAGTATGGTATTAAAATGCATAGAGAACGCTGCTGCCCATTCTCTAGTGAGTCCCTTAGTCTGAAATAATTACGCGTGTATTAAAAGAAAGAATGAAAGAAAGAAAACGTTTTTTTGGACACAGTTCGTGAAACACAAAATACAAACAAACTAAAATTATTAGGTGTTTTATTTACTTCGGTACTGTTAACTCACAATACTACATTACAAATTCATACCTTGGGGCAGTGAGTTAGGTAATCGGCGTGTGGTAGGTCTACCTCCTTAGTGCACAATCCACAGAGTAAATTGAGAAGGAGTGGTCACTCATTCAAAAGTTCCAGAGTGCCCTCGTCTATTTTAATTTACAACGTAAGGTTTCAACGCGAAAATGTTAACAATCAAACTACTCCTAGTACAAGAGCCAGGGTTACACAGATATTTGTGTCTCTGAAGTGAAAATTAATAAAAAACTTATTACTTGCATTTCATGATGATCACTTAAAAACCTTCTTTTAACTTGAGCAATGACCAGAAGTAACATTTATAAAGAAATATATAAGTAATCATTTATGGAAAAACTATTTAGGGCCTGCTCCCACTAGAGGCATGGCACGGCAGGGCATACTTCGTCATCACTACATGCAAGCGTATATTGACGGCAACGACGATGCCGCGGTATCCTTAGGCATGCCACGACATACTAAGGCTTCATCATTGTTTCAATTTTATTATCATACTTATGCTAATGTGCGAGCGGACTCTAGACGATCATGCGGTATGACATGCTTTTGTTACGTGAATTATCATGTTGCATGAGGGCCAATCAAGTAGCATGATAAATCACTAAATTCTATGGAATTGTCAATCAACTGCCAGCTGATAGTTTGCATGTCATTCGCATCAATTAATACAATTAAACAGTCATGCATGCATGACTGCATGTAACGAATGTCATGCCCCATGATCGTCTAGGGTCCGCTTAACAGCTCCTACACACTATGCCGGCGGCATGGCTGCCGGGCGAGCCGCGGCGCGCCCGGCCCTGCCGCACAAAGCCGCACAAAGGATCGCAAAGAAAAATGGAGGCGCAAAAGCCGGGGGTACGTGCCGCGCGGCAAAAGCCGGCGGCCATACCACCGGCATAGTGTGTAGGAGCCATTAGACTCGCACCACGTCATGGTGTTGTTATTTTGCTTTTCTAGTGTGCGTGCATTTAACGGCAATTTTTTTCGACGACGTCACTATTTTGACTGGCTTTATTATTAAGTTATATTTATTTTCTATTCGTCGCATAAAACCCCTTGCCGTGCCGTGCCGCCAGTGGGTACAAGCCCTTATTCTTTATATCCAAAATGCTTCTCTGTATTCCACATAATTCGACCAGACTAACATGTGACATGAAATTTCAAACACAGAATCTTTTTGTTCCTACCCTCGTGTACACGACTTAAAATTGTAAACTACCCTCAAAACGGGACGCCGGCTAAAATGTCAGTTTGTTTGGTAATTCATAATTAGTTTCTACGAAAATGTGGCTAGTAACACATGTTTGTGTTGTCCACTTTGAATTTAGAAGTAGAAGTTGAGGGTTTGTGTTGCAACCTTGCAACGGACTGTTTGTTTTATTTTTGTCTTTATAAAATGGTGGACTATTTTTTTTTGAGGAAAATTAATGAGTTAGTTGTGAATAACTGTTTTGAAGTGTTCTGTATGCAAACGCGGTGATAACTAGTTTCACTGTATGAGAAATAAATTATTTTCCTTAGCACAGTTATTTGCCGATTTAATAAATTTTACTCACCGAAGTATGACATTCCAAACTCAAATTCAAATATTTTTTTACAATAAGGATGACGACTAAAATTATCGTGGAGATTATTATTAAAGAATATTGGACACGTATTTTTTTCTTTTTTTACGTAATCTCAAGATAACGGCGATACATTGAGTTAAAATGTGCCATGACGTCACGAGTGTGTAGATTTTATACTTACTTGTGATGTAGCGACCCCCACTCCCCAACTTAAAATGCGTTTTATCTAAGTATTTTTTTATTAATATCATAAAGCAAAAAATACGTGTCTAATATTTTTTATCTGACTGACGGACTAATTAGAATTCCTTTTTTTTTACTTAGGCTCTTCTGAATTGTCAAGAGGTTAGTCAGTCAGAAAGATAAAGATAGTTGCCCATTCCAAAGCGTAGTAGGTTTCTATGGAGAAAAAAGGGCAAGAAACTCACTAACATTATTCAAAGGTATCTTACACTACCTTATAAAGTGCCCATTAAAAAGACTAATTAGTCATTGTTAGGTTTCAACCTAGTGCTCAAAAAATTACCTCAATAAACAACTGCGACAACATAAATGAACCATTTACGTAGTCACTAAACAAGATAGATGAAGTACCTACAGAAAATGGCTAAGAAAATTTTACCCAAAAAAATACGAGTATATTTCCCTCGTCAGCAATTTCTCTAGAGAAACAGTATAAATGCTTGGCAGAGGCTGATTACTAGAGGTTAAATATTTACGACCTTTTTATAACTAGCAATCAAGTTATTACTAGCATCAGTTAGGGGAAAAGGCCACAGGTTAATAAAAAAGTTTATTATCTAATTTGAAGGGACATTACCTATTATAGTAACTGTTGTAATAGACGAAATGTTTGGAGCAACAGGATTATTGGTAAAATAAAGGATCAACATAGAGATTTCATAGACTTTTCTTGAGAGATCTCTTCCTCTTTTCGTGTGGTTAGTGGCTAACCTGGTGTCAGAGTTTTAAAGCCACCCATGTGCCTCTGACTTGGTTTTACATACTGTCGAGAAATATCTCTCAGGCCGGTTTTCCCACGATGTTTGAGACCTAAATCGATATTAGATGTAGTTTTTTGTGGCCTAAAATAAAAATAAAGTAGGTCGACACTGAGTAAATGAGGTAGACAAACACGTAACTTGGCACGATGCGCTTAATGCGTTTTCGTTTATTTTTCTAAACAGACATGTTTAAAAATAAATTATGGCAATAACCATACAATAATGACAAGCAATAAAAGTGTCAGTTTGATGCTGCACTAAGTGTTCATGCGCAAACTTACTCGCACTCCGCCAAAACCAAGTTACATGCCGGCGACTATATTGGACGATTACTTGGAGTATGTTGGGGTAAGTTCGGCGCTAAGATAAGACTGTACGAATCAAATTCCTGGTTTTGGCAGTATTTTTAATACGGACAATATCGTGTGGGACAGAAAAAACGGCGCAGAACACGCAGCAGATAATTTTAATACAATATCTAATAATATGAATTTATATTTATTTATAATTATATATTTTTTATTTAATTTAATTTATTTTTTAAATTATAAACGTATTTTTTTTTTATTAATTTCAAAGGGCATTACGATACATTATTATTGGAGATCACCTTTTAAGCAAGGGGTTGCTTGTGTTAGGAGACTCCGCACTTCCACTTATCATTATCTTATGCAATTGAAACGTAGACAATGTAACATGCAAAACTAAACATAAATGGGTAACTTAAAAGTATACAAAATGAAATGAATGGCCAAATGATTTGCAAATGCATGAGTATTATGCATAGAAAAAGGGCCAGATCGCGCGTGTAAGTGTGATATGTGTAAGTATGGGTGACGATGTGAAGAGTGAGTGTGTAGTGTGTGTGTTATAATGAGCATATTTAGTTCTCCTATCCTAATTAAGACCCGTTACAATATTAGATATAAATACGAATGTGTGTTTGTTTATTTATTTGTCTTCTTGCTTGTTACGCTTTCACGCAAAAATGGCTGAACAAAATCTGGATGAGATTTGGCACTTTGATAGACCATGTCCTGGGTTAGCACAGGATACCTCCAACCCGACGCTCCCACGGGGTCGAGACCTATGCGGGTAAGAACGGAAGGCGCAGCTAGAATAAGTTTAGGTGTAAGTGCAAGTTCAAGTGTAGGCGTAGGTGTAGGCTAGCCCTGCGACAATGTCTTGGTTATTGAAGTGTAGATACGATAGATTCAACATCGTCGTAGGTTTTAGTCTTAAGCCAGTCGGTTACAACTTTTTTGCAGTCTCGGAGCTTCATGGAGTATATTATACGTAGTTCTTTATTCATCAGGTTGTATAAGTAAGACGATTGCCTTGGGTACTGTCTTTTAGCGAAAGTTGATCTAACCTTGACAGTGAAATGAAAATGAAAAAATGAAATGAAATGAATGAAATGTGTGATGAGTGTGTTGAAATGTGAAAGTTTGTATGTTTGTATGTATGGATGTTTGTTACTTAACCACGCAAAACTTCTGAACGGATTTGGATTATATTTGGCACACAGATAGTTTAAAATCAGGATTAACATAAAGGATACTTTTTATCCCGCTAGTATGTTACCGTGGGATAATTTCCGAACTCCACGCGGGCGAAGTTAGTAATACAATAATTATAGTTTATTTTTGCAATAATTCAAGTAAGTATCACCTTGCTTTACTCAAAATTCGCTTGCAATAAGTAAATAAAGAATCCCACTCAAAATACCAACACGATGTAAAAAATATGCCATTCAGCCCAACATCGACATACTTCTATATCCTCCCTTACATCTAAAACTGCCTCTTACAAAAACCCCATAATATACAATAAGTTACTGACACAAAACCCATGTTTTACAAGACCCCGAGACTACCCGACAATACCCGGCAACTTACGAGCCGGTGGCTTTTTCCCTTGTCATCAACTACATCTCCTTGGCATGTAACAACTATGTACAGTTGCGTATAAAAATATGTAAATGCGATGCGTAGTTAATATAAATTGTGATTTATACGTGTGGGGTATACTATCTTTTTGTTTTTGGTTTATTTGCTATTAGATGTCGATCACATCTGTGAAGATAGACCAAATCATAAAAAAAAAACCAATTGCCAAAGAAATTAAAAGTTGTATTGATTAATTTGTATCTAATCTTCGTTCGTAACTCATATGCCAAACATGTAAACAAACATGAGTTTTAAGAAAAACAACTGTAAAGCCTACACATAAGGTTCAGTTTGGGCTACGACTTCATATTTTTTATGACTTTTTCAACAGTACTAGTCAGTCTAAAATCAACTTTATTCACACTTGCATAAAGTTGATGTTAAGTGGAAAAGTCGTGTTTGTTTACATGTTTGACAAATACATTGCGAACGCAGATTAGATATGCTGTACAAAGCGAAAGGTCACTCATTTACTCCCTGACTAAACAGATAAATAAAATTATCATTGCTGTCGGGGGACCGTTGAGTTGTTGTGTTTGTGGGTTTATGTTTACTAAAGTGATAATATTAAATTATAGATGTATTATTATTTTTAATTTTAACATTGACCCCTTCCATAATAAGGTAATTTTCGATAATTTGTCATGAATATTCAGAATAATAGGGGCAGGCACATGTTCATGTGCGACGTTGCATAGGTAAAAGGTGGTGATCTGTATGTTACGGGGAAATGGGGGTTCAATTAGATCTCTTTGGAACGGAATGCTGCGCCAGCAAGGCTTCCTTTGATCTAGTTATGAAAGTAAGTAAAAACAGGAAGACGCTATTACAATTTTTAATTATTATATAATTAAAATTGTAATAGCGTCTTCCTGTTACACTATCTCAATCAAATCATTTTTTTAAATTGCTCGTTCGCTCGTTGGTTTAGTAATCGCAAGCGCTACTGCTGAGCATGTGGTCCTGGGTTTGATTCCCAGGTCGAGTCAGGTTTTTTGCGCTGTTGATGGCAATAGGCTCGCCTCCTTAGACATGGGACTTAAACGTAACTGGCGAAATGTGGGTGTACTATACGTACACCTCTGCCTAACCCTTTGGGATCACAGGCGTGATTGATGATTTTCTTATTACAAACACAACTTGACAAGATCCATATTATGGTAATAATTAATTTATTTATTTATCTGTCATTGCTTCATTTTTCATTCCTTTTTACCTATCGTGGTATAGTAATGTTATTCTAGATGCATCGTCTTCACATAAAGTTTTAAAATTAATGTTTACAAAATATTGTAAAAACATTTTAAAAGAGTAACGGTGGACTTTCTTGCCCATTCTTCTCCATACGAAAACTACCTTTTGGAAGGGGCGACTAGAATCAATTCTATTTTTTGTAAATAATTACGTTCATATTTATGTGCCTCATTGAAATAAATTGTTGGACTTTGACTTTGAATAATAACATTTTATAGGTTCCGTTTCTGCCATTTGTCTACGAATCCTTAAAAATGCATATTTCATTCTCTCGTAATTCCTTTGAACACTTTTCTATTCGTTTTGGTCTTCTCCCGGCAGTCTGTCTTAAAAAACTCAACCTGTATCACAGATGAATACAGTCACTCCGCAAAATCATTCAAATAAAAGGCGCCTCTTTGCAACGACACAATAAAGTGCAATTCAAGTCGCACAGCGCTAATAGGGATGATGACTAAAATATTTTTTAGTCCGTCATGGAGATTATAAAAAAATATTGGACACGCATTTATTAAGCATCCTGAAAACTATAGCTGATAGGTAGGACAGCCCCATACTGGGATATTGGATACGTATTACGTATTAATTAATTAGTGTTGTTTTTCTGGTAGATGTAAGTACTAACACTAGTTTTTAAGTCGAGTGTGTATACTAACCAAATGGGCTAGTTATGGGTCCGAAATAAAATATAATTATTATTATTATTTCTTTTTTTACGTAATCTAAAGATTACGGCGATACATTAAGTTAAAATGTGCCATGACGTCACGAGTCTGTAGATTTTATACTTACTTGTGACGTAGCAACCCCCACTCCCCAACTTAAAATGCGTTTCATCTAAGTAATTTTTTATTAATATGATATAGCAAAAAATACGTGTCTAATTTTTTTTTATTATCTAACGGACAGACTAATTAGTTTTTTTTTTTACCCAGGCATGATCCCTATACCTACAGTTATATTCACCTAGAATTTGCCTCTCTTTCTATCGCGTAATTCTTTTATCTTTTGACTACGTTACACTCACTGAATTGGCCCGACAAGACGAGCCCACCGCGTACTTATAGTTTCATACCAAAAATGCTCAGTGAATCATTTGTATTCATCTATGCCTGTATGTTCAGCCCTAAGTTTTCGGACGAATATAAAACTTGCTCATACCCTTTTCAAATTAGGTACCTTCCTAAGTTTACAATACACAATACGCGACTAAAAACCCTTACATTTTCCCTGTAATACAGTTGAAAACTAACAAAAAAAACTGAGCACTAAGTTAGTTTTAGTTACCCACTAAGTTACCTTTAATGTGGTTTAAAAAACTTATAACATGGGTTGAGAGTAGCACTTAAAAGTTAGAATATAAAGCTAGGATACTGATTTATTGGCTAGCTCTAGCACTAACGTTAGGAACCTGTCCCACCGGGTGGATACGACCTGTTGTTTTTATCCCGGTAGTTTGTTCCCGAGGGATAATTACCAACCCCCACGCGGGCAAAACCGTGGGCAAAAGCAAGTATGAAATAAAGGATTAATAATTATAAATAATATTATGCAATTTAAATTAATTAGTTAATTATTCATTTAATTTAGTACCTAGTGTAAACAGTCGTGTAATCTAATTCTAAACTAAATTTTTATTTTAAAGACAGAAAAAAAAATTAAATCACGCGACTTCACTACGTGTTTACTTAGCATTATTTAATTCATGTTACGTCAGATACAGACACGCGGACTACATAATATTTTACTTTTTATTGTATTTCACACTCCAATTTCTTTATTTTTTATTTTATTTAATATATATAATTCTGTATCTATCTTTCCGTGGCATCACTGCGGGCCCTATCAGAATACCAGCGCTGCGACATTTATTTTTTAAATGTCGCAGCATTATGCTGAGATGGGAGCCTTTTGGCCTCGTACATTAATATTTTTATTTTTTTTTTTTTTAATTTATGTTTAGTGTGTTTTTAGTTTAATTTGTGATTTCCTGTGCGAGTCTCAATAACTACTTTTTCTTTCTTTCTCTTTCATTATTTACCAGATTTTACGCTTAGTAAAAATCGAAAAAAAAAATAAACGAACGTAATTGTAAGCAGTTATTTATTACTTCACACAGTACGGGGCAGGCCCAACGTCGTTGGCGTTCCCGAGGACAGTTGATGATGCAGAGTATGCCTTATTCCTCATAGCCTGTCCTCCTGCTTATTTAAGCGCGTGAACAGTCACAGGGACAGACACTGAAGGCTGCGGGTGTCGACCTCAGGACAAGCTGCTTCTCACACGGAAAACTACACGTCGCGTGCCCCGCGTCACTAGTCTGACTCTCTGCATATTTTGGCTACTGAGAACAAAACTACAAATGTCGTTTACAGAGAAGTTTTATAAAAATGTGTCTGTTACTCGTATGTCTGTAGTATCTTATGACTTCCACGTGAATGTAGTCGCGGGCAGAAGCTAGATCATAATAAAGAGAAAATATTTGAATTTTTGTATGTTTGTTTGTTACGCTTTCACGCTGAAAGGGCTCAACAGATTTGGATGAAATTTCGCACATGGGTAGACCATGGCTTGGGTTAGGACATAGGATACTTATTATCCCGTTATTCTAACGGGATCGAGACTTATGTGGGTAAAACCACGGGGCGCAGCTAGTAATTGTACATAGGTAAGCAATTATTTAATGTATGTATTTGATTTTTAATCTATTTGAATTTCTGTCACCGATTCAATAATATTTGCTTATAATTTGTAAACATTGTGCATCAAGGGATGCACACAAACCATGCTCACTGAGGCATTGATCATTATCTCTCTGTTATCCGTTATTAATTACCTATTAATCACTAAAATGTATTAGTCTATAATCTGTGCATTAATTTAGGTAAATTCGAATCCTATTAATGTAAGTTAATTACGTCGGTAAAGGTAAAACGTCGTGAGGAAATCTGGTTTGAATGGAAGCAAATTTTTGGAACGAAATTTCGTAAAGCATAATGAACTTTACGTCAATTGATTAATGCGGGAATTCGCGAGAATGCGCAAGAATACACCGGAAGACACGCGACCTATTTTTCTGCTCACATATCAAGTTTGTACGTTACATAATTGACGTAAAGTTCATTATGCTCTGACCCAATTTCGTGGCGTAAAATCACTTTCATTCCGTTCCGCGGCAATGTAAATTGAGCCTTTGCAAAAGTAGATTGTATACAAAAACGAGCTAAAAACCACCTAGACGTTTTATTCTGTTCCTTTCTTTTTGTCTGGTTATATGTAGGTATGTACATAAACTGTTAAATAAATAAATAAAATAAATAACTGAAAAGCGAATAAAAACAAGTACCATATAATTTTTGTATTGCACGCGGGAAAAACCAATAACCTGCAATATGGTGTAACTTTAGTTTTTTTTGATTACATTTTTATTTTTAGCTTTTTAGTATTTTATCATTTCTCATTCCAAATTAAATTTAAACATATAATTTGTATAAACCCTTCGTGTTGATATCCCACTCGATAGGGAAAGGAACTTTATTTTAACTTACATTTTGGCGCCGATTTTTTTTAATAATTTTAATATACCCCATGTGACACTCGCGCACTAAAGACGAATCATAAGACATCATTCATCAAAATTATATACAGGTCAAACACAAAACCTCCTTTTTTGGCTTCACCGCAGTTGCGTAAAAACAATCGTACTTTTTTCTGTAAGTACCCATCAACGGAAGAATATTCTCTTTACCACCTTTATTATAAGAAGTCTCAGACACTTCCTTTCCTTGCAATAAATATTTACCTAGCATTACCTTTTATCGAGAGCTATTTCCCTGGCAAATCGAGGCATATCTCACGACACGGAGAGATTTATCCGTTCGTCGCCATGACGTATGGTCGCCATCTTGTGTGAACCGGATGTTCGCGTTTGTTCCTTGAAACTGTTAGTTTTTGTTCAATAGTGGATACTCCATTAGAATAGATTATGTTGCTTAATGATACGAAAAACATGATTTTTTGAGTCGAAAAATATGTATTTTTGGCCATAAGTATTATTCGCTGCATAATATTAATATGTCGTCAACAAACAGAAATATAAACGCTTACGCAATCAAAATCTCGAAAAATGAAATGCATTTAAGTTATTTTATGCTCATCACTCTATTCCTCAAGAGTGCAACTCCTATAAATGGATCAACCAGAAGAGTGCAAATCCTGTAGTGGACTAACCAAAAGAGTGCAACTCCGGTAGTGGACTAACCAAAAAAGTGCAACTCCTGTAGTGGACTAACCAGAACAGTGCAACTCCTTTATTGGACCAACCAGAAGAGTGCAACTCCTGTAGTGGACTAACCAGAACAGTGCAACTCCTTTATTGGACCAACCAGAACAGTGCAACTCCTGTAGTGGACTAACCAGAACAGTGCAACTCCTTTATTGGACCAACCAGAACAGTGCAACTCCTATAGTGGACCAACCAGAAGAGTGCAACTCCTGTAGTGGACTAACCAGAAGAGTGCAACTCCTGTAGTGGACCAACCAGAAGAGTGCAACTCCTGTAGTGGACCAACCAGGAAAGGGGCAAAATAATGAAGCTCGGCGAATCCCAAGAAAATCATTCAACTGTCTTAGATAGAAACCACTACGAAAACTGTCAGAAAACGAAATTGGATGCGTAGGGTTTGGATTTTTTTGTAGTTTCCACGTAATCTACGAGTCAAAATCAATCTGCCTAGCCTTTTCCCAACTAAGTTGGGGTCAGCTTCCAGTCTAGTAAGTCTGCCCATTCTGCACTAGTTTTAAATATGTTTATTCTTTTTGTTTTACGTAGTGAACAATAAAATTATTAACAAATAAATAAAATATGATTTATTCGTCGGTTCTTCTTCTTCTTTTCCTGTGGTTAGTGACCGACCTGGTGTCAGAGTTTTAAAGCCGCCCATGGGCCTCTGACTTGGCTTCACATGCCGTCGAGAAATATCTCTCAGGCATCCCGGTTTCCTCACGATTTTTTCATTCACCGTTTTTGAAGCAAATGATAATATACAATACCGTCGTCTTAGAGTGAAAACCTCTTATATGCAAATAACTGGTAGCCAACTGGGAAATGAAATGAAATGAAATGAAATGAAATTGTTTATTCTGTAAATAGGATATCGGAATCACTTTTACACGTCATATAAAAAATATTAAAATATAAGCTAGGTGCGGTCGGTGTTTCCTATCTGACTACACTGAGAAGAAAGGCCGAAACAAACTCAGTGGTCGCAGTCTCTTTTAAAGTCCAGACATAATCTTGGTCAAGCCATGTGAGGACCATGTAGATTAGTGTCTGAAATGGTATTTTGAGGAAAGAACCACACAGATTTGAGTGGACCTGTCCAGTCAGTGCAAGCTTAGCAGATTTGTCAGTAATCGTGGAGCTCAACTCAGAACTTAAGGAGCTCAACTCGACGAACAATTCCAAGGAAAGGATATTTGGGTAGGCCGCATTAACTACTCAAACTGCCAGACCATCATTAAAACTGAGAGAGAAAAAATAAATGAAAAGGAAAAAAAAAAAATATCCTCATAGTCCTCACATTCACAATAATTAAAATAATATAATACTTTACAAAGTAATCGTGTGATTTTGAATATAATTTTCAACAATGTCAATGTGTATATAAAACTGGTTTATTGTGATGAATAATTAAAATGTCAAGTTTTATGGTTTTCACAAGGCTTAGCAGAGCGAGCAGCTCAATCCCAAGCTTTTTTATCTTCTAAATAATCTTTGTTATATTATAGTTAGTTAAGTTATATTATATGCTGATCGCGCGGTAAAACTGCTTACACGTTGCAGGATTTTGCGTGACGTCAGTATGATGCGTAGATTGCATGTGGCGATATAGATGCCGCCACAAAACTGCGTGTGTTGCGAGGTTTTTTTTTCCGAAAATGTAATAAAATAAAAAGTCAAAGTTGCATTTCCGAGCTTTTCACTCTACGGCTACGATACGCACATGAATCTGAAAATTCAGAGGCGGTTTGCGTGCCTTGGGTTTGAACTCGAGACCCATGACTTGGCAGTCTGGCAGTCACACCACTAGGCTATCACTGCTCATTATTCATCGGTTAGTAAATCATTTATTACTTATTTCAACTCCAACTCTTGGCACCGAATATGACGTATATTGTATGAAGCTTATTAAAGCTCAATCTATGTAGTTTCAAACTAGTCTAACTTTGTTGAAATAACATGTATGTAGGTTAGCTAGGCAGTATTCGCTCTTAATAACCGTTTAATACCATGCATAATATATGATTTTGTTTTGATGGATACATGCCCGGTTGATGGCAATAGGCTCGCCCCCTATTACATGGTACTTAAATATAATTGGCGAAACGTGGGTGTACTATAGGTACATCTCTGTCTAACGTTTTGGGGAAATACGGCCATGATGTTATATTTAGGGATGTATTAAATAATAGCACTTATTTGATGAAAACAGCTATAAATTTGTATGTACTTTAAAATAATAATACATCTATAATTTAATATTATCTTTTTTATCTTATCTTACTTTTAATAAACATGAACCAAATTTACAAAATAAATATATTATAGTACTCGTAATAATTTCATAAACAACATCACTATAATTGTGTGGAAAACGAACTCCGAAACCGAAAATATTTTTTTTCTATTGTTATTCTAGTCGTTTTTAGGGGGTCACAGTTCTAACCTAACATTTTGTGCGAGTTAAATATATAGTTCATAGTTCATTCAATTAATTTTAAAGCTAAACATTTTAAAGTGTGAAACATTATTTTTAAAGTGTGTTTTATTTTTATTATATTGTTTTTATTAGGTATATGACAGAAAACTATTTTGGAAAATTATTTTTATTTTTTTGGTCTCATACACATATCACTTGGCACTAAACAAAACACTGTTCTCCCTACATATTAAACACACACACACACACGCATATACTTAAACACGCACACACATTTAGAGCAAATATACTTGTTTTTGTGTTTTGAGGAGCTCGTGGCTAAGTAACAACAGCCGCACTGGTCGATCCATCAGGTTAGGCTACGCTTGCCGGGGTTGGTCAGTGGATGGGTGACCATCTTTACATACCGAGAATCCTCCGTGCCTCGGAAAGCACGTTAAGCCTGTCATTCGTGGATCTTTGACAGTCGTTAAGAGTCGTCAGAAGCCCGAAAGTCTGACACCAGTCTTACCAAGGGGTATCGTATTACCCAGTTACTGGGTTGTGGAGGTCAGATAGGCAGTCGCTCCATGTAAAATACTGGTATTCAGCTGCATCCGGTTAGACTGGAAGCCGACCCCAACATAGTTGGGAAAAGGCTAGGCAGATTGATACTTGTTTTTGTCCATCGTTTGAAGATGAAAAAGATCGTTAAAAAAAAATGCGCTAATAAGCGTGGTGAAAGGGGGCCGGATTTCTTTATCACGTTTGAAAAATATTCTTCTTGCCCAGGGTGCGCCCCTGGGCAAGAAGAATATTTTAGCGCGTGCTTCCCCGGCATCCTGTTACACACTTCCGTCCCATTTCGCGAAATCACTCACACAGATCGCACGCTCCCATGGATTGCAGATTGCAGGAAAGCAAGAGAGAAGATGTTACACATAAAACAATGTTATTAATTAATGTCTCAGACTTTAAAAAATTCCCAGACATGTCGGGTTTAAGAAATTATAATACACCTTTTACTGAAAACTCATTGAAACCAAAGGCATTCACTTCTGTAATATTAAATTATTATAATATCGTTTATTAGGAAAATAGCGCATTTAGTGCCTTGTTATTCAGCGATACATCAAAGCCTGTTTATTATTAAGGCATTAATGAGCGCAAATTGATATATGTATGCGCGTACTCGTGGGAGTTAGCTGGTCCAAGGCATGAGCGGAACGATATGTTGATACTATAAAGGGTTAGAATTTAAGTAACTTTCTGCCAAAGCTTTATTCATTTTTGATTTTAGAATAGTGAGTTGGTGTTTTTTTTGGCAGAACGGTGATGATGAGGCAAGATGGTTGTGTCTTTACTCCACTTTCATGTACTAAAAAAAACATAGTTTTTTTTTTTTTTTTTTTTTTTTTTTTTTTTTTAAAACGTTGCCCCACACTAAGAATTTCTTCTTGTATCGTGGGTGCGTTTACAAACATAGAAACTCACATACACTAACACCCAGACCCGGAACAACTACTTGCAGATCATACAAATATTTGTTCCGTGCGGGGATCGAACCCGATCTCGAGGGGGGGGGTTTTATCGAGTTATACGCTGAATTTTATTTGCCTTACCATTCCCACAACTTTTATTATAGTGTAGCCTTCTTATCAGTGAAAGATTTTTAGCACCCGAGGACGAAATCGCGGGGAGAAGCTTGTCATTTATATAAGTTGTCATTAACCAATTATTCTGTCTTTCTATAGCTGTCCTCCATTCGATTAAGGTAGGAAGGTACTTTTTGAGTTTTGTTAAACATCTTTCATTGAAGGCCCACACTCAACAGTAGTTCAAGGACTGACGCAACACACTCACGCACGCTCATGCACTCAAAATCCCGATTTTTACGAGCGTTATCGCTACCTCCAGTAAATTACGCCACACCGCATTGGTATGTCTGCAACAGAAATTAAATATTGCACCCTGGAAGAAACAGTACGTAATTGTAATAAGCAGAATAATGAGTAATATTGAAATAATTGCAAAAGCTCGCATTCATCATCATTCGCAACTAATTAATTAAGATGTTGCTTCGTAAAGTTGACGTTACTTTACCCTCTTTAAAAGGGTAAATTTAAAAATTACCCAATTATTAGTGACTTTTTTGTAAAGAAGACGTGTGGTCTCAAGCACCACAGGAGCTGATCACAGGAGCGTGCAGGCACAGTGTTATTGGGTTCTGCAAAAGCTCGCATTCATCATCATTAGCAACGAATTAACTAAGATGTTGCTTCGTAAAGTTGACGTTAATTTACCCTCTGTAGAAGGGTAAATTTATAAGTACCCAATTATTAGTGACTTTTTGTAAAGAAGACGTGTGGTCTCAAGCACCACAGGAGCGTGGATTCGTTCCCCAGGTCAGGCACACATATTGGGTACTTACATTAGAATTCGTCAGTAGCAGCTCATGGTATGAATTCTTGCGCAGTTGATTGCAAAAAATTATTTGTTGCTCCCAGTTACGTGGGCTTTTATTTATCTAACTGATGAAATATGGGTGTCCCTACTATCAGATCGTACGCACTAATGACGCGTTTTCGTACGAATTTTACTCATGCGAACACATACGAACGCGCACGAACGGTCCCGACTTTCCAAGTACTAAGGGAGCGCGCAGACTGAGTGCGAGTTAGTCGTACGTATACGTACGTACAGTTCCGTCGTCCGAAAACAATCCGAACTTGTCGGGATTTTTCGTGCGTTCAATGCGTTCAATATCACGGGACACACTACCTATTTGAGAAAAACTTATCCAGTGCGTGGGACCACGATCATACGTTTAAGTATGATACAAATTCGTGTCCAAAGTGCGTACCTCTGGATGCGGTAGACAGAGACCCAAGTGTTGCTGCGCAGCTTGGGTTGGGTTAGGTTAGGTTATTTAACTATCGTAAGGACTATTCTGGCTTGCAGCGCTCGGTGACTATAGAACCGGGCCGGTAACAGATGTGGTCATCGTAATCACGGGATTTTGTTTTGAAACTGGTTAGATTTGAACTTCTTTGATGGTACTGCAGTGGATTGCGATAGGCTTAGTTGATGATACATCTCTGCCTATTGCTTCGAGCAATGCATATACGCTTGGTATTATTTATGATGCTATGTTTTTTTTTTTGTGACTAATTCCAAAAAAACTTGTTTTTTTAATATCTTATAAAACAAACAGTTCAAAATGTTTTAAACAAGAGTAGCTTTTGTTTTTTTTCTTTTGACCGAATTATCAAATTTATTAACAACACAAATCGATCAGGCATAATAATTTATTTTAGGACTATTTTAAAATTACCCTGAGGAAACATTTACAAAAATACTAGTTACAGTTAGTACCTACTAGCTATTATACTATCTCCTACTTACTTTTTTTGTAATCATGTACCTACGAGTTTGTAACACAGATACTGAACCACTTACATAGGTACACCCTGTACGTACGTTCCGAAATAGGAATTCCGATGTTCGTTCTTAGACGGGGAATTTACCTTACTGAAAACTTATACCCCAAATAATTGCGGGGAATTACCTCTTTTCGACAAACGTCAGAACGGGACTTTACTGCCGACGAAGTAATTTCTTTTCGAGCTATTACAAATCCTAAACAATTATAACTTTTCATTTACTTCCATTCATTCGCTATAAATTTTATTTAAAATTATGTTTTTTTCCTTAATGTTTAAAACATTGTTTGAAACTTGTCTTAAACTGTGATTTTAAACACTTAATAAAAAACATTGTTTTATTTCAAACAGTTTAAAATACGTGTTTTAGAACAACTTATTTGTTATATGCGAACCCTGACTATCATTATCTATGTATCTATATCTACGTATATCTATACATAGTATAACAAAGTCGCTTTACGCTGTCTGTCCCTATGTATGCTTAGATCTTTAAAACTACGCAACGGATTTTGATGCGGTTTTTTTAAATAGATAGAGTGATTCATGCGGAAGGATTTTCTGTATAATACATTAAGGTTTTGTGTAAATTGGCTGAAATATGACGATTATTATCGAAGATGTCGGAAAAAATCATGCCAACTGGGAGCTTTACTTGCGTGCGCCGCGTAAGCCGTAAGAGATACATCAAATTTAAGTTTGACAGAATTGTATATCATAAAAAGTTCAAAAATAAAGTCGGCGATAGCATATGTCTATCTTCTAAGGATGACCTACAGTAACCATTTTTATCTTTCAGAATTTGATAAAAATTTCTTTGTTATTTCCGAAGCTATTTTGACCGGTATTTTATTTATCCTTATCCGATAAAATATGTTATTTAAATCGGGCATTTAATGGACATTAAAACATGGCTTGATATCATATCATCAAAATGAATACTTTAAAAGATATCACATATTCAAAATTACGCGTGACAAAATAATTATGGTTGCCGACAACGCGGGCGCAGCGGTAGGAATCAATGACTTTTCCTCGGATATTAGGTATCTAACTAATCCCGAGTACGTTCCCGTGGGATATTTTCCGACATCAAAGCTAGTTTAGTATTAAAAAAAAATAAGTTTCTGTTTTATTGGAGAATACCTAGTCTTATTTACAACAAACACAAAACATTCTATAGACCATTATGTAAAGTTGCTACAAAAACTCACATTTCTATACAAAATCTCATTCTGTATTGTATAATACAACTCTGTACAGAAAAGTTTATTGTGAGAAACCTAGATTATTTACAGGTATGTCGTATTTTCTATTAAGCGGCACAAAGCCTACACCTCGTATCATAAATACTGATGTAAAATTAGTTACGGCATATTCTGCTTGAAATTGTTTTTACACTCAAATTGATGTACGAACAATTTCTTTGAGAATTTTCCGGGAAACGAGGTTTTTTTTTTTTGGGATGAACCTGTTTTTTGCTGAATTTTGTGGTTGTGTTACACACTGTTAATGAAATTGTATTGCATTACATTCATTGTATTATCACCCTCTTCCTCTTATCGCAATTTGGGCGTGCAGCAGTATGTCTGGGTGAGTTTATTTACCTTACTAGTCACTTCCTTTCCAGACAATTCATTTATCTTTTCTTCGGTCTTCCTCTATTCTTGTAGCCATCTTTCCCTTCAAACTCTTTATACTCCTGAATTTAGATCACTAACTCACTCAAGTCCTCCGGTAACCAGCACACTCTTTGCAATATGTAAAATGTTCTTGCTAAGATTTGAGATTCGTTATCGTTCATTCAGTTTTATCAAAACGATTGACAAATTGTGATAACATATTGAAAGCTCTTCCAAAGAAATAGAATAAAATATTCTTTATTATGTACACCATAAAAAGCGCGCCATTAAAAGGCGGTCTTATCGCTAAAAGCGATCTCTCGAAATATGAGGGCTTTCTTGTGTTTTCGCGCCCTCACGCTCCTAGCCGCCGCAGGAGACGCCCTGGCGTCGGGAATCGCAGGCCGATGCCCGGCCACCGTAGGCACAGGCTTGCGGACGGTGAGAAATGGGTAGCTCGCCGTCCGATAAGGACCAGGCCCGGGTCGACGGCGCGTTGTGTCACACCCACGCGTCAAAGAGATGTCAGCACAACTGACGGGGTCCCCTAAGACCGATGCCTGCCGGGGTTGTGGGAAAGTCCGAAAGGGATACGGTGGCCCCTGGTAACGAAAAGGCAACTGAAGGAACACGGGTGGGTTTTAGTCAGTAAGAGTCCGACACGCCCTCCGAAGATTTCAAGAGAAGAGCAATGTTATGGTGGCACTGAAAAACACTATAAAACTTTTCTGTTACTTAATGAATATGTGAGGTTTATTTATTCGATATTATTAGACGACCACAGGTGTGGTAGTGTGTAGCTCATGGTCACGGGGTAAAAGAATATCCAATTACTTACACAAAGTCTTTTGTACATGCAATAAATTGTTTCTGACCGTTTTTAACATCCATTAGAGAAAATCTTTTCTTCTCGCCGACACGTGACGCAGTGAACTGTGAAGAAAACATTTAAAATAATTAAAGTTAAGAGGAATTGCGAAAAGCTTTGTCTGCCAGTTTTTAAAGATTATCCATTAGCAAAACTCGGCCTCTCCCAGAGAGCAGTGGTGGTCCAGTGGTATCGGTCGCAACTTACGACTTGTAGGTCGTAAGTTCGAACCCTGACAAGCGCTTTACTTTGTGTAAATTATTTCATCACCACTGCTCTCAAAACGGTGAAGGAAAACATCGTGAGGAAACTGGCATGTCCTAGAACCAAAAATTCGAAGACATGTGACATCTACCAACGCGCACTGGCCCCGCGTGGTGGATTACGGCCCACTCCCTCTCACAGAGAGATCCCAACAGTTGGAACATTATAGGTTGATTATGTTATTTATGTAAAAACCGGCCAAGTGTGAGTTAATCAATATAGGCATTCCTACCATATGATAGAGAATAAAAAAAAAATGGTTTTTGGAAGTCTATTTAAGTTCACTATCGTATTTTGATCTCTTTCTGCGGCAGTGGAGTGCAAACAGAGGGAACACGCGACGTAATCGTAAGGTAAATTCCAACGATTTCTGAATCTAAAATACAACTATCCTTCCAATCATATTTTTTGCGACGAGCCCAATTAGTATCACCCATAGATATGAATAACGTCTTTAACACTAAGTAAATATTATGTACGAAACGTGTATTTTTTAAAATAAAAAAATTCGCGCGATTTTACGTTACCTTGTGGCGGCATCTGCATTGCCACATGCGAACTACGCATTAAACACCTGACGTCAAACAAATGTTGCATCGCGCAAGCAGAGTTTGCCGCGCGATCAGCATAAACAAATATAACTTTCCGACATCAATCGTTGGGCAGTTGCCCACCAGAAACAACACCCGTCTGGTCGGAGGATCATCCCTTCTCTATAGAGGAGGGATGATCCTACGAGTGAAATTTTCACACTGTTCGTCATACCTCTAAAACCTTATAGAAATATTCATATCCTCACATACTCCTTTTCCTTCGTTTACGTCCATACATCAGCTCATACACGCACACCGGTTGCGAGTGCGCACCTGACCTTTCTGAAGAGCATAACTAATGAAAATGACCTTAATAGAATCATAATGTATCCCTTCAACAGCAATCAATCCTGATACTATGGTAATGGCAGCCAATCAGCATGCGCTGCTAATATTCCATTATCTAATCTGTTTTCATTATCCTTAACTAGTGTATGTAAGCTTGAGGGTGATTTGCACACTCAAGCGTGGAGAATTAATGATGTTTAATATGAAATTTGTTTCTCAGTATGATGAACAGCTGGGTAATTGCAATAATACACATAAAATGGCAATTGATCTCAATGCCTTAAATTTTGACCACTATTGCTTCTTAGGCTTAAAAAATTCGTGTACTCAATGAACGTTCAACATGAACTGAATTGTCAACATGATAGGTATTGCAATCGATTGCCATTTTATGTGCGTTACGCAATCACCGCTGATTTTAATAGTAACTAGAATATGGCAGAAGGAAGCTGCAGAAAGTAAATGGGAGATCATGAGTGCTCTCCCATCCCGCAGCTGGCGAACTGGTCATCTGGTTTTCTAACCCCTAAATTGGTCTAGGGGCGACGGACTCGGGGACATCCGTCTCCCCCCAGCGCGTACGGCGCGCGTAGTGTTTCACGCGCGCCTCTCTAAGACGTAACGGGGGAAGTTTTAACACCTCACTCCAATTACAGGACGGGGCCCGCTGAGGCAGCGGAACTCACATTTGCAGCCGCAGCCCCCCGACGCAATTTTGTGATAACACCGGGGTGGTTTTAGTCAGTAAGAGGCTGACTGACCCGTCTGCCCACCCCAGGGCGGAGGACATCCATGAGTATTTCCACCGCGTGAAATTACTGGGCCCTTCTTTATCATAATGTATGTATGTATTTTTTATAATGTCTTTGGTCCGCGGCCTTGACAGCTACCAATGAAAAACATTGTTTTACTTTTTATATTTTTATTTATTGGTTAGACACGAGGCTTTTGGCTACTTTTGTAAGTGTGTATTTTATGTGTTTTTGTTGTTTGTGCAGAATAAACAATTTTTCTTTCTTATCTTTTTTTTTCTTTTTAATATCAGCCTGTAATCAGTGCGATAGCCGGTCTGTGGCTTATGAATAGGCTTAGGTTCAGTAGTGGACTTTGTGGCTGGTTTAACAAAATAAATATTTTGTTGGCAGTTCTCTTTGATCCTTTGTAGCTTAAAAAACAACTGTCTCAGAGAAGGCGGGGATTAGTAGTAGGTATATACTTTTGTTCCCCATGGAATAGGCTCACTCTATATTACATAGGACTTAAACATAACTGTTGAAATGTGGGTGTACTATAGGTACACTTCTGCCTATCCATTCGGGGAATAATGGTGTGATGTTATGTTATTTCGGAAAAAACATAAGCTTTACCAATTCCCAGAAAAATTATATGTAAAACATAATATTATTTAACATTTTACATACCCCGTAAAATAATACAAACATTTGGATTACATATCCGTCTCATTAACCACTTTAAACCCGTTCGCACTGATTCGAACCAGATACAACCGTATTCGGGAATAAATTTAAAATGGCTGCCATTAAAACTACTGGACCGTGCAAGCGATAATAGTGGTTGACTTGAATACTATTGTTTCGAACGAGTTTTTTGCGGAATAGTTAAACTGAGCAACTAACAAAACGGGTTAAAAAAGAACTATGGACTAGAGGATGTGGAATTTTGTTGGTAGCTGTTACCCAATTGCTGGTAATGGGCTTATCGAGGTATGAGGAGCAGGGTGTAAAGTTCACTCATCGTCTATAAAAAAAGGAGGATGCTCCGACCAGACGGGTGCTATGTCTGGTGGGCTACTGCCCGACGATTGATTGATTGATTGAGTCCCTGCCACCCTGTATACTCGTCGCGTGGTAAGCTTTGCTTGCGCTGGATTTTGCGTGACGTCAGTATAATGCGTAGTTAGCATGTGGCGTTGTAGACGCCGCCACAGGCTCACAGTAACAGATTTGGGTTCGTATTTCACCTCAGAGCACGATCGCCCTGCAGTGACTTTACGAACAATGTTCGAGTCCGAATTTGGTGCAACTGATGGCAAGCTAGTTGTAAAGGGGCATTCTTAGAGTTGTCACGGGCTGTCAGTTTGACGTTGACTTTCACTGACACGCTTGGTTTGTATGAAAAGTTTTGACATTACCGTCTCTATCAGCGGCGGCCGATGCGTCTCCGTGATCTGTGTCTTTTGTAAATCCTTTTTTGAAAACCAAAACTTGCTTCTGTTAATCACTCATACATTATTATTATTCATACCTTTGTATTCAAAACTTTAATTATTTTATTGTTACACTCTTTTCATTTGCCATTTCGGGCTTCCAAGGCACGATTTTAATCTAAGATTTTCTCAAAATGATAAATTATGATTTATAATAGACAGACAAGCTTTTAGGGTTCTCGCGCTCGAGGCGGCGACGGCCTAGTGGTATTGTATGGTGTGCGGCTAGTTGGCCATTGCAACCAAGTGCGCAATTCATATCGCTTTTTATAGTTTACCTGTTCGCGGATGTGGTCGTGGCCGTCTAGTGCGCGAGATCCCTAACACTCGGGCTTTTTCGGGTTCCGAAGTCAAATGGCAAAAACGGAACCCTTAAAATTTCGTCCAACAATCATTACTGTGTATGCGTAAATATTCATCCCAATTACGGAACCCTTCACTGTCCGACACACACATGGCCGATTTTTTTAAAACTATTTACAGACAACCCAACAAAAAAAAAACATGAAACACATTCCGAATGGACAGAAACCCTTAACCCTAAAATGCTCACGTAACCCTCACGTTACTCAGCTGAAAACTCTGTGAACTTGGAAAGGGTTAGGTGCAGAAATAAGTTGAAATAAGTTGTCGGACATGTAACTCGTTATGGCTCGTACTTCAGTCAAACGGGTTGTTAGTACTTACGGTTGATGTGTGGTACCTGTCATGAGAGGTGCGATGGATGCGAGATGCGGAAAAAAGGCTTTTTTCTTTTTACTTAAGGTGGATCCGCACGTAGAACAAATCTCATAAAAAAAAGTTCATAGCGAACAAATCTAATTTAGAGAGATGTATTATTGTGATGATTATAATTCATTTCACTAGTCATGTCAATTCAAATATATAATAAATTACCAGAATTCATTTAAAACGAACAAAAATTGAATTAATTTATAAATAAACTAAAACAATTTCTATAATTTAGGTATAAATGCTATTATAATATCAATGATTATTTAAATGACACATTTTAACTTACAACTTTTATAAAATAATTACAACAGGTTTATAGAATAATAACAACTAAGTAGTTAAAATAAAAAGCCCAATTCCTCTCTCCTTTGCACAATCACTGTGCAAAGGAGAGAGGAATTGGGCTTTCATACATTTGTAAAACCTACCACCTAAGTTCACATGTGGAACCAATAAATATATTGAGTATTGAATATTCTGTAAAATTCTGTAAAGGGTAACTAATAAAATAAACAAAAACGGGTAATAAAATAAATACGGTATTCTAACGGATATATTGCTAGAAAGACGGTGGCTACTGAGGTTACGAATAAGGGATCTCGCGCACTAGACGGCCATAACCACGACCAGGTAAACTATAGAAACCGATACGAATAGCGCACTTGATCGCAGCGGCCAACTATTCGCAGACTATACAATACCCTAGACGGCCATGACTGGGCGGAGTTGTGGCCGTCTAGTGCGCGAGATGCCATATAGAGAAGTATGGAAGAAGATATGCTGCACCGACCTCAATTATATTGACAAGAGAATAATGATGGATTGGATGGGTGAATCCTGAGCTATTTATTACACTAGCACTCATATACTTCGGACCGGAACACAGTAAGAACTGCAGTTTTATTCCGTAAATTCGTATACCTAATGGTAACACTCGCCCAGAAAGACATCCGGAGCACCCTGGGAAATCAGTCCAGTTACCTCCCCGACTAGTGAATCTTTTAGTCACAAGTCAGGACATAAATGTGCTATAATAGCTGGTGAGCGACACAAGAGATAAAAGAAAGGCACAATATTATTTTGGGCAAAATGCTACTAAGCAAGGTGAAACACTAGGAAGCGATTTAGAAAGGACCTTTTTGAGTCTATTAAAAATAATTGACATTTTGAATGTCAAACTAGAGGTATGAGGAACAGGGTGTAAAGTTCACTTATCTCTATAGTAAAGGCCGACCAGACGGGTGTTGTGTCTGGTGGGCAACTGCCCGACGATTGCTGTCGGGACTTTGTATATATTCCAGTCGCGCGGTAAACCCTGCTTATGCGATGCAGGATTTTGCGTGATGCGTAGTTCGAATGTGGCGATGTAGATGCCGCCAAAAACAGTCAGACCATTTTGTCCTACAAAAGACATTTACCTTATCGTACTAACGGCTTAGGCTTCCCTCAAAAGCCACTAACCCAACCAAAAATGGCCATCTACAATGCAGACTGCATTATTCAAACATTTTGTGAACGCAGCGTGTAGCCGCGAGTCACTGCAGAATGTATGAATAATGAAGTGGCCTGCTTGTGTCTCGCCACTTGTGGCTCGCTTGTGGGCGGCCTTAATTTGGTAAATCAGTTATTAGACTGGTGTTAGACTAGCTATTAATTAAGAACGATTTTACACATGACATGACATGACTGTGATATAATTTAATGTAACATCTTGCATGCCATGTGTGTGTATACTTATGTTTTGGACAAATAAATGATCTTATCTTATCTTATCTTATCTTTGATCCTCCACACCAGGGCACAGAATAAATAATAGTACCATGAATGCGCGACGTAATTCGAATAATATTTTAATTTAAAAAATACAACTATCTTATGGCATTTTTGTTTTGTTTTTTGCGCTAAGCACAATGAATATCACTCACAAATATATATAAGTCTTCAAACTGTATATTTAATACTTACTCGTTTGGTAAGTATTAAGTATACAGTTTGAAGACTTTACTTTTTGTGTGTAAACCACACAGCTAGTCTTCTGTAAAGATTAGAACTGCATTGGTTTATAACTTTGTCTACAGTAGTGTCAAGTAGGACAATATTCTTTATGGGACTGTGGCGGTGCAATTACAGTTTACCGCGCAGGGTGGCAGGAAAAAAAATTAAAAAAATCGCCGGTTATTAATGAAAAATCTGCTGCTCCATACATTTTGATAGCGTAGGTATTGCACTTTCCTATGAAACAGTAGTTTTTTTTTATAACCGGCGTAAAATATGGACGCCGCCGGGTCGACGCACGGCGCGTTGTGTTCCACGCGCGCCTCAAAGAGATGTCAGCACCAACTGACGGGGTCCGTAAGGGTCAATGCCTGCTGGGGTTGCGAGTTTGTCCGAAAGGGATATCGCGACCCCGGCACACAGGCAACGGAAGGAACACGGGTGGGTTCAGTAAAAGTCTGACACACCCTCCCGCTCTGCCCAGAGCGGGAGAAGTTATTTGAAAATTTGCCAACCTCAAAAAAAAAAAGTCGTGTTCAGAACCATGTAATGAATCCATGGTATCAGTTTTCGCGACGATGTCCCTGCCGCCCTGTATATAACTTCCCTGACATCAATCGTCGGGCAGTTGCCCGCTAGACACGACACCCGTCTGGTCGTAGGATCCTCCCTTTTCTAAAGAGGATGAGTGAACTTTACACCCGTTCCTCATACCTCTAAAGGCCATTTCAAAAACCGCTCTTTAGGAAAGCACACCAACTTACTTTAATAAATAACGTATCAGTGACATCATTCGCCACCGCTCTTTTAAGGAACCGTAGCTTTAATGACGCAAACTCTATGAGCTCACAAGTCACAACACGGTAATAAACCTTCGAAATTCCAAAAACATTTCACTTAACCTCAAACTCCACAATACCCACATTAGAACTTACCCTTTTAAAATCGCAAACACGCTGACGTCATTCTATTAACCCACACGCTGCGACGGCAAGTCTGCGGCCACATAAAAATGGGTTCCCTCTTTCCGTAACAGCAAGGGAAACTGCGGCCCGACTGTTGCCAATAAAAGCTGATAAAACCGGATACTGGGCAACATTTCGCGTGAACACAGCGTAGCGTTTGCAGGGTTATGATCGTGACGTAAGTCTGGCCCGACATCGGGCTTGGTAAGAATTTTGAGCGAGTTTTTGGGGAATGATTTTAATTTTAGATGTGAGTTTTTTTGGTGTGACCTAACTCGTTACTAAATAAAGGGTCTCAAAGTGGTACGTGAGAGCACGTTTGAAAGAGTTTCTCTTTCACCGAGTGAAAGAGAATTCTTGATATTTTCACATCTGAAAAAAATAAACCTTTTTCGGTTTCTATTTGAAAATGGCCTAAGATTAATATGATACACTAAACTACCTAAGTAAGTTGAGTTGAAGAGCTTGTAGCTAAGTAACAACAGCCGCACAGGTCGATCCATCAGGTTACGCTACGCTTGCCGGGGTTGGTCAGTGGATAGGTGACCATCTTTACATACCGAGAATCCTCCGTGCCTCGGAAAGCACGTTAAACCGTTGGTCCCGGTTGTCATTCATGGATCTTTGACAGTCGTTACGAGTCGTCAGAAGCCCGAAAGTCTGACACCAGTCTTACCAAGGGGTATCGTATTACCCAGTTACTGGGTTGTGGAGGTCAGATAGGCAGTCGCTTCATGTAAAATACTGGTATTCAGCTGCATCCGGTTAGACTGGAAGCCAACCCCAACATAGTTGGGAAAGGGCTAGGCAGATTGACTAAACTACCTAAGTAATTCTTCTCATTTAAAGTGGGAAACGAACTTTGATTACCATATATTTGCTCATTCTTGGCAATATGAAGTCAAAGATTTGTTACGATGACTTCCTTTACTGAAATATTATAACATTATTCATTAAATTCATTCAGTGAAAGACAACGTACAGTCGCTGTGTGAGATTTTGCACAAGAGTTTTTTATTTATGGAAGGTGAGGTTTTTAAATTCAAATGGGACTAAAGAGGTTCCTTTACCAATCCGGCACGCCGCGCCGCATCGCATCTCACCCAATTAATTTCCAATACCATTGAGCAACTCGAAACCAGTGAATGAATGAGTGAACTAAAACAATGAACATGCTAATTTGGGAGCAAATATTGCAGTAAACTACCTCGCACACTATGCGACATGCGACTCCGACGGCAAGAGGCAGCGACAGGCTGCGGCCGACAATTTTCATAATTTTGATTAAAGCACCGCACAATATGGATGTTGACCGGGAAAAAAAACTATTTAGTCCCTCAGGCAGATAATAAAAAATTGTTATCCACGTATTTTTTTGCTTTACCATATTAATAAAAAATGGTTTTTATAAAACGCATTAAAGTTGGGGAGTGGGGGCTCGCTACGTCACAAGTCAGTATAAAATCTACCGGCCAGTGACGTCAAGCCACATTTTAACGCATTGCCTACTCAATGTATTGCCGTCATCTTTTGATTAAGTAAATTGATATTAGCGTCGAGTTGCAGTCACAATGACAGGCTAGGGAAGGCTAGGCACGCTCTCGATACTTGTCACAGCGTCTAGACGCACGGTGCATGCGCACACCCAATGACAGTCGCATGCGACAGGTCAGCGTCTTGTCGCCGAGTTGTCGCAGTCACACGTGGTTTATCATGGTCACAATTTTTATGATAATGGCTTGTCTATTGGATATGCTTTGTTGGTAGACCGTAATCGCCCAGTGGGGTTTGATAGATGACATAATTATGTCTTCGATTTTTTGGTCATGCCGGTTTCCTAACGATGTTGTCCTTCACCGTTTTGAGAGCAGTGTTGATGAAATTATTTACACAAAGACAAGCCCCTGTCTGGGTTCGAACTCGTAAGTCAGGGCTATTACCACTGGACCACCACAGATGTAAAAAAAAAATAGTACCTAGTAAAAATAAAACTGTTGTCATCAACTGGAAATCGAAACTAAATCTCCAATTTTGCAGGCTAACAATTGGGACTAAAGGCTTATGACATCCATTTGCGTTCGTCCATCGAACTCAGAGCACCTCGATAAAGTGTGAATCAGCCTTAAAAGGTTTTTAATATTGGTTGTGATATTTTTATATTTGAAATTGTAATTTTATTTCGTTAAGTTTTTTTTTTGGATAAGACGTATTTTTTTACTAATTTTAAATAAAATTCTTGTTGGGGGGCCAGTGGCTACCGAACCACTTGGGAGTTGTAGGTTTAAAAGCGGAGAAGTGTGAAGGCTCTCTGAGACTGACGCAACGCGCCACCGATAGAACAATTTCCGTTTCAGCAAAAGTGTGCAGGTATGGCCCCAAAAATTTATAATAGTATACCAGCAGCTATTAAAAATAAAGAGTGTCTGGGATCCTTTAAGAGGTCTTTGTTTAAATTCCTTTTAGATAGATGTTACTACACCATCACTGAGTTTACTACTGATAAACAGAGGTATGACGATTCCGACTTGCTAATTAAACACTTATGATTTTATTTATTGATTAAGTATGAATGTGTTTATTTACCTAAAATTGTAATTATCTGTTTACCAAACTGATATATACTTTTTTTTTTAATTTAATCTGTTAACATGCCACCATCATTGTAGTTGCTTGTTTACGTTAATTCTGTACGCCATTGGCAAAACATAGTGCACATATTTTTGACATTTTATTATCTGTAACCATACCTATGTTTAACAAAATAAATGATTGTTTGATTGATTGATTGAAGTTTTTTTAGAAATTGTTCCAGTTTGAACCAGAGTCGTGTCGCGCCAGTTGCGAGAGCCGTTAAAGTGGATTTTATTTTACCTACTGGATTTTCCAAACTTTAAATACATATTATAGAACAATGGTTAAAATAAATCACATAATTGGTGGTAATTAATGCAAGTTAATTTTCTGTCTGAGGCATAATATCATCATCTGTCTAACCTTTTCCCAACTAAATTGGGGTCAACTTCCAGTCTAACCGGATGCAGAATACCAGTATTTTACATGGAGCGACTGCCTATAATAATATGCCCTCACAACCCAGTAACTGGGTAATACATAATAATATATCAGTGAAGGAGAGAGTGGTGTCCTAGTGGTAACGGCAGTGACTTACGAGTTTTAGGTCGTAGATTCGAACCTAGACAGGCGCTTTACTTTATGTAAATTCTTTCATCACCACTGCTCTCAAAACAGTCTAATAAAACAGGGTTGGCATTCCGGGAGTGACACATGCTTACGTCACTATCCAGTTGCCACTTTATTGCAACAAAACACGAATTAAGGAAAGATTTTCAGTCACCATTCTGTTAAAAAATATGTACAAAACATTTAAATTGTCGTTTCGTTTGTGTAATCAAACGAAACAATTCAATTTCGTAATTGTTCATTAAAACCTCATTGTTTTATCGGATTCGCACAGATAATAAAGGTGGTTGGGGAGTTATTAATACAAAGTTCTGGTAACACAGATGTGATGACGTAGACTTGTGTCACCCACGTGACCACTGTGTCTCGAAATGCTATACCTGGCGAAGTATATTAATATACCATGTTTGGACCTTACTGATAGATTTCACTTAAATAGCTTTCTTAAAATTCTATTTTTGTGACTTTTGTGTTTAAACAATATAATTTTAAGTAAAAATTTTACACACACCATGAAGGAAAAATACTTAATAATAATCAACCCTTTTCTGTCCTTTATAATCGCCAAAAAATATCTAACAATTTAAAAGGCTTATCACACTTCAATTCCGTCCGGTCGGATATGAACCGCCGCGATAACGTGCAAACTGCCTTAAGCGGTTTTGTTTAAAAAAAGCTCTGTATCCGTTTCGAGAGAGGTCAAATATTACAGAGAGGGTATTGGCATCACATCCCGTCATTCTTTTATGGTGAACATATCCTGTTTGGAAATAGCTGTGGCTAATAAAAGGGGTGATTTTGCGCGTTTTTTGTTACGGTTGAGTGTGAATGCTCTGGGGATATTCATAGATATAGTTATAGATGAATGTATATTGTCATTGTATTTAAATTGAAACAGCTACTGGGTTTTTCTATCTGGCATTTCTAAGTAGCAGTATTTTTTTTTTTCGGGTGTGAATTTATCAAATAACTTCTCCCGTTCTGCGTGGAGCAGGAAGGCGTGTCAGACTCTTACTGACTAAAACCCACCCGTGTTCCTTTAGTGTTGCCTGTACGCTGCCAGGGGCCACGGTATCCCTTTCGAACTTTCCGGCGATCCCGACAGGCATCGGTCCTAGCAGACCCCTTCTGTTGTGCTGACATCTGTTTAAGGGGAACACAACTCGCTGTCGATCCGGGCCTGGTCCTTATCGGACGGCGAGCTACCCATTGCTCACCGTCCGCAAGCCCGCGCCTACGGTGGCCGGGAATCGGCCTGCGATCCCCGACGCCCGGGCGTCTCCTGCGGTGGCTAGGGGCGTGAGGGTGCGAAATTTGATCAGTAGCAGCCTGGAGTCTCGATTGATGGCAATAGGTTTGCCCTCTATTACAATCAATCTGCCTAGCCTTTTCCCAACTATCTTGGGGTCGGCTTCCAGTCTAACCGGATGCAGCTGAATACCAGTATTTTACATGGAGCGACTGCCTATCTGACCTCCACAACCCAGTAACCGGGTAATACGATACCCCTTGGTAAGACTGGTGTCAGACTTTCGGGCTTCTGATGACTCGTAACGACTGTCAAAGATCCACGAAAGACAGCCGGGACCAACGGCTTAACTTGCTTTCCGAGGCACGGAGGATTCACGGTATGTAAAGATGGTCACCCATCCACTGACCAACCCCGGCAAGCGTAGCTTAACCTGATGGATCGACCAGTGCAGCTGTCGTTACTTAGCCACGAGCTCCTCCAAGTTTGCCCCCTATTACATGGGACTTAAACATAACTGGCGAATGCGGCTATACTATAGGTATACCACCTCTGCCTGACCCTTCAGGATTACAGGCGTATTGTTCTGTTATTTATTATGTGAAGCAGTCAAAATACGAGTATAGCTTCTTCTCTCTAAGAAAAAGTTTTAAACTGGATTGTCGTTATCACTCTTCTTGTATTAGTAACAGCGTGGTGTGTAAGTAAACACCACCAGCTTATCTACGTAATAGTTAGTAATTACGAAGATCAAAAGACTATACGAGTATTCTCCTTTTTCTATTAAATAGCTAATTTCGTGGAATAAAATAGGGAGTGGGACAAATATTGAGCACTTAGCTCACGTCTCGTAAAGTCCCGAACTTTACAAAGAATAAATAAAAAACGTAACTGGTACAGTACAGGTGCCAAACAAAGATTTTCTCTTAAATAAAACACCGGTTGAAAAATTTCACGCGGAAAAATCCCAAACAGAACAGATTCAAAGAAGTAAAAAATATGCAGAACCATCCCGTATTCTGGCATTGCATTTAGTCACTAAATCACGTCACTTCACCTACATACATCACTAGACATCGATAGTCCGCCATTCAGTCGACAACTCTCTCAGAAGATTTATCGTGCTTCGATAAATCCCTGTCTCGCTGAGTGTAATAGCTCCTTTTAAATCCAAGTTTAGCTCCGAAATACGTTATATTTTATTTATTTTCGAGTAATATTTAAGATGTTGTGATGTATCAAGTGTGGAGGAGCTCGTGGCTAAGTAATAACTGCTGCACGTTTCGATGCGTCAGGTTAAGCTACGCTTGCCGGGGTTTGTTCTGTGGATGGGTGACTATCTTTACATACCGAGACTCCTCCGTGCCTCGGAAAGCACGTTAAGCCGTTGATCCCGGCTGTCATTCATGGATCTTTGACATCGTTACGGGTCGTCAGAAGCCCAAAAGTCTGACAACCAGTCTTACCAAGGGGTATCGTATCGTATCGGGTACCCAGTTACTGGGTTGTGGAGGTCAGATATATTATACTGGAAGCCGAGCCCAATATAGTTGGGAAAAAGCTAGGCAGATTGATTTTGATGTATCAAGCGTGTATTGACATTTGGAGAGTGCGATTCATTTTCAATTCTGAAGAGAAAAGTCTTTTCAAAAAGGCCAATACCAACTCGACCCAAATGTATAGGACAGCTGATAATCGGTCCCAAGGAGACAGTTGTTTAGTTTGATGGTGTACCACACCCGTAAATATGACCAGGACCACACCTTTCCATTACTTGCTGTGTAGAGGTGGTGCGTAAAAAGAGTTCCTAGAAGGACTCGAGGGAGGCTTTTGCCCAGCAGTGGGACAGTGTGGGCGAAGAAAAAACAATAAGAGAAAACACTCTTTGAAACAAGCAGCAAGCTCGCATGGTGATAAATTGGTTTGCTTTAGATCACAAACAAATTAAAATAATCGTCGTTTTGCTTTTATTATCTTACTATCACCATGAAACATGCTTAAGGTACTCGGCAACAATGTTGGTTTCTATCAGAGAAAAATATTGTAATCGGATCTGTACTCTAAAAGATTACCTCATAACAACAAACAAGCAATATTAACTTTTTATAATATGTATTAGTTTGAACAATCAAATATTATCAATTACTACTCCATTTTAACTCGTATTCTAGTCAAAAATAAGGTCCATATTAACTTACTGACCCACAAACGTCACTACTCCCTTTCATAGTCCATATTTCTTCACTCCCTCTTGTCGTCGGCATCCATAATCTTGTTCTTATTGTCCATAACATTTTTACCAACACAAGAACTACACATGTCCGCCGGTCCCTTATTACCTAATTATGCTTAGACGGAATATTATTTACGTTTTCCTTCTGCCAGAGGCTGTTAGGGCAATTGCACACAGCCGACTGTTTATCAAGACAACAGTTTTACATAACATAACATCGCGCTTGACCCGAAGGATTTGCCAGAGGTGTAAGTACACTAACATAATTTTCGCCAACTATGCTCCAATCCCAAATAATAGGAAGCATGCCTGTTGCCTTAAATTGGGGCCAGATTCAGACTGCGGACTGCTATTCAGAAGTTTCTGATGGAAAAACAGAAATTTCGGGATAAGAATCTCCGCTGAGCAGTCACGCTTGCCACCTAGATCAACAAAGCACTTTCTGTAGACATAACACAACAGAGTCACAATAAAAATCGTCCGAATTCAAATGACAATACACTCGACACCAGCTCAATTTTGAATTGGCAACGATTGTAGCTCTGAAATAACAGTTGAACCAATCGCGTGAACTCCAATAACATTTTTGTAGCTTTGCTTGCAGCAAAAAATGGCTAAAATAGGCGTTCGTGTGTGTTTCTAAACTGACTAAACGATTGGGTTGGAGAAAAATTTGATTGTATCACAACAGTTGTCTGAACACTGATTTTGAAATTTCCTTTCATTCTGTCTTCTTAAAGTTTATACCTCAAGTATATCGACATCAACACCTTCCAGTCTTCAGCAGACATATTGACATCATGACTGGATTCTAGGAAGGCTCTAAAGACCTTCAATGTTCGCTGTAGAGTGCGGGCCAGGAAAGAAGTCCGGCGGAAAATTGTGGAACTACATTATTTTTAATGCAATGTGATGCAATGACGTAGACACTAGCGCCGCGTCAAATGGACTTCAGCAGTTGCGGGTACTCTATGTTTGCCATTGATAGCGCAACCGTAAGGCACTCCAATCGCACTGCTCACACATACAATCACAATCCGAAGGATTTTGAAAGAAATTGCCATTCCATAGCTTCATATGGTTGATAAATACTTCTGCTAAATAAAGTAAATGACGCAATGAATGTTGTTGAATTACTGTCAAAATGAAAACCATTGTCATTGTAAGGGCGGGTTTTCCATCACGAGTTAACTTTTATCCAACTTTTGTTTGGCATTTTGACAGTTTTTGTATGGACAATCTGTCAAAATGTCACACATGTAAAAGTTATCTAATGATTGAAAAATCGGCCCTGAGTGTGTAATGTAAAATCACAGTGGGCCCTATCAGAATACCAGCGCGGCAGTATTTATTTATTTTTTAAATATCGCCGCATCATGCTTAGATAGGGGCCTTTTTGGCCTCGCACAGGTCGTTATTATTCTGTTAGTTTTAATGCTCCTTCTTTTTTTTTTTTCTATTCTTATTTAATGTTTGTATTTCCTGTGCGTGTCTCAAATAAAATATTTTTCTTTTCTTCTTTCTTTTGTAAGGCCAGTTCTGCGAATAATAAGATTAACAATCGACAATGTGCCGGCGCCCTAAGGGTCGAGAATTATGAGAATGTTGGTACCCCTCTTTAATACATTGTGACGGTACTCGCAAATATGAGGAATGCTCGAGCCTAGAGTATAAGTAAATTGTTACAGCTAACCTACTTTGTGAGAAAAGAATCCTAGTGATTATTTGTCAGTATTTTTAAACGACTTCAAAAAAATAGGAAATTCTATGTTCATCTGTATATTTTTTTTTTAATGTTTATCCGTCGATATTTTCGTCAATTGTGGACCGATTTTGAAAATTCCTTTTGCATTTCTTATGATAGAGAAAGTTTGCGCGATGGTCTCTTATAAATTTGATTAATTTTGTTTGGTTCGTTTTTGAGTTAGCTTCAATAAAACGTATTTTTTCCACTAAGCTTACGCTATGCAGATGATGTTATAATAAGTCCCTGTCACTGCTATTTACATAGCAGGTAGTGGTATTTGAATTTGTGTGGGGTAGGTACCACAACTAAAAAGTGAAAAATAACTTTAATTTCGGAAGTCAGTGGCAAGAAACGAAAAATCAAAACAGACACCGACTTCCGAAATTAAAGTTATTTTTCACATTGTTGTTGTTTTCTAAAATGCCGGTTGTTTTTCTTTTATAATTTTTTTTTTAGTTTTTTTTTTTTTTTTTTTATAGATTCTGTTTATATATGTATGTTTCTTGTGAACCAAATAGTTCAAAGGTTGTGAATACTCATCGTAAGTTTACAGCATAAAATGTGTACTATAAATTAATTTTTACGACTGTATACCAACTTTAGAATTTAGGGAACCTCATGTAAATAATGAAAGGCGGGCGTTTTGGGCACAGTATAATAAAGTAAAAGTATTACGTCTTCATAGAAAATGGCCGAAACGACGTGGTTTGAAATCTAGTTTCGAGTGCGCGGCAGTTACACACGATAATTATTTCAAGATCACTGCCGAGACGTTCAATGATACTTATTTATATAGTGCTTTGGGGGATTGTCTTATTTATCTAATTTTGGCGTTCGAAAAGTGCTGATTCTCATCCTAGTTTGAATAGATGACATTTGGTTTACATTTAATCTGAGGCAGTCCAGCACTCTAATTGCGTAACACGCGATCATTCACAATCTGTTTCATTTTGACATTTCAACATCATTCTTTGCGTTATTTACGTTGTTGAGCAGGCAAATTTTTCGAACATATGAAGCAGTGGATTGTTAATTTCCTTCAAAATGATTCAGATTATGATTACGAAATTAGGGTGCTGAACTTATCATGACTTGACTTGTCTTGAGTTTAAAAACCTGTCCTTTTATTTTCATGTATTTTGTAAGCTACTCTTGGACACCTCTGTGTACTTTAATGATTTTTCTTTTATAATAAAAAACATTATATTCTTTAGTCCAAACCCCTAGGACATAATGACCTGATTGGTGATGTACTTCAGAAAGGTCGGGTGCGCACTCGCAACGGGCGTGCGTGTATGACCTGATGTATGGACGTAAACGAGGCAAGAGTATGTAAGGATAGCAGAAGGTGGGGTTCTGTAGTTCCTGCCTACCCCCAATGGAAGAAGGCATCAGTTTATGTACATAATCCTTACTACCATGGTCTAATAAAACAAGGTCTGGCATTCCGAGACTAACACATGCTTACGTCACAATCCAGTTGCCACTCTATTGCAACAAAACACGATTAAGGAAAGATTTTCAGAAACCAAAGCTTTTAAATTGTCGTTTCGTGTGTCTAATCAAACGAAACAATTAAATTTAAACATAAACCAATGTAATTGTTAGTTAAAACCTCATTGTTTTATCGGATTCGCACAGGTAATAAAGGTGGTTGGGGAGTTATTATTACAAACTTCTGCTAACACAGATGTGATGACGTAGACTTGTGTTGCCCACGTGACCAATGTGTTTCGGAATGCCATACCTGGCGAAGTATATTATTATATCATGCTTACTACAAATAACTAGGACACTCAATATGCAAAGAACGAAACATTTAAAAACACGAGAAACCGCAATATCTCTTCTACGGAATTCGAAAGACAAACTAAATTACGTTAGACCTTTGTAACGTCTACGGAACCCCAATAAATAGGGAAGAGCTTTAGGTCAGAGGGTACGGAATAAAGTAAATGTACAGTGAAGTCGAGTCTTTGAAGGGACCTACTGATAGGTTAGGGATGGGATGTGCGGTCCCGGAAAACTCCGTGAAAATTAAATTATCAAACATCCCTGAACGTTTACTTGACTTTGTCGTCTTTGAAGGGACCTTTAAATAAATGTATAATAGATGATTTTGTGATCTAATGTGAATCCCGGGATTTGAAGATTATTCTTTACACAAACAGTCAACTGCAATGAAGATTTAAAAAAAATGTCTTACTGTCGATGGAAATCTGATTAAAAACAAAAGAAAACTATTTTCATTTTAGAAGTAATTTCATTGGACACGTTGAAGTTGAAAAAAAAATTGTTATCTGTATTCCATTTTCAGCATAGTGCAACAGAATGTTTAAAAGCTTTGAAATTTAATGTGAAAACATAGCTGCCTGCCAGGGTTGCGAGTTTGTCCGAAAGGGATATCACGGCCCCGGCACACAGGCAACGGAAGGAACATCGGGTGGGTTTTAGTCAGTAAAAGTCTGACACACCCTTTCGCTCCGCCCATAGCGGGAGGAGTCATTTGATGATTTCCCAAACTCAAAAAAAAAAAAAAGTCTGTTACGTTTTAAATTAAGATTGTGTTATTAGTGTTCAAATAACGGAGGAGCTTTGATAATATTTGATAATATCCTACCCTCAAAAAAAAAAGTATTTTGCTAAACCATTTACTATAAATGCGGGAAGCACAGAACCGGTCGAAGTGGCGGTGCTTGGGGGAGGCCTATGTTCAGCAGTGGACGTCTTTCGACTGAAATGATGATGATGAGGATTTACTATTTAGCAGGAAACTGCATTGCATTGAAGATTTAAAAAAAGGTGGCTGGCACAGACGGAGATGGTGGGATGAACTGGACTCGTTTATCAAAGATTGGTCCTTGGCAGCCCTGGATAGAGACAGGTGGAAGTAAAATAGTGAGACCTTTGCCCGACAGTGGGACAATATGGGCTATATTGGCTTGTGCTAGCTGACTTCAGGCAAATAATTTAATTTAATGTTTTGAGTTGCGTAATGTCACAGTATAAATAAGTAACAGTATTATTTTTTCATAGAAAACGGACGAAACGACGCGCTTCGAAATCTCAGTGTAATTATTTAAGGCAAGGTCATTGCCGAGATATAATACTGTTACTTATTTATTCTGTGCTATTGTATAAAATCTAGTTATTCTAACTGAACATACTGCTGTGCTGCTGGGGAGTTTGTTGCGCCACTTCTTCCCAGCTAAAGCACTAGGAAATGGTGAAGGCGGGCATTTTGGGGGACAGTATTGTGTAATGTTGACGTTCGAAAAGTGCTGATTCACAGCTTAGTTTGAATAATAAAAATAAAAAACAGTTTTGAAACGCGATATACCAAAAAAATAAGATAAAAGAAGACCTTTAAAAATGCTTACACTTATTTCTTCGTGTTTTTTTCTTTTCATGTCTATAGTCAAGTGAATCGATTATAACTGTTGTTTGCAGCCATCTTTGAGATCAAGTTCAACAGAAGCCGAGTTTACCTTTACGTGTTTATTATACATTGTTTCCCAAAACCAAGCTTATATACCCGATATTCCTACACGTGTTACATTCCATCGAAGCTTTTTCTTTTTCTTTTCCTTTCCCCACGTTTGGCTATAACAGTATTAATTCTTGTCTTGTCAGTAAAATATATATTCCTTGCGAAGTAAATACGCTAGGCATTTTTGTAGCTACAGCGCGAGCGTGCCAATTATCAATTATACCCAACGTTTGTCTTATGATATTCAAGGTGAAGGCAACGCTCTGTTGCTATGGCAACAAGTTATGACGAATTTCAAACATCGTTATGTTTCATTCAATCGTTTAAAGATGTCAGAGACAGGGTGATCTTTTAAATAAGCGTCGCCGTGCAGTGTAAACCTCTCAAAGCAATTTCTTTTCATTTTCTTTTTATTTATTTGTGGTATAGAAAATCTCACAATGCATATTTAGAAAAAACGTGGAGTAAATTGATGATAATCAAACTCGGCGATCGTCAATGAAGAGCGTTTTTCAGACATGTTTTATCTTCCCCTGTAAAATAACGTTTATTGTTATCACGAGGTTTTCAGCGCAACGCGACGATTTAGAGATTTGTGCTGCAAGTTTATTTTGACTGCAATATGTCGTAAGTCCGACTTGCATGAGACTTAAGCGTATTCTCAATCACTATGACTAGGATTAATAAATAAAATATATTTAATTAATTTTACGACCATAGGAGCCGTGCTGCCTACCTACTAGTTATAATATAAATAAGCAGATACAAAAAAAAATGCTGTTTACATGCTTGTGGCACTTAATAAAAAATAAATTCAATGAAAGGTATCGAAAATGAAAATATATTCATCACGAAAAAAAATTTATACGAGAAAAATAAACTAGGAATCCCACAACGAGTAGGTTTTCACACACCTTCCACAAAAACCTTTGTAGTGAATGCTTAAATGTACGTGTAACAACGCAAAAAACATGAAACTGACTGCAAAAAACCCTGTGTAAAATACAGAAATTCTTGGACGCTTCACAAACAACAAAGTTAAAAGTTCGCCACGGGGCTTTTTCGAAATTCCGTTATGTCCCAACCCTATGTATGATTAAAATTGACAAGCTCTGTTTCAATTAATATCACAGTATTACAGTGTCCATATCAAGTATTTATCTACATAAATAAAAATGAAATGCTGTTCGTTGGTGCATCACTTGAGAACGGCTGGATCGATTTGGCTATTTTTTGTAAAAAAATGTTTTTGGAACAGTCCGAATTAGGTTTTTAGAGAAAGAACAATTTAAAAAGATACCCTGAAAATGTTCAAATTCGGGAAAAGCTGAACGTCCTTTTTCTATGGTATTTTTGTATGACGTTTTGGACAGGACTACGTCCGTTAGGTCAGCTAGTTTACAATAAAATCAAATCACAAATCTTGTATTTAACCAAACTTACTTTTCACAATACTATCTTTGAAGTCTCAATTTTAAAGTCTTAAAGTTAAATATTCAGCACATTTCAATCTTTTTACAGAAGTAAGACGTCCCGTAAATCCCGGGACTTAAGATCGTGTCGCAGCCCTATTTATGGGTGGGTCTTGTCGCCTTGAGGCCTTACTATTCCCATTGAAGACCGGGATATTGGACTGCATTTTATTTTAAGTTTTTTTTTGTATTGAAATGGGTTTTAAATTGTTTTAAAGCGATGTTCAATTGTATGATTTCTCTTATAGATTCTCATTATAGCGTCTGATTGAAAAAAAAATACACTTTTTAGATTTCAAAAAGGTTCAAAAACGTAGTCGACGCATTATTTTCAGTGCTTACAATATAATATTTCCCGGGAGCCAATGAAACCTGCCTCATTATTTATTGGTCTTTATCTACAGTTAACGAAATAAACGGTGCTTTCATATTTACTCAACCGAACAAAAGCAAAATTATATAAATTACTCGTAACAATTCAAAGGCTAATTAATGTAACAAAACCATCGGAAGTACAATAGAGCACTGATTAAAATATCAACTACAAAAATATGTACCGACCCGAAATCTGTATCACAAGGATATAAGGTTCATTTTCGAATGTTTTTATCCAAAAGGAATATCTGAGGGAGGAAATTATTTGTATGAAAAATTCGGATTAATACCTCTTATGAGATGAGATCGTCGTAATGAGAATTTTACTGTTGACGTTTATAACTTGTTTTGCCAGATTAAAGTAATTGTGTGCAAAGATTGTTAATATACGACGGTTTTTTCAATTTGATTTCGATTATTTTTACTGTTGCTGGGCAAAGATTGCAAGGAACCTTTTACTATCCGAGTTACATACATTTAGGTTATTCAAGAACAGTATTATATGTATATCGAAGGAATCCAATGCTTACAAAACGATTTTGATTCACACTCTGAGCTTTCGACAGCCTAGTTTAGGGACCAGTCTCCCACAATATTAAATAACAAGTATGCATTTATACTGTGATCACTGTTTTTTTGTTTTTTTGTTTTGTTATATTGTGGCGAGAGAATTAACGATTTTTATTATTATTAGTAAAGTTAATTTAATTATTTTGATATTTTCTGAAATTGTGAAAATAGCCATTCTTGAGAAACGTGTCGATGACAAAACACAAAATGTCAATTCACTATAATTAACGTCATTAGGCAGGGTACATTGCTCGCAGAAAAGATGGTCCGAAAGTTTCTGGAGTGGCGACCGCGTACCGGAAGACGTAGCGTTGGAATGCCTCCCACAAAGAGGACCGATGACCTGGTGAAGACCGCAGGAATCCGCTGGATGCGGGAAGCATAGAACCGGTCGAAGTGGCGGTGCTTGGGGGAGGCCTATGTACAGCAGCGGATGAATTTTGGCTGAAATGATGAACGTCATGATTTTGTAATCCTCTTTGAACAGTTTTTTTTGGATGACATGGTTTGAGCATTTACCGAATGAGACCAAAGTTTCAAACATAATAAAAATAAAAACTTCAAACGATTTATAAAGAGAAATCAAGTTTTAAAACGAACCCCTTCAATTATAAGGTCTTTTCCGCTCAACATGAAACTAGCTTAATTGGCAAGTAAGTTCGGTGGCCTAGTTAGTTAAGCTACAGTAATTAGCTAGTTATTTTTATTTTTCCTAGAAAGACGTGCTAAGTAAACTAAGTTTGTAATAACTCCCCTAATGAACTTCGTAGGACTAAGTTAGTTATTTTCCTCAAATATGCTTGGAAATTCGAGCATTATTCTAACAACTTTCTTCGTAATACATCGAAATTGCTGTACTGGTCGAAAACATGCGAGCGCCCGGCTGGGAATGTTTGTATGAAAATCCATATCTGTCGTGTTTAGCGGCTAAATAAATCTGTCGGTATTTAAAAACAGAACGAACTTTTTAATTCAATACATGGCGACCAAGGAGGTAACTTATCAAAGATTTTATTCAAATTTTGATTTAGCTTGCAAATAGAGCTGTTTAAAGTAAAGAAGAAACAAATGAACATATTGCCGCGTAAAATATATTATCGTTGTTCTTCATTGATTCTGGAATATTGTATAATTAATTTACTTAGTTTGAATTTCAGCGCATTATTTGAGAAAAGTACTATACAAGCCTTGCCCGCAACCAGGCATTGGTGGTCTCACGTGTGGCAAGCCGCGACATTAATGTACTATTGCTTCATAATTACCCTGATTTTGGAAAAAGGAATACAGTAAGAAAAAAAAAACAAATACAAAAAGTATATTTTCAGAAAGTAAGTATTGTTGGATAAGAATGTCACATGTATTCCATTCATTCTGGAAAAACCTCACTGAAAAATTATGCGAAGAGAACTGTCATTTTGACACTATTGACAGCTCACTTTACCTACAGAATAGATCGGCTGATTTCAATCGCTTCACTTGAGTGAATGTTCACTTAAATAAAGAACTTATTTATGAGGTTTGTCACAAGTAATAATTGGCATAATCATGAAAAAATAATACAAGGTTCTACTGATTAATTGGATGTTTTGTTAACAGACATCGTCTTTTAACCCTAGCTGGAGTAGACTTGGCAAAACGCAGCATGGTTTTCACTTCTACCAAAAATCAACATTGCCCGATGAAATGAAGTCAAAACTCTGCGCTGTCGGGTAAACATCTAAGTACTAAAGTTAATTGTACTACTCCAACTGAGCTAATATTATTGCTCCTAGTACGAGTTAGTTTCATATTGATACTAGCGACCCGCCTTGCCTTCGCTCGGTTTTTACGACTTGGCAAAACAGCGATTATTATTTATTTATTTTATGGTATCAGTTATTAAATACATTTAAATGTACTATTTGCGACCCGCGTAAGTCTCAATCCCGTGGGAATATCGGGATAAAAAGTATTCTATGTCCTAACCTAGGTCATGATCTACCAATGTGCCAAATTTCATCCAAATCCGTTGAGCCGTTTTGGCGAGAAAACGTAAGAAACAAACAAACTCACTTTCTTATTTATAATTTAGTTAGGACTAGCTTTCGCCCGCGGCTTCACCCGCGTGGAGGACGGAAATTGTCCCACGGGAATGTACTACGGGGGTTATAAAGAATCTGTGTACCAAATCTCATCTGAATCCGTTCAAGTTTTTGCGTGATCGAGTACCAAACATACAAACTTTCGAACTATCAAACTTAGAAACGAACCGGAATAAATTCTCCAAATAATCATGATAACCGCATCAAAATCCGTTGCCTAGTTTAGAATAACAATGCGGTCACACAGACAGATAATGTATATTGTATTGTATAGATGTACAGATATGGTTACTATGTATAGTTATAAAATAGATAGTTTGAACAAGAACATAATTCATTGAATTATTGATAGACACATAATATATTTATATTTGACTTCTAGTTTATTTATTTAGTTATAAGTATACAAATTATGTATTAGGTATGTTGAAGCTGTTTTGTACTCGCCGTCACTTGTCCCTACATAAAGGTTCATTAGAAAACCAGCGTCAGACAGCATCTGTCTGGCATTAATGCTGAAATGAACCTTTTTGGCGCAGCCGTGAGGCGCACACTACTCGTATTATTGTTAAAATATTATTGTCACTTTTTTATTTTGTATTTTGTGTTTCACGAACTGTGTCCAAATAAACATTATTCTTTCTTTCTTTCTTTCTTTATAGAACAAAGAGTAAAGTTCAAATTAACGCCCTCGTCTTTCTTACATTAATTAAAAAAAAATGCCATTTCGATTATTGCAAAACCCCACTGCGGGACCATAAACAAGATGGCTTTCACCCCTGCTAATACACCATAAAACACGGTACCTACCAATGAGTTCCACATTCAACCACGTAGCTAACGTTCATTAACTTTTTAATCTTTCTGCGCACGATCGCGTGGCAGATATTAAAAATTTCACAGCGAGATAATTTAATTTTAAATCGCTGATACGGTACTGTGTTATTCATTATAGCGGTTAAAAGGGAGAATGGACCTGTTTTGCTGTGCAAGATACTTTGTTGGCGAACTTTTTTTCTAAAGGATTGGATGAACCTGGAAGTTTTAATGGATCAAGTGTATTTTTAGGGTTCCGTGCCCAAAGGGTACCAACAGGACTCTATTACCAAGACTCGGCTGTCCGTCCGTCTGTCAGAGGGCTGAATATTTTGAACTGTAAGAGGTAGACACTTTTGTGGTATAGTCCGAAAGGGATACCGTGGCCCCTGGCAACGAAAAGGCAACTGAAGGAACGCGGATGGGTTTTAGTCATTAAGAGTCCGCCCACACGCCCTTCCGCTCCGGCCAGAGCGGAGAGAAGTTATTTGATCATTTCTCACCCAAAATAAAAAAAACAGGTAGACACTTGAAATTATCACAAAGTAAACAATCTGTATAAAAAAAAATATGTTTGCTAATACAAGAAAATGTATGTGTGTATTTAAAAAAGAATATTATTCAATATTCTACGGTGGTACAGAACCCTTCGTGTGCGAGATCAACTGGCACTTGGCCGCTTTTTTTGTACTTTGTTTTGCTCAGCTCTAGGTTCCTGTGCTGTGCGGCTTAAAAGTTTAATGATCATAGCGTTAGCGTCGCTACAGTAAAGGCTTTTGCACCATTACAGGGGAAATTCCCGTATTTTTAAGAACGTTTGCATTCTAATCTCGGTATACCAATCTATCTAAAGTCCTCGTCACGATAAGCTATAAATTTTGTAAACAAAGAATTTTTACTAAGTTACGTAGCGAAACAAATAATTCCAAATTCAATCAACTCAAAGTAACATACGTGTAACACGAAACCAACGAGCAATTTCACTTGGTCGGATTATATTTTAGCGATATAAAGCGCTGTCATCTAATGTTTTGTGGTACTGTACGCGTCTGAGTTCCAGTAACACAAAATATTAGACGACAGCGCTTTATATCGCTAAAATATAACCCGAATTATTGATGGATTATTCGTTGTTGATTGAATTGTCGCTACGTAACTTAGTAACAGTTCTTTATTTACAAAATTAATACCTTCTCGTGACGGAGACTTTCAAAGTCAAAGTCAAAAACGTTTATTGCAAACTAAGTGTACAATGTTGGTGTTATCTTATGTTAGTACTTGCGACTTAGCAGCCTTTTACAAGCATTGCAATTATCATTCGCCTGCCCTTATCATCCTTAATTAGCATGCATTAAACATTATTAGTGCTTAATTCTTTTCTTTTATATTAGTACAATTAAATTAAGAAATTATAGTTATGTCAAAATGTCAATAATAATGAATTTAAATACAAATAATTAATCATAAGATATACAAATAATCTTATTTTTCAGAGATAAAAATTTCATTGTTATTTCCGAAGCTATTTTGACCGGTATTTTATTTATCATTATCCAATAAAATATTTTATTAGATTAAAATATGCCTTGACATCATAACATTAAAATTAATACTTTAAAAGATATCAGAGGTTCAAAATTACTCGTGACAAAATAGTTATGGTTGCCGACAACGCGGGCGCAGCGGTAGGAATCAATTACTTTTCCTCGGATATTAGGTATCTAACTAATCCCGGTAGAACGTACCCGCCGTGGGATATTTCCCGACATCCACACGAGCGAAGCCGCGGGCAAAAGCTAGTAATTAATAAACTCCAAAGTTACCGGACAATTTTAAAAATTCTTCCACCAGTCGAATGCTATATTTTTACTGAGTAACATAGGCTATCTATACATATAAATTATAGTCGCTATTCATATTTGTCTGTATGACCGCGTTGTTCTTCTAAACCACGCAACAGATTTTGATGAGATTTTCACCATCGTTTAGAGAATTTATTCCGGAAGGTTTAAGTGTATAATAATATATTAGAGTAACATATAACAAAGAAATCTTGATATTTTGTCAAGTCGTAAAAACCGTGCGAAGCTGGAGCGAGTCGCTAGTAATTTATAAATATATAACGCGGGTGAAGCCGCTGGCGGTAGCTAGTAATTTATAAATAGGGAAAGTAATTTGTGTGTAAGAGGTAAATAATATCTGGATGTACTGATCTGATTACAAAAACTCTTTCACAGATAGAAGCTACTCAGCTGCCGAGTGCCATAAGATAATATGTCTCTTCCACGCGGACAAAGTCGCGTAGGTACGTAATCTAGTAATTAATATGTAAGGATCGCCGAAACTGATATCAGCCGCGCTTTGAGGAATATTTTTTTTCATCTAACTTATAATAGCTTGTTCGGAATCCCCAAATGCACCAACTAGGATGTAGAAAAAAACCACATAGGTATGGGCCTCTTAACCAGAGGGAGAAGAGACTCTTAACAATGGCGACAAAAATACATCAAATATGTGTTCTATTTCACCCTACTATGCTACTTGTAACCAAAGATTCCACGTTTGCCTTCTCCGCAAAAGTGTCAATACTGAAAAGAGTGAACTCACAAATCTCGCATGGAGCGATAGTTACAATTTTCAGCATGAGTGAGCGAGACCATACTATTCAAATGTCATTGTCAAGGAAACAGAAACGTCGTGACTCTTGTGATGCGTTCGGGCGAATCTAAAGATTTAAATCTTTGCTTATAACAGCTAAAGCTACGGTTTCATAAGACTATGGTGGCCGCCACACGGCGTCCAAAATTTTCCGTCGAATGACGTCATTGAAACGTTATTTATGACAGTAAGTTGGTGTATTTCCCTAGAGAGCAAAGTCAAACCCTGCTGCCATCATTTTCATGACAGCTGTCACTGCGGCCGTTATGTGGCGGAAACCGCTATTCTCATTAACCGTAGGTTAAGCAACATATTTTCCAACAAATACCTCATTACAAACTAGTACATACAAAAACTGAAATTCTAAAAGAAAAAAACTTCAAAGATAAGAAAAACACGAAGGGCACATCGCTGGGGGCTCGCTCGTAAAATCAGAATCGCTGACCGGCTCACACTGCACTGCGACAGTTTTTATTTTTAGGGTCCCGTAACTGTATTGGTAAAACGATTGTGTTTACTGAGAATGGGGCTGTTTTGACTATGTTCTCTTCAGCGGTTTTCGTATTGATGTTTTATTATCAGAAGTATTTATAAAACAGCATGTTTTGAAGTCTTATCCTAACTGATATTATAAATGCGAAAGTGAGTTTGTTTATTTGTTACGCTTTCACGCTAAAACGACTGAACGGATTTAGATGAAATTTGGCACATGGGTAGACCATGACCTGGGTTCAGACATAAACTACTTTTTATCCTGTATTGCTGTCGAAGTCGCGGACAACAGCTAGTAATAATTAATATTAGGCTATAATTTTCCCACTCATGGCAAAGTTTGAGAAGTTACAATGTTTTTGTTTCTGTATATTTAACCTAAGGCTTGCCGCCTTAGGTTAAATAGGGCTAAACGTATTTAGATGAAATTCAGCACACAGAGGAACCATAATTATTCTGGATTAGCACATAGTATATTTATGCTGGGGAGTTTGTTGCGCCACTTCTTCTTCCGAGCTAAATGCATTAGGAAGTGGTAAAGGGTGGGCGTTTTGAGAGACTGTCTTATGTAATTTTGTTATACGAAATGTGCTGATTCTCAACCTAGTTTCAATAAATGACTTAGCAGTGATAGCCTAGTGGTGTGACCGTCGGACTATCAAGTCATAGGTCTCGAGTTCGAACCCAAGACCTCTGACTTTTCATGTGCGTATTGTATTATCACTTGCTTCAAAAACGGTGAAAGAAAACATCTTGAGGAAACCGGCATCTCTGATAAATATTTATCGATGGCATGTGAAGTCAAGTCAGAGGCCCATGGGAGCTTTAAAACTCTGACACCAGGTTAGTCACTAACCACACGAAAAGAAGAATAGGTAAATGACTTTTGATTTTAATTTTACAGGTACCTTCTTTTTATTTTGGTACATCAATTAGTTTTTTCCTTAAGGCTAGGTAGATTATGATGATGACCTCATTATCACTTGATTACAGTTTTTATAGGATGGGAGTAAAACCCAAAACAACAGTTGTTTACCGCCTTCATTAAATTAATAGTGTGTTAGTGTTCGGTACGAGATTACACTGCTAGGTTCATAATGAGCTATATAGGTACCTACTAATAATAATATATCCTACCTACTATTTAATACTTGTATTATGTGCTTCATACGTAGGTAAATGAGGTGTAAACTAGATTATGATTTGTGATTCCAGTGCTGATTATCTGAACTCCGATATGTTTCCAGCGGTCCGGTATCTAATGTTACCTTACTGCGTTGCTAAATGTATTGTGTATTTTATCGGCTTCTAACTAACGGTCCATTTGTGTACCTAGTGTTACTATCATTTTTATTTTGACAAGTCAACGATGCAGTCAGGGATAATAATTTATTGGCAAATTGACTAGGTATCAACTTAGCTTGCCCGTAAATTCCTATCACAACAAGAAATGGCCGGCAGATTAACATGGTGTTTCAATCTGCATTACCATTAATTTCCCTCGCTGATCATTGCATCGATCTAGTTGTCAAGCAGACAATTTATTAAATAATTATAGGTACTTATTAATAGTTGGCCATAGATTTAATTTTATTGTATAATCAAAAAAGTCCTTTGTTTTACGTGTGGTTATTGACTAACCTGGTGTCAAAATTTTTATGCCGCCCATGGGCCTCCGATTTGTGTTATGTTTTCCTTCACCGTTTTTGAATTAAGTGATAATTATACAATACGCACATAAATTCGAAAAGTCAGAGGTGTCTTGCGTTCAAACACTAGGTTATCACTGCTGTGTAAAAAGTAAGTGATTGTGTCAATCACAATCACTTACTTTTTGCGCAATGTGGATTTTTACGCAATGTGGATTCTAGATTCAACTTTTTGTAAACTATAGATTGAATGAATGAATGAAATGCATCGACCCCACCGTGGTTTAACCAAACTCGATAAATCGAATGAACCCCAAGATTTGTACTAGCCCCTGAAGCTTCATGTTTCATGGGGCTACAGAGGCCATTGCATATCAAGGAGTACACCGGTAATGGTAAAGAATATGTGCCTTTAGGATATGGAAAGATTTGCGAGCCGTACCGCCTATGCATCCTTTTTGAAAACCATGGATAGATGCCACAAAAATTCAAATGAGTAGATAACGAATAATCCATAGATAACACACAAACAACATAGTTATTTATTAGCTATCAATAAAAGTTTCACGATAGTCCGAATAATGTAAAATTTAAAGACATCTGGCACCTGTTCCAACAGTAATAACATAGTGATTTTATTCATTTACTGGTTTGCTAAGGTCATTTTGCGAGAAAAGATACGTACTTCAATTGAGTCATACAGTCTGCAAGCTGGAGCCATACTAGGCAGTGTTAATGAAGCCATCGTTCTATTTTGAAAAGGAAGCGGGCTATTCTTCTTTATAGCTCCATCTATCTCTTACTAGAAAAAAAATATGGCTTTACACTTTCTATTCATAGCTTACTTATTAATTGAATACTTACATGGAGAAAGGATTAAAAGACTGATTTTCAGGACGTAATTACTAACTCCATCAGAAGGAGGCGCTCGAGGCTAAGTAATAACAGCCGCACGGGTCGATCCATCTGCTTAATTTTTATTTTTTTTTAAGGCGGGAAATTATTAAATAACTTCTCCCGCTCTGGGCGGAGCGGGAGGGCGTGTCAGACTTTTGCTGAATAAAACCCACCCGTGTTCCTTCCATTGCCTGTGTCGATGGGGGCCGCGATATCCCTTTCGGACAAACTCGCAATTCTGGCAGGCAGCTCAGCTTACCTAAGCTATGCTTGCCTAGGTTGGTCCGTTGATGGGTGACCATCTTTACATACCGAGACTCCTCCGTGCCTTGGAAAGCATGTTATGCCGTTGGTCTCGGCTGTCGTTCGTGGATCTTTGACAGTCGTTACGGGTCATCAGAAGCCTGAAAGTCTGACAACTAGTCTTACCAAAGGGCATCGTATTACCCAGTTACTGGGTTGTGGAGGTCAGATAGGCAGCCGCTCCATGTTCTATGTTATGGGGTTTGGTTTCCGCACTTAGTCCTTCAGTGGACCATTGTGCGTGGGCCATAGCGGCCGTTGGTGGTTATTCCAACCAGCCCACCTCCCTCCAGAAGTTAATTAAATCTCCTGGTCTGTTCAGAACATCTGTGAAAGATCTGGGTGTCCCGAGGGTCTGTGTTCTAATCTGGGTGACGCCTGTGCATTCAAAAAGCACGTGCGTGACGGTTTCCTCAGCCTCCATGCACGCCCTGCACAGAGGACTGTCCGTTATGCCTATTGTGTGAAAGTGTTTGTTCAGCGAGCAGTGGCCCGTGATGGTCCCCGCCACCAAGCGCAGGCCATTCCTATCCAGGCGTAGTAAACGCCGGGTTAGCCCGGTATCCAAGGATGGCATGGCTTCCTTGGATTGCCTGCAGCCCGGTGTCGAGGACCACCAGTGCTCCGCTTGAGTATGGGTGAAATCCTGCAGCCATCTGCGTATCTGGTTGAAGGGGATGGGTACGATAGGCTCGGGTCCACAGACCGCCGTGCTGGATCCTCGTCTAGCAAGTTCGTCAGCAGCGTCGTTACCTAGCGAACCGCTGTGTCCTTTTATCCATTGCAGCGTCACCGTGTTGCGGCTAAATACCGTTATTTGTTCGAGTGCATTGTGACATTCTAGTGTCAGCTTTGAGGTAATATGTGTTTTCTGTAAGGATTGAAGCACTGAGGCGCTGTCGGAGAGTATGCGTATGTGTGTGTCCGTAACTCTCCTGGCTTTTAGGGCGTGGACCGCTCGTATGATGCCCACACACTCCGCCTGATAGACGGTGTTGAACATTCCCAGCGGGCTGGATATCTTTATGTTGAAGTCGTGTGAGAAGACTCCAACTCCAGTCCCGGAGTCGGTCTTCGATCCGTCGGTGTATACTCTCATCTCTTTCGAGCCTGAGTAGTCACACTGTTCTTCTGTAAGTATTATGTTGTAGTGCCTATGAAAGTGGTATGTTTTCGGGGATTTATCACAGGGTGATGCCATCATTGGTCGTCGTTTGATCGCATCTTCCTTTATACGTGTGTGCTTAACTCTAGAGTCTTTGCTTAGTGTACCGGATACATGGAGCCTAAAGGCGGCTAGGGCCGCCTCCTCCCGCACGATGAGGTGCAGAGGAGGCAGTCCAAGCATTGCCTGTAGGGCGGCAGTGGGTGTAGTTCTCATACTGCCAGTGATTGCAACACAAGCAAACCGCTGCAGTTTTTCGAGATTCTTTTGGGCTGTGCTCAGGTCCGTCCTGGGCCACCAGACCAGTGAGCCGTATGTGATAATTGGTCGGATGACTGTGGTGTATAGCCAGTGGGTGACCTTGGGGCTAATTCCCCAGTTCCTGCCAAGCAGTCGCTTGCACTGCCACAGGGATATGCTGGCTTTTGTGATAATATAGTTGGTGTGTTTTGCCCAGTTCAGCTGTTTGTCCAAAAAGATGCCCAGGTATTTAGTTTCAGTTGATAGGCTTAGGGTTGTTCCGAAGAATCGAGGTAGCTGTAGTGTTGTCAGTTTTCTCTTTTTTGTGAAGAGAATCAGTTCAGTTTTTGTAGGGTTCACTGAGAGTTGGTGCCTGCTGCACCATTCCTCTACTATTTTTAGGGCTTGCAGCCGCTCCATGTAGAATACTGTTATTCAGCTGCATCCGTTTAGATTGGAAGCCGATCCCAACATAGTTGGGAAAAGGCTAGGCAGATTGATTGTTATTACTAACTCCATAGATAAACAGGTGATTTGTGCCTAGAAAATCACTTTTAAGCCCGTAATACACATGCCTGTAACTTGCACAGAAGTATGCGAGTAGCTTTCATCACATGACTCAATAGATAGATAGATAGATAGATAGATAGATAGATAAAACATTTATTCAGTGCATACAAAAGACACATAAAAGCACAATTAAAAGATAACAAATTACATGAATATACATAAAAACATGATGCCAATATACAAAAAATTAAAACATAGGTACTTAAAAGAAATAGAGTGACATTATGACATACTTACAATAGCGAGTCATAACACCTTCTGATTGGTTAATGTTACGAAGGCATGCAAGCTACTTGCATATTTTTGTGCCAGTTACAGGCACAGGCTGGCCTGGCCGGCCTGGCTTTAGAGGAAATAGAAAAAAAAGCCCACAGCCATTGGACATTATTTCTCTCTCAAAATTGCTACAGAGCGGTACAGAACCCAACTAACTTCACAGTTCACACTTGCTCCAACCTTTTTTATTCTGCAAACTATCAGTGCCAAACTTTTGAAGCTCGGAACATATTCCGCTGTAACCCAGCGGGGTAGGCAGAGCTCTTCGCTGTCAGTAAAAAGTCACGTGAGCGACGTGAAAGTTTTATACGATAGACTTGCCCGCGGGTTTGTAAGGAGAAGTAGGAAGTATTTTGTTTTTGAGTGAGGATGAAAAGTATGTATTTATTGGAGTGTGATGGCGTGGGTGGGTTGCTCTTTTTATTTTATCTATTCTATTTTATTTATTAATCTTTTATATAGTTTCTTATCTTGAAAATTTTGTGAATGTGAGAACGTTGTATGCTTAACAGACTGTAGATCTGTGGACCTTTTTATATTTTGCTAAGTACCAGGTACTTGTTGATAGGCCTACATTGTCCTCTCATACCTGGAGATAACAATGTAATTTGAAAACATTGTAAAAACCAATTACTTATATAGGAGTAACCGTGGAGTCTCTTACCGGCTCATCTCCATAGGAAACGACCAATTGGAACCGTGCACCTAGCTTCTGATGTTTCATAAGTGCCCTTGTAGGTTTATGTGAAATTAATTATTTTGAATTTGAATTTATTATTTCTGTGTTGTATCGTGTAGTTCTTGATAAAGCGTAGAAGTTCTGGAAGTTGGTACTATAATGAGCTTAAAAAATACTCCATTTGTCGTTTTCCAAATAAAATCTGCAGCGCTCCAATTGCGTAACATATGTACTTTCTTTCACAATCCGAAAGATTTTGAAAAAAATCCTAAATCATTGCTTCATAAAATATGTTTGAAATATTCGTCTGCTAGACAACGTAAATAACGCAATGAATGTTATTGAATTTTCAAAATGAATGGCATTGCAATTGTTAGTGTGTTAGTGCTCAGGGACACGACGCTGTCGCTGCGCCGCCACCGCGCCGCTGCCGCGCCTTCTAAGCTGAGTATATGTAACGTTGCCAGCCCGCTGCCACACCGCCGCCGCGCGGTGACGGCGCAGGGGCAGCGCGGTAGCGGCTTGTACATGGTTACGTGAAGCGGTGTCGGCGCGACTGCGGTGCCATCTACACGAGCCCTTACGCAATTACCGAGCAAATATAAGTATTCATCTTGGTGAACTGTAGAATGGTGTAGCCCTTCTAGGTATAACATTAAACAGCTAATATTATTAATAGATAATATTTTTGTTTTCAGGTATGAATTAAAACTTCAGTAGGTCCTTACCTAGCAAATGGTTTTCGCCAACCAATATTTTTCTACATAATTTTATATTCATATCGATTTAACTTTATGAAAACAGAAATATATTTAGTAGGTACTTATGTTTTTCTTATAAAAATATTCTATGGGAGTGAGATGGTATCCGTCTTCGTAATATCCCATGGGATATTATTTGAAATGTAGTCAATATCTGTCGCGTCCCTCTCCAGGTACCACTTCCTTTGATATTGATGCTTTTGATGTACAAGGATTGTTTTTCCATGGAAAACGCCAGATATCCCACTAATATTATAAATGTGGAATTTTGTATGTATGGATGTTTGTTACTCTTTCACGCAAAAACTACAGAACGGATTTGGACGAAATTTGGCAAACGGATAGTTTAAAACCTGGATTAACACATAGGATACTTTTTATCCTGATATTCCAACGGGATCGAGACTTATGCGGGTGAAACCGCGGGGCGCTGCTAGTACTACATAATTATGCAAGTACGAGTAGATGGTTGGTTCGCATGAAAAGTAAGTGTGTGATGATTGTTTACGGGTCGGTTCATACAAACGTAGGGCCGGAGTACAGCGAAGCGTCAATTCACCCTTATCTATGTTATGGGGTTTGGTTTCCGCATTTACTCCTTCAGTGGACCATTGTGCGTGGGCCACAGCGACCGTTGGTGGTTTTTCCAACCACCCCACCTCCCTCCTGAAGTTAATTAAATCTCCTGGTCTGTTCAGAATATCTGTGAAAGATCTGGGTGACCCGAGGGTTTCTGTTCTAATCTGGGTGACGCCTGTGCATTCAAAAAGCACGTGCTGGTTTCCTCAGCCTCCACGCACGCCCTGCACAGAGGACAGTCCGTTATGCCTATTGTGTGGAAGTGTTTGTTTAGCGAGCAGTGTCCCGTGATGGTCCCTGTAACCAGGCGCAGGCCGTTCCTGTCCAAGCGTTCCTGTTCGGGCGTTACAAATTCACCCTTATCTCTACAACGTAACGCGCGCGCATTAATCAGCGCTGGTCCCTCGCAGACGCGTGTATTCCTCAGAATGCGCGCAAATTCGGGCGTCTTTTTTATCTCGATAGAAAAGCACATAGCATTACGTTGACAAGATAAGGGTGAATTTGCTATGTTATTTTTTAGATTGAAGCTTCGCTGCCAAGGTAACCGACATATCCCGAAGAATTGCCAAACTTGGGGCAATGGGCAGGGCACATTGCTCGTAGAACAGATGGCCAATGGGGCCGAAAGGTTCTGGAGTGGCGACCGTGTATCGGAAGATGGAGCGTTGGAAGGCCTCCCACAAGATGGACCGAAGACCTTGTGAAGGGAAGGAATCGGTTGAAGTGGCGGTGCTTGGGGGAGGGCTATGTTCAGCAGTGGACGTCAACCTCAGGACCTCTGCAAGACTAGAAGCGTTGGGGATACTGTTGAGACAGAGCACCAGCGCTGGTTTTCAGCGACAATTGGCGTTGACGTTATGACGTCGACCGGTGCAGCATACAATGAGATATAAATGAATCTGCCTAGCCTTTTCCCAGCCGCATGGGTCAATTCAACAGGTTAAGCTACGCTTGCCTGGGTTGGTCCATGGATGGGTGACCATCTTTACAGCCTAAGCACGTTAAGCAATTGGTCCCGGCTGTCATTTGTGGATCTTTGACAGTCGTTACGGGTTATCAGAAGCCCGAAAGTATGACAACCAGTCTTACCAAGGGGAATCGTATTACCCAGTTACTGGGTTGTGGAGGTCAGATATGCCGTCGCTCCATGTAAAATACTGGTATTCAGCTGCATCCGGTTAGAGTGGAAGCCAGCCCCAACAAAAGTTGGGAAAAGGCTAGGCAGATTAATTCAGTCAGAGACAATGCTGATAATGTATCTCGCGTGCCTGCGATTACATACAACATCTTACTTTATAGATAACTCCTTTCTTCTTTTTTCCCGAATTAATCTTGACACACACATCCAAACCACACATAATTACCCACCTTAAGAAAATCTCCATCCACGACACCAATATTTCTTCAGTACAGTCACAAATAAAACTTTTATAACTTGTCTCCTCATTTCAAAGATTTTCCTCCGAACCGCGGCTCTATTGAAATGGTGGTTTTAAATCCGGATCAAACTGGATTTTATGAGCCGGTTAAGATAAACCGGGGGTTATCTTTGCTTAATAGTAATGGGTTCGGAGCTGGAGCTTTGAATTTTAATTTATTGTTTAACATGAGATTAGACTTATGAAAATTGTGGTGAAAAGGCTGGTTTGAAACGTACGATTTTTATGCGACATTGTATTTGTGCATGTTACGTACCCGAAGGGTGCCAAACGGAACCCTTCTCCGCTCACCGTCCGTCCGTTTGTCAGCAGGCTGTAAACTGTAATAGGGAGACAGTTGAAATTTTCACAGATTATGTATTTCTATTGCCGCTATAATAACAAATAATAATAATTACCATACAAGAAAAGTGTTTTTTTTTCGACGTTTTTTGCTGAATCTTAGTAAGGTACGGAACACTTCGTGTGCAAGTCCGACTCACCCTTGGCCGATGTTTAATTTCTTACGTGACGTCCACTATTATATCGTCACATAGGTGCATTTCAAGTCCAAATAAGATAGAATATAGGGTGGCCCGTCTACAATGGTGCAAAAGCATTTTTAGGGTTCCGTACCTCAAAAAGAAATAACGTTACCCTTAGAGGATCACTTCGTTGTCCGTCCGTCAGTCTGTCAAGAGCCTTTTTCTCAGGAACGCGTGGAAGTATCAAGTTAAAACTAATATCAAATACGTAAGTTTATGTTCCCTTGGAACTAAAAAATTAAGCTTCTAAGTCAACACAATAAAAAATACGACCGTTTATAGGGTACTTCCCGTTGACCTAGAATCATGAAATTTGGCAGGAAGCAAGGTCTCACAGCAAGTGTAAAGGAAAGTCCGAAAATTGTTAATTTGTAGTTTTAACACAAAAAAAAGCGATTACAAACTTACATTTGCAGTTGAAGAATTGACCTTGACGTACGTACATATCGATGTATGGGAGAATTTTTTTTTCAACTACAATATTAGTTTTGTTTTTGGGACAAATTCATCATTAGAGACCTTATCGCCAAGGGCTTAATACCCCCTAAATATGTCCATGGAGTTTCTTGCCCGTTCTTCTCCATAGGAACCTACTACGCTTTGGAATGGGCAACAGCTTCATATCTCTGACTGACCAACCCCTTGACAATTTTATTCAAAAGTGCTTGTAAATGGTTTAATAGAAATAAAGCGTTCGTGCGTGGCCCACAGCGTAATCAACCTATATTGTTCCTATTGCTGGGACACCGGTCTCCTCTCTGTGAGAGGGAATGGGCCGTAATCCACCACGCGGCCCAGTGCGGGTTGGTGGAAGTCACATGTTTTTGTTTTTTTTTGTTTTAGGACATGGCGGTTTCCTTCACCGTTTTGAGAGCAGTGGTGATGAAATAACTTCTTTCGTCGTCAGAAGCCCGAAAGTCTGACAACCAGTCCTTACCAAGGGGTATCGTATACCCAGTAACTGGACTGTGGAGGTCAGATAGGCAGTTATTCCATGTAAAATACCGGTATTCAGCTGCTTCCGGTTACATTGGAAGCCGACCGCAACATAGTCGGGAAAAGGCTAGGCAGATTTATTTTTGGTACTGAAATAACTTATACAAAGTGAAATGTCTACCTGGGTTTGAAGCTACGACCTACAACTCGTAAGTCGCGGCCGTTTTCACCAGGCCACCACTGCTCTTTGTCTTGTTTGCCTACAGTTAAATGTATAAAATGGCATATTATTAAAAGAAAAAAAAAAGAGAAATTGTTTATTCTGCAAAAACAAAACGCACGTTTTAAAAAAAAGACATAAAATAGACACATACAAAAGTAGCCAAAACCCTCGTATTCAAACAATAAAAGTTTGAGAATGTTGTTCATTTGTCAAAACAAAACAAAATAGTATTTATTCAGTGGTAGAAAACACAGCAACATCCGACTTAAATCCTACAAACAGGCGACGACGGGAGCCAGCACTTCGAAAGTGCAATATGCGATCTGTTCTCCACTCCTAATTGTTCCCTCAAGTGTCTAGTTAGGTTCCCCTAAAGTCTGGGATAAAACAAAACGCACTATTAGATTTGTAGCGAAAAACTCTAGAAATGCTTGCAGTGTTTTGTTGAAATAAAATAAAATGCCTATAAAGGCTAATGCAGACGAGCGCGACTTGTTGCGCGACGCCACACCAGTGGTTGTTCTACCGTGAAGTTTTCTTAGAAATTGTTTTGTTAGAGTCGCATCGCGCCAGTCTGCACGAGGCTTAATTCTGTAGTAGGTACGCTTTTGATGTACGAATATAAAGCAAAAATTTATTTTACGGTAGACTTAGAGTAATACCAAAGTATTTTTGATATTTACATACGGGGGGGTCTTGTTAAATTAACTAGCGAAACTCTGCAGACTTGATGGGTCGTTATCTAAAAAACATAAAACAAAAAAAATAACTTACCTCTTAATTTCAAGTAACTACAACTAACTACGGGTCAAATTCCGTTGCTATAGTTATTTGAAATTATGAGTTTCCCTTTCGTTTTCATCTTGAAATCATAATTAAAAAAAAAAACTTTGTTTTGTATCGATACCCACACACACTCACTTCACGTCTACGGAGTTTCACTATCTAATTAAAATTCACCTTCTAATGTTAATAAAAACTGATGCCGATAACTTTTTAAAGGGTTCGATAATAATTTAACATCATATAAAAAAGTCTTAAAGACTAACGTCTGTTCCTAGTCTTAACGCACGTCTCAACGTTAATATTCTCATATATTAAAAGATACTTTGCGTAATAAAAACAGTGTATTTATTCAGTGTACGGAATGCTCAAGGCATTAATATAAAGCCCGGTTCACGGCCTCTAGCGGTGCGACTTGCGTCAGTATTACTTTAGTGTGGGAAAGAGATGAAGGTCTACAGGACATATAGCTCCATCTCTTACCCCCACCAAAGTAAGATTAAAATGATACTGCTTTAGGTAGGCCCCCCGTGCTCTGAGTGGAATACCTCGCGACTACGCGATCGTCACGCTCATAGACGTCGTTTTCATAGATTTCGAGGGTGCTAAAGCCTATAGTGAGGTTAATATGTAAATCAAAGATGGCGGTCTCGATTTTTTTTAATTTTTCGTTGTCGGTGTTGTTTTCATAGATTTTCCGTGTCATCTTTAGTTAAACTCCACTTTTCTAAACTTTGTCTTTTTACATGCGCCAACACTGTGAAGAACGGAGCTTTTTTTTCCCGATTGTTAACAGTGTTAACGACAGTGCACAGTGGTATTACTGATCGGGAATTATCAAAAAATAGTCCCGTTCCACACTGTGAACTAACGAAACTTTTTTTCCCCGATTTTCAACAGTGTTGACGACAAGGTGTTACTGATCGGGAATATTTGCGCGCGTCACGTCGTGGTGACTCGTCTTTCATTTGTGTTCTCCGTAGTCGCCGTCACAAGACGCGTGTCGCTTGAGCGTGTAGCTCGAGACCACGGGGTTAGAGAGAGCTCTAAAATATCGTAGCCGTTTGACTTGATCGACAGACAAGTGAAGCACAATGTTTTAACACTTCCAGCACGTAATTCATATTTACATGGCGTCTACCTTTAGGTAGTACGGACAGAATAAAAATAAGTGTTTCAACTGATCAAATACTACTTCGGAAAGAAGGCCTTTTTTATAATAAATATGTGGTTTTGTTGTTTTGGCTAGAAATGGGGGTGAGAATTGAGATGACTAGTGAAAGAGCCGCCTCTGTGGTCTATATATTAACACATATAATATTTTTCACAATTTTTTCCCCAGAACAAACATTCAAGTTGTTTAAAAAAAAAACGTGTAATACTAGTCATACTATTTATTGCCTATCTATCAGCTCAGTTAACGTAAATTACTATAACAATAAAAAACCTAAAGAATTCCTTAATCTGTGGCCATGGTGTATAAAAATGTAAAATAAGGTAATAAAAAATACCGATTATTATAAAAAAAAAACATATCTTTGCCCCGCTCTGGGCAGAGCGAGAGGGCGTGTCAGACTTTTACTGACTAAAACCTACCCGTGTTCCTTCCGTTGCCTGTGTGCCGGGGCCACGATATCCCTTTCGGACAAACCCGCAACCCCAGCAGGCATTGGTCCTTACGGACCCCGTTAGTTGGTGCTGACATTTCTTTGAGGCGCGCGTGGATCACAACGCGCCATCGACCCGGGCCTGGTCCTTATCGGACGGCGAGCTGCCCATTGCTCACCGTCCGCAAGCCCGCGCCTACGGTGGCCGGAAGTCGGCTCGTGACTCCCGACGCCCGGGGCGTCTCCTGCGGCGACTAGGGGCGCGAGGGCGTGCAGCTTGCATCTCCCTCGCGTGCTCCGCCTCCTCCTTCGCGAGCATAACTGCTTCGCAGAAGGAGGTGACGGCCTCCCATGCACTCTCGCTCCGGACCATGGCCTGAACCAGGGCCGGACGCGAAAAATCGCCGCCGCCGATCGCCTCCGTGAGGACACGGCGGTGCCCCGCCCAAGCCGGGCAGACCTCCACCGTATGCTCCACCGTGTCCTCCGGGCGATCCACACAATGGTGACACCAGGGCATTTCCTCCCGCTTTATCCTGAAAAGGAAGCTCCCGAAACAACCGTGTCCAGTGAGGACCTGCGTCAGGCGGAAGGTGAGGACGCCGTGACGCCTCTCTATCCACTCCTCAAAGAAAGGACTTATCGCCACAATTGTGGCGTGCCCAGCGCTGGGTTGCGACAATCGCACTCTCCATGCCGCCATGAGATCCCGCCGGAGCTCTGTCCGCTGTGCCGTGATTTCTCGCGGCAGCGGAGTTACGCCCCGGCGTTTCGCCTCCTCGCGACACTCCCACATGTGCGCGACGACTTTTGCCTCCAGATCCCATGGCGGTAGTCCGGCAAGAAGGCTCGCCGCCTCTCCTGTTACACACTTCCGTCCCTTTTCACGAAATCACTCCCACAGATAGCAGGAAAGTGAGAGGAAAGATACTAGATTACTCATCAAACAAATTATGCCACGTCGACACCTAATAATTTGGAATTAGGGCACAATAATGATAATGATTCCATTGCAAGTTTTTAATTTTTTTCTAGCATTTACTGCAATAGTAAAAGGTGACATTTTAAAGCAAAAACCATCGGGTTCGTAAACCAGCAAATAATAAATAAAAAAATCACATCTATTCAAAAAGAGATAGTTTATTCTTCGTAAACAGGGACCAAAATAGCTCTTTAATCCCTAGGGACCAAAAGTAATTTGAATTTGGAATATCGATCTTGTTAGTAAAAGTTCCAATCTCCAAAGAGATACATCACGAACATTGAATGAACAAGTAACAGGCTGTATGATAAAGTAAATCGCGCCCGAAACAAATAAAAAACGCGCGAAACGCACTCCGCCTTTGTTCGTAATTGTTTACTCAAATTCAGATTTAACGCTTTATAAAAAAATTGTGTATTTTCCTCAAGTTGTGAGAGTGAAATAAATAAACGTAGGTACTATTCTTATTTAAAGTCAATATGTCGTCTTTATCAGAAGCGGTCTTATTGTCTGTTATGCGTGGGTTTGCGGGCTAAGAGATAAGAGAATTAAATGAAACACAATAATATTCTGAATAATCACAATCTCTGATAACTAGAATATCAGAAGAAAGTGTTTATTAGTAAATGATACTAATTCATGTTATGGAAGAACACAAACTTATTTGCTTAAAAGGAGGCTCCAATCCCTAGTTGTTAAGATGTTATCTTGTTAAATAATAAACCATTATTCATTTCTATACTCAATCAGAGTCATAAAACCACAACAAACCGCACCTTCGGTGCAACAAAGTCACAAATTAAATTTTACAGGAGGACATTGTTTTGTTTTTTTTTTTTTAAGTTTTTTTTTTCACTTAAAAAAAAAAAACAATGTCCTCCTGTAAAATTCAATTTGTTACTTTGTTGCACCGAAGGTGTGAACATCAACTTACATCACTGTACATAACATAAATACGTCGATACGTCGCCCTGCCTTTATTAGCCTGTCAGCACACAAGCCAAGCTATATGATAGCTATAACTAATAGCTTGCCAACCGCAACACAGGCGCCATGTTTGAACAAGGCATGGTGTTCCATGGGAAATATTAATTTATTCACGACTTGAAATATCGAGATCGGTTTATAGAGTTAATATTTATTAGACCAGAGATTCATTATTGGTACTGATTAAGGTCGGTGGATGTAGGGTTTAACAGATGGGCTCCTGGCTAATTAATAACAGCCACACGGGTCGATCGAGATCAGTGGTGGCCTAGCAGTAACTGCGAAACGGTTGTAGGTTCGAACCCAGGCAGGCGCTTTACTTTGTGTACATTATTTCATCAGCACTGCTCTCAAAACGGTGAAGGAAAACATCGTGAGGAAACCGGCATTTCATAAAATAAAAAATTCGAAGACATGTGAAATCTACTAAGTCGCACTGGGGCAGTCTGGTGGATTACGGCCCACTCCTTCTCACCAAGAGGGGGCCTGTGTCCTCAGCAGTGGGAACATAACTGGCTGATTTTGGGTCAATCGAAGGATAATTTAACCTATGCTTACCGAGGTCGGCTTCAAAAACGGTGAAGGAAAACATCGTGAGGAAACCGGCATGCCTGAGAGATATTTCTCAACGGCATGTGAAGCCAAGTTAGAGGCGCTTTAAAACTCTTACACCAGGTTTGTCAAAAATACGAAAAGAAGAAGACCTAGTTCGGTCTTTGGATGAATGATCATCCAGTATACATATATCGAAACTCCTCTGTGCCTCGGAAAGCACGTTAAGCCGTTGGTCCCGGCTGTGATTCGATGATCTTTGACAGTCGTTACGAGTCGTCAGAAGCCTGGAAGTCTGACAACCAGTCTTACCAAGGGATGTCGTGGTACCAATAATTGGGTTGTGGAGGTCAGACAGGCGATCGCTCTATTTAAAGTACTGCTATTCAGCTGCATTCGGTTAGACTGGGAGCCGACCCCCATGATTATGATATGGGTTTTAACATAATTTTTAATTTCTCCTTTGCTCAGACTTTTTTTTGGTTTTATTTAAGAAGGAAAACATTGGAGCTAGTGCAAAATGCGAGTTACTCGTGCCCGAAAAGCACGTGTTTTTTTTCTTGTCCATAACATGCATTCATGTTGTTTGAGCAGCATTTAAATGTTTTTCTAGGTTTTGCTATCCCAACTCTAGATATACCTAAAAAAAATAGAAATGGCTTCGGTGTTATGCCAAGATTTCGTTCATTCGATATAAAAACGTTACCGTCGATGAAATTATTAATTCCTACTTACAATTTCTGACTGTAGTTATGTGCCTACAGATTTGCTGCAAAATCGAGTAGTTACTACATAAATGTGTAAGCAACAAGATCCCAAGATCAAACAAGATATCATTGATCGTGAAAATACAGCATATCAAGCGACAAAGCAAGAGTGAACAAGCATATTCTTCATCGTAGACTTCATGGATCGATCGAGATTGAAGTCAAGGACACCACCAGGCCCATTTCGAAATTTAAAGATACATTTCGAAATTTAATAAAAGACACTAGCGATAGTCGAAATCGAGCAAATCTGTAATTACATCCAAAATCGAATAAAAATTATCGACATACACATTCAAATTCTCCCTTTAGAACAAGAACAACAGAATAGTCTAAGAGCCACACATTTCTTTACCGAAATCACGTCTTGAAACCCGCACTTACGCCAGTCAGGCGTACAGACATTTATTATTGAACTCCATTCCTTGCCCGTTACCCGGTTCATTAGGCCCACATTCCGTACATCCGGGTAGGATATTGCCCGGGTGATGTACATGGCATGTAAGTGTGTACTAGAGAGTATTTAATCGGAGTATTTTTTTTATGTTGAGATTTTTTATTAATTATTAGGGATGTGAAAATATAACTAAACAGCGAATCTGTCGGTTTTTGAAGTTATTTAAAATATGTAAGTATAGTGCGCGGAAAGTTAGTCTGCGCGCGACTGGTGTCACTGGCATGCTTAATTCTATCCGTATTATTTAAAATATTGAATCTAATATTAATATTAATGAATTCGATAATTATATAACTATTTTGACCTTACAGAAACGACAAGACGGCGGCATATGTATAAGTTCCGATTTCAGCCGCGCGCAGACTATCTTGAGAGCACTCTTAAAGCAATTTAAAAACACCTACAATTTTTTAATTGGACAGTTCAGCCAGGTATTATGTAAGAGGTTGAATTGTTCTCAGTTCCCAGTTTATTTGAAAGATCTATTTTGTCACCCATCAGAATTATGGTTGTTGAAAGACGAGCTTTCAACGCGCATGTTCCAGACAACGAACTCTTTTGTGTGCCGCCATTTACTTTTAAGTTTTTTGTTCTTTTTATTTACTCTTCTGTTTTTATCTGTCATCATAGTATACTCTGCCATTTTTCCCTGTTAACATCAAATTATTTTATTTATTTTACAACCTAATTAATAACCTCCCCGTATAAAAATAAATTAATTTAAGGCGACTCCTGACTCAATTAAAATATTGGCCAGTCTTTTTTACCGCCCTTCGGTTACTAGCTGGTCTCTATGATAAGAAACACGGGTAGTTTCATAACGATGTCATTACGTATATCACTTGTAGGGACTTTTCTATCTATTAACTTTAATTAAAACGGTTAAAGCCCAATTACAATAATTAATGACACAGTTTATACATACCTTATATAAAATACAAAAACATAAAATAGAGATTGAAACATACAAAAATTAACAACACTTTCATTGAAAAATGAAACCGGCCAAGTGCTTGTCGGACAACGCACAATGACGGGTTCCGTAGTTGGGATGAACTTATCCCAAGAACAAACTTAACATTGTAGTTAAAAAACATGTTCTCACTTTTTTTTTTTTTTTGGGTGGGAAATCATCAAATGACTCCTCCCGCTCTGGGCAGAGCGAGAGGGAGTGTCAGAATTTTACTGACTAAAACCCACCCGTGTTCCTTCCGTTGCCTATGTGCTGGGGCCGCGATATCCCTTTCAGACAAACCCGCGACCCCAGCAGGCATTGGTCCTTTCGGACCCTGTCAGTTGTTGCTGACATCCCTTTGAGGCGCGCGTGGAACACAACGCGCCGTCGACCCGGGCCTGGTCCTTATCGGACGGCGAGCTACCCATCGCTCACCGTCCGCAGGCCCGCGCCTACGGTGGCCGGAAGTCAGCTTGTGACTCCCGACGCCCGGGGCGTCTCCTGCGGCGACTAGAGGCGCGAGGGCGTGCAGCTTGAATCTCCCTCGCGCGCTCCGCCTGCTCCTTCGCGAGCATAACTGCTTCGCAGAAGGAGGTGACGGCCTCCCATGCACTCTCGCTCCGGACCATGGCCTGAACCAGGGCCGGACGCGAGAGATCGCTGCCGCCGATCGCCTTCGTGAGGACACGGCGGTGCTCCGCCCAAGCAGGGCAGACCTCCACCGTATGCTCCACCGTGTCCTCCGGGCGATCCACACAATGGTGACACCCGGGCGTTTCCTCCCGCTTGATCCTGAACAGGAACCTCCCGAAACAACCGTGTCCGGTGAGGACCTGCGTCAGGCGGAAGGTGAGGACGCCGTGGCGCCTCTCTAGCCACTCCTCAAAGAGGGGCCTTACCGCCGCAATTGTGGCGTGCCCAGCGCTGGGTTGCGACAATCGCACACTCCATGCCGCCATGAGATCCCGCCGGAGCTCTGTCCGCTGTGCCGCGATTTGTTGCGGCAGCGGAGTTATATATACCCCGGCGTTTCGCCTCCTCGCGCAATTCCCACATGTGCGCGAGGACCTTCGCCTCCAGATCCCATGGCGGTAGTCCGGCAAGGAGGCTCGCCGCCTCTCGGGAGACCGTGCGGTATCCCCGGACCAGCCTAATGGCCATGACCCTTTGGGACGCGTTCAACCGCTGGGCCAGTCGCAGCCTCAATGAACGCGCCCACACCGGTGCCCCGTAAAGGGCCATGGACCGCACGACCCCCGCGTAGGGCCTCCGGCAGGAGGCGTTTGGACCCCCTAGGTTGGGCAGGAGCCGCTTCAAAGCAGCCCCACCCCTATCCAGTTTGGGAGCCAAACGTCGGAAGTGCTCCACGAAGTTCCACCGGGTGTCGATGACGAGTCTCAGGTACTTCATCGTCGACTCGACACCGATGTGAACCCCTCCTGCCGTTATCTGGGAACCCGACAGTAACATGTTCTCCCTTACATTCTAACTGCAAAATGTATGTTTGTACCTCTGCACACTATTGAAAGAATACCATGTTATTTTAAGACCATAGACTTCTTATAAATTTTCCTGTAATCTATGAGTAAAGAACCATTCTCAGTTTTTTTTTTTAATTTTTAAGCTCAGTAGTCAGTTTCATATATTTTCTTAAATATCTTTAAAAGTGTTTATTTTAAAAAGATTTATAAAATATTTAGATCCTCACATACATTCTTTCATTTCACACGGTACAGTTTGCAAAACTTAAAAAAAAAAAACATTTTGCCTCCGAAAAGTAAACCCCCCATATTCAAAATTCATTTATTTACGTTACACGTCCGTGCTTGGGTCACAGAAATATATAATTATGTGTACCTAGATGTGTAGCAAATTTCAACCTAATTGGTCCATAAGATTCGGAGCAAATTGGCTGTGACAGAAACGGACAGAAAGACAGACAGCCAGCCAGCCAACCAGACAGACAGACACACGAGTGATACTGTAAGGGTTCCGTTTTTGCCTTTTGAGGTACGGAACCCTGAAAAAGAAAGAAAGAAAAATATTTTATTTGAGACGCATAGGAAATACAAACAGTAAAAAAAGGAGCTTTTAAAACGAAATAAATGAATCCCTCTCACAGTTTTGACTTGCCAAAATCATTGTCCAGTCATCCGCAAACAGATCATTTGTTTCATTAGAGTCCGAAAGGTCAATAAGTGCAGCCAGGTCCTCGTGTAGGCACCTCAATTACATCACATTTCTGTAACGCTTTCAATTCTACTGATTTTAAAACAAATCGTGTCACCTGTGCTAAGTACGATCATTTATGTAAACTCGCCTTCAAAGCTATTACAACCTTCTCCGGTTTGCTCGCTTCCAGTCGTGAATCTTACAGCTAGTTCAACAAATCTACAATCAGTTAAATCGCTTCGCCCATTACAATAAATTTCAACGGGTTTACGACTTGCAAGGTAATCAGACAGGTATTGCACTGCGTTTAAGTATTATTTTAAAGGTGCTATTAATAAAGGTTAAGTGCTTTTATGTGGGTAGTCGACAATTAATTCGAAAATAGTACCTAGCTAAATTAAAAATGTTTGAGAAGTTTCTCAAAGGAATAGTCTGGGGATTTTTTAACGACTTTAGCGATAAATAGACCAGTTTTTTTTATATTTCTTAAAGTTTTCTTGAATTACATATACACATAAACTCCTACCATCTTCCCATGCTGACAAAAAGCAAAATGTAGGCTGAAAATTCAAAACGCCAGCTGCTACGACCCCCCACATTTTACTCTTGCCTCGTTTATGTTCATTATTAATCTTTAATAAAACGATGTTTTGCTGTCTCTTTAACTCTCATTTTCAATGTGACTCCGAAAGCTCACAATAAAGACGACGAACTATTTCTATGAAAACTTCATGGAATTTATTCTAGCAGAATCGAATCGCACCGTCACGTCGTGCCTGCCCCGCCCTAAAACTTATTTTACCACAGGGGCCATTCCCGTATTTTTAAGAACGTTTACATTCTAATCTCAGTCTCAATCTATCAAAAATACTTTTAATTTCCCTACATTTTTGACAAGTTTTTGATATTGATTGTCGCTGAGATGAGTACTACATTTTGAACGTTTTTAAGTATATCTTAAAGAATTTGGCCTTTAGATCATTATTTACATCACAAAATAAATGATGTATGAACTGTGTTTTTAACGCCTTTTACATCCAGTTGCACAAAGACAAACATTTATGCCCCATTACGTAATGGACCATTAACGCTAATGATTTTATTAATTTCATCAAATAACCATTCAAATCAAGTGTAATGTTGCTTTCTGTAACAAGTTAAAACAAGTTCATGCAAGATTAATATTTAATGACAGCTTTAAAAGTTAAAGTACGTTTGTGTAACTGGCTGTAGTTATTAAAAGTTAAACACACGTTATTCAATATCTTCTGTTTCGGAATCCAATTTAACTTCAATCCACACACTTCGCTTTCCAGCCTGCGTAATCGGATAAAATTTAACTGCAAATATGTCACATGCTCGATGCTTGGTAATCCGATTTACGCGAATCAATCCGCGAACTCTATAGGAACTGTTGGTAAAATTGAGCAGCCTGTCTCCCGGCCTATAGGCTGTAAGAGGGTTTACATTTTAAATAAAGATTTTGTTATTGCTGTTGAAATAACTGTGGAGATTTTTTTGCCTCGGACTGCCTCGTTGGTCTTGTGGTTGCAAGCGCTACTGCTGAGCACGAGGTCCCGGGTTCGATTCCCAGATCGGGTTTTTTTTTATTGAGTTTTACCATCAGGAAATTTTCAGTAGCACATCGGACTCTGGATTAGTGTCCGGTTGATGGCAATAGGCTTGCTCCCTTTTAAATGGGACTTAAACATAACTGGCGAAATGTGGGTGTACTATAGGTACATCTGGTGGTGCGACACAGTGGACTGTGCATTCACTTGACATCTAGAAATTTATGATTATGTACTGTGTTGAGCAATCAATATTTGAATTGGAATTTGAATTTGAATCTCTGCCCAACCCTTCTGCCGCCGCTGTATGCTGTCTGTGCTAAATAAATGTATTTTCTTTCTTTTTTTCTTTTCTTTTCTGGGAATACAGGCGTGATTTTATGCTATGTATGCAATCTGTGAACTCTGTACTGTTACTAAAGTTGAGCAGTCTGTCTCCCGGCCTATGTACAGTTAAGGGTGTTACGTTTTGAATAAAGATTGTGTTATTAGTGTTCAAATAACGGAGGAGCTTTTTTGTCTTCCTAGCCATTTTAGATATGTAAGTTCAGTTGTAGGTAAAGGCTCATGTAGACGAGCGCGATTTGTCACGCGACATGTCGCTTGGCGATTCTGTGAAATTATCGCTACGTGACCGCGATATCGCGGGCGTGAAGCCATAGGAACATTTTGTATGGCGTAGCGACGAGAGAGTATTTTCTGTGTCGCGCGCGTTTTCATAGAAATTGTTCTACGCATAAACAATGCCACTCATGAGCATGTGACCACCCGTATTTGAATATTCAGAAAAATACGGGCGGTCACACATCCATTGCCGTCATTGTATAATCAGAATCCGCAGAATCGGGACGCGCGACAAGTTGCGTCAGTCTGCACAAGCCATAATACGGAATCCAGCAGACCTTATCCATTTGTCTGAATGTATGTTCCAGCATCACGCAAATACTATAGGATAGATTTTGTTCAAATGCATAGATATTTCCTATAAGTCTGGTCAGTCTGTAGTCGGCTATAAATTATAGGTATTAATGACAAACTTGTTTTTTTTTCTTCAAATATAACTATACACCGCCTATGTAATTCTATCTAAGACGGAAATGTCGTAGAGGTATATTTTTAAAACCACGAGCCAAAACGACTGTTAAAATAATAATGACAGTGCTCCAAAAACCACATCTGACTGTATAAACTTAAACTAAATTAACTGCCAAAATCTTAAAATATCTGCGACTCGGAAATGCCCGGAGTTTTAGTCACTTCAAACCAGTAGCAGTCGTACTCCATAATATTTATATTAAAATGTATCACGGAATTTGTATTTCAGTCACATACTACTGACATTTAAGGCGCTGATAACAGGCAAATGGTAAGAGCAGATTTGACTTGAACAAAAAAATTGCCAAATCTTATAGTTGGTGGTAGCGGAAAAAATATATATTTATCTTGAACATATTTCTCAGAACTTGGTTGTTATCAAAACACGTTTTGAAAAAAAAGACTCGATACAAATTAACGATAAACTAACCTTTTACTTTTACTTTGAGTTCTAATCCAAAATGTCTGTATTAAATACGTACGTTGGTATTTTAGTTAGTTTAGTAGTAAGTTGGTTTCCACACTTAGTCATTCAGATGGACCATTGTACGTGGGCCATGACGGCCGTTTGGTGGCTATTCCAACCACCCTACCTCCCTCCAGAAGTTAATTAAATCTCCTGGTCTGTTTAGAACATCTATGAAAGATCTGGGTGACCCGAGGGTTTCTGTTCTAATTTGGGTGACGCCTGTGCATTTAAAGAGCACGTGTAAGACGGTTTCCTCAGCTTCCATGCAAGGCCTGCACAGAGGACTGTCCATTTGGCATATTGTGTGGAAGTGTTTGCTTAGTGAGCAGTGTCCCGTAACCAAGCGCAAGCCGTTCTTCTCCAGGCCTGGTTATTAACCTGCTATTCAAGGATGGACTGCCTGCCGCCACAGGCAGTCCAAGAAAGCCCGGTGTTGAGCTCCACTTGGTTGTTTTTTTATTTTCGATTACTCAAATCATTTTTGAATAAATCGATAATTGCTTGATATTTTGCAATAAATTACTAGCGTTGCGTCATCGCGCTTCTTATTCTTTTCTATACAGTGACCGCGTTTTAGCTGTTGTCAGCGTCTTAATGAGTTCTGTGAAATAGGGATGATGACAAAAAAAAAAAAAAAATGTCCGTCTTTGTGATTACTATAAAAAAATACTAGACACGTATTTTTTCTTTTTCTACGTAATCTAAAGATTACGGCGATACATTGAGGTAAAATGTGACATGACGTCACGAGTATGTAGATTTTATACATACTAGTGACGTAGTGACCTCCACTCCCCAACTTAAAATGCGTTATATTTAAGTATTCTTTTATTATTAAGATAAAGCAAAAACTACGTGTTTAATATTTTTTTATTATCTGACTGACGGACTAATTAGAATTTAATATTTTTTACCCAGGTAACATCCCTATTCTGAGATCTAGTCGTCATCATAATATTTTCACCGACTCACGACCAGCAACCAACATCATAATAAAAACACGCTATCAATCACAATCTAAATGATTTTGAAGGATATTGCTAATCCATTGCTTCATAAGTTCGAAAAATTTGTCTGCTCAATAATGTAAATATAACGCAATGAATGTTGTTGAACTGTCAAAATCTTCTTCTTCTTTTCGTGTGGTTAGTGACTAACCTGGTGTCAGAGTTTTAAAGCCCCCATGGGCCTCTGATTTGGCTTCACATGCCGTCGAGAAATATCTCTCAGGCATGCCGGTTTCCTCACGATGTTTTCCTTTACCGTTTTTGAAGCAGGTGATAATTATACAAATCGCACATGAATCCGAAAAGTCAGAGTTGCGTGCCTTGGTTTCGAACTCGACACCTATGACTTGGCAGTCCAACGGTCATACCACTAAGTTATTACTGCTGTCATTAAATAACGGAAATGAATGTTGTTGAACTGACAAAATGAAAGCCATTTGTGCCACATGTTACGCAATTATCTCGCTGTTTCACATGGTTTTTTCGACTTGACACAACATCAAGTTTTCGTTATTTCTTAGAAGTTTAATATTACTACTGAGCCTAAATTCATTCATTTTTTGTTTGATCATATTCAGATACCAATACACATCATATCTACAGAGTTTCGCTAGCTAATTTAATTTGACCTTGTATTCAAATAGATATATCCTATAATAAATTACATTTGAGCTATCTAAAAAGATGTTTGTTTCTAGATGACACAAAAGGAATAGGTTATCTACAAATAAATACAATAATTTAGGTACTTTTTATTTATTCCGTTCCTTAAACGATAAATTACCTTCTAACATCTTCTATGTCTCAAACACTCCATCTTGAAAGCGTGCCACAAAGTGTCTACATCCACGTACCTGAGAACAAAAAATAAAGATATTTTAATAAAAAGTAAAGCCAAAATGAGGTTTCCGCTCTACAAACCCCTTGTCGACTCGAGCTCTACAACGATTTTCACTTGCAAGCGAACTTTTGAATATCCGATTTTTAAAACTAAAACTCTATGTAGAGCAAAGGTAGAGTTTTGTTTGGAAACTGCGATGTTAAGCGTTATCTGGGTAGCGTATGAATTATTATGGAACAACTTTTAAATTGTCATGTGCGGAAAGTGAATTCAAACTCTTATCTGTGAGTGACGTAGTACCTAGGCGCCTAGGAGAAAATTCAGAAGGCTACCCTTCTGAATTATCTCCTAGATAGGGGTTCGATATTTCACTAATTATGAGTAGGTGAGCCTACTGCCTGATACTCAGAAAAAATCAGCTGTTACTGAGAATTTTATGATAAATTAAAAAGAAAAACTTCGGTTTCGTTTCGGTTTCCAATATTCGTTTTTTGCCACCGACTTTAGAAATGAAAGTTATTTTGCTTTTTGTAGTGTTCTTTTTTGCAAAAAGTTTTTATTTTTCACTTGTTAGTTGTGGTACCTACCCCACACAAATTTGTACCTGCTATGTAAATAACAGTGACAGGAATTTACTATTACATCATCCAGACTAAGTGGGAACAATACGTATTATTGAAGATAACTCAAAAACTAACCAAGAAAAGTTAATAACATTTTTAAGGGACCAACTTCAGATAAAAAAAGAAATTCTCATCATCGGTCCACATTTAAACTTAACTGGCGAAGTATGGGTGTAGGTACTATGTACACCTCTGCTTAACCCTTCCGGATTACGGGCGTGATTTTATGATATCATACAGTGCGGCAGGGAACATCGACGCGAAAACTGATACCAAGGGTTCAGTACATGATTCTGAAAAAAAATCTGCTGTTAACAGGGACTGAATTACCCAAAAATTAAGGTACTTTTAAATTTCGGTATGACGTCATACCATTAAATAAGGGTTACCTAAATATTTCGATACCGTTATTTTTTTCAGTACTTACCGGAATTTTGACGTTAGAAATGCATACCGGTATATTTCGATAGAAGTACTAAAATACACAAGTTTGACCCGGGGGGGTCAAACTTGTGTATTTTAGTACCGAAATCGTGTAAAGGTTAAATAACAGTTTAAAAAGGTATCGGTATAGTTCAACCCTTATTTTAAACCGATACCGGTATATTTTTGTGGTATTTTAACCTTTAGCCGTAACCGCTTTCAGTCCCTGGCTGTTAATAACCGACGAAAATTATTAAAATTGAAAAAAAAAATCTGCTGTTCCATAGAAAAGTGTAATACCTACGTTGTCAGAATGTATGGAACAGCAGATATATTTTTAAATAACCGACGACTTTTTCAACGCAGGGGGGTTAAGAATCATGTACTGAATCCATGATAACAGTTTTCGCGTCGATGTGTCTGCCAACCTGTATATTAAAGTTTTTATTTTTGTCTGGTAAATACATGGTACCTACTTACCTAGGTAAAACATTAGTTAGTCTGTAATTTATTGGCAAAAAAAATCTTAGATCAGAAAAAGAAATGGTTTTTTTCATCTAAAATAAACCGGCCAAGAGCGTGTCGGACTACTTACAATGAAGGGTTCCAGTTGGGATAAATTAAAGTAAGATAAGAGAATAAAAATAAGAGGTATAAGATAAGATAAAACTTAACATTGTAGTTGAAAAACATGTTCTCCCATACATTCCAACTGCAAATGTAAGTTTGTACGCACAATATTGAGAGATTTACCATGTTATTTTAAGACCATAGACTTCTTATAGGTTTTCCTGTAATGAGTAAAGAACCATTCACCGATTTTTTTTTTTTTAATTTTGGCTCAGTGGTTTCGGAGATACGGGGGAACGGTCAATTTCCATCAATTTTGAAAAAAGCAAATTAATTTTGAAATTATTAAAAAAAAAAGCAGATCCTCGCTCTATGATGCCCTTTCATTTGATATTCACTTATTCATTTCACACGGTACAGCTTGCAAAACTGATTTTTTAAATTTTGCCTTTTTTTTAAGTCAGGTAGAGATATGAGTTTTTAGGGTACGGAACCCTAAAAACTAAAAAAAATAAGCAAGTAAAATAACGGGCAGGTTTGGCGGTAATAAAAAATATTATCACGACTAGATCTTAGAATTTCAGAGAACTCTTTAAATGTCGGTAGGTCGCTGAAGTACAGATTCCATCACACGAGTACATTTTAATATAAATATGGAGTACCTTCTGCTCGCGAACCCCTAGTATTCAAAAAATACTTCAAATTAGATCGTGAAACTTTGCAAAATAATTGAACTGAATGTAAAACAGATATTATGTATGTTTATTTTTTCATTATCACCTTAAAAATAAATTACCTAAACTCTCGGCGCCTTGGATCCGCCAGCACCTCACTCAGTATGGTGCGAGCGAGATAAAAAGTGAATTTGAGCAGAGGTAGTTATGAGCTCTTAACAATGATCACCAAATGAGATACGAAACAATCTTTGTTCCCTTCGTTTCTCTAAATCAAGTCTAAGTCTAATTACTAGTCTAGTCTCGCTAATATCTAATTATATTTGTATAGAAATCTAAATTAAAGCAAAACGTATTTACAAGTATTTGATTTACCTAGGTTTACCAAGACACATTATTAATATTACAGAATGTGAAATTAAGTTTCTGGGTCACGTTCTTTAGTACTGAGGGGCTCGTGGATAATTTGTATCAGCCGTACGAGTCTTCAAAGTTAAGCAACGCTTACCAAGGTCGGTCCCTGGATGGGTGAACGCCCATTACATACCTAAACCCCTGCTTGCATCAGAAAGCACGTTAAGGGGGATGTGCTTTACAGAATTATAATCATTAGAATCAGCAATACAACTCCTTATGTTAGAATAATCCTAAAATGTCATGATTTCATGAAATAAAATCATTCAATAGGATTATATGAACTTAGATATTTGTATTGATGATTTTTATGATTCTTGTTCTACAAAATATATATTTGATACGGCCGCGAATCATATTTAGATTAACATACAACCTGACACTGACATGCAAATTGGAAAAAACGTAAAAATAATAGAATTTCGCGGGCTACACTGACGCTGTCGCCTTAAGCATTTTGTCACGAATTTATACGTAGATCTTTGGCAGTCGTTACGGGTAGCCAGCAACCCGAAGGTCTGACAACAAGTCTTACCAAGGGGTATCGTGTCACCCATCAACTGGGTTGTGGAGGTCAGATAGGCAGTCGCTCCACGTAAAATACTAGTATTCATCTGCATTCGGTTAGACAGGAAACCGACCCCAACATAGTTTGAAAAAGGTTAGCAGATAATGGTCACGTTCTTTAGTACAGTCAGTGGCACGTCTGTGGTAACTCATTGACCTTGAGCTGGTCTAGCGTAGTACGGATTTTCTTTAGAATACGAGGCCAGCTTCCAACTTACGGCCTACAGATGTACTTGACCAAAAACTTTAACCTACAAGGATAGGGAGATCGATAAATGTGGGTGTCAATATATAACTCCGCTAACCCCTTTTTTTACTGCCATATACATTTTTTTTTTACCAGCCTGTTTCTGTCCCACTGCAGGGCAAAGGCCTCTTCTCATACAGAGAAGGCACGAGCATTGATCACCACGCTTTCTCAAGACGGGTTGGTGATTTCAGACTTATATTAACTACACAAGTCCAGGTTTCCTCACGATTTTTTCGTTCACCGATGTCAGTAATGTCCAAGGTAAACACAGAAAGTACATATGAATTGAAAAAGTCACATGGGTACTTGCCCGGATTTGAACCCACAACCTCGTACATGAGAGGCGAGGCCTTAACCACTGGGCCATCACGACACTACATGATATATAAATGGTGACATTAATTTAACACACGGGTACTTGGCAGTAGATAATCATATAAATTACAATATGATAATATATATATATACAAGTATAATCAGTTTTCAAATATACGCCGCCATAGGGCTCTCTCTTTCCAATTCACCTACTCTTTACACGATATTCAACTTAATTACATTGTTGCGATAATAAGATCCGGGACCCCGGCAAATGACCTCAGCGCTATAGTACAGGTTGCTACAACAAGCTATTTTAGAAAATTGTAAATAAATCAACAAATAATAACGTCTAATTAAATTAAAATATCTTCTAATAAGCGATAATAAAATCCAGGACCCAGGCAAATGACCTCAGCGCTACAGTTATTTAAGTACAGGTTGCTACAAGAATCTATTTTAGATAATTGGAAATAAATCAACAAATAATAACGTTTAATTAAATTAAAATATCTTCTAATAATGAAAACGCGAAACCGTATTATATACGTGTGTTAAATTTAAGTCGCCATTAAAGCGGCACGCTGGCATCAGTTCACCCTTTAATGTGACTCAATTCTAAAATATTGTTATAATCCTTGTGTACTTATGTATGTTTTTCAAAGTGAACAATTGAACATTTTATTATTTATTTTGTTATTATACGCCAAATTGTATGATACGGGAAGAGAAAACTCCTTTAGTATACGGGTTGGATTTTTCAGACCGGGTAGTAAGGGCTAGGCAGTAAGGGCCGGGTAGTAAGGTATCATACGAGAAGAGAACACACCTTTAGTATACTGGTTGGATTTTTTAGACCGGTTAGTAAGGGCTAGGCAGTAAGGGCCGGGTAGTAAGGTATCATACGGGAAGAGAACACACCTTTAGTATACTGGTTGGATTTTTTAGACCGGTTAGTAAGGGCTAGGCAGTAAGGGCCGGGTAGTAAGGTATCATACGGGAAGAGAACATATGTTTCGTATACGGGTTGAATTTTTCAGACCGGTTAGTAAGGGCAGATACGTTTTTTAACCGTTGCAGAGCAGTTATATTAAAATGTTCTTAGGAGACGGTCCTTAATTTGAGTAATTGCTATTTGCAATCAGCATCAAAAATGCAAATTCTCAAAAATCCATCCTGTATAAATAATCCATTTGTATATCCACTGCATCATTCCTGCAGTATAGTTCATTACTTCTTCCTTGTTCCAAGCTTTCTTTTCCCCAAAAAGAAATTACTCACGTACTCATTACTAACCGATTTACAAGTACCTCATAATATGATGAAACTAACTTCGACCTAGTTTGATAACTTATACCAAAGAGAGTAAGCGACAAAACTACCCTGATCGCTCAGAAAGACACCTACAGAAAGTTGGCTCCATACAACGAGCAAAAGCAAATACACGCACATATATCGTGTATTTAAATCCTTGTTTCCGAATTGATGTTATTTACACCGTAACAAACATCTACTTTAAGCAAGTGTAATAAAGTTGATTTCAGACTGACTAATACAGGCAAAAAAGTTATAAAAAACATGAAGTTGTACCGCACAATACAGTTGATTTTCCTAAAACTTGTGTTTGTTTACATGTTTCGCAAATAAATTTCGAACGCAGATTAGACGCGTACGCACGGCTAGAACATAAAAGTGATTTCTGCGAAAAATTTACCATGCCCTTCCGACGGTACACACCACTTATTGGCGTTTAGAGGACTTAGTATCTGGTATTATTATTATCCGGGTTGAGTTGACTCGGGCCGAGCTGTCACTGACCCTCTCAAATAAATGCCGCTCGCGAGTGCACTTGCACTCGCTGTACGTGAAGCGTGTCTATGAGTGAGAGCCGACCTTATACAGAGTCAAATTAAATTATGTAGCGAAACTCCACGGTCGTGACGGGTATCGATACATCAGGTCTTGGAGTTACTTGAAATATCTGTAAGAAAAATCTGGTTACTTTTTTGTGCCAACTTGTTAGACGTGAGACGGATATCAAAATCAAAATATTTTATTTCACATAAACTTCACACACTTGACTTAACTTGGACACTTGAAACGTCAGAAGCTAGGTGCACGGTTCTAATTGGTCGTTTCCTATGGAGAAGAGCCGACAAGAAACTCCACGGTTACTCTTTTAACCTAACAATAAATGGCTTTTACAATGTTTTCAAATTGCAGTCACACCACATAGGTATACGGAGTTTTGCTAACTAATTTGAATCTGTTTACTTACTTGTGCTGATGTCTCATAAATCTTTTGGGTCAGAATCTATGGAGATTGCTTCCTTTCCTGGCATGGAACCCAAGAACGAAGCATACATACTAATTATTTGAATCATAGAGAGTATATCCCATTGATTGGGGTATATCCCTTTTTACGGTGTCGTTGGTCCCCTAATAATCCCTTGTAGGGATTTGTAAGCTATACATTTAATTGAATATGGTTCGTGGTAATTACGGGTCTGCTAGGGGTTCGTGACATACGTACATAATGCAGACAAAAAAAAATGTACACAGAAAATGAGAATGGAGTTATACAATAAGGTGTAATAACTTGCCTCAAAGAGATGTCAGCACCAACTGACGGGGTCCGTAAGGGCCAATGCCTGCCAGGGTTGCGAGTTTGTCCGAAAGGGATATCGCGGCCCCGGCACTCAGGCAACGGAAAGAACATGGGTGGGTTTTAGTCAGTTAAAGTCTGACACACCCTCGCCTCGGAGAAGTTATTTGATAATTTCCCACCCTCAAAAAAAAAAGGTGTAATATCATAAATTTAAAACCTATAAGTGTAAAAAATTAAGTTTAAATATCCAACGGGAACGTACTATCGGGATTAAAAGTACCCTATGTGTGAATCCAGGTAAACAATTTATAATTCCGTAATACACTGTTTTCTTAAAGGTCAAACTCCATTGCGCCGCACGCCAGTAAAGCTCCCGTCGGTGTCGGCGTGATTTTTTCCGACATCTTCAACAATCATCGTCATATTTCAGCCAATTTACACAAAACGTTAATGAATTATACACCTAAACCTTCCTCATAAATCACTCCATCCATTTGTGGAAACCGTATTAAAAATTCTGCGATAGTTTTTGAGTTTATCGCGTTCAGACAGACAGACGCGGCGGGGGACTTCGTTTTATAATATGTAAGGAGTAAGGATAGTGATATTGTAAAGGTTGATAGTATTCATGAATATAAACAAAGACTTTATATGTACTCGTATGTCTAAGATATCATTGAGCAATGGGTATTATATGGGAGTCTAGAAAACTTTGAAGATGTTGATTTCCACCAAGACTCCATTTAATTTATCTGACAATGCGACTTGGTCAAAAAGTGACATAATTGTCACATTTCCCCGAAACTTGCTGTATAACAAAGCAGATAACAATGAAAAAATCTTACAGAGTTGTCAGATTGTCGGATTGTCACCTGTCACCTGTCGCCTAACGGTTATGATTGAACGAACTATGAAATGGTAATCATTTTAATGTGTAATTTTAAATTCAAAAATATTGTTTTTTTGAATTACCGTTTTTACGGTTCCGTAACCTGAAGGGTGCCAAATGGATCTCTATTACTAAGCCTCCGCTATACGTCCGTCTGTCTGTCAGCGGTTTGTGTCTCATGAACCGTAATAGAGACAGTTGACATTTTCACAGATTGTATTTCTATTGTAGCTTTATTAACAACAGAGAATCTAAATATATATTTTTAACTTTACTTTAATAACCATACAAGAACCGTGTTTTTTTTTACTAAAGTCTTTTTTATTTTTATTGTTTATTAATCGAAACAAAAAAAACTGTTTACATGCATTTGTTTAAACATACCACACAAACCGTCGCGGGTTTAACAGCGGTATGGCCAGACACGGCATCTTGGTGCCACCACATATTAATTACTGAACAATTTGATAGGTACATAGATTTTTTTTCTAGATCGCACTGCTATCTGGAAAGTATATTTTTAATATTTTTGAGCAGTTCTTCGCAATTATTACATTGCAGATTTCCTTAGGTAAATCATTCTTAAACGATGGTAGCATGCATTCCGATGTCCGCGCTCCAGCATTATTAGATTTAGGTTCGATAAGTAGAAATGGTAATGGTGGTGGAGGAGCTCGTGGCTAAGTAACAACAGCCGCACTGGTCGATCCATCAGGTTAAGCTACGCTTGCCGGGGTTGGTCAGTGGATGGGTGACCATCTTTACATGCCGAGAATCCTCCGTGCCTCGGAGAGCACGTTAAGCCGTTGGTCACGGCTGTCATTCGTGGATCTTTGACAGCCGTTACGAGTCGTCAGAAGCCCGAAAGTTTGACACCAGTCTTACCAAGGGGTATCGTATTACCCAGTTACTGGGTTGTGGAGGTCAGATAGGCAGTCGCTCCATGGAAAATACTGGTATTCAGCTGCATCCGGTTAGACTGGAAGCCGACCCCAACGTAGTTGGGAAAAGGCTAGGCAGATTGATTGAAGTAGAAATGGTAAGTAAAAAACGCAGTTGTAAACTTTGTACGGTGGTATGAAACCCTTCATGTGCGAGTCTGACTAGCACATAGGCAATTTTTTTTTCTGATAGCCGATCTAAATAATATCATGATGATGTCTTTCTCATTCGAGTTTTAGCTACCAAAAAAAAATCTGCCAAAAAAGCTTCCCATCTAGCTTAACATAACAGGAATACACGTAATAATCCCCAATAGTAGGTATATCTAAAGGCAATTCAATTTGCAAGGGCCGGAATCAATATCCCTTCGTGTCCATTTTAATTGAATAGCTTAATCGCCGGCCAGACTTGGGCACTGATGGCCGATATGGCGCGCAAATCGGTTGAGGACCTTTATGTTTTGAACAGTGGTCCATTATAATATGTTCGGCATTAACACTGGCCCTTATTGATTTGTAAAACAGCCGTTTTGGAGATAGGTCATTTTTTGTTATTGATATTTTTTGAATTTGGAGTCTTAGATAATTGACATTTAGTGCGGATTTCACCAACGAAATTGAACGCGTTCAGCACATCTAAACGCGTTCAAGAGCTGTCAGTGTACAATATTCCATAACAATTTTGACACGTTCAGTTCAGATTCATTGGTGAAATCAGCCCTTAATACTCAGAGTCGAGTCATCATCAGAATCAGCTTATATAATGTTCCCACTGCTGGGACACTGCCATCCTCTCTGTGAGAGGGAGTAGGCCGTAATCTACCACGCGGGCCCAGCGGGTTGGCGGATGTTAATTTTCTTCGAATTTTTGGTTCTAGGACATGCCGGTTTCCTCACGATGTTTTCCTTTACCGTTTTGAGAGCAGTGGTAATCAAATACTTTACACAAAGTAAATTGCCTGTCTGGGTTCGAACCCATGACCTTCAACTCGTAAATCGCGGCGAACAACATGTTACGAGTAACTACAAACTTTGGATTGTAACTAAGATTTTTCTATCGGAAAATATTAGCAAACCGTATAAATGTAAATCAACCTTTTTCTTTCGTAGAATATAGGTAAGCCAGAGTTTCAATCGACGTGATTTTCACTACCTAGCTCTGGCTACAAAATAAGAAAATTGAAATGTTTTAGATGTTTGTTGTAGTGCCAAATTAAGTAGCCAAATCCTAACTATCATAACAAATATTATAAATGTGACGGCGAGTTTATTTGTTTTTACGCGTTCACGCTAAAATGGCTGATCGGATTTGGATGAAATTTGGCACATGGGTAGACCATGACCTGGAGAAGGACATGTATACTTTGTATCCGGATATTCTTAACATCATCATCATTTATTCTTCTTTATATTCTTAATTTATTTCTGTAATTTGTATGCTGTGCATAATAAAGAATATTCTATCTATCTATCTATTCTTAAGGAATTGAGACTTATGAGCGTGAAATCGCGGAGCGCAGTTAGAAAATAATATTGTCGACCGTAGGTTCAATTGAGTTAAGGGACAAAATACGATTTTTCAGGACAGGCCGACAAAGTTTTTTTTCGGACTAAATCACCCATAACTTTTTTTGTTATTAAGCTTTTTTGGATTTGTTTAAATTAGTTAGCTATTTAAGAAAATAGACGTCCCTTACACCAACTTGTTTTGTTAGTAATGTCCCTTACTGACCAAGTATCTTGTAGTCCCGTTCCTTACATTAAATTGACCTTTACGTTGGATTGAAAAAATTGAGTAAAGGACTTGTTGAAAAAATTTATGAAAAAAAATACAGTGTGAGATTGTTGACAGAAAATGAAGTACACATTTTTGACGTACTGAGTAATCCGCAATGGTAATTCGTTAATTAGCAAGACCCTTACGTTATTGGAAGTGGATTGGCGGCGGTAATTACACCATTTCAAGTTGCTTTATTGCATAGTTTTTAAGATGCATTGTTATTATGGGGCTGATTCGAAATTTGGATCCAAAAAATCATTAGGGTAAGGGACATTTTTCCTAAGCTAGAATTTTTTCATATATACACCATTCAAAAGAGCGAAAAATTCTGAACAAAACTGTATACTCAACTCATTTTGGGTATTTTGTCCCTTACATCAATTGAACCTACGGTCGATGAATAAATTGAGGTAGTTTTGTCTATCTTTGTAACAAACTGCTTAGCTACTACATTCATTTTAAAGTTTAACCACATTTTAACATAACATAACACCACGGCTGTTATCCCCGAAGGTATAAGCAGAGGTAGAGGTATACCAATAGTACCTACACTCACAGTTCGCCAGTTATGTTTAGCGTCATCGACATGTGGACGAGCCTATCGCCATCAACCGGGCACAAATCCAGACTCCGGGCTGCTACTGAGATATTCCAGATGGAAAACCCAATAACTTTGCTCGACCCGCGAATCGAACCCGGAACCTAATAATCAGCAGTAGCGCTTGTGTCCACTAGAACAACGAAGCAGTCAGCATAATATTATTTCATAAAAATTATAAAGTACTTTTGATCCCGAAAATCGTAAGTAGGTAATTTCAACACAGACGGATCCTCAAACACAGACCTCTATCGCTCTACCAAAGCTAACAGAAATAGGTCTAAATCAATATTCAGCCATTGTGCCGGTAATTGGATTGCTTAATCGTGGACTAACCCTAGGCCCTAATGGCCTATTTAGTCCAATAGTTTGAGGTTCCCAGAATGTCAAATACTGTTACCCATTCATTTAATTTCTGGGGGTAACTTCGTCAATTATCTGTCCAGCTCACTGTGAAATAAATAGGGTTTGGGCAAACTAAATATGGGTGTATATTATGTTTAAATCCGACTCTCAAAACCTGAATGTAGACATGACTTTTTTCAGCACTTAGTAATTATTCCGAGGGATCTCTCTACAGCTAGAATTTTAATTTAATTTAGGCTGCAATTTTAAGGGATAAGATTTATTTAAATTTCTTAAAATATTTAATAAAATTTATTATTGTATTTTTTTTATGTAATTTTTTTTTTTTTTTTAAAGGTTTTTATTTTTTTTTAAGATTTTTATTTTTTATAATATTTTTTATTAAAAAAGAATACTAATATACTAACTAAAATTACCAGTTCTATGTCTATTGAGAACCGTTCAGGACACCGAGTTTTCTAAATTGTGCCAAAATAATCAAAGTCAATCTGCCTAGCCTTTCCCAACCCTGTTGAAGTCGACTTCCACCAGTATTTTACATGAAGCGACTGCCTGTCTGACCTCCACAACCCAGTTACTGGGTAACAGGATACCCCGTACCTAAATAAAGATACCTACCTAATGTTATTATCACCTTCGCAAATCTAAAGAAGGGTGTACAGTACCTACACTGTGCACTGAAATGGATGCAAGGAAAATAAATCAAAGGAAAACTCGTCGGAGAACGAGTAAAAGACTCTTTAATCATTCATTTGGTAAATTGCTTCAAAAGTAATCAAAGGATATCTAAATGTTTAAAAATAAATATCTGTCTTACCATTTTTTTTTCGTAAATTATGATGTTTTATTTCTTTTAAAGCCTATATTTGCTTTTCTCTCCCTAGGTGTAAAAAAAACAAACAAGATTTCAGTGTACAGCGGAAATATTAATATTTTTCCATGTCTAAATGTCGTCATGTTTTTTAATGTCGGACGTCGAGCAGACGAAATAATTGCGCGAATTATTGGTGATGTTGAAATTACGTACCTAAGTATGCATATTATATTGCTTTTTCAACAAGTCACTAAAAAATCGAGGACATTTTGGCTAAAGTTAAAGTTTTCGGCCGTTACTTCTTTTAATGTGGCTATAAATCTGTATTAATTAGCATTTTTACAACCAAGTATTAATTTAAGTCTTTTATTGCAGACCAGACGGCAATGAGTCAGGTTGTTAGTGGTATTTGTGACTTTTGGATTCTGAAATATAAGGAGCTAGCTTCTGTCCCGACTCGATCGCCTGAAATTTATTATAACATAAAATAATTACATTCTATGACACTCGGCAAGACTGTAGCTTCCATCAAGTCTGAGTTTATTAGCTTCTCCAATTTTGGCGTTGACTCCTTAAGAATCGATTTTCATATGTATACGGCTCTCGGTATGGAAATTTTAAGATACAAGCGTTAACTTTTTGGATTGTGTTTTATTCGTATTTAACACGGATTAAAATTTTGAAAAAAAAAAATTGTTATTTCACACTTCGATCTAGATATTTCGGCCGTGCGATACACGATTACTTGCACTTTACTGCATCCAATTAAATCGCAAAGTCAAGTCTAAATTATGATCAAATTATTGATTTTTAAGATGGGCGGTTATTTAACCTCTTTGCCTTATTGCATATTCAAACTCCAGTCGTGTATCAGAGCTGACACGCACACATTTTTTTTTATAATTTGTTTTACTACATGATGATGGAGGTCGCTATTTTTGACGTACCAGCGCCCTAATTGTGTCACACTATCAATCAAAATCCGAAAACTTTTGAAAGAAATATTGCTAAATCATTGTCTCATAAGTTTGAAAAATTCACCTGTTAACCAACGTAAATAACAGAATGAATATTGTTGAACTATCAATATGTAAGGCATTAAAATTTCAATTGTGTTACGTAATTTCTCCGCAGGGCGCGTTGACTTGTAATCATGTATTCATAATTCCTTTATTGCATTCCTTATTGTAGAAAAGATATTAAATAATTATGGCTTAAACAAAAAATTACGAAAGACATCGTATGTTTTTGAAGACTGTGATAATTTTTTATGTTTTGACTACTTATTTATTCTATTTTTTTGTATACGGGTATTTTGCCTGAAATAAAACACTATTTATTTTTATTTTCTTTATTTTTTAAAGCTAGATACAAAAAAAAAATACCCTGCACAGCATGAGAATAAAGTTAAATTTTAAAAATTACAAAAAGAGTCAAATTTCGCTTACAATTTATTTAATTTTCACCTTTTAAATGCCTTTAAAATTGTAGGTTTAAAATTATCTGTAATATATATATAATATGTAATAAAACAATATATAGTTAATATAAAATAATAATTAAATAATACGTAGTTGTCAACAGTGTCAGATTGTCAAAATTGCCCAGTAAACGTTTAGTAAGGTATCAAACTGCAAAGGTACGTTTTAGTTGGGTAAAACGCGGGTCAACAAAATATAAAAAAAAATACAGGTGCATCGCATGGACGTTCGACGAAGTTTAGATTTTTTATTAAAAAAAATCCTGCTCTATGAATTTTTGCAGTATCTAAAAAGGGGTATGGTATTGCCCAGTTCAGGGTTGTGGAGGTCAGATAGGCAGTCGCTCCATGTAAAATACTGGTATTCAGTTGCATCCGGTTAGACTGGAAGCTGACCCCAACATAGTTGGGAAAAGGCTAGGCTGGTTGCAGATTGATGTGTAATGAAACATTGACACAAACTAATTAACTAAGGCAACCACTTACACGTACCTACTCTACGATTTATAATTCTATAGTAACAGGAAACTCTGCAAAATCAAACAACATTTCGAATTCTCGATAAAATATTAACCAAACACTGTTATAACCTCCAAAATCAACACGGCTAGGTACAAGAATATATTTAATTAATTACATTATATGTACTGAGCCTTCATCCTATGTATACACTGATAAAGTCAATATCTTGACATATCCATTGTAAGTTGATCCTCCGAATAAATCTTCTCTTTGAAAACCGTGAGCCAAAAAATCCCGGGCCTAATTTCGGGAGACCATGTTAGACTGGTAATGAAATTAGGCAGCTCATTCTTATAAGACCGATTACTTGTCGAGGGGACAGTTCTTGTAAGACGGCGTATCTAGGGGATAAATTTATATAAGGATTAGTATTATAAGTGTCTTTGTGTAGTAATTCGGGAGAGATTGAGACCTTTTCTTCTTTTCCGAATTAGGTCTTTTTGTGAGCGAATTTGCTGAGAATTTATCGAGCCATTTTGCTGTTTTTTCATTGTAGTCTGCGAGGTTGTAGTTGATCTTTTATGAAACTGAAAGATTATTATTTTTGAGATACTTAGCGTTTTATACAAAAATTAATACTAGTTTAATACTTCTAACACTACGTAAGGACCCGGGGCCTCGGGCGATGCGACTTGCGTCAAGATCATCACGCACTTTGAAGATAATATAAAATATATATTATCTTCATATTAGAGAATGCCACGAGTCACCGACTTGCGGAGCGATGGACAGAAGCAGGTGACGAGCGCGTGTGTCGCTTGAAGCTCATCACACGCAGTGAAGATAATATACCTATATTTTACCTTAAAGGGTTTATTAAGCTCGCTATCCTAACTAATATTATAAATGCGAAAGTGAGTTTATTTGTATTCGCTTTCACGTTAAAACGGCTGAACGGATTTGGATGGACTTTGGCACAGGGGTAGACCTTGACCTGAAAAAGGACATAGGCTACTTTTATCCTGGATCGCAGACGAAGTCGAAGACGATGAGCTTCAAGCGACACTCGCGCTCGTCACCTGTTTCTGTCCGTCGCTCCGCAAGTCGGTGACTCGTGGCATTCTCTAAACAACTTATTTCATTTGTTTCTCCGCAGTCAAGTGGCTCGTGGTCAGGGGCTTCAACACACGAGTAATTAAAACTTTTACGATTTTAAACTACACTTAATGATGGATGTTGAATAGGGAAAAAAAACAACTGTTTAATCCGTCAGTCAAATAATAATAAAATATTAGACACGTATTTTTTGTTTTATCATATTAATATATATAATGATTTAGATAAAACGCATTAAAGTTGGGGAGTGGGGACTCGCTACGTCACAAGTCGGTATAAAATCTACTGGAGAGTGACATTGTCGTCGTCGGCTACATTTTAACTCGGATGTTTTGCCGCTATCTTTTGATTACGTAAAAAAATAAAAAATACATAATTATCCTTTATTTTTTAATAATCCACCTGAAGAACAAAAAAAATGTGTAATTAAACAAATAATCACTTCGCACAAGGCTCGCTTGCGCCATAAATCACTACCGCAAGGCACCAAGGGCAATGGAGAATGCTATACTTGGAGTCCCCCTACGAGATCAGAAATGAAGAGATCTGCAGGAGAACCAAGGTAATCGACACAGCCCGAAGAATTGTCAAACTTAAGTGGCAATGGGAATGCACATTGCTCGCAGAACAGATAGCTGATGGGGCCGAAAGGTTCTGGAGTGGCGACCGCGTACCGGATGACGTAGTGTTGGAAAGCCTCCTACAAGTCGGACCGATGACCTGGTGAAGGCCGCAAGAAGCCGCTGGATGCGAGAAGCACAGAACTGGTTGAAGTGGCGGTGCTTGGAGAAGGCCTGTGTCTAGAAATGGACGTCTTTCGGCTGAAATGATGATGATGATGATATTTAAAACGTCATTCTGTCCCTGTCATCTTCAAACGATTGATAGAAACAGAAGAACTTTTTTAAATATGTTTAACGCTATATTTAGAATTTTTTGATGCAGACAGGCCTTGGTATTATTAAAACTTATGCTACAAGCTACAGTAAACTAAAACCAGCACTCACTGATCCACGCGCGCCTCAAAGAGAGATGTCAGCACCAACTGACGGGGTCCGTAAGGGCCAATGCCTGGCAGGGTTGCGAGTTTGTTCAAAAGGGATATCGCGGCCCCGGCACACAGGCAATGGAAGGAACTCGGGTGGGTTTTAGTCAGTAAAAGTCTGACACACCCTCCTGCTCCGCCCGCGGGCGGGAGAAGCTGTTTGATAATTTACCAAAAAAAAAAAAAAAAACACTGATGAGATTGTTGATCTTATCTGTTGTAGGTATGTTTCTCCTCTAGCATCTTTTAGCAAACGGGAAGACACCACTGCCCATTCCCAGGATAATAATATATCCTTTGTTTACCCTTTAACAACTTTTACTTTTTTTTTTTCCAATGGTCCGCTTCAGAAGGGCCTTACGCAGTTGGTTAATTGAGAATTCCTTCTATACTGTGAAAGAATTCCTTCAGTTTAAATTAAAATAAATCTAATTGTATATGTACCAAAAATTTGCATGTCATTATGTTATGATTGAATATGTTAAGCTACTATTATAATACCATTTTAAGAACTTTTGTAACCATATTTATCTGCAAATAAATCTTTGACTTTGACTTTGACTTTGACTTTTAAATACCCACAAACCCACGTCCCAATACCCTTGATTGTCTATTTTTGAAACAAATACACGTGGCTCAAAATCCTCCACCCCTAACTTATTTATTTACTCCAAATAAAATCGTTCACTAGTAAAACCATACTGAAATGTTTTCCCAATAACCGTAATGTTATTTTCTATGGCAATTTCATTGTTTGCCGTACAAACTGGGAGAGGAGAAAACCAAATAGAAAGCATAACCTACCCTCCTTCTGGCAGTCGGGTAAAAATATCAATTGTGAGTTTGGGAGAGGTAAATAGTACCTAAATGATTGGTCGGTAGCCATAAATGGCATTGGCAGTTTGTTTTGTACTGTGTGTAGTTTCTGGATTCCTATACCAAATATGAATGGTTAGATTTACGAATCGTTATTGCAATTAGGATGTTACAGAAACTGTTTTACAATAAAGTTAGAGGAACTTACGGACGATACTGATGATGAAATGTAATGCTGTGAAGATGAACATGAACTTGTTTCTGTGTTCTGGCCTGAAAAAAATTAGATTGGCATCAACACGCAAAAAATACAGTCAATTTTGGCAGCGATTGCTATAAATTAATGATGTATAACAAATTACAGGCAATTTTTTATTAATTAATTGCCTGTATTTTATTTGTATCTTTCTATTGTCTTTTAAATCATGGAATTTTGTGCTCATTGGACAGAAATTATTAAAACATTGCTCGTTACTCAAGTCATAACCATGAAAAGGTGACAGTTACAGGAGGATATACTTATTTCTTAAATACTAACCGAAATCGATCGTTGCCTTGAAACACGCCAAATACACTTCCAAAGAAAACAATATTTAAATACAGCTGCCAATGATTTTCTATCCCAAAAATTATAAAACAACATCCAAAACTCGTGCAAGAGTAATCAAACAACACCACATAGCGTTTACAGGTTGTTCACAAATGGGTAAGCTTGCACAAACTTGCAACAAGTTACCATGCAAGTACTAAGCACTTGGTTGGCTCTAAGTTCACGGGAAGTGGTATGTTAACGTCAACTTATAGCATAACTTGGTGTACTGATGATTCTAGTGAGATATCTTGATATCTGAGCTATGTAAGTTGGGCGTGGATTAAGTGAGGTATTATGTAAAACATCAGAAATTATATTGTAGGATAACCTCAGAAATGAAATTAACCGGAAAAGCTTGCAGAGTAAGCAAGCTGAAGTGGCATTAGGTTGGCCATGTTTGTCAAATGACCGATGGCCGGTGGAGCAGATGTGTCCTGGAGTGGAGCTCGTATATTTGAAGCATAGTGTGGGCAGCCCCCCATCTAGATGGACCGAGGACCTTTAAAAGGTGGCTGGGCAGACTGGATGCTGAAGGCGGAGGATAAGGAGTTGTGGTGCAGCCTGGGAGAGGCCTATGTCCATCAGTGGACTGTGATAGTCTGGATTACTTGATGGATTGATTATGTATACTACATACATTAGATGACTAGAATATTTTTTATTTTTACTCGCTGCGCCTCAAAGTTTCACTCGCATGGAAATCCCCACAGGAATCTATGCATTTTTTCTGGCGCGTAAACTGTCCACTTGAGAATAGTGTAGCTTTTTACTGGTGAAAGAATTTTGCTATCGGATCTGTATTTCCAGAGATTATCTTTTACAAACATACACACAAACAACTTTACCTCGTTATATATAAACTATTAAGACATATTCTGTCTTAACCAGCTTTTCCCCGTGGCTTCGCTAGTAGAGTAGCCGTTTTTAACATACGTCCAGGCAAACGGACACAAATTCTTCAATACTATTTTATTATATGTACATAAAATTATAATATTAAATCGAGGTAAAGTTGTTTGTTTGTATCAGCCTCTGACTTGTGTTATCTGTTATAAAAGAGATAACACAAGTCAGAGGTGTATAATGAATACAGTATGTTAACTAACAGAGGGCGTTCCCGCTAACCCGCAATAATACATGCTAAAAGAAATATTAACAACGGAAAAAAATATATTTAAATTTTATTATTATAAAATATTCACATTTTTTTTTAAATACATACATAAGAGAAACACGTCGTCAACGTGTTTCCACGTTGAAAGACAAGTGCGCGTGTACAGAGTGTTTGTTTACGTATGAATTTAATATTTTTTGTGTAAATTTTATTAATAAAAATAAAAATAAATATTATTAGTATTTGTTTTAGCATGTATTGACGTTTTAATATTGCGGGTTCACGGGAACAACCTCTGTTAGTTGACATGCTGTACAGTAACAACACGCTCATTTTGGCTAATAAGTAATAAATTCTCATGTAATACCTAGTGGGCTAGCCTATTGTCATCGACCGATAAATACAGATTCCGAAATGATCATCTGTCTAGCCTTTTCCCAACTATGTTGGGGTCGGCTTCCAGTCTAACCGGATGCAGCTGAATACCAGTATTTTACATTTTTACCCCTTGGTCAGACTGGTTATCAGACGTTACGGGCTTCTGACGACCCGTAACGACTGTCAAAGATCCACGAACGACAGTCAGAACCAACGTTTTAACGTGCTTTCCGAGGCACGGAGGAACCCCGGTAAGAAAAGACATATTATGGTCAACAATCCACAGACCAACCGCGGCAAGCGTAGCTTAACCTGATCGATCGACTCATGCGGCTGTTATTACTTAGCCACGAGAAATAAGCATTCTGAGATGTTACTGAGAAATCCGGTGGTGGCGTACAATTGGACTTAATAGGTTTATGATCATTATAATAATAATATAATATATTCTTTAATTCGGACTACACATACAAGTACACACAATCCATATAGTATTAGTAACAATGACTTAAAAAACTATGTTAGTAAACTTTTACAAACTAAAAATAATTAAAACTGACGTGGCCCAACACAGGTTGGCACATGCCTCCGTACCCAGTGCCTTATAAAGGGACTATCGACTTTGTCTAATAATGTTTTCAGGATGCTGTTGGAGCTTCCGCGCAACCTACCCATTATTGACGCTGTTCTCTTTCTTATAATGGCATGAAAGTCGTCAACACGGGCTTCCGCGAACATCTGCGAAGCGCTGCAGAAGCGCGGAAGCCCCATCAACATCCTGAACCCATTATTATACTGTACGCGCAGGACGTTGTAGGCTCTCTGCGTATATTTCACCCACAAGCTGCACGTGTAGAAGGTTTGGCAGTACGCCTTGAAAAGCGAGACTTTAACATCCCTACTACAACGTGCAAACCTGCGGGCTACCATATTACATCGAACCGCCAACGCCCTCCGCTCCCTCTCTATATCAGCATCGTCAGATAAGTCCTCCGTGACTACATGCCCTAGGTACTTAAACAGTTTGACTCTCTGTAGTGGCTTTCCGCTTAACGTCACTGGAGGAACATTATCCAACGAGCTTGACTTAGATGAGAAAATCAATAGCTCACTTTTTTTACATTATATGTGAGTCCATGTGACGCAGCATAGGACTCACATACACCCAACAACTTCCTGAGCGCACTGATTGATGGACTCAGCAAGACCATGTCGTCTGCGTAGCTGAGATTATTCACCATAGTGCCATCAACCGAGCAACCGACGTTGGTCTCGCTGAGCTCACCAATCAACTGGTTCATGTAAACATTAAACAGAGTGGGGGACGTTAGTCCACCCTGTCTAACACCGCACTTCAGGACGTATTCGTCAGAGTGAGCACCCGCCCATCTCACACTGTTAATCTGCGAGCTATACCAAAATTTTAGTATATTAATAAGCTCCTCGGGTACTTCTAGAAGTTTAAGCTTCGACCAAAGTTTGTCGTAACAAACCAAGTCAAAAGCCTTGGAGAGGTCGAGGAAAGCAGCATATACTGGCGTTTCCCTATCTGTGTAGTACTTGACCGTCTGCTTAAGCGCCAGAATAGCAGTCTCAGTTGATAGCGCCTTCCTAAAACCAAACTGAGCATCACTCAACTTTAAATACTCACCAAGCCGGCGCTCAAGCAGACCATCAAATACCTTTCCAACCATAGCGGCCAAAGAGATGGGCCTGTAGTTGGTTTTGTCCGCTATGTCGCCTGTTTTATTTTTAACCACAGGCACCACCACGCTTTCCATAAGCTCTATTGGTAGATAGGTATGACGGATACAAAACGCATACAACATTGCCAAAACCCGGTAAATGTGAGGTCCCGCATGTAACAGATGCTCAACACCAAGCCCATCGTGACCCGGCGACTTCCCTCTCGACAAACTTACTACCACTTTCTTTACCTCCTTAGCAGTAAACCCAAGAGGAAACACCGCTGGCACTCTCGCTTCATCCGTACACCTAGCATCTGTCAATGAGGAAGATACCACAAAATGTTCCTTAAAAATGCTGGCTATGCGTCCCGCATCCGTCTCACCATCAACACTCACGGGTAGGCCCGTTCTAGGATTCATCATACCAGTTTCTTTCCAGAAACTCTTAAAATCCTTTTGTTCGTGGCTCTTAACTATCAAATCGATACGTATTTGCGATTTATTATTTTGACAATATTTTAACTGTTTCTTGAAATGATTCCTACTCTGTTTCATTGCAATACAAATGGGGCCATCTGAAGGCATTCCACAGGATTTCCATAATTGAAACTTCACACGGGCCTCAGTGTGTGCGCTTTTAACGTACTTATTCCACCCTATTACATGCTTGCCTTTCCCAACCCCCCCAGACTCATAACTTTGCACGGCGGCTTCCTGTAGTGTTCTGACAGTTTTTTGGTATAGCTCGTCGATAACCAACCTATGCCTGACATCAGTACACATGTTATCACAGCATTCACTGAGTTCGGATGGAAAGTCTATGCTTCTTAAAACTGTATTACATAAGTGTTGGTAGGTATTTATTTGTTTATTATTTCGCTCTCCCCAGTGTATCTTGGTATTATTGGAGGCCGTATAACATAAAACAGACTTCACTCTAGTTACCTTAAGGTTACACTTTATTTTCAAAGGAAAGTGGTCTGACCAGTAAACATTAACAGTAAATATTATGAACTCACTAGTAACCTTAAGGTACTCAATACTTTTAATTTTTTACCGACTTCTAAAAGGAGGAGGACAACGAGGATGGTCTTCAAATATACATACCTATAGCGATTTGGGTATTTTTTATAATAACTCGTGCAGTTGTTCTCGGAAAGCAACATTTGGTGAAGTGGAACCGATGATGAAGACCACAGATGGCCACCGGAACTACTCAATAATAAGTATTTCACGGGTCGCGATTCGATTAATTTAATATGAAGTGGAGCTGATGTTGAAGTACCAGGAGAACTCCTCAACGATTAACGTCCCTGCTTCGGGAAAAGCAATATTTTGTAAAAGGTGATGAGTGGTTAACATTAGGCTACTGTAAGTTAGACAAATTACAAACTGACCCACTAAAAATGAAAACGTTATATGGTGAATTTTTGAAACATCATTGAAACCAGTCAGTGTATAAAAAGCATCTGAACTACAATATACTTCTTTGTTTATTTATTTATCTCCACAAATTAAATTCTTATACTAGTTAAACATAATAAAGTTGACAGATATTTTGACAAAATTTTGTAATTTGTGGGAGATCTGAAGTCTAAACTAAGCCTAGGCCTGTATTTTAGAACTCCAGGTCCCCCATCGTAACACATAGTAGAGATTGTCAACGTGGTACAATTGCGAGTGGTTGATGGTGTCTCTAAGTGCAAGTCTGTTTGAGTGTGTGTGCGTGTATGTGTGTGTGTGTGTGTGTGTGTGTGTTTATACTATAAAAGTGCTTGTGATTTTACCGGCTCCAATATTCCTTTTGAACTGGTACACAGCAATGTATTGTATGTGTGTCCCACGGCAGGTCTGTTGACAATCAACACAGTCACTGTGTTATGCAATTGGTTCCAAATTCTGATTGTTGTCGTTGCACCGAGGCATAAGGTCGTATGTTGTATATCTGCTATTCCATGGTATAATAAAACAAGGTATGGCATTCCGGGAGCGACACATGCCTACGTCACTATTCAGTTGCCACTTTATTGCAACAGAACTCGAATTTAAGGAAAGATTTTCAATCACCATTTTGTTAAAAAATATATACAAAGCATTGAAATGGTCGTTTCGTTTGTCTTATCAAACGAAACAAACATATACCAACATAATTTTTAATTAAAACCTCATTATTGTATCAGATTCGCATAAGTAATAAAGTAGGTTGGGGAGTTATTATTACACACTACTGGTAACACAGAAACGGGCTGTCTAATTGGCATTCTGACATTTTGTCATGTATCGCTATTCTTGTCGAACCCGTATGTTGGTCTCGCTCAGTCCCATTGTACACAGTGATTCTCAAACATATATTTGTGGACGTCTAACAAGTTGGTTTGATACATTTTTTTCTTTGACCACAATATCAAAATGGTTAAAATATTTTTTGTTTTTTGATATTGAATAAAACTTCGTAAGTAGACGAGTTTAACAATGTGTTTGAGTATTATTTTAGTAATCCCTAGAATCCACTTATGAATGAATAAACACTTATATTAATTTTGTATTGAATGCTAAAGTAGATTTATCTAATTTGTTTTTTTTTTGTCTAGGGAAACCTACAACGCGCGGGTAGAGCTACCAGGCAAAAGCTAGAAGTAATTTAATAATTATGTCAATGTTTTATAAAATTTCCCCAAACTAAAAAGTTTGAGAACCATGGATAGCGGTGATGACGTAGTCTTGTGTCTCCCACGTTTTATTATACCATGTGCTATTCCATCTTTAGGTGTTATATTAGTTAATTGAATTTGAGGGGGATTTGCTGTTGATAATTACCACCTTAACTGGATTTTATACATTTCATTTTCATTATCATCATTAAGTTTAAAGTTTCTGATCGACCTTAAGCCTCGTAAAAAACAGTCGTATACACCTAGTATGGATATTTTAAGACTTATTTTGTTTTTTTTTGCAGGAGTACGGCGTGACTGTTTTGTAAGTATGTTTATTCAATTGCGGGAGGCGATACGACAATAATTTTAACTCCGTATACCTAATATCGTTTCCAAACTGCATACAAAAATTCAATCAAATATTATATTTATTTATTTATTATTTATATATACTTATATATTATATATATATATATATATTTATATATATTATATTATATTATTATTATTATATTTTTATTTATATATATTTATTATATCCAATAGTTTAGTCACTATACTCGTAGTACACTAGTCGGCTGATTGGAAAACCCATATTATTATAGTCACTGTCACTGCTAATTAGTTTGTTTAAAAATCTTTTTTGGAACACATTTCTTTAACCCGGCTTGCGACTGAAGTTGACTGTTAAAAATCGTCACGTAATGAAAAAGCGTTCAGCTCCATGCGACTTTCTCTCTCTCTGTCTCTTTCTATTGTATACGAGTGTGTGTATGCGTGCTCGTATCGCGTAAGGAACTTTATTCCTGACGGTGTTCCCCTACCACACACTTTTTTTTTAAATACGGTGTTATAATTTTTTTATGGTTTCAAAATACTGGTATTAGTAGTATCTAATACTGGCAATACTAGTATATTGCCAATATTTAAATATATTGTCGCATTGTTACCTCCATTGTATATTCACGAATCTTTAACTACGAGTAGTATTAATAAAAAGCTTAATCTTTGTGCGTTTAGAAGAACTAGTTTAGAACTACACAATGGATTTTGATTAGGTTTTCACCAAGAGAATTTATTCCATAAGATTTATATAAAATAAAAAACGTTTATTACCAACAATTTAGGTATAACTTAACAAAACACACGAAGATAGCTGCAAAAGTAAAATATTGTGGCGCAGCCAACAAAACCCAATAAAAAATACATGGAAGACATTTTGTTCCAGACTTTCACATCTTCAAGGAAGTCTTATAATAAATTAAGAATTACAAAAGAAAAATTCACTAAAAGACTTTTTATGTAATAATGTTGAGTGGACGTGAGGGTGAGAGTATTTGTGTGTGTTTGTGAGTGTGAGTGTGAGTGTGTGTAAGATGTGCAATTAGTCTATTATGGCTTATGAGGGAATGCTATCGTGCTAGCGTGAAAATTTATTTATGATTGTACTACAAGTTATTCGTTTTTATGCATTGTAAATTAATAATTAATTTAAATATAGCACAGAAATCTCAACGTTTTGAAACGGGTACAATCGCTAGTGATCGATAAAGTTTCGTGTCTAAGAATTCTGCTAACCCCAAAAGAATATATACGTTTGATTCTACATACATTAATAAAAAGCCTGAACTAAGCTCCTTTTCAATGTTTAAGTAATGGCTTAATAAAACAAAAAGGTTTTCTTTTAGGGGTCCGCATTTAGAAGATAAAAACGCCTTGTTAGGATTACCCCATTATTTATTCATTTAAAGACGAGTTCGTGAGGGATCCGTAGAGAGGAATTGGACAATGGCGGATTCAACGTTGTTCAAGAAATACTTTTGGTATTTTTTTTGTCGATTTTGACCCGGTTCCTAAATACATAAAACGGATAGTATCTACTGTAGAGCTACCAATGGTTGCAGTTAAGTTGCTAACCTAGGCCTTTTTATTTTATTCCGCACTTTTTCTATTATTGGAATATTTTTTTATGTATAACTTTCGAGAGGTTTGTTAATGTTAAAAAAAATTATCTACGTGTTTTTTAATGTTTATTTTTAGTTTTCTTGACTACTTTCGACCTCGAACGGAGATTTATATACAGGGTGGCAAGGACATTGACGCGAAAACTCTTACCATGGGTTCAGTACGTGATTCTAAACCCCTGCGTCGAAATTTTTCGCCAGTAATTTAAAAAAAAATCTGCTATTCCATACATTTTGATCGCGTAGGTAGGTATTGCACTTTTCTAACACAGCAGATTTTTTTTAAATAACCGACGAAAAATTTCAGAAAAATGTACTGAATCCATGGTAACAGTTTTCGCGTCGATGTCCCGGGATGACACCCTGTATAATATTTTGAGCTTATCATACCTAATAGATAATGCATTATTTTGTCTCATAAAAACAATAACAAAACTGTAATAAAACGTTGAAAAAAACTTTTTACGGACTAAATAAAAAAATTACAAAGTCTACAACGATACAATTTCGATTCACATTTCAATATTCTATCGTAGTTCAGTTACACAGAGCCTTCGAACTGCAACGTTATATCATTCCGTTTGCAGCTGGAGCGAATAAACACAGTTCACTCTTTATTTTTTAGCAATCCGGATAATACAGTCCGCTTGGTCCATCAGACGCGCAGTAAATAACAGCTTGACGAATGGGCTCGACGATTGAAACGTAACAAATAACGTTATTGAAAAAGTCCCGGATTTATGTACGTTTACGTGTTCAGGAGTCAAGATCGCATTGATGTAACGTGTAGGTACTGAAATTTGAAAATAAAATGACTATTTTAACCATTTGCATCAGTACCGACACCGATGAAGAGAAAATATAAGATTTTGCAACACTTTTTAAACTAGTCAAAAATTAAACTTATTAAGTAAAGTAATCGCTTACAGGGCGACATTGAAGTTTGAGTTGTTTAAGAAAGCGGCCACATAGCGGCCACACTATAGCAGTGGACGTCAGCATCAAGGCTGGTGAGATTGAGGTGCTGTAATTTTGCCTGACAGTGAAGGGCCTGTTTGGTTCTAGGACATGCACACATTGCATGCATACATTCCTTAACTGTTTTGAGAGCAGTGGTGATGAAAATAAATTACACAAAGTAAGGCGCCTGACTGGGTTTGAACCCACGACCGCTCGTAAATCGGGGCCGTTCACGACGTTATCCACTTCTTGATTATAACCCCCAGTTATCTCAAGTGACTATAAAAAAAAAATGTTTATGATTTTCCGGGTCATGTGCGTAGCTAACCTGTAAACATGATATAAATGTCACTGACATTGTAAGTTGCGATTATGTCGTATATGTTGTCATCCATATTTCCATACATATACTTAAATTATTCAAAAGTATGTCTGTCTGTCTGTCATCTTTTCACGCCTAAACCACTGAACCGATCGTTATCATTTGACAGATTGGTAGCGGACTTGGAGAAGGACTCAGATTCAGATTCAGATTCATTTATTTGCAAAAACATGTGTAGATAATATACATGGTATGATGCTTATTATAGGTGTTACAGTTTTGTTTGGCTCAACATGTTTGACCATGGCTGGTGTACAAATTAGGTCGAAAGATAGAGATTTAAAAACAATATGAACAAATCAAAGAATAATAATATAAACAAATCAAAGAATAATAATATAAACAAATCAACAATTAACATTATGTACTATTAAATTAAAAAACTTGGTCAAAAGTCATGCGATTCAAAATAAATAGAATTGATTCAGTCAGTATCTTCAGAGCGATTTATCATTTAAAAAATCATTAATATTATAATAAGCTTTTTCTGTCAGTATTTTTTTAAATGTTTTCTTAAATTGGTCTGTACTTAATTTTTTAACACAGTTAGGAATATTATTATAAATTATTGGTGCTCTGCATACAACGCTTTTATACAGTAGCGCTGCCTTAGCTGGCTGAACACGAATTTTACTATTATCCCGGCGATTACGTATTCTATGTCCGATATTCGAGGAAACAAATGGGGATTATTTCTGACAAATAGGGCTATTTCCAAAATATAAAGTGACGGAAGTGTGAGTATTTTATGCTTTGTAAAAAGTGGCTTACAACTCTCCGTACTTTGGATGCCGAACATGGCACGTAGGCATCGCTTTTGCATTATAAATGCCATATCTTTGTTTGATGAGTTGCCCCAAAAGATAATGCCATATCTGAGGACAGATTCAACAAGTCCATAATAAGCCGAGAGTAACACATCAGTGTTGATCGATGGAGCAAGTTGGTACAAGGCATATGATTGACTACTGATTCTCTTACATAGTTTGTCAATGTGTTCTTTCCAATTTAGTTTATTGTCTATAATTAAACCGAGAAAACGGGCATTAGTTACTTCATTTATAGTGTAATTATTATGAATCAAATTTACATTTAATGGATTATGCAATCTTTGTCCAAAGTGCATTATATTTGTTTTTGATAAATTCATTTTTAAATTATTATTATCAAGCCAAGAAATTATAGATGTCAGTGAATTATTTATGTCAAATTTATAATGATTATTGTTCTTACATGCAATTGAAACTGTACTGTCATCAGCAAATAATGTCATAGGTTGAATCGTTGCCTTTGGCAAGTCATTGATATAAATAGTAAACAATAGCGGCCCTAGCACACTACCTTGAGGAACACCGTATGTGACATATTTCCTCACGGAGCTGAATGTTTCCTCTTTTTTTGTTTTATGATTCACTCTAGTTATTACTGTTATCTGTTGTCGATTCATTAAATAGGATCGAATTAAATCTAAAACATTGCCTCTTATGCCGTATGCGTCAAGTTTACTGATTAGTATATTATGATCCACATAATCAAATGCCTGTGACATATCGCAATAAATAGCACAAACTGGAACTGTTTTGTCAACGTGGCAGATAATATTTTGGATGAATTCATATATGGCCATATTTGTGGTTTTATTTTGTCGAAAGCCCTTTTGTTCATTGCACATAATTTTATTTTTTTCTATTTATGAATTAAGTTCACCATAAAGATATTTCTCGAAAGTTTTGAAAATATTGATCAAAATTCAAAAGTCATTTATTCAAACTAGGCTAAGAATCAGCACTTTTCGAACGTCAAAATTACATAAGACAGTCCCCCAAAACGCCCACCCTTCACCGACAGATAATAGTGCAATAGGCCTATAGGACATACCGTACTTTTCATCCCGGATACTTTTATTAAAAACATATGAATACAAAATATATGCAGAGGAAGTCGCGAGCGACAGGCGTCTGGGATAGTGTGAGATAAATAAAGTACTTGTAGTTTGTATTTAAATTATTTGTAGGTACGATCCCAATGTTCGAGTTCTTGTAGAGCTTCGTATAGTCTTTGAAAGCTTCTTCTTAATCGAAACAAAATGGGAAACCGTAACAGGTAACGGGTACACAGTAACGGTACCCGGTAACGGTTACCCGTTTTATAGGTTTTCGATAGCATTACGAAAATGGTTTTTTTTTAAAGCCCTTACAATAATGTGCTACTCTGTGAATGGCTTACCCCTTCAATCCAATTACACATTGTTTTCAGGTAACCCATACCCCGCGTCCTAACCAAATTGATACTTTGCCACTACATATGCCACTTTCTGTTCGGAAAACTTGAAAGCGCCCTCTGTCGGCGCGACCGAAACAAAAAGTGACATAATTATGAACGCAACGATCGCCTATTCCCACGGCCATCGCTTTTAGTTACGGACGTACTTCAATACCAAAAATTGCAGTACCTACGGTACACCCACATTTCGCCAGTTATGTTTAAGTCCCATATAATAGGGGGCGAGCCTATTGCCATCAACCGGTCACAAATCCAGACTCCGGGCTGCTACTGAGAAATTGCAGATGGAAAAACCCAAGACCTCATGCTCAGTTGCGCTTGCGACCATTAGACCAAGCAACGAACCAGTCAAAAGTGTTTGTCAGTAGTTATTATAAAGTGCTTCAAAACTTAGACAAGTTAGGTTTTGACTGATTCCAGAATTTAACAGTACCTATCACATTAAAAGCGAAGATAAACACATGGTAGGCACCTACACTAAGATAACTTAGATACTACTAGGTACTGATTAGTGGTATATAAATACTTAATGTCGTAAACAAAAGTCATTAGATTTGTGGACGTTACAGATTAAAAATGTTGAAATTATTTGTGTGTTTAACCTTCCTGATAATAAGCGGTAAGAGTTTCTTTTTTTGTTAGTTTTAAATGCTTCTGCAACTGTGCGCCTATCAACGTCAAAATTTTACAGTGTCCAATCTGCCTAGCCTTTTCCCAACTATATTGGGGTCGGTATCCAGTCTAACCGGATGCAGCTGAATACCAGTATTTTACATGGAGCGACTGCCTATCTGACCTCCACAACCCAGTAACTGGGTAATACGATACCCCTTGGTAAGACTGGTTGTCCGACTTTCGGGCTTCTGACCCGTAACGACTAACTGTCAAAGATCCACGAATGACAGCGGGGACCAACAGTTTAACGTGCTTTCCGAGGCACGGAGGAGTCTCGGTATGTTACGATAGTCACCCATCCATAGACCAACCCCGACAAGCGTGGCTTAACCTGATGGATCGACATGTGCGGCTGTTGTTACTTAGCCACGAGCTTCTCCAAAATTGTACAGTGTATGTGGTTTAAATAATAACAATAAAGAAAAATAAGACAGAACTGTGGAGACGACACGAGTTGTGCAGACGGGGCACTGAGGAGGTAACCGGTTGGGTGAATTCAATACTAATAACCGACGATTTTGACAGCTCCAAGCACACAGTTAAAAAAATCGAGATAAACTGTTTGTATTTCTTGTGCATGACCCATTAAAAAAAAAACTTTCTTTCTTTATTAATTTTCTTATATTCTACCTCTGTTTTTTATAATATCATAATCATTCTCTTGGCCGTGTTCCAATTTAATCGAGGTTGGTTCATTATGATTGTCTTTTTCTTAGACTTTTGTATTACTCGTCATCTCAGTAGACACAACCGTTTTTAGCCATGAATATTATCTTTAAAGCAAATTCAATTAATTTATTTTTTCTTAATATACAAATATTTTTATATTTTTTGACATTTTTGCATGTTCTCCCATTAAGTTCAAAAGTCTTATACTTAAGGAACTCTCCTGATTTATGTGTAAGGATATGGATGTGGATGAGCATGTTAAGTAAGTTTAGTTTTTAATATTATTATTATTTCTCTAGCGTTTAATTAATTAATTGTATATTATATTCCACAGTTAATCTGTGAACAGCGTTGTGGGCTACAATATTGTTCAAATGTTATGTGTATTTCTTTACTATACTGTATATATTCTTTACTATGCTATTTGAATAAATAAAAATAAAATAAAACAAGCTTAAAAACTACGTGACAAAGTTTGTGCGAGACTGGTGTCAACACTAAGAATACCTGGGGCGGCAGTCTCGAGATAGATAGCGATCGATATCATTTTGACAGTTGAACAACATTCATTGCGTTATTTACGTTGTTGAGCTGATTTTTTTTTCAAACTTATGAAGCAATGGATTAGCAATCTGTTCCGAACCGTTTCAGATTCTGATTGATAGTGTATTATTACGCAATTAGGGTACAGGTACTTAAAATTATGTAACTAACGTCATAAGTTTTGTATTAGAAAATATTGAATTGTATATTGTCACAAGAATTACAACGTACTATTAATATAAATAAATATATTGTGTTAATAAACGTAAATTCTAATAATAAATAGTATTTTTAGTATGCATATTTTGTGCATGTTTCGCCCTTTTTTTGTGTATATTTGCATGCATAATTTGGCATTTTGATAGTGCATTATAATCCGATGTTTATTAATCACTATTAACAACAATGATTGTATTTGCAGATGCCGTGCTGGGATATCAAGAATACAGGTTTAGCAAAGATGCAAACGGATCCTTCAAACTGCACCAGATTCCTGCGACATGGCAAGAAGCCTTCATGACCTGCAATACCGAAGGTGAGATAAAAAATGCATTGTCTTCGAAACTGAACCAGCATGTAAAATATCAACTACGTAGGATAAGAAGAAGTGGTTTTAATAAAGCTTGCAAGATTTGACCCATACCTAAAATATAGCTTGCAAGATTAGAATTGGCTCACCCTGATTTCAAATTTAGCATTGTGAATATTATTATTATTAATTCCTTTATTTCATTTAAAACACTTATAAATTACATTTTTAAATATTAGAATATAAAAAATAATAAAACATTTAAAAATATAAAAATAGTAGCCCACCAGTATCGGGAACAGGGTCCAAGCTACCGGCGGTCAGGGCTCCAGAGAGAGAAACCTCCTGACAATGCGAGCCGTGTCCAGGAGTACCGCTTTCTCAATCCAGTCCTTGATCCAGCTGCCCAACGAGAGCTTCCTTAGGTGTTGGTCGAGGCTCTTGGCAACTAAGCCATTTGTTAATGCGATTGCCTTGTAATATTATTATTATTAAAGGCATAATTGTTCTCTGAAGTAACTGTACTGTACAATGAGGAAAAATGAAAGCAATGCGGTATCTTTTCGGTACACCGAGTATATCGCACCGATCAATGAGGAAACGGCCTTAAACTAACAAGGCAAGTTAAATGAACACTTGAAAAATTGCAACAAAGAAAAATGGTTTATTAGTTACAGAGCACACACGTTAATAATTTATTTTCAGTGTAACAACATTTAATGTGTCCTCTTCGAGTCGGACTCGAACATAGCCCAGGTTTGCATGTCGATTTTTTTGCGCGATGATTTTTTATGGTGCATTGGTTGTTCAACTCTTGATATTGAGGCGAGCCTTGAGAACCCAACAGAACGCATCCCAGAGCGCCAAAATAACACAATATTGGATTTTCAACTCTTGGCGCTAAGCAATGCGTTGAAAATCAAGTGCGCGAAAAAAAATCACCCTAGGTTCGGCCGAAGTATCGTACGAAGTTTTAGTCTGTTTTAACGGTTCCGTAGTCAACAAGGAAATTTTCTTGCAAAACTTCGTGCGAATCGCCTCATGAAAATATTATATTATTTAATAGCGTCGATTCGCCCATTTCAAATTCGTGCGAATCAACCATTCAGCCGTAAAACCCTTGTAATGTTTTCGGTGATAAAGCTAATTAATAAATAAATAATAAATATTTATTACTTATTAAATTTCATTTAGATGCAATATCGTTTAAATATTTTTATAAAAAACATAAACAACATTTAAAAATATAAAAAAATGGTAGCCCATCGGCATCAACAACAAGGTCCAAACTAACGGTTGTCAGAACTGTAGAGAGAGAAACCTGTTCACTATGCGTGCCGTGTCCCAGGAGTACAGCTTTCTTATTCAAGCCATTGACCCAGCCGCGCAATGACAGCCTCCTGCATGCATAGTATGACAACCATAGAAACGGGTTTTGTCGACGGAAGAATAGACAAAATGACAGATTGTGATTGTTTATCTGTCATTTTGTCTATTCTTCCGTCGACAAAACCATAGACATACAAATAAATGGACTGGAACTACCAAAAAAAAAAAGATGCATACCTACAACTCATAATGTCTCATAAAATAGCTGCCATTGCTTGCAATGGCATTATGAAGTCGTTAGTTAATTAATATTGTTAAGTATTTATTATATTGTAAGTTGATATTATTTTTTTTATTTTTTTTGAGGGTTGGAAATCATCAAATGACTTCTCCCGCTCTGGGCGGAGCGAGAGGGCATGTCAGAATTTTACTGACTAAAATCCACCCGTGTTCTTTCCGTTGCCTGTGTGCCGGGGCCGCGATATCCCTTTCGGACAAACCCGCAACCCCAGTAGGATATTGTAAAAACTTTACAATATAAAACACAGGCATGTTTTAACAACCATTTGACAGCAAAAGATGGCTGATACGGAAATTACCTACAACTGTCACTACGTCACGACAAAATGTTGCCATAATGAGCAACAACTTAAATATTGTTGTATTTTTTGTCAAAAACAATTAATATAATAGGAATAATGAGACAAAACGATGGTTCACATTCTATATCGTAATTTCGCACATATTTGTATTAAAAAAAAAAAAATATCTATAGAATAAAGCCTCGTGCAGACTAGCGCGACGCGACTCGAACAATATAATTTCTAAGAAAACTTCACGGTACAACAATAAACGGTGTCGCGTTGCGCCAGCCTGCACGAAGCTTAACGGAGCTCAATGGTCAAAACCCGTTTCCATTGTGGTGTGGCATGCTAAGCATGCTGGGGTTAGTCGAGGATTATCGGTAAAATTATTGCAGAGTCCACGTCCCACATGTCAACAACTTCGGGTGCGTAGTCCAGATACATGATTTTTTTGTCTTTCTCAGCTTTCATGACATGATCGTCATGAGGTAAAGCGATATCAACTATCATTATTTATGATTATTTATTATTGATTACAGGGGCTGTACTGGCCTCTCCGCTAAATACTGAAATCATGAACTATTTACGTGTATCTATGCTCTTTTACAAAGTGGATCGACCCGTCTATTTGGGAGTGAATGCATTGCATTCCAGAGGAATCTACGTCTCCCTTGAAGGTGAGTTTTAACTTTTAGACAAAAAAACTATGATTCAGGCTTTCTTGTGAAACCGAACGCCATGTAATTACAGTAAAGAAGAGGGACGACGAAGCGACGGCGACGTAGCGTTGTTACATATTCCTATTCCGGTTAATGCCTCATTCAGACTGGCGCGACGCGACTCTTACAAAACAATTTCTAAGAAAACTTCACGGTATAACAATTACCGGTGTCGTGTCGCGCCGTCGAGTCACGCCAGTCTTCACGAGGCTTAAAATGGTTAGTTCGGCTTTTTAAACACGACGTTTTTGTAGTGAAAGCTTCTTTAGGCGCGTTGAGCGATTTTTTGTTGGGGATAAACTTATGGATTCGCGTCATCGACGCGCCTTAGTATTCTATTCTAGAATATAGATGGCGCTAATACCAGTTTTAAATTTTCACTTTTGGCAGCAGTTCCTATGACTACCTATTTTTTACCCCTCAACAACATCCTCCGTGGGAGTAACTGGCGAAATGTGGGTGTACTGCGTTTGCGCCTGTGTAATCCTTCGGGGAAAACAGGCTGTGATGGCTTTCCCCTATGTTGGGGTTGGCTTCCAGTTTTACCTGATGCAGCTGAATTTTGAACCAGTATTTTAAATGGACCGACTACCTATCTAACCTCCACAACCCAGTAACTGGATGATACGATACCTATGTACACCTAAGACTGGTTGTCATATATATGATTGTTTTCATATATCATATATAAGAAAACAATTTATATTTAATCAATCTGCCTAGCCTTTTCCCAACTATATTGAGGTCAGCTTCCAGTCTAACCGGATGCAGCTGATTATCAGTATTTTACATGGAGTGACTACCTATCTGACCTCCACAACCCAGTAACTGGGTAATACGATACCCCTTGATAAGACTGGTTGTCAGAGTTTTGGGCTTCTGACGACCCGTAACAACTGTCAAAGATCTACGAATGACAGCCGGGACCAACGGCGTAGCGTTCTTTCCGAGGCACGGAAGAGTCTCGGTATGTAAAGATGGTCACCCATCCACGAAACTACCGCGGCTAGCTCAAGCTTAACCAAAGATGACCCGTTGACCGATGACCCGGCTGTTATCATTTTAATTGTTATCAAAATTGGCGTTAAGTTAATACATATATTATATCAAACTCAAACTCAAAGCATTTATTTCAAATACTCGTAGACCAATTACAGGCACTTTTGAATTGTCAGTCAGAAAGATGAAGCTAGATGCCCATTCCAAAGCGTAGTAGGTACCTATGGAGAAGAACGGGCAAGAAACTCCACGGACACTCTTTTAAATCATAATAAGGTTACAAAATATTGGTTACATCATTCATGTTGAAGTTATACATGTGAGAACGATGAAAAACGTTAAAAGCGTCCGTAACAAAAATAAAAATTCAAAAATTAAATTAAAATAAGCCGTGGTAGCTAAGAGATATAATACATTTCAGGTGTTCAATTGGACAGCATGCCTGTTACTTTGGGCTCGTATGGCGATGGTGGACAGCCAGAAGACTGCCTCATTTTAACCGTTGATGGCAAGGTGAACACGTCGTCATGCACGCAACATCTTCCCTATTTTTGCTACAAGCACGGAGTACCGAATACGAAATTGAATGAGTGCGGCGACAACGGTTAGTATTTTTATAAATGGTAGTTTCTGAAATAAGGAGCTTTAACAGACAGCCAAAGTTGCACCATATATTAAGGGTCCCTTTAAAAAAAACTTTTTACATAAAAAACACAACCGAATTCCGAAAAAAAACACTACAAAGTGAAAAATAACTTTAATTTCGGAATTTGGAATTTCGTCTTTGGTTTTGAATTTTCGTTTTTTGCTACCACCTTCCGAAATTAAAATTATTTTTCACTTTGTAGTGTTTTTTTTTTGGAAGTCGTTTTTTTTTTTTTTGTAAAAAGTTTTTATTTTTCACTTTTTAGTTTTGGTACCTACCCCACACAAATTCGAATACCACTACCTGCTATGTAATTATCAGTCACAGGAAGTTATCATATCATCCACATAAACTAAGTTTGAAAAATACGTATTATTGAAGCTTACTAAAAAAGTATTCGAGCAAAGTTAATAAAATTTATAAGGGACCAATCCGGGAGCATACCCTTTCATACAAAAGAGAATTTTACAATTGACGAACGTAAAAGAACCGATCTCATTTGGATCAGGCCAAATGAAATCGGTTCTTTCACCGATCCAAATACCGGCCCAAACCTAATGGTATGGGGTGCTTTTATTCACTTTGTTGGTTTATTGGTTTGGATGAACTTCCTGAGAAAATTTCAAATGTTCTTGACGTCCAGAGGTCCTCCAAACTCGAGTACGTCTTGTATCCGGCCTCATACCGAAACCAGATTCATCCGAAAAGCAAACACAACGCCAGTCTTCTTCCTCCTAATTTCTGTGTTCACGACCCCTTTGTAAATAGGCCCTACGATTGCGGGGTGCTATAGGTGGATCTCTCAGCGGCCTTCGGTAACGCAGACCTACTTGATGTAAACGATTTCGGATGGTTTAGTCGCTTATCAGCAAGCCTGAAGAGCTGTGGAGCTTAGTAACCAACATCATGGTTGTCATGGTACGATTCCGTCGAGCAGTATTTTGGATGTACCGGTCCTGTCTGCGAGTGGTGATGCGAGATCGTCCTCTATGTCGCTGGCCACGCTGCCTGTGATACGATAGCGTGTCCAGAGGTGGCTTATGACGCTCTGTGTACTGCCAAGAGAGACAGCCACAGTACGTTGCCAGGAACCACCTTGCAACATTCCAACGGCTCTCATCATCTCTTCTCGTGTCAAATGATGTCATAGCTCCATATCGATATATTTTTTTTCAGTTCCGATGCAGAAATTGTAATACTTTTGTGAATACGCTATTACACACTTAAAAAAGAATCCTGACTGATAGTTGATTTTCTACGATAAATGAAAATTTAAAAAAAAAAAAATATTCAAATAGTGAAATTCACAAAAAAGAATCATTAACGATCCAAAAAAGTTAAAATAATAATCCTCAATAGGGAATATGCATGTATTTTTTATTTTTTTTATTCGATACTTTACATCAACAAATAATAGTAAAAAAAAATTCTACGCCAAAAAAGCAATTCAAAGTACTTTAAAAAAAAGTTAAAAATAACCATCCGACCCGGGCTATTTAAACGCCATTTTGGCGCGCTTGGTGTGGTGACGTCACAGTCTATGACAACAAACAAACAAATGTCAAATGTTGAGGTTATGTTGAAGAAGCATTGTGCTCTGCTGCAAATAAACAGTGTTTTCTATTTTCGACTAATACATCATCATGGAACCAACTTCTCCCTCTATAGAACAATGCAAAAAACCGACATACAAATACTGCATTGTGCCTATGTGCAGAAATACATTATGAAATGCACCCGACCAAGTATTTTTTTTTTCCTGAGAGGTTCGGACTTACGGAGAAAGTGGTGTAAAATTATGAAAAGAAACATGCTATCTCCCAACTTGTTTTCAATATCCTAGTATTATGACAACATTCTATACTTAACACAATCTAGATTTCGATATTTTGCGAAGCTATGTTAGTTTAGGTTATCATATGGCTTGACCAAGATTATGTCTGGACTTTAAAAGAGACTGTGACCTCTGAGTTTGTTTCAGCCTTTCTTCTCAGAGTAGTCGGATAGGAAACGCCGAACTCATCTAGCAAATTTTAATTATATTTTTTTTTTAAATGACGTGTAAAAGTGATTCCTATATCCTATTTACAGAATACACAATTTCATTTCATTTAATTTCGATGCTTTTTAAAACTAAATTATTCCGGAAAAGGTGTGGACGATAAAATAAACATTATATGTTATACTTAATTACCTTAAAGGTTTCACTCCTTTGATTTCAACAGACGTGAAATCGGTATTTGATGTAAAAATGTGGTCATCATGAACACATCAGCTTTCGGCAAACTATCCGATTGGGCTTTCACAAAACCGCTTTCAGTCATTTGCGAAAGAGTCTTTCGTGTATTAACAAATGTATTACTTCTAAATGTGTACTAAACTCACAATAAAACTGACTGAATCGCAAAAACTCCTACAAAACACATTGACATTACATTGTTGTCATAGATTGTTACGTCACATTCGCTCTGACCAATAGCGTCGCTTTTCAAGTATTTGAATTTCCCACAGATTTTTTGCACTTTTTAAAAATTAATTTCTTGCTCATTATTAAATTATAATAAAAAATATTGATGGAGGCATAATTCTGAAGTAATATAGTTTATAAAAAAATATATTTGACCCTTATTTGAATCTCATGCATATTCCCTATTGTGACGATACTCTAAAACGTACTTGATCCCTAGACACTTTTGATGTGTGTATATAATATTATGATACTCTGAAATAATTCACGAGCTGTGATTTTAATAATCATAATATTTTCAGATTATACATTTAACGCTATAACATCCAGCTGTTACAAGGTACACGAAGAAGAAAAAACATGGAGTGAGGCATACAAGACATGCTTAGGTGAAGGAGGTCACTTGGTGGTCCTCAACGACCGCCAGGAGGCCGAGGCCATCATGGATTTATTCCCTAAAGAAGATGGTGCTCCGGCTACCAAGTCTGAATTTAATCCTCTTACGCACATAGGACTTTTAGACTGGAATAAGGATTTTACTTGGATTACCGTTACCGGTACGTACTGATATCCTTGAAACATAATCAGTTTATAATGTTCGCACTGTGGGGATACAGGCCTTCTCTCCGTTAGTGGGAAAATCCGAAATCTACCACGTGGTCCCGGTCTTGGATTGGTGGATGTCACATGTCTTCGAATTTTTGGATCTTGGCATGCCGTTTTTTCTTTCACTATTTTGAAAGCAGTGGTGATGAAATAAATTACACAAAGTAAAGCGTCTGACTGGGTTCGAAACCACGATCTAAAATTTGGAAGTCGGAGCCGTTATTTCTAGGCCACCACTGCTCACTTGGCGGCCACAACTCCAAAACCTAGTAATAATACCGAATAAATAAGTAGGTAGGGAAGGTCACGCTGCACGTACAGCGAGTGACCGAGATTGACCGAGATCGCCGGCTGTCCAGCTTCTATAGGATTCTCTTAAAGATCTCCGGCCAGCATGAGGAGGGGCCAGCGGGTGGCAAACTTGGGACTGAGCCGTCGCTCAACCAGTCCGGCCCAAAGAGGCGGCGCGCAGCGGTCATCCAGTCGAGAGATCGGGCGCACTTGTAGTTCGGCCCGCTGGGCATGGCGGGCTTATATCTGTCGAGGGCGTGGTGAACGTACAAGTATCTTTCGGGCCCCCGACTTATGATAGTGGATAAAACCATGGGAGTCAAAATCAGTAGGAGCCCGTCTGGGGAAAACGGAGGGAATCCTAATGAATTTCCACACAGAAAGAAAAAATAAAGGATTCAAAGTAAACACCGCGGGTAAACGCAAGTAATTTAAATATATTTTAATTGTTTCAGGCGAAAAAATTGAAAATGTTTATAACGCATGGAAACCGGGGCAGCCGGAAGAAAAAGGTGATTATGCGTGTGTCGTTCTTACACGAGATGGTTATTTGGATAACTGTGGCTGTTCGGTGAATGACATCAAGTTTGTTTGCGAGAAACCCCGTAAACGCTAAACTATTCCATCGTGAAATTAATAAAAAGAAAAAAGTATTTACATGTATAGTCTGTTCCACAATGATGCTCTCTTGTCCACAAACTAAACATAAATTAGAGAAATGCTATCTCTTTCTGACGGACAGCGCCAGAAAATAATGGTGATACATTAGAACTAACTTAGAGATTATGTTGATTATACAGTGCTTTATGAAGGCGTTGCTAGTAAACATAATTTGTGAAATCGTTTTGTGGAAATGTATTGCCAAACAAGATGGTGGTGTTAGTTTCGATTTTGGTCACGCTGGCGCCTCACTAAAATCGACAGCTCTATTTTTATACAAATAACAGCCTAAATCCGGATTGGTTTGAGGACAACAGTATCGGCACGTTTATCTCACAACATGGTGTTAAGTTAGGGACAATTATTTCTTAGCAAATTAACTTGCAACTGCTGAAATTGTTTCTAAATACAAATTGCAACTGTCATTCTCTGACAGTCCTATCCCAGCCATAACACGGCAGATTGACGTAGTTAATTTGCTCAAGAGTAAAGTTCCCTATCTCGACCTTGGATGACATAAACCTCATTCATTATGTTATATTAATAAGCATTTACAACTAACATAAATATTATTAGTGCCATTATTTTATAACGTCATAACGACATTAGAAAAATAACGGCTAAATAGCGATTTAATTACTGTATTATATTGTTGAAATACTGCATTGCCTATATAATTTTTTTACATGTAGTATTTAATACAAATAAAATATTTAATCGAAATATGATTTTAAATAAATTTAATACGCTATAACCTACTTTTTAGGGTTCCGTAGTCGACAAGGAACCCTTCTAGTTTCACCATGTCCGTCTGTCTGTCCGCGGCTTAGCTCAGAGACTCCTAGTACTAGGAAGCTGTAATTTGGCATGGGTATACATACTTGTATTAATCACTCCGACAAAGTGAAGATGCTACACGTAAAGTTGACGTAAAGTTGAAGTAGACGACACGGTTGGCGCAGTGGCTGAGTGATCGACTGCTGCGCAACGTGTCGAACAAATATTTGTATGATCTGCAAGTAGTTGTTCCGGGTCTGGGTGTTAAGTGTATGTGAGTTTCTATGTTTGTAAACGCACCCACGATACAAGAAGAAATTCTTAGTGTGCTTAAGTGAGGATGATTTTTTTTTCTTGTTTCTACATGGTGGAAAGGTCGTTCAAAAATATTACGAACATTTTTGGATTCAGGGATCATTGAAGATACTTACCGATAACACCTCTTAAGTTACTTACACGAACCAATCACCGCCGTACAAAAAAGGGAAACACAAGAAAATGCTAACACGTAAAAGAAAATTCGAATTTACCTGCGTTTTTTTATCTCAAATACCGTCGAGACATGCAAAGTAAGTTAATTTTCCGCTTCCAAGTCCCCAATGAGTGTTGAAGATGAGATAAATCTTGCTCAGCATTGATTAATGTCTGTATCATCACGGTTGTAACTCTCGGGGGTGAGCAGTTAAGCGAGTGTCAATCATCAAGGTAGTTGATGAGACTTTGATAAATGTGTTTGTATGTGAGATTTGGGAATTGAAAATATTTTACTGATCCTCTAAAATAATGACCTTCTACTGGTGGACACTTTTTCCAGTAAACAGGGTGTCAGGGACATTGACACGAAAAATAAAATGCTGAAAAAAAAAATCTGGTGTTTCATAGAAAAGTGCAATACATACGCGGTCAAAAATGTATGGAACAGCAGATTTAAAAAAAAATAACCGATGAAAAATTTCAACGCAGGGGCAGTCATATATTAAATCCATGGTAACAGTTCTGGTCATACACGCACGCCGGTTACACTGAGTACTGCGCACCTGACCTTTCTGAATTAATTTTGTGTAATTTTTTATTCACGTAGTGCAGCGGTTAGGTTATTTTCTCTAAAATAAGTTGGTTGCTTGTATGTGTGAATCGAAACGCCAGGAGGAGACGCTCTAGAAGGACATCAATACAGGGTGTCTGGGACATCGACGCGAAAACTGTTACCATGGATTCAGTAGGTACATGATTTTGAACGCCCCTGCGTTAAAATTTTACGTCGGTTTTTTTTTATTTTTATTTGCTGTTTCATAGAAAAGCGCAATACCTATGCAGTCAAAATGTATGGAGTAGCTGTTTTAAGAATCATGTACTGAATGTCGCGAAAAAAAAAACAGTTGTTCCCTACATTTATGTTCGCATACCTCGTCGAAATGTAGGGAACAGCTGATTTTTTTTTCGCGATTTCAGCGTTGGTCCCATAGTCAAAGTTGTTCATAATGATGAGTACAATGAACCCTTAAGAGGTTTAGGGTAAACAAAAACTAAGCATGTATAGGTCTATGTAATAACATACTCTAGTGACTTATTACCCAAGTGTGAAAATTATGCCATTATCCCCTTGATATATTTTAATACTCATTTATGTGTGTCTGTTTCAGCACGAATAATGTTATATTCGAAACTTATTTATTTTAGTTCGCGAAATAATTTTCATATCGCTGACAGAATTTCAGCCGAAAATTACGAAATTATTAGATAACATTTTGTATTATAGGTAGGTTTATTTAGTGAACATGTGTATTTCATTATAATAATTATATGCTTATATTAGTAGGCATATTGTGTTAGGTTTATTAGAGTATATAATCTATTTCAGTCTTGTCTCTAAGGCTGCCTGTCCATTGAGGCGGAGCGAGGCAGCGGAGCGGAGCGAGGGAGTAATGCGGAGCGGAGTTGCGGACTGTGTCTGTTCATTGATGCGGAGCGAGATAGTGTGGAGAGGAGTTGCGGATTGTGCGGATCGTGAAGAGTAATTTGATCGGTCTGCAATACCCAGCGGCCGGGCTTTTCCGCATCCCCGCTCCGGTTCCCGGTTTTGTATACATTTTTAAAATAGTTCGCAAATCCCTGTCCACTGAAGCGGAGCGAAGATTTTATGCAATTCCATTGGTTAATATTAGCACAGCTCCGGTCCGCTCCTCTACTCTCCGCTCCAGTGGACAGTCAGCCTAAACCCCTGTGTTTTCGTACTCAGTTCTCAATATTTATTTAAATTCCACAATGAGAACTTTGGTGGTAGGATTTACAAAGACATGATCATATTGTGGACAGAGCTAAGTAAGAGAGAGAGGAAGAGGGCTTTAATCTGTTGAATTAATTGGTATACTATACATACATTGTTTTTAGTGGTATGAGGAACAGGGTGTAAAGTTCACTCATCCACCACAGAAAAGGGAGGATCCTCCGACCAGACGGGTGTCGTGCGGGCAACTGCCCGAAAGTTGTCGGATATGTCGTTCGCGCGGTAAACTCTTATTGCGCGATACAGGATTTGTATGACGTCATGTCTTTGATGCGTAGTTGGCGGTGTAACCGCTACATTATACTATACATAAAAGGTGTTAAAAAAAATTACTTTAAAAACTTTACGAGGTGATTTAGACCATCGAACTTAAAAAAAGCATTAAGTCCGCCTTTCTACTTTTTTGAGTGTGAAAAGTTTAAATAAACAAAACCAAGTGTCCCAAAAATTTTAGAACAGTGGGTATTACGATGCTGATGTAGGTATTTTATGGTTTAAGGATGCTGTCGGGGTTGCCTCGCTTTTGGAGTGCATCATGTATGTTTTGTTAAGGCCAGCACGGACTGCTTCAGGGCAATTGTAAGAAAAAGAGTGGCCTCTCTGATGCGCCGCGTGGGGGGCAGCTCCAACAGCCTTCTGCTTTTTTTTTTTTTTTTTTTTAATAACGTTGCCCCTCACTAAGAATTTCTTCTTGTATCGTGGATGTGTACATTACGTACACTAACACCCAGACCCGAAACAACTACTTGCAGATCATACAAATATTCGTTCCGTGCTCCACCGTTCACGGATCTAGAGGTGCCCTTCATAATATATAATAGCGGAATTGTAAATAATAAACAATTAATAATTTACTAAATTAGTTTTAAGTACTTTTTACTAACAATGTATGGAATATTTTATTCTGAATTAAATGATTAATAATAATAATTAAACTTTAGTATGGAACAGCAGATTAATTTTTACACACATAGCCTCGATAGCGGACGATCAAGACGCTTCCAACGATACCTCATTTGTCAAATTATGATGAGTAGTTTAGAAGTATGAGGGAACAGATGAACATACATGTACATACATACTTACTGGTCAAAATCATAACCCTCCTTATAACCATTTGTTTGCCGTAGTCACGTAAAAAGTGTACATCATTACAAGGTGAATACGTTTTTAGAGCTAATAAGTCCCCTTCCTAGCTCCTACTTTATATTACAAAAGTCACTTAAAACTATGTCAGTTGGTTTCCAGTTCACTTTTAAGATTTAATAACAGAAACGCCAGAGTAACTGCAAAAAGTTTGGCTTGCATTGCGCAGTGCATGTCAGCGCAATGCTGGTAGAAAATTTTGTGTGCCTCCCGGATGTTCGATAGTGATGGGACAGGTTCGGATATTCGTATATTTATGTGCGGATACGCAGCTTGAAAACTACTCACTTAAATGTTTAACGAGAGGTTTTGGAATATCTAAATAACCGAATGCTTATTATGTAAGTATAACGTAATCAGCCCAATTTAATAGAAAATAATATAATATAAAGCAGTGATAGCCTAGTGGTGTGACCGTCAGACTGTCAAGTCTGGGGTCTCAAGTTCGAACCCAAGGCGCAACTCTGACTTTTCGGATTCATGTGCGTATTGTGTAAATATCACTTGCTTCAAAAACGGTGAAGGAAAACATCGTGAGGAAACCGGCATGCCTGAGAGATATATATCGATGGCATGTGAAGCCAAGTCAGAGGCCCATGGACGGTTTTAAAACTCTGACACCAGGTTAGTCACTAACCACATGAAAAGAAGAATAATAAATAAATAAATAAATTGTCGGTTTTATGACACGTCGGTTACCTCACGGTGTATTCCTTTACCGCTTTGAGACCAATGGTAATGAAATAAATTACACAAAAAAAGTGCCTGCCTGGGCTCGAACCCACACACGACCTTCACATAAGTCAGGGGCGTTACCACTGGACAGGTAGGATATTTCATAACTCATGAATATTATAAAAGTTACACCTGCTGCTGTTACCCTAACGGGTTTATGATCTAAGCAGATATCCGAAAACTTATTATGCAATAAGTTTTCGTATTCGTAATCTTAAGAGGGTTTATCCAAAAAGTTGGCGACGTCGCAAATAACTGTCAAATATTTACCTGTTTTGATTATTATAGCAATATTACTTAATTGAAATAAGAAATGTGGCTAACTAGCGAACTAGAATATTAATAATTAATTGCAATTATAATATTGAATTTGATGTTGTACCCATTTTAGGTGTAAAAACGCATTTGAAAAGAAAGTGTTACGATATTAATTATTGCATTTCATAATCAATATTCTAGTTCGCTAGTTAGCCACATTTTTTATTTCCACACAGTAATATTATATTGCTAAATTAATCAAAACAGTGAAATATTTGAAATCTATTTGCGACGTTGTCCACCTTTAGAATAACGCTCTTAAGAATGAACAATACACTTGTTACAAATGAATGAATGATGTTGAGAGGATGAGTGAAAAGCAACTAACAAAAGGTATTTACAAATGTTTTTTTTTTTGTATTTATGATACCTATGCTCAAATACAGATATATATTTATATATTTTTTTTTTTTTTTTTCAAATTCCAAATATTTTTATTATTTAACTATGAAACAATTTAAAAACTAACAGACTTAAAATAATAATAATAATATGTACAAGTATATAAGAAAGGGGTGGGGGGGGAACAATCATAGGGCATCAAAAAATTCGTCCGCATCGTTGTCAACAGGAAAAGTGCCCAAAAGGCTGGCAGCATTGCCACGTTGTATGGCAATGCTGATTCTCTGGCCGAAGAATAGGCCAGCCTTCTGGTCACATGAAGAGTCGACCAACCGCTTTGCGATGTCTTGAAAGACTAAGTGGGCACTCGGACCCCATGGCCCTAGTGTTTCAACCCCAAACGGCTCAAACATATAAGTCCCAATAAGATTGGAGTATTTGCGCTAATTAATGTATAATCTGACTTATTTCAGTGAAAAATAATACTAACCCGATAAATTAGGTCACGCAGGGGAACGTCAATATGTCATTCCATAGGTAATTGCTGAAAACCAGCGCTGTTGACATTGGGTTCGTCCGAATGACCTGTTCTTGCACTGATGCGACGCACTCATTATTTTTCTTAATATTTGTTACAAAAGTAGTTAACTCTGCAATTAGCATTTTGCTTTTGTGATGCTTTTGTAGTCATTTGCCAATGTCACAAGAGTGTTACGAGTAATTACGTAATATAGTCTTTGGTCCGTGGCCTTGACATCAACCAATGAACAACATTATGTTTTTATTTTTTTTATTTTATTTATTGGTTGAATACAGGTCCTATGGCTACTTTTGTATGTGTATATTTTATGTCTTTTTGCTTTTATACGTGCGTTTTGTTTGTGCAGAATAAACAATTTTTGTTTCTTTCTTCTATCTTTTTACAAGGCAGTGAGTGGAAATGCTGGGATGGGACGCCCTATCACATATAACCTTATTGGTGATGTTCTAGAGAAAGGTCAGGTGCGTACCTACGCGCCACCGGCGTGCATGTATGACCAGATGTATGGACGTAAACGAGGTAAAAGGAGTATGTAGCAGGTGGGGTTCTGTAGTTTCTGCTCACCCCATGGAAAAAGGGGTGAGTTTATGTTTAAGGGCCGAGTCACACCGGAATGGCAGCGGCCGGCTGCTGCCAGCGGCTGCCAGCGGCCGGCTGCTGCCAGCGGCTGCCAGCGTCCGCCAGCAGCCTCCGGCGTCGCCGCTGGCAGCCTCGCGTGACCTCCAGATCCCACGTGCCTAGTCTCCTCTTGACTAGTTTATATCCTAAACTACATACGCGCAGCCACCCGCGGTGCCGCGCGCGGCCGCTCGCGGCACCGCGGGCAGCCTCGAGATCTTTCAAGCCATTCAAGCGATACTGGTATTTTAAGTATGTAGATAAAGTTAAAAATTATTTCATACTGAAAGTGCTCGCCGCTGCCGGCTGCTGCCATTCCAGTGTGACCCGACGCTAAGTGTATGTGTTGTCTTTCAAGATCAAATCATTACGAACGATGCCAACTGATTCACAGACTAAACACATCAAGTAACAAGTACCTCTTACTGTGATTGACAGTAATCTAACCCAGACAAACGCTATTAGCCTGATAACGCATCTTCAAGAAATATTGCCCAACCGACTGCTTAAAAATAGCCAAAAACGAAACAGCTGTCACTCAAAATGTTTCGTAAATGCCGATGGCAAAATTACGGTAGATACGCATGTACAATGGATGAATCCGTTTCAATTCCGTGTGTTGACGGACGTAAATAATAGTACCATCCTATTTCTTCTCGTGGGTGTCGTAAACGGCAATAAGGGACTCACTAGAGAATGGGCAGCAGCGTTCTCTACGCATTTTAACACCATACTGCGATCGCCTACCCGCCTGCCAAGCGTGGCGATTATGGCAAACCCCCCCATTTGGGGGAGGCCTGTGTCCAGCAGTGGACGTCTTTCGGCTGAAACGATGATGATGATGATGAAATGGATGAATCAATCAATCTGCCTAGCCTTTTCCTATGTTGAGATCGGCTTCCAGTTTAACTGGATGCAGCTGAATACCAGTATTTTATATGGAGCGACTGCCTATCTGACCTCTACAACCCAGTTACTGGGTAACACGATACCCCTTGGTAAGACTGGTTGTCAGACTTTTGGGCTTCGACCTACCTGTAACCACTGTCAAAGATCTACGAATGACAGCCGGGACCAACGGCTTTACGTGCTTTCCAAGGCACGGAGAGGTCTCGATATATAATACGTGGTCACCCATCCACGAACCGACTGCAGCAAGCGTAGCTTAACCTTTGATCGACCTGTGCTAATTGTTCGTAAAATAACGATAGCAAAATCACAGTAGCGATTTAAATAATATGGCCGTCTGTCAAACATGCCAGAAATATAGATGAGATGAAATGGTATAAAGCATTTTGTGCAACAACAGTTTTATAACGTTATTTAAATTCGAAACGTTTTTTGAGCCATTTGTGTGAATGCAAGGTTTTAAATGTTTTTACTGCGTGACGCTTTAAAAAATGCAGACATTTCTAGCTTTAATTTTTACTGAACAGTTCACGAATGGAATTGGATACAAAAAATTCGTGCGAATAAATATTTTTAACGTAGGTACGCTTTCGGATTTGAATAATAGGTACATACAAGTAAATTGATCATCATTTTACAGTCTTTTTTTACATTGATTATTCTAAAAAACCTATACGGGGTGGCAGGGACGTCGATGCGAAGCCGGCTACCATGGATTCAGTACATGATTCTGAACCCCACTGCGTTGAAAGTTTTCGTCGGTTATTTAAAAAAATAACTGCTGTTTCATAGAAAAATGCAATACCTATGCGGTCAATGTGTATGGAGCAGCTGTTTTTTGTATACCTCGTTGATCTGGTGGTTGCAAACGCTACTGCTGAGCGAGAGGTCCTAGGGACTCCTGGGTCCGATTTCCGGTTCTGGCAAAGTGTTACTGGGTTTTTCCATCCGGAATTTCTCAGTAGCACAGTCTGGATTTGTACCCGGTTTATGGCAAAAGGCTCGTCCCCTATTACTTAAATATAATTGGCTAAATGTGGGGTACACCTCTGATTGGTGTAAAAAAAATAATTGAAAAGAGAACAAACGATCTATTTTTAAATTTAATGTGTTGTGCAACACATTAAATTTAAAAATAGATCGTTTTTCATCTTGGATGATGAAAATATCCGAATACATACAATCTTAAATAAAGAACATCTCTATACGGTAGTCTGTATTGAAAGAATACTTCATAGTGTTACCAGAATGTAGGTTTTCAAAGAATTCCTACAATTTTAGGAATTACTTTAAAGCCTTATTCGCGTGTTGACTGAGGTCAAGAAACTTAGCAAACTAACTTACAAACTAGTGCCTTTTAGTAACGGTGCGGCCAATTTGAGTGCTCTCTCTTTCAGTAACTTACTTTAAGTTGTTACGGCTACGTAGCGTCTGTATTGAGGTACGGCTTACTCCTATGGGGTAACTCGTCACATATCCAAAGAGCATTCATAGCGCAAAAAAAATGCTTGAGAGCAATAACTGGGGCGCCTCCATATGAGAGTTGTAGACCAATTTTTCAAAAATTGAAGGTTTTAACGCTAGCTTCTATTTATATTTTAGAAATAGCCATATTTGTTAGGAAAAATTCACACTTCTTCTCCACAGTAACCGAAAACAATAGATTTACAAAAAGGGACCCCACCAAGCTAAAAAACCAATTTTGTAACAGCGCTCTGCACTACAGAAACAGCTACCTTATGTCCATAAAAATTTACAACCATATTCCAAAAGTAATAAGAGAACTACCATTTAATTACTACAGAAGAAATATAAAAACATGGCTTCTCCAAAATAATTTTTATACACTTAAAGAATTTTTTGATTATAAGGGTTAATACATTATAGATTTATTTAGTTGTATACTCGTAATACCTACAAATATTGTTACTGTTGTGTTTTATCGTTGAGTCTAAATGTATCTCTATGTTTATAGTCTTAGTTTTTTGTATTGTTATTAGAGTTTATGTAGTAATAAGTTTAGTTTAGGTTTTTATGACCATGTACCTAAATGTAAATATTCGTATGCCGCTTTTAGCGGCGGATGTGTCTTGAACATAATTTATTATACCTACCAACTTGTACGTACCATATCCGACGAATAAATGTCTTTGTCTTTGTCTTTGTCTTTGTCTACGTCTTTTTAACCGACTTCAAAAAGGAGGAGGTTTTATGTTCGTCTGTATTTTTTTTAATTTTTTTATATTTGTTCCTCAATAATTTCGTCAATTGTGGACCGATTCTGAAAATTCTTTTTTTTAAACTATCTTCTAATTTGTGTTTTTTTTTTCCTATACATACATACATAAACTCACACCTTCTTCCCATGGGAGTAAGCAGAAACTACAGAACGCCAACTGCTGCGATCCTTAAATGCTCCTTTTGCCTCGTTTACGTCCATACATCTGATCATACACGCACGCTGGTTGCGAGTGCGGACCTGACCTTTCTGAAGAACATCACCACTATTACTCTCGACTCTTACTGACTAAAACCCACCCGTGTTCCTTCAGTTGCCTGTACGTTGCCAGGGGCCACGGTATCCCTGTCGGACTTTCCCGCGACCCCGGCAGGCATCGGTCCTAGCGGACCCCGTCAGTTATGCTGACATCGCTTTGAGGCGCGCGTGGAACACAACGTGTCATCGACCCGGGCCTGGTCCTTATGGGATGGCGAGCTACTCTGTTATCTACCCCTATATGTTACACCTACCATGTTTTGTCTCTGCACCACCCTTTTTTTTTTTTAGGTGCAAAATTATCAAATAAGTTCTCCCGCTCTGGGCGGAGCGGGAGGGCGTGTCAGAGTTTTACTGACTAAAACCCACCAATGTTCCTTCCGTTGCCTGTGTGCTGGGGCGATATCCCTTTCGGACCAACTCGCAACCCCGGCTGGCATCGGTATACCCTGTTATCTACCCCTATATGTTGCACCTGCCATGTTTTGTCTCTGCATCACCCTAAGGTTGACTGGTAGAAAATACCTCTGGCTAAATGCCAGAGGTATTTTCTACCAGTCAACCTTTAAGGCATTAAGTACGGTATTTTTTTTTTTAGTCGAAACTTTGAGTTTTCATAGAGAGCTGTAAATTTCGATTGCCATACAAGTAAAATAAAAAAGATATTACATCTTTTTCATTATAGGCAAACATAGGACGCCAGGCGAAATTAGGGCAGTTGACGGTATGTAGTAGTGTACGTTTGAACTATTTTCATCATTAAGAACATTTAAATTAATAAGTTAAACTTTAAAAGAGCGGCTCGCCAGCACACAGATAAACCCTGTGAGGTTTTCGTTGTGTGGCTAAAACCAAAATGTAAAATAGGCTAAGTGTTTTAGAAATAAATAAATATATAAAATAATAAATAAATAAGGTCACTATAATTATGTCCTTCTAGGGCATCCCCCCTATCAGCGTTTCCTTCCCACCAGGTGTCCCACGACACCTCCCAATTATTATTTTTTATGTCCTTTGCTGGGTTTTGATATGGGGCAGCCGGGTTACTAGAATCAGTAAATATTATTTCAAATATTTGTTACTGTTTGTGTACAGTGCTGTTGTTACAGCCCCAAATGGCAGTTTATTTGTTTGGCGGGTTCTGCCATGGTGGCCATTTTGTGGGACATTATTTAGATCTAAAATGGTAGAACGCGTTTTAGATTTCAAATATTTAGTATTTTAGTTCGTGTGGTTTAATTTTATTGAGTACGTATGTCTCTCTATTTGAATAGACTCGATACTTAGATAATGAAAAACTGGCAAAATGTGAGCGTTAGCTTCAATAATACTTATTTTTTGTAGAGCTTAGTCTACGAGTATAAGGATGACGTTATAGTTCCTGTCCCTGTTATTTACATATAGCAGGTAGAGGTTTTCTAATTTGTGCGGGGTAGGTATCACAGCTAAAAAGTGAAAAACAAAAACTTTTTGCAAAAAAAAAAACGACTTAAAAAAAAACAAATAAGTGAAAAATAACTTTGATTTCAGAAGTGGGCGACAAAAACAAAAATACAAAACCAAAGACTGACTTCTGAAATAAAAAGTTTTTTTTTTTTTCTTTGGCAATTTTTTTTTCTTTTCAATTTATGAAGTATTGGACCCTAATATAGTTGGGAAATGGCTAAGCAGACTGATTGAGATATTGTCCAAGTATGAATAATTCGAGATCACAAATAACTTAAAATATTAGGTACTAATAATCTCACCTGATTAACAGCAATTTCTCTCGTTAACACTTCATCCAATCGGAACAGTTATTTTCACTAAGCACAAATACCTGTGAACAAAAAGAAATAAAAAAAAATTAGAAAAATAAAATATCAAGTTTTCATTGATTCTACATATAATGTAATGACCATGGATCATATTTATTTATTTAATAAAACTTTATGCACAAGTAAAAATAAAATACCGTACAAAGGCGGACTTAAGGCCAGAGGCATTTTCGACCAGCCAACCTTAGGGTGATGCAGAGACAAAACATGGCAGGAGCAACATAAGGGATTGATAACACGAAATTAACTATAAAATACAAGAATAAATACATACATACATACATAGTATAAACAGAATAACTTTGTCAGGAGAAATAACGATCGGTAGAGGAGAAATAACGATCAGTAGAGGAGAAAACGAATCCAGCAAATCACCGCTGGGATGTTTCAGCCAACTTCTTGCGTATATGCTCACGTACCTTCCCTTTAAAAGACAACCGACTGGTTGCCGTCCTGATATTCAGGGTAGCGCATTCCAAAGAAAGATAACCTGGACAAAGAAAGAAGAGTGAATGAAACCAGAGCGGTGAGAAGGACGTCGTAGAAGACGATTGTTGGTGGAACGAAGATTTTTGCTATGGGCAGAGCATAAGGGCCGAGTCACACCGGAATGGCAGCGGCTGGCAGTGGCCGGCAGCAGCTGCCAGCGTCCGCCAGCGGCCTCCGGCGGCGCCGCTGGTGGCCTTGCGCGACCTCCAGATCCCACGTGCCTAGTCTCCTCTTGACTAGTTTTGTTTCTACATTACATACACGCGGCCGCTCGCGGTGCCGCTGGCAGCCGCAGGCAGAACCACCGACAAGATGCGCGTGGCGCGCGGCCACTCACGGCACCGCGGGCGGCCTCGAAACCTTTCAAGCTTTACAAGCGATACTGGTCTTTTAAGTGTGTAGATAAAGTTTAAAATTATTTCATACCGAAAGTGGTCGCCGCATCGCTGCCGGCCGCTGCCATTCCGGTGTGACCCGACGCTAAGTATTGAATATGGGAAGTCAGATAAGAAGGAGAGGTGGGTTTGTCATATTATTATTTATTCATGGGACAGATGGATACCTTTACCTTCACCTGTATCTAAGTCATCATCATCATCATTTCAGCACGAAGACGCCCACTGCTGGGCATAGGCAAACCCCCAAACACCGCCATGTCGACCAGCACCCTGATTGTCGACCAGCACCTTGATTGCGTAACCCACTTCCCCCAATCACAATCTGAATGATTTTGAAGGTTATTGCTAATCCATTGCTTCATATGATCGATCAAATTGTCTGCTTCTTTTCTTGTCGTGTGGTTAGTGACTAACCAAGGAGTAAGAGTTTTAAAGCCGCCCATGGGCTTGACTTGGCTTCACATGCCGTAGAAAAATATCCCTCAGACATGACGGTTTCTTCACGATGTTTTCCTTCACCGTTTTTGAAGCAAGTGATAATAACGCACATGAATTCAAAAAGTCAGAGGTAGTCAGAGGAGGGCCTTGAGTTCGAACTCGAGACCTATGACTTAGCGGGTCAACAGTCACACCACTAGGCTATCACTACTCGTCTGCTCAAATAAAGTAAATAATGCAATGAATGTTGTTAAACTGTCAAATTAAAGTCATTGCTACTGTATGTGTGTTACGCAGTTACCACACGGTTCTGTGGTTCTCGCGTCCAGCGGATTCCTGCGGCCTTCACTGAGGTATACTTATCTAATTAACTCAGGCAAATACCTCCCCATTATTATGATATTTTTTCTACTACTCTTACAATATACCTTCTGGTTACCTCCGTAACGGCGCAAAAAAATGGAAATTTGGCCTTCAATATCTCCATATTGAAGGCCAAATTTCCATTTTTTTGCGCCGTTTTTAGGGTTCCGTAGCCAAATGGCAAAAAACGGAACCCTTATGGATTCGTCATGTCTGTCTGTCCGTCTGTATGTCATAGCCACTTTTTTCCGAAACTATAAGAACTATACTGTTGAAACTTGGTAAGTAGATGTATTCTGTGAACCGCATTAAGATTTTCACACAAAAATAGACAAAAAAAAAAAAATTGGGGGTTCCCCATACTTAGAACTGATACTCAAAAAAAAAAAACCATCAAACCCATACGTGTAAGGTATCTATGCATAGGTCTTCAAAAATGATATTGAGGTTTCTAATATCATTTTTTTCTAAACTGAATAGTTTGCGTGAGAGACACTTCCAAAGTGGTAAAATGTGTGTCCCCCCCCTGTAACTTCTAAAACAAGAGAATGATAAAACAAAAAAAAATAGATAATGTACATTACCATGTAAACTTCCACCGAAAATTGGTTTGAACGAGATTTAGTAAGTAGTTTTTTTTTATACGTCATAAATCGTAAACCGCAATTTACCTTTCATTATGTTACTTGCTGCTACGGAACCCTTCGTGGGTGAGTCTGACTCGCACTTGGCCGCTTTGTTTATATAAATAGGTTTAAAATGTTATAACGTCCTACGATCCCTGCACCGTTGCATTCACCCGAGCACCATGTTTTGCGAGCGTTACATTGCGCTCTACTGTAAACAGCGAATTTTCGCATAAATAATTAAAGCCGTTTCACAGCAATAATTTTTGAACAAAGTTACTTACTTTGATGTACAGATTACATAAATGACGGCTTCGTGAAGGGTTACACGCGGGATAATAGAAACCATAATACCTCTGCTAACACAAGACGTTGTAAGCCTGAAGGTACCTACATATACTCAAACGTGCTTCGAACCCGAAGCCATCTTTCTTTATCACAGGCTATTTATTACCTTCAAACTACTGACATTCAAGCTCTTGATATATTAACGTTTAGTTTAGAGAACGTTCTAGAAACAGGTATGTTAGACTTATTGCATGGTTACCGAGGGCGAGTGACAAATGCGACGCAATGCGAAACTGTTGAAGGCTTCGTCCATTACGTGTTAGATATATTTCGTCGAAAAAACGAGTAAGAAACGTGGGTAACGTTCTTAAATCAAGTTTTTACGACACACCATTGCGTTAATAAATCTACCTAGCCTTTCCAAATATGTTGAGGTCGACTGCCAGTCCAACCGGATGCGGCTGAAAACCAGTATTTTACCTAGAGCGACTGCTTATCTGACCTCCACAACCTAGTAACTGGGTAACACGATACCCCTTGGTGAGACTGGTTGTCAGACTTTCTGGCTTCTGACGACCCGTAATGACTGTCAAAGAACCAACGGATTAACGTGCTTTCCGAGGCATGGAGGAGTCTCGATATGTATTGAATGGTCACCCATCCACGGACCAATCCCGCCAAGCGCCATTACCTACGTACACTCACAAATATTTTTTTTTGTGTTTAAACCAATTGTAAAAAATTAAGGTAGACTCCCCTTTTAAAGTTAATTTTCGATAATTTTTCATGAATATTCAGAAAAATACGCACGTATTATTCTGAATATTCTTTTTTTTTGTGACCGCCCGGTCACATGCCCGTGAGCGACATTGTATATAATGTCAATAAAGTTCGAAATCAAATGTTCAAATAAGTTCATCACTTCGTTTATTTTTGCATTTTACTGAAAATCTATTAAAAATTGTAACTCTGTTTTAAAGTTAATTTAAGATCTGAGAGTTTCTATGTACTGTTGGATTCAAAATAGTTCATACTTTCTATTAATATAATAAAAAGTGATGTCTGTTTTTTTAAGGCATTTATCATACCGTGCAGCCCTGTGAGCAACCTTGCTGTCATTACTGGGTACCTCTTTATTTAAGCCCTCGCAGGGCCTCGTACCGATACAAAAGAAGAAGAAATCTCTCCATGACGGGGCAAAAAACTTAAACTGTATACTATTATTTTCTCAGCAGCAGTCTAGAGTCTTGATTTGTGCCCGGTTGATGGCAATAGGCTCGCCACCATAGGTGAAAATGTAATAAAAATTGTAACTCTGTTTTAAAGTTTATTTTAGATCTGGGAGTTCTACTCTTGCATTCAAAATAGTTTATACTTTTAAATAATAGAATAAAAAAGTGATGTCTGTTTTTTGAGTTATTTATCATACCGTGCAGCCCTGTGAGCAACCTTGCTGTCATTACTGGGTACCTCTTTATTTAAGCCCTCGCAGGGCCTCGTACCGATACAAAAGAAGAAGAAATCTCTCCATGACGGGGCAAAAAACTTAAACTGTATACTATTATTTTCTCAGCAGCAGTCTAGAGTCTTGATTTGTGCCCGGTTGATGGCAATAGGCTCGCCACCATAGGTGAAAATGTAATAAAAATTGTAACTCTGTTTTAAAGTTTCTTTTAGATCTGGGAGTTCTACTCTTGCATTCAAAATAGTTTATACTTTTAAATAATAGAATAAAACAGTGATGTCTGTTTTTTGAGTTATTTATCATACCGTGCAGCCCTGTGAGCAACCTTGCTGTCATTACTGGGTACCTCTTTATTTAAGCCCTCGCAGGGCCTCGTACCGATACAAAAGAAGAAGAAATCTCTCCATGACGGGGCATAAAACTTAAACTGTATACTATTATTTTCTCAGCAGCAGTCTAGAGTCTTGATTTGTGCCCGGTTGATGGCAATAGGCTCGCCACCATAGGTGAAAATGTAATTAAAATTGTAAATCTGTTTTAAAGTTTATTTTAGATCTGGGAGTTCTACTCTTGCATTCAAAATAGTTTATACTTTTAAATAATAGAATAAAAAAGTGATGTCTGTTTTTTGAGTTATTTATCATACCGTGCAGCCCCGTGAGCAACCTTGTCTGACCAATAATTTTGTATTACTGGGTACCTATACAAAAGAAGAAGAAAACTATTCAATAGCGGGGCATAAAACTTAAACTGTACATTATTATTTTCTCAGCTCAGCAGTCTGGAGTCTGGATTTCTGCCCGGTTGATGGCAATAGGCTCGCCACCTATTCCAGGTGGCGAGCCTATTGCCATCAACCGGCTCGCCCCCTATTATATGGGACTCAAACATACTTAAATATACCTCTGCCTAAGCCTTCGGTGATAACAGGCGTGATGTTATGTATCTTATCAGCTTAAGTAAACAAACATGCTGACTATGATGATATTAGTGACGGACAGATGATTTGGCACGTACACTACGCTACCATGGCTACCTAAACATAAAATAGAAGAATATAACAATGTTTCCTTCGGTAACTCGATAAGGCGGCTTCAAGATTAAATTACTGGTTTTCTTGCGTCTAAGGCGTAGGCGAAAATGTCCAAGACAAATGGTGAACATGTGAAGCCAAGTCTATGGGTGGCTTTAAAACTCTGACACCAGGTTAGTCACTAACCACACGAAAAGAAGAAGATGGTGAACATATGTAGATTGTTGACGAGTTGGACAGGTGATATTTATAACCTTCACTTTGGTGAAACCACTCGTTATTCCAGTAGACAGATAAATAACGTCAAGTAAATTAACCAACGAAACTTCATAGACGTAATGGGTGATTACGGGTTCAATGACCGTTGGTACAGTAGTTAATTGAAAGCATCTTTTATTATGTGAAACATCTAATGCGGCGGGTCAGACCGGCTGTTAGCCTCACGACGGGGCCAACGGTAACAGCCAACAGGCAACTTCCAAACGAAATTTAAACAAAGAATAACTAAAAAATTTCTTAAAAAAGGAATCTGATATATTGTTTTTATTCATTTCTTTTAATAAACCATCCTTTCATGCACATTTTCTATACTAAATAGTTTCGATGTTTTCAATCTGCCAGGCGTCTCGCGACGGCAATTTATTTTTGTTTTATCATCCTAATTTTCCCTTTAGCGAACAAAGGTCGATTATCAGCAAGCTGAAGTGGCAATGGGCTGGCCATATTAGCCGTAGAACCGATGAGCGTTGGGTAGACGCGTTCTTGAGTGGAGACCGCGAATCGGCAAACGTAAGGTAGGACGGCCTCAGGCTAGGTGGCGCGACGATGGTCACAGGCTGGCTGGTTTCAGCTGTTACCAGCTAGATGTGAGTTGCCGAGAATCGAGCTGAATAACGTGCGTTAAGAGAGGCCTATATGCAGCAATAGAGTGCTGTAGGCTGATGATAATATCGATATCCATAAAGTTTCTGAAGTTTCGCTAGTTCATTTAATTTGACCTTTTATTTAGTGATAATCCTAACTACCTATATATATATGTATATATATATAAATGAGAAAATGAGTTTGTTTGTTTGTTACGCTTTCAAGCTAAAACGGCTGAACAGATTTGGATGCAATTTGGCACATGGATTGAACATGACCTGGAGAAGGACATAGTATATCTTGTATCTCGATATTCTCATGGGATCGAGACCATAATCCAACATTCAGTTGCCGTCCCAGATGATAACGAAATAGCGAAGTGGTGAAGATAAAAAATGGCCGATTCAATCCACATTCTGATTTCGCGAAAAGCCAGTTGATTGAATTCAAAGCATTGAATGTTCCGTCTTAACATCATTCACAATTCTTACATGTAATAAAAAACCGTCGACACAGAACGTACCTTTTTAACACCGTCGCGGCACTTTAAAAGCTAAAATGTTTCATCTTTTTCACCAAACCACCTCAAAAATCCTCACTTGAAGTAAAAGAGGCCAATGTCCAGCACAGGACTACAGACTGTAGGCTGCTTATGGGATATCGATATCAATACAGTTTATAAAGTTTCGCTAGTTAATTTAATTTGAAATTTTATTTAATGATAAGTATTAACAGCCGCACGGGTCGATCCATTAGGTTAAGCTACCCTTGCCGGGGTTGGACCGTGGATGGGTGACCATCATTACATTCCGTGACTTCTTCGTGCCTCGGAAAGCATGTTAAGCCGTTGGTCCCGTCTGTCATTCGTGGATCTTTGACAGTTGTTCTGGTCGTCAGAAGCCCGAAAGTCTGACAACCAGTCTTACCAAGGGGTATCGTACTTCCCAGTTACTGGTTGTGGAGGTCAGATAGGTAGTCGCTCCATGTAAAATACAGTTATACAGCTGCATCAGATTAGACTGGAAGTCGACCCCAACATAGTTGGGAAAAGGTTAGGCAGATTGATTAATTTAATGATACAATTCAGTTGACGTCACAGCTGTAAAGATATAGCAAAGTGCAGAAAAAATAAAAGGTATTACCCTACCACAATGTAGATATAACAGAAGAGACTGAAAAATTCAATTAATTGAATTCAGCGCTACAAATGTTCCGTCATAATATCATGAACATTTCTTACTAGTTGCGCCCCGCGGTTTCACCCGCATAAGTCCCGATCCCGTGGGTATATCGGGATAAAAAGTTTTTTTTTCTATGTCCTAACTTAGGTCATGGTCTAGCCAAGAGCCAAATTTCATTCAAATCCGTTCAGTCATTTTAGTGTGAAAGCGTAACAAAAATACATACAAACATACAAATATCAAAACTTTTCTCTTTTATAATCTTAGCTTAGACATATTAAACGTTGGTCTAGTGGTTGCAAGGGCAACTGCTGAGCCTGAGGGCCTGCTGAGGTCCTGGGGCCGTATCCCAGGTTAGGCAAAGTGTTATTGGGTTTTTCCATCAGGAATTCTCAGTAGCAGCCCGGGGTCTGGATTTGTGCCCGGTTGATTACATGCTATCGCCCCCTATTACATGGGACTTAAACATAACCGCCGTAATGTGATCCTTCGGGGAGAACAGCCGTGATGTTAACACGTTCACTGTGCAGCTATGATGAGAGAGACTACCCCATAGGTGCAAATGAAAATTGTAGATAATATGTTGCCACACGTGTGAACCGATAAAAGTAGCTAAACTCACACGTGTTTGAGGTTATGAGCCTTTAAATTTCGAACAACTCATGCCCCACCCATGGGTCATGCACGTACGATGAGCAACTCGGTATGCCCCATTGGTGGGCATGCACAGTGAACGTGTTAATATGTTTATATCCAAAAAACCGAGCGTTCGTCACTTTGAAAGCTAAAATTTTTCATCCTTTCCACCAAATCAGACCTCAAAAATCCTACCTTAAACCAACCTGTATTTATTACAAATCCACCAATACCGTTACCTAAGGTATTGTATTTCAAATATTTGTCCCCGCCTCAAAAAGGTTGACAAGTGCGCCCCCCTCAAATTCACTTTCTGTGTAACTGAAAACGCCTTTCACGGGGTACGGAACCCCGATTTATAAAGGTTGATTTTATTATTACACCCGACTATGGTTTAAAAAGGATCCAGGGTGACGGATGTCTATCCATTTCTTGGGTTCACGAATGTTAAGTGCTAAATGGATTTTTCTTGATACATTTTTCGGTAGGGATGTCGTGGGAAATAAGGATAGTTCTTTGTGTCCTTTTGGGTTTAGAGAGAGGAGAATTTGTTGTATTATATGATACGTTTAGTCATGGGCGTATAGCTTTTGGCCCAGGGAGGCGTACGTTTTTTTGCAATTTGCCGGTACTAACTTGCAAATAACAAAAAAATGTCGGATTGTATCTTGTTAAAACATGATTCGCGACCATAGCAAATATGTATTCACAGAACTATAATCTTAAGAATCATTATCAGTTAGATTTGTTCTAAAATGTCATGATTTCATGAAAAAGTCATTCAATGGAGAGATTCTAATTTAGTTTTTTTCTAAAATGTAATAATAATATAAGACAATGACAATCCGATGCTTACGGCACTTTAGTCGGGCTGAGGCAACGCCACTATTATGCAGCTAGCGGCACTCTATACACTGTCTAATTTTTTATAGACAAATAAGATACGGTTGAAAGAAGTCAAACATATATTTTTAGGTCAAACAGCTAAATATAAAAAACACCATTTCAGCTGACCAAGCTACGACCGAGCTTCAACTCAACCCCTTGGTAATAAAAATAACAATTTCAAATCTTCAAACCGTTGTCTATGGTAGTCGGCTATAAAGCCGGCTCGCAACCGGAAGCCATCGGCGCGGGACCGGCAGTGACGCCATAAATAACGGGCCGCTTTAGGCTGTTGTTGGTTACATTATGGTTGTAGTTACGGTTGCTATGTTGTTGTTGTTGGGAAAGAAAGGGAGGATTGTTTTGTAATCCGATAAATATCACATGATGACTGTTGTTTATTTATTTATTTGATATACGAGTATATTGTACATTACATTTTAAAAGTTAAAAGGTACGCTCTCTTATACACGACATTTACATATTATATGAAAGTAACCTTCATAAATTACATAAAATTAAAATATTAATTAAAATAGAAAACAAAATCAAATCATTAACAAAAAAACATCGTTGACTAAGGTGTTAAACAGAACAAAAACAGTGTTGACTTAGGTCTAAAACAGAACAATAACTCCGTTGACTTAGGTCTAAAACAATAAAAAACAGTGTTGACTTAGGTCTAAAACAGAACAAAAAACAGCGTTGGCTTAGTTCTAAATCGGAACAAAAAACAGCGTTGGCTTAGGTCTAAAACGGAACAAAAAACAGTGTTGGCTTAGGTCTAAAACGGAACAAAAAACAGTGTTGGCTTAGGTCTAAAACGGAACAAAAAACAGTGTTGGCTTAGGTCTAAAACAGAACAAAAAACGGACTTATACTAATAAAGGTAATCAAATATAAAATAACTAGGTAACTAAACTAAGTATGACATTGGGCATTTAATGTCTTGTTGAAAGAGATTGTTGTATTCCCAGTACATAAAATAACATCACGCCTGTTATCCCAAAAGGGTTAGGCAGAGGTGTACCTATAGCACACCCATATTTCGCTAGTTATGTTTAAGTCCCATGTAATAGGGGGCCGAGGTTATTGCCATCAACCGGACACAAATCCAGACTGCGCTACTGAGAAACTTCTAATGGAAAAACCCAATAATTCATGCTCAGCAGTACTGCACGAAAAATATGAAATAATGTTTCTTAAATTTTAATCCCCTAGCTCAAACTAAGAATCAAACCCAAGACAGTCGCGTTATCTGCCAAGTCTAAAAACATTTCAGAACAAAATCCTTTCAAACACTTAAAAATATTCTTCGATTCAGCTAATCTGGCTTCTCAACGCAGACATTAGTGAATTTCCCCAAAGTACTTACAATTATCTTAATGGCAACTCGCTGAACAAAAGTGTGCTAAGATGAAGCCTAAAATTGCAATTTTAACAAGTTTTACTTAGAGTTTTTTCCTCGGTTTATATCAGCCTAGAATTATGCTGGGCAGAGGACACTTAACGAAGTTTTTTTTTATGTGCGGTCTGGGGACACCCGTCAGGAACGAAGATCCTCACGCGATACTCACACGCACACACACACTCGCTTAAATATTGTAGAAAGAGACAGACTGAGAGAGAGAAAGTCGCTTGGAGCGGCCATAACGCTTTTTCCTTACGTGACGATTTCTACTAGACAAACCAACCGGTCACACTACGCTTGCTCCACAAATTATCACTAAAATAAATACATTTAGCTCTGAACAAACTAGAACCTCTTTCTGTCAATCTATTGTAATTGACAGAGACGGAATGATGACAGTGAAATATAAAAAAAGAAAGAAAAAAGGAAGAAATAATGTTGTTCATTTGGACACAGTTCGTGAAACACAAAATAACATAATAAAAAAGTGAAAATAATCTTTTTAACATTAATAGTGTGTGCCTCACGGCTGCACCAGAAAGGTTTCATTATACGAATGATGTTTTATATACATAATCAGCTTTATATATATAATATATATCCAAACAACCATATCAACCATATCTTCAAGGTTGCCTGGAAGAGATCGCAGAAAGCGATAAGGCCGCCCATTGTATGTTTTGTAGTGTTAAATTTATGATTAACTATGTATTTTCTGGTGTACAATAAAGTATATATAAATAAATATAAATAAATAAATATATTATAATTTTTTAATATAATGTTCCCACTGCTACGACAAAGGCATCTTCGAGAAGGAGTGGGCTGTAATCTATATACCACGCGGGCTCAGTGCGGGTTCGTAGATGTCACATGTTTTAAAAATTTTGGTTCTAGAATATGTCATTTTTTATAATTTTAATAGGATATACCACCTGTAGGCTCGTACAACTATTAAGGCTTCGCCAAATAGAACGCGTACTTAGCGCGTGTTAGAGCGCTAGCCTGACGCCGTGCTATAGCGCCGAATTGTGTTGTACTATTATGTACGTTTACTGTCAAACAGAGCGCCGGCGCTAGCAACGCCGCGTTGCGTGCTGTGCTGTACTTAGCGCTCTAACGCGCGCTAAGTACGCGTTCCATTTGGCGAAGCCTTTACTGTGTAGTCAATATTTGTACGCCTTGCAAGGCAGCGCCTAGTGATACACTTTTTTTTTTTCAAAACATCTACCACAACATTATACCATGTGTCACAAATAAATGAATCTGAATTTGAATGATATGGGATTGATTCAATACATGCCCGGCTTGTTGTACTCGTAGAGGTGTATTAAAACGCCCAAATTCAGCAGCTTGACATGATACATGAATATTGTATGAAGGGTTTATGATAAACGTCAGGTGTCAACTGTCAATATGTGTCGGTGCCGTTAAATAGATTAGTGATCCTTCGGGTCTTGTTAGTAAAAGGTTGGGTAGGGTTCGGTTTAGGATTGTCAAATATTGAGGTATTAGTTTTCCTTTGTGGTTATTTGTAGATTATGTGCCGTTTTACCTTCTTTGTTTGTTGAACGCAACATAAATTAAAAAAAAAAAAAAAAACACATAAACCTACATGGGCACTTAAGTAACGTCAGAAGCTAGGTGCACGGTTCCAATTGGTCGTTTCCTATGGAGAAGAGCCGGAAAGAAACTCCACGGTTACTCTTTTAAAAATAATTGTTTTTAACAATATTTTCAAATAATAGTATTAATAGGTATGGAAGGGTGTAGGTTTTTCAACAAGTAGGTACCAGATAATCATCACTCTCTAAGACAATACTGACACATCGGTGAAAGAGAAACATTGTGAGGAAACCTGGACTTATAGTTTAATAACTTCCGCCAGCGGCTTTGCTTGCGTGATATCTTTATATCATACTAGCTTTTGCCCGCGGCTTCGCCCGCGTGGATGTCGGAAAATATCCTACGAGTACGTACTACCGGGATTACATACCTAATAGCTGAGGAAAAGGTCATTGACTCCTACCGCTGCGTCGTTGGTGTCAACAATAATGATTGTGTTACGCGTAAATTGTACGAGTCATATTGCGAAGCATTAGAGAGTGCTTTACGATCGAAAAATTTGTTTCGCCTCCTTTCTGCAAATGTTTTTATTGTTACACTCCTGCTAGTACACAGAACCTACTTAATTTATATACCATTGTATGGATAATTATTTTAATGGAGGTTAATTCTGTATCAAAAATTGATTTTATGCAGCAGAAACGAAAAAAACATCAAAATAGTTTATAAAAAAATCCCGTCAATCAAATATGAATCCTGAAACATTGTAAAATAATCAATTAATTGAGTCTTTTTTTAATAGGGTTGTTTCAGCTTGAGGAGGCACCCTATCGAAAATGACTCTTTTATTCATAGTAGTTTAATTAAAATTATTAAAAACTAACAAATATAATCTATATATTCTATACCTTGATGTCGATGTCGATGTCCCTGCCACCCTGTATATTTCCAACTTCGACCCTCTTCCGTTGTCTAGCAATCAACAAAGCTATCCTAAATAGTCTTTGACAGTACCTACGTAAAGAGGCTTCAGTTACTAGACCGTTATTTGAAAATATTATAAAAGCCATTTATTTTTAAAAGAATAACCGTAGAGTTTCAGGCCGGCTCTTCTCCATGGGAAACGACCAATTGGAATCGTACACCTAGTTTCTGACATTCCATAAGTGCACATGCATTTATGTGAAATAAAATATTTTGATTTTGATTTTAGCGCTATAATGACCGGACGTGTATCTGCTGCATCCAGCTTATTTCCGCAACCTTTACCAGATCGTCATGGTACAATGACAAAACGAAACGACAAACGACAGTTGTAAACTTCATCTTCAAGAACATAAAATACTTACCCTCCCTTGCATACATTCTAGAAATATGCAAATTCGTTCGAAATTACCAGCACTTTTACACGACAAGAGAAAACATACAGTCTAAATATACATTACGCCATAAAAATAGGTTAAACTTACCAGGTTCTAAGTTAAAAATGCACTTAAAAATGAACCTTATTAATATATAATAAATTACCAGAGTTAAAAGAAAATGAACAAAAATTGAATACATTTAAAAACAAATTAAAACTATTCCTATCATCTAAATGCTATTATGATAACAATGATTATTTAAATGACAAATTTTAATTTACAAGTTTTTATAAAACAATTACAATAAATAGGTACTAACTAAGTAAATAAAATTAAAAGCCCTCTTCCTCTCTCCTACTTTTGCTGTGCCCGTCAGGGTCCACAATGATCATAATAATATTATTTTGTTAAACCTACCACGTAAGTTCACATGTGGAAGCAATAAATATATTGAATATTGAGTATTGAAATTTTTGACTGTTATGTTTTTTTTGCTGGAATATAACCTTTTCTTTTGCCTTCCACATTTTATCTACACTATCTCCATCCATAATATCTGCCTTGGAAACACGTCTTCGTCGCACATAGACCTCGAAAGCGTTACCCTCCCTCAGGCGTCCAATGACAACAGTAAACGTGCAGAAGAAAATAAAACATCTGATTTGATCGGTCAATCCCTTAAGATACGGTCTTGTTCTCATATTTCCATGCAAATCATAGCACAAAAGGAAAAGCAGCCAAGTGAGGGTCGGCCTTACACAGGAAGAGTTCCGTACCATCGTATAATATTTAAGTCTACATACAGTGGAGCGTCGATTATCCGAACGTCGCTCAACCGAACGACCGCTTATCCGAACAGCTCCCGCGCTATAGTTTCCGCGCACTTGTCGACGACTCGTTCACTTGATATTATACTCGTACTTCCAAGTAACCGCTAGTCGATAAACTAAATTTTGCCGCGTGCAAGTGAATTCTCGATTTAAAATGCCTAAACGTATATAATGTATTGTCTTATCTGAATCAATATACACATAGGTAGTTCGATTATCCGAAAATACCGGTTTTCCGAACACCCATGTCCCAATTAGTTCGGATAATCGACGCTCCACTATATTAAAAAAAATAACACGTTTCTTGTGTAAGGTTTTATTAATATTTAAACTAAAACTACACGGTTTAAAATCAACGGTTAAAATGTTTGTACTGGCCATACTAACTGAACACACTGGTGCCCATAATTGCGTTGATTTGGCAGAGATCGCACACTTTTTGATGGGAGTTGACAGCGAGCGGTCGTGTAACGACGTTGTAACGTGGAGATTAATTTGAAGAAATAAGTTTTGATGAACAATACGTTGTGAATTGTGAGAATCATAAAAATACGTTTTGAAGGTTATTTCTGAGATATCCTATACTTGGGAGGACCCCCATAAAGTAATATTATTTTATTTGTTGTTATAGCCGCCATAGTAGTGAAACACACACTCTGTGAAAACAAGTGTCTACTATTACGCTTCAAAAGATACAGCTCTGTGGCAGACGGACGGACAGCGTAGCCTTACCTATAGAGTCCCGTTGGCAGCCTTTGTGTACGGAACCCTAAAAACGGAACGTTTATGTCGGAGGCAGGGACATATTTTTCGCGAAAATGTCATACTAATATGCTCAATGTCAACTGAAGGTCGCGCAAATATAAATCATGTTGAGTCTTGTGATGAATCGTGTTTTTTTTTTTGTGAGAATTAAACGATTTTTGATGTAGTGTTGGAGTGTATTTTTTTAAGAGGAATATTTCGTATATACTGGTTATTGTATCCGAATCTCTTAGTACCTATACGAGTAATACCTACATTAATGTTTTTCATCTCATTATTTGTCAGTTTCTCTAAAATAATTATTTTGAAAGTTTAAATAAATGGTAAATTGCAATTTTGCCATTATGTTAGGTCTCGAGGATGCGCGCGCAATGTCAATGTCAATGTGCGATGGTCAGAAAAAAAAAGACGCGGTAAAAACCAAAAAAAATTTTTTTTTTGTGTTTTTCAGTTCAAGATTTGAAAAAAAGGTTTTCCTTGACACTATAACATTTAGATGTATATATATTAGATATATTCAATATTTGAGCAAAACACAATAATTACGGTTGGCCAAAGACCGTTCCTCTAGTTTTATAAAACAGTTTCATTCGAAGCCTTAATTGTCGTTTTTTCTAATACTTACAAGAAACCAAATATTCAAATTCAAAGCCTCGAAAATAAATACCAACTTTAATTATATTTACAATCTAATTAACCGCTATCTGGCTCAACAAGGAGCCATTACCCGAAGCAACCGGTTAATGTGACCAGGTGGTGGCGGGTAATGTGAACATTGACTACCTGCCTCAGGATTATCTTGGCTCAGCTAACGATTCAAAGGATTTCGCTGTGTTAAGATTAAATTTTCTACAACCAATTTTTTTTTCTGGGGAGTTTTTTTTTGCTGGGGAGTTTGTTGCGTCATTTCTACTTCCCAGCTCCCGCACTAGGAAGTGGTGAAAGGCGGGCGTATTGGGGGACTGTCTTATGTAATTTTGACGTTCAAAAAGTGCTGATTCTCAGCTAATATGAATCGATTTGATTTTGAATTTTGTTGTTCAACGTCTTATCATGTTTTAGGTCATGGTATCTACTCCTGTATAAAAAATAAGTATAATCAGTCTATAGTGTTCCCACTGCTGGGACAGAAGCCTCCAGTCGGTAAGAGAGAGGGAGTGGGCCGTAATCCACCACGCGGGCTCAGTGCGGGTTGGTAGATGTCACATGTTTTCGAAATTTTGTTACTACGACGTGCCGGTTTCCTCACGATGTTTTCCTTCACCGTTTTGAGAGCAGTCGTGATGAAATAATTTACACAAATTAAAGCGCCTGTCTGGGTTCGAACCGATGACCTACAACTCGTAAGTCGGGTCTGTTACCACTGAACCACCACTGCCACTCTACTACTACTACTATTGAGTAGGATACATTTATTATTAGCTGTTGCCCGTGACTTTATCTACGTATATTTTGTATTTCATCTTTTTTTTAATACAAATATCCAGGAAGCAAAGAAGCCAAATACAAGTATGTCCAGGTCCTAGGTTACCCATCATTGGTTTAGGCGTAAAAAGGTAACACACAGAGCTGCTTTCGCAGTTATACTCGTAATAATAAATTATAATATAGATGACATAAAAAAAAAAATTGACAATTCAAGAATTCCAGACTTAAGGCGAGGATAACCGACTTTTGACATTGCTAGTAATTATGACCAAAATTTGCCAAATATTATTAATACGTACTAACACTAGTGTTTAAGATGTGTATGTAACTAACAAATTGGATTGTATGATCTGTAAATAAAATAATTTGATTTGATTTAATGATTTTATACTGAAGATCACGTCTAAACGAGTAGTGTTAATGATTTGGAAAAAATATATGTTAAATAAGAGCAATTTCTTAATAACTTTTTCTGTGAATATTTTAGATTATGTTTATAGTGTAATTAATTTCTAAAGTTATGTCTAACGCGGATAGAAAACTGAGAATCACGCAAAAACTATCAAGCTAGTTTTTCGGAAACGTTCACCATTTTAAAGATAATTTAATTATTTATCTTTTAGTGTACGTGTTTTATTAAAATACCTTTTGATTTATGTAACTATAATAAATTAATAATGCGTCTAATTTGGAACAGCGCTCCTAGCCTTGATGGGTGATTTCTATTACTGACTGGATATGCGACGCGTTGCGTGAGCTCAGCACAGAATACGCAAGCTAACCACTCACCACTGGCATATATCGGCGTCTTAAGCCCAGCCTTTTTCATTAAATTTTCCTTTACTGTTGGTTAGTTTAAGGACTTAAAAGAACCTGTGTGTTAAAATGTGACCCTGTTACATCAGCACAATATAGTCCACTGTCTAAAAATAAATTAGACCTTTTTCCAAATGTCTTTCCCACAGAATAATCCACTTGGAAAACATGGTACAGATGGGGAATCGAAACCAATTAAAAATTAATTTGTTCTAAAACACCAAAACCGTTTTCATGAAAGGCCTGAAATACGAATAAACCTACATACACGATTTTCAGAAATTGTAACGAATTACCTACAGAAATAATTATTTGCACAGAAGAGAAAAGTTCAATTAAAATGCAAAAAGGGTTCCACCACGGTGGTTTCAATTTGAGCCTCATTCGGGCGGCTGATCTAAAAATAAAATTTAATTATATTTTCTTTGATTCACTACGTGACATGATTTGGTTGGTAATGTTGATTTTATGAAGGAGAATATTTCTAGTTACGTAATGTTTATTATTTGAGTAATATACAATCTTAAATATAATATACATCTAACATTAAAATATATAAATTATGAATTAGGTATGTACAAGTATACAGAGGGAAAAAATAATAAAGGAACAGCTCATTGGGCATCAAAAAATTCATCCGCATCGCTGTCAGTTATAAAAGTGCCCAAAAGGCTGGCAGCATTGCCACGTTGGATGGCAATGCTGATTCTTTGACCTAAAAATTGGCTAGCCCTCTGGTCACGTGAAGAGTCGACCAACCGCTTGGTGATGTCCCGAAATACTCGATGAGCACCCCTAGTGTTTCAACCCCAAACGGCTCAAAAATATAGCTACCAATAAGGTTGTTATATTTGCGCCGTTTGAGGTTTTCTGCACCTGCAGCAGCCGCCCCGGCACAGCCCGCCGTGCTAGGAAGATGGGATGGCGCAAGGGTGTCGACACAGGTTGCATCCCACACCAAAGGCCTACCCAACTTCCAAGGCATTATGGTCATTCCGTCTGGCCTCTTTCCATCGTCGCGTGCCAAGCCATTGGGTTCTAAAATAGCTGGCACCCCTTAGCTAACATAACATAACATCACGCCTTGTTTCCACGAAGGGTCGGGCAGAGGAGTACTTATAGTACACCTACATCCTTGTTATGTTTAAGTCCCATGTAATAGGGGGCGAGCCTATTGCTATCAACCGGGCACAAATCTAGACACCGGGCTGCTACTGCAAAATTCCTGGTAGAAAATCCCAATAACATTTTGCCCCACCTGGGAATTGAACCCAAGACCTCATGCTGCCCAATCGTGCTTGTAACCACTAGACCAACGACGAAGATAGAGTAATTAGGAAATTCATAGCACAGACATAACAATACTCGGCCTAATAGTACTGCGGCGTTTTGGGGAACTGTCATGTTATTTTGACGTTCGAAAAATGCTGATTCTAGCCTAGTTTGAATGAATTACTTTTGAATTTTGAACTTAACTTGTCAATGACAGTCTGATGGTTTTTGAAGGATATTGCTAGTCCATTGCTTTATATGTTACAAAAATTCATCTGCTCGACAACGTAACGCAATGAATGTTGTTTAACTGTCAAAATGGAGGGCATTACCATTGTTAGTGTGTTATGCAATTACCCTGCTGATCTCTTCTCTATGATAGGAAGTTGGCCGTGATCCACCACCCTGGCCCAGTGTTTGTTGGTGGACGTCAAATGTCTTCAAATTTTTAAGTGTATTTGTAAAGCCAATAATCATAAAAAACTTCGAGCCAAAAATAAGCCGATGTTATATTAATAATTCACCGTTTTTATAACTTCAGGGCCAACCACTCAACATTTTTAACTTAGTTGGAAGTAGATAGAGGGTAGTCGATTTCAAAGTTCTAAAAAAAACAAAAAACTGGCCAATTGCGTTTTGGACCACGCATTGTAGTTGTTATACGAAATGTATGGGAGATCATGTTTTTCAAACTGCAAATTTAAGTTAGTCGATTATTACTCGTTAACCTATAAAGCCTAGTTGGCTGTAATAGTTTTCCTTTTAACTTCGTTATATATACTACTGCTGTGAATTTTTTCACAAATCCAAGTTGAACCATTTAGCTGGCAGGAGGGGGGACCCTTGACTCTAACAAAAATAAGCACTTTAAGCTTAATATTTGGCAAACGGATTCCTGAATTGAAAAATTATTTTCACACACCCACAATATTCAGTAGGATTCAGAAGTTTGGAAGGATTAGATACAGAATATCAGAGATATATAAAATATAGATGAATGATAAATGATTTTATTCCAGTAAGTAGTTTTTTTACGTCTAAAATAAATTATGTTTTATAACTAGATGCTTTCGGTGTTCCATAACCGACTACTCTGAGAAGAAAACCTAAACAAACTCAGAGGTCCGTTTAAAGGCCAGACATAATATTAATCAGACCATAATAATATGATAACCATGTAGATAAGTGTCTAAAATGGTCTTCTGAGGTAAGAACCACACAGATTAGAGTAGACCAGTCCAGCCAGTGCACGCATTTTTCAGTAGGTACCCGTGAAGCTCAACTCGGAACTGAAGGAGCTCAACGACACGGCGATAGAAATTATACATTTCCTAAAAGTTATTTTTGATGTGTACATCTTTCCTCTCGCACAGAACATACCCTAAAAATCTGTGGGAGTGATTTCGTGAAAAGGGACGGAAGTGTGTAACAGGAAGCCGCGCCGTCATTGGTCAAATCAAATAGCGCGCGCTTGGGGAAGCGCGCGCTATTTGATTTGACCAGTGACGGCGCGCGGTGCCCGAGTTGGTCGTCAGAAACGACCTTGACGAGGCCCCGCCCCATGAATGTTGCTTATTAGTCTTATACGAGTATACCTATATTACCTTATATACCTTAATTCATGTGGCTTATTACCAGATGGTGCACATCATATGCGATTACTGTAAGGCTCGCGTGTTTTTTTACATACTTTGCATGCAATAAATGTGAAACGTATCACCTTGTACAGCCTAAAGTAAAAAAGACTCGTTACAACCACACACCCTTACTTTATTCACACAGAAATCTCACAAAACTTCCCATTTACATAAGACCAACCGTAAATGTTTACCGCACAATAAAAATGGATTCAATACAAAATGTTTTTCTTACAACAATATTACATGCGGTATTCTGCCAAGTATTTCGTAACAAGTAGTTTCGACATGCTGCGAGCGAGACGTGGCGTCGGGAACAAAATATCCCTATTCTGTAAACCAGGAAAAGATTTAACTTCTTAACTGTGAAGGGTCAAATTAAAATAACTGGCAAAACTTCAGACGTTATGGGTGGTACTCCCTTTCTTGTCCGAAAATTGTTTGTCCGAAACTCATTATACATAACACGTTTGCTATAAACTTCAGTAACCATAATGTTCAAAAAATCGAAATTTTGTTTTACATAATTTATTTCATTTTTAGATCTTTACTTCTAAAACTATTCTGTCATAATATCGAGTACTATAATAATTGAATCTCCTAATTTTGCATGAAATAAAGTTATATATCCTAAGTATTGAATTACATAATGTGTATTATTCCGAATGTTCATTTATAATAAATATTAGTCCTCAAACATTTGCAAGAAAATAGGTTTTAGTGACAGAAACCAATCGCTGTAAATCCGACTCCACGCAGTCTTGTCTGCCCTACCCCTAGAGTGTAATTTAAAATGGCGTAGGCGCGGAGGGGCGACGCGGCCCGCGAGTTGAGGAGCAGGTGGTTGTAACGCTCGCCGCCACGACTGAGGCTGGTTCGCCGGCCAGCCTCAGCCGCGGCGAAGTCGAAGCTGCGGTGGTGAGCGTTAAACCATCTGTGACGATAAGCTCGCATGGAACCGCCGGAGCCGTGACAGAAACCATGCCTGTTGCATGTTGCATGCCCGCTTGCATGCTACATGCTTGCTTGCATGCTACATGATGCATGCTCACTTGCATGCTGCATGCTACATGTTGCATGTTTGCTTGCATGCTGCATGCTTGCTTGCATGCTACATGTTGCATGCTTGCTGCATGCAATGTGTATGCTTGTTTTCATGCTTCTTACAGGGAAATAAAAACAAAAACGTATTAAACCTGCTACTTCAAACAAAACTACACAACAAGTGAACTATCTCAAAACAAGTCGGTAGAAGAAAAAATACTCGTATTCTCTGCTGTCTTATCTACGTAACGCCTGAGAGAAGTTCATAGCAAAAGCTTTGTAATACAAAGTTTAAAAAATATTATTATAAGGATAAATAAACATTAAATAATTTGAATTTAGAACTTGTAACTTTTATTGAAAACGGTTTTATGTCTTTTGTATATTATTGATTGTAATATTTATGACAAACAAATTTAGGGCATATTGTATTTAGGGATTTCAATTTTATGGCATGTGATATTATATGACATTAAGTTCGGACAAGTTATCATTCGGACAAATGATGATTAGGACAAAAAAAATTAGGGCACTTTAGATTATGGATAAAAAAGTTAGGGAATTGATACCCATAACGGTTCTCTATTGTGAGAACCGTTATGGGTATCAATCGATACTAAAATAAGAAAAAAAAAATGGTAAACATAAAATTTTCAAGAGACTACACGCGACTTGAGGGTCGTCATAAATAATAAAAACCCGTAATCAACTGTTTACTTTAAAATATGATTTGATGAAGTCGTTTTTTTTTCCTATTGGTTATCGACATCCAAAACAAAAAACTTCAAAGCATTTATTTCAAATAAACCAATTACAGGCACTTTTGTTTTGTAAAGGGGTCGGTCAGTCAGAGAGATGAAGCTAGATGCCCATTCCAAAGCGTAGTAGGTACCTATGGAGAAGAACGGGCAAGAAACTTCACGGACACTCTTTTAAATTATGATAGGTGGTTACAAAATATTGGTTATATCATTCATGTTGAAGTTATACATGTGAAAACGATGCAAAACGTTAAAAGCGCCCGTAATAGTTTTATTTTTTATTATTAAATAAATATAAGCCGTGGCAGCTAAGAGATGACCAGTCCCTACTGACGGCGCCCGTTCACGAACATGACGCATGGAGTAGCACCATTCAGCTCAACCATTTTGAAGGGAGCTAAATGATCCAACACACGCGCACAGCGTCGTACAACGTCCCTTGGTGAAACCATAGTGTTGATCATGTACGATTTTATTGGTGTTAAAATGATTGAGCATTTGATTAAGCATTACCTTTTCAAACACCTTGCTTTAAACTGGCAACACGGATACGGGTCTATAATTATTGGTGTCTTTACTATCCCCGGATTTGAAAAGTGTTATTATTACCTTACTATATTTCATTAGATCAGGAAAGACTCCTTGATCCACACTCATATTAAATATTAAGGCTAAGTACGGCACTATATTCTCAATAATGGAGGTACAAACTTTGATTGACATTCCCCATAGATCTTCGGTTAATTTGATTTTAATTTACTTGAAAGGTTTTGTTACTATTATGGGGTTTACGAGTATATGCTTGAATTTAAATTGAATCGGACAGGATACGTTTGCTCTTAATAAATCAATACAACGCGAGGACGAGGAATGTAAGGTTTGAGTAGTTTTAAGTGGGATACTGATAAATAATATTACTAATTCTTGAGCAACTTCTTTGTTAGTGCTTATGAGATTTAAATCATTATTAATTGTATTTTATTTCTGTTTGTTTCGTCATTGATAATTTTCCAAACAGTATTTATTTTATTATCGGCTGATTTGATCTTGTTGCTAATGTACAAGGCTTTAGCTACCTTGCAGGTATTTTTAAAAGTTTTAGAGTAAGAAGTAAGTAAAAAAGGAGCATTTAAAAACTAAAAAAATAATAGCGACCTAGCGTGCCCGCCAAAAAGGCTCAGAATAATGCGGCGATATTAAAACAAAATACCACCGCGCTAGTATTCTGATAGGGCCCACTGTGATGCCACGGGCACACCTTCGGACGAACATAGAACCTCTTCCTTTTTGGAAGGCGGTTAAAAAGCGTGTGACTAAAGTGGAAGGCCACCTTGGTCGTAATTTGATCATCTTTATTTCATGAATTTTATTGTCAAACTGTAAGATTTGTTTATAAAATTAATGTTAAAGTTAAAACATAAACAGTATTCTTTAAAAGCTCACAAAAAACGCTGAGGTGTCTTTTTGAGGGGTTTTTTTTGAGGTTGGGAAATCATCAAATGTCATATTCATTCATATTCATATTCATTTATTTGCGTTCCACAAGGTAAAACAAGATGTTAACAAAAGGCTTAGAGCTAAGAGCCGTTGTAGACCCTGTCAGGGCACAGCAAAACATATTTTTAGGTACATTACTTACTAGTTAAAAATCTAAGTCGTAGAAAGTTAAAATAAATAAAATTAAACATGAAAACTGAAATAATTACATTCTTTAAAAGTCAACAACAATAACATAAATAATTCTATTATTAACAAGTTGGTACTTATCCATTTCCCTAAAATACTATTATTACAATTCTAACCTAAGTAGTAACATTACATAAGCAAATATAGCTATTTACCTAGGCAATTTCCACCACAAACATCATATTTTATGGTTACAAAGTTTGAGACAATTTATAGATTTATAGGTTCAGTAGGGAAGCATTTTATAATTGAGTCATTGTGTATTTAGTAGTAATTCTATGTTTAATTAAATAATCTTTTTGTAATATACATGTATATATTTAAGAATGTATTCATTGTAATTATAGTCTTTCATTCAAGTATTCGTTCACATTATAATAGCTTTTGTTTAATAGAAATAATTTTAATTTATTAATGAAGGTGTTGTATTTATTTATATTTCTTATTTCTTCCGGTAACTTATTATATATTTTTATCGACATGACATAGGTACTTGAGGAGTGCATTTTTAAACGGGATGTAGGTATGTTTAATCTATTTTTATGTCTTAAAGTAATTCTAGTTTGAATGTCTTCCCTTTTAGTGTAGAATTTCGGGTATCTACGTACAAATTTACAGATTTCAAAGATGTAGAGGCACGGTAGGGTTAGAATTTTCTGTTCCTGGAAGTGGGGCTTACAGCTATCCTTTTGTTCAATATTGACAACAATTCTAATAAGTTTTTTTTGTAGGGCTTCTCCCGCTCTGGGCAGAGCGAGAGGGCGTGTCAGACTTTTACTGACTAAATCCCACCCGTATTCCTTCCGTTGCTTGTGTGCCGGGGCCGCGATATCCCTAGGTGTGTCTTAAAAAACCATGAACATCGATTATTTAAAGTTAGCGACAGGAGGTGTGACTGATTGCCTTTTTTTGGTTTTACTTCTTAATTTTAATTTTCAATCAGTCAAATTAGCAACAATTGACTCCGTTTTAAATTTTTTTTTAAAGCAAAGAACTGAACAATACATTTAAAAAAACTGCATTCAATAGAGAATATGAACGTCTTGTAAATTGTTTGTAAATGTTTGTGACAGTACTTTTTCCTTAGGTGCATTTTTTATCGGATTAGCTCGTAAGCACCTACTTTTATGTACCGTAATGCACGTGAATTGTTATTTATTCGAGTTCATACTGTCAACATTATGAATGAAACTGATAATTCAAAAATGATACCTACTTTTCATTTCGCGAGAGTACCAATTTTTTTAAACCGTTGCAGTTGCCAAGACGTTAGTGACTATTCCATTTTTCTTGAAATATTCTGTGAAAAGTAAATTTCCTCTTTGCTATTACAAGATAACAAAACCTCTGACATCTTCAGGCCCTATATAGCCTGAAGCTGTTCCTAAAATACGTTGGGATAACATGATATATGCTTACAGACATTCCATTAGAATGTAATCCAATTTCAAATGTAATCGGCAAGACCGATCTCGGTGGTAATCGAGACGTGTCTAGGATTGGACTGCAAATTCATTAGAGTTACGTGTATCTAGTGTTAGGTTAGGTGTGTGTGTGTGGATAACAGTGACTATTATTGTTTTAAACTAACTATAGGTACCTGATTACCTGCATGAGAAAGCTTGATTGTTTTCATATATGGCGCAGTATTTGATTGTAGAAAATTGACACGATGAATGTTAAGAGGCTTACAACAGCTAAAGCATGGTCACTATCGGACTGCATAAAAAATTAAGAGAAGGGCGATGACACAACGTCACAACGTAGATAGTTTGTTGCAAAATATGAAGAAATTATTTATTTACAAAACATCATTGGATAAAAATAAAAACATTATATCGGTATTATATTGTTTGTAGAATAATTTGACAAAAAATCAGAATGATTGCATGTATGTATATTAATATGATTTTTATAAAAAAGTTAAGTTAAATCGTTATTATTATGAACTATTTTGTACGCCGAATATGGCAAAACATGTTGAACCGGCAATTTTAAACTCCTTTCCATCCTATGTGCATTCTATGTATCATGTCACACATGTTTATACAAATAAATGATCTTTATCTTTACCTTTATCTTTAAATAAACATTTTAGAGGCAGGTTCGTGATTTTTTTTCTATCTTATCAAATTAGTTGTATTATATTTTCAACACACTCTGTAATTAGCATATATCCTGAAGAGTATCCTATATTTTTCTGTTGTTATATACTTTAAGGCATTAGAAAACCTGCGTTTAGGCACATTTAGGTCCTGTAGTCCCCTTAGTGCGTACTACGCATTACCATAAACATTAATTGTAGGTACTTACATACCATGTGTACAAATGCTTTGTGGCTATTATTTACAACTAGCTGCTCCCCACGGTTTCACCCTCAAAAGTCTCGATTCCGTTGGAATATCGGGATTAAAAGTATTCTATAACCTCAACCAGGTTATGGTCTACCCATGTGCCAAATTTCATCCAAATCCGTTGAGCCGTTTTAGCGCGAAACCGTAACACACAAATAAACAAACAGATTTTCGCATTTATATTACCTATTAGCTACGATTATTTATCAGTTCAATCATGTAAATTACTTACTCGTACAACCTACATGTATTTCAAAAATCGTTTACTTATTTCACTACTACTCTGTGTAATAGCTCCTACACACTATGCCGGCGGCAAAACTGCGGCGCGCTTGCCGCGCGGCACGTACCCCCGGCTTTTGCACCTTCATTTATCTTTGCGATCCTTTGTGTGGCTTTGTGGGGCAGGGCCGGGCGTGCCGCGGCTTCCCCGGCGGCAGTGCTGGTCGCCATGCCGCCGGCATAGTGTGTAGGAGCTATAGGGAAATATTAGGTATCGAGCTAGTTTTAGTCGTGGTGGTTCTATGCATGGTCTTACTGTTTTATTTAAGCATATTGCCTCTACTATTTTCATGGCTAAACAACAGAATTAATATAAAAAATTCTTTATAAATAATAATAAGCCCTTTCTATTCTGAACATCTATGCGTTGTGATATTTTTCCGTAGTTCAAAGAATGTCTCTTAGTTCAGTGAGCCTTTTGGCAAAGGCCTCCTCGATCAACTTCCACTGAGTCCTATCTCTCGCAACTCTTCTCTGAATTGTTTGTGTTTGAATTTAGAACACACCAATATATTGGACCTCCATCTCAATGCTATACAACCTCCTTGTGAAAAAATACTCGATACACAGGACATGAATATCGCTTCACAAGTTGACCATCCGAATAATAATAACAACAAAATTACTCTTAATTTTAGTAATTGTTCTAATTTTAATTAGATTTACCTTCCTTTTTTCTTCATTAAATGTCTATTTTCGCTTAAATCTTTCTTTTTCTCGTAGTCATGGTATAAAGTATAGTATGCAACTCTCGAATAAAACACTCGCGTCGCTCAGGATTCTAACACTTGAATCACTCCCTACAGTCGTGATTCAGTCGTTAGAATCCTTCACTTGCTCGTGATTCATCTATGGCCCTCGCTTTAAATCCGTCCTTTGTTCACTAATTGCATAATATACTATTAAAATCATTCTAATAGAGTCACAAACGTTGCAAGCGTTTCAGGAACTCGTTTTGCGTGTTTACAGAAAAATAACTATAAACTATCGAAAAAAAAGAGAAAATAACACCTCCCATATATATTTTATTCATCAATTTCGTAGACGAAAATCATCCCTGTTACCTCCATCATCGCTCAAAAGTCACATTACATCACGATGGCTACAAATGTTTGACGTCACCCTTTGAACCAATGACATGGGTTAGACCGTCAGACGATTCCTTCTGAACTCAAATCATTCGATATTCGATTTCGTGTCCGATTTTGTTTGTCATGTAATCCCAATGTTAAATGGATTGTGTTTTGTTTTTGGACGATTTGTTTAGCCAAGCATGTGACGGGGTTCCCGGCTATTCTCTGCCTAAGGCCGTTTGTCCACTGCAACTTGAACGGGACGTTAACATTTACTATGACCGCGAAATCTTTTTTCTCGTTGACCACGGTGCGGTGGACAAACAGTGTAACTGTAAAAATCACACGACAACTAACGTTTAAAAATATTATCCTCGAATTTAATGGTAAATAAAATATTTCGGAAGCGGTAAAATGAACTCCACATTAACTAACAACTAGCGTCTACCCGCGAATTCGTTCGCTTGGAAGTTCAAAATACACTAAAAAAACAGCCACATTTTTTAAACTCCCTCGGATCACGTCCCACCGCATCGCATCGCATTGCCCGCCCGCGCTATTACATCGTTTTCGCTTAGCGTTCTTTTTGACTTTTTTTCTTTTGCTCCGCTCCTAAAGGTTGTATCATTACGATTTTAAATAGCTTCCTCGATTCGGGCTATCAAATTAATGCAAAAATATTAATTCAAATCCGACTGGTTCCAGAGATTAGCGCGTTCAAACAAACAAACTTTTCAGTTTTATTATACAGGCTGTTAGACGGTTGATCATACGAAAATGGCGGATCCGTGGGGCCGTATGCTACGTGTTTAGATCTAATAACAAGACCCAGGCCACACGGTTTTTTTTAAAAGATTGTTATTAAATTTTATTCTTAATTCGTCGTTGCTCAAACTTCATACATCAGCAATGTAATTTAAAAATAACAAAACTGAAAACATATTTATTTTATTTTCATCTAGAGTAACTGTAGAATCGTATTTGACGTAGATGATTGCTAGAAAATTTAATACGACCTAGGGGTCGTATTAAATTTTCTAGCAATCATCTACTACAACTACAAACAAACTAAACACAACGCGTTAAATAAATTTCTAATTCTAAGAAAACAGCTTTGGTTCATGCCCGTTCTAACGGTATGCAATATGCACAAATTCTGTTAAAACAACTAGAATAATTCGCCAATTTTAACTGCCTGGGCCTTTTTTCACGGAACTCTACATTTCCGAAAAGTGAAAATAATTACTTACAAGCAAACATTTTTTTTTCATTATTTGATTCTACAATTATTCTAGATGAAAAAAAAGTTACCAATTTTGTTATTTTGAAATGAAATTATTGGCATTTGAAGTTTGAACAACGACGAATTTCAAATAAAATTTAAAAAGTCAATAAAAAAGGTCCGTGTGGCCTGGCGTATTTCCCTTTCCGTGTTCAACTGGCGACACCGGTCTCGCGAAATCCACACGCTTTTGTTTTACTACGGAATCCTACGAACCCGTGTTCAATTCGCGTCAACTGAGCACGCTTTTGCGGTCACTGTTCTAACCTAACCTAACCAAAATGATTCACCAACAAGAGAGGGGATCTGGCGCTCGGCGGCCGCTACCGCGGCACGCTCGCTACGCTCGCTCGCCTTCACGCGTTAATGGTCACTGTTCTAACCTAACCTAACCAAAATGATTCACCAACAATAGAGGGGATGTGGCGCTCGGCGGCCGCTGCCGCGGCACGCTCGCTACGCTCTCTCGCCTTCACGAGTTAATGGTCACTGTTCTAACCTAACCTAACCAAAATGATTCACCAACAATAGAGGGGATCTGTGTCTAAGAGTCAAGTCAAAAAAGTGGTCAGTTCAACTGCACACGATTTTGTTAAACCTTACCCAGCGCCACTTGATCACAAAGGCGTGCTCAGTTGACGCGAATTGAACACGGGATCGTAGGATTCCGTAGTAAAACAAAAGCGTGTGGATTTCGCGAGACTGGTGTCGCCAGTTGAACACGGAAAGGGAAATACGCTGTGGCCTGGGTCATGTTATTGGGTCTGAACACGTAGCAGACGGCCCCATGGACCCGCCATTTTCGTATGTTCAACCGTCTGCCTAGCATCCTGTATTATAGATTATAGTATGATAATAATGATTTGACGTCCCATATTATTAATCTGTGCCCATGAGGTTAAAAAGAAAACATTTTTGTTTTTTCGTAGACAATTTTTTTTTTTTCATAATATCTCCCAAAAAACACCTACCAATCTTTTTACACTTTCTAAATCAAAAGTTTCTCGTTCCAAACCCAACGTGGTACGTTTTCCTTTTACAAAGTACGAAATCAACGCAAACTTATCTTACTTTTTGATAATTTAAGTTTCCTTAAAGTCTGCCTAAAATATCAAGACCAATTTCCTTTCCAGTTTATTTATTAAAAAAATCAGTTTTTAGGAGTAAATCAGAATTGAAAAACTTTCAACAACTTCCACTAGGTACGTACAGTCAACTGCACATCAGCGGTAACACTTGTACTACGAAAATGACCCTTATTGCTACGGCGTAAAGGCTTGTCAATGTCTAATTGATACCATTGATATGTGGTTGGCTATTACCTTACAATTACACAAACGACAAAATAGATGTTCTCGTGAAAAAAACATGGCATCTTTGAGAAAACACCTTTTTCATGATAGTTTATGGTGTCGATATGTCATTCGGTTTAAATTGTTTTTTTTTGTCTTATACATAGATTATTTTCTCACATTCATTACTTCTTCATTATTTGTTGACAGGCCTACACTGTCCTCCCATACCTATTAACACTGTAATTTGAAAACTTTGTATAAGCCATTTATTTTTTAAAGAGAAACCGAGTTTCTTGCTCATTCTTCTCCATAGGAGACGACCAATTGGAACCGTGCACCTAGCTTCAGACGTTTCATAAGTGTAGGTTTATGTGAAATAAAATATTTTGATTTAGATTTAGATTTTTGATTTTGATAATATTTTGTTTTTAACATCATAAAGGAAAAAATCGCTTAAACTTACGTAAATGTAAGATATTTATGCTGGTCACTGTACCAACTTAATTTATTTTCTCGCTAAAATCAAACTTGATCTCATTTAAAGATGTTTTAGTTTATTAAATATTAATTTTAAGATATTAATTTTGAACTAACTAAAAGTCTGATCAAGTCTCTGTAAACTAGATGTCAAGTTGTTAGCTGTTTGTGGTTGGTTAATTTAAACAGCGAGAGGGGCTCATGGCTAAATGATAACAGCCACACGGATCGATCAATGGTTAAGCTATGCTTGCCGCGGTCGGTCAGTGGATGGGTGACCATCCATTACATATCGAGACCCCTCCGTGCCTCGAAAAGCTCGTTAAGCTGTTGGTCTCGGCTGTCATTCGTAAATCTTTGACAGTCGTTACGAGTACTCCCAAGCCTAAAAGTTTGACAACCAGTCTTACTCATGGTATAATAATATACTTCGCCAGGTATGGCATTCCAAAACACAGTGGTCACGTGAGCAACACAAGTCTACGTCATCACATCTGTGTTACCAGAAGTTTGTAATAATAACTCCCCAACCACCTTTATTATCTGTGCGAATCCGATAAAACAATGAGGTTTTAATTAACAATTACGTTGGTTTATGTTTAAATTGAATTTTTTCGTTTGATTAGACACACGAAACGACCATTTAAAAGCTTTGATTTCTGAAAATATTTCCTTAATCGTGTTTTGTTGCAATAGAGTGGCAACTGGATAGTGACGTAAGCATGTGTTAGTCCCGGAATGCCAGACCTTGTTTACCCAGTATCTGGATTGTACAGGTCATAAAGGTAGTCGCTCCATGTAAAATATTGGTATTCATCTGCATCCGGTTAGACTGGAGGCCGACCCCAATATAGTTGTGAAAAGGCTAGGTAGATTGATCGTACTTAAAGTCAGATCAGGTCGCCTTAAAGTAGAAGTCAATGTCTTAGCTGTTTGTGGCTAGTTGATTAAAACAGCGACAACTAATCACAAAATTTGCAATATAATGTGATTATAAAGATCTAATCGAATGAGCTTTCATTGTGCGGGTCTTTTTATATGATGGAAACACCTATAATTTATAATTATAGTGGTATAAAATTAAATCTAGACTTCATTAAATATGTATGTCGTGATGGCCCAGTGGTTAAGGCCTCGCCTCTTACCTATGCACGAGGTTGTGGTTCAAATCCGGGCAAGTACCAATGTGACTTTTTCAATTCATATGTACGTACTTTCTGAGTCTATCTTGGACATTACTGACATCGGTGAAGGAAAACATCGTGAGGAAACTTTTTTTTTTTTTTGTGTGGGAAATCATCGAATGACTTTTCCCGCTCTGGGCGGAGCGAGAGGGAGTGTCAGATTTTTACTGACTAAAACCCACCCGTGTTCCTTCCGTTGCCTGTGTGCCGGGGCCGCGATATCCCTTTCGGACAAACTCGCAACCCTGGCAGGCATTGGCCCTTACGGACCCCGTCAGTTGGTGCTGACATCTCTTTGAGGCGCGCGTGGAACACAACGCGCCGTCGACCCGGGCCTGGTCCTAATCGGACGGCGAGCTACCCATTGCCCACCGGCCGCAAGCCCGCGCCTACAGTGGTCCTTCGCGAGCATTACTGCTTCGCAGAAGGAAGTGACGGCTTCCCATGCACTCTCGCTCCGGACCATGGCCTGAACCAGGGCCGGACGCGAGAGATCGCCGCCGCCGATCGCCTCCGTGAGGACACGGCGGTGCTCCGCCCAAGCAGGGCAGACCTCCACGAGAATTGATCACCACGCTTGCTCAAGACGGGTTGGCGATTTCACTAACACTAACTGACTAATATTTACGTGAGGAAACCTGGACTTATAGTAAATATAAGTCTGAAATCGCCAACCCGTCTTGAGCAAGCGTGGTGATCAATGCTCGTACCTTCTCTGTATGAGAAGAGGCCTTTGCCCTGCAGTGGGACAGTAACAGACTGATATTATATTATTATTATTCATTAAATATAAACAATGACAACGATTTACAGGTTATGTTTAGTAAATTTCTGGGACAATATTGACATAATTGTAAAACTTTACGGTGCTTCACTGTACATTATTAAGGGTCTTTGTTACCCAAATTACAAAAATAAAATAATCCACGGCACTCGATGACAGTTTCGTAAAACCATCCTATAACGTAAGTATCGAGCTAACTAATGGAATACCGGCACTGTATATAGGTCAGGTATTTTTGTAGCACGCGGAACACTGCCCGACGCAACGCGTAATCGTGTCATTGGCAATTATTATAGCCACTAAAGAAGCTTGTGTTTAGTGGATTATTATGGAGACAGTTGAAATGGAAGAGGAGATTGTGGATGTTATAAATCGTTTTTGAAAGCAGTAATAGATTGAAATCAGGAAGTGGATAGAGTGCCGCTACCGGCACTTTATCTCTATGTGATAAAGTGTCTTTGGTTTGGAGTTTTCGTTTTCTGCCACCGACTTCCGAAATTAAAGTTATTTTTCGCGTTATAGTGTTTTTTTTTGGAAGTCGTTTGTTTATTTTTTGTAAAAAGTTTATATATTTCCCTTTTTTGTTATGGTACATACCTACCCCACACAAATTTGAAATACATTACTCCTTATCGAAATATGCCTTAATTACTAGACACTTACCTCAAGGAAGTGTATAGAGTGCCGCTGGCGGCATAATAGTGATTCTGCCTCGGCCCGGCTAAACTGCCGTAAACATTGCATTGTCAATGTCACTGTCACTTGTTATTTTGTTTGATAGTTGAGGTTAGTTAGCTGCCCTTTGTATTGATTGATCGTAGTTGTTTTAGATAATTATATCAAAAGTCACTGAAATAACAAAATTTACAAAAAAAATTATAACAAATGAAAATGGCTGAAAGTTAGGTTAGGTTAGGTTAGAACTGTGACCACACAACGCCAGGGTCCGTTTAGGCACAAGAGAATGTAATGTTTTGGGAATGTGGTGTTTTATAGCGAACCAACCTCAATAATGAAACAAAATGACAAGTGACAGTGACAATGACAATGCAATGCTTACGGCACTTTAGCTGGGCCCAGGCAGCGCCACTATTATGCCGCTAGCGGCACTCTATACACTGCCTTGAAGTTAATGTCTAGTAATAAAGCTACTAATTACATATTTCGCCAAGGAGTAATGTATTACACTGATTTATTATTTGAAACTTCGTCAATAAGAGCGGAAATATATGAGCAAACCTCGGGGAGAATGCAGGTTGTGGAACTATGGGACTCCATGGTCAAAAGCTTACACCTAACTATAATGATCATGTACATTTTTGAAGTATAAACTTCTTTGGGCGCGTTGAGCGATTTTCGGTAGGGGAAAATCGCGACAGAGACATACACATAAATGACTGTTATTTCATAGTTTTCAGTTCTGTCGGCAGTCCCCATGGCTGCTTATTTAAAAAAAAAAAATACTTACCCACCTGTCTCTTTCATCAATTTGTGGAAAAAAAACTTTATTTACCACCCGTACGCTAATTCACAATCAATCAAAATCTGCTAAATGCTAATCCATTGCTTCATAAGTTCGAAAAATCTGCTCAACATCATAAATAACGCAATGAATGTTGTTGAACTGTCAAAATGCAACATATTAATGATCATCATTTCAGCCGAAAAACGTCCACTGCTGGACATAGGCCTCCCCCAAATGGGGGGGGTTTGCCATAATCGCCACGCTTGGCAGGCGGGTTGGCGATCGCAGTATGGTGTTAAAATACATAGGGGACGCTGCTGCCCATTCTCTAGTAAGTCCCTTAGTCGCCATTTACGACACCCACGGGAAGAAATGCGATGATACTATTCTTTACGTCCGGCACCATACGGAGCAAATGCAACAGATTAGTCGTTATCGTACCAAAATATATTACGTAATTTTATAGCAGTTTAAAACGTATTTGTAAAACGATTATGAATTGGCTTGTTCATTTCTTGTGAGTGTTTCATATTCTAACAAAATATAGTTTTCTTCTGAAAATGTTACTGAACGTCTTGCGACTGATTTATAGCTAGATTTTGGCTCTAGTCTATAATCTTGTTAGCACAGCCTCCAGCGTGAAGCGAGGACTCATTTTAAAGGCGAATGGGGTCATATTAGATGCTGAAGGCTACTGTGTTCAGCCGGATAAATGACGCCATTTAGATAATTCTCGGAAATAAACCAAAAACCTAAAACGCAGTTAATAATTTCTGAAATCATGAAAACTTGATGTTAAATAATTTGAACGTTAACTTAAATTATCTTTTAATTCAAATCCAAGCCGTATCTAATGTACCTATGCATTTTTGTATGATCCGTTCCCATAGACTGTAAAAACGGTTTTGCGGGGCATAGTTTTAAGTACAAGACTACTGTAAACTTTTCATAAAATAATAAACATAAATAAAAAAGAATAAACAGTTAACGATTCCCATTATTAAAAAAATTATAAATATTACCACTCCCAGCAATCAATCTGCCTAGCCTTTTTCCAACTATGTTGGGGTCGGCTTCCAGTCTAACAGCAGGATGCAGCTAAATACCGTATTTTACGCATAGTTGTAAGTCGTTCAGTAATTTTTCGTCGGTTATTTAAGAAAAAATCAGCTGTTCCATACATTTTGAGCGCGTAGGTATTTTCATTCAAATTCAAATATTTTAATTCAGATAAACATCCATATATTGTTAATAGTAGTACTTAGCCTAATGTTAGTATTAAATTAAATTAATATTATAATAAACAACAAAAAAAAAAACATAAATTATTTGGATAAGTGTGTGTGAACACTTATCCACTTTTGTAAGAGGGGAGAGTTCCACCGATCTGAAAACACATTCAGGATGCCATTGGAGGAGGAGCGCAAGCGCGCCATCATGGAAGCGCATCGCTTCCGCATTATCGCGGCGAACCCGTCGACGCACGCTTCCGCAAACATCCCTGATGCGCTACATCGCCACGGCAACCTCAAAAGCACCCTGAAAGCGTTATTGTACTGAACGCGCAGGTCGCTAAAAGCCCGCTGGGTATAGTTGGTCCACAGGCTACACGTGTAAAACGACTGGCAGAAGGCCTTAAAAAGCGTTATCTTTACAGACTCAGTACAGCGTGCAAACCTGCGAGCCAGCATATTGCCACGGACAGCCAGCGACCTGCGCTCCCTGTGTAAATCTACATTGTCTTTTAAGTCATCAGTGACCCAATGACCCAAATACTTGAAGTTCGAAACCCGACCTAAAAGAGACCCAGAGAGTGAGAGCTCCGGCAGCTGTTCATATGTTAAAGAACCCGATTTAAAAACCAACCATTCACTCTTATCGGTATTGTATTTGAGCCCGTGAGCCACCGCATAACTTTCACAAATTTTGAGAAGCTTTCTCATTGCACCGATAGATGGGCTCAACAGCACCATATCATCAGCGTAACTGATGTTGTTCACGCAAACACCATCCACGTGACAACCGATTTTAGTGCTACCGAGCTCACCCATCAGTTTGTTTATGTACAGGTTAAAAAGACGGGGGGAGCTCAAACCGCCCTGCCTCACCCCACAATTCAATCCATACATATCAGAATATGAGCCTGTCCATTTAACTGTATTCACTTGGCTACTGTACCAATATCTTAACAGTGATATCACATCACCCGGGACAGAAGTGTCGTGAGTGAGCTTATGCCAGAGCAGATCATAATTGACCAGGTCGAAAGCTCTCGATAAATCCAAGAAACATGCTATTACAGGAGTCTTTCTGTCTGTGTAATATTGGACAGTCTGCTTGAGGCATAAAATTGCACTCTCCGTTGACAAGTTCGGCCTAAATCCAAACTGATTATCCTCGAGAACGATATGTTTAGCTAGAATTTTATCAAGCAGACTATCAAATACCTTAGCACAGACAGTGGCAAGCGATATCGGCCTATAGTTGGAGATATCGGAGGCGTCACCGGTCTTATTTTTTATTACTGGCACAACGACCGTATTACTAAGTTCCACAGGTAAGTAACTATGACTTAGACATAGGTTAAAAATCATAGCAAGTACCCGCGGTAAGTGTACCCCGGCGTATTTAAGATGTTCAACGCTGAGACCGTCGTGACCGGGAGACTTACCCCTCACCATGCTCTGTATCCTGCTCGCGATCTCTTTAGCTGAGAACCTGACAGGGGGAGCCACGGTCACGGCCGCCCCAGCGCCGCTATTAGACGGCTCGCTATAGCCACACAAACACGAGCTTACATTAAAATGTTTTTGAAAAGCATTAGCTATATCAGTGGGGTCGCTCACGCCCGCGACGCTCACCGGCGTCCCCGACCTATGTTTTAATTTATTTGTTAATTTCCAAAACTTATTAAATTGTTTACTTTTATGACAAGATGCTAGCATATCCATTTTAATTTTCTCTTGGTTATTTTGACAATATTTTAATTTAGTTTTAAAAAGGTTGCGCGATGTACACATATTTTCATAAATAAATCCAGCAGTAGGTTTGTTGTATAACAACCACATTTGATAACACAGTCGGGCATCACGGTGAGCCTCGCGAACGTGTTTGTTCCACCCTACTACATAATTTCCTTTATGACGCTTTTTAACAGAACCTGCATGAGTGAGTTCGGCTCCCCCTTTCAAAATACAAATCAACTCACTATACAACCTATCTATCACCAGTCGATGCTCAGGTGTGTGGCACAAATTATCAGCACATTTACAAAATTCAGGAGGAAAATCCATTTGCTTTAAGTTACTATTACAGTAATCATAATACTTATTTATCTGTACTAAATCTCTCTCACCCCATACAACCTTGTTACAAGAAATGTCAGATCCAATAGTTTTAGGTTTAATCAGATTAATGTTACACTCTATTAATAACGGAATATGGTCTGACATATAAACGCCGTACAGAATAGACGCATTTTTCACCAAATGTCTAGCAGCCTCAGTGACAACACAGTGATCTAGCCAGCGGAGGGAACCGTTGGCGGAACTAGTAAAAGTATGCGAGTCTTGCGGCAAAAGTTCAGTATCAATGCAAGACCATGATTGATCAGTACATGTTAAAAGTAACTCACGTGAGAATCGTGTGCCTGGGTGCGCGTTAAAGTCTCCCAACACAAAAACCGACTCCACTGCACTGCTCTCAATCACAGAGATAATCTCACTTAGACAACATGTAAACTCAGCACGATTTACGGCACAGTCAGTGGGCATGTACACACTAAATATTAGCAAAGACCGCTCGCCCTGCGCTATTTTAATACACACGACACGATCACTAGCACATTTTATAACCGAAACCGACGCAAACAACGACTTCCTCCACAACAGCGCCACACCTCCGTGCGGTCTACCAACCAGAACACCGGCAGAGAGGTCCACGGCTGATTTACCCGTGTACGCGAAGTCTCCATCAATGGACGCTAGGAAGGGCACGTCGTGGGGCAGCAGCCAGGTCTCCTGTAACGCTATCACATCGGCTCGTGCACATAATTGACGAACGCAATCAGCTGATCGAGTTATATTTTTACAATTGAATGTACATAGTTTAACGTTAGATATACAATCTATTATATCTTTGTTATATTTTCAACACTGTGCTGCTTATTTACTTTTATTGTGTTTTTCTTAAAGTAAATAAACTGTCTAAACCGTATACCCTCGGGCCACATTTTGTCACCTAAAAACATTTTTAATTTGTATTTTGAGACAAACAATTTAAAGGCATTAAGTATTGCATGCTATGGAACAGCAGATTTTTTGTTTTATATGCGACGAAAAATTTCAACGCAGGGGTGTTCAGAATCATGTACTGAATCCATAGTATCAGTTTTCACGTCGATGTCGGGATGCCACCCTGTATAAAATTAAATTTGTAGATTTATATTAATTTTGTATTTTTGTGTACCAAAATAAGCATGAATTTGTTCTGCATAATGATGTAGTATCTAAACCTAGCCGAAAAGTTCACATAATTCGTGTACCTAGACGAAATAACAAACTATTTTCGAAAAATTTAATTTGTATGGCGGCCAAAGTTATTATAAACTACCAGATAGATTATTTTAAAATTCTAATCTTTTGAATAATTTACATTTAAATGTAAATTATTCAATTACTTCTTATAAGTAAATGCTACTACTCGACTAATGATTTTATGAATGATAAGTTAACATAAATATTGGGAAATAAATATAATATTATTCTCTTCTCTATTCGAAATAAATATAATATTATTCTCTTCTCTATCTCTTTGACTTAATTAAATCGTTTTGACATTTCTATAGCTAATATTTGACTAATTTGAAATTTATAAAAAAAAAAAATTACACACGTATTTAGATGATTTCAAAACTAACGGACTTAAAATAATAATAATAATATGAACAAGTATATAAGAAAGGGGTGGGGGGGAACAATCATAGGGCATCAAAAAATTCGTCCGCATCGCTGTCAACAGGAAAAGTGCCCAAAAGGCTGGCAGCATTGCCACGTTGCATGGCAATGCTGATTCACTGGCCGAAGAATAGGCCAGCCTTCTGGTCACATGAAGAGTTGACCAACCGCTTTGCGCTGCCGAGCTGTCTTGAAAAACTAAGTGGGCAATTTGCAATTTGAATGTTAACCTCATTTATATATTTCAATTTGTGATCTAATAAACGAACCAAAACCCTGGCAATGTATTTGTATGCCGGAAACGACAGAATATTATGTACTTAAAAACTATGTAACATCTCTGTAACTATATTTTCACAAATAAATGGACTATTACTATTATGAAATAATAATTATTTTTCAGGCGTATGAAATGGCTTTGGCAAAGACTTTACGTGACTTTTCAATCTGCTGATAAGTCAAACCTGATTGAATATCTTACCTTTCAGAAACCTATGGGGTAATTGCATAGCACACAGAAATGACAATTGAACGCAATTCCTTTCATTTTGACAGTTCAGCCACGCTCATTGCGTTATTTAGGTTGTTGAGCGGACGATTTTTTCAAATCTAGAAGCAATGGTTTAGGAATATCCTTCAAAACCCTTGGATTGTGATTGAAATTAGGGTGCGTATTTTAGTTTTTAATTATGAAATTCTGAACTAATTAAGCTTATACATACCGTTTTGACTAAACAACATTTTGGTACAACTGTTTACTGCTTTGTTCCGGTAATTAGTAATATTTGGGAACGCTCACTCGACCGTACATTTACGTGCCAAATGTTTACTAACTATTTACTGTGTCGATGTTAGTGTGTTTCGATTTATTTATGGGTAGTATTAGTGGGTTAGTCTAGTATTTTTTTATTATTTTTATTTTAATATTTTGAATTTTTTAATAAAATTTTACAATTTGACATTTAATTTGATGTACGGTTCTGACATTCTTATGTATTTTTTTGACAATATTAATTATTATTTTTATGAATTGTTAAATATTTAAATTTAATGAATCACAATTTTATTTGGGTTTTTGGGCAGTTTAATTTAAAAATAGATATGAATAGTTTATAATTTAAATGTGTGTGTGTAAAATTATGGACTTGCATTTGTCTGAAATAAATGATCGAATCGATCAAAGACCTGAAGTCACACAACATCCTGACGTCACACAAATCCTGCATCGCACATTTAGAGTTTACCGCGCCCCGACTTCAAACTCTGGGCAGTTACCCGCCAGACACGACACCCGTCTGGTCGGAGGATCCTCCATTTTCTAAAGAGGATGAGTGAACTTTACACCCTATTCCTCATACCCCTAAAGTCACAAGTGCTACTGCTGAGCATGAGGTCCTGGGTTCGATTCCCAGGTTGAGCAAAGTGTTGCGGTTTTTCCATCCGAAAACTCAGTAGCAGCCTGGAGTCTGGATTTGTGCCTGGTTGATGGCAATAGGCTCGTTCCCATGTCATGGGACTTAAACATAACGGGCCAAATGTGGATGTACTATAGGTACACTCTCTGCCTAACCCTTAGGGGCATACAGTCGTGATGAAATGCTCATGTTATGTAGTAATAACTGAGAGAAAATCAGGCTTCGAGTAATTCGGCCTCAGATGCTAAACTCAATATCTGAGGGGCAACTTCCGAATCTCTAAGAATGTTCGCATTCACATCTCATTCGCAATCTGTCAAAACTACTATCAATTTACCAAAATTTTTGACAAGCTTGACAGATTGCGACTTGAATGTGAACGTTTTTTAAAAGTACGAGAATTGGCTTTCTGAACTAAGTTTTAGCCCAACCAAAATTGTTGGACCGAAACAAATTTTCTGAGAACTAAACTGTTTAATTTTCTTTATTCAATTAACTATGTATCCAGCGCGTTCAGAACTGTCTTCTCCACAAAGATACTTAAATTACCAACGCTTTGAATAAGAAGACTTTTTTATTTACCTATTTTCCTTATTTTTATCAAACGTTTAGCTTTCAAAGTTTCTGTAGGAAGCGTTTTAAATTATACCTAGAAAATATGCTGCATATAATTAAATGTTTTATGGAACGAATTGAATTAGTTTCACTTTATAGCGACCTGATTAAAAGAGTCTAGAATAGCATTATGAAGCAGGTAGGTATAATAAAAATATGAAACAAAATTTGTATTAAAAAAATACACACATTTTATTAATACAAATTTTGTTCCATTTCCAGGTTGCAGCCGCCATCTTGGATTTACATTTCGACCTCATTATCGACTTTAGCACATTTGAAATCTATGAAAACGATACCCATGACGATTTTTTATTTAATTTTGTTAGCCGCCATCTCAGATTCACACTTTCACTCTGTCTCTCTCTTCAGCATGCAGTGTACTCGGGCCAATGTAAACAATTTTATCCTACGACACGTAATCATTTTACTCTATTCTTTTGTGTCGTCTCTCTCTCCCTCTTTCTTTCTCTTTGAATGAGAAGAAGACAGTCGCAAGTATTAACACTTTTTAGCGTGACCATTTCTTATACCTCCTACACACTATGCCGCGGCGCACCCGGCCCTGCCTCACAAAGGATTGCAAAGGAAATGAAGGCGCAAAAGCCGGGGGTACGTGCCGCGCGGCAAAAGCCTGCGGCCATGCCGCTGGCATAGTGTGTAGGCGCCATTAAAGTATGCATAATAGACCTACTCTTGACCTCGATCTCACCTGATGGGAAACGATGGATGAGGTCTATGACGGAACGAGCATGCCCAGAAGATGCCTGTTCACTTTTACTTTGAAGACAGGCGGGTTATATGCAGAGAAAGTGACTTTGGCTGTGCGCATAATCAATGTGAAGGAGAAGCGCTGAGTACGACTGGACGGGATACCAACCAAGTGTGAATGGTACTCTACAATACGTCTGGTAGACCGGGAATAAAAGGGCGATGGGGTCTTCAGGTCGTGGAACCCCTGCGCACACTCTCCGAAGTACAGTCTGTAGAAGACCGAGAGGCAAGCAACATTACGCCGATGAACCAGGGTGTGAAGCCTAGCCACCAACGTTTCGTCGTCTATAAGCCTTTTTGCTCTGGGTTCCACCAAATCAAGCAGCAAGTTGGTCAAGCCCAAAAGTCTGACGACCAGTCTTACCAAGCGGTTTCGTGTTGCCCAGTAACTGGGTTGTGTGGGTCAGATAGGTAATCGTCCAATGTAAAATACTTGTATTCTTCTGCATCCGGAGCCAAATAAATCAAATTCAAAGCATTTATTTCAAATACTTTAGAATTATCAAGGGGTCGGTTGGTCAGAAAGATGAAGCTAGTTACCCATTCCAAAGCGTAGTAAGTTCCCATGGAAAAGAAATGGTATGAAACTCCACGGACACTCTTTTAATCATAAACTTTTTACAAAAAAAAACAACCGACTTCCAAAAAAAAACACTACATAGTGAACAATAACTTTAATTTTGGAAGTCGGTGGCAAAAACCGAAAATTCAAAACCAAAGACACCGACTTCCGAAATTAAAGTTATTTTTTACTTTGTAGCGTTTTTTTTTTGGAAGTCGGTTCTAAGTGGGAAAAATACGTATTATTGAAGCTAACTCAAAAACTTTCCAAGCAAAGATAAAAGCATACATTTACGAGTATAAGGCACCAACTTGGGAGCATACCCTTTCATACAAAAAAAATATTTTCAAAATCGGTCCACAATTAACGGAGAAATCGGTGGATAAAAAACATACATACGCGATGAACATATAACCTCCTCCTTTTTGGAAGTCGGTTAAAATATCAATAAAGGCAGGAACTCTATGATGAAATTCAACCTTTGTACCTAATATGCATATTGAATGGTATATATAGAACGTTAGTTTCGATGCAATTTAAGCCATGCAGGTACATTAAATACATTATGCATGCAGTATTGCCTACATTTTAGTTAGTAAGTCCTGGCTTATATTGTATCTATGGAGCTTATTTCCGGTAGCTGTGCATCCGGTTATATAAATACGGTATTTTCATACAATATCCGTCATGAATATTTGTTACAAAACACGGTCTGTTCAAAACACAGCTAGATTTGTCATGACGATTCGTTATATAAAACAATTAGTCGATGACAAATAAACGTTAACATTTATAAACTTTAATTCAGTAATAGGCGATGAAAATGCTGTGAAGGAAGGTGGTAAATAGTGGGTAAACATAGTGAGGAAAACGATATGTCTTAGAACCAATAATTCGAAGACATGTGACATCCACCAACCCGCACTGGGTCCGCGTGGTGGAATACTGACCAGGCCCACGCCCTGTCAGAGAGGAGGTCCAGGTCCCAGTAGTGAGAACATTAAAGGCTGATTATGCTTATGCTATGTTCCATAATTCCATAGCTCTATTAGCGGTTCTAGGGAACCAACGCACAATCACACTTTATCCCAAGACAGTGTTGCCAGATGCATTGAACCTTATATCTGTAGCAGAAACTGCTAAAATCTGTATGATCTATGTTCTATGTTATAGGGTTGGTTTCCGCACTTAGTCCGTCAGGTGGACCATTGTGCGTGGGCCATGGCGCCCGTTTGGGGGTTATTCCAACCAGCCCACCTCCCTTCAGAAGCTAATTAATGCTCCTGGTTTGCTTAGAACTTCTGTGAAAGATCTGGGTGACTGAGGGTTTCTGTTCTACTCTGGGTGACGCCTGTGCATCACAGAGCACGTGCGCGACGGTTTCCTCAGTCTCCATGCACGCCCTGCACAGAGGACTGTCCGTTATGCCTATTGTGTAATCTGTATGATATTTTAACTTGTAATCTTCTGTATGGTAAAAAGAACAAAACAGTATACCTACTTATCTTATGCAGTCAAGTTATTTTGTTCTGCTTCCTTTTAAAAAGAAGGGAATTAGGGTTTAATTGCCGTACATTAAATAAAAAATGAATATCAATTACCATTAAAAGTTTCTACGATATTACTTATTTACGACAAATGCATCAAGAGAGCGCACGTCTTGGAGAACACGCAAAAATCTTTGGTTGGCGGATTCTCGCTTGAAAAGTAAGTAAAACTGGTAATGCCCCTAAGTAAAAAATGAATGTCATTGGTTAAAAAAAAAAAAACATAAGTTTGAAAAGTTGAAAACACTGGCGACTGACAGAACAGTACTACCAATCTGCGGGCCCTATCAGAATACCAGCGCTGCGACATTTTTATTTATTTTTAAATGTCGCGGCATCGTGCTGAGATAGGAGCCTTTTGGCCTCGTACAGGACTTCCTTCATTTTAATGTTACTTTGTTTTTTATTTATGTTTAATGTGTTTTTAGTTTAATGTGATTTCCTGTGCGAGTCTCAATAAACACTTTTTCTTCTTTCTCTCTTTCTAATCGCGATTTATTTTGCTGCGTTCCGTTTTAATCAGATTATGGTAATAATCAATAGAATGAGAAAATTTCAAAAATTCTGTATCCAGTGCTAATCGGTATCCCACATCGAAAATCTGTAGAGATAGTAGATACGGAGAAATCTGTATAAATGGCAACGCTAGCCCAAGACAATTATCTCATGTGAAAGAGAAAGCAAGAAAGAAAAGAAAGAAAAATTGTTTATTCTTCACAAACAAAACGCACATTAAAGACAAAAATACACAAAGTACACACATATAAAAGTAGCCAAAGGCCTCGTATTCAACCAATAAATGTGGCCAAAGGCCTCGTATTCAACCAATAAATAAAACTAAACAAATAAAAACAATGTTGTTCATTGGTTGATATCAAGGCCATGGATCACAGACAATATTGCGTAATTTACTCTTGTGACATAAGCAAATGACAACAACTCACAAACACATCTCTTACAACAACTAGTACTTACAATAACCCAGCATGAATATTTTAAAAGTTTAATTTTTTATTAAAACTTGCAGTCGATGTTGACGTATTGGTGATGTTATTCAGAAAGGTCAGGTGCATAGTACTCGCAGCCGGCGTGCGTATATGACCTGATGTATGAACGTAAACGAGGTAAAAGGAGTATGTAAGCCCACTTATGCACTGGCGCTTTTTTTAACGCGAACATTTAGACCGTGCTCTGGATTTTCAACTCTCGGCGTCAAACCGAGCGTTGAGAATCCAACAGAGCATACCTAGCGCGTTGAAAAAGTTCACAGTTGGATTTTCTACTCGCGCCTCTAAGCCGAGCGTCAAATAATAAAAACTTTTTACAAAAAAGACACAACGGACTTCGGTTGTTTTTTTTGTAAAAAGTTTTTAGTTTTCACTTTTTAGTTGTGGTACCTACCCCACACAAATTCGAATACCAGTACCTGCTATACGGGGTGTCAGGGACATCGACGCGAAGACGGGTACCGTGGATTCAGCACATGATTCTGAATCCCCCTCCGTTGAAATTTTTCGTCGGTTATTTAAAAAAAAAACAGCTGCTCCATACATTTTGACCGCGTAGGTATTGCACTTTTCTATGAAACAGCAGATTTTTTTTTTAATAACCGACGAAAAATTTCAACGCAGTGGGGTTCAGAGTCACGTACTGAATCCATGGTAGCCGGCTTTGCATCGATGTCCCTGCCACCCTGTATAAACAACAGTGACAGGAAGTTATCCTTATATCATCCACAAATACTAAGTAGGAAAAATACGTATTATTGAAGCTTACTAAAAAACTACCGAAGCAAAGTTAATAAAATTTATATGGGACCAATTTGGGAGCATACCCTTTCATACAAAAAAATAAATTTCAAAATCAGTCCACAAATTGACGGAGAAATCGACGGACATAGATTTAAAAAAAAACATACATACGCGACGAACATATAACCTCCTCCTTTTTGGAAGTCGGTTAAAACCAGTGCGTGGCAAGAAACATCGCGTTAAAAAAAGCGCTTGTGCGTACGCAGGCTAAGGATCGCAGCAGATGGCGTTCTGTTCTGCCTACCCTCTTGGGAAGAAATTTGTAGTTGAGTGGTTCACAAACTCACAAACTCACGATCCAGTCCCAGAGGCCATGTTAACTTTTATTACTAGTTTAACTAAACAGAAACGGTTGAACGTTTCGTGGTATTATGGCTTTATTGTTAGCAACTTACTGTTAACGAAAGTTTCAGGGATACAAGGAAGTCCGTGGTTGGCAGCTTAAAATCTGACAACTAACTTTTTGGATGTGTCAAATATGTAGATAGGTACATACTTCTATGAGTTATGAGAGAATGCTGGAAAGTTCATACTAATTCCATGCTGCCATGATAGTAAGTACTTACTAATTCCATGCTGCCATGATAGTAAGTACTTACTAATTCCATGCTGCCATGATAGTAAGTACTTACTAATTCCATGCTGCCATGACAGTAGGTACTTACTAATTCCATGCTGCCATGACAGTAGGTACTTACTAATTCCATGCTGCCATGATAGTAAGTACTTACTAATTCCATACTGCCAAGACAGTAGGTACTTACTAATTCCATGCTGCAATGTCATTATTCTAAGGTAGCCATCTTGTTCTAAACTTAGGGAGACCGAGCTCTGCTCAGGTGAAAATACGGAGAAAACGATTTTTTCTAGGTATTACACCTAGCTAGATCGACTTTTCACCCCCGTAAACCCCTATAATGCAACTTTCATCGAAATCGTTAGAGCCCTTTTGGATAACGTAATTACAATATATATATATATATCTAGTACAAATATTGCTCGTTTAATAGTATAGGATGTGTCTATTTGACATCTATTTGACTCGGGAATAAATCGACACTATTCACCACTTATTCCTAAGGCGTTAGGCAGAAATGAAAGTAAGGAATCCTCCACATCCACATCAGGTTTATTACACGATTTTTTGAGAACGATACCACTTACAAATAAATACATCCTACCTAAATGTAATAATGTGTAAGGGGTGAGAGTTGCAGATTATTTAGTACCTTTTCTTCTTAATAAACTTCCAGAGGACTTGCAAACGTTACACAAAACGAGTTCGAAAAGTTATAAGTACAAATCAAAGCGTTTCCTTACACAAAAAGTCTCCTAATGTATGTATACAGTAGTGTAAGTTTGAACTATTATCATCATTATAGAACATTTAAAAATAGTATATTAAACTTTAAAAGAGCGGCTCGCCGGCACACAGATAAACCCTGTGAGGTTTTCGTTGTGTGGCTAAAACCAAATTGTAAAATTGGCTAAGTGTTTTAGAAATAAATAATAAATAACACCGATAGTCTAAAGTTAGAACAATTAGGTCTACGAGGCATATTTGACTACCTCTGACTTTTCGGATTCATATGCGTATTGTATAACAATCACTTGCTTCAACGGTCAAGGAAAACATCGTGAGGAAACCGGCATGCCTGAGAGATAATTCTTGACAGCATGTGCAGCATGCTTTAGAACACCAGGTTATTCACTAACCACATGAAAAGGAGATGAAGTAATAGGGCTGTCAGTTTCTTTTTAAACATTTATTATAATATCTAGTATTTTGTTATTTATGACCCCTGCATGCATCTCTAGGCCCTTAGGAGAGACCGTCGCAGGTACAGCTTTTATACCTCTGTCTAAAACCGATTGATCTACACTATAGGCTCTCTTTGCCACCAATTAAACAAAAACAGATCGCCTAGTTAACGTTAAAAGTTAATTAAAACTACGGTTACGACCGCCCTTACGATGTGTCCCGCGTTTATTGCGGGAATGTTCAGTAAACAGTGCGTTAAGGCTCTGCTAATTATTTTTAGTGGTAATACGGAAGGACGTAATTAACTGTTACGAGAGTAACTTATAGTATTGTTTGGAGCCTGTCCTTAGCACGTAATCCTAGTAGAATATTTTAGGAAAAATTCGTGGTCGTAATAATAATACTTTGTCTCTTCTCATACAGAGAAGGCACGAGTATTGATCACCACGCTTGCTCAAGACGGGTTGGTAATTTCAGACTTATATTAACTATAAGTCCAGATTTCGTCACGATGTTAATCCTTCACCGATGTCAGTAATGACCAAGATAAACTCAGAAAGTATATATATATGAATTGAAAAAGTCACATTGGTACTTGTCCGGATTTGAACCACAACCTCGTGCATGAGAGGCGAGGCAAAGACCACTGAGGCATCGTCTCGCCATTAAAGAATTATGAGTATAGGTACTACTTTACTTACAAGTTTAGTTAAGAGCGTATTTGAAATTAAACACGTACTTAAAGACTTCAAAGTAAAATGAACTTATCACGATAATGATTATAATGTCTCGGGAAATTGGTATATAGCGAACTTAACGATTTTTGTTGAAGTACTCATTAGTAGGATCGAATTTTGCGAAAGTTGGCTATCGAAACACACCTAAAGACGTACACTGCTGTACAAAAGCTTCTCCCAAGCAGTACTTCAACCGGTTCTGTGCGTCTCGCATCTACCGGATTCCTGCGGCCTTCATCAGGCCAACCGTCCACCATGTGAGAGGCTTTCCAATGTTACGGACTACTTGCTGGGGAGTTTGTTGCGCCACCTTCTTCCCAGCTAAGCACTAGGAAGTGGTGAAGGGCTGGCGTTTTTGGGGGACTGTCTTATGTAATTTTGACGTTCGAAAAGTGCTGATTCTCAACCTATTTTGAATAAATGAATGTTCAATTTTCACATGAAGATACGATAATTTTGATCCATAAGCTACTGTTTGTATAAGAGGAACCGACGAAAATAAAGGATTTTACCAAATAATGGTCGTCATCATCATTTTTCTGCTGTTAAGTCCAATTTATTTGTAGCCGGCACAACATGTCTTAAAAAATACAATAGACGACGTATATTTAGTAACCTAATCCGGTTAACTGTTCTTTAAAAGTCATAAAGAACCCTGTAAGAAATCGACACGTGGCTCACCTCTCAACGAGACATCCTCAGGATGACGATTGACTTGTTGCGAACCCGGACCCGACGTGTTGACACGTCGAGAGCAGATAACTTACTCTGCTCTCGAATCGCTGCACTCTAGGATGCTCTGAATTCGGACGAACCCAGCGTCAACAGCGTTGGTTTTCAGCACAACTTTTCAGTACATATACTCGTAGTAGAATGGTAAACCGCTGTTTTCAATGCTTATTCAATCTCTGTGCTGCAATAACCCAATCACAAGCTAATATTGTTTCCAAACGTGATCACAAACTTTAAGAGGAGATTAAAATCAAATTCAACAACTTTCCTCGCCATTCTATCGGGTACCTACTTGCAAACAATCTAAATTTTGTAACTTGTGTGTTTTAATCGATAATAACTTGAAAGTAATAATATATTGCTCCCATGAGGTGTAGGGAATTTAAGAAGAAGCACGTAAAAAATAAACCTTTTGGAAAAGTATAAAACTCCAATAGGAAATCTTCGATTTGTCTTCTTCATTGCATATAAAACAGTTCAGTGAATGATTAACTGACTGAATAACCCTACATATACAGGGTGGCAGGGTTCAACGCGGAAACGGATACCATGGGTTCAGTACATGATTCTGAACCCCCCCTGCGTTGAAATTTATCGTAGGATTTATTTTTTAATAACCAACAAAAAAAAAACAACGCGGCAAAGTTTGAAAGTCGCGGGAAAGTCCAAAAAAGATACTGTGGCCCCTGGCAATGTACAGGCAACTGAAGGAACACGGGGGGTTTTAGTCAGTAAAAGTCTGACACACCTTCTCGCTCCGCCCAGAGCGGGAAAAGTCAGATGATGATTTCCCATCCTCAAAAAAAAAAAAAACCCATGCGCCAAATTTCTTCTAAATCCGTTTCCTAATGCCATTTTAGCGTCTAAGCGTTAAAAATAAACTCACTCAACTCGAATTTATAATATTAGTTAGGATGAGTCTAAAATGTCTAAAACCCATGCAAAGAAAGTCGCAGGCAAATTTAATTTAATCACCAAAGACATCTTTCATACTTATCGGTAAATCAAATTAATGTACTGGGAAGAATTGAGAAGAAATAGGCTCTCTTTCGAAACAGAGAAGTAAATCAAAAGATACAAGATACAAAATATTTTGTATCTGACGGCTTTTATCTTTATCTTCTTTATTGCTTTTTTATCTTTTGATTTTATCAGTGACTTGGAAACAACTTCTGAATAAAAATATATTATACTCTTGAAGAAATTACAATACTGGTAAGGTATGAAAGCCCGCCTGGGTCCAGTTCGGGTCTAGTCCGTTTAGTTATCCCTGTTAACAAGCTTGCTGTCTTTTCAGCACGGTATATTCCCCATAAAAAAACGAATACTTAAATCAATTTCAGCTTAATTTCAAACTCTAAATAGTCCAACACAAAATATTTAAATTTAAAGGTACCTAAACGTTGTATTTATTAGACCAAAACATGTTGGTTCAAAACCGGTGTAGCGATGTGGTTTGCAATAAATTTATGTACAAATAATAATGTCCATTGCTAAAACTATAAAACACTACCTTTTGCCCACGGGTCCGCCCGCGTGGAGTTCAAAAATTATCACACGAGAACCAGCCACGGCCACCATGGCCCACGTCCAATCTTCCACTTGAAGGACTGAGTGCGGAAACTAATCCCAGTAACATCGAACATCCAACGAAAACCCGGGATAAAAAGCATCCTATGTTGTAATCCAGGTCATTGCAAAAGAGGTTTGCCCGAAGCAAGGAAAACCTGTTCAGATGGAGATTTATAGATTACTCTTGACGACCTGGAGTGTAAATTTAGTGCTGTACCACAAACGATGAGACACTTAATATCGTGTCCTGTCGTCTGCACGTTACCGGAATTGATGGACGCTACAGGTAGCGCTAAACACGTACCTGAATTCTGGTTTGACTCCATTTAAATTGCCGTCCACACGCTAAGTAAAAGAAGACCCAGGTCATAATCCACCTGTGTGCCAAATATCACCAAAATACGATAAGCGGTAAGCGCCCTTACCGCTAACCGTATTTTGGTGATATTTGGTAACAGACTGACAGACAAATTTACTTTCACATTTATAATATTAGTGATAGTGCTAAATCCTGTACGTAACACTTGCTATTAATTCTAAATAACGCTGTGCCCAGGGCTCCACTCACGTGAACTTATTAATGTACTAAAACCTAACTGGGCAAAGAAATACTAATTTATAATTCTATACATTGAATATAGAGGTGAAATTTGTGACTTTGTATGTAGGGTGTAATCTTTCGGACTGCTGATCCGATTCCATAAATTAATTTCAGGAATGGGAAGCTACAGTATTGCCGAGTGTCATACATAGACTAGGATATAATTTTATATGCCATATTCGACAGTCACAAAGAGAGCAGAGAGTCCTTACGTTTTACAATACCTACGTAAAAACTATTCTAACCCCTTATTCATAAACGCTTCATAAAGTTAAGTAATGATTAGCGCCTGTTTAACCATACATTTTAGCATTATAATAGCAATATTATAGCATTTTATATTTAACAAGCCATGCTCCCGGTGGGATTTTCCATCCGCAAAAAGCTTTCATACAAAAATTTCATATTTGTGCAATATTTCTCCACTTTAGGGGATAGATTCTCAAAAAGCCTTCGTTACCTACTTGTTTAAGTAACTCTTGTATAAAATGTCATGCTTCTTCTTGTCTTCTTATGGTTAAGCCACATTTCTTATTTCCATACAGTAATATTGCCAAATTAATCAAAACAGGTAAATATTTAACAGCTATTTGCGACGTTGCCAACTTTTTGGATGAACGCTCTTAAAGTAGTGTTTATGAATGAGGGTAAATCTCTTAGAATTTATCAGAACAACGTAAGTTCCTATTGTTACAATTCTGGGAAGATGAGAGAATTCCCTAACGCTTCCACTGTCTGATCTTCGTTCATTAGTAAGCACTTGCAGCAAGGAGAAAATAAAATAAGACCACTGCAGTGTTGCCATTGCAAACTACAGTAGTTTTTGCTTTTATTTTTGGTGGAAGATGCTTTACATTTCTAGAATATACTATTTGCAATTTGTTTGGTTTTTATTTCATGAACAAATCTCACTTAGGTATTAACAAACTAAGTGCGGATTTCACCAATTAAATTAAACGCGTTCAGCACATGTAAACGCGTTCAAGAGCTGTCAGTGTCAAAATTGTTATGGAATATAAAAAAAAAAAAAAAAAAAAAAAAAAATATATAAATCAGCCCTTAGATACATATAAAAAAAACAATCTGCCAAGCCTTTTTGAAACAAGGTTGCAGTCTACCCGGATGCAGCTGAATACCAGTATTTTACATGGAGCGACCGTCTATCTGACCTCCACAACCCAGTTACTGGGTCACACGACTGAGTGCGGATTTCACTAATGAAACTAAACGCGATCAGCACTTCTAAACCCCGTTCAAGAGCTGTCAGTGTCAATATTCCGTAACATTGATGACACTGATAGCTGTAACCAACGGATTAGATGTGATGATCCCATTCAGTTTCATCGTTTAGGATATGCTGATCCCGTTTAATGCCATTGGCCCTAATACAGATAATTATCTAGAGTTTTATTGTCACAAAACCCTAATAACTCAACTTACCTTAGAGAAATCTTAGCCAAAGCCAATAGAAAATTACGTCCCAAATTCAAGCCCAAAAAACGCTTTCCCTGGAGATCTAGGACGAATTTACGGTACCCACAAGAATTATTCGTTGGATCTTAATTTTTAACAAAAAAATATAGGTACCTATTGACAACATTTCACCCGGTGAAGTTAAATTGGGAAAGTTTTTGTATTGGACTGAAAATTGTTACGTATATTCGCACTCAAAATATTGGTTGTAGCATGTAATTCAAAAGTTGTTTTTTTATTGATTCGTTTAGGTATGTGTGTGAACATATGTTCTATAGATAGGATAGTTAATTGACTCAGGCGTGACTTTGCGGAAATCCATTATAAAATACAATAGACGACGTATATTTCCTAATCCACTTAACTGTTCTTAAAGAAAAGAAATGAAATTTTTTATAAAAAAATATTAAAAATCTGAGTCTAGATGAGTTCGGCGTTTCCTATCTGACTACTCTGAGAAGAAAGGCCGAAACAAACTCGGAAGAGTCATAAAGAAAAGCCAGCCTGTAAGAAATCGACACGTATTACACCTCTCAACGAGGCATCCTCAGGATGACGATTGACTTGTTGCGAACCCGGACCCGACGTGTTGACACGTCAGGCGTCGAGAGCAGTGTGAGCCACTTCGCCCGACAACCCTACTTATATAGGAGTGCTCTCGACGCAGCGTTCTTTTTTATGAGTCTTTAAGAACAGTTAAGCGGATTAGGTTACTAATACATCGTCTATTGTATATTCTAGAGATAGGGTTATTATGAAGATAGCTATTACATGGTACTTAAACATAACTGAATGGTGAGGATTTTGGGGGACTGTGACGTGTGTCGGTGACTTTGACGTTCGGAAAGTGCTGATTCTCAGCTGAGTTTGAATAAATTATTTTAAAATTTAGAATTTGAACTGGCGTAATGTGGGTGTACTATAGATACACCTCTGCCTAATCCTTCACGGAAACAAGGCGTGTTGTTATGATGTTATGTTCGTTAGAACGTTTCCTCCTAATCTACATTATCCTTGTGTTTAGAAATTTACATAATCATAAAGTCAAAGTCAGAGTCAAATCATTTATTTCAAATAGGGCCTTTACGTCAAAAAATACTCGTTTATATACTTATTTAAACTCGAACTTAAAGCATTTATTTCAATTAAACCATTTACATAGGCACTTTTGAATTGTCAAGGAATCAGTCAGTCAGAAATATGAAGCTAGTTGCCCATTCCAAAGCGTAGTAGGTACCTATGGAGAAGAACGGAAGAAACTCCACGGACACTCTTTTAAATAAATTGTTACAAAATATTGGTTACATCATTCATGTTGAAATTAAACATGTGAAAACAATGTAGAAAGACGTGCACGTTAGAAGCGTCCGTTATGAAAAAATAAAACAAAGAACAATTCAAAAAAAATAATCAGCCATGGCAGCTAAGAGTTGACCAGTCCCAACTGACGGCGAGCGAACATAACGCATGGATCAGCTCAACCATTTTGAAGGGAGCTAAATGATCCAACACACGCGCCACCATCAGCGAGACATCTGAGTGAGCATGACATACTCAAACTATATACATACATAGACATAGACAAGTAACTGATGTTACGTCGGATACAGACACGCGGACTACATTATATTTTACTTTTTATTGTATTTCACACTCCATTTTCTTTATTTTATTTTATTTTTGTATCTATATCTATCTTTCCGTGACATCACTGCGGGCCCTATCAGAATACCAGTGCTGCGACATTTATTTTTTAAATGTCGTAGCATTATGCTGAGATAGGAGCCTTTTGGCCTCGTACAGGACTGCATAATTTTTTAATTTTACTTTGTTTTTTTATTTTTATTTTTTATTGTTTTGTATTTTTTATTTATGTTTAGTGTGTTTTTAGTTTAATTTGTAATTTCCTGTGCGAGTCTCAATAAATACTTTTTCTTTCTTTCTTTCTTTCTTTCTATACATAAATCTATAATTTAAACACCCTGTTTAGACAGCGGCAGGGACATCGACGCGAAATCTGTTACCATGGATGCAGTACATGAATCAGAACCCCCTGCGTTGATATTTTTCGTCGGTTATTTTTTTTTTTATCTTTTGTTCCATAAATTTTGACCGCCTAAGTATAGCATTTTTCTATAAAACAGCAATATAAACTCGTTTTGAAGTTTATAATTCGAATATTACGTTAAGAGAGTAGATAAAATTTATATTAAGAAAAAAATATATTAAGAAGCCAGTTTTATAATTTCTTAGCAAAAATTCACTTTAGGTAAATAAGCATCCGAATATCCGATCTTTATGACACAGATAGTGGGTATTTATTTATTTTAGTTTCTCTTTCACAACACACCACACACACTGATGTATGTCACAGCATTTTATCGTATTTGGTTTTGTGAGCTTTTCATGTTATCCTATCGTTTACTACTTACCTTTAATTTATTCTGTTAATTTAATTTATTAAAACGGACACACACTTCCCTGTCTTTATTATTCTAGCGTATGGCACTCGTGGGTTGCAGCTGAAAATCAGCGTCAGGTGGTACACTGTGTGTTGCCATCTGACATCTATGCTGAGCTGAGGCCCTATTGGCATTATAATCATTGTTTTCTATATGTTTTTAGTTATAAGGTGTATTTTTCTGCTGTAATGCCAATAAACGCATTTTTCTTTCTTTCTTTCTTTCTTTCTTTCTAAAATAAATTTAGGTGCGTCTTGCGGTGTGTCTTGCGACGCGTGGCGGTGCTCGAATGTTCCCGCGGCGTTCTCCTCTCCGCAAGTCGCACCGCGGCGACTCATGGCACACTCTAAATAACTTCTAAAATTTAACTTTGTCTCGCTGCGGTTGCAGACGCAAGGCGCAGGTCGTACGAGAGGTGATGTCGTGGCCAAGGGTTAACGCGGCAGTCCAACAAAACCACTTCAATGTTCCAACGTCCACTAGAAAAATACAACATAAGAGAAACTTCCCTAAATACGTTAGTACGGCTCAAAAATTACCCTCCTTTAGGCCAGTGGTTAATTATGACCACTCAATGGTTCTTATTCTATGGAAACAATGGAACTTTGACCCAAAATAATGTGCACTCAGACGTAATGTACCTTTGAGGTAGGTAGCGTGGCTATGAAATATTTGTTTGTGGCGTTTTTCTTTTGTTTTGGGGGGTGGGCAGATTTCTAAGTAGAGGTCAAAAAGGAAAACATCAAAATAATGTAGTTAGAGAAATACATTGGTTTCACAATCGTGAGTAGATAACCAAGTTCCATTCCCAAGCCAGGTAAAATATGTGGTTTATTTTTTCGGAAATTCTCAGTTGCAAGTTTTATTTTGAGGTGTAAGGTTCTTAAACAATGAATTGCCCCAAATTGATCTTCAGCTGTTGTTGTACATTTTCTATAAAGTAGGGCATGTGCTAAATTTTTTATGTCCATTCCGTGGGTGTGGAACCTGTCGCCAGTCGTCACCTGTTGTTATTAAACTATTAAGGCTCGTGCAGACCAGCGCGACGCTTTTCGATCAATACAATTTCTAAGAAAACTTCACGATATAGCAGTAACCGGTGTCGCGTCGCGCTAGTCTGCACGAAGCTGTACAAGGTTTTAAACGCCATGTTTTGACTCATTTGTCAGTTTCTGCCGGCGGTGTAACATCCCCTACGCGTAAGGGCCGAGATTGTCTTGCATTAGTCAATGCAACGTGCCGAGCCGCTCGATGAGAGTGCCGGATCCTCCACTCGACTGTCGGCTGTTTCATTGAAACGTAAATATGAGTAACGAAAATTTCATGTGCTCGAAGCAAGCATTCGCGGCGTCTTGTGTATCGCTGTATTGTAACCAAGCTCGCCTCGAATAATACATTACAAACAGACGTTGCAAGTCTCCGCCTTAATGATTTGTGTCCTTAATTGAGGCGCAATGTCTCATATTTAACCGACTACCAATATTTAGTAGCAAATTAGCCGATTTCGTAGGCGCGATCCTGAAATTTGTAGTAAAACCCTTAAAAAGTTACAGGGCGTTTAAGGTGGCTCCTCAATTCAGACGTTTGAATTGAGGAGCCACCTTAGAACTCCAAAACTAGCCGACGGATATTTTTAAAAATTTGGTAGGATTTAGACTGACAAAAATAAATGGGTTTTGTAGGGCTGAATTTGAGATACTTAGCTACAATGCTTTGATTTTTCATAAAAATCCATAAATTTCACCGCGTTGTTTCTAGGAAAATAATCAACCAATTACAACAGATTTTTTGTATAATTTAGTAGTAAATGTGTTCTAAAATGAAAAAACTATATAACTTCGCTAATACAACACAATGATTTCACTAAGAGTCCTAACTACGCAATCCTGTCGACCACAAAACCTCGAATATTCGCTAAACAAGGTTTTTTACCAGAACGGAGTACTTAAGATGAGGTTTCAAAACCACCACGACTAGAATAAGTTAATACTCTCATTCATAATAAATTAATAGTTTAAAAAACACTAGAAAAACACGCTTTTAAAAATGCACGTAAAAACAAAAATACGATTTGCCATCATGAAGTTCCAGTTCATATCTTCCGGCTCCATCATCAGATCAGTTCGACAGTACCATATTATTGTATTATCATCAGAACTACACACAGCTGCCAGTTTTCATTACGCTACAACCCTTGGAAGATGGTTAAATTAGTTACCTTGGATTCCATTACATAGTTAGTTAAATACAGGTCGACCTAATAAAAGCGTGTTAAAAATTGTGTCGTCGATTTAAGTAATACTAACAAAGAGCAATACATACCTACCGAATACTTTGTCTGCATATGTTTAGTTTTGAAATGAGAATAGTAATATCCGGTGCAGCTGTGCGGCTCGATAAATATTCGCCTTACACGAAGCACCACACTATACTGCTTGGTAGTCAGCCGCGTATGTTTAGACTGGGAGTCGACACCGGCATATTGAAAAAGGATAGCATGTTAGCCCTGCATTAGCTTACTGTCAACGCATAGAAATTATTACGCAACGTGTATTGTCTTTGATCATTAAATTGTAACCTGCCTTGACAATGGGAAAGGCAACTGTCAAAATGGCGCTATCATAGCTACAAACACAAGCCAATGATACCAAGGCGTGAGGTGTTTTTGTTTTATTTTTGGGGAAATAAAGTGATCGTGCTGTGTTCCAAAATTTAAAAAAATGGCGGACTTCAGACTATTGGAACAACTGAAGTCCACCATTTGCCGAGAGACCCTAAAATTAGAATATTCAAAGTCAAATCATTTATTTCAAATAGGCACTTTCGACCGTCAAAATTTACAAAAAATTTAATTAATTCTAGTCGCTCCTTCCAAAAGGTAGTTTTCGTATGGAGAATAATGGACATGAAACTCCACCGTTACTTGATTGTGGCTATTGGTAGAGATATTTTTAAATTATACAGAGTTCGAGGTTATGTCAGAAATTTTCGAAGTTACACTTACGAGAAAATATTTAAGCATATATAAAGCATATTATTCTAACTGGGCTCTTTGGTGGTGTACGGTAATTCCGGAACATGTTGTAAACATTCCTCAAAAATTAGGTCGATGACCTGTCTTGTGCTGTCTGCATCCAGATTATAATATAGAATCGAAAGATAATTTGCTATAAAAAATTACCAATATTATGAAAGAAAATAAAGATGAAACCCAGGACCTCTGGCTCAGCAGTAACGCTTGCGACTACTAAGAACAACGAGGCAGTTTTTTTAATTACCTTACCTAATTCAACTTTACTCAACTTAGGATTCAAACAACTTGCGGACGGTAAGCAATAAGTAGCTCGCCGTCCGATAAGGACCAGGCCCGGGTCAACGGCGCGTTGTGTTCCACGCGCGCCTCAGAGCTGTCAGCACAAGAGATGCCTGCCGGGGTCGCGGGAAAGTCCGAAAGGGACTTTGTAACAATTTATTTAAAAGAGCGTCCGTGGAGTTTCTTGCCCGTTCTTCTCCATAGGTACCTACTACGCTTTGGAATGGGCAACTAGCTTCATATTTCTGACTGACTGATTCCTTGACAAATCAAAAGTGCCTGTAAATGGTTTAATTGAAATAAATGCTTTGAGTTTGAGTTTGAGGATACCGTGGCCCCTGGCAACGTACAGGCAACACTGAAGGAACACGGGTGGGTTTTAGTCAGTAAGAGGCTGACACGCCCTTCCCGCTCCGAGCAGAGCGAGAGAAGTTATTTGATAATTTCCCACCACAAAAAAAATAAAAAAAGGGTTCAAACTCCAGACTTCATCTTTGGACCCACTGAACCATTGATTTAAAGATGACAATAACGCTAATAGCGTCGGCAGCTGTTACCGACAATAAGTGCTTCGCGTTTTATAATAAGAGGATCGAATTGAGTTACTGCTGTAGTAGGTACTCGATTTAGGAGTAAAAGGACAGGTAATTGTATTTAATGGGTTGTTTGAAGTTATTTTATAGTTAGGAAATGTTTGTGTTAATCTGAGATAAATTGATCGAAAAATTTCGTCTGAGAACGTCATTTTGATGTCACTCTCTTTAAGATTTATCCGTAAATATTGTAAAATTATATTAATTAATTGTAATAGACTGTACCACACTTTTTGAAATAAAAAACTTCTGACGACCCTAACGACTGTCAAAGATCCACGAATGACAGCCGGGACCAACAACATAACGTGCTTTCCGAGGAACAGCCCCTCCATGCCTCGGAATGCACGCTAAGCCGTTCTCTGGATGTCTAATGGTCACCCATCCGAGGATCAACCGCGGCAAGCGTAACTTAACCTGATCGACCCGTGCGATTGTTACTACTTAGCCACAAGCCCCTCAAACAAACATAACAAAATACTAGCGACTAATAAATATAGCTCTACATAGAGTCATTATACAAAGCGTCGCTATGTACAGTACAACTATTTTTGTAATGTCCTTCGGCAAACTTCGTGTTTCGTCAGTGGTCGGATTTCTATCAGTTGCCCTCAATCGAGTTGGAAGCATATAGAGTTCCAGACTCCGACGACTGACGAAATACGAAGTTTGCCGAGAGACATTTAGAAAATAGTTGTACTGTACAGCATTTATATGGAACGCAACAGCTGACGCCGAATCTCTTACGTTTGTCTATTATCACGCTAGTTTTATTCAAATGGGTGGGCACAGATTGTATTATTAATTAATGTAAAATTAATTAATAACATCACGGCTGTATTCCCCGAACGGTTAACCAGAGGTGTACCTATAGCACACCAACATTTCGCCAGTTATGTTTTAAGTCCCTTGTAATAGGGGGCGAGCCTATTGCCATCAACCGGGCGCAAATCTAGGCTCCGGGCTGCTACTGAGAAATTCCAGATGAAAAAACCCAATAACACTTTTGTCCGACCCGGGAAATGAACCCAGGACCTCATGCCTCAGTAGCGCTTGAGACCACTAGCACAACGAGGATTCATAATAAATTGTCAAATTCAAGAGTAATTTTCTCATAAAGTATCGATCGTGTATCACTATAATTATTTTATACGCTTTACAATGTCGCCCATTGTGGGGCGCCCGTATTTTTCTGAATATTCATGACAAATTATCGAAAATAAACTTAAAAAGTCTCAATTTTTTTATTTGTTTATTATCCCGCAATGATTTTATGGAATTAGACTTGTGTTTAAAAAATAAAGGAAATGTCTTCACCTCCGTTTTTTTTCATAGTCAACAAATTTTATTAACAAATTATTAGTTAATCCGATAAAATAACTCATAAGCTTATAGCTTTTAGCTTTTATAAACAGAATCTTAATCTAGCAAATAACATAGGAGATATGGCAAACGCTACAAAAAAAAATAAAAAAAATAATAACATGAAAAAAAGATAGACCCTTTTATAGTTAATTTTCGATAATTTTTCATGACAATTCAGAAAAATACGGGCGGGCACATGGCCATTGGCGACATTGTAAATATATTAATAAATAATACCTACTAAAAACTCGATGCCAATAATTCGGCTAAAGGAAAAATAATATCAAAAAAAATAATGCTAGAAGGCTAGAATCACAATTATCATTACCAGACTTTTCGACAAACAGTACTTAACTCTATTTATTTAATAAAATATAGCTGCTCCGCAGCCTTCGCCCGCAGTGCCTGGCCCTTAATACTTTTTCTCAATTTAAAGCCTAAATTACTCCTTATAACATCAGCTATCTGCCAGTGAAAGGCAACTATATATGTACGTGTGTACCTATTTTATTTATAATTCATTGTTGTCTTTTTAATATTTATTGTTATTATTATCTCCTGTAATTCGGAGCACCTGCCATCTTATCTCTTCACCACCCTTGGTTGACTGGTAGAGAATGCCTAAGGCATCAAGTCCACCTTTGTACCTTATTGTGTGCGAGAAGTTTAAATAAATAAATAAAATCCCATCAAAACGGTCCAGCCTTTTCGGAGATTAGCCGGAACAAACAGACAGACTGACAAATATTTTTTTTGGTACCATATTTATACTTTCATATGCATTTGGTAAGACGCTGTTATTTTGACGGTACGTATAATGTATAGATTTTCCACTCTTGTGAGTCCAATATAAAACAACAAAACTAATCCAATAAAGTAAACGCTCCGATATAAGGCACTACCTCAATCATGATATTACGGGTTACGGGTCCAACGGATATGGACGGAATTTAGGACAAGGTAGAACGTTTCCTGGATTAGCATATAAAGAGATGTTTTCATCCCGGAAAATCAGTATTTTCACGCGAGCATAATCGCGGGTTGAGGTAGTAAGGAAAAATTGGAAAATGTTTTCATAATTTTTGAAGGAGTATTTTAAAACTAAACTTTAAGAGCGTTTATTCTCAAAGTGGGCAACGTCGCAAAAAGATGTCAAATATTTCGCTGTTTTGATTAATTTGGCAATATTACTGTATGGAAATAAGAAATATGGCTAACTGGCAAACTAGAATATTGATTATGAAATGCAATAATTAATACCGTAACACCGATTATTTAGTTTTAGATGTAAAAAAAGTATTTGGAAACTTTCCAAATGCCTTTTTTACACTTAAAATGGGTACAACCTCAAATTCAATTCATTATTAATATTATTAGTTCACTAGTTAGCCACATTTCTTATTTTCATACAGTCATATTGCCAAATTAATCAAAACAGGTACATTTTTGACAGCTATTTTCGACGTTGCCAACTTTAAGAATAAACGCTCATAATAGCGTTCAAAACAGCGAAACATTTGACAGCTATTTGACCCACTTTCAGAATGCACGCTCTTTATACTTTAAATACTTGAAAACTAAGCTATTTATGAAAATATCATCGTTCTGATCTTCTTCTTTTCGTGTGGTTAGTGACTAACCTGGTGTCAGAGTTTTAATGCCGCCCATGGGCCTCTGACTCGGCTCCACATGCCGTCGAGAAATATGCTCTCAGGCATGCCCGGTTCGGGGCACCGCCGTGTCCTCACGGAGGCGATCGGCAGTGGCGATCTCTTGCGTCCGGCCCTGGTTCAGGCCATGGTCCGGAGCGAGAGTGCATGGGAAGCCGTCACAGCGAAGCAGTAATGCTCGCGAAGGAGGAGGCGGAGCGCGCGAGGGAAATGCAAGATGCGCGCCCTCGCGCCCCTAGTCGCCGCAGGAGACGCCCCGGGCGTCGGGAGTCGCGAGCCGACCTCCGGCCACCGTAGGCGCGGGCTTGCGGACGGTGGGCAATGGGTAGCTCGCCGTCCGATTAGGACCAGGCCCGGGTCGACGGCGCGTTGTGTTCCACGCGCGCCTCAAAGAGATGTCAGCACCAACTGACGGGGTCCGTAAGGGCCAATGCCTGCCAGGGTTGCGAGTTTGTCCGAAAGGGATATCGCGGCCCCGGCACACAGGCAACGGAAGGAACACGGGTGGGTTTTAGTCAGTAAAAGTCTGACACTCCCTCTCGCTCCGCCCAGAGCGGGAGGAGTCAATTGATGATATCCCACCCAAAAAAAAAAGAAAAAAAAAAGGCATGCCCGGTTCCTCACGATGTTTTCCTTCACCGTTTTTGCAAGCAAGTGACAATTATACAAGACGCACATGAATCCGAAAAGTCAGAGATGCATGCCTTGGACTCTAACTTAAGACCTATGTCTTGTCGTTCTGATGACGTACTATAAGTCTAAGTCAATCCTGTTGAATTCGTTGTAGAAATACAAAAGGTTTGAAAGCAATTACCACTTCTCTAGGCCCTAAGAGGTACTGAAATAGTTACTGCTTTTACGATAACAATGAGCCAATGTCTTAATGGCAAACATACTTAAAGGCGCACCGAGCTTTTGCCGCTAATTTTGAATGGGATAGAGCGGGATAAAGGTTCACGCCCTAATTTAGGTATTTCCTCCGTATTATTAAAACAAGTACACAATTTGAAAATGTCAAATGTATACATTATCAAAAACATGTAGATTTCTTATTATTAAAAAAACTGATGACCTTTCGTGAAGTATTTACTTTTTTATTACGGTTTATGTTGTTTTGTAGAGATTACTTTGGATTTTTTTTCTATCGATGAATCTACAAGTCGTGTTTCTAAAGTGTATGATGTATAGAGTGAATACTTAAATATGTTACATATTAATTGCATAAGAATAATTATAGAAAGCGGTACTCCTGGACACGGCTCGCATTGTCAGGAGGTTCCTCTCTCTGGAGCCCTGACCGCCGGTAGCTTGGACCCTGTTCCCGATACCGGTGGACTACTATTTTTTATATTTTTAAATGTTTGTTTTTTATATATTCTAATATTTAAAAATGTAATTTATAAGTTATTAAAATGACATAAAGGACATAAGAATAAGAATAAATTTATTTCGCAAAGTATACATTCAAGTGGATTGAAATCCTAGACCACACACTAGGATTCCCTGTGTTGTGAGATCCAGGCTCCTTCGTTCCGTTAACAATTTTAAATAAAAGGTAGGTACATTTAAAAAACTGAAATAATAGATACATTTAAAAAAGAGTGTATGCGTATGCTTGGTGCTGTGGTTTGTGTTAGTATTGTTGATGTTGTAAGAGTGACTGTATGTTATAGATATATTAATGAGTTTACGTGTATTTGTGAATTGTCAATGTGTATCATAACTAAATGTTTTTCTTCTTTTCATGTGGTTAGTGACTAACCTGGTGTCGCCTATCCTCTGACTGGGTTTCACATGCTGTCGAGAAATATCACTTAGGCATGCCGGTTTCCTCGCGATGTTTTCCTTCACAGTTTTTGAAGCAAGTGATAATTATACAATACGCACATGAATCCGAAAAGTCAGAGGTGAGTACCTTGGGTTGGAACTCGAGATTTATGACTTGGTAGTCTGACGGTCAGACCACTAAGCTATCAGTGCCCAAACTAAAGGTTAAGTAATAACCATGCAGCAAGGAATCAAACGAAAGCAGTTATTTTGCAATAAGCTCAGTGCGCCCTTAACCTTTTATTGTTGATTTATTTTAAGTACGATAAAAATCTTAAAACGTCTATCTGCCCGTTATCAAAAGCTAGATAAAAAAGGTATTTCAAAGCGTATGCGGATTTATATCTCAAAAAAATACAATAGATGACGTATATTTAGTAACCTAATCCACTTAACTGTTCTTAAAGAGTCATAAAGAGCCTGTAAGCAAACGACACGTGTTTCACCTCTCAACGAGGCATCGTCAAGATGACGATTAAGTTGTTGCGAACCCGGACACGACGTGTTGCCACGTCAAGCGCCGAACACAGTGTTTATAATGGATTGTCGCAAATTCACGCCTGAGTCAATTAACTAACTTATATTTGGACAATAAAGATTGAATTTCAAATCTCTATTTTTTCCGACTACCTAACGACTAGACAGCGCGTAGATTACCTATCTTATCTGACCATCTATTAGAGAGCCCTATGCTGAATACCTATTGCGAGGTCTTTAATAAATTCTTAATTAAAGTGAAATTGAAAATAATTAATTCATTATTCAATGACTGAACAACGAACTATGAATTTGTGTGCTAAAGCTCTTAAAAAGCACAACTAGCATAATATGGCCGAGAAGTATGTAATGTTTTAGCAATCTGAGCCTATTTTTACTAACTACGATAGAATATAGGTGTTTATTTATAAGCGTTGCGGAGCGCTTATCCTAAAAATTGGCAACGTCGCAAATAGCTGTCAAATATTTACCTGTTTTGATTATTTTGGCAATATTATTTTATGGAAATAAGAAATGTGGCTAACTAGTGAACTAAAATATTGATTATGAAATGCAATTATTAATATCGTAACACCAAATATTTAGTTTTAGATATAAGAAAAGTATTTGGAAACTTTCTAACGCCTTTCTTTCACCTAAAACGGTTACAACATCAAATACAGTGTTGTGATTGCAATTAATTATTATTAATACTCTAGTTCGCTAATTAGCCACATTTCGTATTTCCATACAGTAATATTGCCTATTGCATAGGAGGAGCTCGTGGCTAAGTAACAACAGCCGCACTGGTCGATCCATCAGGTTAAGCTACGCTTGCCGGGGTTGGTCAGTGGATGGGTGACCATCTTTACATACCGAGAATCCTCCGTGCCTCGGAAAGCACGTTAAGCCGTTGGTCCCGGCTGTCATTCGTGGATCTTTGACAGTCGTTACGAGTCGTCAGAAGCCCGAAAGTCTGACATCAGTCTTACCAAGGGGTATCGTATTACCCAGTTACTGGGTTGTGGAGGTCAGATAGGCAGTCGCTCCATGTAAAATACTGGTATTCAGCTGCATCCGGTTAGACTGGAAGCTGACCCCAACATAGTTGGGAAAAGGCTAGGCAGATTGATTGATTGATATTTTATTAAACGCACACTATGTAGACAAGCATATTATAAGTTGGATGATTATATCATAGATAAAAATGCTTGGCTTAATGCTGGTCCTGCTCCACAGCCACTTGGGCTCACAAGTTAAAAAAAAAAAAAAAATATGTTTGGAAGATATGTTGCTTCCCCTTTTTATTTCTCTGACATTACAAACTTAATATTTATTTTTTATTTAAAACAAGTTTTAATTGTTGAATACTCCAATGGATAATGATTTTCTTTCTTTTTGGTAGTAACATTCTATTAATCTCTCAAATACATTGCAAATTAGTTTTGTATAATTTAGAAGCATTTTTTCAATTTTTGTAAATGTGAGTACCATGGAGCCGTTAATGTTATTAAGATGTATGTTGACTTGAAAGAGCATGGCAGTTGAGAGTATGTCATGCTCACTTAAATGTCTCGCTGATGGTGGCGAGTGTGTTAGATCATTCGGTTCCCTACAAATTGGTTGAGCTGGATGGTGCTGATCCATGCGTCATGTTCGTGAACGGGCGCCGTCAGTTGTGACTGGTCATCTCTTATCTGCCATGGCTTATTTTTAATCTTATATTTTGAATTGTTTTGATTATTTTTTGTACATTGTTCTCACATATAGAAGCAACAAGAATAATGTACCCAGGATTTTGTAATTTTCTATATTTAAAAGAGTGTCCTTGGAGTTTCTTGCCCGTTCTTCTCCATAAAGATCTACGTTTTGGAATGGGCAGCTAGCTTCAACTTTCTGACTAACTGACGCGACTATTTGACAATTCAAAAGTGCCTGTAAATGGTTTAATTGAAATAAATGCTTTGAGTTTGAGTTTGAGTTTTGAGTTTGATACAGTAATATTGCCAAATTAATCAAAACAGCTAAATATTTAGCATCTATGTATTTGCGACGTTGCCCACTTTCAGAATAAACGCTCTTAAAGTAATGATTATCGATTTAACCATACATTTTTGACGTTTGAACATCACTTAACTTTAAGCAACGTTTATAAATAAAGCCCTTGACTATCTACCAGTTAATAAAAGCTAGTTTTAATACCTATTTCAAGACAGTGTTTTACAACTGTCTACAATCTTTTGCAAAGTGATTATCTTGAAACATAAAAATGTAAGTCCTTCATCCCTAATGAGATCTTAAAACAGTCGAGAGGTGCCGCAGCACACCTAGTTGGATTGAAATACCTTTTGCTCTGTATAACGTATTAAGACGCAGATATAAGCCAGTGACCTTGAGTCGTTAGCTTGTATGTCGTACGTCCAGCCAGTAATAGGACTCGCCCATCAAGGAGTTCTGTCCCAAATTTGACGCAATGTTAATTTATTATACATAAAAAGGTAATTTAATAAAAATACGTAAACTAAAAGATCAATAATTAAATTATCTTTAAATTGGTGAAGGTTTCAGAAAAATACGCTTGATAGTTTTTTGCGTGATTCTCAGTTTTTTATCCGTGTTAGATATAACTTTACAAATTAGTTTCATTATCTAATAAAATTATAATCTGAAATATTCCTGTATCAAGTTATTGAGTAAATGCTTTTATTTAACATATATTTTTTTCCAAATCATTAACGCTACTAGTTTAGACGTAATCTTTAGTATAAAATCATTAAAAGTCGGTTATCGTCCCCTTAAATAACAGACACAATTAAATAAATTAACAATGTTTGAGAGTAACTAAATGACAAAAAGTTCCCCGGTAGTTGAGGAGTCCGGGTGAAGCTTGCTTCCACCTTCGACCTGATCATCATTTACCATCAGGTGAGATGAAGGCCAAGAGATTCCCCATAGTGGCAGAGAATAAATAATAGTACTAAACCAGTAGAAGTCAATCAATCTGCCTAGCCTTTTCCCAACTATGTTGGGGTCGGCTTCCAGTCTAACCGGATGCAGCTGACTACCAGTATTTTACATGGAGCGACTGCCTATCTGACCTCCACAACCCAGTAACTGGGTAATACGATACCCCTTGGTAAGACTGGTGTCAGACTCTCGGGCTTCTGACGACTCGTAACGACTGTCAAAGATCCACGAATGACAGCCGGGACCAACGGCTTAACGTGCTTTCCGAGGCACGAAGGAGACTCGGTATGTAAAGATGGTCACCCATCCACTGACCAACCCCGGCAAGCGTAGCTTAACCTGATGGATCGACCAGTGCGACTGTTGTTACTTAGCCACGAGCTCCTCTAACCAAAACCAGTAGAAATAAAAAAAAATTAAGGAGTAATAAATTTTTAATACTATAAAATATGCAAAAGTGTGTGACGCTCAAAATAATACACTTATTTCGGTCCAGCTCTCATTTGTCAGACTATAAGTGAGTTAAGGAACTTTTCCAATAATCTGTATACAATGCCGCCCATGGGCATGTGTTCGCCCATATTTTTCTGAATATTCATGAAAAATTCTCAAAAATTTACCTTAAAAAATTAAGATAGACTCCCCGGTTTATAGCGTTTGTGATCTTGCTTTACATTTTTTGCCATATCTCCAATGTTATTGGCTCGATTTGGATCCTGTTTAATATTACTAAAAGCTTAATTCATAAGCTTTTAAAAATAATTGTCGATAATTTTTCATGAATATTCAGAAAAATGCGGGCAGCCACATGCCCATTGTATATACAAATAAATTGCATTAGTCTTGCAAAAACTCGAAAATGGCTCGACCGATTTGAATATTTTATTTTGTTTTGTGCACCTCACTCCTGGGTTGATTTTGGAAAAATAAAATTGGAAAAGCCCAAAGGAACAGCTGAAAAATCGAAATTTAAATTTTGACAAGACAACGTCTGACGGGTCAACTAGTACGTTGATAAAAACAATGATTGAACAACGAACACACACCTGCACGCATAGCATGACGCTTTCTATTTCGACGAAGAATAGACACAGCTCTTTAATGTGATATTTCGTTTCTCCATTTTTGACATCGCACCGTAGAAATCTTGCTACAATCTGTCATTTTGTCTTTCGTTTTTATCGATCTTTGTCTAGGTCCTTTTCTAAGTAGACTATTGCAGAAGAAAGTTTTCTATCCCAAACTGTCAAAATCACACTGACAACTGACAGTTGTCTAAGGTAGTGAAGACAATTTGCTTTTGTAATCGCCATGCTAAAGACAGTAGAAAACTTTCTAGTCGACGGCGACGGCCACAAAGTATAAACGTTTATCCACAAAATCATTATTTTACAGGAGAGCGTTTTAAAGGCAGAACTGTGATAATTAATAGAAGAACAAAGCTATCATCCATCTTCTATTTTACATTATTTAGTTAATATTACCAAGGTTAATATTAATATTACATATTACCAAGGAAATGGTTAAGGCAAATATTACTGTAATATTTTTTTGTTCCAAAATATAGTACTTCGACACTTTGAGAAAAAATGTTATAGTTGTCTTTAACGTGACTGAATATCAGTAAAAATTGACAATCAAACAGAAAAAAAAATCTAAAGAATTCTGAGTCGATTTATGTAAAAGAGTGAATTACGTAAAAAGTGCAGTTGAGTCTTTCGACTTTGGTGCCGTCGTACTGTCTTCACGGAACGTCACTTTTGTCTACTCTTCCGTCGACAAAACGGTGCTCATGCTACGCGTGCAGGTCTTAAATAAGCACAACTAGCAAGTGTCAAATCAATAGTCACAAAACGATCCAAGTCAAACTTTGCAACAACATCAACATTCACCTCTAAACAGTTAATCAATTTCAGTCAACTGTATTAATTACTGTTTCGATACTAATTCTAACTTTGATCAAATGCAATTAAATGGTTAATTACCTACATGAACATGATAGGTATACCTATTAAAATATACGTCTGTACCTTGCTGAGTAGGTAATATTTTTACACTTAGGCAAGTATAATGCTTCTGGACAGTGTGTTGCGCCACTTCTTCCCAGCTAAAGCACTAGGAAGTGGTGAAGGGCGGGCGTGCCGGGCGACTGTCTTATGTAATTTTGACGTTCACAAATTGCTGATTCTCAGCCTAGTTTGAATAAATGAGTTTTTTTTTTAGTTTTTTTTTTATATATCCCGCGTCGATGGGTAGTCTCCGTTGAGATTGGCCACCATAAGTCTGGCCGAAATTCGATCGAGAGGACTATTATTATCATTACTATTTTACGTAATGAGCTATTTTTATTAAGAGCGTTTATACAGAAAGTCAAGCAACGTCGCAAATAGCTGTCAAATATTTCGCTGTTTTGATTAATTTGGCAATATTACTGTATGGAAATAAGAAATATGGCTAACTAGTGAACTAAAATATTGAATATGAAATGCAATAATTAATATCTTAACACCGAACATTTCGTTTTAGAAGTAAAAAAAGTATTTGGAAACTTTACAAATGCCTTTTTTATGCCTAAAACGGTTACAACATCCAATTCAGTGTTATAATTGTAAATCATTATTCATATTCTAATTCACTAGTTAGCCATATTTCTTAAGGCCTTATAGTAATATATTGCCAAATTAATCAAAACAGCCAAATATTCGACAGCTATTTGCGACGTTGCCCATTGCACTTTCAGTACAAACGCTCATAAGTTCGTGATGATAGAAGGGAAGCTTACCTTGACTGTTACTCGTGATGTAAGTAGGTAAATCACATGACAAGTTTTCACTTTTTCAATATGAATTAATGTAAGTATGCTTTTCAAAATACTTACGGGCTTCAATAAATCAAAGCTTGATTTATAAATGTCGAATGTTTGATGTTCCCGATTTTTATAACTGTGCGCCTGTGAATGTCAAAATATTACGGTGTATGTGGTTTAAATAATAACAATACGAGTAATAATATGTAATATAATGTTTAATGTTTTTAATATATAATGTTTTTTTTTATATCTTTTTAATGTAAGAAATATTTAAAAATTTAATTTTGAAAGAGAATGAATAAACGACATAATAATATAAATAATAATAAAACAGAACCGTTGAGACGACACGAGTTGTGTAGAGCGCATTAAGAGGCGTCGGGCACTGAGGAGGTAACCTTTTGAAGACCATTTTTTTTTTTTTTTTTTTTTTTTTTTCCTAAGTGCGTTTACAAACATAGAAACTCACATACACACCATTAATATTGACTCGCAATTATTATTGATAAATGAAGATCAAAGAAATACTACCTATTTCAGCATGAGTGATTGCAGTGATTACAACAGCATCAGTTATTCATTGATTTTACAGCCAGTTTTTTTTTTTTGGTATTAATTTAGGTACAACATTTCACTAACCATCTCACACAATAATCTGCATGATCCTCTTATTATGGTCTGACCAAGATTATGTCTGAATTTTAAGAGACACAGTGACCTCTCAGTTTTTTCGGGATTTCTTTTCAGAGTAGTCAGTTAGGAAACACCGAACTCCTCAAGTTTTAAAACATAAGTAAGTTATTTTTCGACGTTAGAGAGTTTTTTTAGCCAATTCACAGAAATAGATATCATTTATCAAAAGCATGTAATATAGGTATTAAAACTCGATTCTTATAACGTTGCGATTGGAGCCGTGAAATTCGTAGGTTGTTAGTATTTAATTCACCCGCCCGGTTAAAAAAAATATTAAAATTGGATTTCATAATAGTATTTCTAAAACTTCTTAGTTATTATGTGGTTATGTTTTTTTTTTGTTTTTTTGTGGTTAAGTTTAAATCCTTGGGCAAGAAAATATATCTAAGTTCAGTTAAAATTATAAATAATAGAGAACGCCACAGTTGTATTTATAAAATAGTATCAATATTTTTTTTAATTATTATCTATTTGTGTAGGAAGGAAAACTGCCAAAATAATTATCAGTTTTAAAAATATAGGCAGTTAATTACTTCGTTACTAACTCACAGACTATAAGTTTCCAACTCTCCCCATAATTCACAACGTAACGCAGGAAAATGAACTTTTACAAGCAAAAAAAAGTTACTCTCAATTTTCATGAAATTATTCTCAATTTGTCATTGTCACGAATGAAGTAACCACTGAAAAAAATACCAAAAAATTTCCACAATTTTCCATCTACAAAAGTTTCTAAAAAAAATTAACTACTTAAAATATCTACTCACACATAAACCAAGATCCATATATCACGAACAGTTGAACTGTCTCCGGCCAAACGGCGTCCTCGACCAAAATATGCCTAGGTTATTTCGATCTTAATAATCTGGCATCAACGACAAAGTCACCACAATTTTTTTATCAACTAAACTTTTTACAAACTTCTCAGGCCGTATAATTTAACACCTTTGCACGAAACAGTTGATATTTAAAAAGTTGAAACGTCACTTTTGAATTTAGAATTCGATTGCACGTGTTTTATTATGATTTTTTTTCTCGTTTTTGGGCGGGAGCGCTATCGGTCCGCTCGTAATTGAGTTCGCGACGCGACTGAAGTCATACTGAAAAGGTATACGTTTCAGGGGGAGAAAGGGACGGATGTGGTTCTGTCTCGCTCTGTCGTCTTCGGGATATTAGTGAATGCAGTCTGTAGTTTAGTGAATTATGATTATTTGAATACATCATGGTTCTAAGCGCGGAAAGCGTTGTGGTGTATCAAGTCTACAGTATCCAATGGGTCTATTTAAAATTATCATTAAAGCTTCAATTTGGCTATTAAAGCTCATACTGGCATTAATTTTAGTACAGTGTTTAAATGAGCACACATTAAATAGAGGATTATTTAAAATGTGCTCACATAAACGCTATAGGTTCTGAAATTAATTCCTATTAACAGTATGAGCTGTCATAGCAGTACCTTTTGTAATCAATTACACTTAAGGTTCCCGCAGACAGGCGTGACGCGGCAGCGCGACGCGACTCTATAGTAGAACAATTTCTATGAAAACTTCATGGACATTGTTCTACCAGAATCGCGTCGCGCCTCTCTTTATCCCTTGAGCCTTTATCGTCATATCATTTTATTTTGAACTAGCAGCCCGCCTCTGCTTCTTACGGTTTTTACGACTTGTCAAAACATCGAAATTTCTTTAGATATAACTTTAATATTAATGTATTATTTATTTATTCACGCTATAACTGGCAAAAGAACCATGGGTAAAAAAGTACCTCCAAATGAATCATTCGTTATATCTATGTATATATTATACATTATAAACCTTGCGGAATAAATTCTCTAGATGATGTTGAAAACGACATTAAAATCTGTTGCATAGTTTAATTATAGAAGAACAACGCAGCCACACAGACAGATAAGAAAAGTGACTTTAATTTATATTAATTATGTACGAGTATAGTAATGCAAATATCCACTTTATTTATATTAATTATGTATAGTAATGCAAATATCCACTTTATTTATATTAATTATGTATAGTAATGCAAATATCCACTTTATTTGTTTTCTAATTCTATTTTGTATTTTCATACGTTTTCTTAGATAATTACGATGTTGTCTTTATTGTGTACAAGCTGCGCCTCACGGTTTTACCCGCATAAGTCTCGATACCCTATCCTATGTCCTAACCGATAAAAAAGTATGCTATGTCCTAAGCCAGGTCATGGTCTACGCATGTGCCAAATTTCATCCAAATCCGTTCAGCAGTTTTAGCGTGATAGCGTAACAAACAAACTCACTGTCGCATTTATAATATACTTTAGCTTATGCCGCGGCTTTGCTGCGTGGATTTCGCATTAGATAATCGCGTTGTTGTCTCTATTATGAACTGCTTATGGCCGCGGCTTCACTCGCGTAGTGGGTAGAGTTCGGAAATTAACTAACGGGAACGCTTTCTTTTTTTTTTTTATGTTGGGAAATGATTAAATAACTTCTCCCGCTTTGGGCTGAGCGGGAGGGTTGTGTCAGACTTTTACTGACTAAAACCCACCCATGTTCCTTCCGTTGCCTGTGTGCCGGGGCCGCGATATCCCTTTCGGACAAACCCAGGCAGGCATTGGCCCTTACGGACCCCGTCAGTTGGTGCTGACATCTCTTTGAGGCGCGCATGGAACACAACGCGCCGTCGACCCGGGCCTGGTCCTTATCGGACGGCGAGCTACTCATTGCTCACTAAGACCCTACCTTCAAGAAATCATAACATACCATAACATCACGCCTTGTTTCCCAGAAGGGTTGAGCACAGGTGTATGTAATACCTATCATCATCATCATTTCAGCCGAAAGACGTCCACTTCTGGATATAGGCCTCCCCCAAATGGGGGGGGGGTTTGCCATAATCACCACACTTGGCAGGCGGGTTGGCGATCGCAGTATGGTGTTAAAATGCGTAGAGAACGCTGCTGCCCATTCTCTAGTAAGTCCCTTGGTCGCCTTTTACGACAACCACGGGAAGAAATGGGATGGTGCTATTGTTTACGTCCGGCACCACACGGATGTAATACCTATAGTACATCCACATTTTGCCAGTTATGTTAAGTCCCATGTAATATGGTGGCGAGTTCTGACTGAGACTCCGGGCTGCTTCTGAGAAATTCCGGATAGAAAACTCCAATAACACCACGCCCGATCTGGGACTTAAACCCAAGACCTCGTGTTCAGCAGTAACGCTTGCGACCACTTCACGAACAAGGCAGACATGACTCATGAGTTCATGAAAACTTCTGTTGAGACCATCTCAACATCGCCGCGCGCCGGCAGCAGTGAACGAGGGGTGCGGGCCCACGGCCGTCTGCGAGCGGGTGCGTCACACCAGTCAGCTGTTACACGCCTCAACGCACGGCTGCGCTTACGCGTTTTTATCATCAACGTCTTATTTTATTTGCCTTTTTAATCATACCGTTGTAAGTAACAATATTTCATTCTTATTATACATGTTATACAGTCCACTAACATGTCATTTAATTCAACCACGATCTATCGTCGCGATCAACTTCCCATAAAAACAAATTTCCTAATCTTCTTTTCGTGTGGTTAGTGACTAACCTGTTGTCAGAGTTTTAAAGCCACCCATGGGCCTCTCTAACTTGGCTTCACATGTCGTCGAGAAATATCTCTCAGGCATTTGAAATATTTCGCGGGCCGGTTTCCTCACTATGTTTTCCTTCACCGTTTTTAGGCAACTGATAATTATACAATACGCACATGAATCCGAAAAGTCAGAGGCCTTGGGTTCGAACTCGAAACCTATGACTTGGCCGTCCATCGATCACACCACTAGGCTATCACTGTTCTCAAAATATTTCCTAATAAAATCTACTTCTGCTAAAGTATTTTTTTTAAATAATTTTACCCAATTTTGTAAGAAAAACGATAAACATAAAAGATTAGGAGCAACAGCCTTCTGAAATTCGGACCATTTGCAATCATTACCAATTTGTTTTTATTGGCTACATAATTATCTCCTAATGATATCTTGATTTCGTTTATCCTTTCATCTACTCGTGGAGTTAAAGAAAAAAAACCGGCCAAGTTCGTGTCGGAACACGCTCAATGATCGGTTCCGTAGTTGGGTGAATTTATCCCAAGAACAAATTTTACTTTGTAGTTGAAAAACATTTTCTCCCATACGGAATGTATCGGAGAACATGTTTTTCAAACTGCAAATTTCAGTTGGTCGATTATTACTCGGTAACCTGTAAAGCCTACTTAGATGTGATAGTTAACCTTTTAACTTCGTTCTGCTGTGATTTTTTTCATAAATCCAAGTACAACCATTTAGCTGGCAGGGGGGGGGAACAATATTGTACGAGCCAATAATGCTCATACAGCAAAAGTACGTTTATGCGTACTAAACACTAATCAAATCACTCATCAGTCGTAACCAAAACTCCGTCACGCGGTGAAGTGCGGCTCAGATATCTAAACAAACATAACTTGTAACTATTTCCATAAATAAACTATTAAACTTAGCAGTGGTTTGGTGTAATTTAACTAACTACCTACAACTACAACCGGGGTATCCGTCAACGACGAGAAAACCCCAACATCTTTTGGTCCTTCGAGCCGGATGTCACGGCAAATCATCTTGTGAGTCATCGTGTCTCCTCATCAGCAGAGTGCTTAGCGTGGTATATCCCAGTTACGTTAGCAAATCAGTGCTGTTGGCTTCCCACAAGCGGGTCTAACCAGTAGCATTGAGACGTTGCACATGACGTAAGGAGGGGAGCTACACTGAGTGCCTGCCACTAACGAACCAGCAGAGATCACGTCTACTGCTACAAACAACTTATCAAGAAATAATCGGCGAGGATAACGTCCACGGCGGTTACTACAGCGGAGATCACGTCTACCGCTACAAACAAGAAAGAATCAGCGGGGATAACGTCCACTGCGATTACTTCAGCTCCGAAATCTTCGTGAGTACACACTATACGCCAACCATTAGCAGCCACAAGGCATAAACAATGTCGCCAGAAGACTACCCTGCATTTATGGAACTTATAACGAAGCAGCAAAGCAGTTACGAGAGAATCAAAACTCTTCAAACTAACTACAAAAAGGATCCTGTGAGTAGAAAAACCATAGACTACCTTAACAAGCGCATCGAAGCTTTACAATCCCTATGGGATGAATTTCGATCGAATCATGAAATCTTGAAAGACGTACGAGTCTAAACAAAGAGAACATGACTACTTCAAGCAAGACATTTTCATCATAACGAGAAGCATGTTTGACGAAAAAATGCAATCTATGAATCAAACACGAAACAATTTGATAAACGAACCTGGATTTTCGGGTACATCAAAACCGAAAGTACTAGAAACTCCCGGAACACCGCAATTTGATACAACTGGAGTACACCAACAAATCGGAGATGAAACGGACAAGCACCTATCAACGCTGTTACGTAATCAAATGTGTAACTTCAACGCCTTCAAGCGAGCGGTCTCCAAAACTAATGTGGATGACATGAAAGAGAAGTGGCAACTCCAAGATCAAGTCAACATACTACGATCTAAATGGGAATCCATTGACAAGATTCACTGGGAACTAAGCTACTTACTGCAAGGGAACGACAAGGACTATGAAGCAAAATTCGACCATTGGGAGCAAGTCTACGATAACCTAAAGGAAGAGCTAAATAGAAAAATCTTTGAAACATCCCACTACGAAAAAACAACACCGCGTATGGAACTACCGGAGTTCAATGGAACTTTCAACAATTGGATCTCCTTTAGGGATTTATTCTTTGAGATGATTATAATAATCCTACTTTGAACAAAACGCAGAAAATGAAGTTCCTGAAATCTAAATTGAAAGGTGAAGCGGAAAAGTTAATCAAGCACCTTCCTGTGAGTGCTGAGAATTATGACTCGTGTCTAGACATTATTCAGTACCGCTACGATAACAAGAGATTACTTTTCACCTCATACATAGACACACTTCTCAATCAATCAGCCATCGAAAAACCGAACTCAACCAGCATGAAGAAGCTGTATGACACTACGAAAGAGTGTTTAAACGGCCTGGAAAATATTGAAATCAATATTCCAATATGGGGTCCACTTATCGTGTACTTACTATCCTCCAAACTTGATGACGTCACATACAGTGACTACATCAAAACGATGAAACAGGCACGGGAGCTCCCAGACTTAGAGGAGTTTATGGAGTTTATAACGCTGGAAACATCCCATAACAAAAAGAACGGCGGAAAACAAAATTATTCAACGAATAACCAACATAAAAGTTATAATAACAACAAGTCAACGAACTTTAAAGAGTCAGAAAAGTGGACAAAAACCTTCCATGCTACGTTGAGGAAATGTCCACTCTGCAAAAACGAACACACGCTGAGGCAGTGTTCTACATTTTTGAACATGGCGCGAAACCAACGCGAAACCAAACAACAAGTAACCTGAACTTGTGCAAAAATTGTTTGTTTAGTCACGGCGGAAATAAATGCAATTCAACGAAAACATGCCGCACGTGTAACTTCAAACATCACTCCCTTCTCCATGATGATAATCTGAAAGGGCAACAATCAAAGCCGGCCACATCAACGGTAGCCGAGCGAACATCTTATCACATTAACGGTGAACAAGAGATACTCTTAACGACTCTTCAACTAAGGGTCAAGAACAAGGAAGGAGATTACGTCATCCTTAGGGCGTTACTGGATCAAGGGTCTCAAGTATCCTTGGTCACAGAAAATGCTGCTCAACGGTTAAACTTACCGCGAAACAAAATGAACGCTGCGGTCACTGGCGTTGGCACTATAATGGGCAAGAGTAAAGGGATGATAAAATTAGAATGCAAGTCTATCCACTCTGAATAAACATTCCAAACCGATGCGTTAGTGATGAGTAAACTCATCAACAATCTGCCTAACTCAACGATCAACACAGAAAACTGGACGCACCTTCATAAAATCAAGTTGGCTGACCCAGACTACAACATCTCTGGACCCATCGATTTACTGCTTGGAGCAGATGTTTATTCCGATGTGATCTTAGGAGGAATAATCAAACATAACAATGGCTCGCCAGTAGCGCAACAGACAAAGTTGGGCTGGATACTGTGTGGTGCTATAAAGCAGTTTAACTGTCTAGTTACTCTAACAGAGCTGGACAACATAACAAAATTTTGGGAGATAGAAGACATCCCTTCGGAACCCGAAATTACAACGAAAAACGAATTCTGTGAAAAATATTATACAGAAACAACAGAGCGATTAAGCAACGGGCGTTATGTGGTGAAGATGCCGATGAACGCTAACTATGAACAAAACCTTGGTAGCTCGAAACCTCAAGCAACAGCACAATTTCTTCATTTAGAAAAGAAAATGGCGAGACAAGAACACTTCGCTAAACTATACAAAGAATTCATCCGTGAATACATCGAATTAGGTCACATGAAAACAGTGACAGAATCCGATAGTAGAGTACAAGCTTACTTACCGCACCACGGCGTAGTAAGGGAGTGCTCAACAACAACCAAACTACGAGCTGTTTTTAATGCATCAATGAAAACAGATTCCGGGCACAGCCTAAACGATTTGATGGAAAAAGGGCCTAATCTTCAAAAGGACATTTTATCCCTGATCATTAAATGGCGGAGCTATAAGTATGTTCTAACGGCGGACATTGAGAAAATGTACCGTCAAATCCTTGTTCATCAAGATCAACAATGTCTTCAAAAAATTATTTGGAGAGACTCCAAGAGAGAACCACTGAGAGCAATGCAGCTGTGTACCGTAATATACGGGACCAAAGTAGCACCATTCATAGCGATGCGCACTCTCCAACAGCTGGCCAAAGATGAAGGCAACGCTTTTCCTCTGGCCCAAAAGGCGCTACTTAACGAATTTTATATGGATGATGCCATCACGGGCCACCATACCATAGAATCGACAAAGCTACTGCAAAAAGAACTAAACGAACTATTGAAGAAAGGTGGTTTTGTTTTACGGAAATGGTCCACAAACGAACCATCTATTCTCAAAGAACTACAGATGAAAGAGAAAAGTAACAATAACGAATTTAACTTCAAGCAACAAGAGTTCAGCAAAACACTTGGACTCGCATGGAATGACGCAAGCGACACATTCCATTTTATTAGCGAAGCGCCTAACAACAACAAAAATGCAACATACACTAAACGCAGACTATTGTCTGAAATAAGTAAGATCTACGATCCGCTCGGTTGGTTGGCTCCAATTACCCTACAAGCAAAATTGCTTTTTCAAAAACTATGGACTGATAACTGTAAAAAAATTGACTGGGACGAAAATGTACCGGATGCCATAGAAAAGGAATGGATGCAAATTAAATCCGATCTGCCAAACATAAAATACATAAGTTTACCAAGATGGATAAAAAACGAAAACAACAGGGCGATCTAATTGCAAGCCTTCTGTGACGCGAGCGAGAAAGCCTACGCATGCGTTATCTACAGCCGAACTACGTCATCCACCGGCGCGTACAAAACTACACTACTCGCGGCAAAAACTAAGGTAGCACCAATCAAAAAGAAAACAACAATACCGAGGTTGGAACTATGCGCCGCAGTTTTGCTAGCGAAACTCCTACAAAGGATAACTGAGATACTTGAAGATTACGATCTAAGGATTACCTGCTGGACCGATTCTAAAGTCGTTCTAGCATGGCTTTAGGGAAGTCAAACCAAATACGAAAAGTATATAACCAATAGAACCACACAAATATTAAACATCGTGCCTGCGATAAACTGGGGTTACGTGAAGACGAACGAAAACCCTGCCGACTGTGCAACAAGAGGACTTCCACCGCAAAAACTGGTCAACTTTATCCTGTGGTGGGAAGGCCCTAAATGGCTTAAGGAGCAAGAAAAACAAGCCCTTATCTCGAAAGAAACTTATACTAGAAACGAGGGCTTCCTAACAAACTGTTACACGACTAATAGTACGGAACCCACGCCGATTAAAAATGAATTAATCGATTCATTACTGGAGCGACATAGCAACATAGATCGTATTACAAGAATATTCGCCTTGGTGATACGTTTCGCTGATGCATTACGAAACAAAAGAAGGTCAACTGAGTGCCATGAATTGAACTTGAATGATATAAACAACGCACTAGTTATAATTATCAAGTCAGTGCAATGGGATTATTTCGAAAATGAAATAAATTCTCTCAACAAAGGTGGAAAACTCCTCAACAGAAGCAACCTTCCTAAAGAAAGGATCACTCCATCGAGGCCGTTTTCACACACAGGCATCGACTTTACAGGCCACGTGGATGTAAAGATAAACAAGGGCCGCGGGATAAAAACCTGCAAAGGCTACATAGCCATATTCATATGTATGTGCACAAAAGCAGTACATATCGAACTTGTTTCGGACCTATCAACGCAAACCTTCATCGCAGCACTAAAAAGAATGTGTGCCAGAAGAGGCACCCCAAAACATATTTACTCCGATAACGGAACCAACTTCGTCGGAGCCGCAAGAGCTTTAAAAGAAGAATTCCAACTATTTAAAACAATGCTATCTTCAGAGTTCTTTAAAGAGATCAACGACCTTCAAATCGAGTGGCACTTCAATGCTCCATCCTGGCCATCATCAGGAGGCTTATGGGAAGCTGCTGTACGTTCCATGAAAGCACACCTGAAACGGATAATCGGACAACAGAAGCTTACCTATGAACAATTTTCAACGCTTCTTACACAAATCGAAGCGTGCATGAACAGCAGACCGCTGTGTCCATTATCAGAGGATATTGAAGATCTGGAATACCTCACCCCTGGTCATTTTCTCACGGGGAGTCCAACACTAACACTACCACTCAATGAACCTGAAGAAACGAAAGCTATAGACATCAGAAACAACTGGAAACGCATTGAGCTCATGCGTCGACACTATTGGGATCGCTGGTCGAAAGAATACCTTCATTCATTACAAAACCGAAACAAATGGCAACAAACTAAAGAAAACATAAAAGAGGGGCAACTAGTTCTCGTCAGGGACAGTAATCTACCACCAAGCAGATGGGCTATGGGACGCGTAGTGGAACTGCACCCAGGCAGCGATAACTTAGTACGAGTAGTCACGCTCAAGACACAAAACGGGGTACTAAAAAGACCCATAACTAAACTAGCCCCGCTGCCTATAAACGAGGCATGCGGAAGCACTGAGTCACGTGCAGTGAGTCCAGAAACCGAGCACGGCAAGCAAAAGAAAGTGACTAATAAAACCCAAAAAAGGGTAAACAGCTTGCTTATGGTGTTACTAGTAGCATTTACAACGCTATCATGTGGACTAGCAACACCTCTGCAACATTTTAAAATAACTCGATTAGCTGAAAATCAACCAGTTTACTTTGACCCCGTCGGGAATATCCAACTTATTCACGATGAATTGAAACTTTTGGTACCTATACTATAACCTAACAACATTCTGGCAAAGTACGACAAATGTAGAGAAATTCGTGAATCGTATAGCTCAACTATGCGACACGATGCATAACGAGCCATGTCACTCTACGATACAACAACTCAAGTTCGAAATGAACCAGCTGAACGAGTATAACTTATTATTACGCGCTCAACATCAACAACGAAGGCGACGTGGCGACGTCAACGGCGTAGGAAATCTTGCACGAGCCCTATTTGGTGTCCTTGATAGCGATTTCGCCGAAAAATACGCTCAGGACATAGAAAAGATCAAAACGAACGAACAATATCTATTACAGCTGATAAGAAATCAGACACTGATTATCGAGGCAGAAAATAACGTCATCAAGAAAAATTAAGACTTTGTAAAGACGCAACTGCAAGTAATTCAGCAATTCATGAATGAAACGAAATATAATACGGCAGTAATAGAAAACAGATTTCAAATAATGAAAACGATGAATGACGTCAACGCTGGGGCGTTAACTGCTAGTTTACTTATCTCAGTACTGAGAAGAAACCAAGAAATGCTCCTAAGTGCATTGACAGATATCTACAGAGGCAATCTCGATATGAAACTATTCACACCGGAGCAGCTATCTGAACAACTACATTATATTGCCGGTATTATACCGAAAAGATTAACGTTACCTATCAAAAACAGCAATGAAGCTAACATGAAAAATATTTACAAAATTATTTATGTTAAAGCCCGGCTCACCGAACAATACCTACTCTTCGAATTACATATCCCGTTACTAAGCGATGACGAGTATACATTGTATCACAATATAGCTATACCTAGACAGCAAACTACTAACCAATGTCAGGCGATAGAGACAACAACACAATATATTGGAGTCAACTTCGTAAAGAATACCTACATACAGATGGAAGAGGTTGATCTTCAGCAATGTACAACAATGACGGCGGACAATCACATCTGCCACGCTTCTACGACTATCAGCAACTTGCATGGAGCCACGGCATCTTGCGAAGCAAAAATACTAAACCAAAATGTAAATAACATTACATGTGATTGGGTACCACAAAAATGCTCTGACCAATGGATAAAATTACAGAGACCAAACATATGGCTGTATAATTGCATCAATGAGTGTACGACTCGCATCGTATGCGAAAATCGAATTACAACAACAATTTTAACAAAGGCTGGGCTCCTTGCCCTAAGTGAGGATTGCATACTTCAGCACAAAGACGCTACAATTTATTCACATAACGTTTTTAGTAGCAGTACTCACCAAATGATATGTGGAATACGTTCAAAAACACAAAGATTGTGCTTCCGGAACTAAACTTATCTAATGAACACAGATTATTAGATAACAAGATAACCGCGCAAAAGGGACGAGAGAGCCTACCTAACGACCTAAGTGTCCACGACATTGGCAACTACGCTATGAGCACTTTGCTGGTGGGAGGAATCGTCGCCGCTATAATAGTTTGGCGAATAAGAAGATATCTTCAGGCGCGTAAGAAGGGCAATGTCAATACGAACAAGACTCGAGAGAGGACAGAAGATATAGAACTAAAGGAGATTCCTGCCTACGCTAAAATACGTGGTGGACAGTCTGAGAACTACCGTCCGCCGCAAGCAGCAATTGGAACAAGATTCAAACTATGATTAATTATTTACGAATTATTTCTTCTTATTGTTTTGATTGCCTTTGTTAGTTTTATAACATTTTTATACCTATGTATATTTAACTTGTAACGCAAGTTTGGTTATCTGAGTACGTATATTTTTCCCTCGGGAGCATGTACGAGCCAATAATGCTCATACAGCAAAAGTACGTTTATGCGTACTAAACACTAATCAAATCACTCATCAGTCGTAACCAAAACTCCGTCACGCGGTGAAGTGCGGCTCAGATATCTAAACAAACATAACTTGTAACTATTTCCATAAATAAACTATTAAACTTAGCAGTGGTTTGGTGTAATTTAACTAACTACCTACAACTACAACCGGGGTATCCGTCAACGACGAGAAAACCCCAACAAAATATACTCTAACAAAAATTTGCACTTTAAAGCTTGATATTTCGCAAACGGATCTCTAAATTTAAAAATGGCTTTCACACACTCTCGATATTTTTGAACGCCCTATCCAACAATAACCCACACCATATGATGGACGAGAAAAAAAAACATCCCCGCTTTACGTGTAGGGGAGGTACCCTAAACAAAAATTTTAAAAATATATTTTACCACTTTGTTGGCGTGATTAATATGTATACCCATGCTAAATTACAGCTTTCTACTACTAATAGTCTCTGAGCTAAGTGCAGACAGACAGACAGACTGACATGGAGAGACTATTAGGCTGCATGTCCATTGAAGCGGAGCGAGGCAGCGGAGAGGAGTGTGGCAGCGGAGTGGAGCGGAGTTGCGGACAGGGTCTGTCCATTGATGTGGAGTGAGGTAGCGGAGCGGAGTTACGGACTGTGCGGAGCGAGGTAGCGGAGCTGTGTTGCGGACTGTGCGGACCTAGACCGAGTTCACGAGACGAGTAATAATTCCCCGCTCCGGCTCCCTACTCCACTTCTCCGCTCCGTTTCCCCTCTCTGCATCTCCGCTCCGCTTCCCCGGTCCGCTTCCCGGTTTTGTATAAAATTTTAAACTAGTTCGCAAATCCCTGTCCACTGAAGCGGAGCAGAGGTTTTATGCAATTCCATTGGTTAATATTGGCACACCGCCGCTCCGCTCCTCTCCACTCCGCTCCAGTGGACAGGCAGACTAAGGGTTCCTTGTTTACGGAAGGTTCTACGGAACCCTAAAAAAGTAAGTAAAGTCATTATGGCCAGTACACGAAAAAGGACCTTAAATTAATGTAGGCTAACTTCTGCTCGCGACTTGGTCCGAGTGAAATTTCTTGTTTTAACATAAAATCAACACACCTCTTTGTCATAGGAGTTACAAACAGTCCGCTGTACAGGGCCTGCATGGAGGACGACGAGACAGCAGTTCATGTGCTATTAAACTGCCCGGTGGTCGCCACATACAAGGCAAAGTACTTCGGTAGCCCAGGTACCCTACGTGAGATTGTCAGTGACACCAAGGTGTTGCTGGCCTTCTTTGAGGAGCTGGGGTGGATCGAATAACCGATTTTCCCACCCGTACGCAAAATACGCGCTTAGACGTGGCGTTGCGGATACCAGCCCGTATTACCTATTACCTACTCAAATTAAAGTATGTACCTACACGGATACCTTAGCCTACTCATTTTCGAGGGATACAAAAATTGTGTTATGTTTAATGATGACAATATTTGTTACTTAGGTGTCCTGCCCTAATCACCACCACTGGCAAACTGACTCCTCTATCTATTGTATCATACTTGGCTCAGTTATGGCAAAACATACCAACCAACAATCAATCTGCCTAGCCTTTTCCCAACTATATTGGGGTCGGCTTCCAGTCTAACCAGATGCAGCTGAGTACCAGTATTTTACATGGACCGATTGCCTATCTGACCTCCATAACCCAGTTACCGGGTAACACAATACCCCTTGGTAAGACTGGTTGTCAGACTTTAGAGCTTCTGACGACCCGTAACGACTGTCAAAGATCCACGAATGACAGCCGGGACCCGTTGGTCCCGTTGCCGTTGCTTAACGTGCTTTCCGAGGCACGGAGGAGTCTCGGTATGTAAATATGGTAACAAACCAACCAACAATTCCTCAATCATAAATCAGCGACAAATGCGGTAAATGCGAAAATGTTAGAAGTGGGGTTGTTCGTTTTGGAATTACTTGGGCCCAAAGTTGGCTCAGACGGATACTCGTGCCTAAAATCTTGATATTCCCTTTCATACCTAGTAAACCCATCCAGTCGAACAGTAAACAACAAAAACAGATACTTTACAAAACTCATTATAGAAATTAAAATAACAATACTTACATAACAATTAGAACGTGACGCTAAACCGGATTGTATCACAGTTTCAGTTAAATTTGACAAACTTTACTGAAGTTATGAGCAAACGCGTTTGACATAGGATACCTACTCTTGTTATGTGTTACGAGTTTGTTTCGTAAAGTCTCTCACTCTCGTGACTTATGTCCCGGGATTCGTGACTAATGTCACACGAAGTCCGTAGTATCTGAGATCTTTGTGAAGCAGCTAGACCGGGGAAGAACTGCCTACCTATAGAATTAGAATTAGAATTTATTTATTTCTCAGTATATGGTACATCGAGATCTTACATTAAACACTGTTTCACACATACTACCATTGCTGGTGTAGAAATATTAAATAATAAGCTAGGTACATGCAAATCAGAACTATTATATAAAATTATGAAATTTTGTATTAATTTATGAATTTATAATGTTAATGAAAAATTAATAACCTGATAGATTTATCAAGAATGCATTATTTTTAATGTCAAAATATTAGTTAAATAAAAAATATAAATCATAATGTCAAAATAACACTTAAAAATAAAAATTACAATGTCCAAGAATTCATAATAATGTCAAAGTACTAATGTCATATTATTAAGATTTTAATTACAGTATGAAAAAGTATGATTTAAAAATTCATTGACGGAATAAAAACATGTCTAAGAGCCAATAAAACATTTTACATTTAAACTTATTAATTGGTAACATTCTCAGGGCAGGTGGTAATTTATTATAAATTTTAATTGTCATACAACTGGCATTTCTACCGTATAATTGCAATCTCTGAGCAGGTACTTGTAATTTCCCGGCATTTTCTTTGTTCAGTCTTTCGGAAACTTGTTCATTTAGTTGAAATAAATGAGGGTATTTTTTTTACAAATAGACAAACTTCAAAAACATACAGACATGGGAGGGGGAGAATTTTCAATTCCTTAAATAATGGCCTGCAATGGTCAAGATATTCCGCTCCACTCATGGCTCTAATACATTTTTTTTGCACTATGAATGCCCTTTCTACATCCACTGAATAACCCCATATCACGAATTTAGGACTGTTTTTTTACTGGAGTCTTAACTTGCGAAGAGCATAAACAAACTTATCAAGCTTACTGCATACTACTCCCTACATGTTCCTTCCAGTTCAATTTGTTGTCAATTACTATAACTAAAAATAAAGCTGATGGTCCTGGTTGCAGAATTGCATTATTATGTCTAATTGCTGTTGGTATTACAGACAAGTTACATGTTTGAAATTGAACTATTTTAGATTTGACATGAAGATTATTGTTCCCCAGCCATTTTATCACATTAATTAGTTCATTGATAGTATCAATTTCTATGTCAGTTTTGTTGGAACATTTTATCGTCAAAGTAGTATCGTCAGCAAATTGGATACATTAATATTTAAAAAAAAATTGAGGTCATTAATATACATATAATATAAATATATATACGCATCGTATCGGCGGGCCAGTGACAGTTCGGCCCGAGTCAACTCGACCCGAATAATAATACCAGATACTACGTCGTCAAAACGTCTAAAAAAGTGGTGTGTACTGTGGAAGGGCACGGTCATTTTTTCGCAGAAATATCCTTCTTGTCTTTTATGTTCTAGACTATTGTAAATTTTATGTGCAAGAGTGAGATAGTAAGTTTTCTGTTGTCATCAGATCCTGCGTGTCATTTTCTTAGCAAAGTAACGCGTGTCTTTTTAGTCCAGACAATTTAAAAACGAATGAACTTAGATTACTTATCTTATAGTAATTGAAATAGGCGTTTTATGTAATTATGTATTCCTGCTTTGTATGTACATAAAAAACCAAAATCTTCAAAAAACGAAATTAAATTCGAAATGATTTTTTTTAAATATTGATTCTCTGCCCGACCGTATAAAACACCGTGATCGGGAGTGAAATATCTGGTATTATTATTCGGGTGGAGTTGACTCGGGCCGAGCTCTCACTGACCCTCAGTATCGTTGTCTGTGTAATTACAGGCAGTATGAGACATTTCCGCTTTATCTATAACTATAACTTCTGCCCGCGAATTCGTCCTCGTGGAAGTCCTAAGATAAACTATATATTAAATTATCAGTCACATTTTATAAAACTCGGCCCCGTCGCATCGCCGGCCCGCGCTGACCTTTTGTCTTTTTGCTCGGCTTCTAAGGGTCGTAGTGTGATGTTAAAAAGGCACTTTAACCTTCCTCATGAATCACTCCATCCATTGGTGAAAACTGGTTTGAGATTTTCGCGGCGGCGCGGCGTTAACCTGGGTCAATTTTATTTTTATTTTTGAGCAACATAGTTTTTATTTTTTTAGTTTTATTTATTGATTGAATACGGGGGGCCTTTGGCTACTTATGTATGTGTGTTGTTTATGTATTCTTGTCTTTAATGTGCGTTTTGTTTGTGCAGAATAAACAATTTTTCTCTTTCTTTTTTTTCTTTTTTTTTTTTTTCGTTCTGACAGACGTGGCGGGAATTGGTTTTTTAATATGTGGTGACTTATAAAAAATTAAATTTGTGTAAGTATAAAAACACTAAATTCATAATTATACATTTGCAAGTATGGGTAAGTACCTAAAATAAATGTAGATGTCATACAATTATGTTACAAAGGTCTTAGCATAATCACCCTATAACCTTCCCACTGGGACAGAGTGGGCCGTAATCCACCCCGCGAGCCCAGTGCGTGTTGGTAGATGTCACATGTCTTCGAATTTTTGGTTCTATTACATGCCGGTTTCCTCAAGATGTTTTCCAACACCGTTTTGAGAACAGTGGTGATGAAATTATTTACTCAAAGTAAAGCGCCTGTCTGGGTTCGAACCCACGATCTACAATTCGTAAGTCCCGTTACCACTGGGCCACCACTGCTCCAAAAAGGTATTACAATCATGATATTCACCATAAATTTTACTTTTCAGCATGCCAAATATCAGGGTTGACATAAAAGAAACCAATTGTTTAAAACAATTTTATCTACTCTCATATCGTAATATTCGAATTATAAACTTCAAAACGAGTTTATATTGACATAGTTTATAAACACAATACCGAAATTTAAAAATAGAATCATAGACTCGTGTCGACTTATACATCGAGTGAGCCATACGATGATGTGTAACATCTTATAAATGATAAAAACAACATTCATGACTTTGACTTTCGACTTCGACTTCGACTTCGACTTCGACTTCGACTTCGACTTCGACTTTAACTTTGACTTTGACTTTGACTTTGACTTTGACTTTGACTTTGACTTTGACTTCGACTTCGACCTCGACCTCGACCTCGACCTCGACTTCGACTTCGACTTCGACTTCGACTTCGACTTCGACTTCGACGTCCACTTCGACTTCGACTTTGTCTTTGACTCCGCCATTGCCATCGCCATCGTCATCGATATCGTCATCGCCATCGTCATCGTCATCGCCATCGCCATCGTCATCGTCATCGCCATCGCCATCGCTATCGTCATCCCATCGCTATCGCCATCGCCTTCGCCATCGTCATCGTTATCATCATCATCTGATTTGTAAAACTTTTCTCAAATAATAAAAACTCTTTGCAACGGGCTGACGACGGCCACCAAAATTAAAAAAAAACAGCAAAGTAAAAAGCACTAGTGAAAAAAAGTGACACTTTCCGCACTAATTTATTGCTTGGAAAAGGCTCTTTTCGAGCAAATGCATTGTAAAACAATTTTTTTTCTATTACGATACAATGCAAATCCAAGAAGTTAATATCACCAAGGATTTCCATCAACTTTTGCAATGGAACGTTAGCGGGGGACAGCAGCACCGCTCTAGCGCATGCGCGGTGATGTGCTGGGTGCAGGCGACATTCATACGTGAAATTGTACTGAGTTTCGTGGGATTTTTTAAATCTTGATCCTTAACTTTGATCTTTTATTTAGTAGGTTCAATCCCAATGTATGAGAGTAGATAAAGTAGTGTATGAAACTGCACATAACTAGGTATAACCATGTTTTTTATTAAGTGTTTAAAAACATGTTTAAAACGATCAGAAAAAAAAACATGGTTTTAAATCAAATTTGAATAGCGAATGAATGGAAATACATATAATAATATGGAAAGTTATAAATGTTTAGAACTTGATAAAGCTTGAAAATAAATGAAAAAAGGTTAGATAGTAGAAAACTTATAATTTAAATTAATGACAAAAATATCTAATAAATATTTTTGTCATTAATTTAAATTATAAATTGATTAAAGAAACTATTTGGATTTGTATTTACTAATTAAAGATTCCTTTTTTATACTTAATATATTAAATCAAAGTCAAACAGTAACAATCTTAATTATAAAATAACAAGGTATTATTAATTAACAATCAAAGTTTTAAGACACTTACACTACACTTTAACATCCATCGTTTTTTTATTACTTAATCTATTCAATCAACTTAAGGCTGCCTGTCCACTGGAGTGGAGTAGCGGTGTGCCAATATTAAAATGGAATTGCATTAAACCTCCGCTCCGCTTCAGTGGACAGGGATTTGCGAACTAGTTTAAAAATTCGTACAAAACCGCGATGCGGAGCGGGGCAACGGAACGGAGAAGCGGAGAGGGGAAGCGGAGCGGGGAAACGGAGCGGAGAAGTAGAGCGGGGCACCGAAGCGGAGAGGCGATGAGGAAAAAAACGTGAACTCGGTCTAGCTCCGCACAGTCCGTAACACCGCTCCGCTACCTCGCTCCGCAAAGTCCGTAACTCCGCTCCGCTACCTCGCTCCGCATCAATGGACAGACACTGTCCGCAACTCCGCTCCACTCCGCTGCCATTCTCCTCTCCGCTGCCTCGCTCGCTTTAATGGACAGGTAGCCTAAACGGTGACAATTTTAATGAGATAAAACAACACTTATTTTCTTATATTTAGGTATTTAAAAACTGTGACAAGTTTTGCAGCTTTCTCGGTACCAAGTTTATTACGTACTTCGGAATGAATAAATCAAAAGGTTGAAAACAGTCTTTCAATTCCAGTACTTGAAGCAACAGCAGTGTGGAGCTGTGTCACTAAGTCCATTGTTTGGCCATTAATTTGACTTTTTAATGATAACCACCATTCTAGAGGTTCGACGTGTTGAAAATAGTCTAGAAATTAATTATATTAGCCCTGATCGCCTTGTGTTGATAAAAAGCTCAAAATAAAATAAAAACAAAAAAAACCCTTGTTAAAATTTTTTTTTAACTGTTTGTTTTGTAAAATTTAAAAAAAACTGTTTTTTTCCAACCCTGCCAAAAACAGATAAAAAAAAAACACAAAAAATAAATAGAATTAAGAACTTTAGATCAATTATATCTATCACAGACTCAATATATAGAGTAAAAGAGAGAGAGAGTTTATTGTATTTTTTTAATGTATAATAATATTTTATTATAATTAATAATTTTAATTAATTAAATAACTATTCAAATGTTATTATATACATATTTGTACGCCGTTAAGGTAAAACATGACTGATTCTTTCTGCAATGTACATAACATCTTGCATGCTTTGTGTGTGCATACTCATGTTTCGGACAAATAAATGATCATTCATTCTTTCATTCATTCATTCATTCATTCATTCATTAAAAAAAAAATCAAATGATGAACTTTGATCTACATAACATAACATAACATCATGCCTGTTATCCCCGAAGGTTTAGGCAGAGATGTAAATTGCACACCCACATTTCGCCAGTTATGTTTAGCCTATTGCTATCAACTGGACAAAAATCCAGACTCCGGGGCTGCTACTGAAAAATTCCTGATGGTAAAACCCAATAACACTGTGCCCGACCTGGGAATGGAATCCAGGACCTCATGCTCAGCTGTAGCGCTTACGACCACTAGACAAACGAGACAGTCAGGAACTTTGATCTATTCTTTCCCAAAATTTAAAAAAATACAGGTTGATGTTAAAAGAATAAAATACATTTTCAACCGTGTCAGTATGTCTATCACGTACTGTTCTCGTATTAACATAAAATAACATTTTGAGGGACAGCCTAGCCCCTCTGGGTCGTTTTATGCCAAAACTGTGGGATAGAAGAACTCAAGTTTTTGTTAATATTGTGAAGAGTGACAAGGGAACAGGGTTTCACCGCGTAGTTTGATCAAATTACCTGATAAAGCATTTAGTTTTGCTTTTTTGTTTACTGTCGCAGCATCAGGCATCAGCATCATAACTTACTGTCAAATCAATCTACCTAGCCTTTTCCCAACTATATCGGGATCGGCTTCCAGTCTAACCGGATGCAGATGAATACCAGTATTTTACATGGAGTAACTGCCTATCTGCTCTCCATAACCTAGTAACTGGGTAATACGATACCCCTTGCTAAGACTTGTTGTCAGACTTTCTGCCTTCTGAGGACCCGTAACGACTGTCAAATATCCACAAATGACAGCCAAATGACAGCCGGGACTAACGGCTTAACGTGCTTTCCGAGGCACGGAGGAGTCTCGGTATTTAGGGTCACCCATGCACAGATCAACCCCGGCAAGCGTAGTTTAACCTGATGGATCGACCCGTCCGGCAGTTATTACTTTGCCACGACCTCCTCATTACCTACCTACTGTGATGTGGTGGTAGGTGCATCGTCTTCACATATACGAGTATTATGCTTTTATATAATTTATTAATGTATACAAAATATTGTAAAACATTTTTTAAAGAGTAACTAACGGTGTAGATTCTTGTCTTTTCCATTCCATACGAAACTACCTCTTGGAAGGGACGAATACAATTAGTTATATTTTTTTGTAAATTTTAGTGTTTATAAGTGCTTTTTATGTGCCTATTTGAAACAAATGATTTGACTTTGACTTCAAGTTTCTTTTTTTAACAATTAATAGTAGTTTATGAAACTGTTGCATAAAGAGGGGTATTAAAATACGATAGTGGGTTTAAAAACCGTGCCGTAGACGAGGTTTTTTATAGTATCACACGAGTATTTTAATACCTAGTTATGTGCAGTTTCATACACTACTTTATCTACTCTCATACATTGGGATTGAACCTACTAAATAAAAGATCAAAGTTAAAGATCAAGATTAAAAAAATCCCACGAAATTCAGTACAACTTCACGTATGAATGGCGCCTGCACCCAGCACATCACCGCGCATGCGCTACAGCGCTGGTGCTAACGTTCCATTGCAAAAGTTTATGGAAACTCCTTGGTGATATTAACTTCTTGGATTTGCATTGTATCGTAATAGAAAAAAAATTGTTCTATAACATTATTTTGTTAGAAAAAAAGTGTTATAATATGATTCCATTTTTAAATTTCGGTATTGTGTTTATAAAATATGTCAATTTAATCTCGTTTTGAAGTTTATATTACGATATTAGAGTAGATAATAGTTATTTATGCTATAAGTGCGGAAGGTAGGTGATTTCCGATGAGTGGCATTTTATTCACGAGCGAGCGTTGCAAGCGAGTGTATAAGTCGACACGAGTCGGAAATCATCTTACGCACGTGTATCATACAACGTTTTACTATGCATTGTGAGAAAAAAAAAATCGAGTGAGCCTTACGATTTGTAACATCTAACATAATGACGACGTATATAAATGATAAAAACAACATTCATGACTATGACTTCCGACTTCGACTTCGACTTCGACTCCGACTTCGACTTTAACTTTGAATTCGACTTCGACTTCGACTCTGCCATTGCCATCGCCATCGTCATCGCCATCGTCATCGATATCGTCATCGCCATCGTCATCGCCATCGCCATCGTCATCGTTATCATCATCATCTGATTTGTAAAACTTTTCTCAAATAATAAAAACTTTTTGCAACGGGCTGACGACGGCCACAAAAATTAAAAAAAAACAGAAAAGTAAAAAGCACTAGTGAAAAAAAGTGACACTTTCCGCACTTATTTACTGCTTGGAAAAGGCTATTTTCGAGCAAATGCATTGTAAAGTTCTTTATTATAATTATATACATATAAATCTTATATATAACGGAGGAGGAGGAGGAGGTCTTTCATTATTATCAGACATATTTTACCTACTGTGGGCGTACTGTGGTTAGTGTTGGTTATTGCGCAATAGAAAAACCGTTTGCAGTTCAGATCAAATTATAATTCACGATCACATTAACCACACACACTGTAGGTACACGACACAACTATTCGAAACGCGCGAAAGTTTCAAAACGTTTTCAATGCTTGACCGCCACCCATGAAGTCTGTTCAGCTCCAGCCGGTCCGGGCGTTATGTTGTAGACTCTGTCAAGCACCGCTAGGTGGCGTTGGCGTCCGGATTAGTCGACTCAGTAACGTACATATTTCCGATATACACAATATACAATCTAACACTAAATTAAATGACTAACTAACTATACAAATAAATACAAAAACAACAGAACACTTCTTCAAGATTATCCTTTGAAGATCCATTCAATATTCATGATTCAACCTTTGATCCTACTTACCCACTGCTAATCCCGGTTTAAAGGTAAGCACTTCCTATAAATACAGCGATAATGCAGAATTAAAACTAATGTTCGAACAAGGTAATATTTACTATTCCTTATAATTTAAATGCGCCCAGAGGTATGAAAAAGGTGTGGTCTTATTGTTAGCGACTGACTTGGATTTTATCTATATCTATTACTCGTACTAATCAATCTGCGTAGCCATTTCCCAACAAAATTCGGGTCAGCTTCCGGTCTAACCGGATGCAACTAAATACCAGTATTTTACATGGAGCGACTGCCTATCTGACCTCCACAACCCAGTAACTGGCTAATACGATACCCCTTGGTAAGACTGGTTGTCAGACTTTCGGGTTTCTGACGACCCGTAACGACTGTCAAAGATCCACGAATGACAGCCGGGACCAACGGCACAACGTGCTTTCCGAGGCACGGAGGAGTCTCGGTATGTAAAGATGGTCACCCATCCACAGACCAACCCCGGCAAGCGTAGCTTAACCTGATGGATCGATCCGTGTGGCAGTTATTACTAATATCTATCTATATGTATATAAAAATTAATCTCTATATCCCTTGGTCACGGCATCACGCGTGAATGGCTGGACCAATTTCGCAAATTCTTTTTTTTTTTTTGTGTTTGTTATTATTCATTCATTCATTCATTTATTAAACAAGTTACAATGACTCATAGATACAATACATTACACATACAACAAACAATACTTACATTAACAATACAATACACAAAGCCCAATATGGTTGATTTTTATTATATTTACTTACAACTATATTAGTGATACAATTACACAAAAACACACAACAAAATAATAACTGCTACAGCATTCCAGCTGAGATACAGGAGCAACGACTCACTATACAGCAGTCCAGCCTGTCAGCAATAACTCCCAGGATGCTGTTGGAACTGGCTCGCACCCTGCGCACCAAGGACGCACATCTTTTACGTATTAATGCATAAAAGCAATCAACACGCAAATCCGCAAACATCCCTGATGCGCTACAGAAGCGAGGCAACCCCATCAACACCCTGAAAGCATTATTGTACTGCACGCGAAGGGCACTGTACGACCTTTGCGTAAAATGTACCCACAGGCCACAGGTGTAAAACGAGGAACAGAAGGCTCTAAAAAGTGTTTTTTTAACCTCCGTAGAAGCACGCTTAAACCTGCGGGCAATCATATTCGCTCTGACCGACAGCGCCCTCCGCTCTCTCTCAATATCGTCATCATCCTTAAGGCTAGTGGTCAAAACATGTCCAAGGTACTTGAATGAGTGCACTCTCGATAACGGTACACCATTCATCATTACTGAAGGCACCGTTTCTGGACATTTTCCACCAGCCCCAAACATCACGACACTCTTTTGCACATTATACAACAGGCCATGAGCACTGGCGTACCTCTCACACACACTCACCAGTTTCCTCAGGCCACAGACTAAAGCACTGAGCAGCACCATGTCATCTGCATAGCTAATTTTGTTGACACATATGCCATCTATATAACATCCGACTCTGGTGCTACTCAGCTCCCCAATCAACTGGTCTATGTACAGGTTGAAGAGTGTAGGAGAACTCAGACCCCCCTGCCTCACACCTGACTCAAGACCATATGAACTCGAGTAAGCCCTGTCCCACCTAACACTATTGACCTGGTTCCCGTACCAAAATTTAAAAATATTTATAATTTCAGGTGGTAGCTTCGCATCATTAAGCTTTTTCCATAGAGTGTCATACGAAACCAGATCAAAAGCACTGGACAGGTCGAGGAAACAAGCGTAAACCGGAGTGCTACGGCGTGTGTAGTACTCCACAGCATGCTTAAAGCCCAATATGGCACTATCGGTAGACAAGCCAGGTCGAAATCCAAACTGGTTGTCATGCAATTGAATATGTTTATTTAATTGCGCATTAAGCACGCTGTCCAATACCTTAGACACAACCGTAGCCAGTGAAATCAGTATATAGTTATTCCTATCAGTCAATAGTCCAGTTTTATTTTTAGCTATGGGCACTACACATATCCGACGGTATAGAAGCACGACGGTATATCAGGAGAAGGTTCTTAGGATAGGTAGGTGATAGTAGGGTGATAGGGGGCGTAGGTAGGAATGTAAGTAGGTTTGTAGGTACGATAGGTAGGTATGTAGGTAGGTGTAGGTAGATATTTATTTAAGACTTAGCATATTTATATTTTTCTCATCTTATTTTCACACACTATTGTCTACATTTCTCGTTTCGCAGGTAAGTCGAAACGAAGTAATAAGAAGGTAAGATGAAATCGCAGCCAGAAGCTAGTCGACAAATATAAGAGAAACCAAAACTATTAATCGTTGTTTTTTAAGCCCAGTTAAGGAAAGATACCAAAGTACCATTTGAGCTATAATTATTCTGAGAAATAAAAATTCTGGATGAAAAATTTAAAACGATTACTCAATCAATTATTATATTATTCATGAAATAAAAGAATATGAATGGAGTTACTGACGTAGACGAGCAAGCAGATGAAGCTTTGGATTGGCCAGTTTGGCTGAACAACAGTCCGGTATGCCTAAGGAAGCGTTGGAGCAGGCGCGTCCTTTTTTTTTTTTTTTTTTGTGTGGGAAATCATCAAATTACTCCTCCCGCTCTGGGCAGAGCGAGAGGGAGTGTCAGACTTTTACTGACTAAAACCCACCCGTGTTCCTTCCGTTGCCTATGAGCTGGGGCCGCGATATCCCTTTCAGACAAACTCGCAACCCTGGCAGGCATTGGCCCTTACGGACCCCGTCAGTTGGTGCTGACACCTCTTTGAGGCGCGCGTGGAACACAACACGCCGTCGACCCGGGCCTGGTCCTAATCGGACGGCGAGCTACCCATTGCCCACCGTCCGTAAGCCCGCGCCTACGGTGGCCGGAAGTCGGCTCGCGACTCCCGACGCCCGGGGCGTCTCCTACGGCGACTAGGGGCGCGAGGGCGCGCATCTTGCATTTCCCTCGCGCGCTCCGCCTCCTCCTTCGCAGTCCGGTACGCCTAAGGAAGCATTGGAGCAGGCGCGTCCTCAATTGGAGAACTATAGGCAAGCGTACCATGGGTCGCATCCCAGCTAGATAGACCGAAAACGATAGAAGATAAAAAAAACTGACTGACAGTCCAGCACCCGAATTGTAATAACACACTTACAATGGCATGCCTTTCATTTGGACAGTTCAACAACAATCACTGCGTGATTTACGTTCTCGAGCAGATGAATTTATCAACTTAAAAGCATTGGATTAGCTTATTCTTTCAAAATTCGTGGAATTTTTTACTACAAAAAGGAATACGCAATTGGGGTGCAGACGATGTAAGGTCCAATCGCATTCCAGACCTCGTGTTTTATCAAATACTGATTAATCAAGATCAAAACCCGCTGCCACTCGAACCCCGCCCTGCTCAAAGCGGAGTTCCCTAGCTGTGATGTATGAGCCCAATATTGCGTGTAGTAATGGCGTGCTAAGCCTTTGGTATTTGCTTGTTATTATGAACTATCTCTTCGTTTTATTAACACCATCAGTTTAGGGTAGGAGTCTTCAACCTTTTTGAAGTCAAGGGCCGAGAATACTTTGATTTTGGTTTGGCTGACCGCAACACAAGAATAATTGATTATAGTATTTAAAAACTTATCACAAAAAAATAATAACCGTTTAAAAAAAAAACACTACAAACTGAAAAATTACTTTAATTTTGGAAATCGGTGTCTTTGGTTTTGATATTTCGGTTTTTGCCACCGACTTCCAAAATTAGAGTTATTTTTCACTTTGTATTGTTTTTTTTGGTTTATTTTTCACTTTCAGTTGTGGTACCCCACACGAATTCGAATACCACTACCTGCTATGTAAATAACAGTGACAGGAAGACAAAAAAACACAAAAAAAAAGACCTATGCGCTAGGAACATAGAACCTCCTACTTTTTGAAAGTCGGTTAAAAAATAACAATTATTGCAGTTATTTATAATACAATTTTACAAGGCTAGAAATTTGAAATGATAATAATAGAATTCAATCAATGAGATGTTTGACATTGTTTACTCTTAATTAATTTATCATTGTCTGCCCCAATAGAGTTATTGCAAATATCAAACTGTTTTCAAGGTAATTATATTGGTGATTCTAGTCCTTGCCCTGGATTTTACGTTTTTCATTCGAGAATTAATAACTACTCGCATAGATATGTGGAGCCAAAAAGTGAAGTCATTTTCAGTGCATGATTTCTGATTATAGGAAAATCTGAAATGGGGATGTATTTTGGTGGATGTTTTTTGAATTTCTAGACATGAATAGTAATAAATTAATGTAATTTTGCCAAGCTATTGTCGGGCCGCCAAGGAAGCCACCGGCGGCCGCGGGTTGGACACCTTTGGTTTAGGGGAACGGGGTTAAAATTGGAACTACAGAATGGATGTGTTAACCTTCAGACCAAATAAAAAGCCAAGATATAGTGCTGTCAACAGTGCCGTGAAACATGTGTGCTCTTAGTGAGGTGTAGTTTGATTGTAAATGTGTGCGTGTGAGCGGGTATGCACAGAGCGGAGGTGTAGTTTTGACATGCTTCACTGTATTCTTCGCAGCGCTATGTCTTGGTTTTTTATTTGGTGTGAGTGGCTCCGTGTGGTGCCGGATGTAAATAATAGTACCATTCCATTTCATCCCGTGGGTGTCGTAAAAAGCGACTAAGGGATTCACTAGAGAATGGGCAGCAGCGTTCTTTATGCATTTCAACACCATACTGCGATCGCCTACCCGCCTGCCAAGCGTGACGATTATGGCAAACCCCCCCATTTGGGGGAGGCCTATATCCAGCAGTGGACGTCTTTCGGCTTAAATGATGAGTGGTAACCACAGTTACGCAAAACATTTGAAAAAAATAATCTTTCTAAAAATATGTAAATGTAAAGAATGGTTCTTTTGTATGATAATACCTGAGAGTTCCTGAGAGTACCTGGTCGACCGAGCTCTGCTCGGGTGAAAATAGAGAATGCTCATTTTATAGTACAGGATAGCTCATACTAATTTCATGTTGCCATGTCATTATTCTAAGGTAGCCATCTTGTCCTAAACTTTAGGCGACCGAGCTCTGCTCGGGTAAAAATACGAAGAAAACTAATTTTCCCAAATCTAAGACCTAGCTAGATCGATTTTTCACCCCCGTAAACCCTTATATTGCAACTTTCATCGAAATCGTTAGAGCCGTTTTCGAGAACGTGATTATAAATATGGAATAAACAAATATTGCTCATTTAAGGATAACTTTTATTACCGACTTCAAAAAAAGGAAGGTTATCAATTCGACATGTATGTATGTAATATTATTGGAAGTGCAAGATATTCACATATGATAATCTGTTAGGGCTTCCAAACAAATATTATACAAACTTTATAGGTGTATGTATGTTTGTATGTATGTTTGTCCACGCATATCTCCAAAACTATTAATCGGATTGTGACCATTGTTTTTATTGGCTTACATTTACTTCAACTTAGGGTACAGTACAAGTTTCATCAAAATCGGTTCAGTCGTTTTCAAGATATGGACGAATACGTGTAAGTTCGAAGGCCTGGCTTATTGATACGAGCTACGGGTGTGGTGTCTTGTGGAAACATCTTAAAACACACAAAACACAACACACAATTATATATTACAATTTTTTTTTTAGTTCGGTCGGTTTTTTATGAAAAGCACCTACTTATCTATACATATAATTATGGAGAAACTCACTGACTGACATATACGAGTAGGTATATCGACGCAAGGCAAAACTACTGAGACTAGGAACGTGAAATTTTGCACTTTTATAATGTAGGGGAGCACTAGAAGGGAAAAATTCCACCTTTAAGAGGGCGAAAAGGGCGGGATTTCGTTTGTATGAAAAATCTTATTCTTTGAGTTAATAAACGTGTGTGTTAGTAATTCGCAGTGTACAGACGTGCTCGTTAGCAATATTTATTAATTACCAACTTTAATAATAGTGACCTCATTTAGTGCATAACTAACGTGATGCAACTCTAATTTTGCTTAGTGTATAGTTTCAGTGAATAATGGACACGAAATATTAAACTCGTAAAAATACA